>CM048746.1:206215858-207505955 GCA_026315105.1 Locusta migratoria
ATGGATCACTGGTAAATGTTATAAAAAAATGTGAGGCTCCCGGGCCACATAAAAAGCAAAATTACCAATCGTCTTACATTTTCAACATTTACATCACTAGCTATTGCATCGCATAAATGAATATATTCATCACTTCGCAATTTTTGTTTTGATGAAGGTAGAGTAACCTTTCTGATTCTATTTTAGTATACATATCAACAATGAATTGTTGAAACAACTGTCGACATTTCAGTATGCCGGTATTAATTCTTCCTATCCATTATACAATATGAATAAAACATTTTTGAAGTCACTTTCTTATTTGTTGGACTACCTGATTGCGGATCAACTTGGCATGTATTGAAATGGTAACCAACTTCACAGTGCCAAAAAATTAATGGATACTGTAAGGCATCATAAACCTGTTTGTTTCAGTGATGATGATGCAATATATTGCTTCTTTGTTGTATCACAATATCACGATGACAAATTTCATTGTTCATAATTACTACAGCCATTTCATTTGCTTGAGGTGCATTGAACCATCTCATGCTCGCCTGTTGGTCTCTTATCAGCGCGAATTATTATTTTGTAATTATCTTAGACCACTTTTTCATTTTCATTTTTAAACATTCTTACCAGACCATTATTTTTATGCAGTAAACATTGTAGATCCAAAATTACACCTTTATGCAATCCACTGATGTTCAAAGAGCACTGCTCGGCTTCATTTCTTACAAAATACACTTCTAAAAACTTCGGCGATTCATTTAGAAATGGTAACAATGAACCAATTTTATGAAACACTTGTCCTTGGATTCTAAACACAGGATGTAATCCTTTCTCCTTGGTTATCGTTGTTCCAAATTATGTCATCTGGAAGCATGCATTATAGTGCCTTATGTTTTTCAGAAAGTTCTTATATGTCTGTTTCACCTTTCATATTTTCAAAGAAATGACATGGAGGTGATTTTAGAGATGGCAATGCAATTTTTCCATTTGAGCAGCTTATACTAGGTGTTTCTCCTTTAAATTTTTAGCCTTATAATATTTACAAACTTTGTCCATTCTCCCTATTTCTATACTTGGATGTTCTGTGTATTTTATTGTTGGATTGTAATAAAGTGCCTCATTTTTAAGACAGCCAACATGCGAAGATCTCATCAGTGGTTTCCTAAGTGAAGATTTGTTAAGTTTGCTGTATTCTGTTCATTGTTTTTATTGCTATCCAATATTTTTCCTATTATCCAGTGTGATTCCTTTGTTCTCCACTCTGTCTCCCTAATTTTCTCAAGTTGCTCTTCTGTTCAATCATTTCTTATTTGTTGAGAATTTTGTCGTAAAACTGCTAGATGTGCTTCCTCTTTCTGCATCACTTTCGGTGTTCCACTTCATCTTTTGTCTTTTTGACAATATTCGGGATTGTGTAAAGTTGCTTTTATATCTGGGCACTTTCCTGTAATATATTTTCACGTTATTTATTATTACTGCTTTTTACTGATGAAAAGTTAATTTAGAAAAGCAAAAATGAACAATGCAAACACATATGTTAATAAAGCACCCTTTAATTACTCTCCCAGTCTTGTCTCTTTTAAATGTGAAGTGTAACTGAATGCACTTAATCTCTTAGTAACATAATACTGTCAGGTAGAGCAAAGTAATCTATGACTTACAAATTTTCCTGTTGCAGACATACATTAATGTATGTTTCTGTATTGCCAGTGTAGTTAATGTATGTCTTTGTTTTCCGTATATGTTAAAAGGTTTTTTATCTTTGAGTCTATCATGATTTTTATCAAGAAAGTTCAAATAAGGGGAGGTGGTACAACAGACTACAGGCAGTGACTAAACAATTTAAGTGCTAGGTACTAAATCCTTTCTACATCACACACCACATTTCTCTTCTTAGATTCTCGACAGGTATAAACAAAAACCTCACATTAGCAATATGAAGTACACCTTCGAGACCAGAAAGAGTTCTAAACTGCCTTTCTGACACTAAGTTTTTCATATAAGCACTGTATTGATCTAAAACAGCTGTTGCTTGCACACCACTGAAATCAAAACAAAAAGCATTTGTAAACAGTAGTCTGGTAATGTTTTGGGTTAACTAAGATTGCGAAAGTTGGCTTCAATTTTGTGACATGTTATCTCCCCTCATTTCATACCTCCATGATTTGTATCTGTGTCCATCTGTTGATAGTCGATAAATTGCAATAAGGTATAAGAAGGAGAGATTACATTACATCACAAACTGTAAGAAGACTGTGCCATTTCAGTTGACATAAACGTTATAACACTAATGTTTACGATTGCTTTTCATACTTAATTTGTCATGTGCATGCAACAGCTGTTTTAAAATTACGGCACTTATATAAATAACATAGTGGTAGGAACACAAGTAAAAAACTTTCTTCTGATCTTTAATGCATATTTGATCTCGTATATCGGGCCGTTCCAACAGCGCTCACTGCCCCAACTCCAGAGCTTGGTGTTCACATGACGCTATAATTTACGCAACAATCCGAAGTGCTGTGTCTCTAATGCAGGACACATTAGTATTTATTGTGAAGTGTGGACACCTATAATGCCTTGTATAGCATGAAGTATTTAATCTGAATGATTTTATACCCGCCTTCCCGCAGTGCATCAAAGCAGGTAGAAAAAGAAAACCGAGATTTAGAATTCAGACTTAAGAACGATGTAACAGGAAATGAAACACCAAACATAAATCTGTAATCAGTTTATAGTTTTCAGGTGAGTGACAGTGAAACACAAGTAATTGAGCATGTTACAACACTGCTCAAATTATATTGACAAGTTGTTCAGTGGTACGTCTGGTAAAAATCATGCTCAATAGCAGTTGCAGAATGTTTCTTTCCAAAAGATCTGCAATTCTTTTGTTTCTCGACTCCGGGACATGTCAGCATATATAAAGTCACAGCTCCAGGAGACACGTACGCTGGGCGCTGCAATAAATTGCGAAATCGTCAACAAAAAGGGATCCGGAAACGGCGGCTGAAAGGCAATCTACGATCGGATTGATTGCAATGGCAAAGAGCCACACAAGACTGAGCCCTGTGGCACCCCATTCTCCTGGCGAAAGGTGTCTGACAAAACAGAGCCCACTCATACCTGCAACTTGCGATCCTCCAAAAACACTTGAATAAAAAGAGGGAGGCACCCACGAATGTGCGGAGAATGCCCGCTCTCCAACAGGTATTGTATGCCTTCTCAAAGTCGAAGAACACTGCTACTGTTTGACGCTTCCTTAGAAAGTTATTCATAATGAAGGTCGACAAGGTAATGAGGTGATCAGCAGCAGAGCGGTGTCCACGAAAACCACCTTGGACATTAGTCAGGAGGCATCGAGATTCGAGGAGCCAGACCAACTGAGCGTTAACCATGCGTTCCATCACCTTACAGATGCAGCTCGTCAGAGAAATGGTGCGATAACTGGAAGGAAGATTTTTGTCCTTCCCTGATGGGGACAACAATGGCTTCACGCCACCTTGTGGGAACCTGACCTACAGTCCATATGCGATTATAGGTACTAAAGCAAAGCTCAAAACCCCTGCAAATGAGCGGCCTAAGGGGTTGGATAAGTCAACAGGGTCCACGAGGACTGCGTTCACTATTGTAATGCCAGATAACCAGCACAGGCTACCCGAGACAACCAAAGAGGGAGTGAATTTGTTAAAAGAACTAGTGAAGGCAGTCCAAGAGGCTTTTTTTAGCTTTCTTTTATAACAAGATGGCAATGCGCTCAGTCATTTGTAACTGATGCAATTCTCCATCATTGGGTGGTGGCATTGAAAGGTGCATAGAGCACATTGCCGGGCTCTAATAGCATCACTGCATGCTGCGGTCCACCAAGGGACTGGGACGTGACATGGAGAAGAAGAAGTACGAGGTATGGAATATTCGGTAGCAGTGAGAATAACCTCTGTGAGGTACTGAACCTGACTGTCGCAGCTGGGAAAATTCTGATCGTGGAAAACCATCACAGAAGAATGAAGCCCCCAGTCGGCGGAGATGTTCCAGGTGGTGGAACGCAGATGGGCTATGATGCAGTAGGTGGATTACACAAGGGAAATGGTCGCTCCAGTACAAATCAGAAAGAGCATACCACTCGAACCGATGCACTAGCTGAGGAGTGCATGCAAGATCCAAGTGAGAATAAGTGTGTGCTGTGACTGAAAGGAATGTTGGTGCACTGGTGTTTAGACAGACAAGATTAAGACTGTTAAAAAGGTCCGCTAGAAGGGACCATCTTTGGCAAGATGCTGGAGAACCCCATAGGGAATGGTGGGCATTGAAGTCGCCAAGCAAAACAAAAGGCAGAGGAAGCTGGACAAGAACTTGCAGCATAGCTGCCCTAGTAAAGGCAGATGATGGCTGGATATAGATATTGCAAAGAGAAAAGGAAACGGTGGGGGGAACGATGCAGATGGCAACTGCCCGTATGTGAGTGTGCACAGAGATGGGATGGTAATAGATGTCATCCTGAATGAGCAACATAACCCTCCATGGACTGGAATACCATCCACAGGAGGTAGGTCATAACGCATAGAGGCTATTCAATCGCGTGGGCGTAACTTTGTTTCTTGGTGGCTAACTATGATTGGATAGCGCAATCGAAGGAGTAATTTTAATTCCTCTTGATTGGAATCAATCCCTCAAATGTTTTACTGGAGTGTCATGATGAGAAGAAGGGGAGAAAAGAGAAGAACAAGGAAAAAGGGAGTCACCTCGACGGCCACTGAGGGTTGGACTTTGCTTTTTTTTTATGTTTTTAGGGCGCACAACTTCTCAGGTCATTAGCGCCCAGATCGAAACACAGATTCGCTAGATCTCGGAAAAATTTATAACTGCCAGAAAGTAGAGTATCAAGAGAAAGCTAAAACAGAAGGATTAAAAAAGAAAAGGGTTAAATATCCTTTGATAAATTAGCCATGTTGATAAAATACAAAACTTGAGCAGCTAAAAGCTGTCGAACGTCAAAAACAAAGTACGAGTTGGTGTTAACCGGCTATCAATCTTTTTCATAACTATGCATGGCTGTTACACACTGACGAGACATGTAGTATTTAATCTCTTCATCTGATAACCGGTCAAGGAATCTTGTGAAAACTACCCCCCGTGATGAGTTAAGGGTGCAATGCACTTCTAATTGGACAGAAAACATATGTAGGAGCGCAGATCTTATTAGGTTTTGCACCTGGAAATCACTGTCCACTTCCAGCGACGAAGTTCCATTGCGCTGCCAGAAACAGGGCTAACAATCTCATCAACACCTTTCTGAATTATGAAAGGAGTAACGGAAGAGAAATCTTGACTGTCAGTTCGAGAGAAAAAAAATTAGGAAGATTAGGCAAGGTTTTCTTACACTAAGGTGAATCTCTCTCTCTCTTTTGGGTCAAAGTCAGAGTAGAAGAGAAGGAAGTCATTGCGGAAATACCCTCCATGATTACCGGCATTTCCGATGGTGCGCTCCTTCCTAGTGGGGGCCCTCACTGAGGGCTTGCCCCCCTTAGGTGATTGTTCACACCTCCCAAGAATAGATAGAGGGACAAATCAGCATGTTTTTAAGGTACCAGCTTGGGTAATCACCCCTCCCTCGGCCTGGCCTTACCAGGGGGTATTACGTGCCCTGGGGTGGGGAATTACGCATTACCCCCATCACCTGCTACGCATGAGAATGCATGGGTCACCCTTCAGACAAGCACAAGGAGGAAAGAAGAAGAATAGAGAGAGTAAAGAGAAGGATAGAAGAAGGAGTGTATCAAACGCCGAAGCAGAGACTAAAATAGGAGGAAAGAAAGGCTAGAAGAGTACAGCAAGAAGTAAAAGACAGAAGCAAAGGTTAGGAACAGAAAGAACCAAGGAAAAAGAAAATCTGCTACAGGAGGCCATCTTGACACTCTGTGGATGGCCGTCTGGGCAAAGGCATGAACCGGGAGAGGAATTTAAGCAGCCTGGGACAGAAAGGAAGGCTGCTTTGGCTCAGGGCCCCATGCATGCCACACATGTACCCACAAAAGAACTGTGGGCCCCTGGGGGGGGGGGGGGGAAGATTCGACCCTGTCTTTTCTCCCATGGGTTATCTATTGTGCTGCATTAAACTCAGCCCTACCTGCCAGAGACACTGGTTTTGCATCGGCATTGCTATTACTGGCTCATATTTTCTTCCCACGAGTAGCTAGGGAAATATACGTCCACCCAGGCAGAGCCCTGCTTTGTTGTCTTTTTGCCTTGCGACCCAGGCAAATAAATCTCAGCTACTTCTTATGTTGTCACCTTTTCTAACCCAATTTCCTCCGAATCACATGATTTGACTACATTCTACTCCCAGTAATGTATATCTTATTCTCTTTTCGAGGAAGTGCCCACATTCCATTTGACAAACTGCAGCACACTCATAGCTCTATTCTTCCCACCCTTTAGCTTTTACTTATTTGCTTATTACTGGTTTGCTTATCTTGGCTCTTGATATTCATATACATGCTTTCGTCTCTCAACAAATATCATACATTTCTGTAGTCACTTGCCTAGTTATAGATGATTCTTCGGATTAATATTTGTCCCCAATGCACTTTTTATTAGCAATTCTGTACTCCCTGCAAATCTTATTTTTAGTTACCTGTATTCCATTTGCTACATTTGAAAATTTCTTCTTCCTTCAATTCAGTATCTTCTGTGATATCCAAGGATTTCCACAAGGTCTTGTCTTCCTACATATTTGGACCTATGCTGTCGTCACTATTTTCATCTCTAAATCTAAAAGCAACAACATTCATCTACTGTGTTACTTTCCTCCGTTTTAGTCAATAGCTGCCATGATGTTCCTTCTGAAACTCTGGAGACCACCAGGTTCTTTAAATTTATCCAGGTCCCATCTCATTGCAATTCTAACTTTTGCAACTTCTTAGTAAAAAATTGAAGTCTGTGCTTAAAGGGCACCATTTTGGCACCACTGATAATAGAAGAATCGATAATGGGCACACGAGGATGTCCTTCCTTAAAGAGCTTTCAAGGATTACATAATGAGTGGAAACATGTCTACACATCCAAGTTTCAATGCTGTAGTCAATATATAGGAATACTTTTAAAGAAAACAAAGACTTATCTGTACACTATATAGAAGTAGTATTTAAAAAATATTTGGTTATCTTTCAAATACACCTAAAGCACTACAAAAATGTTTGAAGATTTTATAAAAATTACAACCACAAATTTTAGAGCCACCTGTCAATAGTACTACCAATTTAAATCACACTTCTAAAGCTAATAATTCTAAAGCTGTCATTTCTACAGAAGAATATCTGGTTTAATAATTTATGATGATAAAGTGCAATAAAGTAATCAATACAAAACTCCAGCTTTTACACTGATTTATCTATTAACTTATAAGTTTAAAATTTTAAGGAATGATTATAATTCTCACCTCTCTGTCTTTGTCATTCAATCTTGTTATTTCCAATAGGGCAGACATTTTTTTCAGTTTATTTTGCTTTCTTCTAATTTTTTTGTCAGCTGTTCTCAGATCACCGTTAGAAACTGCACCGCCTGTTTTCATCTGCAACAATTTTTTTTTTTTTTTTTTTTTTTTTTTTTTTAACTTTTAGATTATGGTACTTCAAGCTTATGTCTTAACTTATTTGGTGGTAATACAGAATCAATAACAGTATCATTCAATATTACAATCTTTTGAGTTCAACATCAACATTACCTCTTTATCCAAAAATTATATCAGTAAGTAGGTTCTGACAGCTGTACAGTGGCACCACATTTACTCTTCCAATGTGGAGCGTTGGGACCAAAAACAGAATATTTGGGTTATTAATTCTTAAAGAAACTGTGACTAATGAACACTAATAAAATGCCTCTTCCTTCTCTTTTAAAGTGCATGGGTTTACTAAATTCATGCAGAGAGGAACAGACCAATAAACTCAGCATTGACATAGGTGACTGGACTAAAATCATTGATGTGTATTCCTGTGCATATCAATCACAAATGGATATTCTAACAATGGAAAGTGTGGGTCAAAATTCAATAATATAATAAGGATACTTTGCAACCCATCACAAAGATGTATGTCGAGCCACGAGAAGCACATAAAAGATGCTCATATGTAACTACAGTTTTCGGCCATTAGCCTTTGGCAGAAAAAGAACACAATCATCACACTCAGACTGACTCACACAGGACACTTTACAGACACGCAAGCATCATCTCTAGCTGGTGGGTTCCAAGTAACACTATGCAGTGAGAGAATGGAGTGGAGAACATGGGAATATATAGATTGTAAACAGTTTAGGATAGATGGGCAGGATCTAGACTGTCTCATACCTGGGTAAGATGACAAGAAATCAAAGCCATGACAGAGGATGTGGTTCAGTTACTCTGGGTAGTATTGGGAGATTTTGGGTGTGGGGGGATATTTTGTAATTGGTTATTGGAGGTGGAGGAAGGATATGGAATGTGTTGCGATATGGCATGGGAAATCTGAATGTGGACTAGTGTCTGAAGACCTAGTTATGAGACAGTCAACACATTGAGTAAGGGAGATTTCTTCACTGCTAATACCCTACCCATGGGTGGTAACGATGTATGTGTATGTGTATGTGTGTGTGTGTGTGTGTGTGTGTGTGTGTGTGTGTGTGTGTGTGACAGCAGCACAAATGAACAGAACACACTCACATACGCAAGCTTTCGCAACCCAGTTGCTTCTTTAGGCAGAAGGGAAGGAGAGGGAAAAGGAAATGATGAGGGTTTTAAGGAAGGGGGCAAGGAGCCATTCCAATCCTGGGACAGGAAAGACTTACCTTGGGGGAAGAAAAGGAAGGTGAACAAATACACACACACCCATACATTCACACAGACGCAAACACACCTAGGCAGACATACTATTGCTTGGTTGCAAAAGCTTGCGTTTGTGTGTATGTGAGTGTGTTCTCTTCATTTGGGCTGCTGTCACACCTGTGCTCCTTCGCCTGGTGAGTAATCTGTCTATTATATATTCTTTCCTGCTAGGAATTTTTCGTCTACAATATTCGTGTGTGTGTGTGTGTGTGTGTGTGTGTGTGTGTGTGTGTGTGTGTGTGTGTATGCAATTAGATTTAATGTAGACGGAGCCAACAGTGAGGAGGAGGTTAACATGCTAGAAAGTGGCACTGTGGGTTGAGGAAGATTGTTGTTGTGGTGGGAGTGTTTAAAAGGGAGCGAAACTACAGGATTACCAGTCTCCCGTTTCTAGCTAAGATGTCACAGAATAAATTGAACAATTTAAAATCAAGCGCTCTACATCCAGTACAAGGGATGGGCAGTTAGTGAATGCTAAAATAACAAAAAGATAACTCAGTAGGAGTAGACCAATTAGTCTAAGAAGCTGAAACATTACAGCAGAAGAGTATGACTGGCTGATCACAAGGATAATACAGAATGAGCCAGCCACTTTGCACACACTTAAAACATCCAGTTTATAACTAGAAAGAAACCAAATAAAAGACAACAGATTAAAAGTTCTGGAGGGGGAGGGGGGCGAGAAAACAGGCAAATGAGTCCACCACTAAATAGAACGCTAAAAGCCAGTTGTGCAAATAAAACCTAAAACGTGGTCAGCAATTCAGACATCCTCAACTAAAATTGATGAAAGCGCAGTTAGCAGATTAAAGAAGTGCCGCAAAGCAGCTTCACATTAAATGTGACCACTGTCAGCAATGTACCACAATGGCACTTTGGTGGGCCCTCTCGGCGAAGGAGGTAGCCGTATGTTAACCATGTATGGCCACTACACAGTCAGCAAAGAGCAATAGATTCACGACGAGAGGCCCTCAGGGGGAACTTCCATGAGCTCATGGAAAGTTTAATTGCATGGAGCTTATTTGATACACTCGAGTCAGCCCATTCAGAGTTCCACAGCCCTAGGATCTTGCAGTTCAACTCCCGTTGGAGATCCCTTCCTGGAGGGCAAACTGCACGGGCCGCGACATGGTTGCCTGCTTTGCTAGCTGATCAACACATTCATTTCCCCTTATGCCAATATGGCCCAGGGTCTAAAGAAAGGCCACAGAACAGCATGAGAAACAGGGAAGATACAGAGTCTTGGGTAGACTGCAGAAATAGTGTTTCCGAAAACACTGGTCAAGTGCCTACAAGCCAATCAGGGAGTCACTACAGATGACAAACAACTCCCCGGGACAGGCTTGGAGATGTTCCCCAGCTCTAGATATAATGACCAGCTCCATAGTGAAAACACTAGTCCTACTTGACAAGGACTGCTGTTCAACGAGGTCACCATGGAGGCAGGCATGCTGAGTATGCCTATCTACTAGGAAACCATCGGTATAAACGACTTCTGAGCTATTAAACAATTCAAGGAGTGCCTGTAACTGGCAGCGAAGAATCAATGGTGAAACAGAGGCTTTCGAATCCCGGGACAAATCCAACCTTAGCTGTGAACGCGGAATGCACCAAGAAGGGTTACAGGGAAAGTAGTGGAAAGTGGAGGGAAGGGATTCAAGTGAAGAGAGAAGGAAATTATCACAGACTGCGACTGGGAGACCCGGCCTTGTGGGGACAGGAGTGCACAAGTCAGAAAAATGAGCCTGCGATTTGGGTGGTGGCCTGAAGTGTGAATGCAGGCAACATTCAAGGCCAACATTTGTTGCTGGCAGAACTGCAAGGAGCGAACCCCAGCCTCAGCAAGGAGGCTTGTCACTGGGCTCATGTCGAAAGCCCCCATTGCTACATGAACACCAGTATGTAGGATGGGGTCTAAGACTGGCAACTCAGGAGCTGCCGAATCTTACACCTGGCTTGCATAGTCCAGGCGTGACTGGATAAGGACCTTATAAATAGCTGCCTTTTTTTGTGTGTGTGTGTGGTTTTAGGGCGCACAACTGCTAAGGTCATTAGCGCCCAGACAAGAACATAGATTCGCTAGATCTCAAAAAAATAAAACAAAAAAATTTGGTGACTGTCAGAACATCAAGAAGCGGCTAAAAACAAAAGATAAAACAATTAAAAGGGTTAAATATCCTTCGACAAGTTGGCCAAGTTGATAAATCGCAAAACTCGAGCAGCTGCTCGTGTGTCATCAGCTAAAATTTCCTCCAGTGTAGACGGAAAGTGAAGGGCTACACGGAGATGATTAAAATTTACACAAGACAGTAAAACATGTCGCACTGTCAGCAGTGCACTGCAGGAACACAGCGGTGCAGGGTCGGCGGATAGCAAGTGACGGTGGCTGAAACGGCAGTGACCGATCCGCAACCAGGCCAGGATGACATCCTCCCGCCGAGAGGAGGTCCTCCAAGCGGTCGGGATTGGTTTTACAGTTCTCAATTTATTGTCTTACAGTGAGAACCAGGCACTGTGCCAGGACGACACGATACTCCAGTGAAGAACCCGTTGAACATCGTCCGATGGGACGCAACAAGTAGCCATGCGAGGCAAAAGAGCTGCGGACTTTGCTGCTGTGTCGGCGGTCTCATTCCAGGGCACACCCACGTGGCAAGGGACCCACAGGAAAGAAACGTGACAGCCATCATCTGCTAGCAACTGGATGGAGCGTTGGATCCGATACACGAGAGGATGGTTCGAAAAAGGGTCCTTAAGACTCTGCAGGTCGCTAAAGGAGTCCGAACATATGGCATAGAAAGCTGTACAAAACGGCCTGGTGGAGGGCAAAAAGCTCAGCCATGAAGTTCGAGCACGGGTCAGGGAGCTTGTATTTGAAAGGGTTGCCGCCGCCGACGAAGGCAGATCCGACACCGGCAGTGCTCTTGGAACCATCAGTGTAAATAAATATGGTATTATCGAACCGCGAACGGAGTTCGACAAGCCTCGAGCGGTATACCAAATCCGGAGTGCTCTCCTTGGGGAGCGAACTAAGTTCAAGATGAGTGTGAGCCTGAGCCTGATGCCACGGTGGCAATGGGCTTTCGCTCAACCGAAGGGTGGAAGGAAGGGTAAAATCGAGCCGCTGTAGTAGACGGTGAAACCGAACTCTAGGTGGAAGCAAGGCAATCGCAGACAACTGATATTGGCGATCGAGTGAGTCGTCAAAAAATAATTGGTAAGATGGATGGTTGGGCATCGACCGCTAGCGGCATGCGTACCGACCAGGGCCGGCGCAAGGCACGTGCGGACGCACAGGGCGGCACTTTCAGAGGGGCGGCAAATCTGCCGCCACCCTTTCTTATTTTTTTAGAACAAACTTAACATTCATGCCAAAGAGAGGATTCAAAACCAAACCTCCTAGTGAGTGGCTTCGGGAACTGTGGCATGGCGCCTCGACTACCTGCCGCCCGCCCCTGTTGAATAAGGGGAGGGAGGAAGACTAATTTCTCCCTCACTACTGCACCGTTGTCTGAACGGAAAGGGAAGCAGTCTGGCCTACACGCCGACGCCAGTATTCTAATGAGTGGAGCGCTGCCAGCCTGTTACTCGCCGTCCGATTACTCACAACTAATTTTGGAGAAGACTAAATCTAATTTGGAAATACGAATGCAAAGTTCGATACTGCGATTATGTGTTAAGCCTGAAGCAATTTTGCTAAGGCGTTCAATTGCAGTTTCCGAGTGTTTTATTCTTCCCGCATTATGGGGCAAAAAAGCGTTGAACATTACTACAGTCAAACATGTCCAACACCTACAATGGCTAGAAGTATTCCGAAAAGGTAAATACGCTGCGAGTAATTATAAGGGATAAAGACATTCATATTAAGCCTGGCATAAGCTGGGTTTCGACGCATTTTTCAAAATTTTTGCTATCCGTTTCTGAGTGATAGTAGGGCGTTTTGGTTTTTGAGCAATGAAACATCTGTCTGCCCACTTTTGTTTGACAATACTACTCGCACACTATCACTTTGCCAACATTTATTTACTGTATACTGTTTTCCGTTGAATACATTATCCGTTCACAACTATTAAAAATGTTTATTTACGTTAACTGTAAGTTCATGTCACGCGGGATTAGCCGAGCGGTGTAAGGCGCTTCAGCCGTGGACTGTGCGGCTGGTTCCGGAGGAGGTTCGAGTCCTCCCTCGGAGATGGGTGTGTGTGTTTGTCCTTAGGATAATTTAGTTTAACTAGTGTGTAAGCTTAGGGACTGATGCCATTAGCAGTTAAGTCTCATAAGATTTCATACACATTTGAATATTTTCGTAATTTCAAAAGGCTTATTAAAATTAGCTGCATTTCTCCAATCAGGTTTGACGCCATTTTTGATCGTGCCCAGTGACTGAACAAATCTGTAGAGAATGTCACCAATCAGTTGTAAGTTTTTTTTTTTTTTTTCCAGATCTAGATAGATACATAGATAGCTACAGTGCAGCTATTCTCAGTGCTATGAGTTATGTTTACATCTATACCGTCAAGCTGAAAGTAAGTGTCAACATGACGGCTTAGATGTAAGCACATATTAAAAACTTTGAGACTGACCACTCGCCGGTCAAAACATAGGACATAGGGGGATCTGAATAGGAAAAAAAAAATTGCAATTGATTGCTGACACTTCCTACACATTTGTTTAAATAAAATTCCACAAACTCTTCGAAAAAAAAAAATAAAAAAACGGGGGGTGAGGGGCGGCAATTTAGCAGCTCGCACGGGGCGGCACTTGGCCTTGCGCCGGCCCTGGTACCGACACAAGAGCATGACACGCCGAGTGGTCAAGGGTAATACAGCAGCCTCGGCATACAGACTCAACAGGGCTGGTATAAAATGCACCGGTCGCCAGACGTAATCCCCGATGGTGGATAGAGTTGAGACGGTGGAGAATCGACGGCCGTGCAGAAGAGTATACAAGGCTTCCGTAGTCGAGCTTCGACTGAACAATGGCCTGGTAAAGGTGACGCAGGACGGTACGATCTGCTCCCCATGACGTGCCACTGAGGACACGAAGAACATTAAGGATCGGGCACAACGGGCAGCCAGGTAGGACATGTGTGTTGACCAGCAAAGTTTACTATCCAACACGAGTCCCAAGAATTTCGTAGTCTCCACGAAAGGGAGAGCAACAGGGCCGAGACGTAGAGAAGGTGGAAGAAATTCCTTGTATCTCCAGAAGTTTACACACACTGTTTTCTCAGTGGAGAATCTGAAGCCGTTCGTGATGCTCCAGGAATATAGACGGTCAAGACAGCGTTGAAGACAATGCTCCATGAGACACGTCCGCTGGGCACTGCAATAAATTGCGAAATCGTCTACAAAAAGGGATCCGGAAACGTCAGCTGAAAGGCAATCTATGATTGGATTGATTGCAATGGCAAAGAGCACCACACTCAAGACGGAGCCCTGTGGTACCCCATTCTCCTGGCAAAAGGTATCTGACAAAACAGAGCCCACCCATACCCGGAACTTGCGATCCGCCAAAAACACTTGAATGAAAAGAGGAAGGCGGCCCCGAAGGCCCCATGTGTGCAATGTGCGGAGAATGCCCGCTCTCCAACAGGTATCGTATGCCTTCTCCAAGTCAAAGAATACTGCCACTGTTTGACACTTCTTTAGAAAGTTATTCATAATGAAGGTCGACAAGGTAACGAGGAGATCAGCAGCAGAGCGGTGTCGACGAAAACCGCATTGGATATTAGTCAGGAGGCGGCGAGATTCGAGGAGCCAGACCAACCGAGCGTTAACCATGCGTCCCATCACCTTACAGACGCAGCTAGTAAGAGAAATGGGGCGATAACTGGAAGGAAGGTGTTTGTCCTTCCCTGGTTTGGGGATGGGGACAACAATGGCTTCACGCCAACTTGTGGGAACATGACCTTCAGTCCATATGCGATTGTAGGTACTAAGAAGAAAACACTTGCCCGCAGGAGAGAGGTTCTTCAGCATCTCAATATGGATGGAATCGGGGCCAGGAGCAGAAGATCGGGACAGGGCAAGAGCACGGTCTAGCTCCTGCATTGTGAAAGAGACATTATAATTTTCATGATTTAAGGAGTGGAAAGAAGGCGGTCGTGCCTCCTCTGCCTGCTCGGGAGGGAGGAAGGCAGGGTGGTAAAGGGCAGAGCTCGAAACCTCCGCAAAGCAACGGCCCAATGCGTTGGAAACATCAACGGGGTCCACAAGGACTGCGTTCTTGACAGTCAGGCCAGACATCGGGGAGTGAACCTTGATGCCAGATAAAACTTGGCGTAGGCCACTCCAAACAACCGTGGACGGAGTAAAACGGTTAAAAGAACTAGTAAAAGCAGTCCAGCAGGCTTTTTTGCTGTCGTTTACAACTTTACAATATTGTCCTCGCAGTTGTTTATAATTTATACAATTCTCCAACTTTGGGTGGCGGTGGAAGGTGCGTAAAGCACGTTGCTGGGCTCTAAGCCCGTCGCGGCAGGCTGCAGTCCACCAAGGGACCGGGACACGGCGTGGAGAAGAGGATGTATGAGGTATGGAATGTTAGGCAGCTGTGAGAATAACCTATGTGAGGTATTCGACCTGACTGTCACAGCTGGGAAAATTCTGGTCGTAAAAAAACAGCCATGGAAGAATAAAGCCCCCGTCGGCTTGAGAGATTTTCCAACTGGTGGGACGAGGAGATGGCGAATGATGCAGAAAGTGGATGACACCAGGGAAATGGTGACTCGAGTACGTGTCAGAAAGTGCATACCACTCAAACCGACCGGCAAGCTGAGGAGTGCATATTGCGAGATCTATATGGGAATAGGTGTGTGTCGTGTCGGAAAGGAAGGTCGGTGCACCGGTGTTGAGGCAGACAAGAGTGAGGTGTTGGAGAATGTCCACCAAAAGGGAGCCTCTCTGACAAGGTGCCGGAGAGCCCCATAGGGGGTGGTGGGCATTAAAGTCGCCTACCAACATGAAAGGTGAAGGGAGCTGGTCAACAAGATTCAGCACATCTGCCCTAGTAAGGGCAGATGATGATGGCGAATAGATATTACAGAGGGAAAAGGAAAAGGTGGATAGAGTGATGCGGACGCCAACTGCCTGTAGGTGAGTATGCAATGAAATGGAATGGAAATAGACGTCGTCTCGAAGGAGCATCAGAACCCCTCCATGGGCTGGGATACCTTCCACAGGTGGCAGGTCGAACCGCACAGAGGTGTAGTGTGGAAAGTCTGCACGATCACTTGGACGTAACTTAGTTTCTTGGAGACAAACTAGAAGCGGGCAGTTCAGTCGAAGGAGTAATTTTAATTCCTCCCCATTAGAACGAAAGCCGCGAATATTCCATTGAAGGAGCACCATGATAAAAAATAAGAAGGGAAGATAAAAAAGGAACAACCAGGTGGGGTCACCTCTACGGCCGCTGAGGACCGGATTTCGAGGGAGCACTACTGTCGCCATCTAGAGGCAGAGTGCCATGTTCCATAGGTTCAAATGAGTCGTCTGCCACCTTCCTGAGTTTATCAGGAGGGGCAGCTTCCACCGCTGGTAAAATGCCGGTTGCCCGGCTAACAGTAGTGCGTCCCGGCGAGACAGAAGATGATCGGGCCGACTACTGTTGGACGGCGTGACGGATGGGTCACACCTCGGCGGGGAAGGAGAGGAACTCTTTTCTTGTTGGCTCTTCTGGAAGAGTGACAGTGAGAAGAGGCAGTTGACGGTTGGGAAGCCTGAGAACGCACAAAATCCTCACGGACGGGTACCTTTTTCAAAGTCCGGGCATCTTGTTTAGGTGCCCGTGGTTTATTAGAGTTTGACGAGAACTGAACTGTAAAAGCAGCAGGAGGAAGCAGGGACGTGGAACGGGCAATCTTTGGGCCGGCAGATCGCACAACTGTGTCAGCGAAAGTGAAATCACAGGTCTGGGTACTTGAATCCTTTGTAGGTCGAGTGGAGGTGAGGACCTTACTGTATTTGCCCGCTGGGAGGACAGTGGGCTTTCGACTCGCCAACAACTTTCGAGCGGCAGATGTTGATACCTTTCCCGTAACCCGAATTTGCTGGATGACCTTTTCATCCTTATATAAAGGGCAGTCCCGAGAGGAAGCCGCATGGTCACCGTTGCAGTTAAGGCAGTGAGGGGACGGAGGTGGGCCATCCCCCTCATGGGCGTCCCTACCACAAGTGACACATTTTGCTGTGTTAGGGCAAGATTGACGGGTGTGGTTGTACCTGTGGCATTGAAAACAGCGCGTTGGGTTAGGTACACAAGGACGGACGGAGATGACTTCATATCCTGCTTTGACCTTTGAAGGGAGTTCAACTCTGTCGAACGTCAAAAACACAGTACGAGTCGTTGTCAGCTGGTTATCTACCTTTTTCAACACCCTATGGACAGCTGTTACACCCTGACATATAGGTTTGTATGTCTTCATCAGACAACCCGTGAAGGGATCTCGTAAAAACTACCCCCCCCCCCCCCCCGTGATGACTTAGTGTGCAGTGCGCTTCTACCTTGACTGGAAACGTGTGTAACAATGTAGTACGTATCAGTTTTTGGGCCTGGAAGGCACTGTCCACTTCCAGCAACAATGTGACATTGCGCTGACGCGAACAGGTTTTAACAGGGCCAGCAATTGCGGCAAGACCTTTCTGAATGATGAAAGGATTTACAGAATTGAAATCTTTACTGTCTGTGTGAGAGACAACAAGAAATTTCGGTAGATTACGCAGAGTCTTCTTTTGCTGAGGCGAATCTATCTTTTGTTTCTGGGTCATCGTCACTGAAGAAGAGAAGGAAGTCATTGCAGAAGTGTCCCCCGTGATTACCGGCGTCTCCGATGGCGCGCTCCTTCCTAGTGGGGGCCCCTCTCGGAGGGCTTACCCGCCTTAGGTGATAGTTCACATCTCAGGTCACACCTCCCGAGAACTGATGGAGGGACCAATCGGCACGTTCGGAAGGTACCAGCTCGGGTAATCACCCCCCCCCTGGGCCTGGCCTTTACCAGGGGGTACGTACGTGCCCTACTTGTCTACCTGGGGCGGGGAATTACGTGTTACCCCCGTCACCTGCTACGCATGATGAGTGGGTCGGCCTCCAGACACGCACAGGGCGGAAAGAAGAAGAATAGAGGAAGTGGAGAGAAAGAAGGAAAGAAGTGTCTCAAACACCGAAGCGGAGACTAATGAGGAGGAGAAGAAGGCTAGGAGAGTACAGCAAGGAGAGGAAGACAGAAACAAAGGTTAGGAAAGGAAGGAATTAAGGAATAAGAGAAACGACAACAAGAAACCACCTTAACTCGCGAAAGATGCCCGTCTCCGGACGAAGGCATAAACCGGGAGGGAAAGTGAAGCAACCTGGGGCAGAAGAAAGGCTGCTTCGGCTCGGGGCCCGCGCGCGCCACACACGTACCCACAAAAGAACTGTGGGCCCCCTGGGGGGGGGGGGGGCTGCAAAAGGGTTGAACAGGCAGCTCCCCAAGCAGTGTGGTTGAGGCAGTGCAGTATAGTTTAGGTACCGGCAGGACTTTTGTCGCAGTAGTTGAAGGCGCGGAACCCACGTGAGCCAGGCATCAAACAGCATACCCACGAAGCGATGTCTCTCTTTAATGGGAAGAGTTCATCACCCAAATACAATTAAGGTCTGGGAGCACTGCCTGACGGTGCATAACCCGAGTTTTGCAGGCAGAGAACCAGAACCCATGGGCCAAGGCCCAGGACTGCACCTTTTGACTAGCTCACAGCAGTCGCCTTTCGGCAACACCAATAGTAGTTGAACTGAAATACTACAAAAGTCATCTGCGTACAGTGAAGAGGAAACCTGTGACTACTGCTGCAGCAAGACTGTTTATGGCAATTAGAAATAGCGGAACAAATGATGAATATTTTGATTCCAGATAGAAACGAAGAATAAAATAAAAACAAACATTTTGGTTTCTTTGCGACTGAATGGCCTATCTGTCACTCATGGAATGCCTGATATGTAATGTTTCCTAAACTTAGTAATAACCTACATATTTGAAATGATTTAGATTGAAAGGAATTCCAATATGAGCTGAAAATGACAATGGCAGTACAATATGTTCTGGTGGTGTCAATATATTGAAAGAGTAAGGCATTTAAAGCAACATGTCTCTTCAAGTCTACATCTATACCTATACTCTGTAAATCAATGTTTTATTTATACGAAAAACAAGCAAACATACTTGCCTTTAGTCACTAACATCATGGTTTACTGGCGCACAATGCATATCAAGCCCTGAAGGTTCTTTGATGCTTCACATATATTAAAGGCTCTGGGCCTCTCAGTGCAAATATGTGTGGTGACAATGACATTTTAAATACAGGTTAACATAATTACAGAAATTGAACAATTAATAAATTTACAGTGGTGTACAAACAAGCCTGGTGCAGCACGATGTAGGGCAGACAATAGTACATACATCGTATCGATTTAAATCCGCGATACGACCCGTCAGCTTTGACCAATGATGTCATATCTGAGTTAAAGATGATTGTTTGTTTACAAGCAGAACCTACATTACAGATTCCAATTTTAGTTTAAAAGTGACCTGTAGCTTCTCTCTGATGGTTAGTTATAGGTTCACCGAGAGATTTTTTTTTTCCTTTTTTCGCAAGTGGGCGCATATAGGGTTGAGACCTATGATCGAAGGTACATTCTGTTGTGGTCATCTGTAATTTATGAGTATAATCACAGATTCTTAATTATCTACAATTATTACAATATTATTTCATATGTTTATATTCGTTGATAGTATTTGTTTTGCTAGTCGGTATATCTGCGTACCGTATCTTGCGAGGTTAATGAAATTTGTTAAAAACTGCTGCCTCCTGAGCTTTATCAGGACGATATTTTTCCAAACTTTTGTAAATACTGAATACCATTTACAGTCCATTATTTCTTGTAACAGCTTTATAACACACAGCTAATTACCCTGCAGCTAATAAATTTCAATCCCTACTTCGAAATATCCTAATAATTTCTTAACTGCTCACTAATTTCGTATTTTATGTTAGATTAGATTAGTTATTTGTTCCGTAGATCCATGTTGAGGGGATCCTCGTGGATGTGAAACATGTCAAGAAACAAAATTTAAAAGTTGAATAATAGATAATACTAATAATATAAATACAAATACTTATAAATACAGATACATAAATTTATAAGGGTTTTTTTTGCTGATAATATAATAATACTAATATAGTATGAGAGCATGCATCATTTGGTACAATTTAGAAATTCACTAATAGAGTAGGAGGAGAGAAAGTCTTTTAGGTTCCTCTTAAACTGTTCTTTATTTGTACCTAAATTTTTTATACTTGATGGGAAATTATTGAAAATGTGTGTTCCTGAGTAGTGGACCCCTTTTTGAACTAAAGTAAGTGCTTTTAAGTCCTTGTGTACATCATTTTTATTTCTAGTATTGTATGTATGAACTGAGCTGTTTGTTGGGAAAAGGGATATATTATTCATGACAAATTTCATTAAGGAATAAATATACTGAGAGGCAGTAGTTAATATACCCAGTTCTTTGAAGAGGCTTCTACAAGACATCCGTGAATTTACTCCATAAATAATATGTATTACATGTTTTTGGACTCTGAAGACTTTTGACTCACTTAAAGAGTTACCCCAAAATATTATACCATATGACATTAAGGAATGAAAGTAAGCAAAGTATGCGAGCTTTATTATTTTTATGTCTCCTATGTCCGATAATACTCTTATTGAAAATACAGATTTGTTGAGTCGTTTCTGCAGTTCTGTGGTGTGCTCCTCCCAACTAAATTTATTATCAAGCTGATATCCCAGGAATTTAATACTGTCAACCTCTTCTATCTGCTCTTCTTCATACTTAATGCGTATGCTGTCAGGAAATCTCTTACATGTTCTCAACTGAATGTAGTACGTCTTTTCGAAGTTTAATGACAAGAAAGTTGGCTTTAAACCATTTATTAATGTTCATGAAAATATAAGCAGACCTTTCTATCAGTATGCTTGACAGGAGTTCCTTAAACATCATAGCAAACACTTGACATGGAACAAATATCTATATGGTGCGCTTCATTTTGCACCGCACTTCCAGATTTTTCTAGGGGAAAACACACAACACTGAAGTTACATTAAAAAAAAGTGACACTAACGAGACTCAAAACATGAGTTAAACTGCAGTCTGTTGCCCACACTCTGCAAATGTTGGCAACACCACAGCAGCCAACCATAGAGTAGATATGTCTAATTTATTTCGTGATCTGCACGAAACAGTGATCATTTTAAGTGAAAATTAGATTAGGTACAAGGAAGTGTGTGTTTTCAGTATGTGAGGGCGCGTAGCGCCCGTATCTCCGGTCTAGAAACTATTTACAGAAATGTTCAAATGTTTGTATAGCTTATGGGACTTAACTACGGGGTCATCAGTCCCTAAACTTACAAAATACTTATCATCTAGCTAAAACTAGGGACTTCGCAAATATCCATGCCCGAGGGGGTATTCGAACCCCCGACCGTAGTGGCCGTGCAGACCGTGACTGGAGCGCCTTAGTCCCCTCGGCCACCGCGGCCGGCAACTATTTACAGTTGCCAACATACGAGCCATGCTACAAACATGGGCAACAGTCTCTGCGGTTGTAGGAAAACATGCAGGTGTCTGAATGGTGTTGACACTAATAAATGGCGTATATTACTAAACATAACGACCTGAATGACAATTCTTAAAAGCGGAGCCCTACAACAAAACACTGTATTACAACAGGAGTGCCATAGTTTAACGTCTCCTGCAAGCTGCAGATGATATAAATTAATGATTTCCCTTAGAAATACGGATATTTATATACTTACAGCTCAGTTGTTTTGTGTCAAAGTACGTAAGAAACCCTACCAAAACACTGCATAAAGCAGTAACTACAACCAGCATGTTACAATTTCCGAAAAATTCGGCTGCACACCACGCGTAAACTATCCTGACTGAATGAATGCAAAGTAGTTACATATAAGACACTCTCATGTCAAAGATATTATTTTACAAACAAATCCTATCGCAAGAGTCCGTCGATCACAAAGTAGTAGGCGGTCAGGGAATGTAGTCTGTCACATGGGCTCCCAAAACCGGATTTCGTAAACCGATTTCCCAATTCCGCTTTTGGTTGGTCCTGTAAACACTCTAAAATCGATTCTGAAAATCCACTTCTCTTTTCCAGTTCCAAAATCGATTTTAGAGCCCATGTAAACGCAACCGTTTTTGAAGCGTTCTTGGCTTGTCTTGTTTTTTTGGTACGAATTTTTGCCACATATCGACAGAGTGATTTTTCTAATGTGAAATAAAAGTATTAATATTAGAGTGAGCATGAATCTGTGTATTTAAGTAAAGAAAAATAGCAATTATGCTGGCTAAATCGGGGACTGAATCAGCTGTTTTTCAGCCGCCATGTTAAGTGAATTAGGAAATCCGATTCAGGCTGTACCATGTAAACACGACAGCGAAAAACGGTTTACGAAAATCGGTTTTCGTCTTCCAGAAGATGTGTTACATGTAAACGTAGTGTGTGAGCCATGCATTCATCTCACTGGGAAGATTATATTCCGCTATTGGTATTTGCTTTCAAAACTTCTAAGAACCTGTCCTGTTCATGTCAGTACGCTGTCGAGTGCACAACCCGAATTCATGTGGTATTTTAGAAGATATATAGAGAAAACATACTTCGGAGAGGGACCTAATGATGCATGGGATACCACTCTACCATGCACGGTCATCTAGGGAGACGCTTGTCCACGGCAATTTGGTCGAACTGTTTGTTATCTGCGAGTTTACGAGAGCAACAGGACATCCAATCCAATTTTTTGGTGTCGTAAATGCCCTTCTGCTAGGAGGTTTTCGAGAGTTTTTCCATGGTTGGTAAACTCCTTTGCGCCACTATCAGCTTGCCTGATAATTGGCTGAATACAACTGCAACTCTTTATGGGCCGGATTTCAAACAGCTCGCTCCACTCCTTAGAGTGGAATATGAAAGGATTAACATTCATTTTTTACTTTATTTTTATGTTTTGAAAAGGGATAAATTATTTCTCAATGGTATCTTGGTGTAATATGTCTTTTAGGCCATAGTGAATAAAAGCCAATTCATACTGCCTGTCACGTCAACGTCATGGCACTGTCTCGTCACATTGTATTCACATTGTTCATCATTCAATTCCCTTATCCAAATATCCAATGTTGAAAGTGAGGTTATGTAGAAAGTCATAGTTTCATACTGGAATTGAGGAAACAACAACGCTAAATGTTATTGACGGCCAAAGAAAACTTAACAATGTATGTTTTCGGTCAACTTAGTGTAGTAATATGCTGGGAACTGAAACAACATTTCAAAAGATCGACATCTGTTTTCAGACGAAAAAAAAAATATACGAACACAACAAATTATATTTATAAGAGCATAAATAGAGCCCGTTTACTTTATCATTACGATTTGTTCAAATGTTTGTAGAACTTATGGGACTTAACTATGGGGTCATCACTCCCTAAGCTTACAAACTACTTATGAACTAGCTAAGACTAAGGACAGCACAAATATCCATGCCCGAGGGGGGATTCGAACCCCTGACAGTAGTGGCTGTGCAGACCGTGACTGGAGCGCCTCAGTCCCCTCGGCCACCGCGGCCGGCTTATGATTGGTCTGCTGACATTGTTAATAGTGTCATACACATATGAATTTTTGTCCCTCGTTAGCACTGACTTTTTAATTTAAAATGTTATTTAATAAAAATTGCATCATCAAATTACAATCTTATTCAAATAAACAATTTGCTTCAGTCTTTTCTTTTACAAGATTGCATCATATAAAACATTTTTCTGTTTCAGATATTCGACCTCGCTTGTAGGAGTAAACTCAATTGAGAAAAATATTTAAGGCATCATGAAACATTTCGAATTTACTGTACCGCTAACATAAAGTATAATAATAAAATAAATATTAAAAAGACACATTTGCATGTAAACTGTGTAATCGTCGACTGCAACATGAAAATCGCGTGATAAAACTGGTTAATGTCTGATGTCAGCAGACCACTGTTCCGTCAAAACATTCTTTTCGATAAATCTTGATGTGACTTTGACGTGACGTGACGGTCCGGTGATGGACAGTGTGAATGCCATCACTGGAAATACATAGCGGAATGTTCTGATGGATGGTGACATGATTTGATGTGACGGACAGTGTGAATTGGCCTCAAGTGAATTGTGGTGTTAGTGGAATTTGTAACTGAAATTGAGTGTAAGCTCAGTGTTGTCATCGACATGGACTTCTGTGAACCACCTGACACTGATCAGGTTAGATTATATTAGTACTGTACTTGTTCCATTGATCATATAAACGACATTTCGTAATGATGAGGAACGTTTCAGTTTAGTAAATGTTGTCTATACATGACAGTCAATATTTTAAGAATTTTTTATTGTTTTTTATTTTTTATTTCTATTTTTTAGTTTTAATTTTTTTTAATTTTAAGTTTTATCTAAAATTTCATCTAAACTGTAGGAGTTGCCATTCAGATATTCATTTAATTTCTTTTTAAATACTAGTTGGCCAACTGTCAGACTTTTGAGGCTACTTGGTAAGTGACTGAAGACGTTTGTGGCACAGGAAGCCCCATGCACAGACTAAGAAATGCCAGAAATACATCCTTAAGATCTGAAACTCCCTGTGACATCTGTGAGCAATGACATAGGAAATAAACGACAATGAACATCTTCCTCTCTTCGTAAACAGAAGAGACCTTCGCTACAATTAAGAAGCCGAACCAAAATGCAGTGGTCTCCTCATGTACAGGAATAAAATAAAATAAAGATGTTTCTAACATATTATCTCCTCGATCTCAGACTGCATTTAACGAACTAGCTCCTTATCACAATGATATTGACACTGTTGAATTTCGTTTCCATACTTCAGTTTTTACTATAAATGTTCTAAAGTGTGATGAGTACCTGAGCAAAGGAAATAAATATTCAGAGCCAGATGAAGGACCTTTTATGTGTTTGTAAAAAATTGTAATTGTAATATTGGTTGAATCTACCCTGTGGCCTTTAGCAAGATGCTATACTGTGAAAGTCTTCCTTTAAAGAAAGATGTAAGTAAAGTTCAAAACGCAGGAAAAAATAAATATAAGGTAGAAATGCTTTCGAAGTCTGCTGCAAATAATTTAGTGGATCTACACCTTTTCACTGAAAATCACATGGAGGCTTATATTCCCCATCTTACAACTAGTAAACAGGGAGTCATTAAGAATGTTGATTAGTTGTTCATTCCATAGATCCATGTTGAGGAGCTCATGGATGTGGAACATATCAATTTTTTTTAAGCTTATAATATAACAATACTAATAGTATGAATACAGATACACACATCATTTAGTTCTGTTTAAAAATTCGTAAGTGGAGTAGAAGGAGTTGGCCACTATGAAGCCTTTAATACTCCTCTTAAATGATCTTTATTTGTAGCTAAATTTTTTATGGTTGCTGGTAAATTATTGAAGATGTGTGTTCCTGAGTAGTGGACCCTTTTTTTCAACTAAATTGATTGATTTTAAGTCCTTGTGTAGTCATTTTTGTTGCTAGTATTGTATGTGTGAACTGAGCTGTTTGTTGTGAAAAGGAATATATTATTTGTGACAAATTTCATTAAGGATTTCATATAATGAAAGGCAGTAGTTAGTATAAACAGTTCTTTAAACAGGCTTCTGCAGGATGTACATGATTTTACACCACAAATAATAAATATTACACGCTTTTGTACGCTGAAAACTTTTGCTTGACTTGAAGAGTTACCCCAAAATATTATACCATATCAGATTATAGTATGAAAGTAAGCAAAGTATGCAAGCTGTTTATTTTTCTGTCCCCAATGTTTGATATCACTTGTATTGGAAATATAGATTTATTCACAAAATGTATGACATCAACTGCGAATGGGCAAAGCGGAAAATATGTACCCAACTGGGATTCGAACCTAGGTCTCCTGCTTACTAGACAGTTGCACTGACAACTATACCACTGGGGGACACAGTGATCACCACACCTGCAAGGTTCTACCTAAGCATGCTTCCCATCAGATACGAAATCCCAGCCTTACCCTGCCCACAGTGCTCAAACTCGAAGTTCTGAAACTGATTTCCATAAGAGTAATGGCCCCAAACTTGCCTACCCCTTCCCCACTAACGAAAGGATCACTGTCCATTACTGGCATATTATATATATACACTACAGGCCATTAAAATTGCTACACAAAGAAGAAAGGCAGATGATAGACAGGTATTCATTGGACAAATATATTATACTAGAACTAACATGTGATTACATTTTTATGCAATTTGGGTGCATAGATCCTGAGAAATCAGTACCCAGAATAACCACCTCTGGCTGTAACAACGGTCTTGATACGCCTGGGCACTGAGTCAAACAGAGCTTAGATGGTGTGTACAAGTACAGATGCCCGTGCAGCTTCAACACGATACCACAGTTCATCAAGGATAGTGAGTGGCTTATTGTAAGAAGCCAGGTACTCGGCGACCATTGACCAGACGTTTTCAATTGGTGAGAGATCTGTAAAATGTCCTTGCCAGGGCAGCGGTCGAACATTTTCCGTTTCCAAAAAGACCCATACAGAATCTGCAACATGCGTTCGTGCATTATCCTGCTGAAATGTAGGGTTTCACAGGGATCGAATGAAGGGTAGAGCCACATCTGAAATGTAATGGCCACTGTTCAGAGTGCCATCAATGTGAACAAGACGTGACCAAGACGTGTAACCAATGGCAACCCATACCATTACGCCAGGTGATACGTCAGTATGGTGATGACGAATACACTCTTCCAATGTACGTTCACCGTGATGTCGCCAAACATGGATTGGATCATTATGATGCTGTAAACAGAACCTGGATTTATCCGAAAAAATGACGTTTTGCCATTTGTGCACCCAGGTTCATCATTGCGTACACCATCGCAGACGCTCCTGTCTGTGAGGCATCGTCTAGGGTAACTGCAGCCATGGTTTTCGAGGTGATAGCCCATGCTGCTGCAAATGTCGTCGAAATGTTCGTGTAAACGGTTGTTGTTTTGCAAATGTCCCCATCTGTTGACTCAGGGTTCGAGATGTGGCTGCACCATCCATTACAGTCATGCGGAATAGATGCCTGTCATCTCAGCTGATAGTGATACGAGGCCGTTGGGATCCAGCACGGTGTTCCGTATTGCCCTCCTGAACCCACCGATTCCATATTCTACTAACAGTCACTGGATCGCGACCAATGCGAGCAGCAATGTCACCATACGAAAAACCGCAATCGCGATAGGCTACAATCTGACCTTTAATCAAAGTCGGAAACGTGCTGGTACGCATTTCTCCTCCTTACACAAGGCATCACAACAACGTTTCACAAGGTAACCTCAGTCAACTGCAATTTTTGTATGAGGAATCGATTGGAAACTTTCCTCAAGTAAGCACATTATAGGTGTCGCCACCGGCGCCAACCTTATGCGAATGATCTGGAAAGCTAATAATATGATATAACAGCATCTTCTTCCTGTCAGTTAAATTTCGCATCTGTAGCATGGTATCTTCGTGGTTTAGCAATGGCCAGGAGTGTACATGTGGCATCTGTTCTGAAAGAATAGACGTCACTTCTGATCCTGCAGTTGTTATTCTTTCATATGCACAGACTATGTGACATCAACTGCGAATGAGAGTTTGTATCTGACAGGAAGCGTGCTTAGATAGACCTTGCTGGTGTGGTGATCACTGTGTCCCCCAGTGGTGTAGTGGTCTGCACAACTGGCTACAAAGCAGGAGACCCGGGTTTGAATCCGAGCTGGGTACACATTTTCAGGTTTGCCCATTCACAGTGGATGTCATATGTTCTGTGAATGGAAAGAATAACAACTGCAGGATCAGAAGTGATGTCTGTTCTTTCGGAACAGGCGCCACATGTATACATTAATACAGATTTGTTAAGTCGTTTCTACAGTTCTGTGGTGTACACCTCCATACTGAATGTATTATCAAGTTGTAATCCTAGGAATTTTATATGTCAACCTCTTCTATCTGCTCTTATAATACTTTATGCATATGCAGTATGGAAATCTCTTATATGTTATGAGCTGCATATAGTGAGTCTTTTTGAAGTTTAATTTCAATGAATTGGCTTTAAACCAGTTATTAATGTTAGTGAAAATATCATTAGTAGACCTTTCTAGAACATGCTAATTATTGCAATATTTGTATCACCTGCAAACAAAACGAATTCTGCTTCTGACAGAGTAACTGATGAGAGGTGATTAACATACACAAGAAATAGCAATTGCCCTAAGATGGATCCTTGTGGGACAACACATGTAATTTCTTCCCAACCTGAAGATAAATGATGGCTTAATTCACTAGACCCTTCCACTGACACCATTTGTTTCCTCTTAGTAAGGTATAAATTGAACTATTTTGCAGGAATGCCTGTGACAGCATAGAATTCTAATTTACTTAAAAAGATGTTGTGGTTCACGCAATCAAATGCCTTTAAAAATCACAAAAAATACCGGCTGCTTGTAATTTATCATCTAACGAATTAGGTACATTCTCACTCTAGGTGTAAATACCCTTCTCAATATTGAAACGTTTCAGAAATCCAAACTGTGTTCTAGACAACATGTCATTTGTGGTCAGGTGGTTGAGAAGTTGACACCGAAACCTTCAGATTTCAGACACTCAGATCGGTACCAAAAGTTGTATATCGATAAAGTATCAAGCGAAGCTTCTATATAATTCGTGCTGTGTACTGCCATCCAGGAGAAAGTGTGTAAACGGGAAATAATATGTAACACCTAACCTACGGAGTAGAGGAAAAGCATAACTGTGAGAGCTTATAATGTTGCGCTACCATAGGCTAGTTAGTAGAGCGTTAGTTCATCGCTCAGCCTAGAGTTTTTTTTTTTTTTTTTTTTTACTTTCAGTATATTGGAAGTTTTTAAAAGCGGCACTGTGTTCCTCTCATGTAAAAGGACTGTTTGGATTTTATAGCAATGTGTTATCAGCAGTTTGCTCTTGCTTCGTTTATTTGAGTTTTTGAAGGCACACAACTGTCGCTATACAACAGTTCAACGACAATATCTATAATGTACCACGGGTTCATTTCATGAAACAGTGTTTTCAGCTGCAGGCAGTAGTAGTAGTATGTGGACTGGACAGCAACGTGAGCCCACTTGATGGTGTGGGCAAACACATGGGACTATAGCCACAACATGCACATCAGCTGAATGGCGGTGCTACCTATCTAGCAGTCATTTAACACTATTATTATTACTACTGCTATTATTATTATTATTATTATTATTATTACTTTAATACTTCCGCATGTATGGTGCAATTGTTTCTTTCTTCTAAGAATATACTTAACAGGTTTGCTATTTTCAAAGAAAACGAAGCACAAGCAAACTGCTGATAACACAGTGCTATAAAATCCAAACAGTCCTTTTACTTTTACATTTCAGGACATGTTATCACATGTAACATTCGGTGTACGTTTGTCGTTGTAGAACAATTTGCAACATCTACAGGAAAAAAGAAATCGCGCTATCTGGGTTTGAACCAAGAATCCTGGTAATGAGAAACATTCACTCTGTCAACTACACCATGGGAGGTCATTGTGGCAGACTCCCACATCTACGCTTTTCCTACTCTCCTTAGGACAGATGTTACATAATATTTCCGTTTATGCATGTTTTTCTGGACGGCAGCACAGACCACAAATTATATAGAAGTTTCGTTTGATACTCTATCGATATGCATTTGGTACCGATCTGAGTGTCTGAAGGTTTGGGTGTGAGAATAATGGCAAAAGTGAAATTGGTCTGTAGTTTGATGGTATCTCTTTATCCCATTTCTTGAATAGACGTTTAATATCCACATATTTTAACTACTCAGGAAATATTTCAATTATAATAGACTGGTTATACAAATAACTTACAATTGTCCTAAATTGACAAGAACACACCTTAATTAACTTTGTTGATATTTCATTGTAACCACTAGAATGCTTTGTTTTTAAAGACTGTATTATGGAAGTTATTTCTTGTGGTGGAGTGAGTGACACATTCAGGTACCTGAAATTATTTGTAAAAGCTAGTTTCAGGAATTCAAGGGCATTATTTACTGACCCTGACACTCCCATACTATCAGTAACAGATATATAAAGTACTTGTTAAATAGATTTGCCACACTCTGCCCATCAGTTACTTAATGCTATCTACTCGTGTTCTTTTCTGGTTCTACCAGTCACCAATTCCACTTCATCCCATATTCCTTCCATGGTTCACGGGCATCACGTCGGATCGTATTGTGGAAACTGCACAATGTTTCCATGAGGCAGCTGCTCGTCATCTTCAGGTGCTAACAAAACTGCTGATTGCTGTCGTATCGCCTATATACTGTGGCTGGCTAGAAAAGGGCAGGCGTGAAAAATGTGGTGGTGGGCCAATGACATCATTGTAGGCGATTCATAGATTAAAACATATAGAGCCCCCTGGTGGTCTCCGCATACACGACGCGGGAAAGCGCGGCCGCAAGCAGCACCCCCTTCTCTAGGGGGTGTTGCCGCAAGTCGCGAGCCCAGCGCACGGGCGCCGGTAGTGTGGCGCGCAGTTTAAATACTCTCGCTTCGGTGACCCGTCTGCGGCGACTCGCTCGATACGTCTGAATGCGACCGACGATGCCTTAGTACCGCCAGTGCTGGTTCCCCTGCCCTGCTGAGCCGAAAGCCCGTGTCTCTATTAATCAGGTCGTTGGAAATACGTATTTCGACTGCTTCTTTGAAGATGTAGTCTCAGTACGTAGATGCAGACGAGAGGATCTTTGTCTCTTCATAGTGCATGCTATGCCCCATGTCCAAACAGTGCTCAGCGACAGCAGACTTTCCTGGCTGACCTAGTCTCGTGTTTCGCTTGTGTTCATCGCATCATCTTTGACAGTGCGACAGGTCTGTCCAATGTATGATTTTCCGCACTGGAATGGGATTTTATATATGCCTGGTCTCCTCAGACCTAAATTGACTTTGACGGGACGCTGCATCATTTGTACTCGTGCTAGAGGACGGAAAACGCATTTGATGCTATATTTCTAGAACAACCTGCCAATCTTTAAGGATACGCCACCAACGTAAGGGAGAAAAACCAATCTTTTCGATTCCTCTGTTTCTCCTGGCAGCTCTACAGCGGCTTGTAGCGCATTTCGGATCTGCTTCTCAGAGTATCCATTTTGGAGAAACACAGAACGAATATGGTTGAGCTCTGCTGGTAAGCTCTCTTGGTCTGATATTACTCTAGCCCTGTGGACAAGGGTCCATAATACACCACTACCTCGGTGATGACAGCTCATAGCTCGTAGGTATAGGTCTGTGCGTGTGTGTGTGTGTGTGTGTGTGTGTGTGTGTGTGTGTGTGTGTGTGTGTCAGTTTATGAAAAACACTGTGACCTAAGGAACCGTCTTCTTTCCTACAGACCAAGACATCCAAAAACTGGAGCTCTCAATTTTTCTCCATTTCCATTGTGAAGCAGATACTCTGATGGATGAAGATTTTGCAGAAACGAAGGAAGGGTTGCTGTCCCATGTTGCCACACCACAAATGTATAGTCCACATATCTCCAAAAACATTTAGGTTTCAAAACTACCGTCTGCAGTGCTTTATCCTCGAAGTCTTCCATAAACATGTTGGCTACTATGGGAGAAAAAGCTTAGGAAAAATTGAAATTCAGTGTTTTCTGTATTAACACATATTTTTGGTCGAACTATTGATTTTTTTATGTCATGTATTTAATGGACAACAAAGACATTTGTATCGAGGTATTTTATTACTTGGACGTTATTTTGTTGATAGTTAACACTGCCAGATCAATAATGCCAGCATGATCTTCGCCACAGCACCAAAGACGAGACCATTCACTGCTGGAGCAAAATAAAAGGAACCACACTCACGTTCACACTCTGAGCAAAGTACAAATGGCAACGCGACAAAACCTCCAAGATAGACAGATTAATGCCTCAGAAGGGCTACACGCCGTACCAAGTGGCAAAATGTCGAACTTGAAGCATGTCGATCACCAACAAAACTGCAACTTTAAGTATTCATGCGTCCTTAGTAATAGTTCATAAGTAGTTCTACATCTACAACCATACTCTGCAAGCCACCCGACGGTATGTGGCGAGGGTACCTTGAGTACCACTATCGATTTTCCCTCCTATTCCAGTCACGTTTGGTCATGGAAAGAAGGGTTCGCGGAAAGAAAGATTGTCGGTATGCCTCTGTCTGGGCTTTAATCTCTCTGATTTTATCCTCATGATCTCTTTGAGAGATATACATAGGAGGGAGCAATATACTGCTAGACTCCTCAGTAAAGGTACGGTCTCGAAACTTCGACAAAAGCCCGTACCAAGCGACAGAGCGTCTCTCCTGCAGAGTCTTCCACTGGAGTTTAGCGATCATCTCCATAAAGCTTTCACGATTACCAAATGATCCTGTAACGAAGCGTGCTGCTCTCCGTTGGATGTTCTCCATTTCCTCTATCAATCTTACCTGGTACGGATCCCACACCGGTGAGCAGTATTCAAGCTTTGGGCGAACAAGTGTACTGTAACCTACTTCCTTTGTTTTCAGACTGCATTTCCTTAGAATTCTCCCAGTGAATCTAAGTCTGGCATCTGCTTTACCGACGATTGATTTTATATGATCGTTCTATTTTAAATCCCTCCTAATGACTACTCCTAGATAATTTATGGAATTAACTGCTTCCAGTTGCTGACCTGCTATAGTGTAGCTATATGATAAAGAATCTTTCTTTCTGTGTATTCGCAGCACATTACACTTGTCTACATTGAGATTTAATTGCCATTCCCTGCACCATGTGTCAATTCGATGCAGATCTTCCTGCATCTCAATACAATTTTCCATTGTTCCAACCTCTCTATATACTACAGCATCATCCGCAAAAAGCCTCAGTGAACTTCCGATGTTATCTGCAAGATCATTTATATATATCGTGAACAGCAATGGACCCACGACACTCCCCTGTGGCACACCTGGCATAACTCCTACTTTGCAAGACTTCTCGCCATTGAGAATGACCTGCTACTTTCTGTTATCTAGGAATTCCTCAATTGGTCTGATAGACCATATTCTCTAACTTTGTACATTAAACGTTTATGGGGAACTGTATCAAACGCCTTGCGGAAGTCACAAGTGTCTGATGAGCCCATAGTTAAGTCTCATAAGTTCTACAAACATTTGAGAACCGACAATACTAAACTCTCCTGAGAGGTAATCATCCCATGTTGATACCAATCAAAGGGAGGACTTTAAGAGTCTCATCTCATTTAAAGTCGAAATGGTCTACTACAATCGGAAATGCACACATAAAGCCAATTTTCCCAATCTGTAGCAAAATCTGTGAAGGTACTAAGGGGCAACTCAACCAGTCTGGTCCTGTGTACAATAGTCTAATCCCTGTACCTATCACAGAGTGAGGTGGAACAGTGGCAACAGATTTAACTCAGTTTTTGGAGGACATTGATTCAAACCCGGCTCTGGCCATCGAGATTTTGGTTTTCCATGATGCTCGTAAAATCCTCCAGGCAAATGCCAGGATTGTTCCTTTCAAAGGGCATCGTCAATTTCCTTCTCCAACCTTAACCAAACACAATCTGAACTTATCCTTCATCTTGTATGACCAAATTGTCAATTCAAAAATCAAATGTTTGTTAAGCTTATGGGACTTAACTACGGGGTCATCAGTCCCTAAACTTACAAACTACTTACGAACTAGGACGGCACAAATATCCATGCCCGAGGGGGGATTCGAACCCCCGACCGTAGTGGCCGTGCAGACCGTGACTGAAGCGCCTCAGTCCCCGCGGCCACCGCGGCCGGCTGTCAATTCCATGTTAAATCCCAATGTTCCTTCTTTCGTTCCTTACTGCTTAGTACCACAACGGAAAATCTATTTCCATTGATGACTTCATTACACCTCCAAGCAACATCTACCATTGCAGAATGTCATGACATTTCATGTAAAAGTACTCCATCAAATTATGATTCTACCTCAATCATCATGAAACTTTTCAGTATCATTGTAGGAATTATTAAGAAGGAGCACCAGCTTACCTGTCTGATATCCAGCATATACTAGGTAACATAATGAATACTAACCTTAGTTATTAGTCATTCATAGATCGTCAGACTAGTCCCGAAAAACGATGAATGTTTGAAAATATGAAACATAGTTAACAACCTTTAGGTAAACAACTCAATGGCTAATCTGATTATCCAGTGGAATGCTAGCTCAGTCCTAGCCAATCAATAGGCTCTCTCCAGAGAGAAATTTCTCAGAATATTTATCTTGGAGTTGCTGTGAGTGAAATGTTGCTGAAACCCCACATTAATATTACTTCCAAAGTTTACAAGCTAGTACGTCAGAAACGCTCTTTTTACCGAGTTCTCCAATTCCTTTTCAGCTAGTGCCCATGCGCTTAAAGTTAAGACTGCTAATACTGAAATAACAATAGTTTCAGTTCCTCATCAATTCAAATCTTATATTGAAATCACACTTTGTTCAGGTAATATCAGTTTTTTCGGCAAATGATGCATCAAACTGGACACATTGTGATTCAATAACATTCCAGTTGAGATAACAAGCACATACTGCCTAAACAGCATGTTTATACTCCTCCCTATTTCCCCATGGAACACAGGACAGACTCCTGGCAACTCTTCATATCAATACTAGAAGACTCTATTCAGTACATCAGCTGCTGACTTCCTCCATGGATAGCGTACAAGATGCTACTTGATGTCATCATTGACATAGCTTCTGCTGTCATTCTTAGGAAGAAATACTTTATTATTATCAAGAAACCCCCTACAGTATGGTAGAACCCTAACTACTCTCAGGTAATGACACACCATCGCTTGCATTAACTAATTGCAGGCAACAAAATTTCGATAATTTCCTGAATTGCCTCCATGTTGATGACTGTCTGGTTCCTACAATACCTTTAGTAGAATGGAAGTGGACAATCCATTTGATCACAGACAGCTCTCCAGCCATTGATAACAAATACTGTACCATGATATGCAACACACCAATCAATGTGTTACAACGTTTTTGCATATATACAGGGTGATACAGCTACGTCATAACACCCTTTGTATCTCTCTAACCGTAACAGATACAAAGCTGTTTGGACAGTGAATTTTAGGGACAGGGACTACTTGAATATATCACATTTCATGTTTGTGCTATTTTTTGTTACAGACATATTTGACCATGTGTGATTTTTTTTAAAAAATGGAACCTTATATTAAATTTTAGCTTAACATGATGGGCTTAAAAAGATGGTTTCAAATATGTGTATATCATAACATTTAGGCGAATAAGGTTTGAGTCACAGATATGTTCACAAATCATATTTGTGCTTTGAACTGGCGTTGTCCAATGGGATCTTTCCTGTTGTGTAGAGTACATGGTAAACATCACGAGTCCGTCCTTATACAAACACACTCATTTACCCAACAATAGTAATATATACTGCGATAATTTGTGCAAAAAATAACTGATGATTCACACAAAAATTATTCAGTTGCCTGACAACTGTGACAGCAAAATAATAGACAACATAAAGGATTAGAATGCTATAAGATGCAACTACATTTTAAGTAACAGAAATACAAATAAACATGAGGAAACCGTTTTAACAATTAATTGTACGTACAGTATTTGTTTTTAATTCGAAAATATTTACTATTGATCGTAATACAGATCAAACACACAGAAAGATGCAAAATACATGTGCTCAAAATGTTTTCCCTCTGTTGCAATGCACATTTATAGTTGCCTTACAGCGTTGTCGAGAAAAATGAAAATAATGCCTTCCGTGTTAAGTTCCTCAGTGGTCAACAGGAAAGGTCACTTTAGACAATGCAGCTTTGAAGCAGGAATACGATATGAGAACATATCTGTGTCTCAAAAACTTTTCGCCTTAATATTATGATATACACATATTTGAAACCGTATTTTTTAGCCCATCATGTTATGCTAAAATTTAACATAGGGTTCCATTCTAAAAATCTAATGATGGCCTCATATATCTGTAATAAAAATAGCACAAACATGAAATGTCATTATTCAAGTAGCCCCTCTGCCTGAAATTCACTGTCCAAATGGCATCTTTGTATCTGTTATGGTTGGGGAGATACAAGGGGTGTTATGATTTGTCTGCCTCACCCTGTATATAGCTGGGAATGTATTTAAATTACTTTGAACAGCATACTGAACACATTATCAAATCAAAATCAAATGTTTGTAAATCTATCAGACCAAACTGCGTGGTCATCAGTTCGTAGCTTACTTCTTAAACTAAGGTAAACTAACCTAAGGACAACATGCACACCCATGCCCCAGGGAGGACTCGAACCTCCACAGCGAGCAACCGCACGCTCAGCAGTGAGACGCTTTAGACCGCTTGGCTACTCCACCGCTGTGAACACATTATCAAAGCAAACACGAAGCTAACACTAATCACAGTAGAACAAGTTTATAGACCCACTAGCTATGTCGATAATCAGGAAATGGAAAGAAAAAGGGCTTATGACATAAAAGAAGTTATTCAGACAATAGAACTCGAATGTGATGGGGAACTGGAACTCGGCAGAAGGAAAAGGAAAAAATAGTTGGTGAATATGGACTGAGGAACAGGAATGAAAGAGTAGGTCATGTTGTAGACTTTTGCACAGAGCACAATTTAATCATCACAAACACTTGATTTGAGATATGTGAAAGAATATTGTTTATGAGGAAGAGACCAGGAGACACCAGAAGATACCAGTATGATTGTTTAATGGTAAATCCTAGATTTCGAAACCTGGTTTTAAGCTGTAAGGCTCAGATATAAACTCTGACAAACTTGTTGGTTATGAACTCTAGATTAAAACTTCAGAAACAGCAAAAAAGTAGAAAATTAAGGAGAAGGGTGAGGAACCAGTGGTTGTTGTAAGTTTTAAAAGGAGCATTAGGCAAGGATTGCCCAAAACTTTGACAGATAAAGTAGTGAAGGCTACAAGAATGATATGGGTAGAAGGACAAGACCCAATAGAAATTCTTGGACAACACAGGGGATACTGAACTTAACTGATGAAAGGAAAAATTATATAAATGCAGCAAGTGAAATGGGCAAAAGGGAGTGCACATGGTAAAAAAAAAAAAGTCTGTAGAAAAATGTATACCTACAAGAAAGATAGATACCTGCTACAGAAAAATAAAAGAGACATCTGGAGACAAGGAAAGCAGGTGCATGAATATCAAGAGTACAGATGGAAAACCAGTACTAAGCTAAGAAGGGAAAGGTGGAAGGAATATTTTGATGGCCTATACAAGGGAAATTAATTTTAAGGCAGTATTGTAAAAATGGAAGAGGGAGCAGATGAATAAGAAATGGGAAATATGATACTGTGAGCAGGATCTGACAGAACACTGATAATATATGAGTTGAATCAGTGGAGATTGTATTCCCTCTGAACTGCTGATATTGTTGGGAGAGCCAGTCATCAAGAAGCTATTCTGGTTTGTGTGAAAGATACATGGTGCTGAGTAAATACTATCAGACTTCAAGATGAATGTAGTAATTCCAATCCCAAATCAACCAACTACAGAAAAATGGCAACATCAGCCATGCAAAATGGCTGCATATTATAAGGTGTCATACTTTGGACTTGGTGCCCATTCCTGCCAGAGGTAGTAGTCCTTCCTTGGACTTGGGTGTGTGTATGTTGTCCTCAGTGTAAGTTACTTCAAGTAATTTGTAAGTCTAGGGACTGATAACCATAACTGTTTGGTGCAATAGGTTTACGAACATTTGAACTTTTTGTTTTGTTTCAAACATTGCAGAATTGAAGACATTGGGGGAAAATAAAGATAACCCTCATTTATAAAGTATTGAGATTGACGATTTGTATGTTTGAAAAATAGTTTCTATTACACGTTAATATTTATATTTGTCATCTCTCTGCAGATTCATGTACTACTTGAAGACAATGAAACATTCTTTCGGATATGATTGTTTGCACCAAATATATTAAAAATACAAAAGTTGAGGGTTATCATTATTTACCCCCGAGGTCTTCAATTATCAGTTTAATAAGTCACGTTTTCAAAATATGAACAAGTATTATTTACAGACGTAAGCCAATAAATATGTTACAACTAACCATAGAAGATAAATTGCGGAAAGGCAAAACATGGTGTTTAACTTTTGTAGATTTGGACATTGTTGACTGGAATAAGTACTTTGAAATTTTGAAGGTACTGGAGCAAAATATAGTGAACAAGAAGTTATATTCAACTTGTAAGAAAAGTAGATAGCAGTTATTAGATTCGAAGGACAAAGAACACAAAAAGGATACACTCATTGGGAAGGGAGTAAGATAGTGTTGTAGCCTTCCCCAATACTTTTCAATCTGTGCACTGAACGAGCATCTGGAAAACAAGGAGAAATTCGGAGAAGGAATTAAAGTTCAGGGAAAAGAAGTTTACAGGTTTTCAATAACATTGTCATTCTGACAGACAGCAAATAACCTGAAAGAGCAATTGAACAGAATGGGCAGTGTCTTGAAAGGAGGCATTAGATGAACATAAAGGAAAACAAGTAACTCAACTCAAAGAAATTCAGTTGTGTTGCAGTAATTAGATTAGGCAACAAAACAATAAAAGTAGTAGATGAGTTTTGCTATTTGGGTAGCAACATAACTTATCAAAGTGTAGCATTGTATAGGAGTGAAATGAAGACGATAAGGAGTTAAGAAAAAATCGCACTGACGCGTCTTACGGCCCACTTTAGATTTGTAGTTTTATAAGTTTTTACAAACATTTTAGACAAAAATAATAATCTAAATAATAAAAAATTAATTAATAAGAGTGTCTGAAACCCTTTTAGGGAAAAAAATTACATAGTGGTGGGTTTCGAACCACTGATCTTCAGCATCACAGTCCAACGCATTGCCTACTATGTTACGGCTAACAGTTAGAAGTTGCGTGCTTTAACTTCATACTATTGATGTCCGTTGTTAACTGATGCTAATGTGGCATTTGTAGAGACTAAATTATCATTTATCATACGAAAACGACGTGTTTTTGTTAATTCTTCAGTGCACCATTGTTTTGAAAAGACAATGTGTAAGTTAAAATAAGAAAAGCATCAAATAATCAACGCAAGATGGCTTATGCCAGAGAGAGTTCTGGGCGAGGAATGTCACGTGACATCTGCGAATGGTTGGTTTTCGTTAATTCAGTGGAGAGCGTCAAAACTCTGTTATTTTTACAAATATCTTTCAAACGATACAAAATATGAAAAAAAAAAAACATAAGGAACAAAGCCGTAGAGAATCTTCTCCTCTACAAATTTGGTCATTCAATTTTTGCGTCAGATCAACGGTTTATATGCAATTAGAATTACATTACAAACGACCTTTCTTTGATATTACTAACGTATTTCTTGTCGGAAATATTTGAAAAAGCGAGGTTCTGGTCTCTGGTAGCCAATATTTATGTCTGTAAAGTTTGGTGCCAATCGGTCGAACGGTTCGACCTAAAAAGTGGGAACACGTCACAGGCAGACAGACATCGTCAAATCGCCGTTATTTTTGCAAATATCTCTGAAACAATACCAGATATGGAAAAAAAACATAAAATAACGAAGTTGTACAGAATTTTCTCATCTACAATATCGATTATTCAATTTTCGTGTCAGGTGAATGGTTAAGCCGTTATTTTTATTTAAATTTCGAGCAGTCAAAAATCGATCACAAAGGCCCACTTTTAGTGTTACTACCGTAACATAAAGTGGGCCAAAAAAGACCATAGAAGCTTTTGAAATTGGTTGCTAAGGAGAATGCTGAAGATTAAATGCATAGATCACTAGATCGTATAAATAATGAGAAGGTATTGAACATAACTGGGGAGAAAAGAAATTTCTCGTATATCTTGACTGGAAGAAGAGGTCGATTGGTAGGACTCTTTATCAGACATCAAGAAATCGCCAGTGTAACATGGGGGTGTAAAAAGGGGGAGGGAGGGGCAAAAATAGAAGAGGGAGATCGAGAGATGAATACAGCAAGCAGGTTCAAAAGAAAGTAGGTTACCATTCTGATATAGAGATGAAGAGGCTGGAGAAAACAGGACATCTTGGAGTGCTTCATCGAACCGCAATAACAACAATCTTCATATCAACATAATACACTTTCCTCCTGCATGCCCAAAAGGAGAGATTAGTTAAAGAGTGGCGTGAATGGTGGCTGGAATTATGCAATATCTTGTCTGCTTCCCAGTTTGGTTTTAGAAGGGGAAAAGTCACATTTATTAACAATATACTATTTTGTCAAAATAAATCCTGACATCAATTTCAAAGAACAAAAGGGCCAGCACTTTGTTGTTGAATATTGTAAGGTCACATAATATTATTCACAAAAAGTGTAAATATATGTCAGGATCTCTGGTGTGGAATTTAGTGTAATATCTTTAATGCAACATCTTTGCTGAATATAATAAGGTCATCAGTGCAGGGCAGCAACTCAGTAAGTTCTCAGTTGTTGGAGTGTAGAGTGCAGTGATACGAGCTTCCTCATCATAAATGAATAACAGAATACCACACTTCATGAAACGACCCAATGTCAGTGGAACAATCACATTCAGCTCCTTAGAGACAGGGTATCGTGTGATTTAATATGAAAGAACAAAACATGTAGACAAACTGCTTAATCTTTAGTTTGCTAATTAATGAGTCAACAACTATCTGTGTATGATTTCATTATGAACTGTTTAAACTGCGAGATAAAATGTACTGTAAGTGTACAGACGGATAAACTGTGTGTAGGTGTCAGACTGAGTAATTTGGAGAAACTTTGATGGTTGATGGTTAGTAAATAAAATAATGTGTTCCATTACATCTTGCTTTCCAGAAAGTTCTAAACATGTCCACACTGAAATATCGAATATAAGAAAGAGACTCATGGCTGAAATTACTGATTTATGTCTATAAATGTCCTTTAAAGAATTATCAAATCGAAAATCAGTTAAACCAGTCTAAAAACATAAATAAAGCAATGTATAACACAATGTGAACTATATATGAAACTGTCTAATATTTCGTGAATAACAAAAGTATTGTCCATTTTGACACTTTGTACAAATTATTCCCTGTATATAGGCGCTATGGAAATGTTAGGACGACTGAAACTCACCTATGTAATTAAGTAACCATTAATAGATTACATTAGATTAGATTAATACTTGTTCCATAGATCATGAATACGACACTTCGTAATGATGTGGAACATGTCAGTTAAATGAAGTGTGTCTATACATAATATTACATGACACTCAATAATTGAATTTTTTTTAATTTTTTTAATTTTTATTTTTTTATATATATTTTTTATTTTTTTAAGTTTTTCCTAAAGTACTAACTTTTATCTAGAAATTCATCTAATGTGTAGAAGGAAATGCCATTCAGAAATTCTCTTAATTTATTTTTAAATACTAGTTGGCTATCTGTCAGAATTTTGATACTACTAGGTAAGTGACCAAAGACTTTTGTGGCAGAATAATTAACCCCTTTCTGTGACAGAGCTAAATTTAACCTTGAATAGTGTATGTCACCCTTTCTCCTAGTGTTGTAGCTATGCACACTGCTGTTACATTTGAATTCAGTTGGATTGTTAATAACAAATTTCATAACTGAATATATATATTGTGAAGCTACTGTGAAGATTCCTAGATCCTTAAACAAATGTCTGCAGGATGATCTTGGGTAGGCTCCAGCAATTATTCTGATGACCCGCTTTTGGGCAATGAATACTTTCTTACTAAATGATGAATTGCCCCAGAATATGATGCCATAAGAAAGCAGAGAATGAAAATAGGCATAGTATGCTAGTTTACTGAATTGTATATCACCAAAGTTTGCAATCACCCTAATAGAATAAGTAGCTGAGCTCAAACGTTTCAGCAGATCTTCAATGTGTTTCTTCCAATTCAACCCCTCATCAATGCATAAACCTACAATTTTTGGATATTCTACCTTAGCTATAGATTTCTGGTTGAAGTCAATATTAATTAATGGTGTGATGCCATTTATTGTGTGAAACTGAATATACTGTGTTTTTTCAAAATTTAAAGAGAGTCCATTTACAGAGAACCACCTAATAATTCTCTGAAATACTTCATTGACAATTTCATCAGTTAATTCCTGTGATTCGGGTGTGATAGCGATACTTGTATCACCAGCAAAGAGAACTAGCTTGGCATCTTTATGAATATAGAAAGGCAAATCATTAATATATATTAAGAACAGCAAAGGTCCCAGTACCGAACCCTGTGGCACCCCATGCTTGATAGTTCCCCAGTTTGAGGACTCTGCTGTTTTTTGTATATTATGTGAATTACTTATGTCAACTTTCTGAACTCTTCCAGTTAGGTATGATTTAAACCATTTGTGCACTTTCCCACCCATACCACAGTACTTAAGCTTATCTAGAAGAATTCCGTGGTTTACACAATCAAAGGCCTTTGATAGATCACAAAAAATCCCAACGGGTGATTTACGGTTATCCAGAGCATTTAATATTTCATTAGTGAAAATGTGTATTGCATTTTCTGTTGAAAAGCCTTTCTGGAAACCAAACTGACATTTTGTTAGAACTTTATTTTTATTAATATATGAAGTTACTCTGGAATACATTACTTTTTCAAGAATTTTTGATAGATAATAATCTTTTCACATTGTTAATTGATGTAAGTATTCGTATTTGTAAGATTTACTACAAAGTATCTGTTATGTTATATCTGTATGATATCTCAGCTTTGTGTATTCTAAGATTTAGTGTATGTAAAATTCGATTAATGTTATTGTTGTAAACAATATGTTTGTAAAGCAACTGTTAAAACATCCATATATAGTGGTACCACAGTGCACTTGGGAGGTCCAGTGCCAGTTCCAATTCAAGTTATAATGTGAGTTCCTAGTTTGTGTTAATGATTCAGTTTGTGTTGTTATGTTGATGCTTATGAAAAAGGGCATTTGTTTTCAAGAGATTTCGAATTATACAGAACATTATAAGGAGAGTGTTATGAGTGATTAAAGATTGAAAATGAATTGCTGGAGTTCTTTCTTTATTTGAACAGTACACACCAGGATCCTAAATGCAGCGAGGAGATAAACCCTGAGTACAAAAGATAAGTACAACTTAATGTGTTACCTGAAACTTGAATCATTATTCAGAATTTATGCTTAGAGAAAGATGTTACATTAAATGTGGTGGAGCAGCTGGGATATTGTGTAAATATAAATATTACAGTGTGTCTATGATTCAAGTTGATATATCAAATTACGGAATCACACTGTATACCAGGGAATTAAAAACGCAGTGGAAACTGGAATAACGAAAATTTAATTAGAATAAACACCTGTGGACGGAAAAGGAGCTGAAAATCTTGTATTCAGAAATGAAGACTTGGAACTGGCTGGAGCAACGCTAACAAGGAACATAATTATTTACTTTCACAAGTAGTTTATCAAGGCTACTAATATTCAAAGATGTCTGGGTCAGGTAACAACAGAGAAAATTTAGAGAGTAGCAACGAAGTGTCGTTTGATGTTCCTGAAAGTGCATTAAATAGGAGATCTAGTGTAGATACTTTGGGAGAAAATGTTACAGCAAGCACACCTAGGACCAATGCAAGAAACAGTGAGGAATTGATAGTAGCATGACCAGGCCTAGAACATCTGATGAATGAACTTACAAGACAGTTAAATGAACATAATACTCATGGTAATCAAGCAATTAGTGAGAAAGTAGAATCAGTGAGTAAAGAAACTTTGGACTGTGTACCTGAGGAATCAATTGAAGAATTCCTTAACTATGTTGGGAAATTGGACAGAAGTTATGAGACGGAGCGAAAAAGGAATAGCTACCAGAGAAATTATCATAGTGGAAGAGATAAAAAAGATCACCATGGGGACAGAGACAGAAGGGCTAATCGTCAGGACTACAACCAGGGCAACACAGGAAGACAGCAAAATGGGAACTCGGAAAACAGGAATAAAACTTGGAGAAACGACAGGAATCAAGACAATTTACAGCCCAAACGGTTACGGTCAGGAAAACTGAACATCGCCTGTATGGTAGCCTGTCAGGTTGACTTGTCCCCTTGCTATTAAACGTTTGCGGTTCTCACTCGAGAACTAATTGAATGGTATAGTGGCGCGAACGTTACAACACAACACCTTCACAAAACTGGTTATAGCTAACAGGTACGTCAATGAATCGAGGGATTCTTCATAATCTGGTGAAAAAAAAGAAAAGAAAAAAAATTGTTCTGGAGAAGATTTGAAACAGGAACTTTTGCCTTCACAGTTCACCACCATAAACACACCACGACAGGTGTAGGCTTTTGTTTTCTATGTTGTACTTGGGATGTTCACTGTTGTTTTTTTCTGCTTCCAGACTTCCATACACTTTCTTCTTGTTTTAATGCTTGAACAATGTTTGACAGACTGTCCGATGGGCCATACTAGCACTAAATCTGAGGGAGACGTGATGGTGAGTTTCCTTTGTTAGACATTTTACAGTCATCCAGCAACCCACTTGAATACACCCCAAGATCACTAGTAGGTCCCAACTCATAGTTTGGTAACCACTGCTGTACACTAATTTCCACAATGGCCTTTTTATGATAATTTTTACATAGGTTAATTGGACACAGTACTGTCTTCAGACTGTTAAATACTTTGTACAAAAAACGTGATATTTCAGCTTTGTCAATCCTTTACTATACCATAAACTTATTTGGTTGGAACCTTGGTTTTGAATTTCTTTATGCTAATACTGTCATTAAACAGCTTCAAAAACGTTTTAAAGTATCTAACACATGTTATATTTGCTGATGATTATTATCAAATGTTTCAAATGTTTGTATAGTTTATGGGACTTAACTACGGGGTTATCAGTCCCTAAACTTACAAACTACTTACGAACTAGGACGGCACAAATATCCATGCCCGAGGGGGGATTCGAGCCCCCGACCGTAGTGGCCGTGCAGACCGTGACTGGAGCGCCTCAGTCCCCTCGGCCACCGCGGCCGGCGATGATTATTATGATGAGTGTAAAATGAATCACCAAACCAGTTTCTGTCAGCAAGAGAGTCACAGAGTCAGAGAGTTTTTTCATCAGTGACAAGTTCGGTGATAACAACTTTTCCAAGTGGTCAAAGTACACTGGAAATCTACTTCTATAGTTTAGTGATATCGAATTATGATGAAAAAAGGAAACTTTACCACGTCACATTACTAATCTGTGGTTTTAAAATTAACATAGTTATTATTTCCATAAAAACTCGAGCGAACTGCCGGATGTCTGTAACTTCTTGCCACGATATTTCGGCGCAGAGTGGTGAGGCACGAAAGAGCCTCAAGTCGGAACTGTAGATGGCCAAGTGTTTAGGAATGAAAGGAAGTGTGATACGGATCTATCACCATATGCATCTTATCAACTGTCCCTGTGACGGCGTAGTTAGGAAGCGGTAAAAGATCGGATACGTATTGAGAAGGTCGAGGGCTCAACTCCAGCCGGCGTCAATTTTTTTCTGCTCCTTGGCAATGCGTACACCTACATATTGTTCCCGTAGGTATCGCGAGAAAAAGATTAATTACAGCACGCATGGAGGCATTCAAACAATCATTATTCCCACGCTCAATACGTGAAAAGAATGGGGAAAATCCTAATAACTGGTACAGTAGGACGTACCCTCTGCCATGCACTTCACAGTGGTTTGCAGAGTATTGATGTAGATGTAGACTGACGTCACAATTAACCGCAATATCATATAGGTTATTTTATTAATTTATATAAGCAAAAAAAAAAAAAAAAAAAAAAAAAAAAAAAAGGAAACGGCATTGGATGAAATTCGTGACTACAAACATTTAAAAAGGGATTGAAGTTAACGCGTACTTGGGGGCGTGGTGTATGTAAATTGATACTTCCATTCTTTTGCAGTTGATCAATTACATGTACCGGGGTGATATTCATCGAACAAACAGGGGAAGCAACAATTTGACTGCATCTTGTGCACATTATGAACGCCACCCTTTTGCAGTTAATTTTTTTTTTAATGTCTCCACAGAAAAACAAACTTGATTGACATTCTGAAAACAGCTTATTTCATCGCACAGTCCAGCAGCAAACCTCGCTGAATACTTGCGAGGACAGCAGGTGGTGTTTAATGGAATGTAGTTTAATGCAAGCTTCTCGGGAAGTGATTTCTTCTTCTTTCTCGATTAGGTAAGTGCAGTTTTGAAATTTTTTAATTAAATTTTTACCTGACGATAAAAATTTACATTGTATGGTTGCACTAGTGGCGTACATTTTTTGGATGGGGGGGGGGGGGAATTACTTTGATACTGCATGTTGGCAGTCCGTCTTAATTTTGGGACCTTCAGAACCCCAAGTTTGCAAAATAATATGCTTGTTTTAAATAATGTCGTCCCATGCTGATGTTGTGCACATATAAATACAAAATAACATATATGATGTTGCGGTTAATTGTGATGTCAGTAGTGTATGCATTACCAAGGAGCAAAAAAGTATTTGCCGCCAGGCGGAATCGAACCCACGAACCTTTCAATAAAAATGCGTACTCTTATTGCTGAGCCATACACCGCTTTCTAACCAAACTCACTCAGGGGCAGTTGATAAGGTGCCTATGATGATAGATCCGTATCAAAATTCCTTTTATTTCCTAAACGCTTAGGCATGTGAAGTTCCAACTTTGTACAATTTCATATCTCAACAGGCCCTACATTTACCAAAAATTTGGACGAATTCGGCGATGACGAGTCGGTATCCTCTCCTTGTTAAAAAGCACTAGTCAAACACTCGGGGTTGCTGTTTTCAAAAAAATCAAGTCGAAATTTCCGGGATATTTATCTGAAAATTTTATTCAATATTTGTTTTAATAGAAACTATAAGTTGAGGAATTAAGAAATTAGCAAATCTGTAAGTTTTTAAGATTCAGCGAATTTGTACTTTTTGTTAAAAAAAAAAAAAAAAAAAAAAAAAAAAAAAAAAAAAAAAAAAAAAAAAAAGGGGCAGTCATAGCACTGCAAGCGCCAATAAGCGGGTGCCGAGCCAATATAAGGAAATGTTGCATGTAGACGACTTGTCGACGACTTGTGGCGTGAGGTATTTTTAATCGGGTGAAGGATTTGATACACTTGGAAGAAGTGAACGTATGCCTTAATTAGGTTCCGAAATGTTATTTTCCGTCGCCCACGTAGAAATTTTTATATCCGCATGACAAGTGATAAGTTTTCATGGGAACACTGTTGTCTGTACTGCTTCATAATCGGAACAGTAAAGCTAATTACTTGACATTTCGCATGGAAGATGTAACTGAATTGTTTTGGGCGATAATTAAGTAGGAACAGTTTATTGCAACATGCAATATGTGTGTGTGCTTTATGAAAGTAGTAGCAAACCCGGCAACGTTTCGCAGTTGCTGATGTGTATGGGATATATACCCTAATCTCTTCTTCTCCCGATGTCTATCCCTTCCTCCCTCCTCTACTTCTCCATCGCCTCCTCCCACCTTCCTTTGTCCATCTCCTCCTCCCCGTCTCTTCACTCCACTCCCTCTTACCCCACACCATATCCATCTCCTCCCCCCCTCCTATCATCCCACCCTCTTTAAATCCATTTCATTCCCCCGTTCTCTATCTCCTCCTCTCCCTGATCTTATTTATTATTTTTGCAATCGGGACCCGGATTGGGAATAGAAGTGAAAAGCCGGCCGCGGTGGCCGAGGGGACTGAGGCGCGCTAGTTACGCTCTGCACGGCTACTACGGTCGGGGGTTCGAATAGCCCCTCGGATATGGATATTTTTGCTGTCCTTAGGATTAGCTAGTTCATAAGTAGTTTGTAAGCTTTGGGACTGATGACCCCAAAGTTACGTCCCATACGTTCTACAAACATTTGAACATTTAGAAGTGAAAAAGGATGGTTAAAACAATTGGAAACGGGTTAATAGAGAGAACTTTCGAGCTGCTCTATCTGTGAGGTTAGTAGCTTTTATGTCCGTACTCTTAATGGTTTTATTGCACGAACATACATATCAACGGCTAACTGATGAAACAATCTGCGGTATTTCAGTATGCGATTGTCCTCGTTTCGATGAATCATCAAACGATAGGCATAAAAATTCATACAGTTGACCTTCTTGTTAGTTACTTTACCTGTAAGTGAATAATGAACTCTTATTAGGAATCTAATTGAAACACAATTAACAACATTGTTACACAGGGGCGTAGACAAATTTTTCCTCTGGAGGGGGGGGGTTTAGAGCCAGAGTTATATTGAGGTGTCCTCGCACAGTTGACATGTGCCAAAGCTGTGACACCCCCCCCCCCCCCCCCCCACATAAAGCAAACTTGCGATTTTTTATATTAATTTGCAAAATTTTCAGATAGTTGGTAAAAGAATGAAGCCTTATTGAAAAATATTGTAGACATTAAGAGTAGTGTGTTCGTCGGTTTCCCGGCGAATATGCTGAGTGGAGATCTCTCGAGCGTGCAGCCGGTTGGATTGATCGTTTTGATCGAAAACGATCAATCCATCCGGCTGCACGCCCGAGAGATCTTCACTCATGAAGAGTAGTCTTTTCCGGTGTTGTGGTATACTTTGAAAATGACGGTCGTTCACCTACCGAAACACTGTCTATTGCCGAAGACGTTGACCAACTATATTCCCATAAATTAACATTACATACAGAATAAGCCCAATTTTCACAACAAAAGTAATCGCTGTAGAAACTAATAAATTAGAAATACCCTCCGCACCACCACATCTGGCTCAAGTCGTCAGTTGCCAGCAATCGTAAAAAATATGAAACCTTCAGACAAATGACATATGGGGGAGACCAGGAGAATGGCGCCACCTTAAGGGAAACCAGTTTTTTTTACCTTATTAAAGGTGTTTCTTTTTCATAAAGAATAATACTACAGCTTCGCCAGCTAATACTAATTTATTATAATTTTTTTCAGACGTGTTTTCTTAAGTTTTATTGTTAAAAATATATTGTGAAAGTATACCGTAGGTTCCGGGGTAATGACGCCATACATTTGAAAATCGAGGATAGGGTTACCATACGTCCTCTTTTCCCGGACATGTCCTCTTTTTGAGGCGAGAAAATGTGTCCGGCCAGAATTTATAAAATTCTACAAAATGTCCTCTTTTTTGGGTTCCGAGAAAGAAAATTTATTTTTGTGTCATTGGCGACAACATATTCATTCGCACTGCAGTTCAAAACTGTTTGCAACTATTACGCGCATACACAGAGTGAAGTTGACGTTCACAATTTCGCACTCCGCATGAGTCTGGCAGTTGCAAACGATTCGGAACTTCTCTGGGAAGGAACCCAGTTGTCTCTCCTGTATTCAGCTAGTGCATTCTGTCTTCTGCATTACCTTCTATGGCGTTGCTTTTGATATACATTGTGGTTTAGGTTAAAGCTGTATTGTGTGGTAGGTAGCCTTTTGCTTCACAATAAATTACGAGCTTAAATATAACATAATGCCGAAGAGAAAGTCAGCGTTAAATATGTGCTCCTGGAGAAATACAAATCGTTCAAAAGAATGATCAAACGAATGTAAAAATTAATGATACATTGTGCTCTGATCCGATTTGTAATTTTATAAGATTTTTGAAAGATTATCAAAGGAAACAGAAAATACCAGCAGCTGAAGTGTGGTGTGCATCTTTAAATCAGTCATCTAGTGTTGTTAGTTATTCTAAACTGCTGACTCGTTAAAAATATATATACCTACTACTGGCAAATAAAATTGCTACACTAAGAATGCAGATGATAAACGGGTATTCATTGGACAAATATATAATGTAAGAGACAGCATTACCAACAACTGGATGGCCATCTTCTTTCGCTCACTGAAAGAAATGGACTACGTCTTCTCGCGAACTCCTGCCATTTTAAATTTTCTCTTTGTCACACCTTGTAAGGTGGTGGAGGTTGTTTCTGTGATTCTGGCAGGGATTCGCAAATGCGAGGTGGAGAGGTTTTAGAAAGGGAATGGATCGAGGCAGCAAACGCTAATTGTAAACTGTCGTTGGAGGAAAGGCTGCGAGACAGCTGACATGTGCAGCTGACACGCATCTGGTATTAATTCTGCAATTTTGTTATGACTCATTGATCGACTGTGTGCTATTTTTAATAAGGAAATCACTTATCTTTTGCTGAGTAAAATCTATGGTCCAAATGTTCGCAAGGAACGCTATCTGAAAACAACTGAAACCTGTCAGAAATATGTGCACGGCAAGGAACTAGGAACTGCAGTAATGAATAATGGTCACGAAACTCTTTGAAAACAAATTTATTATGAAACTTCCTAGCAGATTAAAATTGTGTTTCTGAACCGGGACTCGAACCTGGGACGTTTGCCTTTAACGGGCAAGCGCTCTACCGACTGAGCTATCCCGACACGACTCACGATGCCGCCTCACAACTTTACTTCCGCCAGTACCTCGCCTCCTACTTTCCAAACTTCACAGAAGCTCTCCTGCGAACCTTGCAAGACTTGCACTCCTGGAAGAAAGGATATGGTGGAGACATGGCTTAGCTCAGTCGGTAGAGCGCTTTCCCGCGAAAGACAAAGGTCACAGGTTCGGGTCCCGGTTCCGGCACACAGTATTAATCTGCCAGGAAGTTTCATATCAGCGCGTACTCCGCTGCAGAGTGAGAGTTTCATTCTCGAAACATTCCTTAGGCTGTGGCTAAGCCATGTCTCCACCATATCCTTTCTTCCAGGAGTGCTAGTCTTGCAATGTTCGCAGAAGAGCTTCTGTGTAGTTTGGAAAGTAGGAGACGAGGTACTGGCGGATGTAATGTTGTGAGTAGGCATCGTGAGTCGTGTCGGGATAGCTCCGTCGGTAGAGCGCTTGCCCGCGAAAGGCAAACGTCCCAGGTTCGAGTCCCGGTTCCAGCACACAATTTTAATCTGCCAGGAAATTTCATATCAGCGCACACTCCGCTTCAGAGTGAAAGTTTCATTCTGGAAATTTGTTATGATGTATCGTTATCCGTTCTATGAATGCCAATGAACAGTACTTCAGTGCAATGAAAATAATAATAATAATAATAATAATGAACGACACAAAATATCTAAATCCTACGTTAGTATGAAACGTTTGAATGTTGTGTAATTTTCTAGTATTGGTGACTGGCAAGTCATTGCCTACTCTCCAGAGATTTTATTAGATTTCTTTACACTGATGGGTATGATGAATGCTGAAGGCTCAATATTTCGGTGAGGACCCTACGTACCAATACTTCAAAAAATGTTTATTAAGCTTATGGGACTTAACTGCGGGGTCATCAGTCCCTAAACTTACAAAATACTTATGAACTAGCTAATCCTAAGGACGGCACAAATATCCATGCCCGAGGGGGGATGCAAACCCCCGACCGTAGTGGCCGTGTAGACCGTGACTGGAGCGCCTTAGTCCCCTCGGCCACCGCGGCCGGCTACCAATACTTCCCCACAAGTTTATGAACTCGTCTCAATTGCTGTTAGACGTGCTACGGCACTCAGCTGTCGCAGTACAGCTGCGGGGTAGCGCCTGGTTGCTGGCTGCCGAAATGTTCGCGGACGCCGAGAAACAATGAATTTGCTTCGCAACTCGGAAGCTATCACTACTAAAAACCAGCCTCTGCGACCTCAACAGATCACAGTGCCAAACGACTTCGGCGATCCTGCAAAGTTTGTGTCATTTCAAACTGCATGTATTTCTACACGAATGTTTATTGGAGACAAAGATGGCTCCAGAATCCCAAGCTAATCGTCATTAGTGCTAATGGTGCTCCAGATAAGGCAGGCTAGTCTTATTAACGTCCAACTAGAACTCACACTATAAGTTCAACTTTCTGAGCAGGCTCAAGAGGTTGCACAAAATCTACGAGTTCAAGCCAAAACACAATAAGACTCTTCCTTCCGCAAGAGCCAAGGAGCCAGATCTCACTCCGTTTGAGTCAAGAAGTAAGTCCCCTGACACCTCCACAAACTCTCTCCCGAGTCGGGACCACGCCCCTACGATTCTCCTTTACGAGTTTCCCGAGCACTGACCAGTAAAAAATGTTCAAATGTTTGTTAAGCTTATGGGACTTAACTACGGGGTCATCAGTCCCTAAACTTACAAATGAACTACTTACAAACTAGGACGGCACAAATATCCATGTCCGAGGGGGGATTCGAACCCCCGACCGTAGTTGCCGTGCTGACCGTGACTGGAGCGCCTCAGTCACCTCGGCCACCGCGGCCGGCACTGACCAGTAAAGTCTTACACAGATGACAGTTTTATACCAAATCAAATAATAAAAGAAGGAGGCGATCTCCCTTGGTAAACAAAACAGGTCAGGACACTGATGCAAAATCAAAGGAAAAGGCATACTAAATTTAAACGAACACAAAATCCCCAGGATTGGCGATCCTACACAGAAGATCGAAATTTAGCGAGGATTTCAATGCGAGATGCCTACAATACTTATCACAACGAAACTCTTTCTCGAAATTTGACTGAAAACTCAAAGAGATTTTGGTCATATGTTAAATATACTAGGGGCAAAACACAAACAATACCCTCACTACGTGATAGTAACGGCACAGGTCATACCTATATTCAAGAAAGGCAGTAGGAGTAACCCACTAAACTACAGGCCTATTTCATTGACGTCAATTTGCAGCAGGGTTTTGGAACATATCCTGTATTCAAATATTACGAATTATCTCGAACAGAACGATCTATTGACCCAATGTCAACACGGATTTAGAAAATATCGTTCATGCGAAACACAACTAGCTCTTTATTCACACGCAGTGATAGGTGCTATCGACAAGGGTGCGCAAATCGATTCCGTATTTCTTGTTTCCAGAAGGCTTTTGACACCGTACCTCACAAACGGCTTTTAATCATATTGCGTGGTATGGTATATCGCCCCAAGTTTGCGATTGGATAGGGTATATCCTGTCAGAGAGGACACAGTTCGTAGTAATCTATGGTAAGGCATCGAATAAAACAGAGGTGATATCGGGCGTTCCACAGGGCAGTGTTATTGGTCCTCTGTTGTTCCTTGTTTACATAAACGATTTATGGGAAAATCTAAGCAGCTCTCTTAGGTTGTTTGCAGATGACGCCGTCATTTACCGTCTAGTAAACTCATCTGAAGATCAAAACCAACTGCAGAACGATCTGAATAAGATATCATTCACTATGGTGTAAAAATTGGCAATCGACTGTAAATAATGAGAAGTGTGAAGTCGTCCACATGAGTACGAAAAGAAATCCGTTAAACTTTGTTTACAAGATTAATCAATCAAAAGTGAAGGCTGCAAACTCTACAAAATAACTAGGAATTACGATTACTTCTAACTTAAATTGGAAAGAACACGTATATAATGTCGTGGGAAAGGCGAACCAGAGACTGCGTTTTATTGGCAGAACCCTTAAAACATGGAACAGAACTACAAAAGCAACTGCATACACTACGTTTGTCCGTCCATTTTTGGAGTATTGCTGCCCCGTGTGGGATCCTTATCAGGTGGGTTTGACGGAGGACATCGAAAGAGTCTAATGAAGGGCAGCTCGTTTCGTATTGTCACGTTACAGGGGAGACAGCGTTACGGAAATGATACAGGATCTGGAATGGGAATCATTACAACAACGGCGCTTGTCGCTGCGGCGTGGGCTACTTACGAAACTCCAATCGCCAACATTCTCCTCCGAATGCGAAAATATATTGTTGACTCCCACTTACATAGGTAAAAATGATCATCAGAATAAAATATGAGAAATCGGAGCTATAACGGAGAGATTCAGGTGTTCTTTCTTCCCGCGCGCTAATCGAGAATGGATTGAGAGATAAATAGTATAATGGTGGTTCGATGAACCCTCTGCCAGGCACTTAAATGTGATTTGCAGAGTATCTCACGTAGATGTGGATGGATTACAGAAACTGTTTGACACTACTGGAGGTGCCAATCACAGACATTCTCGCGTTTTTGAACGTTCTGCTCCTCTCATAGCACTGCTCACTTCCCACGGTCAGACTCCAATCCCGCCGAAAGTCGCCAAAAAGCCCACCGATGGTGGAAAGAAATCCAATTGTGCTATCTCTCGGCGGTAGTCAGCCTGGTGGCATCTCGAAATAACAGGGGGTCTTTGCTCAAAACGCGAGCGCTGATTTCACATCGTAAAAAAGGTGCGTTAGACCGTCCGATTTCTACAGATTTCTGGACCGAGGTACTCCCGGAAATCACCCACAATGCTGGCGCTGTCCAACGGTATCGTTTTACGGGCGCTATCTGCACAATGTACCTAGGTCCCATAGCAAGCAGTTTTCTCCTCACGGATAAGCATCGACAGGGTGCCTAGCTGCCATCCCAATGGGAGGTGCCAATCGCCTTCCCCTCCCCCCCTCCCTTCCGTTGGGTTTGGACGCTGGTTCTGCACAGGTAGTGTCATTAATGGCCCGCCCAGTTTTCACTTTACCCTCACAGCATTTCTGCGAAGGCCTGCCTCTTTCCACCATAGCGTTTCCACATGGGATGCCCACATCTCTTACAACTTCTCAAAACAAACCCGCACCAAATATTCTGCTTTTTCCACATCTCAGAAGCCGCGTAGTGCCTAGAAATTGAAAGTACAGTTAATAAAAAAAAGTGTAAAAATTAAATGAGAGGTGGGCTGTTATCTCTCAACCTAACAAAATCATAGCGACGAACACGGCTCGATTTTTAGATTATCCATAACATCACAACATCTGCATACCGCAGATAGTGATGAAATAGAATTGAACAAAAACAGACATAAGAATATTGGGTTCATATCAATTAAATATAGATTGAGAAACCCTGAGACGGTTTTTCGTCTCGAATATGTCCAAGACATAAAATACAAACGTGAAGCAATGAATTAAAATTTGTAATGCGGCCGGGAATCGAGCGCGCTCCCCCATGCTTACTAGGCAGACGGCTTACCGTTAGCCCACCGCACCTCCAACGACTAAGGAGCCCCGGAATAGTCTAAGAACGATTTCACTCCATGTCACAAATCTTAATTCTTCTTCTGTGTTCCATAAATAATTATCACTACTGCCAAGGCTCTCCATGCAGCGGAATAGCACCTCGGCAATGGACATAGTGGAACATTCCTGCTAAGATGATATAAATATCAATTGAACATTGATTGAGAACCCCTGAGACGGTTTTTCGCCTCGAATATGTCCAATACATTAAAGACAAACGTGAAGCAATGAATTAAAATTTGTGGTGCGGCCGGGAATCGAATCCAGAATTTCATCTTTACTAGTGATAATTATCTATGGAACACAGAAGCAGAATTAAGATTTGTGACGTGGAGGGAAATCGTGCTTAGACTATTCCGAGGCGCCTTAGCCGTTAGAGCTGTGGTGGTCTAATGACGCCGGGCGCTGTGGCTCAGCGCGCCCGGTCAGAGGGCTGAACGTCCTCTGTAACAAAAAAAGCTGAGCCAAATGATCAACGAACGGCCAAGTACGAAGAATAAAAACGACCATAGATCATAGATCTACCTAAAAAAAAAAAAAAAAAGGTAGGACGTCTGCCTAGTAAGCATGGAGGTCCGGGTTCGATTCCCGGCCGCACGACAGATTTTAATTCATTGCTTCACGTTTGTCTTTAATATTGGGTTCGTTCAAATGTCAGCACAGGTAGTGCGAGAGACGATGTCCGATTGCACTGGGGAGTGATGGTGTGTACAGAGTAACTGGATGGGTGACAGCGACCAGTAAGTGAAGACGTGCGTGATGAGAAGCTGATGTATTCCAGGCTCGGCGCCATGAATCCACATTGGGGCACTGCTCGATGCCATAACATTTTAAACATTTTAAAATGTTTGTAAATCTATTGGACCAAACTGCGTGCTCATCAGTCCGTAGCTTACAAACTACTTAAATCTAAGGACAACACACACACACCCATGCCCCAGGGAGGACTCGAACCCCCACGGCGAGCAACCGCGCGCTCCGCAGCGAGGCGCTTTAGACCGCTCGGCTACTCTACCGCGGCTCGATGCCATACGCCTCTTCTAACGATCGACTGCTGCGGTACAGGTTTCATGAGGAAATAACATAACTTGGCGAACACGTATTACTCATTAGTAGCAAGGAGCACGACAATACACAACAGTGTTGCAGTTAGCTTCGCTACGAAAGTGTGGTGCAAAAAACTGGTACATTCCTGGCGTTGGCAGAAATGGCAAAAGGGAGAACAGTCGACTCGAAGAGGTCTGTATGGAACAGATATGCGGCGAAACCGAACTAAGAGCCTATATGTTTATATTGCAATAGGGGGGAGAGGAAAAAGATGGGGTAGAGGGCAAGACGGGGTTTTTGTAATTTCTACCACGACAGATATCGCAACCTAGTGGCGAATAGTTGAAGTAGTAGGCACTTTCTATGTGAGTGCCTGACAGTGATGGCAGCAATTTTGAGCAAACCATTCGGAGTGAATACATCCAAACGTGTTTTCGTCTTTGCTGATATAATTTTTCGTCATTTTCAGACGTGAAAAGGTAAGAGAAGTAATTGATTCTCATACTCTTAACTATTATCAATTCAAGTTCAATTGTTTGTAGAACTTATGGGACTTAACTATGGGGTCATCAGTCCCTAAGCTTACAAACTACTTATGAACTAGCTAATCCTAAGGACGGCACAAATATCCATGCCCGAGGGGGGATTCGAACCCCCGACCGTAGTGGCCGTGCAGACCGTGACTGGAGCGCCTCAGTCCCCTCGGCCACCGCGGCCGGCTAACTATTATCAATGAAAAACAAACTTGTTTAGCAATAAATTATTGCATGCAATAACTTACTGAATACATCCTTAGTGCTATAATATTAACCTAACGTAAAAAATGATCCCTGGGGGAAGATGGGGTACCTAGTGGCAGGGCAAGATGGGGCACCCCATCTTGCCCTCCCACTAGGTACCCCGTTTTGTCCCACGTGACATAATATGAGCTGCAACCATGTTGACTGCCATAAACGGTAAAAAAAAAAAAAAAAAAAAAAAAAAAAAAAAAAATTCTGTCACTAAAGACACTCCTTTAACTACAAGTGAGGCTGCTAACGTTTCTGTCAATAATGACCAAGGAGAGGCTTCAGTTGACTCACATAAGCAGTTTATGTCAGAGACAAGAGATGGTCCTGTCAACCAAGCCGGTACTAAAGAGCAAGATGCGCTTGCTGTAGGCCTAAGCCCAGGATGCTCATTTTGGAATGATAATAACCCCAATTACCACACTAAAAACAAGCAGGCTTCTGAGAACAACACCAATCAATTAAGGTCATTTGCTGTTTCACCTGAAAAGATTGTCCCGATCCCTCATGTCGGTAAGAAAAATATCCGAAAAACTGTCCTCAAAAAAGGTAAACTGTTGTTACTAGCTCCCCTTACAGAAGAAAATTCCTGGAGAGTACAAGTAAAGTTAAGCCTGAAAAAAAGAAGGAACAAGAAGGAAAGATTCCCCTGAGAAAACTGTTAAAAAGTCCCTCTTTGTTTGTAAAGGCAAAACTGGGAAGAATAAAAAAGCAATGACGAACTTGATAAAGAAGATAAAAAAAATTGAAGAAGAAAGCACATTAGAAGAAGATGACACTGCGAGCCTGTATTGCGGCTATTTCTACTCGCAGTCAACAGAAGGATGACTGTCATGCGTCTCTTGCAAAACATGGGCTCATTGTTCAGGTGCGGAAGAAGATGCCGAGGTACATCATGTGTGTGAATTTTGCTTACAAAACGACGATAATAACTGAATAACAATAACCTGATCTTTAACATCACACAATGTTTACTTCATGCATTTTCATTAGATATTAGAATAATTTTTTTATAAATTTGTAAATCTGTATTCATTGAATAATTTAATACCCTCGACTTATACAGTATTGAGGTAACCCATCTTGCCTCACCTGCGTATCCCATCTGGCCCTCACTGTAGGGCAAGATGTTAAAAATGTTTAAATGTTTGTTAAGCTTACGGGACTTAACTACGGGGTTATCAGTCCCTAAACTTACAAACTACTTATGAACTACTTACGAACTAGGACGGCACAAATATCCATGCCCGAGGGGGGATTCGAACCCCCGACCGTAGTGGCCGTGCTGACCGTGACTGGAGCGCCTCAGTCACCTCGGCCACCGCGGCCGGCAGGGCAAGATGGGGTACTTGGTAAACCCTGAGAAAAGATATTATTTTAATAGTAAATACTAACAATTTCGGTCCTATTTTTTATAAACTCTATAAGTACTGATATTTTAGGTGGAATATCTGGTATTTTACTAGAGCATTTTGTAAGCCTACATAAATTATTAAGTGCTTAAGAACCCCGTCTTGCCCCGCTCTCCCCTATCTCATTTTTCGCTGCTTCATATCTCATACATTTGATAATCTGTGCAGGCGAATTACGCCACTTGCAAATATTCCATTTCATTAAAAGGTTCCGACAGTTTTCCCTGGCCACAGCGGGGAGCGCTTTGCGGTGCCCCCTCGTACGCACACATTGCACACATGGCGGCGTGCCCCTTGGTCGCTCGAAATGGAACGCAGGCACGAACGACAAGAAAGTACCGGCGATTTAAAAGATGCAACCGGTCTTTTAGTTTACGGGCGACGCGATTGTCGCACGTGTGGAATGAATCACAAGCACTGCCATGGGGCCTCGCGCACTAGCGACGCGATTTCTCAGTCGCTTTCGCTCTGTTCAGTGGTCCAGCAGCATGTCTGATAACGTGAGTTGCGCTACGGAGAACACTGGAAGTTGTCGTTTCAGAAAGACTGGTTGCAGAAGTAGAAAAGCGACCCGCTCTCTACAACAGGAAATTAAAAGAATGCCGTGATCGCAATTTGAAAGTGAAACTATGGGGAGAAGGATGCTGCAGCCTAATTCGGAATTGGACTGAACTGTCTCGACCAGAAAAGAATAACAAAGGTTTTTCATGGTTCACTTATCTTATTCATTCATGTAGACATGACAATTACAACAATTTAAATTTTTTCATGTTCTCAAGGTGCCGATCAACTTTTATTGCTACAAGCTCACGGTCTTGCTGAAGGCATTCGTACGACTCGTCCTCATTCACCATTCCTCGTTCACCATTCTACGAGCACGACACTAGAGTACGGCCGCAGTATAATATGTCTAATTCGCACAAATGCTTCTTCTCCAACAAAATTAAAAGGTTGAGGCTCTCCTTCCTCGTCGTGTGGTAATTTTGGACTCTTTGACTTACAATTGGGTGCACCCAGTAACGACATTTGCGCTGTTTTCTCCCTCTTCTTCGTATTAAAAGCGTCACCAAACCAACTGTTTCGATGATTTATCATGCCGGTACTGACAATAGTTGGAATAATAATTTCGTGTGGTTCAGTGGCCTGGTGCAAGTCTTTCGATTGGACGCCACTTCGGCGACGTGCGTGTTCCTGACCTACCCCAGTTATCCAACCAGGGAAAGGGGACCTACAGCTTAACGTGGAATCCGAACCACGCGTCGTTTCTGGCGATTCCTCAAATCGTTGAGAGGCGAAGGACGAGTTGAAACTCAGACTGAAAAATTCCGAGATCCAACCGGGTTTCCAGTTGAGCTCTTTACCCTGAGACCACCAGGCCCGATTAATATCGTCCCATGGTGAATCCTGTAGCTTACATTAAACCACTGGTGAGCTGCGTCGTACTCTGCATAACAAGAATTAGTGCTGACGGCGTCGAGCTTCTTCAAGATATTGCTCGCCCATGTTGCTGCTGGTGTTCGTGAGAAAAACTATCAACTTTTGGTGGGAATGCTCCAGCATCAACCATACAGTTCGTATCTTTCTCCGCCGAACTATCATCTGTTTGGTCCCACGACTTCTCCCTCCTACAAGGTCATTTGACGCAACTACTGGAAACGTTGCTGCCCTCTTCAAGAACAACATGTTTGTGTAGTCTGTTCATAGATACTACTCCAATATAGTTGAACATACGGTATGGATAACTGCATCCTAGTGGCAATCAAACCACTCCTCTTTATCAAAATCCATATTTCGTTGAGGATGGTGGAAAGTGATACGTTTAAAAATTCAATTGCTTTTACAAAAACTCTTGTGAAGCGGTCATGACTTTCATGATACCCTGTCTTGATCACGCACTTATTGAACATCCTTGGGTAACTTCAGGATTTGGTGGGTGCAAATTGTGAAAAGGCTGGCCATTGTACACTCATGTTCAGAAAAAAAAAAAAAAAAAAAAACCAGAACGCCTTGAAACAATAGGGATAAAAAGTTCATATTCGTAGGAAATTCTTTTGAAGAATAATTTATCATCTCTATGGAGACTTTCCACCAGTAACCGGACATGTATACTAGTTTGTTCTATAGAAATGATAATCACTTGAACCATGTCTGCCTGCGGTTCAGGGTAAATATCGATATCGTGGTGCAACACCAAATACCGGTAAAATGTGCATCGGCTCTCGTCGCTATAAACTGAACATAAAGGATCAATGTGACATGAACAGTCGTCCAGATTTGTGCGCCAACCATACCGTCAAATCAGTGACTCTTAAAGAGGGGTGTTTTTGACATGAGAGAACGAAATGCATAGATCACCGAAATTACAATTCATGTGGTACTAACTATTTGGGAAGTGGAACGGATGTGTGCAGAATGGCTGACGGATGGCCGTAGAGCACAACTAGACAAGTGAGGTTGCACCACTCAAACCATTCTTCGAGAACGAAACTATCACTGTGCAGAGGAGTGTGCGCTGAGATGAAACTTCCTGGCAGTTTAAAATTGTGTGCAGGAACTGGGACTCGACCCTGAGGCCTTTGTCTTTCGCGGGCAAGTTGTGAGGACGGATCGTGAGTTGTATCTGGATAGCTTAGTGGTAGAGTACGCTAAGAGCTAGAGCTAGAGCTTGCCCGCGATAGGTAAAGGTTCCAGGTTCGAGTCCCGGTTCCGGCACACAATTTTAATCTTCCAGGAAGTTCTACTCTCCGAGAAGATCGACACCTCATCCGAATGAGAGTGCAGGACGAACTGCGTCCTTCTCGGCTCTGGCGCAACATTGTAACATCGTACATTATCAGGAGTGACACTCCTTAGCTGTTTATGACGGTGTGGGTTACGTACGTATCATCCACTTCTGCGTGAACCTCTGAATAATGTACAGCAGCGTGAAGGCGGTAATGGTGAATGGAACGACGTCGCTGGGAACAGGAATGGAATCAGATAGTGTGGCCTGATGAATCCAGGTACTATTTCTTTGAAAGTGATGCCCGCATTTTGGTTAGAAACAGACGGGGGACGTGTCATTACAGTGACTGCATTTGCACATGACAAGCAACGCCAACTCAAGCTCTTATGGTGTGGGGTGTTGTTGGTACAACCACAAATCATGTTTGGTGCGTATGCAGGGTACTGGGAGCAGTTTGAGTCACGTGAATTACCCCTGCGACCTGTAGCCACACCCTTTCTGCACAACAACCCATACTATATTTTACAGCAAGACAATGCACGATCACATATTGCTGCAAGAACAGGCGCCTTCATGGTGTCACAGGTTGTCAGCCATCTGCCATGACCCGCCAAATCACCAGACTTGTCGCCAATCGAAAATGTATGGGATGTGGTGAAATGACGATTGCAGTGCTGTAACCCAACGCCAACGACTACAGATATAGTATGGAAACAGGCGAATGGAACATGGATGGCAGCGGTGGAGTAGCCGAGAGGTCTAGAGCGTCTCGCTGCGGAGCGCGCGGTTGCTCGCCGTGGAGGTTCCAGTCCTCCCTGGGGCATGGGTGTGTGTGTTGTCCTTAGGTTAGTTTTCCTAAGTTTAAGTAGTTTGTAAGCTACGGACTGATGACCACGCAGTTTGGTCCGATAGAATTTAGAAACATTTGAAAATTTGGAATATGGATGGCTATACCACGCCATTCGATATCATTACACATTGAACAAGTTATCAGAGTTTCTTGTCTTTGAAGATGATCCGTTTATTTCCTGAACATGAGTGTTTTTATTTCTTTTAATGAGAAAAGCTCATCAACATTTCACGATAGTTTTTACGATCATAATTAATAAAGTTGATATAATTACTGTTACACCCATATATTAAAATTAAAAATGAAACTATAAACGGAGCTTTTCAGATATGTACACATGGGACGACAAATATCTAGATGGACTGTTAAATACGGTTTATTTAACATAAGAATACAAAATAGCATGAAATCTATGAAAATATATTGCATGAAATTTTGATATTACATTATTAGTAATTTTGTGGCTCTTTGGAACCACCAAAATTAATGTGTATTGATGTATTAAATTATTGTTGTAAAAGAATAAGAGGTAATGTAAATAATATTCGAAATAACATTTTTATGAAATTCAATTTTCTTTCATTTAATCACTCAAGGTGGCGATACACAATGGGCTTCCGTTTCCACTGCTTTGGATGTTCTAGTAATGCCTTATATAGAACACTGGACTCGCATTCGGAAGGATGGTGGTTCAAATCTACCTCCGGCCATCCAGATTTAGGTTTTCCATGATTTCCCTAAATCACTCCAGGTAAATTACAGGATGGTTGCCTTTTGCTTATGAATAACAATTTTGCTTGAAATACTTTAATAGTTTCTCATTAATTATTTTTGATATTAAGTCTCAAAATTTTAAAACATGTATCCATATTGCTACACAAGAACTACACACCTTTCATTCCCATCATTTTCAAGTAAATTCACTTCCATAAAATGATTTTTTTGTCCAATAATCATTATGCATTCTCTAGATATGATGGTATAAAGAGAAGCTAAATATAACATGCTGTTGTTGAACAACAAATAGAACTGACTCATAGGCAAATATTGTGAAAATGTATTAATTCCATTTACAAAATATGTCAATTGGGCTGAAATTAATGCTCAGCTAGTGGCACCACTTTTATTTGCAGCATTCATGTTTTATGTGTAAGAAACTATTTTTCTTGGAGATTATTGAAGCATGTATCTTTTTATGCTTTAAACTTGTACACATGAGTTCAAAATTTGCATGTAGTTAGATACAAGGATCAAGTCAACATGATTTTCTTATCTTGTAATCATTATTCATTGTTAAGATAGGATTGTTTAAAATCAAGCTAAATGTAGTATGCATTGGTGAGCAAAAACTGGGCATTGATGCCACTTAATGTTACTCATTATTCCTCTGCAATGTGACTGTCAGCAGTCTTTTAAGATATGAGAGGACAACAACAACATAAAATGATATCTTGTTAGTGTACCAGCTATGCCCACTGCTGGGGTGAGGAAGGGTGGGAGACTTGCTGGTGTGGAATTAATATCACTATATACCATAATATTGGATGCAGGACCAGCAAGACGATACATAAGGCAACAGTTCAACAGTCTCTTAACGCAGCATCTCCAGACTCTAACTCAGCCATTGTGGTGGTGCATGCAGCATCACAATTCATTATTAAAGGCAATGTCATTCCAACCCCGATTCTACCTGCACCACCACAATGGTCATGTTAGAGATTGAGATCCCTAGGATGCATTTTCCATACATTAACCAACTAACGTTACATTTCTGAAGTGTTGTTGCCTGTTGTTCTCCCATACACACCTCAGAACGTTCCAACGGCTACACTGCATCAGATGATGCACTACCACGTGTGGTCTCCAGCGTTCAAGACCTTTTCATCTTCCATTGGACTGCAATACTACCTTGGCATCCCTGTTCTCTCACCTATCGAAAACGTCTGGTTGTTGATTGTGCTTCGACTGGCCCAGCATTCACCGCCTGGTGTGTATGGGAGCAGTAAGGACTGCTATACTCCAACAATACATCCAGAGCCACTGTAATTCAATGCCTAGGCATGTAACAGTGGCTATAAAGAGCAGTGATGGCTACACTCAATATTTATTTTATCATCTTCCTCACTTCACATGGGACTGTATTTTTCAAGCATGTAATCTTTGTTGAAAGTGTTATCTCCCAATAAATTTGGCTGTAATATCGTGAGTCCTTCTTGATGTTGCATTTTGGGTGGGCAGCAGTGTATTTCCTACGTTACTATGCTTGTCAGATACAATACACTCTCAAATTTTTGTATGTTGTGCTTCATTCATGCAGGTATTATTATGATTTGCATGAGTAAATTTTTGATATAAGACTACTTACATTTTTTCTTGTTACTGAAAAGATTGTCACTTATAAATGTTGATGAAGGTTTCTTCGATTTAAATAAGTCATAGACAAGAGACTTACCTTCAGTCCTAGGTTGATGTAGCACTCCACACTGATCTACCTTGTGCAAGCCTCATTATCTCTACATAACTGCTGCAGCCTGTATTTTTCTGAATATGCTTACTTACGTCAAGTGCAGGTCTCCCTCTACAATTTTTATCCTCCATACTTACTTCAACTACCAAACTACACAACGTTTTACTGTCTCATGGTATATCCTGTCGACTGATTCATTGGACATGACCGTTAACATTAATGGCTGCTTTTGGGGAGGCATATTCATTAATTCCATTGTACTTAATGTCACTGTCATAAACATTGTTCACAAAGGGTAACTGACATGAATAGAGGAAGTGAAACCAGAATAAATAATTTATTTAAATGACAATTACAAATTGGAAAGCTTAACTTCAATAAAAAAGTAGTCGCAATGATAAAACCTAAAATTACAAGTGATTCGATGTTTGACTTCTTTGCAGAGTAAAAATTACTTGGCTGTAAAATTCTGGTATTTGACATAATATAAAATGTGTGGTTGGAAAGTGTGACATTTTCAGTATAGAACACATTTTTATTTCGTGTATTTTAATCAACTTTTAGCTTTAGCACTGTACATAAAATATTAGTAAATATTTAAACACTCTAAACTTTTAGAAGCATGATTGCTTTCACATATGAGATAAGGGAAAAAAGCTGGGAAAATGTGAAGTCCAATCATGTTAAGATTTCAAATTTATGCAGAGATTGTTACTGTTTTTAAATATTTCTAATGGAAAACTGAACACTTCACAAAATAAAAAACATTAGTAATATACAGCTACAACATCCGCAAATCAAATGAAATTATCAACTCAATCAAGTATCTAGTCATCTCAATTTACAAGGCTAATGGAAGCATTATTTAGGCTAATTGGCAGCACATGGTAGAATAATGTTCATTGGCAGGATACTAGGAAATTACTTACATAACACTAGTACCGTTGTACAACATTGCTCAAGTATATGGAAGCCATACTAAATAGTAAGAATAGGGGATGAACTGTTATAGAAAGTCTTCAGTGAATAGTATGAAATAATGTGGAAAGAAGAGATCCAAACATGATCCTAGGAATACCTCAGTGTTTGGATGAGCCTTTACAGCAGTAATTTGAAATTCAAGTAAATGATACTAAACGTGTAATATAGTGATAAAATACATGGTCTCAATTCTTGTAATACTTTTTACTTCTTTTTATTTGGTTATTTACTGAATGTTGTCAGAAGTGTTTGCACATTTAAGGACCCTTTCACTGGATATGGTATACAATAACTCCAGTGTTTTATGATCAGACTATATGGTTCATAAGAAAGGTCATCTGCTTTATTTTATTTTTATTTATTTATTAATTTTTACAGGAGAACACCTTATTTGTATGTTTTCATATGTAGACAATCTGCAGAAAGCAACAGGGCTGATTTAGGCTGCTAGCTGGAGGAAACTGTTGAGGGAATGATTAACTAAGGAAGCACTGCATAATTTGTTGTTAAACGACCACAATTCTACTAGTTGTGTTCGTCTGTTGTAGTGAGTTCGTAAAAACTGTTTTACGTTATGATTTTAAGAGATCATACAAAGTATTATGTTTCTTTTTAATTCCTTGTACTGTGGGTACTTGGTGAAACAAAGCGTATTCTACTAAACAAACAAATCACTTATTCAATTTTGTTTCACACACTTTATTATTATTTTATGACCTAGGTATCGAGTTATACCCTTATATTCTAGTACACAGTTAATCCCAAACTTTACACCAGGTTAAGATAAAAATATCAACTTCTTAATCCCTTCGTTCTGGATTATAACAGTTATTTTTGTTGACAATTTTGACACATTTAGTTTTGTAGACTACAAAACAGTGAGTGACTTACATTGCAGTAGACCTATGTTCCTAGGAGTTTGTGTTATTAATTACGCATACCTTACTCAATTATAAGTTTTAAAAATAAAGAATAACAGATTTGTGATAACCATATGTTCTACTCATTGGGTAGACTCGATTCATTTATTCGCCATTTTTAGACAATGTTATAGTCTTTGTACAGGCGAAAAACCTGGTTATCTTCATTCATAACTAGATAATAGTACCAATCTCTGTGGACACGGCTTTACTCCAGTGTATATTATTAGTTATCAGAAATGATGTTCTCTGAATGTTGAATAGAAATTTAGCTATTTCAGAATTTCAGCAGATATAACCAGTGTAGTTTAAGAGAAAAATCTATAGAATATGAAGGTGATGTGTATATCTTAACTTGGCTGCCAGCTTTGGGATCTGTTGTGTTCTAGAAAATGGGTTTGTAATGCGAAATATCAGCCATATGACAATACTACAGATTTAGGTGTTCGTTTTAGTTAATACAATGTTGTATTTTTCCTAGAGAGTTGATTTATGTTTGAGAAAGACAGTATATTTCATTCAGCATTCAATTTAAATAGCAATTCCATGTGTCTCTCAACTGCCTACATTTTAACAAGGAATATAAATAAGTTTTCACTCATGAGTATCTTTGCAACACTATTGGGCGAAAGCTAGTGTAAAAGCAGACTGAAAATTCTGTGATCCAATGAGAACTTAATTACACGATCTTTGGTATCCACAGTCTGTGCTCTTGGCACCAAACAATCGCGCCCAACATCATTCAGGATTAGGAAGTAGTACAGAAGTTACTTTAAATAACAGGAGATATGTGGGGGATGACATTTCCTACTGTTAGGCGTATGTAGGCAGGTCCTCAGATATTATTTTTACAATATAATTTAAACTGATGGATATTTATTTTTGTACTACTCTGGACACTTTCATTTGAAGCTAAATAAACAGCTGGAAGATATTTGAAACTGCTTAGGAACAGAGTCATAATTCAACTCTACTTTTGAGTAAAATAAACTTTTTATTTTATTTCTCTTTGTTATAACAACATTTTATTATTTGCCATGTTCTGTTGAAGTGATGAGCTATAATGCTTTCAACTTCTTTAGTTGGATGTTATTGACAAAAATGGCTACTTTAATGATATTAAAGATGTAAATAGCTTTTCCCAACACTAGTTTTCATTTAGCTCAGACTGAGATCCTTGTTGTATGGTGTTGCTATGTGGCATTAATTGAAAAGAAATTTGTTACGATGAAGCCATATGAATCAGCACTCAGTAGACTCCAAACAAAATTCAAGTCACAGCATTCAGAAAAGAAATACTACCACAAATTATACACTCTCAGTGTAATGTAAATTAATCTTGATTAACAAAACTTTTTATCAGAATATTGTTCAGTATATCCACTGGCTTATAGCTTCATAATGGATCAACCTATTACAGGTGTCTAGTTGAGGACTTTATTTGTTAATCTGTCTTCAGTTGCTTCATGACATATGGTGTTGCATACCGCAGGAGTATTCTGTATTGTTAAGATGGAACGAAAATTCGTTTATGAATGTCATTTGCAATCTGAAGTGCTGAATTCTATGATCCCAGAAACATTTGACCTTCAACACAAAAGATATCTTCAGTGGGTGTTCTGAAATATTATAAATTCTTCCTTAAGGTATATTAATTGTAAATTAAAATGGTGTATGTTCAGTGAGATGATACAGTTAGTTCTAAATTTCTGAAGAGGCTGAAGTGGTCACATTTTAATTGGCGGTACTGCTCAGTTTTATGTGAGGCACAGATGATAAATTTATAATAAATTTAGATGATAAATTTAAATCTGTATTTAACATGGGTAAAATGTATAATATCCTGGAACAACCACTGATTATAGCTGTCACTTTTAAGGCCCATAACAAATGCAATATTAAATAGCAAGATTATGTAACACAACAGGGATTATGTTCAGCAACGAATATTTATGTAGACATTGTAAAAGTGCCCACTAAAACATACTGTATTTGAACAGCTATCCAATGCTTCTCTGTTTGTGTGAGGTATTGATTCTGATAATCACTACACTTATAAAGAATTTTGCTTTGTACTAAACAGAAACCTACATTCCTTAAAATAGAGTTGACAATATGGGTTTCTGAATTTTTTACTCAATTTTGGGGGAAAAGAAGACAAAAAACTCCAGGTTCAACATTTATTACATCAATAAGACGTTTATAATATTTTGCTCTTCAGCTTTATATCTTCTACTATAAATATGGCATGAGAGTCTAATATTTTCAATTTTCCCCTCATAGAGGGTGTGGACTAGCATTAATTACAGGAGAGTCAAACACAAATTTACAAGGAAAGTTATACATATTTTAAGTTTGTTTCTCCTCTTCTGTTCTTCATTTAAACAGTTTGGATCTATACAGGTACTACATTTAAATTACAAAAACATAGAACAATGGTTTGCCTATTTGGTACAAGCATTTTAGGCAGTGGTGTATTTGGGCAGGATTGCAACATTTTTTTTCCCTAAAACATTGAAAGATGCTCTTTGAAAGAGAGGAACTATGTAACAAATTACCAATTTTGACCTGACTGAACGATGTGAAGACACAAGTTGGCTGTGAATAGTTTATAAAAATACAATTTTGATCTTCAATTTGGACTTTGTAAGGATTTTTCAGGTAATAATTCGACACAAAAATACAATTTATGCATAGTTTTTCTGGTTACTGGTTCACTAAAATATAAACACCAATATCATGTTGCGATCATTAATTATTCAACGTTCATAGTATAACAATCTATACTGTTGAACTCTTGCTGCAGGTATGTGGTCTGATTTGCGTATTTTGCTCACAGAACAATATAATTAAAACATAAATTTTACTATGAACATTGACACTTTTAAGACGCAAAGTACCACCAGTTCTTCAGCAAGAGTCACAAGAATTTATCAATAAACAGTTGACAGGTGCAAACAAGTTCTATAATAGAATAACATTTCTTTATTGTAAGGACTAAATGGTAACATATAAAGCCTAACACAGACGAAAGCGTCATCTGAAGTACATTAATCACAGCTCCAAATGGCATTTAAAATATAAATTTATTTTTACAATGCGAAGTTGTACTTGGTAAATAAAGGTAAACAGAGAATTTTGTAACGATGTGCTTCAGTCGAATTACAATACCCATTACAAATGACAGAGATATAATTAAGCCTGAGACTATATCAGCTCTCCAAAAGCACTGAGGAAGTAGCAGAAGTGGCAATTTTCAAATAATCAACACTCGTGCCACATAAATGTAAGGCAGTGACATGAAATATACACAGTTATAATGACAACAACATGAAAAAACTATTTCATTTTTTACAGATCTATTTAACAAGTAAATTCGAAATATGAATGGCTAAGTACCTTTCTGTCATTTCAATTTGTAAAAACATATAAAAGGAAGAAAAATCAATAACTATTTCTCTTCAGTGTGATAATTATTTTGAAGCATGGGTTTTTAGCGATGTAGTTATCAAATTATAAGCTACAAACATTTATTCGGTTTGAATTGTCAGTGCCTATTACTGTAGATACTACATATAACAATAACAATCATTTCATAAAACTGAAATATATGTTTAAAATGCCGAATCAGTTTATGAAAGCAAAGAATATTCATGAAAGTATGAGGCATGGGAACTAAATAATACGAAATTGTCGAGATTAATAGACGGAAGCCGCCTTCACCCGACGGGTGGACTAGAAAGTCAACCGGAAACAACAACACTCGCAATGCGATTATGACGAGAGCATGAGATCATTTGTGTGGTGATACATATGTGTAAGCTGGCTTAGCAGTGATAGTTCCATTAGGAAAGTTTACACTATGTGATCAAAAGTGTTTTGGATAATATTCTAAACAAATACACCATGCACTTCGAGTGTCTGAGAGATTGATGTTTGGTTCACATGCAGACATATATTAACACCCTAATACGTTCAGCCTGAACATGCTAGAAGGACAGTTACACTTCATTGCATACTCGGACTTGGTGATCAGTGTCCTTCAACCATGTTCAGACTGAACATATAAGGGTGCCAATATATGTGTGAAGAACGGAATTAAGCACTCAGAACAGATCAATAAAATCAATTCAAGTGCAACTTGTAGTTATTATTTTAGAAACCACTGAGCGAGGTGGCGCAGTGCTAACGCACCTGGTTCATATCGACCTACAGCCATCCAGATTTACATTTTCCATGATTTCCCTAAACCACCTTAGGTAAATTACGGGATGGTTCCTTTGAAAGTGTGTGGTTGATTTCGTTCTCCAAACAATATGGAGTGAGCTCTGCCTCTATGACCACACTGTGGATGGCGTATTAAACGCAATCTTCCTTCCTTCTTTATTTTAGAAACCAGTCTTTTAATCTTACGAGGAGACCACATGAGTATCGGATTTTACAATTTTTCGATACTAATGGTACGTGAAGTTCACAACTCAAAGTATCAGCCAAAACCATTCAGCACAACTCTCAAAAATTCCTGAGAAAATCGGCTTTAAAGCTTTCGAATTACACGTAAGTACCAATAATTAAAACATTTGCATTATTTGTCGATGTAGATCAGGTGGTAGCATTCTGGTCTTACAAACATAGGGTTAGTGGTTAGAATCTTGCTGTGACAGATTTTTTTTTTTGTTATGTTCGAATACTTAGATAATTTTAATACCTAATGGTAATTTTGACGAAAAATGCACGTGTTTTTGTATATTCGTAACTTCTGTATTTTATAAAAGGTTATTTATAATGATGGTTTCAATAAAAAAAAAAACATAAGTTCCATTTTTACAGTACTGGCTTCACTATTAGTTGACAACGGTAGTCTTTGATTGTTCAGTTTGTGAAGAGCTACGACGCTGTTTTTGGAAAGTCATCTCCATAGGTACTAATAGTTTTCCAAGAAGATAACCTACTCAACCATCGTTTTAGTGTTCAGGTCGTCTACATACACATAAGAAACTGACACAACATGTAGAATTTATAACTGAATTCTAAAAAAACGAAAGGAATATCGGTCACAGTGGGATTAGAACCATCATCTCAGTGTCCTGATACTTTTGATCACATAGTGTCCTTTGAAAGACACACTGCAGACACGACAATGCAGTCATCAAATTTTAATTCACAATATTTTGGACTGTGAATACAGGAAGTCGTATTACACGAAATAATTGAGTCCGTACTGCACTCGTCCGTCGCAGTCCTGCGGTCGCTCCCCATTTACGGAGCACGGCTCCAAATCCCTCCAGCTGCCGGCGTCGCTCGTCCCGGGAACTTCGGTGAAGAAGCGCGAAGGAGGAGTTGGTCCGGCCGACGAGGCACTCGAAGAGGGCGTCTTCTCAGTCGAGAATGCACGACAGGCAGCTGAGGAAGTAAAAGGAGAAGCCGTCGCCTTCGGCATCCTTGGCCTTGAGCTTCTTGTCCTTCTTGGCAGTCTTCTTCCTGTGCAGGCAGCCGGCGGCGGCGGCGCCCGCGTGCCGGCCCGCGGGGGAGGCGCTCTTCCGGCGGGCGCCCGCGCCGCCCACGCGCGGGGTGCACATCCGGTCCAGGTGCGGCTCCAGGTGCTTGGGCGGCGGCCCCGCGGGCGGCGCGCCGGGCCGGTTGATGCGGTCCAGGAAGAAGACGGCGTCCTCGCCGGAGACGAGCCCGCTGCGCATCGGGCCGTCGACGAAGTCCTGCAGCGACATGAAGGGGTAGCGCACGGCGTACAGCAGCGCGTCGCCCGCCTCGTCGCGCAGGTCGTCGGCGCAGAGCGGCCGCTGCGAGCAGAGGCAGCGGCAGCGCGCCCAGCGCGCCACCGCCGCGAACACCAGCGCTTCCGACGAGGGCGCGAACGAGTCGCGCGACACCAGCTCCAGCAGCTCGTCGCGGGACAGCTCCTCCAGCTGCTCCAGGGACAGCACGTCGTCGGCGCGCTCGTCGCAGAACTGCAGGCAGCGCCGCCGCAGCGCCGAGTAGCCCGCCACTGCCGCTTCCAGGCCTTCCTCCGCCGCCCCCGCAGTCAGCGGGACCTGCTCGTCGCCGTCCGACGGCGGCGCCGATGGTGCCCACTCGTCACCCTCCGGAACTGCAACATAACGCGAGCTCAGCTTACTTCCAACAAACACGGTGTGTATAAACATCTTTATATATATCTATAAATGTGAATGTCTGTTCAGTGTACGTTTATCACATCTGAACCACTAGACATAAAGCGCTAAAAATTTCTACAGTTCCTAATGTCTATCCAGGGAAGGCTTTAGGCACGGTTTTATGGCGATCAGATAGCTATTTATCTATATACAGGGTGTTTCACTAAGTGTGTTTGTCTTTGTAACAGTTACAGACCTCTACACCGAATGTGACCAAACAATTCTTACGGAAATTTCAATGGGACGTTTTGATCATCCTCCATACGGCTCAGAACTCTCTCCTAGCGACATTCATCTCATCTCCCACACCTAAAATCGGTTAGTTCATAAGTAGTTTGTAAGTTTAGGGACTGATGACCCCGCAGTTGAGTCCCATAAGCTTTACAAACATTTGAAAATTTTTATAACTTTCTGTTCAGGACTCGAAATTGTAAACTTTGCCTTTCACGGGTAACCGCTTAAGCGTCTCAGCTCTCCAAGCACCATCATCGATCAGCCCTTACACTTTACTCCCGTCAGTATTTCGTCTTTTACACCCAGAAATTCTCGGAAGTTCTTCCGAAACCTTGCAAACTAACATTCCAGTAAGAAAGAATACTGAGGAAACCTAACTTAGCCGCAGTCTGGGTAATCCTTTTAAAGTTGATTTTTCACTCTGCAGTGGAGACTGTCCTGACTTTAAAATTCACTCAGCTTTCTTCAAACTGTTATAAAGGTAATTTTCGCTTTAGATGGATCGCTAATTTCTGAGGATCTGTGAATAGCATTTTGATCTGCTGAAAACTGGCCTTCATTGTCAAATGAAAGTATACAAATGATAAATAGCAATACTCTTTGCAGTTAAGACGCACAGATAACTGACGCAGTAGACGTGGTATCACAAGCCACCATAAAATATAACTGCACAGCTGAATAAGGAGTGTTTTTGTTTGCTTTTTATTTTTTTGGAAAGTATATGCTCGTGACTGGAGTAAACTGTAATGGTTTCGTTCGACGGTTTTAGTTGCCACTGTATTCAGTATTCACAGCAAACTGAAGATTTAATATTTTGAGAGGTTATAGTATAGATCAAAACAGGACACAAATGCCAGTAAGCTATAGGCTATAGCCGCCGGGAATAGTCGCTCGGCCTAAGGCGTCATGTCACAGATTGTGTAGCCGCTCCCATCGGAGTTTCGAGTCCTCCATCGGGCCTGGGATAGTGGTTGTCCTTAGCGTAAGTCAGTGTAGTTTGTAAGTTTGGGGACCAGTAACCTAAAACAGTTTGTACCTTAGGTTTAAAATCATTTGAACATTTTTGAACTTAGCCTATCAAATTCATGAGCAAGTGGGCGTTGTTAATGTTGGATCTGACGTGTAAGTTTTTTATGAGTGACCTTATGCCCTTCCTGCCACCACATCATCGCGCCTCCTGCCTCAGTAGGAAATGTGTCCCCTATGTCTGTGTATAGTGTTGATGCATGTGAAAGAGTGTGTAGGTTCTTTAAATGTTCGCGAAACTTGTACCTAATGCAGGATTTGTGTACCAGCGCGATTTTCACCTTGTGGGACATGGAAAACCGCCTAAAATCCACATCCAGGCTGATCGACCGTTAATATACGGGGTGGATTCGAACCGGGGACGGCGAGCCACCCCACCCCGGAATCTACCGTTTTAACAAAGAGCTATCCGGGCAGATCCGAATGACATGCACAGTGCAATTAAGAAATAAGGCCACTTTTCACCGTTAAGCAGGGAGTATTTAGATAACTTAGAAACGCTTTTACATTGTTGTTTCATATTTACACAAGCCAACGGATTTTTTGTAATGAAGCTAATTCATAAATGACACACAGACACTAAAGGAACACGTCTCCAATCCCTTCCACGTTTTTCAGAGAGTACGCGAGTCCTGAAGAGGTCGGACAGCAGCTTGACTTACTATGGAATACACATTACGGAACATCACCTTTAGCGATAGCTCCGAAGTGTAGTTGGTACGTAACAGCATGCATATTATATTAGAAGATCTGCTGCTTTACAGCAACTGAAGAGTGTTATCTCGTTTGTTCACTTATTTGCTTATTACATTCTCTACGTAGTTCGTCATAGCAATAAGTAAACTGCAGTGAGCACATTTTTCTGTAGAATACTAGTGTTTCACAGTAGCGAAAATGAACACGTCATAATTCCTGATAGGGTATAAATTACTGTAAGATTAATAAAAGGAATCTGTTAACTTTACGTACAAGATAAATCAGTTTGAAGACCGTAAATTACAATTAAATTGGAAAGAACCAATACAAATATTGTGGGAGAGACCAACCAAAGAATACGTTTTTTTGACAAGACACTTAAAAGATGCAACAGAGCCACTAAAGAGACTGCCTACACTACGACTGTTCATCCACTTTTCAAGTATTGCTGCGTGGTGTGGGATTCTCATCAGGTAACTGATGGAGGACATCGAGAAAGTCGTAGAGAAGCAGGAAGTTTTGTATTATGTCGATACAGGGGAGACAGTGTCAAGGAAATGATGCAGCAGTTGGAGAGGGAACCATTACAGCAACAGCGGTTACCGTTGCGGCGACATCTACTTACGAAATTTCGATCGCTCATTTTCTCCTATGAATGTGAAAATATTTTTTTGTTTCCCACTTACATAGGGAGAAATGATCATCATAATAAAATATGACAAAACGGATCTCGAAAGGACAGATTTAGGTTTTCTTTAACGCTATTAAGAGTATGGAATGGTAGATAAATAGTCTGAAAAATGCCCGATGAACCCTGTTCCAGGCACTCAAATGTGATACACATTATCAAAACTCAAATGTTCAAATGCTTGTTAAGCTTATGGGACTTAACTACGGGGGTCATCAGTCCCTAAACTTACAAACTACTTATGAACTACTTACGAACTAGGACGGCACAAATATCCATGCCCGAGGGGGGATTCGAACCCCCGACCGTAGTGGCCGTGCAGACCGTGACTGAAGCGCCTCACTCACCTCGGCCACCGCGGCCGGCGATACACATTATCCATGTTGGTATAGGTAACGATTTTATAGACCATGTTTTGTGGATATTTTTCCTGTATTGGTCCGTGCTACCATCTCTCACAATATGGGATATTTTTAACACCCTTGTATTCGATTCTGAATAATAGTAGGCCGCAATGACAGCATAGTGACACGACTTTCGGTCTTATTAAAGTGGACCAGATACATGTTTTTAATTTAGTATCTAGGCTAATCAAATGTTTTTAAACATATAGGACCAAATTGCTATGGTCATCAGTGCCTAGACTTCAAACTACTTAAACTAGCTTACACTAAGGACAACATACAGATCCATGACCCAGAGAGGGTTCGAACCTCCGGCGTGAACAGCGGCCTAGTCCGTACCGCGTGGTTGCTCGCCGTTGAAGGTTCGAGTACTCCCTCTGGTATGGGAGTTTGTTTTGTGCGTGGCATAAGTTGCTATACGTTAGTTTAAGTACTTTGTAAACCTATGGACTGATGACGAACGTCGTTGAGTCCATTAGATTTACAAACATTTGAGACCACACGACCATTCCGCTGTAGAAGAAACGACATAAACAAAAGGTAAAGTTATGACATCACTTCAGACGTCAGGTGACGGTGTAAGTCTGCAACCGTGAATAACACGATAAAATTATATTCATCGGGAAGTTTGGGTATGAAGCTACTGACGAGGGGTCGAATTATATGTCGAGAAGTGAATATAGCTAGATTATATTCAAAAGTAGAAAGCCAAGATCGCAATACAATTATTTATTTTATGACAACCGGTTTCAATGGGCTATGCCACCATAAACTGTTCATTTAAAATTATACAGTGTGGTCATCTTACGTTACTTAAAAATGGCGCTTGTAAGTCTCTTAGAAGCTATTGATGCTTCATCTTACGTATTTTATATTTCGACTAAGTGCTATGTTGCACGCACTATTTAACCTCAAAATTTTAAATAACGTAAGACGATCACATTGTATAATTTTAAATGACCAGATGATGGTGGTATAGACAATTGAAATCGGTCGTCAGAAAATAAATAATTATATTGCGATCTTGCCTTTCTACCTATTCAGGGAGTACGGGCAATTTGCTGTTGAAAAAGTCCTCTTCCACTCTTTTTTGTTTAGCGGAGGTTTTTGTGAAAAATTGACGTCACAGTGTTCCTTCACAGCGAGGTCACCGGAGCAGTGGCTTTCCGCAGCCCAGTGAGGACCGGAGCAGCACGGCGCCGGCTTCCTCCTTTGTGTTGCGGTGCGCGGAGGATTTGTACCAGGAAGAGTGGCTCGTTCCCTGGGCGGCCTTCGGCAAGTGTCGCTACCGGCCGGGTGCGCAGGAAGTTCGCGGTTTCCAATATTATCAGTTTGCCAACACACAACGGGATTTACGACGCCAGCCGCCAGTGGGCATTGAAATATAGCAATAGGGGAAGCATCTGGGCGTTATCTTGGACCGACTACTAGCTTACAAACATCACTGTCACAAGACCAGGCAGAAAATTACGACACGAAATATCCTCCTGAAGAAATTATGTGGTAGCAAATGAGAAGCAAGCCCTAAGGCGTTAAGAACTACACAGCACAAGGCCTCTGTTTCTCCGCCGGAGAATTTGCAACCCCTGTGTAGTACGGATCAGTCCATACCAAACAAGACGACACTGCTCAAACGAAAGCTACAGAATTATTACAGGCTGCATGAAACCCACCCTCATAAATAAACTTTACAAAGCAGCAGGTTTTGAAACACCCGCAATACGGTGATGTGACTTGAATATATTGAAAATTTCAAACAAAGTTTCGATGACAGACATCCTCTTTTTGAGCAGAATGTCCAGCCAGTCTAATTAAATCCAAAAGAAGCTTTCGGAACACAGTGAGAGTTGAGCCGTCAGAAAATTTCCCTCTCCAACATGAACCACCAACAGTAATGCTCCTGCATTGGAAAATCTGGAGGTCGCTGAACAGAATTAGAACTGGTGTATCTCCCGTCAAGTCAAACCTAGCGGAATGGGGATTCGTTAACAATCTAAACGTATCCTGTGAATGAGGAGAGACACAGACGATGGAAGACATAACAAACTGCTCTGATTGTCCGTCTACGTGCAGCTCCGAAGATTTGTGGCTGGCAAGACAAAAGGCTATCAATGTGGTCCAGTACTGGGCTGAAATATTTTACTTCTGAATTTGAAACACGGAAAGTTAGGGAAAGTTCAGGCTACCCTTGCCTGCCGTCTGACGCAAATTCTCAACTTTGTCCACACACTACTGACGTAGTGCCCCTGTCCATTATCAGTCACAGTTCGTGGCGTTTCACCGATCACTTAAGAATTCGAGCCTAGTGTGGATTCCCTTTGAAGAAATGCTCGAAGGTCGTTTCCGCATTAATTATGTATGTATGTATGTAAGGATGGAGACTAGGCCCGAACCCTTAAGGAATCTACGAAATGTCCCGAGTAATGATAGTAGTCAGGGGCACTAGTCAGTAAAGTGTGGATAAGCTCAGACTGTGCATCTGGCAGGAAGCATACGAGGGTGTCCCGCGCGGTCGTGGTAATCACTGTGTCCCCATTGGCAAAGCGGCCAGCGGGACTGCCTAGTAAGCAGAAGGACTTGGATTCGATTCCTCACTGGGCACAAGTTTTCAATTTTCTCCAATGATTTATTTCAGTGCACACTGCCATCTGGCGCCGTAAATCCCTTTGTGTATCGATTGATACAACTTGCAGGGTCGCAAGTGATGTCTGTTCTTTCAGAAAGGACAAACACCAAATATATATTCACTTCGTTCAAATGTTTGTAAATCTATGGGACTTAACTACTATGGCTGTCAGTCGCTAGGCTTACAAACTAATTAAATTAATCTAAGGACAAACACAGGACTCGAACCTCCGACGGCGAGGAATCACGCGCTCCGCAGCAAGGCGTCTTAGAACTCTCGGCCAATCAACCGCGGCTTGTCACTTTCTTTCTCCTGATTCACTACTTACATGTTTTCAACTGTATCTTGCTTGTATGCAGCAGCTGCATGAAACCTGTATACCACAATCCCTTTACGCTTCGAAGATGCAGCAGCTCCACCAAAGAGACTGCATACATCACACTTGTGCGTCTTCTCCTACAGTACTGTTGCCCAGTGTGGAACCCTCACCAGGTGGGACTGACGGAAGACATTGAGAAGGTTCAGAGAAGGGCAGCTCATTTTATCACGTTACAGAGGGGAAAGCGTCACGGGAATGTTGCACGATTTGAGGTGGAAATCATTAAACGAGCGACGTTATTCGTTGCGGCGAGATCTATTTGCGAAATTTCAATTACCGACTTTTACTCTTGAATGTGAAAATATTTTGCTAGCATCCACCTACATAGGGAGACATGACCATCCCATTAAAAGAAGAAAAATCAGATCGAAAACGAAACGATGTAGGTGTTCTTTCTTCCCGCGCGCTATTAGAGAATGGAACGGTAGAGAAAGGTTATGAAAGTAGTTAATGAACCCTCTGCCAGGCACTTAAATGTGATTTGCAGGGTATCTATGTAGATGTAGATGAATTAGTCTATCTTATTTTCCACCAATTTATCATTTATAAACTACACAAAAATAGAGACATCTCTGGAAACTGCATGTAGCGCACATTTTTACGCCTATCGAAAACAGGCAATATCTAAACGCAGTTAAGATTTGCATTTTGAATCCTACGTTTGATTAGCATTGTTTTTCTTATTTTTTGGGTACTATGAGCTCTCAAAATATTCGACTCTTTTCTTAGCACCCTTTATTCAGTTGCTACGCTGTTTCGTGTCTCCCTGATAATAGAAATGTAGGAGGCGGAGTAAGCCACTGTTAGTCAGCACAGCATGGTGAGGACAGAGGTGGCAACTGACCTGCCTTGGTGATGCAGCTGAAGCTGTCGCAGTAGACTCGCACATTGGAGAAGACTTCGAGCACGCACGAGGTGTCGAGGCTGTCGGCCAGGTGTTGCGTGCAGAGCAGCTGCAGGCCATGGCACTGGTACTTATGCGCTGCGTACAGCGTCGCCAGCGTCGTCTGCACCGTGGGCAGCTGCACTGGCTCCTGGTACAGGTACCTAGCCAACAGCCACAAGCACACACAGTCAGCACCAAATGTGCAGGGTTGCCATGCGATATCTGCAACAGCTGCAGCTGCAACTCTGGGCATGTGTATTGAGGGCAGTATCGCCAGTGCCATCTGCCAAGCAGCTGCGTCTGCTACTGGTACAGGTACTAACAAACACAAGCATCCACAGTCAGCATCAAACATACAGGGTTGCCACACAATATACGCAGAGCTGCAGCTGTGACAGTAGGCATGCGTATTGCAGAAAGCTGCACCAACTTCTGGTCCAGGTACCTAGCCAACAGTCACAAGCACACGCAGTCAGCACCAAATGTACAGAGTTGCCATGCGATATCTGCAACAGCTGCAGCTGCGATCCTGGGCAAGTAGTGAGCTTCTTGATGCTGTCGCGTCGTTCAAATATCTAGGCGTAACACTGCAGAGCGATATGAAATGGAACGAGCATGTAAGGACAGTTGTGAGTAAGGCAGACAGCAGACTTCGATTTATTGGGAGAATTTTGGGAAGATGTACTTCACCTGTAAAGGAGACCGCGTATAAAACGCTTGTACGACCACGTCTTGAGTATTGCTCAAGTATTTGAGACCCGCAGCAGATCGGTTTGAAGGAAGACATAGAGGCGGTTCAGAGGCGAGCAGCTAGATTTGTTACCGGTAGGTTCGACCAATGCGCGAGTGTCACGGAAATGCTCCGGCAACTCAATTGGGGATCGCTGGAAGAAAGACGACGTTCTTTTCGTGAATTTCTGTTAAGTAAATTTAGAGGGCCGGAATTTGAAGCAGAGTGTAGTACGATCTTGCTGCCGCCTACTTACATTTCGCGTAAAGATCACAAAGACATGATAAGAGAAATTAGGGCTCGTACGGAGGCATTTAGGCATTCTTTTTTTCCTCGTTCAACTTGGGAGTGGAATAGGAAAGGAAATGCCTAGTAGTGGTACAGTGTACCCTCCGCCACGCATCTTACGGTGAGTATGTATGTAGATGTAGATGTAGAAGTGTATTACGGGCAGCGTCGCCAGTGCCATCTGCCACGCAGCCGCATCTGCTACTGGTGCAGGTACCAGCAATCACAAGCATCCACAGTCAGAACCAAACATACAGGGTTGCCATTACAATATCCGCAGCAGCTGCAACCGTGACACTGGGGTATGTGTACTGCGAACAGCAATGCCAGCGTCATCTACTTTGTGGACAGTTGCACCAGCTCCTGGTACACGTAGGGAATCGTGGGGTACAGTGAAACATGGGGCACAGTGAAACAAAATAGTTTTCCCGCAAAATATTTGCATCTGACCAGTGGCATTCCTAGTGAGTAAACTGTGAGTTAACTACCTGCTGTTGATTTAGTTTCAAAATGGCTATCATTGTATAGAGTCAGGTTAGATCAGAGAATTTGTTTTTCCTGGTAGAAAGTAAATTTTTGACGCTTTGTAATAATCTGTATTGCGTAATTTTACTTGTGTTTACAAAGTATTGTGTTATATTCTTGAAAACAACATTGTCTGCAGTATAGACACAGGTAAGTTACATTAACGTTCATCAGTTAGTTTTTGTGTGAAAACGAGGTTTTTTTGTTATTCTGGCAGATGGGGCACAGTGAAACGTTTCACTCTGCCCCATAGGATTTAAAAATGTATTATTTTTTGCAAAACTTTTATCTTTTATGTAATCTTAACACATTAAAGTATATCATGTCCTTGCTATGACTTTTGATGCTAAAAGTATCTTTTTTTGGGGGGATATGTGAATAATGGTTCGTAATTACAAAAGAACTACGAACATTGGTTCACTTTCTGAAGATTCTATGAAAGAAGCTGTCAAACTTGTCCAGAGCGGAATGAGTATTCGTGCAGCTGCTGAAATGAAAGGTGTGAGGTATCCAATTTTTTTTTTCAGATATCTAATTAGGTCGAAAGTGCCTGATGGCGAACAGAGAGACGTGAAGTTTACACCCAACTGTTTTCTGTTGAACAAGAGAAGATGTTAGCAGATTATATTTAACAATGTTCAAATATGTTCTATGGTCTTTCAATTGAACAGTGTAGGAAGCTAGCCTATGAAATGGTGACTGTTAAAGAAATTCGTTTCGCGGCCACTTAAATTTGCTTGGTTCTGTTTTTTTCTGGCTCAGAATCTGTTTTGGCCACTAACTACAACCATAAAGGCCAATTCACACTGTCCGTCACGTCAACGTCAAGTACGGCACCGTCACGTCACACTGTCCGTCAGTGTCCGTCATGTCAATTCGCCGATCTCAGTACGCGATGTTGAAAGTGAGGTTATGAGTAGCGATCTGTTATGTAGAAAGTCGTAGTTTAATACTAGAATTGAGGAAACAACAACGCTAAATGTTATTGACGGCCAAAGAAAGCTTTACAGTGTATGTTTTTGGCCCACTTCCTGGGAACTGAAACATTTCAAAACACCGACATCGCGAAAGCGACAAGCGAAAAAATAAACATAATATGAAAACATCAAGCAATTCTTATAAGAGCATAAATAGCACCTGTTTACTTTATCCATTACGATTTGCCCGCTGACATTGTTAATACCGTCGTAAACAACAGAATTTTTGTCTTTCATTAGAACTGACTTTTTCATTTAAAATATTATTTAATGAAAAATGCGTAATCAAATTACAATCTTATTCAAATAAACAGTTTGCTTCAGTCTTTTCTGTTACAATGTTACGTAACATAAACCATTTTTTGGTTTCAGATATCCGAACTCGATTTTAGGGGGACACTCAATTGATAAAAATATTAGACTTCATGAAGCATTTGAGATTTACCCATAAAACGAAGTATAACAACAAAATAAAGATGAATAAGACACATTGGCATACAAACAGTGCAATTGTCGACTGCAACATGTAATTCGCGTGACGAAAATAGGTTAACTCCCGATGTTAGCAGACGGCCGTTCCGTCAAAACATTCGTCTCGAGAAAGCTTGACGTGACGTCGACGTGACGTGACGGTACGGTAACGGTCAGTGTGAATGCCGCCATTAGAAAAATTAGAAATACATTGCAGAATGTTCTGACGGACGGTGTGAATTGGCCTTAATAATTCCGCACGTGTTGTTCCTTATTTTATTGGCCGAGGCAGCGTGTGCAGCGCTTGCAGGCAGGCGGCTGACCTGAGCAGGTTGGCGAAGCCGCGCCACGGCACGTCAGGCACGGTGACGGAGTGGCCGCAGGCGAGCGGGCCCTCGAGCATGCAGCGGAAGACGGGGTTGGCGGCGGCGAGCACGGCGCGGTGGCCCGGCACGCGGCACCCGTCCGGCCCCACCAGGAACGTCACGTCGCTGTCCGCCTCGTTCGGCAGCGACGACTCGCACCTGCCGCACACACCAACCACTGCTTACCCCACAACCTAGAGCTCCTTTTTCTCCACCAATGTAATTTAACTGTTATTAGCCTACGGGTGTGACCTGGGAGGTGACACCAAAACGACGATCCACTCTATCTTCTATGCAAGGAGGTTAGAATATAGGGAGGCAAGGTACGTAGACTAGATAGGGAGGTGGCATTATCTGTGCCGAGCACATACATCAGTTGAAGCCTGTACGCCATCTTCGTCAGTTCTGGAATGCTATTTTTGCATTAAAACTAAGCGCTAAGTCGACCTTCTTATTGTTCATGCATTGAACTGACAGTCACTGCAAATTATGTACTTTCAAACAATATACTTTATAGAATAAATAGTACTAAATACTCATTATAACATATTTGAAAACTTAATTTTTAACGTCTATTTGCACTCTTTTAACACGTTGTACATCACGGCAAAACCGTCAGATGTTTTATTCCCGTTTTATGTAACTCAAAACGTTAGCTCTACAATAGGATCGCTTCTCCAAAACTTAGCAATATGGGGAAGACAGGCTTCAATTTTTCACCTTAGGGGCGTCTCTCTGTATTCTAACCTCCATGCTTTGTAATGTAACGATGGAATGGTCGTTACATAAGTTATAGGTTCCCGACAGAAGATAGTTGCTATCAACCATTTATTAACGAAACAGAAAACTGTGGGCCCGTAATATTGTTTGCAGGGTGCAAGAAAATGTTAAAACAAGAATCCAAGTGATGACTTTGGAAACGGAAGCGACACACAGTGAATAGCAGTGCGCTGCCTAAGAATAATTAAGACACTGCACAGACATTGCAACAGAAATGGTGTAATCTCTTTTACGTTTTTTTTTTGTTTTATCAGTATTAAGGGACATACCGTGAAAGTCGGACGGAAACCAGTTCCGAACTTTAATTATTTATTATGTATTTATGCATCAAAATTGTAAGAAAGAATTAACGTTATAATTCACGTCTTAAGATGAAAAAAGTCTTGAATTAATTGTAGTCTCAGTTCGAAGTGTTTTTTCCAAGTTTATTTCGTTCCTGTAAGAAGAAATGAAGTCCTACGCATTTGAGTGGATAGAGGAAACCGACTAGCGGGTTCCTCAAACCATCCATTCAGTTATCCGAAGGCGACAGTGTCACATGGAAGACTAAACGAGTGCTATTTTGAGTGACGAATAGAGCAGTATGAGCCAGGTCGGCTATCGATAGACGTTATATCGACTAATTATAAATGTTTCGTACTCCACTCATAAAAGTATTTTGTCACCACGAGAAGTATGTCACAGTGCTGCTTCTATGCATAGACCAAAGATAAAATAAAAGCTCTATATATAAAAGGCAATGTCCCGACTGACTGACTGACTGATCATCGCCCAGCCTAAATCACTGAAAATAGAAACTTGAAATTTTGTAGAGGGTGTGTATTTTACTCTGTAGGCGTCATTTAAGAAGAGATTTTTAGATATTCCGTCCCTAAGGGGGTGAAATAAAGGATGAAACTTATTTTGAGAATACGTTGCTATTTAGGCAATTATGGAGCTTGTTGTTGTTGTGGTCTTCAGACCATAGACTGATTTGATGCAGCTCTCCAAGCTACCCTGGCCTGTGCAAGTCTCTTCATCTGAGAATACGTTCGGCAACCTACATCCTTTTGAATCTACTTACTGTATTCGTCCCTCGGTGTCCCTCTACAATTTTTACCATACACACTTCCTTCCAATGCCAAGTTGACAATTCCTTGATGTCTCAGAATGTGTCCCACCAACCTACTCCTTCTCTTAGTCAGGATATCCCAGAACTAATTTTCATTATTCGTCTGTAGCAGCATATTTCAAAAGCATCTATAATCTTTTTGTCTGAACTCCTTATCTTAATGCATAACATAAAAAGAGAGAATGATGAAGTTAATTTTTATCTTATGTAGACAACTACTGAAAATTTTTATCAAACTATTTGTAGTAGACGTTTTATAAGCTGATGACTTTATTCAGTCATCTTGGAACTTTACTTTTCTTCTTGTAACATGTTAGATTATTGTATTTTTTATTTATACATAATACAGATACATCAACATGAATAACATGTCATGTGAACAAGGGACGATTTTTTAAAATAGAGCTAGAATAAGAATTTTGTAAACTGTATTATCTACGTGCTACACATAGCTGACAACTGCTACTGAAGCGCGCTGCAATCATATACCACGTTGAAGAACACGTATATCATGCACTCATCGTCGAGGTTCGAATGTGAGGTCCATGTGACGGGCTCAGGGCTAATCAAGGTCCAGTGACATCGTCCCTCACCCCTTTAATAGCAGCGTTCCAAATCTATGTGAAAGTGAAAATACACCCACCATACAGATGCCAAAGTTCTGTTAACCTCTCAAGAATAAGCTGATCGGAGAAAATTTTGATGACCTCCTTTACAGAAACGGACACTAGTCATTTTAGAGCGGAATAAGGTTTTCAGTTAAACGTCACCTGTGGGAAATAATGTTACGTATTTGCTAATTGTATTTGTAATACAGAATGTGATTTGAAATACGGTATTTGTAATTACTAATTGCTACTAGGCTCACTTTCGAACATTGACATTACAACACTATAATATTTTGTATTATTGCGGAAGCAGAAACTTACCTCTTAGCCAGAAGAGGTGTTGTGGAAATGGCGGAACACATCTTGCTTTCGAGGAGTTTTGTTTCTGTCTTAGCCGAGTGATTCACGTATCGACTTAGCTTTCTGTAACGAAAAAAAAAAATCAACAATTACCAATCATGTAGCTGGAAGACAAGAAGTCATAAAACAACAGATTGTGAATTTTAGTAACCAATAAACTTTTAAGAGAAAGTCAATTCACCGAAAAGAATATTTTTATGTAATGTTGTTTATCTTGGAGAAAAAGTAACAATTTCTCGCCTTTTGGAGAACAAATTTTTACCATATTTTTAACTATACAGGTTAACCCTACTTGTATTGCGCGTCTTCATTGATCTATTGACATATGTGTACGAGATACATGTTTGGTTAACAAGTGTTTCCAGCAGCAGTTTTAGATTACCTTAATACGTAGGCTAATGTAAATATTAAGTTGATTTAAAATGGCTGTCGTGAAACAGAATAACAACTACCGGCAGTACACTCGAGGACTTTACGAGCAACAAAATGCATCACGAGAAACTAAAGAATCATTGTACTGTTCATAGCTAGGTAATCTTATTCAAAATGATATTTCGTTGTATTCCGCAATTTGAATTGGCAATCTCATCAACTTAAGAGGAACTTAAGTGCAACATCAATCATCTCCAGATTGTATTTGCTACGTTCACGATGCAATACCTACATGAAGATGTAACGACCCCGTTAGAAAGTTGTTATCTTGTTTGCATACAATAAAAATTTAACAATATGCGTCAGACCACTATGTAATTTGAGATGGCGTCATTAATGAAATTAGTAATATCATTTAGCACAAATATTGGTCTCTTAGCGAAACAAAGCTATGCTGGCATGCACTGCTTAATGTGAGCACTGAGTTCCATGGTCACACGAAATATTATGTGCTGTACTCAGTGTATAGTATGAGGCGAAGAGTGAAGGGTCAGAGGACATCTAAAACGCAATGATCCAGCAGCTAAGACGAACAACAGTTGGACTGTTCGCAATGATAACAGTTCAGAATACGGATAAACAGGCGGATATGAAGCGAAGATACGTTTATTTTGTGTATAGATACATATAAAGAGGATAATTAAAAACAACGTTCACCAAATCAGAGATAGGGTGGCCAGATATAAGCGAACTCTGCATTCGAATTTTATTGCAGTGAGAGAATCGATTTGTGTTTTTGGAATGATTGGAAACGTGTCTTAAAAACCATATAAATTCAAGAAAACAAAGCTGCCATAATAAACCGCGCTGCAAATGAACAGTAGTAGCTTTGTATTTTTTATTTAGGATGTTTCTATCAGATATTTTCTTGATGTACTAAACGTTATCGTCAACCAAGATAGCCGGCCGCAGTGGCCGAGCGGTCTGCGGCGTGCCGGTCACGGTCTGCACGGCCGTTGCGGTCGGGGGTTCGAATCCCCCCTCGGGCATGGATGTTTGTGCCGTCTTTAGTATAAGCTAGTTCATAAAGAGTTTGTAAGTTTAGGGACTGATGAAACCGTAGTTAAGTCCCATAAGCTCAACAAACATTTGAACAACCATGATATAAAAATCAATATAAAACGCCGAGGATGTCAAGACATTTTAAGTCATTATCATATCCGATTTATATTTTGCCCTTCTATATGATGCGTGATCAAATAGCTTGTAAAACTCGCACATTGAATTCCAGTAACTCTAAGTCTTACAGCAAGGTATGACCCTAATGATCGTAGTTAGCGCCAATGGAACGTTGAACGCTAATGTATTTACACTTTAAAAAGAAATTAAATATGCAACCTTTTGCCCATTGCAATGGTCATAATGTGCTTTATTGTTTTTACTTCCAACGTTGTCGGAGCTATTATTTGATGATGGGTCCTAAGTACGACTGCATTTTGTGACAACGAAACGTAAATATCAATTCAATTGTTTGTAAATCTATCGGACCAAACTGTGTGGTCATCAGTCCGTAGCTTACAAACTACTTAAACTAAGTTAAACTAACCTAAGACAAACACACACATCCATGCCCCAGGGAGGACTCGAACCTCCGACGGCGAGCAACCACGCGCTCCGCAGCGAGACGCCTTAGACCACTCGGCTACTCCACCGCGGCGAAACGTAAATAATCTCAGAACTAAAACAGTTGACGTTATGGAGCAAATAATGTTCCGTTCGCAGCTGTTTGCTGACATGGGATACGCGTTTAGCTAGAAGGTGCGGTCAGTCCTCCGGCCTGTGTGTTGAAGAATGGAGCGGTGCTCGCTCGTCGCTGAGGAAGCGGTCAGCGGTGGGGGGCGTGACCTCGGCCAGTGACGAGGTGCCAATGACGTCACAGCCGCCCCTGGTGCCACTTAGCCGCCTCGTTTCCGCGTCTCCGTGAAACAGATATCGCCGTTGTGCCCGCGGAAAATATCCCGTGCACGTCAAGCTTCGCGTCAACTCCGTTTTTATGTCTCGGTTCCCGTCCGTATATTTAATAATACACAGGAGACAGAATGTGACGTTCACAGAGGAGGGTTGTGATGGCTGCCATGACGGTAAAAAAGGTATCTGTCCTTATTGGCTTGTTCGTTGTGTGGGAGAATTTGCTGAATGCTCAAAGGGCTACTAAATACGACTTGTACATTTGTGCCACGAAAGAGTTTAGCCAGGTCATAAGAAAAATATCCCATGAAAGGAATGGGTATACGTTTAACTTCATCGTCAGGTGTTACCGAGTGAAGCTGTGGTACATCTTTAGAACGTTTTCTATTGTACATTTTGCGAACCAAGAACGGGTTGTAACCATTCATTTCGGCGATGTTATCCAGATTACTTATTTCTTTATTGACGGAAATTTCAGAAAGGGGAATCTCAAAAAAGCTCATTTTGTATTGCCATGGGTGATATGAAGATGCATGTATGACTGAGTCACTTGTGGTCGGTTTCCTATCGATTTGAAAAGCAACTTTGACTCACTGATTGCTGTACACCATGAATTGGAAATCATCTTTAAATGTCTGTAAAACCTATTGCATCAAACTGCTATGGTCATCAGTCCCTAGACTTAAAAGCTACGTAAACTAACTTACACTAAAGGCATCATACACACCCCTGCCGGGGGGACGACTCGAACTTCCAGTGGGAACGGTCGCCCTGTCGTAGCATGACGCCTTAGACCACACGTCCATTCCGCGCGGCTCTTTCAAAACTATCCGATTACATTTGAACACGATCGGATGTGGCAAAAAGTGTTTACGGTCGCTGCCTCGCCCTCCAACACATGTTCACCTGTGTTGGGCGCTGTAAAAACGACCTGTACAGAGAATTCAACGCCATTCAACTGAGTCGCCTCCCTGGCGCCTGCTTATGGGCATGTAGATTCTAAGGGGTGTCGAATGGGTTGCCTGCCCCTCAGGCGCCAGAACACCAGGGTGTCACTGACACAGGACGTGTTTGACCTTGAACAGGGACGTAGATAACTGTAAGGGTGGACGCAGGGGTACAACTCCCCACCCCAGAGAAATATCCAGTCAGCTCATCTCTCCCTCTTCATCTCTCTCTTTGTTTATTGTTTTATTTAAGTTGCTCCCATTGTAACACCAGTTGAAATGACTAGCCCAGTCAGATGCAATTAATTTAGATGCTTCCCCCGCCCCATCCGTAAGACAACTGAGAGCTCCCCGCCGAAGAGTAAAGAATAAATTATCTGTGCTTCTGACCCTGAGCGTTCTGAGCCGCACGAAACAATGCTTACAATAACTGTTATTTTTATGATGGGGGTCTTTGGTGTTCCTTTCCAGCTGAATAGGTGTCTAAGTCTTTGTACAGGCACTTTTTAATCTTGGACGAATTTCGCACTTGCTGTTGGCCTCTAAACACTTTTGGTCTCAAAGTGAATTTATTGTCGGGTATGTAAAAGACTCTTTCTGTTGTGGCGTAAAGTCAGCGCCACATGCCAGGCGTAAGAGAACGATCGTGGAGAAGTCAGCGATCGACTGAAAGCCAATCGCAAGCAGGCGCTGCGCATCCTGGAGGGAGCAACCGAAGATGCACCCCCTCTACATGCAGCTATATCGAGGCCGACATACGTCTGGATGGTCCGTCAGTTACTAGTCAGAACGCAGGCAGTTACTAGGTCAGAACTCGGCTACGAAAGAAGCAGTAACTAGGTCTCAGCGCAGTTAGCATCATATGGACGACGTCGCGAGAAGCAAGAAGAGAGAAGCAACAGACACATGTTCTAAACTTGAGTATCATTGTAAATTTCAGTCAATAAAACTTATAATACTAATCTCTATAGAAATATTTTAGCTGCCCATCGATTCCTGCACCAGTACCTTTTCTGACAACTAGGCCGAGACGAGTATGAAACAAAAAATGGTGACGAGGACGCAACACTTTCTTTGTCCCTTTCTTCCCAATTAACTCTGTATCAACAGTACCACTGTATAGCATCAAAACTGAATGCAGTGACTTCAGATATTCTGTCAGAAGTCGGGGCTGATTTTGATTATTTTTGGACGTTTCTCCTGCTTCCAGAGGGCACACTGAACGTTAAGAAATACCAGTGAAAAGTTTTATATTAAACAAAGAGTACACCTGAGTTGGACTACATGTTCATAAGATATCCTTTTAAATGCAGGTGGTGCTTTCGCAAATAAAAATTGTTTAATTTTATTCTTAAGTTAAAATTCACTCCTAGTTACTAGCTTTACTGACGTAGTCTTGAGTAATCAGATGATGATATTTTTTCTTTTCTATCATATATAAACACCCTGTAGTAATTGAAACACTTGGAAACGGACTGAAAGACGCTAGATAGTCATTGGAAGCTCAACATCGCGGAAACAGGCAGGTATTCATTACATGTTCTATCATGGCCCTTTATCTTTACATTGCAGGCTCTTTTTAATGCTTGAAAAAGTAGAGTATTTATCGCTGCACTTATCAAACGATGCAAAATACATTTCCAGTTTCTGGATCCCAAATCGGAAATTAGAGAATGAGGTAGGAAGCGTGGAGGTGGCTATTTTCAAGGCAATGAGGACATCAGACTCCACCTTTGTTTTGCTTGGCAGTGACGAGCGGAGTGCAAATCTGGTTACCGCCTCGAATAACAATGCGGAACTGTATCCGAAGGCATTCCGGGGGCCAAGAAACGCGGCGTTCACAGCATACGAATCAAAATCATGAGCATAATTAGTTTCATATGTATACATATTTTTTTAATTTTTAGGCAGTCTTGCTGCGAGATAATAGGTGCAAATTTGCAATTTCACAAAGCCGGAGAAGAGCAAAGGCAATACGGTTTTAACTATCAGTGATCTAACGTGGTTCAGCAGCATGCATTTTTCTGTCGTATTTTTACGTTTTCATACGAAAAGGTATTTCTATGGGTATTTTTAAGAAATTGGCAAACTATATAAACACAACAGAAAATACCCACAAACAATATTAAATGAACACACAAAATTTAAATACAAAAATACCAAGAAAACTTAATTCAACTTTTAGAACACGTAAAACGATAACTCGAAAATACCATACGTGTAACCAAAGATAATCGTGTCGAAATTCAGTCAATAAAATAATATCGCTGCTTCTTTGTAAAGATCAAGGAGGTTAGAATCTCTGGAGTCGCCTTAACACTGAAAAAGTGAAGCCAGCAAACTGGGCAATGCGGCATTTGTTTGTGCCAAAAACATAGGTCGTACTATGTGATAAAGTACATCTAACCTCTGAAATGTATGTCATATCTAAGTAAATACTCCGATACGACGACCAATTTAGTGCTTTGCATAAAGAGGGCAATATTCACACAGGATTTTAAGCGAGAAATCCTTCTTTTGGGCACAAAAACATGGCCCTCATGGCCTCAACCAACGTCTGTTCTCAGCATAGATAACAACACCTCCCTTTATTTTAACCTCCTTGGTAAAGATATAACGTCGTAAGCATTTATCTTTGGTCTATGGTCGTCAGAGATGAACTGTCAAACAACTGGCAAACGAGAATTTTTATATTAATTTCAGTATTTTATTTTACATAGTTGAAATCAAAGCAGAATATTGACTGGTAAAAGTTTACTAACGTCGTAAAATGAACGTCGTTTCACTCTAGACTTGTGTACAATTTGGTCAGTTTAATACAAATGAAATTCAAGCCTACTAGGCTATACAAGATATTACCAAAAGTTTTCGCGGAATAAATGCCAAAACAGCCTCTCGTGTAGGCTAAATACTGAATATTTATCATAAGCAGTTAGTTTGGTAAATTTATAATATTAGTCGATTTCTTTTCGGAAATAAAGCAGTATTTTTTGCTCATGCAATGTAACAGATAGGGACTCTCTTGGAGGGAGCCATATCCACGGAGTGGCGCCTACGCCTATGTGTGTTGCAGAGCGCACTAAAGCAGTGTGTTACATCTGGTAAGGGCCCCAGATCAGGGTTACTAATGAAGAGCTAACAGTATCTGCAGTGGAGAAAGGTAGACTTGCTACGGTGGAGATGGTGGAAGAGACCATCCTGCTCTTAGAGTTTAACATGAGTATAACCTACCGCCTTACAGATGCAGTTGACTGGACACCAAAGGTTAACAGAGTAAACGCCGAAAGAAAATCTTTCTCTGTAATAGGCTTAGAGATAACATATTTGGGTTTGGTTTCGAGAATAATAGGAGTCTCGGGGGTAAGAGTTTAAAATCATGACGAAAACGTAAGCTTACAGCTACCTGAACTAGACGAAAACAAAGTATCCGGATGGAAAACTTAAACGTTCTGTTGATAACAAACAAATATAGAATTAGACTACAACCTCTACTGGTGTGGAAATGGAGTAAAAGAACGGAATAGTATTTTAATCCACAAAGACATTGACGCTTGTTAGTGAAAAGGTAATTAAGAGGTCTATGAACCTGAGAGAAAGAAAGGACAATGTTTTCGAAGTATATGCCCCACAATTAGGGTGCTCAGAAGATGGAAAGGTTCAGTTCTATAAGAACATGAAAGGACGAACTCACAGTGAGCATTTGAATGTAATGGATGACTTTAATGCACGAGTTTGTTCATAGCGAACTGGATATGAATCCATACTGGATCCTCATCAATTGGAAAAAATAAATGAAGAAGGTAAAGATATGCTAGACGTATACTTGAGAAATAACCTGATGGTGAACAAAAATTGGTTCAAAGAAAGGGACTTACATCAAATCACGAGATAAAGTTATGATTAAAAAAAGAAGAAGAAAGCCTAGAGTTTAACGTCCCATCGACAGCGTGGTCATTAGAGGCGGAGCTTACACTCAGAGTGTGTATGTAAGGATGTGGAAGGAAATCACCATCCAGGCATTTGAACCACCGTGCTTTCGAATGCGAGTCCACTGTGTTACCACTGCGACATCTCGCTCAGTATACGATTATAAAACGGGTGTAGTGATAGACTACATACTTGAAGGCCAGAATCTATAGAAAAAATGTGATGTTAAAGTTATTCTATTTGAAGACCTTGGTGGGGACCATGGGCTACTAGTTATAGTCATTGGAGAGCAAAGCCCTACCAAAGTTTGCGATTAAAAAGTTCTGAAAATAATAACTTGGTTTCAGAGTGATATTTTCATTCTGCAGCAGAGTGTGCGCTGATGTGAAACTTCCTAGTGGATGAAAATTGTGTGCCGGCACCGGGATCCTAGCTTGGGACCTTTGCCTTTCACGGGCAAGCGCTCAACCGACTGAGCTATCCCGGCACGCTACACGGCCCTTCTTCACAGCTGTACTTCAGCCAATACCTCGTCTCCTACTTTCCAAACTTCACATGATTTTTTCCTGCGAACAGCTTGGTTGTTTCAGGAAGCAACTCGTTGTGATTACGTCCATTTAAATTTCACAGTTCAGACGAATGATTCTGTGTGACTAGCAGTAAATGAACCATAGAGAGCTAACAAATGTTTACAGAATAGTCCCACTGACACAATGGTAGCACGATATCAAAAGGTTATTGGCCGAAATATTTATTGCGGGCAGTTTAAAAGAAGACTCAGTTTTTCATTTTGAATGAAACATTCCAGATAATTGTGTAATATTGTGCAAATTTACACACTTACAGATTTATCTCGTTTGCTTCATTCAAAATGAATAAAATATTCTGTGAAGAAACGACGAAACAGTGAATGAATTCGCCTAATTTTTCATATGTAGGTGATCCAAGCAAACTAAAAAGTACTTTAGTGAAAAGAGTCTTTCTTTTAAAAATAAACAGCACCCGTTTCTGTTGGTGTCTGGCACTGAGCATACTGCAAACGCCAGCGACTTCAGAGATTTAAATAATATCTTGAACACCTGAATAAGTGTAAACTTGGATATAAATTTTTTATTGTCTACTAATTTCGATTTCAAGCGGTCCAACTACATGGGGTCCATATAAAAACCAAGCCAATCAATGCATTCGTGATACCTTGACATGAGTAATTAATTAGCGATTATTTCAAAGTCATACCTACAGACAATTGTATGGGGACCGTTATAAGAGAACCACTTACAGTTTGAATAAATCTTATTATTAACGTAATTGTTAACATCACAGAATTATGGCTGATGATGCGTCTACTATGTAATGCTGGCAATGTTTGAAACGTAGACAGCACATGACCAATGTCACGAGGAAGTCACATGCGCGGTAGTCCAGTCTGCTGATCATCACAGGCGTGTGTTGCGCCACAGGTTGCGGTCCCATCTTCCGGGAAATGTGCCAAACAAAAACATCCTATATCTTGTAGGCTTTCTGTCATACACAGTGTGCTTCCGTTCATGTATTGAGCACGTGGTTCCAAAATAGTGTCAGGAGCAAGTTTTACACCTAGAGAATCTATAATCCGTGAACCACCGTACAGTGCACGGCGAAAGGCACATCTTGTGGTGTTCCCTACTATTCCATACCCGTATTAAGATAGGAAAAAATGTCAATATGCCTCTGTACACATCATAATGCCTCTCATCTTATTTTCAAGCCACACACGAGATATAAGGTTGTAAAAGCACAGTCTTCTTCGAATATTACATTTTGCTTAACAGCATTCCGCAAAAAATACGTGTCTTTCTTCCAAGGATTTCCATTTAAGCTCCCTGAGCATTTCTGTTCTACTTGCATACGGTCTATAATGACCAGTAATTCGTTCGATGTCTGCCATTCCTGTCTGATACGGAGCAAAACACTGGAACTACACAATTATTCACACTTTCGTTTTATGATATCTTCGTTATAGATGCATTGCATTTTCCCATTCCATATATTCGTCTCCCCTAACACTAACTTTATGTGATCTTCTCAATTTCATGGCAACTCTCAGGATTACCAGTAAATATAGGAAATGACTATTTGAAAACTACCCAAGGAAAGCCAGAATTGTCAAAAGCATATTTATTTGGAGAGAACAATTGTAGAGACTTGTCTGTGTTGTAGGATGCTTATGCTGAACTCCTGCGTAGAATTTCTTTCTGGTGCACATTATCGTGTTACTGATCGATGGGACAGAACAACAGATCGGCTTCAAGCATCTATGAATATACTGACATTTTGCGTCAAATAAATTTTCAGCTGGTCCCATATTGCTCGTGTCGTTAGTTTAAATAATGAACAACACCGTTCCGTTAATTTATTCATTTAAAATGTGACATTTGACTTTCGTCTCTGTAGCAAAGTCCAGAAAAGCGAGAACTTCTACGCTCGTAAATACTTGCTCTAGTATTCCAGGGAATGCTACTGATAATCTAGTTTAGAATAAAGAAAACACCCACTTTCAAGACGGTTTTCTGTCTCTTATCGAGTACCATAGTGAGTTTATATTAAAGTCTATATAAATGTGAATTGCACTTCCCAGTATTTTCACAGGCCTTGTAAATTATTTTTATGCAAGCATTAGAGAAAGTTATGTTTCACATTCATATAAAAGCCCTAGAACCACGTAGTTTGCTATGCGTTTCGTAAGTTACATTCTACCCTTTCCTTTAAAGGCATACCGTCCGGCCTTTTAACTAATTGGTTTAACGGTCAAATGATTATTTCAGTCTTTCGACTACAATTTTTCAAAGACATCAATGCATGACTATTTAATTAAGTCGTAGTTAGAACTAGTAATATGTGAAGAATGTATCTTGCAAGTTTCCTTTCCATTCAGTCATTCATAATTACATCTGAGGTTTCAGAAGAGGATTGTGCAAGAGATAAGGTAATGACCATACATCAGTGGATGGAGTACCTTTTCAAGTTTGTAACTCAAGCTGCATGCGCATTGGTTTGTAGTGTGACAGGCTTCAGTTCATGCGTGATGATGGTCTCCAAAATGGCATTGAAGGGGCGATGATTCCTGTTGAACGAGGATGTGCATCAGGTAGTTACGGATACATTTTTTGTTTTGTTTTACCACACGGGTTTCTTTAACTGGAAGCGTCAGTGATATGATTCACTCAATGCTGACGTCGATTTTGCTGATTTGATGAACGATTCTGGACTATACGGTCTTCCAACATAAAGGTTTGGATCGTTCTTCAACCGATCACAACGAGCTACTTCCTAAAACAACCCAGTTCTTCGCAGGAGAACTTCTGTGAAGTTTGGAAAGTAGGAGGCGAGGTACTGGCGGAAGTAAAACTGTGAGGACGGACCGTGAAGCGTGCATGGGTAGCTTAGTAGATAGAGCGCTAGCTCGCTAAAGGCAAAGGTCCCAGGTTAGAATCCCAGTTCCGACACACAATTTGTCAGGATCGCGAACAGTAATTACTTTACGATACTCAACGAGCCATCTGTTTCCTAATGAGGCATGTCCTATAAAGCTCAACAACTTCGTGAGCCATGTCTCTGTATCATATATCAGAATACAGTAATATGTTATTCCACTACTAACAAATGAAGGTTTTTATTTTATATGTGCTTGGATATTTCATCAAATGGTTATTCACTAAGGTTTCATATAGTTGTCAGTAACTTACCAATATCTTTACTATGAAACTGCTACAGTGCGACCACGTAAATATTGTGCAGGAATCAATCCAAATATTGAACCCTTTTACTACCAGTTGGTCTTAGGTTGTCAAAGAACCAGTCGGAATTTACTGTGGAACCGCGCACACTCCCCTTCGGATGTTCTAGTCCTACCTCGGGTAGGGGTGTGTGTGTTGTTCTTAGGTTAGTTTAAGTAGTTTGTAAGCATAGGAACTGAAAACCACAGTAGTTACGTCCCATAGATTTAAAAACATTTGAACATTTGAGTTCACATCTGTGTTATCTAATATGACTGATGCAATTTACATTTCACAATTACGTTCTTCATTAAATTTTTTGTTCTTCGAACTCAGCTATATAATAGATTACAATAATATCAAATTAACTCGAAGAGAGGTTGGTTTATCATTTCTGTAGAAGTAGGAAAACAACTTTTTTGACTTTAAATTCAATAACGCCAAGAAATTTCTAATTTTTACTGAGCTTTCAAAACGGTTATTTGGAGTGCATAATGAACATAGGAGATAAAAAAGTAATTGGGCGTGGAATACACAATATAAATTATAGGAACCATTAAAGGACATATTTGACCCATTACACTAGGTGTTGGCATCCAATATGTATTTTGCGTACTGCGTTTTTAATTTTTCCTTTCTGTGTATGTTTTAGCCTACCCACAATAAAATTTCTGCCTTCTTTATCTCTCGTTAGACTGCTATATCAAATTTCCTGAACTTTTACTGTTCTTAAACTCCTGATTTATGTCCGGAGGCATAAGTATATTCTTATGACCATGAGGACGAAAGTTGCTTTGGTTTCAATAAAAAAATTCTATACGGTTGTTACTTCGTTCTCTTTCAACGTATATACGAGTAACTTGCCGTCTCTTCAATTTTAAAGGTTCTGTACTATTGGCGTTTATGGCGCGTTTACGACTACACTGACCAACCACACCTTACACTTAGGTCACGTAAGTAACACGTGAGAGTACAACACGTGTTCAGCACGTACTGGGGATACAGAATGCGACTCTAGCAACAGGCAGTTAAGGATGGCCAGGTTTGTGGAAATGGCAATAACAAAAGCGGCGATATTTATTCCTACTGCATTCCTTGTACTTTCCTCAAATGATGAATAACATCCATATTGCCAGAAAATAAAACGTCAACCAGGTGTTGGATGTTTGCCAGCTCTGTAGTAAAACTGAATAGACGGTAAATGCGAACGCACCTGATGACGAAATTTAATACCGTGGGAACTACAAGTGCTTACGACAATGTCATCGGAGGTACAAAAAATGTTTCGACTTGCGTTCATGTTTCTGCAGGGTTTTAGAGCTCACGGGAACTGTGTGTCTGGATTATGGGACAAGTAGTTTATCATACGAATTATGCTTCCGGATACCTTATGTGTATAACAGCATACATTCTCTTTTTGGTTAAAGCCTGCTTCGGACGTTCACACACTTTACTATCGTTTATACCTGGCCTTCACGTAGAAGTACCTGTGTGGTTGTCAGACGAGATATTTCTGAATGTCTCAATATCGTTTATGAAAATTTGAAACCCTCCACGAGTATATCTGTCCTGAACGTTGTGGTTTTATCTTATCAGGACAATTTTCGAAGTCATCCTCGTGCTTCTGTTTAAGAAGGATGATAATGAACTGCAGTTGGTATTCTGTTACGTAAATAAAAAAATCGATATCTGGTCTCGTCAAGAGTCAGTCGTGAGTAATTTATAAGAATTGGCTGGCCTACACTAGAACACCAGCTTGCATCTACCTCCTGTTTCGTAAGGAGAGTTTGTATAATCGTTGTTATGATGAACTATAGCTTCTTTTGGTAGCAAATGTGCACTAACACACTTCTAGGTAACTGAATATAACATTCAAGATAATCATTGTTTGAACTCGTTCTTATTAGCAAGATTCTGTTCATATTATTTTAACAAGCATACGTGTAAGAAATGAGGTAAGCACTCTACATAACACTAAAAAGATTAATCTCATCTCTTTTATACTGACCGAAAAACTTTATTATAATTTTAGGTCTTTTCCAGAACCTTTTCATATAAGGAAAAACATATCTTCGTTAGGTTGTCCCATGTAACATAAATTGTACTATTAGTTGTATTATTTAATCCTAACAAATAAAAAGCTAAAGGCTGTGTTATTGAATTGTATTCAGCTTTTCCATTACTCTTTTGTGGCATGAATCTTGCATGTTCGAATGCTACGGAAGAGTCGACCGACAGAGCCCTTTGTCGACAGACATTACTGTGCGGCCTTGTTACTCATTTCACACAGCTGCACAAAATCATAGCAATCAATCGTGATTTTTATTCAATATCCTTTCAGGTCTAGTTGTTTTCATACGTGCATTTTATATCATGTCATACGTGAAATATATTCCTGTGGGGTATCTCTAATCGCTAATGGTGTAATTGCTATTGTGGTGGCTTGATCTATGTGCGAAACTCCACAGCTTCACAAAAACAGAATATAGCAATCAAAACATGACAAGAAAAGTCTTTAACTATTAGTCGTTCTGTGCACGTAACTACTGAGAGAAGGCGCAGTGGGAACACACTGGACTAGCAGTCGGAAGGATGGTGGTTCAAATCCACCTCCGGCCATCCAGATTTAAGTTTTATTGATTTCCCCCAGTAACTCCAGGCAAATGCCGGGATGGTTCCTTCCGAAGGGCACGGCCGATTTCCTTACCAACCTTTACCCATAACAATCCGACAATCAATTCCGCCTCTAATGACCATGCTGTTGATGGGGCGTTAAACACTAATTTTCCTTCTTTTCTTCGTGTTAAAAGAATGCCCAATTGTCAGGAGGGATTTGAGCAAGACATCAGTTTCCATAGAGCAACGTAAATAGTGGTTCTGGTTGCAAGAGTGCTGTCAGGAAATTATGGGTCGAAATCAGAAACATTCAAAGCTTGCTTGCGCTCTCGCCATGAATCAATGATGCCGAATGATGTCTTACTTTTATTGCTGGAATGTTATTTGGAATCAGAAGTTAACCTCAATACCGTATTGTATTCACTGCACAAGCCTCGCAGTGATGTTTTTGTGGACAAATTATTTAGTCGCATTCTGAAACCTTTTAATCAGAACAACATATAGGTTCAGCATATGTGTGATACTTCTCTGAAAGTAGTGAATATCAGATTTTAAAATTGGACGTAAACGGTTCATTATCAGCTTGTACATGAAATGAAATCGGGAAACAATCTAATTAAAAAATTAATATTCGCGGAATCTTAAGGGATTACTTATTTTAACTAAACAGATAACAAACAAAAATCCGAAAAACATCAGTTTCTAATTTATCCCTTTACTGGTGACTCAGGCCCAGACATAAATATAAAATTGTAGCGGCTGCGGAAGCAACCTAGGAGTTTTACTGAAATATGTCCTGTCATCATTATCTGAAGTGTTATGCTCATCATAAAACTGTGGACAGACTATGAAATGTCAGAAAGATTCTAGACTCAAGTAAGGAAAAATCTTGAGATGACTTACACGCTACAAAGAGAGGGAAACATCTGTATTTCACTAGGTGTCAATGACCTCTTCGAGTATAGTTGAGCGGAAAGACAGAAGGGCACTATTGTGGAATCAGAAACCTCCACGGAAGGTGGATGAACCTACTAAGGTCAACGACAAAGGGTGCGGGCGACAATGGGAAACCAACAGCATCGAAGAAAGACACTAATATATCTCTTCCCTCATTGGTCCAACCTCACAAGCATGGCACTTCCTGAGAAGAAGAGTTACAAAGTAATTTTCTCACACTTGGGTGTCTGGCTGGAGGAAAATGATATATTTTGGAGAATAATAAGAAGAGAAAATTGAAAGTATCTGGACTGAGATTTTCAAAGTGGAATGTAAGAACATTGAGTGAAATATGTAAACTGGAAACTATTAATGAGAAAAATGAAGAGTTGCATCATTAATATTTTAGGATGAAGTGAAGTTTACTGAGAAAGAGAATTTGAACATGAAGAATATAAATGAATATTTAATGAAGGAGAAGAACGCTACTAATCTTAGATCAATTTATAAGAAAATACTGGATAAGATGACTAAGACAGTTATTATACTGAATGAAAGAAATATCGCTGAAAAGTGATACAGAAGAAGAGCAAACAGAAGAGAATCATGAACGATTAGCGAAAACTTGTTAAATTATGGCAAAGTCTTAAGTAAAAACAATAATTATGGAATATTAAAATTTCATAGTAGGAAAAGGTAAACAGAAGAAAGTATATGGTGAAACCAGACCTGTGAAAAGAAACGAAAAAGGTGGAAAACAAAGAGCCATCTGTGAATTATTTGGTATTTCGATGACAAACACTTCGTTTGCGAACTATCATCAAAGACTGATTCATAGTAGGTTCCTAGTAATAGTGAAACTGGCGAAACGTTTCCCTGGTGCTTGAGCTGATACGCATCATAACTTAACGGTGGTAAATCCACGAACAACACTGGAGTGAATTAAATAAAACAAGTGGTAAGAAAATGAGATATGAGTAAGCTGAACCCAGAAGAATGTAAGGGATACACTGAAAATATTTAGCAGACATTACCAATGTATCATAAGGACGGAATGCCATTAAAATGTGATTCTGGAAGCCATAGAAAAAGAGACAGGAGGAGGAGTAGAGAAAGGATGAAAATAATGGATTACAGAAAGTAGGAATTTAGGAACTACCATTCTATAAAAGGAAAATAAAGGTATGGAATGAGGAATACATCTACATACATACTCCGCAATTCACCGTAAGGTGCGTGGCGGAGGGTACACTGTACCACTACTAGGCATTTCCTTTCCTATTCCACTCCCAAATGGAACGAGGAAAAAAAGAATGTCTATATGCCTCCGTACGAGCCCTAATTTCTCTTATCTTGTCTTTGTGATCTTTAAGCGAAATGTAAGTAGGCGGCAGCAAGAACTAGGAAAATTAACTGATGTGGTTACAGACGAAAATCAAGGGAATGATTTAAGAGTGAACTTGGAATGTGACAATAGAGGATAGAGCCGAAACAGATGTGAAATGTAGGCCATTAAAGATGACAGAAAGCCATAAAATACCAACTGAACCTACAAAGGCACAATAGCGCAATTTCTTGATTAAAACATTTTGTCTGTAAATGTAGTCAAAGCTATTCTAATAGTTTTAAAAAAGAAATACAACTGAGTGCATCGTATTTTGAATAGGAACCAATGTTCGGAAATGTCATCGAAAGATGCTATGAGAACTTTTTCATCTTCGGTACTGTGAAGCAAATCTCTTCTACTGCAAGCTATTTGCTTTTCAATTTTTGGAAGGCGTTGTATGTACCAAAACAAAACAAAAATATCTGGTAAACATAGACTCAAAAATGCATACGTTCAGATCTATGATCTGTTGATTGAAAGAAGAGATGTGTTTCACAGTATCGAATATGAGGAAGTGTTCATAGCTTTTAAGGTATGAATTTTAGAGTCCATGTTTTATAAGACTTCTTTTTTTCGTCCACACTACCTTCTCTTGAGATATGGAAAGCAAAAAAGAGCTATAAGCAGAAGAGATTTGTTTATAGCAGTGTCTTCCAACCCGCGGGTTGCGACACCCAGGGGTCTCAGAGTATTGCTCTGGGGATCGCCGTCGCAAGAGGAAGAACTTGCACCATAAAACAACTACGGGTTCAGTAATACAAAAAACGTATGCCTAAGTGAAGTTTATTTAATGTTAAAATTATGCAGTTCATTGTGTAACATTAATTACGAATTGAATACGTCGTAGATTGTTTTACAATATAGAGTGTTAATGATTAATAAGCGCGAAGTCTGAAAACTGTTTTCAGGGACCAATCTATAGGTAAAGGAAATTGATACAAAAAGTAACTCTGAAAAATTCGAAGAAAAAGATATACTTCCTTGCAAATTGTCTGTACAGGAGGATGTTTTTAATAAGCATAATTCGCCGTTGAGTCTCGCCTGAAACGCGGAACACGTTTTAAGCAATTTATATTTTTCTGTCCGAAATCGTCTAAAAACGGAATATGTTTTCCATTCCGAAAATACACATAAAAATACTCCGGCCTACAGTTTATAAGAAATCTGAAGCAAAAGAAAGAAGATAATTGAATTTCCTCTGAGATGACGTAAATTAGTTACGGTTCGTGATGGGGATCACTAGCATATTTTCATTTGAAAGGTCACCCAAATTTTTTTTGCCGTATTTGGAAGGGGTCGCTAGAATTTTTTTACTTGGAAGGGAGTCGCATATTCGGAAAGGTTGAAAACCACTGGTTTTCAGTATCTAAGACGCTGATAACTTCGTTGAATGACGTTTCAAAACATTATCTACTCACTCCCCTGTACAAGTCGTCCAAGTATTAAACTGACAGAACAGATGCTGAGACATGAAGGAATAATCGTATTGATAATGGAACGGAGTGTGAACGATGAAAACTGTTGAGGTGGCTAACGTTTGGTTGTGGCAAGTAGTTGTAATTGAATGTAAGTTGCAATATTTATGCAAAGATGAAGTTTGTACAGAAAAGAGTGAAGAGTCTTTGGAATGAAGATCAATTTTCACAGAGAGTAATGTTTACATAATCTTAAAAAAAAAGGAAAATACTGATTCCGTGCCTGCAATTGTAACGTATAACGGATAACTGGAAAATACCTTGTGTTTTTCATAAGGCAGCTCTGACACTCAACACAGGTCGTATGTAGATGCTGAGCTATACGTAAACATAAGGAAGATTACTAAAATGATAACATTTTATCAACGTTTACCATGTTGATAAGCAAATGCAATGTTGTGAGGAGCACACACACTTACAGAGCATCGTAATTTCGGTCCGTCGCATATGCCCTTTTCGGTGAACCTCCGTTACGATACGAATTGTTATTAGCCGACATTGTCGGTATGGAGAGCGATTCTATAATATTTTTTTAAAAATGCAGGGACTTCAATAAGAAGACAAAGCCAAGATAGCATGTATAAATTACTTATTTACTCATTACTAGTTTCGGCAAGCTATGTTGCCATTATCAAATGATCAAACGTTACTTTGTCAAACTAATAAAATACGTATTACAAAATGCCAGACTTACGAATTAAAAACTGATACGGCACTGTGCATATCACATGTCGTTTCGTACACAACGGGAATACTATCTTTGACAACTGATGCTTGCACATTCATCAATTCTAACTTTAAATATGCAAGCATCAGATGTCAAAGATGTTATGTGCATTGTGTATCAAACAACATGTGATATGTACAGAGCTGTATCAGGTTTTAATTCAGATATCTCGTATTTTTAAACAGTATTTTATTGTCAACAAATAATACAATCTCTTGAGAAACATTGTCTCATTATACCAAAGGTATTAAACATAAGGAGAGGCATTGAGTTAAAATTTATGCATGAGGCAGAATTAAAGTATATGGTGTGGAGGGAGACGTGATTTAAGACAGTCCGTGTAGTTGCTTTGGCTACATCGCGGTGTTAGCCATTTAAAAAAAAAAGTTTGTCTAAAGCACCTACCTAGTAATTAGGAGGTTCAGGGTTCGAATCAAGGCCAACGCATAAATTTTAATTCGATGCCTCTCCTTATGTTTAATATCTTTAGTATTTTATTACTCTGACAAAATAACGTTTGATCATTTGATAATGGCAACATAGCTTGCGAAACTAGTAATGAGTTCAAATTCAAATGTTTGTAAATCTAAGGGACTTAAAGGGACTTGACTATGGATATTCCTTCAGTAAAAAACCGTCTTGATTGCAAATTGTTTTATTAATTATCGACGCGTTTCGCCCTTTAGCAGGGCATCTTCAGATTATCTGCGTGACAAAATTTACACAAAATTACAAGGCAGAATCACAAATGGTTATAATGTTACATGGGCTTATTTTGAGTTAAGAAGACAGTATAAATGGTAAACAAAGCTTACAATGCGCTCTCCATGGTGTGACACCGTAAGTTGTTTTGCGGCGAAATAGAAAGAAAATAGAAACACCGCAAAACAACTTACGGTGTCACACCACGGAGAACGCATTGTAAGCTTTGTTTACCATTTATACTGTCTTCTTAACACGAAATAACCCGTTTATAATTCCGTCTTGTAATTTTGTGTAAATTTTGTCACGCAGATAATCTGAAGATGCCCTACTAAAGAGCAAAACACCTCATTAATTAATAAAACAGTTTACAATCTAGACTTTTTTTTACTGAAGGTATATTTATTCTCACTGATTGCTGTACACCATGGACTGGAAATCATTTTATATGACTTAACTATGGTGGTCAAAAGCCGCGGTGGAGTAGCCGAGCGGTCTAAAGCGTCTCGCTGCGGAGCGCGCGGTTGCTCGCCGTGGAGGTTCGAGTCCTGCCCCAGGGAGACTATGGTGGTCAACAGTCCTTAAGCTTACATCTACTTACACTAACTTAAAATAACGTATGCAAAGAACAACACAAATACCGATTCCCGAGGGATGACTCGAATCCCCGACGGCGAACGGCCGTGCGCACCGCAGCTGGGAGCCTTAGTGCGCACGGCTATTCTGCCACGGCTTGTTATGAGTAAATGAGCAATTTATACTTGCGATCTTGGCTGTGTCTTTTTATTGAAGTTATTACACTTAAAAAAGATACGAATTGTACTGCACTATCGAATATTCCAAAGTGCGCCAACAATGAAGCCGAAAATGCGACGTTCAACAAGTCCGTAAAGCTGTAAGCAGGTTGGCAGCTGCCTGTACTCACCTCCGTAACAGCGTCTCTAAGGGCCTCATCGTCGGTGGTGCATGGAGTGCGAATCTCGGCAGCGATGCAGCGGGTCGGCACTGTTCTAATCGGAGCGCGTGGCGCCGGCTCGATTATAAGAGCACGCCTTCCCCGTCTGCTCCAATGGGAGCGCTCGCCCCACCACTGCCCCCCCCCCTCCACCCCTCCGCCACGCGTCGGCGATGACGACGACGCCGACGACGTCGCCGACGACGCGTCGGGACGCGACGAGTGCCCACCGGTGAGTAAGCCGCGGTTCAGCGAAGCGGGCGCGTTTTCTGTCTTTTGCGAGCGGTTAACGGCGAGGTCGTCCAGTTTCGCAAGTTTCCGCACTCCGTGCTAGTATACGCTGCGCGCCTGAGCAGTTGCAGATTCTCGTCTGCAGCGCTAGGCACGACCGTTTCCTGATTACGAAATCACTCTCCCGATCGGATCCCGTGGCTGCCAAAAATGACTTAACCGAAGCTCCCAGTGAATCGGACGCGGGTAGCTTTAGCTTGGCACAGCTACCGGCGCGTGGGTTCGCTCGTGATGTACGCCAGGAGAAGCTGGCGTTGCACCGTTCGTAATACCTCAGTCTAACATACACAGTCGCGATATTCCCTACTGTGAAAGTTGTTACCAACTGACAGATGCAACGACACGAGCGCTCCTAGCGGTGGGCAAGAAGCCGCAAGAGTAATGTTTGTTCAAAAAATGTTCAAATTAAAAAAAATAATTTTGCGGGATCTTAAGGACTTACTTAGTTGCCGGCCGCGGTGGCCGAGAAGACTGAGGTGCTCCAGTCACGGTCTGCACGGCCACTACGGTCGGGGGTTCGAATCCCCTCTCGGGCATGGATATTTGTGCCGTCCTTAGTCTTAGGTAGTTCACAAGTAGTTTGTAAGCTTAGGGACTGATGACCCCGTAGTTAAGTCCCATAAGTTCTACAAGCATTTGATATTACTTAGTTTTAAATGTCTGTAAATCTATCGGACCAAACTGCGTGGTCATCAGTCCTTAGCTTACAAACTACTTAAACTAACCTAAGGACAAACACACACACACACCCATGCCCCAGGGAGGACTCGAACCTCCACGGCGAGCAACCGCGCGCTCCGCAGCGAGACGCTTTAGACCGCTCGGCTACTCCACCGCGGCTAATGTTTGTTTATAATTTCTTTTCTATGTAATTAACGAAATAGTTTCTATAATTTTTGCGATCCAACTATCGAGAGAAGGAATGAAGCTTGGAGTTTAACGTCTCGTCGATAGCGTGGTCATTAGAGACGGAGCTTACACTCGGAATATTTTGGTAATGTTGTTGTTGTTGTTGTTGTGGTCTTCAGTCCGGAGACTGGTTTGATGCAGCTCTCCACAATACCCTATCCTGAGCAAGCCTCTTCATCTCCACATAAGAACGGCAACCTGCATCTGTCTGAACCTACTTACTGTATCCATCTCTTGGTCTTCCTCTGCGATTTTTACCCCACACACTTCCCTCCACTGATAAATTCACAATTCCTTGATGTCTAAGAATGTGTCCTACCAATCTATCCCTTCTTTTAGTCAAGGTATGCCAGAAATTTCTTTTCTCCCCAATTCTGTTCAGTACCTCCTCATTAGTTACGCGATCAACCCAGCTAATCTTCAGCATTCTTCTGTAGCACCATATTTCAAAAGCCTCCATCCTCTTCCTGTCCGCACTGTTTATCGTTCATGTCTCACTCCCATACAAGGCAACACTCCATACGAATGACTTCAGAAAGGACTTCCTTATGCTTAAATTAGTGTGCGATGTTAACAAATTTCTCTTTTGCAAAAACGCTTTTCTTCCCATTGCCATTCTGCATTTTATATCCTCTGTACTGCGACCATTATTTGTTATTTTACTGCCCAAGTAACAAAACTCATCTACCTCCTTTATTGCTTCGTTTCCCAATCTAATTCCTTCAGCATCACCTGATTTTCTTACACTGCACTCCATTACCCTAGTTTTGCTCTTCCAGGTCCTTTGCTGTATCCGACAGAATTACTATGTCGTCGGCAAAACGCAATGTTTTTAATTCTTCACCCTGAACTTGAATTCCTTCTCCAAATTTCTTTTTGCTTTCCTTTATAGCTTCTATTTTTGCGTACCAACTATCGAGAGAAGGAATGAAGCTTGGAAGTTTAACGTCTCGTCGATAGCGTGGTCATTAGAGACGCAGCTTTCACTCGGAGTATTTGGGTAAGGATGTGCAAGGAAATCGGCCGTGCCCTTTCAAATGAACCATCCCGGCATTTGCCTGGAGTGATTTAGGGAAATCACGGAAAACCTAAATATGGATGGCCGGTAGTGTATTTGAACCACCATCTTTCCGAATGAGACTCCAGTGTGTTATCACTGCGCCGCCTCCCTCAGTAAATATCGAGTGATATAAATATTCGTGAAATAAATGTAAAAACTACAGAATTTACCTGATTTAGTGATATAAGCAACAACTCGTTCATGGGGCAATACTTACGAATCTCTATCTATATAAAAGCGAAATGACACTCGTTTACTCACTCACTAACTAAACACGAAAACTCAAAAACTACTTCACCTAAAACGTTGAAATTTGGCAAGAATGTAGTTTACAGGTAGAAGACGTCAGCTAAGAAAGGATTTTTCGATAGGGCCGATAGTTCAGCAGATATGACGTCTTAAACAATGAAAACTCCCCGTCTTGCTGCACGTGATAGTGTTTTATGTCCACTATCTGAGAAGGATAGTACTTAGCGACTTGCAACAAACCTGAAACATAATTTCAAACCTTTAGGAAACTTTTTCTCGCTGAATACCTCGGCAAAATGATGAAAGGAAAGAAGTTTCTCACTTACTACTTTTTCGGCATTTGGAAAGACGTTACAATTTATTACTCGTACACTATTAATTTTATTCGCGAGAAATGCTGCAGACAGTATACACACATACCACTGAACTTAAGATCGAAATTTTATCATAGTAAAACCATCAGTTCACGAGGTATGACGTTATAAACAATGAGATGCGTGACAAACTGCTACATCACCCGACAATATTGCACATTTCTTCCTAAACCACTGCACCGATTTCAACCAAATGTAATATACATATTCCTTACCATGAGATAACAGTACCTACAGAGTTAAGAATCACATACGACACATTGAGCAGGAGGCATAACGTCATAAACTATAAGAATTGCAAGAAACGGCCACATAATGCGACGATACTTCATTCATACACTGTATGAGAATGATCTGGTACATTAAATAATGTAGGCATTGAATTCAATATAAGTTTCTTTCGTTCAACACTTGCTGATTTGACTAGAATTGCAGTGAAGAAACCTTGACGTTTCTTAGTGGAAAACCAACGTCATTACGCAAAAATTAGAATCTTCTGTTGTCTATTAGCCATTTTTGTTCTTAATAGAAAATAATATCCTTCATTAAAAAGTCATAGATTTCAAAATAATCTTAAATAAACTGCCCTGCGAAGTACCGTTTCATACCTTGCAATGGTTCTTAGGAAACCTAATAAAGAGAAATGTGGAGTTATTTCTGATTTTTATGGCACTACATACCTTCTACGTGGTAAAAAGTATGTTAAAGTCAATTTAAACGATAGTACTCACACTCATCCGATATCCTTTTCAGAGATGTACCTCGCCAGCCGCTTGGAGCGCTACTGTCGTGGCGTATTACAAAAAACAATGGGAGCGTCATGACTGTATGTGTTAGACTGTGGTAATACCTACTCGAATGATTTAACCGAAGCGCCAAGTGACTCACACTCGATGAAAGCTGTTGATTTGGAGCAGGTCCGCACCGAGTTCCTTCAAGCTGCGCGAGAAAATTTTTTTTCAAGTTGCGCGAAAGGAAAAGGAATTTAAGGTTTAAAGTGGTGTTTAAGCTTGAAAATAAAACAATGTCGCAAAAATGAACATATAGGAAATTATATTTGTACAAAATATGAAAAGTTTGAGCAAAATACTACTAATAGATTTTTCTTATAAATTATGCTATTAATGAGGGTTTTAAAAGTGTTTATATTGAACTGACATTAACAGTAATTAAATTATATTATTATTATCTTTTAATATTAACTAATACACGTAGGTTGCTATAGATCCACACCGTTCATATCTTATTCACACTACACTAATCTGCCGAATTTGATTTGCTTAGTTTACGTTGCATTATATTATATCAAATTAGAATACGTCGGTTTTATGCATAATCCACATACTAAAAGCCTTCTTAAAATAAAAGTCAAAATGACACTCAATCAATATCAATCATTCGACATTGTATAACTCTTTCCACAGACGATTTCTGATTTCTGTTTTTATTTTGTTCATGCAACGAAACCATCGCTCGCAGTCAGTTGTGTGCAGGAGAATACTGAAGGCGAATCCTATAATTAAATCCGTAATAAGTAATTGTTCACTCTCTTAGTAACGTAAATGAACTCTATCAGCTCTTTGAAATTTATTCCATTGCATCTACTGTTCAACGCCTTCTTAAACGATGCCCATTCCAGTAACAGATAATTTAAATTTATAGATCTGACAGAATTAATTGCTACATATGTGATCTTCTTATTGCTATTGTTTTTGTTTATTTATTTCCTGTGTACATTTTCAGTTCCACTGAATTTATTCATCGCTTCTTCAAATGTGCAAACATACACAGCCTGCTTTTTCGTTCCAAGGAGAACTGATCACTAATGAGATCCAGAAGTTGCGAGAAAAGCCTATATTGTTACGGGCTGATCAAACTTGAACGGTTGTGTTTTTAACGACTGTTGTTTGTGGGGCAGAATGTTGTCGCATTTTTTCGAATGGTGTTTTAAAGCTCTTCACATTCTTCAACCTCGAGTAGCATAACGCGACAAATGCGATTGTAAGTTAAACTCTGGTTTAAAGTACCGTCGACAACTTAGTCAAAGAGACGGAGGAAATGCTCGGACCAATTTTTTTAAGGAACCATAGCGGCATTTTCCTCAAGTGATTTACGGAAATCACGGAAAACCCAAATCTGAATGGCCTTCCTCCCGAATGCGAGTACAACGAAACCATGCTTGGAATAACAGGCAACCATAAACAGGACAGTGGTATGATTCATTTCCATGAAAAACTTAGCATTTTACCCCAAGTAACATTTTAACAGAGAGAAACAAAGTAACAAGATTTCAATACCACAGGAAGGAAGTTATATGTAATTTAATGGCGCCAGTGTACCATTACGTACTTAATCAGCAGCGCTAAAATCTCCCAGCTTAAAGAACTAATAATAGCGCGAAACACACATATACAGCAGTACCACAAAACTAAAAGAGCTCGTGTTATTCCTCAAAGTGCAAATGATGGATTTCGGTGAAGTGGTCAAAAGAAAGTGGGAAAGAACAATGTGCTCACCTCACCAAAGCCACATTATCACATTACAAATCACCTTCGCATTCACGAAGAGCAATAACATAAGCCACACTAATTACATTTTCAAATGATGATGTTGGTATCTGAATATCATACCCTCGCTTTCGCCAATCATATTACGACAAAGGCTTTTACGTAGGTGCAGCAAATTGATAGTAAATCACAGAGTGAAGTTCCATGATGAAATAATATTCATGTACCATCACGTGTGGTTTGGCACCTTGTAGTTTTAAAACATTAAGTAATCCTTGTGATATAGAGTTTATATTGCCGCAAGAAGTAAACACCAAGGAGTTGACAAGGTTTTGTTGTTTTCGGTGGCAAGATCTTAAGCGTATCATGTTTGTTTGGAAAACTTGTACCTATAAGGGTACGATCTGTATGACCCGCCCAGGAATCACGCAACAATAGGCTCTTTTGTTACTTGTTCGCCGTCTAGTGGCGATAGCAGGCATGTGCGGCGTTTTGCATGGAAATGATGCACATCACTATTTTTTTTATAATTACAAGTTATTCTAAGCATGGTCTCGTGCGGTTCTGAGCGTTTGAGGTCAAAGGTGTCCCTTGTCAGTTTTGCGCGCAAGAGAAATAGCAATTGCCATCTGCATAGTCACATTCTGTTTTAGAAATAGTTGTCGCTTTCAAATCTGTCCTGCAGAAAAAGACGTAACTGAAGTTGGGTCGTCTAGAGTCACCAAGAGAGAAAAATATGAAATGATTTATAACCCTGATGATGTGGCTCTAATGCCACGAAACTACTTGGTTGAAAATAAAAGAGTGCCACACAGCTGAAGCGGTATTCATTAAATATGAATGAAGTCTACAGCTGCGGATGCCCACAATATATAATTTGTTGTAATCCCATAAAACTGAAACACATTATTTTAATTAGATTTTCACAATGAATTCTGATGATATTTACAGCAAACGTAAAGAAATATACAACCTAATACAAATAAACAATCCCTGAGACGGATTTTCGTCTCGAATTCGTCAAAGACAATAATGATAAAGGTGAAGCAATGAATTAAAATTTGTGATGCGGCCGGGAATCGAACACGGACCTCCATGCTTACTAGGCAGGCTTCTTATCGTTAGACCACAATACCACTAACGTATAAAGCGCCTCGGAAGTTTGTCACGTGGAGGGAAATCGCACTTAGACTATTCCGAGGCGCCTTATACGTTATTGGTGTGGTGGTCTAACGACAAGAAGCCTGCCTAGTAAGCATGGAGGTCCGGGTTCGATTCCCGGCCGTATCACAAATTTTAATTCATTGCTTCACCTTTATCATTATTGTCTTTGAAATATACAACCGTTATAAGTATGATTCGGGGTGCGGCAACCGGAGATGACGTTGTATGAGCATGAAGTGTGCCCGTCTGATGGTGTGAATTCTCTTTATTATGAAGAAGTCCACGGGGGATAGCTTAAGTGTTGTATGCGTGTCTGTTTTACGTAGCAGAAGATACACTTATGAACAATTTTGAATTTTTCAAGCAAGGATACGACGCACCGTGCACCTTCCGCTAGAAGTCCCTGCACACTTTCTACTACTGCCTTCCAGTGTTTCGCTCCCCTGTGGAACTCTTCTCTTGAGTGCAATAGATCTCGTCATTTGCCCGTTGATCACAGTTATAGCTGTTATACCTGTGATGAGGTTCTGTAATACCTGAATAGCTGAGTTTTGCAGCCTCATCTGTTTCTTGATTTAGAGGAGGTAATGGTGATCAAAAGGTGTAGCGGTGAGTTGAAAACTGTCCTTACTATATTGTTGAATTCCAACCACCACGAAGGCTAGTTTTAGTCCCTCTATCCAACTACAATAATATGCGAAATTATGTCACCAGAAGTGTTCATTTGATTGACTATGAAACATCTTCAGTGATGAAAATTCATGTTGCTTCTTGGTCTCACATCACAAACCGCTGACTGCTTACACATTTCAGGGAAGTTTCCTCTTTCTGCACCAGTGCTTTTCTCTATTTATTTATTTATGTTTATTATGTTCCTTACGGCCCAATCGAGGAGAAAGTATTCATGGTCATGGTAGGAATCAGTACTTGAAATTGTAACAGACGTATAGGAATAGTATGCATACAAGTAAATACTGTCAACAATGTGACACATAATGAGCTTAATTTTTTGAAAATATTACCAGGAGTTCTGCGATAGAATAGAAAGAGTGTCACGAAGAAACGCTTCATTATAAATTTGAAAATATTTGTATTATTACCAAGAATACTTCTGGCAGCTTATTGAAGATGGATGCAGCAGAATACTGCACGTATTTCTGCACAAGAGTCGAAGAGATCTGATCCAAATGAAGATTCAACTTCTGTCTAGTACTAAATGTGGGAAAGCTACTAGCTCTTGGGAATAAGATGACACTGTTAACAACAAAAACATTAAAGAAAATATGTACTGACAATTCCCAGGCTACTGTTCGAACCGCCCGTTTCTGTGCTATGAATACAGTTTTTGAATCACAAGATTTATCTCAAAAAATAACTCCATGCGACATAGGCGAATGAAAATAAGCAAAGTAGACTACTTTTCGTTTCGAACTGTCACTTATTTCAGATACTACTATTCTAATGGTAAATAATGCAGAATGTCGTATTTGAACAACATGCTGAACATGGGCTTTCCACAACAGCTTATTAGCTATCTGAACGCCTAGGTACTTGAACTGTTCTGTCTCACGTATCGTATGCTCATTCTGTGTAATCAGACTGTCAGTTTTTATTGAATTATATATTACAAATTATAAAAACAGAGTCTTGCTGTGATTCAGCATTATTTTATTCTCTAAAGACCACAACGTATGTATTTAATAGCATTCTTTGATACTGTGTCAATATTGCAATCAACATTTGCACAACCAAGATGGTGTCGTAAGCAAACAAAAATATTTTTGAGTTAGGAAGGCATATCGTTTATATAAATGAGAAACAACAGCGGCCCCAGGAAAAACGCCTGGCGCTCCCCACCCCATTGGGAATGCATTATTCCAGAATGTTCTAATCTCTGCACCAATATTTTGTGTTAGACACAAACACACATGAAATGATTTTTTGTAGACTGCCGGAGTAATGGGTATTATGGGATTTGTAGGTATTTGGGTGGGGTACACGGGTAGACGCTTGAACACCTCTGCCTCCGTGTAAAGCTTGATCGTCGCATACATCATTGTCCATAGACACGGATTTCGCCAGTGCGGATTATAACAGTTTCCGATTTATTCTTCACTTTAAACACGTATGTTCTCTCTTCCAGGTTAAACCAAGTGTCTCCTCAGTAAAATGGCTACATACAGTGCAAGCCACTGCTAACAGGGCTTAGAGAAGGGTATGACGTTTTAACATTAGCAATTTCCAGTTCTACGAAGGGTAAAGGTAAAGCAGTCAACAATCCGAAGATTGGTTTGAACACCACAGTGCTTTACTAGGCATGGTCCTGTTTGGAGGTGGTATGCCGTTGCCTTCCTCCGACCTTACTTACCCAGCCAGTTATAGGGGGACCTACAGTTTAACGTGGGTTCCGAACCACGGTGCTACTCGGTATTTTTCACATCAGCAATACCAGAGATGAAAGAAGTGGAAAGTGACAGATAAAAATCCTAGGACCTAGTGGGGATCGAACCCGGGACCTTTGGATTTGTAGTGTGGCACTCTACCACTGTGCTACGGAGAAACGAACAAAAAATACACTATATATGCAGTTGTACATGCTATTCTCATGATCACCAAACGAGAGATACGTTAGTGCCAGAATAATAAGGGTCGCCAAATTAACCCATCATGATTTCGTGACACCTACTTTGTCTTTCTTCCAAGCATATGTATGTTCGGTACTCGAACACTTCTGTTACTCTTTCATAAGGGCTCCTATGTCTTACCTCCCGCATGAACCACAGACATTAGTGGGGTGGACTGGCTTGTATGCCTCAACGATACAGTTGCACAACCACAGCGCAGGGGTATCTGTCCACAGGCCAGTCAAACGTGCGATTCCTTAAGAGGGGCAGCAGCCTTTTCAGGGGCAACAGTCTGGATGCTTGACTGATCTGGCATTGTGACATTAGCCAACGTGGCTTTGCGATGCAGTTACTGCGAACGGCTGAAAGCAAGGGAAAAATACAGTCGTTACTTTTTCCGAGGACATGCTGTTCTACTATACAGATTCTTGATGATGGCGTACTTTTGAGTAAAAGATTAAGGAGGAAAAATAGTGTCCCATTCGGATCTCCAGGCGGGGACAACTCACGAGGACATCAGGAAAAACAAAACAGGCCTTTTTCGTATTGGGCGTGGAATGTTCTATCCATTAATTGTATAGGTTCAAATGTTCAAATGTTTGTTAATCACAAGGAACTTAACTGCGGGGTTATCAGTCCCTAAATTTACAAACTACTTATGAAATACCTTATACTAAAGACGATACAAACATCCATGCCCGAGGGGGGGATTCGAACCCCCGAAAGGGAACGGCCTCGCGCATCGTAGGATAGCGCCTCAATGCGCACGACCGCTCCACCGCGGCAAATGTGTAGGTAAGATAGAAAATTTGCACAGTGAAATGGATAGAGACCGTGGGAATTAGTGAAGTTTGGTGGCAGGATGAACAGGTTTTCCGGTCAACTGAGTATGGTGTTCTAAATGTAAAATCAGATGAGAGTAACGCAGGAATAGGTCGAATAATTAATAGGAAAATAAGGATGCAGGTAAGCTACCATGGGCAGCAAAGTGAACAAATTATCATAGCCAAGTTAGTCACGAAGTCAAACCCACCACAGTAGAAAAAATTAAGTTATTCAGACAGTTAAGGGAGAGTAAAACTTGATTGTGACGGGGATCTGGAATTAGATTGTAGTAAAAGGAAGAAAAGGAAAAAAAAATTGTAGGGTAACATGGACTGAGGAAAAGGAAAGAAAGAGGAAGTCGCCTGATAGAATTTTGCACCGAGCACAATTTAATCTGCTAACAGAGTTTAAGAATCGTGAAAGAAGGCTGTGTACGTGGAAGAGACCAGGAGACACTGAAATGTTTCATATTGATTTTATAATGGTAAGACATAGATTTAGAAACCAGGTTTTAACTGTAAGACATATCCAGAGGCAGATTTGCACTCTGCTCAATATATACAGGTTATGAATTGTAGATTAAAACTGAAGAAACTGCAAAAGGGTGGAAAAGTAAGGAGATAGAACCTGAGAAAGTTGAAGGAATCTGAGTATTTCAGAGGGGGCACTAGGCAACGGTTGACTGAAACGGGGCGAATTGTTAAAGAAGAATGGGTAGCTTTGGCAAGGTCACAGAGGATCAGTCAGGTGGAAGGACACCGCTCAATAGACATTCTTCGGTAACACAGGAGACGCAGAACTTAATTAATAGAAGTAGAATATCTGAAAATGAAGCAAATGAAGTAGGGAAAAGAATGTATAGGCGGCTGAAAATGATGGTGGTATGAAGTACAAATTGCCTAAGTGAGACTGGATACAGGACATAAGAAAGTTCGTAGCAGAATGTATAGATAGGGGAAAACAGATACCACCGACAGGAAAATAAGAGACTTTGAAGAAAAGACAAGCAGCTGTATGAGTAACAATAGATCACATACTAACGACAGTACGGAAAGCTGAAAGGTGGAAGGAGTGTATAGAAGGACTACACAAGGGAACTGAAATTGCAATGTCATATTGAAAAATGGAAGAGGAAATAGATGGAGATGAGATAGAAGCTATAGTACTGCGAGAAGAATTTGACAGAGCATTGAAAGAAGTCGAAACAAGTCCTTGGAGTGGATTATGTTCCCTCTGAGCTGCTGATGTCCTTGGGAGAGCCAGGCTTGACGAAACTATTCCACTTGGTATGCAAGACGTATGAGGCAGGATGAAATACCCTCAGATATTAAGAAGAATGTAATAATTCTAATACGACATACAGAAAGGCCGTGAAAGCACACTTTTGTTATCTGTGTTTAGTGTTCTTACTAGTCTGGCAATATATGTACGTATGGGGAAAGATCGGCATTAGATGTTGTTTGATCACATATCAATCGAGTTTTCAACAAAGTAAAGAGTTTGCAACAGGCTTCAGTATAGGCTTTCATTTCGTATGCTTGTCAAATAATGCAAGGTTCACTTCTATTGGGTAGTCAGGTGTGATGGTGGACCAATGTCAGACTGCGTGGGAACTTGACGTAAAGGCATACTCGTCATGGAGGGTCTAGTGGATCAGGTCTTAACCCCACAAAGGGTATCTGTACTATGCAACAAGTGCACTGTACCCCCTTTAAATTCGTACCTTCCATCCGAAAGCAAGTAATGGACTCCCATCCGGCACCACTGGACAAAGGCTAGCAGCAGCTGGAGTAGGGCATTATTATTACCTTGGAGACTGCCATTAAAATCACAAAAAATGACTACATATGGAGTGGTGACATGACTGGTATATCAGTGGACTGCTGATGAATGCATTAATACTCAGTGCAAACTCTCAGTTCTCCATTAATGAGGATGAAAATCGTCGGTAATTATGAGAGTGACCTGCACAGTAGTATCATTAGAGGCCTAGAAATGATATTCCCATCATGGCTTGGGGAGCCTTCGGGTTAGACTTAAGGGTATTGCTGGTAGCAATTGTGGGAACTTTGACAGCAGAAATGAACGTAACATCTTGCCTTCTCGTGTGTTATCTTTTATGCTGCAATGTAATGGTGCCATTTTCCCACAGGATACTGATCGTCTACATATGGCACACATCTTTATGAATTGTTTGCATGACGTTGATCACTCCCTTTAACTGTCCCTGACAGAAAACATGTGGGACCAGCTTAGATGTCAGCTTCGACCTTGTGCCAGTACCCAGAATATCTAAGATAAGTTATTGTCCTCCCGTTCTCGGTACTTAGATATTCGTGTGAGCCAGTGTATGTTGAGAAGAGATACGCACTGCACGACAGCGGTAGATAGAACACCATTGGTACTTACATTTGACCAAACCATACCTAACAAACTATGTTGTAGTAAAGGATTGTGATGTATATAGGATAACATCACTATCGTCAGACGGACGAATAGTCTCTGGGTCAGCGTCGTAAAACGAACCATATAAATTAAATTTGCGCATAACCATTGATTGGTTACCAATTAAAATTTCCGTGGAGTACTCGGCCGACAGTTCGTAGTGTTTGAACTAATTGATGCCAGTGAAAACACAACGAGATTTTATTAAAACATCGTTTGCAGTTAACAGTGCCTACTGCCATACAGGAACCACGAAATCAGTGCACGGATCAAAGGAACTGTGAAAAGTGTTCGCTTGCTACGCAGAGTCACTGTGTTCCATGTGTTGTTTGAATGGAGCTTTCTAGTGTGGTTAAAGGCCTTTAGCGCCTAACAGAGAACGTGGAGGCTGGAGAGTTGCAACCCGGTCCTATTAACGACATCAGTTTCTAACTAACGACTACGACAGCTTTTAGTTTCGTAACACAAAACAGCTTGTGGATTTTAATCTGTGCGTCCTTCATCTTTCTGATGTACTGTGTTGCCTTGGCGAGGCGGCTAGCGCAGTGCTTACTGCATTTCCATAGAAGCCATTCAGTACATCAGCGTCTAGTGTGGTTCTCAAGAAAACGCTGGACAGCGCTACGTACAAGAGGAAAGAAACAGGTACAATGTTCAGCGTCTCAAGGATGGAGAACGCTCGATTAAGAGATTCCCAAAATCAATGGACAAATTACGGATACAATTGACGCTTTAAACATAAGCACGTTGATATTATCAAATGTGGTTCTTCCCACAAGTGATTGTCTTCTTTAACACAAGGAAAACTTTTCAGCCTGATAAGATTACGTTTTACGACAGGTTATAATATGTTCTTAATGAAGGTTTCAGTAACACTCTAACGTCACTCCCACAACATCCCGACAAGATGTTAAGTAACTAGCTATACGCCCGTGATTAGCAACGGAAGTTAACGAATGACCTTTCCATACTACCACGGATTAGGGTTCAGTTCTTCAAATCAAATGATCAAATATTTGTAATGTTATGGGGACTAGCTACAGTGGTTATCGGTCCCTAACTTACAAACTACTTAAACTAACTTATCCTACGAACAACACAAACACCCATGCCCGAGGGAAGACTCGAACCTCCGACGTGGAACGACCGCGCGCACCGTAGTAGGTATACTACGGAGTCAATAGCACCATGTTATGGTTCTTTCATGAACTACATCATACTAATAAACAGAGCAGACGCCAAACAATTTAAATTACGTTAGCTTTCCTTCTTGTGATCCGATTTTAGGGAAATGAGACATACATGTTGCCTCAAGATAAGCACAAGTTACCTATGAAAACCCCTTGCAAAACGTCTAGCAGTTTCTGTGATTAGCGTGTTCAGATGAAATAATGTCTTTCTCGTTACCTGGGATTCAAAAAAAAAAAAAAAAAAAAAAAAAAAAAAAAAAAAAAAAAAAAAAAAAAAAAAAAAAAAAAAAAAAAAAGATACCGGGACGACTTAACTGCTGATGTACACGAATTATGATAACTTTGAAATAGGCTTCATTATATATTTCACTCCTGATCCAAGTTTTTGTGAGGAGTGAAACAAAGACTCCCCTATGCGTTGGAAAATGGGTTTCGGCCGAATTTTCATAGATAAAATGAAAACAGGAAATGAGTAAATGCAAAAAGAGCATTTATTGCTAAAAATTATGAGGGTGATTAAGAAAAAAATAATTACTGATTTTAGGGAAAATTAATGCCTGTATTTCCATAGCCAAACGAAGAGTGGGAAGTAGACTAACAGGGTAGGCCTGTATTGGGTAAATAAAGTTCATCTTCTCAAGACAAAGATATTTTGCACATGAAAAAGCTGCAGTACTCTGATATTCAAATATCAAAATGTTTCCTTTCTAATCAACGACTACATTCAGGATCTTTCGTGAGCAGAAGAGGCAAGAAAAGTACGCAAGAAGTCAATAGCAACATTCTCAAAAACCTTTAAAATAAAAATAAATAAATATTAAATTTGAATAATAATTGATGAAACATTTTACCTGGAAGGAAGAAAGAAAATTGACGAGAGAAACATTTGACTCGCCTTTGAATGAAGATAGATATCATGTACAGTACATGAAACTATCAAATATTTCTCTGATCTAATTTATTTATTACTTTTAGAAAAATAATTTCACTAATTAATTAATCGATTTGGTTCTTCAAAACTTTTGTTATTGTTTAAAAACTAGGCAGCCTTGGCACATTGTTGGTGTCTCGGTTAAGTTATATTGGGCGAAGATGGCGGGAAAAAAGAAAAATTATAAATCTGGTATCCTATCCTCAGAACCGAACTCGATTCTAGACTGTTAGTTATGATATTCCTGTGTTTTGTTATGTTCATTCTAATTTAGTTACAAGCAACAACAGCCATAATTTTTGATTGAACTTTTTTATTTTATTATGCTACCAGTCCGACACTCCAGTAGGGTCATTTTCAGGCCAAATCAATGCCGTCTGTCCAGTCACATGTCTTGTCAATGAAGTCGCATTTACTGGAAGTCGCAGTTCCTTATTATTCATTTTTCATTCGTCCATAAACCATGCAACCAAAGCTTAGCCGGTATCAAACGAAGGCTCCATAGAATAAAAATCAAATATTTTGAAGTTCCATGGTGTCTGTTCCTTCAAACTGGTAAACTGCATAAGCTCATCCTAGTATTTCCCAGGCATCTCATCGTTATTTGTGACTAAAAATAGTGCCCCTCTTCGTATTTCAGGAACGTTAAGAACAGCACATGATGGTTGATAAGAACTAAAACAAGTTTATCAGTTAAGAACTTGCAAGTTTTCACGATCGGTTTACCTGAGTTCTGAAAATATTAGAATCTTAGGAGAGGCTACTGGTTTTTAACTTAAAATATTGTAATCCTTTTATTGACATTTAATCGCGATACCTTGTTCAGCTAAATTAACGATGATACGAGAGCTACTATTATTTATTTTTATAGTGGATATTAAATTAAAACCAAGGTAGAAAAGAACTCACTAGCATACTTTTAATAAAAGAAGGGATCGATTGGTGAGACACATTCTGAGACATCAAGGAGTATCCAATTTAGCATTGGGGTGGGGAGTAGAAATCGCAGAGGGAGACCAAGGGACGATTACAGTAAGCAGGTTCAAATGGAAGTGGGTTGTCGTTCTTATGCAGAGATGAAGAGGCTTGCACAGAATACAATAGGGTTGGCAGTTGCATCAAACCAGTCTCCACACTGAAGACCACGACATTACAGACGAGCGATTTCAGCCCAAATAAGGTCATCTTCGGGTCTCCTGTACATAAGAATAACAAATACATAACATGTGAACACTGCAAATCTCGTTTTAACATTATACTGATGTACTGTATACATTTGTCATACATATTTACGAAAATGGGTATCGGTTGTACATTTAAACAGTGGCGATCATAATAACAGTTTATAATCTCTCCATCAGTTGTTTGCAAAACAAGTTGAGTGTCACGCCACCTGAGATACGCCAGAATGAGGATAACCATTTCATACGCCAAAGATTCTACGTCAGAAAATGTCAGCATTACAGAGGTACAGTAGTGGCGAAAATGTCGACTGTGAAGAGATTTTTTCTCCGTTAAAACGTTCTAAAATTTTGATACTGTAATGCGTCTGGGTTCTTCTTAACATTAGTGAGTAGGTGTTCTATGGACGTAAATACAATTACCTGCTTACACCATTAAGTGGAATCTACGTGTATCTTCCTTATATATTTATTTGATTTATTTCCTTTTTATCTGTTTTCGTAAATATGGTTGGAAAGTGTGTGCACTGCTTATGTTAAAACCACGTGTTTCGTTGTTATAGTCATGTACAGGAGACCTGAAGATGTGTTGATTTGTACCAAGGTCGATCGTCTACAGCAGTAATATAAATTCTAGGTACAGGTGTGTAATTTCAATTGAAATTCTGAACCTGTCGAACTCACCGCGCCGGAATGGCCGTGTGGTCTGGAGCACCACGTTACGGATAGTTCGGCCACGTCGGAAGTTCGAGTCCTCCCTCGGGCATGGTTGTGTGTTGTCCTTAGTATAAGTTAGTTGAAGTAGTTTGTTAAGTCTAGGGATCGATTTAAAGCCATGCTGACTTTATGTCGACCGTGATTGTATCACAATAGGTTGCATGAAATTTCGGTTGCCAGTTACAAATGTGATTTAAGTGTTAAAATTTTATTTGCAACATGTTTCAATGCTGTGCATCATCATCAGGCATTAGGCATACAAAATCTATTATTATAGTAGTACATTGATAAAATATTGCTCTTTGTGGCAAGGAACCTGTGGCAAAAGAAAGATGACGTATCTAAGGTTGTGTCTCTTTATGGGCTGAAATACTGTCTGTTTATGAAGATGTTTGTAAGAAACACATTGATGTTGAGTAGCTCTATTCTTCTGTGGTCTGAATGCCTAGCACAAACACTTCTGGGCTTTCTAGCCGCACAACACAGCACACGATATCACTGTCATCACAAAGCTGACCCACTGAACACGATTTTTTAGTAAACACAAATATGCCACAATGCATCATACATATCGTCAATTATATGACAGTAAGTTCAGTAGAAGACATTTGAAGTAACTCTCGACGCTAAACATTGACAGACTAATCGATATTAAGTTTGTTCTCACCACCATCTTGTTTAATGTATCAGATTTGTGATGACAGTAATATCGTGTGGAAAAGTGCTGTGTGGCCAGCAAGCCCAGAAGTATAACTGCTATGCACTCAGACCACAATAGAACTACTCAACACCAATGTGTTTATAACAAACATCTTTGTAAACAGCATTTCAGCCCATATAACCTTATAAGGTAAAACAGTGCTTTACTAGGCATGGTCCTGTTTGTAGGTGGTATGCCGTTGCCTTCCTCGGACCTTCGAACTGACTTACCCAGCCAGTTATAGGGGGAACTACAGTTTAACGTGGGTTACGAACCACGGTGCTACGTTGTATTTTTCACATGAGCCAGAGATGAAAGAAGTGGAAAGTAACAGATAAAAATCCTAGGACCTGGCGGGGATCGAACCCGCGACTCTACCGCTATGCAACTGAGGCGTATCCATAACCTTCTATAGGTCATATTTACGTTTCCTCAGGTTCATTGCCACAAAACAGCAAGATTTTAACAATGTACATTAATGTATACCAGTAATAATAGATTTTGTACGCGTAAAGCCTGATGATATGCACAGCATCGAAACATGTTGCAAATTAAAAAAAAAAAAAATAAGTACCTAAATCATAATTGTGACTGGTTGCGGAAATTTCAAGCAACCTTTTAACTAGAGATCGATGATTACAGAATTTTGGTCTCTTAGAACATTAAAAAAATACATCTACCATCACTTACACAGAATATCTCTTTGCAAATGTGTCTCGCAGTGTCTCTAGCATGCTTGTCGATCGCATCTCGTCGCGCTCGTCAGCTGTGAGTGCACACCGAACACGTAGAACAATAGAGTCACCTGCCAAGAGTGAAGTGCGTAGTGACATTCGATTACTTCATTAGGAAGGCCTCTGCCTCATTTCCATGCAGCTCTCGAAACTACCACGAGAGCAGTAGAGTGCGCCACTGGTGCAGGAAGTCTGGAGCTAGGTGCAGATGTGCATGAGGCAGTCGGTGACAACTGATGACCTTGCTCAGCGTGTGAATCAGGCGATTCGAGAAAATCGTCTACGACGGGGAATTCAAGACGAGCGGAGAGGAATGTTGCCATCAGGAAGCGTCCATATTCAAGACAGTACTTGCAGCTGCAACAAAAGCGTTTTCGACGATGGGAAGTGTCTGATCAGCCACTATACAAACCGGTCTTGGGCTTCCTCTAAGTTTCATCTGTTTGCTCAGATGAAACGCTAGCTACGAGAAGAGCACTTAGGTACATAAATGTTCAAATGTTTGTAATTCTATCGGACCAAACTGCGTGGTCATCAGTCCGTAGCTTACAAACTACATAAACCTAGGTAAACTAACCTAAGGACAAACACACACACCAGTGGCGTAACTATGACTTGGGGGGGGGGGGATAGATCTGCTTGACGAGCTAAATTTTAGTCATTTTCCAGATAGACTACCATCTTCCACTCCCGTTGAAGATTAATCACTCCCATCCAATGAAAGCTTATGGTAAAACACCTCGAGTTTCCAATCTTTACCTTTACCAGATTGCTGTTATACAATTTCTTTTTTGGTTCTGGGTGGGGGGGTTCTATCCCCCTCATTCTCCCCCCCCCCCCCCGGTAGTTACGCCACTGACACACACCCATGCCCCAGGGAGGACTCAAACCTCCACGGCGAGCAACCGCGCGCTCCGTAGCGAGACGCTTTACACCAGTTGGCTACTCCACCGCGGCTTAGGTACAGACATCGAGCTGTAGGCAAGCCTAGGGAATTGGTTGAAGCACATGCGGCTGCCTTCCATGACGAAAGTTTAGTTAAATGTTTTTAAATCTATTGGACCAAACTGCGCGGTCATCAGTCCGTAGCTTACAAACTACTTAAACTAGGGTAAACTAACCTAAGGACAACACACACACCCATGCCCGAGAAGGGACTCGAACCCCCGACGGAACCCCCGACGGCTATCAACGGCGCGGAACGTTTAGTTCAAATGTTCCAAATGTTTACCCTTTCCGACCTGACCCGCACGATCGCGCGAGTTTGGTTTTAATAATGCTGCTGCTCAACAATGTGACTTTCGGGTTTAACTCTGGGCGGTGACAATAGCGGAAGTTCCTGGCTTGTGATTGTTAGGTGTTTCATTCAGTAGCGTTCACATCGAAGAGAAGCATATCGTTATTAACTTGCACAAGAAGATAGAATCATGTAGTCATGTTGTAAATGCAATGTAATTCCCTATATTTATTTATTTTACGACACTTCTACAGTGTTTTGGACAGAGAATATTTCATTTTACATATTTAGAGTGCGTAAGTAAATTTACGAAGCATCAGATGTATGTTAGACACGTTTTTATTTTGAGTAGCATGATCATGCAGGTCACTTTTTGAAAAAAAGTATGATCTTGATTTTTTTTAAAATATTTGTACCTGAATGTAGAGGTATAAATGCATGGAATGCATGGAAACTGCTACATTTTGGGTAGAGATTGAAAAATTTTTTTCTCAGGTCTGAAAGGATTATAATCCTATGGGACCAAACTACGTTGGTCATCAGTCCCTAGACTTACAAACTACTTAAACTAAGTTAAACAAACCTAAGGACAACACACACATCCATGCCCGAGGGAGGATTCGTACCTCCGACGCGGGAGGCCGCGCTATCCGTAACGTGGCGCTCCAGACCGCTCGGCTACTCTCACGCGACGACGATCGTTTGGGAAGTAGGTACTACGCAGCGACAAATGTCTATCCCGGGCGACAACTATTCCGAGAAGTATTATTTCAGTGTTGTTTACATTATGTAATCAATGACACCTCAGAAAGAAAAACACCGAGCCCCGAGTTCATCCAAGCCTGTGCTTAGGTAACGCTAAATGTCCCGCTGTTACTGTACTTCACGGTTTCCTTTTCTCTTTGGTCTCGTTGCGTAAGAACACTACACTTTTCTCAATATACTACGTCTGCTGTCGTGGTAATTTAAAGTCTATTGTGTGATGTATTCTTAACCATTTCAACAATATTAGCTATGAAAACTTAGGCAAAATACTCGAAATATTGAAACATTTCGACCGTTTCGAGGAGTTTAAATAAATTCAACGACAAAGTTTAAAATTTGTGCTGGATTCGACCCGGACATATTTGAAAATACTTAACAATTAATTTTGTCGAAACTTTGTGTTACATAAGATTATTTCCATTATTAACGTTTGTAAGTAACTGATAATTTCCTGAGAAAATTACACACACAATTAAATAGTGCTGCTGCTGAAAGCGACACACACTTTCAAAATCTACAAAATGATGCGATTTCAACCATCAGCCAGGAAATAGAAACCGTAAAATCATGTAGAGGTACAATATCTGAAAACAACAGCCGAATGTTTAACATGAATCCACTGGCTCCTAGTTTAACAACGAACATATGACACAGCATGGCAAACGGTCAGACAAACTTTCCGTTTTCTTTTCTTTTAAATTGTTAAAAGTTGTTGTGATATTCAGTTCGGAGACTGGTTTGATGCAGCTCTCCACAATAACCTATCCTGAGCAAGCCGCTTCAACTCCACATAAGAACGGCAACCTACATCTGTCTGAATCTGCTTACTGTATCCATCTCTTAGTCTTCCCTCCAACGCTAAATTGACAATTCCTTGACGTCTAAGAATGTGTCCTACCAATCGATCCCTTCTTTTAGTCAAGGTATGCCAGAAATTAATTTTCTTCCCAATTCTGTTCAGTACCTCGTCATTAGTTACGCGATCCACCCACCTAATCTTCAGCATTCATCAGTAGCACAACATTTGAAAAGCCTCAATCCTCTTCCTGTCCGCACCGTTTATCGTCCATGTTTCACTCCCATACAAGGCAACACTCCACACAAATGCCTTCAGAAAGGACTTCCTTAGGCTTAAATCAATATTCGATGTTAACAAATTTCTCTTTTTCTAAACGCTTTTCTACCCATTGCCATTCTGCATTTTATATCCTCTGTACTGAGACCATCATTTGTTATTTTACTGCCCAAGTAACAAAACTCATCTACCTCCTTTATTGTTTCGTTACCTAATCTAATTCCTTCAGCATCACTTGATTTTTTTTAGACTGCACTCCATTACCTTAGTTTTGCTCTTGTTAATGTTCATGTTATATACATCTTTCAGAACACTGTCCATCCCGTTCAACTGCTTTTCCAGGTCCTTTGCTGTCTCTGACAGAATTACTATGTCGTCGGCAAAACGCAATATGTTTATTTCTTCACCCTGAACTTTAATTCCCTTTCCAAATTTCTCTTTGCTTTCCTTTATAGCTTGCTCAATGTACAAATTGAATAACATTGGAGAAAGGCTACAACCCTGTCTTACTCCCTTCCCAACCACTGCATCCCTTACATGCCTTTCAACTCTGACAACCGCTGTCTGGTTTTTGTACAAGTTGTAAATAACCTTACGCTCCCTATGTTTTACTCCTGCTGATAATCAACATTGTCAAAAGGCTTCTCCAAAGCTAGGAGATGCCCTTTTAATGACATATTACAGCCTAAATCCCTATATGCATTTATCATTTCTTGAACCAATTGTTCATAGTTTATCAGCTCTTTTTTTCGGAATGTTTTATGTTGAAATCTTAAAAGAGATCCATGCATTTTTTTCCTTTGGGTTAAATGCATTCTTCAAAATTTGGGTTTTTAGAAGTTCTCTAATTTGGGGGCCCACAAACATCCTTCCTTCATTTTTGCTGAAGAAAGTTGATGGAACTTTTTTGAAAAGTACATAAACCCTTTTTGAGATTGATTGATGGCCTTTACAAACTGTTTAAAAAGGCTTATATTGATGTGAAAAGGTGGTAGAAGAACATCTTCACTGCCTACCAATTTCTCATTGTGTAATTTTTTTCTCCCACTTTCCAGCTCCCTTGAGGCCAAAGCTTTCTTTTATAGTGGAAATTTCTGTCACGACTGTCCCATTCACACAGGAAACATCCATATTCCGTGTGGCCTTGCTGCATTTCCAATATCATTGCAACTATTTACAAGTCATCACATATTTTTCACAAAATTAATTATTGCCAACTGCTGCAAATCAAATGCCACCAATTTTACCACTCATTTAAATCATCAATTACTTTAGACATTTGTTGTCGTTGTCTGGTTTGATGCAGCTCTCCACCCTACTCTATCCTGAGTTAGCTTCTTCATCTCCTCATAAGAACGGCACCCTACATCTTTTTGAATCTGCTTACTGTATTCATCTCTTGGTCTCCCTCTGCGATTTTTCTCCACACACTTCCCTCCAATGCTAAATTCACGATTCTTTTATGTCTAAGAATGTGATCTACCAATCGATCCCTTCTTTTAATCAACGTATGCCAGAAATTCCTTTTCTCCCCAATTCTGTTCAGTACCTCCTCATTAGCTACGCCATCCACCCACCTAATCTTCATCATTCTTCCGTAACACCACATTTCAAAAGCCTCTATCCTTTTCCTGACCGCACTGTTTATCATCCATGTTTCACTCACATACAAGGCGACGCTTAAGGCAAATGTCTTCAGAAAGGACTTCCTTACGCTTAAATTAGTGTTCGATGTTAACAAATTTCTCTTTTTCAAAAACGCTTTTCTTGCCATTGCCATACTGCATTTTATATTCTCTGTACTGCGACCATTGTGTGTTATTTTACTTCCCAAGTAACAAAACTCGTTTACCACCTTTATGGTTTCTTACCTAATCCAATTCCTTCAGCACACCCTGATTTTCTTAGACTGCACTCAGTTACCCTTGTTTTGCTCTTGTTAATGTTCATCTTGTTCGCACCTTTCTTATTCAACACACTGTCCATCCAGTTCAACTGCTCTTCCAGGTCCGTTGCTATCTCTGTCGGCAAAAAGCAATGTTTTTATTTCTTCACCCTGAACTGTAATTCGTTCTCCAAATTTGTCCTTGCTTTCCTTTATAGCTTGCTCAATGTACAAATTGAATAACATTGGAGAAGGGCTATAACCCTGTCTTACTCTCTTCCCAACCTCAGCATCCCTTTCATGCCCTTCAGATCTGATTATTGCTGTCTGGGTTTTATATGAGTTGTAAATAACCCTCCGTTCCCTATATTTTACTCCTGCTGATTTCAGAATTTGAAAGAGTGTGTTCCAATCACCATTACCAAAAGCGTTTTCCAAATCTACAAAAGCTAGAAATGTAGGTGAGGACAGCCTCCCATGTTTCTAGATTTCTCCTCAATCCAAACTGACCCTCCCCGAGGTCGGCTTCTACCAGCTTTTCTATTCTTCTGTAAATAATTCATGTTAAAATTTTGCAAGCCTGACTTATTAAGCTGATGGTTCTGTAATTTACACATATCTGTGCCTGTTCTCCCTGGAATGGGGATTATTACATTTTTCTTAAAGTCTGAGAATATTTCCCCTGTCTCATACATCTTACACGCCAGGTGAAGTAGTTATGTCGTGGTTGGCTCTCCCAGAGACTTCAGTAGTTCTGAGGGAATGTCGTCCACTCCAGGGGCCTTGTTGCGACTTAGGTCTTTAAGTGCTCTGTCAAATTCTTCTCTCAGTATAGAATCTCCTATTTCATCTTTATCTACTTCCTCTTCCCGTCCTAGAATATTGTCTCATTTTCTTTGTAGAGCTCCTCTATATATTCTTTCCACCTTTCAGCTTTCCCTTCTTTGCTGAGAACTGGCTTTCCATCTGCTTTCTTGATATTCATGGAGCTGTTTTTATTATCTTCAAATATCTCTTTTGTTTTCCTGAAGGCGGTATTCTAATCCCCTATTTCAACATTCTTCTACTGACTTGCATTTGCCTTCTAGTCACACTTGCTTAGCTATTTTGCACTTCCTGTCAGTCTTATTTCTTAGTCGTCTGTATTCCATTTTGCCTGTTTAATTTACTGAATTTTTATATTTTCTCCTTTCATAGATTAAATTTAGTAATTCCTGTGGTATCCAAGGATTTTTTAGTTCTTTCTTTTGTCCGCAGCTACCTTCACTATTTTATCTCTCAATGAAGTCCATTCAAATTCTACTGTTTTAATTTCCCACATTTCTGTCAATTGTTGCCTAAAGCTGCCTCTGTAACTCTCAAGAATTTCAGGTTCCTTGAGTCTATCCAGGTCCCATATCCTTATTTACCTACCTTTCTGCATTTTTTTTTCAGTTTCAGCCTACAGTTCATGACCAGTAAGATATGGTCAGTGTCTATATCTGCCCCTAGGTATGTCATACAGTTAAAAATCTGGTTCCGAAATCTATGTCTTACCATTATAAAATCGATCTGGTATCTTCCAGTGTCTCCTGGTCTCTTCCACGTATACAACCTTCCTTCATGGTTCTTAAACTAGGTGTCTGTTATGGTTAAATTATGTTCCGTGCAAAATTCTACCAGGCCGCTTCCTCTTTCATTCATTTTGCTCAGACCATATTCATCTAATATTTTTCCTTCCCTTCCTTTTCCTACTATCGAATTCCAGTCTCCCATCACAATTAAGGTTTTCGCTCCCTTAATTATCTGAATAATTTCATTTACCTCCCCATACATTTCTTCGATCTCCACATCATCGGCAGAGCTAGTTGGCATATAAACCTGTCCTATTGTGGTCGATGTTGGCTTCGTATCTATCTTGACTACGATGATGCGATCACTGCGCTGCTCGCAGTAGTTTACCAGCGTTCCTATTTTCTTAATCATTACTAGCCCAACTCCTGTAATACTCCAACTGATTTTGTATTTATAATCCTTTACTCACCTGACCAGAAATCCTGTTCCTCTTTTCACCGAACTTCACTAATCCCTACTATATCTAACTTCAACCTATCCATTTCTCTTTTTAAATTTTCTAACCTCCCTACGCGATTAAGGGATCTAACATTCCGCGCTCCGATCCGTAGATTGCCAGTGTCGTCTTTCCTGATGATCACATCATCCCTAGTAGTACTCGCCTGGAGAACCGAATGGGGGACTATTTTACCTCCGGAATATTTTACCCGAGAGGATGCCATCATCATATTTTCATACAGTAGAGCTGCATGTCCTCGGGAAAAGTAACGGCTGTAGTTTCCCCTTGCTTTCAACTATCCGCAGTAACTGTGTGGCAAAGCCACTTTAGGTGATGTTAAAAGGCCAGCCCAGTCAATCATCCAGACTGTTTCCCCTGTAAATATTGAAAAGGCTGCTGCCCCTCTTCAGGAACCACACATTTGTCTGGCCTCTCCACAGATACGCCTCCGCTGTGGTTGCACCTACGGTACGGCTATCTGTATCATTGAGGCACGCAAGTCACCCTACCTCGTCATGGTCTGTGGTTCATGCAGGTGGATATTTGTTGTTGTTGTTATGGTCTTCAGTCCGGAGGCTGGTTTGCTGCAGCTCTCCACCCTACTCTATCCTGAGCAAGTCTTTTCATCTCCTCATAAGAACGGCAACCCACATTCATTTGAATCTGCTTACTATATGCGTCTCTTGGTATCCCTCTGCGGTTTTTACCCCACACACTTCCCTCCAATGCTAAATTTACGATTCCTCGATGTCTAAGAATGTGTCCTACCAAGCGATCCCTTCTTTTAGTAAAGGTATGCCAAAAATTACTTTTCTCACCAATTATGTTCAGTACCTCTTCATTAGTTATGCGATCTACCCACCTAATCTACAGCATTGTTCTGTAACACCACATTTCAAAATCCTTTATTCTCTTCCTGTCAGCACGGTTTATCGTCCATGTTTCACTCCCGTACAAGGGAACATTCCACACAATTGCCTTCAGAAAAGTCTTCCTTACCCTTAAATTAATATTCGATGTTAGCAAATTTCTCTTTTTCAAAAATGCCTTTTTTCCCATTGCCGTTCTGCATTTTATATCCTCTGTACTGCGACCGTCATATGTTATTTTACTACCAAAGTAACAGCTCATCTACCACCTTCATTGTTTCGTTACCTAATATAATTCTTTCAACATCGCCTGATTTTCTAAGAATGCATTACATTATTTTAGTTTTGCTCTTGTTCATTTTATACGTTCTCTTCAACAGACTGTCCATTCCATTCAGCTGCTCTTCCAGGTCCTTTGCTGTCTCTGACAGAATTAAAATGCCAACAACAAAACGCAATGTTTTTATTTCTTCACCCTGAACTTTAATCCCTATTCCAAAATTTTCCTTGCTTTCCTTCACCGCCTGCTCGATGTACAAATTGAATAACATCGGAGAAAGGCTACAACCCTGTCTTACTCCCTTCCCAACTGATGCTTCCCTTTCATGCCCTTCGAGTCTAATAACTTCGGTCTGGTTTTTGTACAAGTCGTAAATAACTCTCCTTTCCCTGTATTTTACCCCTGCTGACTTCAGAATTTGAAAGAGTGTATTCCAGTCAACATTGTCAAAAGCTTTCTCCAAATCTACAAAAGCTAAAAATGTACGTTTGCCTTTCCTTAATCTATCTTCTAAGATAAGATGTAAAGTGAATATTGCCTCCCGGGTTCCTATGTTCCTCCTGAATCCAAACTAATCTTCCCCGAGGTCAGCTTCTACCAGCTTTTCCCTTCTCCTGTAGATAATTCGTGTTAATATTTTTCAACCATGACTTATCGAACTAATGGTTCTGTAATTTTTACACCTGTCTGCGCCTTATTTCTTTGGAATGGGGATTATTACATTTTTCTTAAAGTCTGAGGGTATTTCGCCTGTTCAGAATGTTCAAATGTTTGTAGAACTTATGGGACTTAACTACGGGGTCATCAGTCCCTAAGCTTACAAACTACTTATGAAGTAGCTAAGACTAAGGACGGCACAAATATCCATGCCTGAGGGGGGATTCGAACCCCCGACACTAGTGGCCGTGCAGACCGTGACTGGAGCTCCTCAGTCCCCTCCGCCACCGCGTCCGGCTATTTCGCCTGTCTCATACATCTTACACACCAGGTGAAATAGTTTTGTCATGGCTGCCTGTCTCATACATCTTACACACCAGGTGAAATAGTTTTGTCATGGCTGTCTCTCCCAGAGACTCTTCGCATAATTAATATACTGTGTCTGATAGCGAATTTCTGATTTCAGATTTGAATTTCTCACGTGAAAATCCCTCGGAAACTCATATTTCCGTATGAGAAAAATGACCTTTGTCGGACAGTGTTATCGGCAGCGTCGTGTATGAAGCTGCAGCGTTGGCGGCTAGTGTTTACCAACAGAGCGGTGGCCCGGCGCGCCGTCTAGCCGCGGCTGCGGTCGCTGGCCTTGGGCGCCGGAGATGACGCTTCGGCCAGGCGTCTCCCCCCACCTCTCCCCAGAGGCACGCCGTGTTTCCCGGAGTAGTCGCGCTATCCTCCGCCACCCGGCCGGGCGCGCGGAATATTCCCGCAGGATGCGTCACTGGAGGCACGCGAAAGCTGGAGCTGCGGGAAAGGAAGAAAGGGAAGGAAAGGGGGACAGTGGAAAGAAACCGATCGCCCGTGCCGACACGTCATAGGAGAGGCGGGCAGGTGTGGTGGCAGGTGGACGCGCGCGTCCTTGTTTCCAGCGCGGGATTTTGCATGATGTGTCCGCTTCGCTTCTCAGCGGCGCGTGAGGGTTACGTACGTGCCATCAGTGCTCCTTCTTCTGTGGCTCGAATGGTTCACTGTTTGTGTTAATGGACGCAGTGGGTATAGTATTTCTGTAGTGGCAACCTCGTAACGGATACTGATAACACCGTAGGTATGTTTACCATAAAGAGATGACTTTGAATTCTCTGCCTTTCGTTTGTTCTACTTCTCTCATTGTCAATGTGTATTCGAAAAAGAGAGCGGGATGGAAACAGTGTTCCGAAGTGTTACACTTGCAGGTACGTTTCGTTGTTTATTAATGTTTTAATTTCTGACATAGTGCTAGTTCCGACTGAAAAAAAAGAAGATGTTTTATGGAATTGTCCGTAGTTATCATCGCTGCGTGTGTTGTGTCTGATAACACTGTCCAATAGAAATAATTTCATTACTTTCGTTACGTAGTAGCTCAATCCTAAGGTTGTTTGGGCACAGAGTCCACGTTGACCGCAGTATTTCTATCCCGTGACTTCCGCCTCCGTAGCTCAGCAGTAGCGTCAATGACTACCACGGAGGAGGCCCGGGTTCGATTCCCGGCAGGGGACTGGGTGTTGTGTGTTGTCCTAATCATCATTGGCACGTAAGTCGCCCACGCGGTGTCAAATAGAAAGACTTACACTAAGGCAGCCGAACAGTCCCGCAAGGGATCTCCCGGCCAAGAAAGCCATACGCTCATTTCCATTTCCCATAAAGTCAATCTTTTTCTAATATACTGTGTAAAGCAGAGTGTCCGTATGTGTGTACGTGTTGCATACAAATCTACAGTTTTGTTCCAATCTTTATGAAATTTTGTACACGTAAGCTTCAATCCATGAGGACGGTCGCCGTAAGTGTAAGAACCACATCGATATATAGTTCACGAGAAATGACGTCATGAACGATGAGATGCGCGAAAAACTGCTGCATTTTGCGACAATGCTGCTTATTTTCTCCTAAACCACTGGACCGATTTCAACCAAATTTGGTACACACATTCCTTGCCGTGAGGTAACGATTGCTGCATGTTTAAGAATCACATATGGCACATGGTTCAGAAGATAAGACGTAAAATCAATAGGAATCGCAAAAAAATGACACATAATGCGGCGAGATTTTATAAATACGCTATATGGGAATGAGAGTACTTAGCGATTTGCAACAAACTTTAAACAAAATTTCAAACCTTTATTACATTTTTTCTTGCTGACAACCATAGCAAAATGATGAAACGAAAAAAGATTTTCCGCTTACTACTTTTTCGCTCTTTAAGGAGTAAAACTGCGGTATTCGGTATGGCGTTACAATTTATAATTTGTCACTACAAATTGTACCCACAGGAAATTTTACAAACAGCATACACACATATAGTTGTGTGTACCTTCTAAATTGTATCACAGTACGACATGTACTTTATGAGATATGAGTACATAAGCAGTAACGTTCATGGAAAACCGCCCCATCACGCACCAAATTTTAATCTATTACTTCTTTACTACTAATTGCATTCCGAAGAGATTTTACAGACAAACAGCCCTTATACAAATGAATATATACCTGAAAAATTGCAGGAATAAATAAATAAATAAATACGCCGGGTGTTTAGCTAGTTATATATAAAACAGAGTGTCCGTATGTTTGTGTGTTTACTTGTGTGTACGTATTGCATACAAATCTACATTTTTCTTCCAATGTTTATAAAACTTTGCACGCGTAATCTATGAGAACGGTCGCCGAAACTGTTAGAATCACGTACAACACATTCTTCACGAGATATGATGTCATAAGCAATGAGATTCGGGGAAAATTGCTGCAGCAAACGACAATGCTGCACATTTCCTCCTAAATCACTGGACCGATATCATCCAAATTTGGTACACATATTCCTTACTGTGATGTAACAAGTGCCATAATGGTAACAACCACATAGACACATGCTCCAGGAGATATGACTTCATAAACAATAGGACTCGCAAAAAAAAAAAAAAAAAAAAAAAAACTGCCACATCGTGTGTTGAGACTTTATTTATACACTGTATGAGAATGAGAGTACTTAGCCACTTGCAAAAACTTCAAAAATAATTTCAAACCTGTATTATATTTTTTCACGCTAGCAACCACAGAAAATTGATGAAAGGAAGAAAGTTTCTCGCTTACTACTTTTCCGCTGTTCATGAACGAAACTACGGCATTCCATATGACATTACAATTTATAATTTCTATTATACAAATTGTAGCCGCAGGAAATTTTACAGACAGTATAGACACATATATCTGAATCTGCCTTCGAAATTGTACCACAGTACGAAATGTTGTTCCTGAGATACGAGGAGACAAAAAGTAACGTTCATGGAAAACCGCCCCATCACGCACCAGGTTTTAATCTATTACTTCTCTACTACTAACTGTATTCGTAACAGACTTTATCGACATTCAACACTTATACAAATGAATATACACCTACAAAATTATACAATTTTACTACATATAATTCAATAAATAGGATATAGTATATATTGCGATGGGTAAAAATCTTTCACATCATGCACCACATTTTAATACATTTACCTATTTACTACTGAGGCACTCATGTAGTCCAGTCAGCTGAAAGAAATTCCTAAAAGGTGACAGTGCTGTTGACAACTGTGAACCAACTGTGAACTGTACTCGGCTGTATACAAAAGCAAAGACTTCTATAGAGCTACAGGGAAAGGAAGAGAATGAAACATTGTACATCCAAGGAATACCCATTATTTCAGGCAGATCTACCTTTTAACTTGAAGAGACTGTAGTTTCCAGTGAGACTTGCATTTTCTGTTACGATTAATAAATCACAGTGAAATCTATTAAACACTACAGAGTGGTTTTGACATCCCCATCTTTCTCACATGCACAACTACATTACACTTGCTCAGGGATAGGCTCCTCAAAGAATTTATTCATATTAGGTTTTGTACAAGTAACTAGAAGTATTGAATTACATGAATGTATTACGGTTACATATCATTTGCATCTTGATGACTACCTTTGTTTGTTTGGATACTGCAGTTATTATTCTGTACATTATGCAAGACTGCCTTATTTCTTAAATAGTCTCTCATAAATATGACATGTCATTTAAGAAAAGGAGATGGACAGAGAGAGAACGGATATAAGATGTACTAAATCAAAGCTTGAATAAATAAATAAATATCTCAGGCAACGTAGGGTTTTCACCTAGTTGGCTATAAGCTAGAAAAATTAACGAAATATGCGATTTTAACATTAAATAATTTAATTTAATCAATGTTATTGGATAGCAATGCGTTGAGAAACTGGGGTGTTTCAACGAGTGTCAGTCTGATCATGTGACCTACGATAGCCATGGAGGACATCGTGACGGCTGTGGAATACGGCCGCCGTGGAGTGGCCGAGCGCTCTAAGGCGCCTTGCAGCGGTTCGCGTGGTTGCTCGCCGTCGGAGGTTCGAGTCCTGCCTCGGGAATGGATGATATGTTTGTGTGTGTTGTTCTTAGTATAAGTTAGCTGAAATTAGTTGAAATAGTTTGTAAGCCTAGGGACTGATAACCGCAGCAGTTGAGTATTAGAACTTTTGTGGACTACGTAAACATCTCTTAAGACTCCTCTATGATGGCTGTTTTTGTTTTGTTTTGTTTTTTTGCAAGTCACTGCCCACCTCACATGGACAGGAGGTTTGATGAGCAAGATTATATACGCTTGTTGGTGTGTCTTCACATCTGTGAAGCATCGAGCGTTGCCTCTGTATCCACAACAACATGCCCGTAATTTACGAGAAGGGCGTGAAATATGCGTAGACCTTCGGAGCCACATATCTGTGGAAACATACCAAGGATTTATCGAATTTATGCCACGGAGAATCATTGCTATATTTGGTCCAAATATGGACGAGTTAGCTGTTACATATGTAGCACTTGAGTGTAGGCCTTCGTTTCTAATACAACAAAGTTGTTCTGATATTAACACGGGCGCTAAAAACTTTGCTGCTGTGCGCCCTAAACATCCTATCCTATCATATCCTGATATTAACAAAAAACCTTTTTGATCTTGAAAGTCTCATTTGGAAGACCAGTTCTCTTGACCAATTTCTTATGAAAATATATGAAGATATTCAATAAGTTGAATTATAAAATATTCATCTAACAACCTTAGCAATATACTAATGCAATAACAGAGAAACTCCAGCACTGAAAAATAGATACCTACTCTTTCAGGAATGACTCCAGGCATAACACTAAATGCTGATTAATTACCAAATTTTGGAAAAAACGCCGGCTAAGAACCAAAGTTGTTATATTGTTTCGATTGTGAGATGACCAAAATTTTTAACGGAAAGCGATAAATTGTACTTTACTAATGCTAATATTTGCGAATGTTCACTTAATCAACGATTCCTTCGGAGCCAATAAGATATTTGCGCTGTTGCACTGAAATGTTCAAAAATGTTCAAATGTCTGTAAATCTATCGTACCAAACTGCGTGGTCATCAGTCCATAGCTTACAAACTACTTAAACCTGGGTAAACTAACCTAAGGACAAACACACACACCCATGCCCCAGGGAGGTCTCGAACCTCCACGGCGAGCAACCACGCGCTCCGCAGCAAGGCGCTTTAGACCGCTCGGCTGCTCCACCGTGGCGCACTGAAATGTATTGGTTATCTACAGTTAAATTTTATTTGTGTGTTGTAGGCGTTAACTTTAGAAGGGCCGCCCTCCGACATTCAATTTTTTTCAGAAATTTTGTGTTGATAAAGAAAATAAAACACCCCCGAAATACTTAATTCACTTTTATCACGGCATTGATTTATTAGATGTTATATTATTCAGTATAATTTATGCTTCCTTCTTACCTGTAGGCTAATATACAGTTATACAGGTATCTCTTGTTTAACGAACTCGATAGAATGCAATACACTGATAGGAGCTGAACATTTCGCAACCATTGTAATGGTGCATACCGTTTACAGTAATTTCACCTACTGATGTATACAGTAACGGTTAAATAAATAACGGACAGTTTGTCACATACATTCTACGTGGAAGCGGTGGGGAAGAGGTGAGTGGTCAAGGCTGATTTCATAATGTCTCTCTTTTGCTTGACGAGCTAGACTTTGTCTGTAATGGTATCTCCGTCGATATGTCAGACACTACAAAGCAAGGAAACAAATTCTGTTCGTATATACAAGGTTCCTTACATAAAAAAAGTAATAGCTGGGAAAAAAGAGTTTTAAATGCATACCTGAAGAACTAAGTCTACCTGTTTAATTCTGTGAAACACATCTCTGTGGTTTGGTCCATAATATATATCATAAAAAAAGGTAAAGCAAAAATCTAGCAATAGGACAGTAGGAGAGATGTTAATGTGTTTAGTAGTATCGAAAATGGAAACGTACTCATAGCTCTTAAGATACGCTTTTTAGAGCACATGTTTATTTGACATTTTTTGTTGTTTTGGTGTAAAGACCTATCTCCAAAAATTGTCGGTATTTTGCTTTTCTTTTTGACACCGCGATACGTGTAGTTACTGTTGTACTACGATTCCTGTAAGGCAAAAGGGGTTTGTAAAGAGCTACAGAACAGTTCACACTCTGTCCGTATACCATGCATAATTGACAGTAAGTCATTGAGTAAAACTGAAGTGCTATCTGGCGTTCCCCAGGGGAATGTTACAGGGTCCCTACTGTTCCTTATTTTTATAAACGATTTACGAGACAACGTGAGTAGCTCCGTTAGACTGTTCGCGGATGATGCTGTCACTTATCGGGTAGTAAAGTCACCAGAAAATCAAAAGCAACTGCAAAATGATTTAGATAAGATATCTGCATGGTGGAAAAATGGCAATTGACCCTTAATAATGAGAAGAGTGAAGTCATCCATATGACCACTAAAAGAAACCCGTTACACTTAATTTACACGATAAATCAGTCAAAACTACAGGCCGTAAATTCAACCAAATGCCTAGGAGTAACAAACAACTTAAATTGAGGAAAAAAAAAAAAAAAAAAAGAAGCACATACAAAAATTGTAAGGAAAGAGAACCAAAGACTACATTTCGTCGGCAGAACACTTAGAAGATGCAACAGTTCTACTAAACAAACTGCCTACACCACACTTGTGCGTCCTATTTTTGAGTGTTGCTGCGCATTGTGGGATCCCCCACCAAGTGGGATTGTCAGACGATTTAGAGGAAGTACAGAGAAAGGTCAGCTCGTTTTGTATTAGCACGCTATAGGGAAGAGAGTGTCGCGGAAATGATGCACGAATTGGGGCGTTATTCGTTGCGGCGAGGTCTATTTGGGAATTTCTTTCACCAACTTTCTCTTCCGAATGCGAACATAATTTGTTTTGTTTCTGAAAATAAGAGCCATAAAATAAATTTAATCTTGATTTTCTGATTCTGAGACAAATCATAATTGTGTCCTTACTATAATAATATTTAACTTTTTTTAATTTACTGAACAGTGTTTTTCGTATTTGAAAATTACGTCATAGAACAGCAAATATGTAAGTTACTGAAATAACACAGATTTAAATCACAGTCTGTTCCTTTGCGTCGTAATCATCAGCAACACTTCCTAAAAACTGTAAGGACCTTCCAGAAAACTGTATGTCTACAAATTATTCTACAGCGATTCTGTCACCGTCTAATCCTCCCGTTTAATTTATAATACATAGCAAAAGTTGGTATGATTGAAAGTACTCCTATCAGTGCGTTTAATCATCCAGATGCTATTACAGTACGATCTACATCGGCAGCAGCTTGCGGATTTTCCAGCAGAACATGTATTTATTTCGCCATGAAGAGAGTGTCGTACCAGTTAGCATTCACTGGTTCGTCAGGGACCTAGAGAGAATCCAGATGCTCTGAGCGACGTGCCATACTGACCAACGCATTGGACATTTGCCTTCTGGACAGACGGCACTTCAGATCATCCATCATTACGTTTACCGCGAATCTGTAGCGAATGTCGAAGAAAGTTACATGGAAACATTACGTTTACCGCGAATCTGTAGCGAATGTCGAAGAAAGTTACATAGAAAATCACAAGGACCATTTTTCAACACGAGCTTGAGCAATGCGAGAGTGTGTTCCACCGCGCGAAGAACGCCGTATGGTCTGGAGCGCCAAGTCGCGGACTGGGTGGACGTTCCCTCTGAGGTTCGAATCCTCCCTCGGGTATGGGTGTGTGTGTGTGTTGTCCTTAGCATAAGTTAGTGGAAGTAGTATCTAAGTCTAGTGATCGATGATCCTAGTGGTTTCGTCCCTTAGAATTACAAATATGTGAACATTTGAATGTGTTCCGACTTTTTGATCTCATAGTGACCGGAATGTTAATTTCAAACCATCCCCTCCTAGTACTTTATTCCGTATGAAATGCTCAGTATAGGGAGGGCTAACGCATAATCTGGTAGTTTCGGCAGCGTGGAGAATGCAGAATTTTCTGGAAGAATGTCTTTCGTTGTTACAAGCGCCCAGTTTTATTCAAACTGGTGGGAGATTGTGGGTAGTGAGAATCATGGCCAATGGGCTGTCCGTCGCGGTTTTGCGAGGTCAGACGCGACCAATGGTCACAGCTCACCGCCGATGACGACTGCCGGTGACTTCATCGGGTTGACTTTCAAGGTTAAAAAGCTAGATCTGAATATCTTGCATATGATACCTCTTGTTCATGTATTCTGTTCAGTTTTCCGCCGCTTCTGCTGCGATTGGATCAACTTATAAAGAAATATTGAATTTAGGGTATTGAACACAACAGTGAAATTTGTAAGAAATGGCTTGATTACCTCAAGGGATGCCATTTGCATCCAAACTCAACGAAATTCTAGAACTTCAGAGGTAAAGATTTAATTAACCTTTTCGAACCCTCTGCCTACAAATGTTTACATAACTTCTACGGTGTCTAAGATGGTTCAGAAGAATTTCTTTCTAAACGGAAAGAACGTGTATACGACACCTGAGTGTTCAATCATTTCATCATGCACAATTACTGCCACCTGCGGAAGATCACTATAAAAATATTAAGAAGCGAGTGTTGAACTGCGCAGCAGTTTGCGAACTTCAAAGAGCACGGAAATTGTAGGTTACTTGTATTCCATTGTATAATTGAAAGTAGAAGTTGTTATTTTGCGATGTAGTTATTGAACGATCAGTTTATTTGGTACAACAGTTGGTACTAAAAAATTAATTACTTTAGTCCGTAAAAAAGGCCTTCTTTTTTAGTATACGCAGTGTGGTAATATGAAAACGGATGCATATAATTGCATACATCTTGCTTCTAAAATCATTGAAAATTAAACTTAAGCGTATTACAGCATTAAAAATAATTTTCTTGAGAGAAAAAAATCAGGTCTGAAAGGGTTAAGAGACTCATATACGATAATCGATTCTGTTTTCAGTACAGGAACAGAATAACCGAAGATGCAGAAAAGGTTGCTATTTGCAGATATGGACATCAAATCAGTGTCAGTAAATATCCCTAGTTATTCGTACTGCATCAGTTATGACCTCAATGACGTCAACAAATAATTAAGAACGCGAAAACAAGAATGTACAACCAAAATATTTTGTTTACATATAATCGGTCGCGCGAAATGACCGCGTAGTCTATCATGATCCGCCGGAGGTTGGAGTCCTTCCCCGGGCATGAATATGTGTGTTGACTTTAGAGTACGTTAGTTTAAGTAGTTTGTAAGTCTAGGGACTGATAACCATAGAAGTTTCGTCAAACAGGCATATGAACACTTTACACATTCGGGTACGATTCTTCTAATTACAGCCATGTTCAAAATTGTAAAATCATTAAAATCTAATGATTAAAGGTGGAAGCGAAATCTACGTTTGCATCTGTGCTCTGTAAGTCAGGTACGGCGTGTTGCGGGGAGTCCTTCGAGTAACACTATTACTTCTTCACTTCTCCGCCCTACTTACGAATGCATGGAAAGAACGACCGTCTGCAAGCCTTTGTATGAATCTCAATTTATCTGATGCTTTCGTCACAGTCGTTATGCGAGATTTGTATGGCACGCCTGAATCCTTGGAACGTACACTTTCTCAACGTTCAGCGTAAATTTCTGTGAGATTCATACTGCCTCTCTCGTGTAGTCTCCCACTGTAGTTAGCTGAGCGTCTCTGCGGTGCTGCTCTTGCGTTTACAAAACAAACCAGAGATGCAGCACAACTGATTGGAGAAAGTTCCACACGACAGAAATGTTCATGAAACAGTTTGTAAACTACTTCTCTCGTCGGTGATAAGACTCTGTGTCGGGAATCTGCTTTCCTGTATTTATTTTAATTTCATCACACACAAAGGGCACTAATAACGCTCACCAGTAAATATTTTGAGGCTGTTACTTTTTGTAGTCTGGTTCGGTAGCTCAAAACGTAATTACTGTACTAGACTAGAAACTTGAGCCGGCCGCAGTGGCCGAGAAGTCTGCGGCGCGCCAGTCACAGTCTGCACGGCCGCTACAGTCGGGGGTTCTAATCCTCCCTCGGGCATGGATGTTTGCGTCGTCTTTAGTATAAGGTAGTTCGTTAGTACTTTTTAAGTTTAGGGACTGATGGCCCCGCAGTTAATGCAGCTAAGTGCCTCAAGCTAAACAAGCATTTGAACATTTAGAAACTTGGAAACCCAGAATTCAAACCCCAGTCAGTTTGTCGTGTCACTTTCAAGGAAAGTGTTTGGGCTCGAACAAACATATCTGTATGAACGTTTGGTTACACTACCATTACGTGCCCCTTAATATACTAGTGGGTGTCGTTTTTCTGGAAAACTCTGAAATCATGCTCTAGATAGCGCTGTATATGTAGACGCCATACGCAATGTCGTATGTGTTGAAACCTCTTACGTAATGATAATCGTGCATGTTTTCTAGTGTGCTGTCATCAAACACCGTGGTGATACTTGCGACTTTAACCTTCTTCTCGCGAGACGAACAAACGGAGGGAGTCACCATGGGTAGCCCACTCTCCCCTGTGGTCGCAAATTTGTACATGGAGAATTTCGTGGAGGAAGCCCTGGCGTCATCTGAATGGAAACCTACTTGCTTTTTCCGTTATGTGGAGGACACTTTCGTCATCTGGCCACATAGTGTGCATAAACTCCTTGACTTCCTTACACATCTGAACTCCATACACCCCAACATCAAATTCACTATGGAGACTGAAACGGAGGTTAGATTGCCGTTCCATGACGTCTTGGTCAAAAGAAGAGGTGATGGCACCCTGGGTCATGGTGTGTATCGGAAGAAAACGCACACTGATGTGTATTTACATGCAGACAGTTGTCAGCACCCTTCCCAGAGGAATGGGGTACTTACAACTCTAGTACATAGGGCGCGCACTATCTGCGACGCAGAGAGTCTACCCCAGGAATTGGAACACCTGAGAACAGTACTCAGAGTGGCAGATTCAGCAGGATTTCCGCCCAACCACTACAGCACAACCTATGGAAACGGATGAAAACACGAGGGAGGAGGTAGGCACTGCGTTTATTTCATATACCGGAGCACTCTCGGGAAAGGTCGCCCGCATTTTGAAGAAACACCAGGTTGGGACTGTCTTTTGTCCGTCGAATAAAAGTCGAGTATGAACGCACTTATGATTCTGGTACAGACGTCGAGATACTGGGATTGGGTCGTTAGAGAGGCCATTGAAATTCGCACTAGTGACGACCTTATAAACCGTGACTGTGGCTATAATCTTAGCAAAGCTTGAGGATCAGCGATTGGGTTAATTAAGAGTAAATCTAGCAAACGTAACGTAGTGACGACCGCGGCGGACAGAGCCCTCAACATCGAGTCATCTCAGACGCCGTCGCAATCGGTTCCACTGCCCGACCGCGGTGCGGGACGCGGACCGCGGAGGGGGCGCTCCGCGGGCGGAGGGTATTTAAATCGCCCGCCACTGGGCTAGAACCCAGTTCCCTTCGAGCCGCCGTAGCGTGCGGATCTCCGTGCCGGCGCGTTTCCTGGAGATCAATCCGTCATTTCACCTGATGATGGCGACATGTCTTATCGCCGAAATATTGTGCCCGTTGAACACTGTAGACCGGCAGTACACCCGTGGATATTTTGATTAGTTAAATATTTTTTACAACAAAGAGTATAAATGTCATTTACCATCAACATCGCGACACATTTGCAAAAACGTCCAAAGTATATGTGGCAACTAACAATACTGAAGTCATTGGTGTTCCCGAATCTGTTAAAAAGAAGACTCAGTTAAAAAAGAAAATGCTTGTAGTCGGTCTCGAACCCACTTCGAGAGCAAAGATCGATGCCGCTAACCACACGGCTATTCTTGCTATGTGGAGAGCAGTGACTTCATTATCCTTCATGATCCGATATTCTGAAGGCTCTTAATTTATAGTTATAAGATATTTTAACAAATACGTTGTGTTTTCGATTAATCTTCAATGCGGCTAAATCAAATATGAAGGGCGGATGTTGCCTTCATGGAGGATTTTCGCATGGACCAGGTGTGCAGTAGCTTCATTATCTTGCTTCGGGGCCATTCGTGCGTAACCGCCAGAGCTCGAGTAGCCAGGAGCTGGTGTGTCTACCAGCTACAACATCAGTGTTAAAAGCGGCGTTTCCCCCTGCCCCTCCCCCTTGCCGCGTGAGTGCCAAGATGCTGCCTCCAGGGGGTTCAGAAGAGAATTTGAACCTGAGCTGCGCATGCGCACTGCAACGCTGCGGCTACTGCAGCCTATATTGAGCGGCCGCGCTACGACTCATATAAGTGCTGCCTCCGCAACGTAAAAGTTTCTCATGCGGAAAAACACTTTGAATGTGCATATAAAATGATCCGATACAAGAAGTAATTGAATAATGATAGTTTAAAAACAAACACTTCTATCTGATTTATTTATTTACATTTTTTCACGGCGAGCTTTTTACGGGGGTTCACTGAACCAGCACACACATAGGACGTGCCGCCACTGGGTAGTACTATTAAATCATTAGTTTGCGCAAATAAAGTAAATTTATATTTTTTAAAAACACAGTCTCGATCGCAAGAGAACTTTTATTGTTCTTAGGCAACCGGTTTCAGTCTGTTTGTGAGACCATATTCAGGCCGACTGCAATACAGTAATGTTTCAAATATTAAGAAGGATGTACAGAATACGATATTATGGCAATAAACAGTAAAATAATAACAATGTGAAAAGTCATACCCATGACAGCCGATTGTGGGCGGGTCGGGAACCGTTGGCTGTGGACATCAACTGCGGAATATTGCAGTGATGGTCGAGTTTATATATGGCCAGCTCAGCCCCCCCCCCCCTCCAAATGCGGCATTACATTATTGAGAGTCAATCATGTAGTTATTAATAATTTTGTTGTTGTTGTTGTCTTAGAGGCTACAGTTATGATATTAAAAACGGGGGATAAATATACAAGAACATACAGATTATTACACTCGTTGAGACTGGTAACAATTTAGAGAAAATCGTGTTGAATAAAGATTAAAAACAAAATTGTTAATAAGTACATGATTATTAATAAGTACATGATTGACTCTCATAATGTAATGCCGCATGTGTGGGGGGGAGGAGGGCTGAGCTGAGCTGGCCATATATAAACTCGACCGTTACTGCAGTATTCCGGTATTCCGCAGTTGATTTCTACAGCTAACGGTTCCCGACCCGCCCACAATCGGCTGCCATGGGTATAACTTTTCACATTGTTATTACTTTACTGTTTATTGCCATAATATCGTATTCTGTACATCCTTCTTAATATTTGTAACATTACTAAATTGCAGTGGGCCTGAAGATGGTCTCACAAGCAGACTGAAACCGGTTGCCTAAGAACAATAACAATTCTCTTGCTATCGAGACTGTGTTTTAAAAAAATATTTCATTAACGATCGCTGTTTCTCCAGAAATGTATTCTAAAATTATAAAGTAAAGATTCAACTGGCCGGCGCAGGGAGTTGACCGAGTTATAGATATGGGAAAGTTTGACTGACAAGGAAAGTACATGGGCTCGAACAAACATATCTGCATGAACGTTTGGTTACAGAATCTCTACGTACACCTCAATGTGCTGGTGGGTGTCGTTTTTCTGCAAAGCTCTGCAACCATGCTCTAGATAGCACTGTAGATGTAATTGTAGACGCCATACGTAATGCAGATATGTTAACTATAACTTTTATAACAATAATCATCACACATGTTCTCTAGCGAATTGTCATCAAAAGCCGTGATGATAGTTGCAACTGTAACCTTCTTTCCGAAAGGCTGTTGGTATTCACTGCCACTGCTTCTATCGCCTCCTCCCGCACTTACCATAGCACTACCGCTTGCAATGAGTTGTTCGTCATTATCATCCCTATTATCATTATTATGAGTTTGTAACAACAGTATCTAACGTATGCTCATATTTCTGTACCATAACAGATACGAGAAAGCATGCAAATGATTCATCTTCTACACTAATACCATCTTAACGAAGAAGGGTTCTTCGTAACTTCATCTCAACTAATCGCAATACATTAGCAGGATTGATTAGCAATCGCCGACCCATCTGACGCTTCACCACACAAATAACAACACAAAACGCAACTTCGGAGGCACACTGCACCGTCCCTACTGGCGAACCGACAGGTCAAAGTGCAATGCGGTATGGTACACGCATAGGCCTCTAACGGACGACTGCAGAGTTGTGCTGATCCGGGAGTATCACTAGTGCAATAAGGGATCTTTACATTATCTCTCATACGATTTAGGTGTATATGTGTTTGTTCGAGCCCAAGTACTTTCCTTGTGAGTGTTCGCTGTAGAATACCGCCGCAGCACGGCGGGCATCAGAGTGTTTGTTGTTTGCCGTGCGTGAGCGGGCAGCGGTCACGTGAGCCTGCGTTCCCTTGAAAGTTCAGTGGCGATGCCGACGCCTCGACCTTCCCCGCCCAGCGCACAGCACGGACAGGCCTTCGCCTTGCTCGGGCGTGAGATCCGTGCCCCGACTGCTAATGTCTCGGTTTTAGCACTTGTGGCAAAGCTTCGACGCTCGCACGAACTCTCGTATGACATAAAACGTTCGACTGACAAGGGACACCTTTGGCCGACAACGCTCGGAACAGTAGGAAAACATGCTTAGAATAACACTCGGCCGTAAAAACAACTGTGGTCTGCGCAGATTCCATTTTGAACTTTGCATTGTACCACAAGCTCCAATTTAATATAGATACAATAATCGAGACATCAACAACATAGGGGTGAAATTACACGTAGATGAATGTCAGAACCGGGCATAGTTCTTCAGTCTCACCATATCTCGTTTTCCTTCCTGAAGGAGATTGACGAACTACCAACTAACAGGGAGGTGATGCCTTTTACTGATTCTACAAGACTTTGGGAGATTCCCTCTTCTCTTACATCTTCTTTCTTGTTATTTACCCAAAGGGGATTTCCTGTCAGAGAGGACACAGTTCGTAGTAATCGATGGAAAGGCAACGACTAAAACAGAGGTGATATCGGGCGTTCCACAGAGTAGTGTTATTGGTCCTCTGCTGTTCCTTATTTAAATAAACGATTTAGGGGAAAATCTAAGTTTGTTCTCTTAGATTCTTTGCAGATGACGCCGTCATTTACCGTCAAGTAAAATCATCTGAAAGTCAAAACCAACTTCAGAACGATCTGAATAAGATATCGCTATGGTGTAAAAATTGGCAATTGACTCTAAATAATGAGAAGTGTGAAGTCGTCTACATGAGTACGAAAAAAAAATCCGTTAAACTTTGTTTACAATATAAATCAATCAAACGTGAAGGCCGTAAACTCCACAAAATACGTAGGAATTACTATTATTTCAGACTTAACCAGGAAAGAACACGTAGATAATGTCGTAGGAAGGGCGAATCAGAGACTGCGTTTTATTGACAGAACCCTTAAAAAATGCAACAGAACTACAAAAGAAACTGCATACACTACGCTTGTCCGTCCACTTTTGGAGTATTCCAGCTCAGTGTATGACCCTTATCAGATGGGTTTGACGGAGGACATCGAAAGAGTCCAAAGAAGGGCAGCTCGTTTCGTATTGTCACGATGCAGGGGAGACAGCGTTACGGAAATGATACAGGATCTGGGATGGGAATCATTACAACAACGGCGCTTATCGCTGCGGCGTTGGCTACTTACGAAACTCCAAAAGATGTTTGTAGAGTCTATGGGACTTAACTACGGGGTCATCAGTCCCTAAACTTACAAACTACTTATGAACTACTTACAACTAAGGACGGCACAAATATCCATGCCCGCGGGGGGATTCGAACCCCCAACCGTAGTGGCCGTGCAGACCGTGACTGGAGCGCCTCAGTCCCCTCGGCCACAGCGGCCGGCTACGAAACTCCAATCGCCAACATTCTCCTCCGAATGCGAAAATATATTGTTGACTCCCACTTACATAGATAGAAACGACCATCAGAATAAAATACGAGAAGTCAGAGCTCGAACGGAGAGATTCAGGTGTTCTTTCTTCCCGCGTGCTATTCGAGAATGGAATGGGAGATAAATAGTATAATGATGGTTCGATGTACTCTCTGCAAGGAACATAAATGTGATTTCCAGCGTATCCCATGTAGATGTAGATGAATCTCTCCTATCTTATTTGTTGTTATTTTCCCAAAGAAATATCCCATCAACTATAAAATTAATGTCATGTATAGAACAGATCGTAATATGAAAAATGCCATTCAAAATAGGAATGAAAGCTGGACCGGAACAGTTTTCCGTAGAGATAGAAGTTCCCAGTGGTTGTTTGTTACGCGGGATTGCCTACCATAGCGTCACTGTTTATTCTGGCGGTCTGCGTTTGCCAGTGTGGCGTGATGACAAATTTATATTGATATGGCCGTACTAGTGGTTTTTTTATAATATATGTTGTTTTGTTGCGTCATTCATGTTCAGTTTAAGTATAAAGAGTCAGACCCACGTGATAATAGATAATCAATAGACCGTCACGGGCATTTTGAAACAAAGTGGAAGTGAACTATGTGCACGCCCCTTGAAAGCGACGTTTTTACATTTAAAATCAGTTTCACATTCACGCGATCCAGTATGATAATGCACACTAATTACATTTTCAAATGATGATATGAGTATGTCTATGTCAACCTGTCTTCCTCCAAGCATATTGCAACACAGGCTTATACGTCGCTGCAAAAAACTGATTCTAGGTCACAGATTGAAGTTTGGTGATGAAATAATGTTCATGTACGTCTCACACTTTGTTATGACCATCGGAATATTTCCTCTGCCCTTTCAGGACTGTCACGTGTGGAGCATATGGTGTCTTGACCTATTATAATTACTTTCATTAGGGTTTTTGACACTGTGGACTGGAAATGTTCGATAGACCGACGTCATTGAACTTCATATAATAACCAGAATGCGGTACTGATATCTTGTTACTTTGTTTCCGTCCATTAAAATGTCAGTTGTGGTAAATCCATCGCTTTGCATCGAAATGGCACGGACCTCAGCTTTCTTGAAGCTTTCGGCGTCAAATTTGCCCATTGTGAGTGAAATAAAATAAAATAAAACATCAGTACAACAGACGGGACTGGAAAATTATCGACTTACGCTTTACCTTCGTTATTTCTTATCACACGGTTCTTGCCAAGGTGACAGCGTGAGGACGTCAAAGCGACGTCAGTGCAGCCATTATGTGATAGCCTGAACTGACAACTGTGAAAAACAGATGTGCGTTCCACCGGTCAGTTATGAGGAATAAGTGTTAAATAGTGTGCAGATGTAGTCACCGTTTATTTGTCACCAGTTGCAAAGTAACAACAAGTGTTCAAAAAGAGAAAAGCATTCACCTTGATTACTTGGAAATTCTGGTATGAAAAAAAAAAGTCATCACATGGGCGAAACTTAATATTATCAATACGAACTTACCAATATATAATTGGAATTCAGACCAATTAGAGGCGTGAATTGAATATCGTCCCAAATAAGGAATTTTATGAGTTTCTATTTCCCCTACTTTATATGACTCTGATGGTCGATATAATGACAGAAGTGTTGATGCAAATAGGTGAAGGTAATATGAGCGCAATGGCGTTTGTGGGCAACGTAATGTTGTGTAGTAATTGAGAAGAAAAATTACAAGTCAGGTACGGAGGTAGTAAAAGAAATTCATTGAAAAGAAGTGGTGGTGACAACAAGGAATGAGAGAAGAGTTACAAGAGATGGTAGTGGGAGAAGAAGGGCCGGCCGCGGTGGCCGAGGGGACTGAGGCGCTCCAGTCGCGGTCTGCACGGCCACTACGGTCAGGGGTTCGAATCCCCCCCTCGGGCATGGATATTTGTGCCGTCCTTAGTGTAAGGTAGTTGATAAGTAATTTTTAAGTTTAGGGACTGATGACCCCGTAGTTAAGTCCCATAAGCTTAACAAACATTTGAACATTTTGGAGAAGAAGAAAGTGGAAAATTTTAAGTACTTGTGGTTTGTAATTCAGGGCAGCGACAAGACCGGCGCCTTGGCCTGCCGGCCACCCCTCATCGCCTTGCTGCACGCTTGCCCGCCGCGCCGCTTTGCAGTCAGAGCAGAATCCTAAGAGGAGTGAACTGTCCAGTATCCGCTCAGACGGCAGAACCGCCGCGCACTGAACTCAGGACCAGCTTGTATAATTGATTCCATACTATACCGTGTTAGGAATACGAAAAACTAAAGCTCTAGCGTGAAGAAAGCAGATTAGGAATGCCGGAAACGGTCAGAGTAAGAATTTGGGGGGAGGAGACGCGTCAGGACGATAGCAGTGTATAAGCAAGACACATGACATGGAAATGAGAGGATGGGCAAGAGATAGGTAGGACTTGGGAGTAAAGGAAGAGTGCAGAAAACAGAAAAGACTTGGAGACAGTGAAGAGAGGAAGGTGGCGCAGAATAGAAAACGATAGACACACTATTGTTTCCTTCAGACCCTGACACGGTCTGGATACTGCAGATGTCGAGGATGATTCTGACAGTTTTACACGGAAGTGGCAGAGGGGTGGGAGGCGGGACACAAATGGGTGGAAGGGGGGGGCATTTTTTGCATTGAATTATGCAAGCAAATAATGTAAATTCCTGATGTGTGAAGTACGTCTACAGGGTGAGTCACCTAACATTTCCGCTGGATATATTTCGTAAACCGCATCAAATACTGACGAACCGATTCCACAGACCGAACGCGATGTGAGGGGCTAGTGTAATTGGTTAATACAAACCATAAAAAATGCACGGAAGTATGTTTTTCAACACAAACCTACGTTTTTTTAAAAGGAACCCCGTTAGTTTTGTTAGCATATCTGATCATATAAACAAATACGTAATCAGTGCCGTTTGTTGCATTGTAAAATGTTAATTACATCCGGAGATATTGTAACCTAAAGTTGACGCTTGCCGGCCGCGGTGGCCGAGGGGACTGAGGCGCTCCAGTCACGGTCTGCACGGCCACTGCGGTCGGGGGTTCGAATCCCCCCTCGGGCATGGATATTTGTGCCGTCCTTAGTTGTAAGTAGTTCATAAGTAGTTTGTAAGTTTAGGGACTGATGACCCCATAGTTAAGTCCCATAGACTCTACAAACATTTGAACATTTGAACATTAGTTGACGCTTGAGTACCATCCTCCGATGTTCGGTCGTGTGTATCGGAGAACACTGAATTAAGTAGGGATCCAAAGGTAACAGTGATGTACCTTAGATACAGAAGAGACTAGAACAGCACATTACGTCCAAATGCTAACACCTTTATTGGTCTTTTTCACTGACGCACAAGTACATTACCATGAGATGTGAGGTACACGTACACACTTGTTTTCCGTTTTCAATTATGGAGCGGAATAGAGTGTGTACCGACATGTCAGGCCAATAGATGTTCAAAGTGCTGGCCATCATTTGCTGCACACAATTGCAATCTATGGCGTAATGAATGTCGTACACGCTGCAGTAAATGTGGTGTAATGTTGCCACAGGCTGCCAGAATACGTTGTTTCATATCCTCTGGAGTTGTAGGCACATCACGGTACACATTCACCTTTAACGTACCCCACAGAAAGAAGTCCACAGGTGTAGGATCAGGAGAACGAGCTGGCCAATTGATGCGTCCTCCACGTTCTATGAAACGCTCGTCGAACATCCTATCAAGGGTCAGCCTAGTGTTAATTGCGGAATGTTCAGGTGCACCATCATGCTGATACCACATACGTCGACGCGTTTCCAGTGGGACATTTTCGAGCAACGTTGGCAGATCATTCTATAGAAACGCGATGTATGTTGCAGCTGTTTGGGCCCCTGCAATGAAGTGAGGACCAATGGGGTGGTCGCCAATAATTCCGCACCATACATTTACAGAGACAGCGAGGATTGTCCACGGACCAGTAATGCATTTTTCGTAGATTCACTGCCCCGTGGTTTGTGAAACCCGCTTCATCGATAAACAGGTAGAACTGCAACGCATTCTCTGTTAATGCCCATTGACAGAATTGCACTCGATGATACCCGCAGTATGAACGCGCTCACAATGCGACGCCGACTCCAAGTCGGCTGCGACGCCCTGGGTGCATGGGCCACTAAGTGGCGGTTGAAATTCAACGCCGCGAAAAGCCAGGCAGTCGTCTTTACTATACGTAAACTGCCCGATGCGCTACCGCCGATCGAGATCCTGGGGACTCCCATCCCATGGTGTACAACGGCGAAATACCTTAGACCTTAGACTTTAGACCAAAGGCTCACCTGGAAAGATCACGTCAGTGATGTAAGACAGAGGGCCACAGGACGGTTACGCGTCATTTACCCACTGCTCAACCCGCAGTCGCCGCTACCATCGGAACACGGCATTACGCTGTACCTGTCACTGGTCCGCCCTATGCTCGAGTACGCGTCCCCAGTCTTTGGAAACGCTGCCGACGTCCACATCCAGCTGCTGCAGACCATCCAGAACCGCGCTCTGAAGACTGCCCTACATCTTCCAACGCGCTACCCAACCGACCAACTTCACGAAGAAGCCGGCATTCTACCGCTCCGAGAGAGATTCCGCGTCACCGCCAGGACCTTCTACGAGAAGTCCCACAACCGGTTCATCCGGCAATTGGGGACACAACACCACTTCAAGCCAACAACCCGCTGGCCTGACCTGCTGCGAGATTAACAAAAATCTCGTAGCAAACCAGGAAAAAAGAGAATATAATAATACGTCAGTAATCTGACAGTCTAAGTCCACACATACAGCCAGGTTCTAATACTTTTTCCCTATGTTTCAGGTACAGCAGGAATAGCAGCAAATGCTTAGCCTGCACAACCATCGGACCAAGGTCGAGGTCTGTCAAGAAAGTAAGCGAGTAAGCGGGCTAGAACCCAGTTCCCTTCGAGCAGCCGTAGCGTGCGGGTCTCCGTGCGTTCCGGCGCGTTTCCAGGAGCTCAGTCCGTCAGTTCACCTGATGATGTTGTATGATCGCCGAATTATTGTGCCTGTTGGACACTATAGACCGGCAGTACACCCGTGTATATTTTGATTAGGTTTAAGTAGTTCGTAAGCTACGTACTGATGACCTCGCAGTTTGGTCTGATATATTTACAAACACTTTTTTAAATAGTTTGGCAGCCCGGCGAAACAAGTGAGTAGAACAGACACGGGACGTTAATATCGGTAATGAGAGGCGGCTTGTCATGTGAACGAGTGTACAGAGACCCCGCGAGGGAATAGCCGAACGGTCTGGTGCGCCATGTTGCGGAACTCGCGGCCTCCCGCGTCTGAGTTTCGAATCCTCCCTCGGGCATTGATGTTTGTGTCGTCACTAGCATAAGTTAGTTCATAAGTAGATTGTAAGTTTAAGGACTGATGACCCCGCAATTAAGTCCCATAAGCTATTTGAACATTTGGACCCCGGCAGATGTGCTGAGGCAGTGGACTGCGTTCACACGTGTCGGCGGCAAGGCCAGGGCGGGGCCCGGCAGGAACGCACGCCTCGCGGCCCTTTGAAGACCGCCCGCTGTTTGTTGCCAACTGGCCGCTGTAAACGCCCGCTCTGACTCACGCAATACGCACCGCGTTCCACGGCAGGGCGGGCGATCGAACAACGCTTCCAGAGTCGTGTACTGCGTCTGGATAAGAGCCAGTGGCGGGGTGACCCGTGTCTTCACTAGAGGTCTGCAAGTCGGCAGCCGAACCCCTCTGGGGATATCCCGACCATACGATCATTTCACTACAGGTCTGCATATTGGCGACTATGCTCGCTCGCAGTCGCTCGAATGAGCCCTACTCGGTCTCGGCCAATTGCAGTAAAGCTGCGTGCCATCAGGCTGTGCTTGGTAGAGGCAGGAACGAAAGGGAGTGCCGCTCTGCTGGTTGTGGTCCATACAGCAGCTCCGTGTGTCCCAGGGCTATGCTGGTTCTCTTATACACTGTATTGCCACCCGCTGATTGAAACTACACTCCCATCAAATTAATTGTGCCGAACACGAATATTCATGTTGAAAGTTTCTCGCTTCTCCTTCTCTCTTACAAAATTTCCGTCTGCTGTGCGTTTCAACTTGTTCTAGCTGAATGGCTTTGTACAACGTTATGTTAATCTGACTGCGTAAGGTTTATTATAAACTGCTAACTGCTAACTGCCGGCCGCGGTGGCCGAGGGGACTGAGGCGCTCCTGTCACGGTCTGCACGGCCACTACGTTCGAGGGTTGGGTTCGAATCCCCCCTCGGGCATGGGTATTTGTGCCGTCCTTAGTATAAGGTAGTTCATAAGTAGTTTGTAAGTTTAGGGACTGATAACCCCGTTGTTAAGTCCCATAAGCTATACAGACATTTGAACATTTGAAACTGCTAATTGTTTCTGTATGAAAATGTGGTAACAAAGTTAACTGTCTGAAAATTACTGATAATAAAAATCACAGTGTTAATAATTCTGGCCCTACAAACTTGTTTCTAACTGAACTAACAATATTTAAAAAATGTTCAAATGTTTGTAAATCTATCGGACCAAACTGCGTGGTCATGAGTCCTTAGCTTACAAACTACTTAAACCTAGGTAAACTAACCTAAGGACAAACACACACACATCCATGCCCCAGGGAGGACTCGAACCTCCACGGCGAGCAACCGCGCGCTCCGCAGCGAGACGCTTTAGACCGCTCGGCTACACCACCGCGGCTAACAATCTTTAATGGAATGTAACGAACACAATATTTATCAATGCAATCTGTCTCAGTGAAAACACTTGTTAACCTAAACACTGTATGAATTGTCCTGCCCTGAAATCTGTAAATCATACTGAACTGTAAGCTTGACAAAAACTGATTCTTTCTCACCCTCACTTACTACATAAATTTGCGCAACACCAAACTGCTTCCTGCTGTATTAACAACTGGAAAACTAACTACAGAAAACATCTATGGCACTTTCAATAAAAATGTGAGGAGGGATGAACTGGTAATTTGAAACTCAAACTAATTATTAAAAATGAAATATCTGGTTTATCTCCTAACTGCTTTAACTTCATGAAAATTACTAACAATGTCATATTTATGATTTTAAAATCTATCAGAGAAAAATATAACTCAGATATTTAATCTGCCTACAAAATTATTTTTAAACAAAGATAAAAATTTCTTTACTCTTAATAAATTTAACTCAATTTTACACAAACAATGTTACAACAATACCACATTTCAAGAACACTACCCATGAAATTCCTATTTACAATAAATACATTTCCTAACACAGACAGGGGTCCCTAGCATGAATCGTGAGACCACAAGCTAACAGCAAGATCTTTCCCGACCGTTACTGTTACCATCAGTTCAGCCTAACAATGCGAAATTGTGCCATAGAAACATGCCAAGTATTTCATAAAAAATTTACCTTATAAAAACTTCAAAAGATCGTTTCTCCAACGTCGTCTATTTCTTTTCGTCTCCATATCTTAAACAAACAACTTGGCTCAGCATTCAAGTCTCAAAATCTCATCTCCTCGGCTATCCCGCCGGAACGACAACTGCACACAACCACGGGCCCCACGCTTCTGCAATCTCATCCGCGCTAGCAAAGTCTGCACTCTCAATAATCACAACTTTACTTCCCGGCAACAATACTATCACCGTCTCCAATGTCGATAGTACTGCCATCGAAAAATAAGCCCGCAACCAAAGATAAACGACCTATGCCTGACTAGCTTGACACGGGTCTCAAATTCGCGGTACATTTCAATATACAATGTATAGCTTCCCGTAGCAGGTATCTTACAATGTGTGGAATCTTCTCTACAAAGGGTGGTCGGAAATTCCCGTTACAAACTTCTAGGACTTGTAGAGGGTAGTGAGTTAATAAGATTTTGAATACGAACCCCATGTCCGGAAACGTATCGTTTACGTTCCAGGGCGGTTTCAATTCATCCACTCCTACTTGACGATTGTAATTAGACGTGACCCAGTACAATTGTTGTAATCAATCTGAAAAGAATACTGACTCGTTCCGTTATTATGTACGCATTTTCATTACAATTTACACCTTATGGTTCACATTAGTCGACTACAACAAGAACCAGCATCTACATCAGTCGCAACGTACTGATGCATTACAACAGTGGCTAGATGTGGAGACCACCAACGTCGTTACACACATTGTACCTCCGAAGCATGTTCTGGTACACACTCTCCAAATGTTGAGTGCTTAGATATTATCACAATAGTGAATTATACTGACTTTTTGATCACCCGGTATATTGACTTATGAAATTAGTGTCAGTACCAATTAGAAAACTTTTTTTCTAGTTTTAGCTATATCTTTCTCACAGTAATGTGTAACCTAAATTATAGCGATCAGTAAGCTACAAACTGTCACACTTGTTCAGCGCAAAATATGAAGAACAAGCGCAAGTGCTAGAAAAATTGAGTCCTTTCACAAAGACTAATTATGAAAACGTAAATGGCTTATCGAGAAACTAATATTTCACAAAAACTAGTGTAATAGGCAAAAACCATTGTTGAACTAAAAAATAAATAAAAATATGCTAAATGAAAACTAATAATTTTTATTTTTCCAAGGAAAGTAGAACGTCTTGTTAAAATATACGTTCATAAAATGAAGTGGCGTAGTCTTATATACCTTAGAGTGTTTCTAAACCATGAAAATCAAAAGAGTAGATGTATGCCTTTTCTCAGAATAGACGGTTCGGCATTGTGAGCATAGCATGTTGGAACGAGTACGAGCAAAATCACATGGAGTTGCTCGTAGCGTGCCAAGCGAATACACTGACAGCTACCGGACTGTCACAAAATTACGTGCTTATTCCAGGACGTGCGAGCATAGACGACAGATACAAACCTCTAGTATTCACTGCTTCAGTGAACTCCCAGAAAAACAGTGAATGTGAAAAAAAAATTACTAACAAGATCGTATATTTAAATTATAATTCCTCGTTTCATTCTCGTTTGAAATAATTTCGTCAGCATTTTCAAAGTATTTCTTCCTCATGAGAAACTTTGTAAGTCGAGCCAGTAGCACGTCTACATGCCTTACCGTTGTCCATGCACTGCTGAGCTTCAGAATCTCTTCCGAACCTCCTGAGTCAGCCTACCTGTATGAGCCCTCTTTAAGGAGCGGCGAGTCGCTAGCAACATGCAGGTGTGCGCTTGTGGAAGTACCAGTTCCTATGCTTCTCGGACTCTTTGACAGAAACGCAAGAATTGACCCGCAAAAAAAGCAGGTTATTCCCGCACCTCACCATGCTCATGCGCGAACTCTCCCTAAAGGCAAAAACCACGCCGCACAGTCTTTTTTGGCGCGTTGGACATTTTATTTGGTAAAATTTATGATAACCAAATTTTAATTTGTACAAGTCTACAGACGATCATAAGATAAGCAATAATAGTGTTATTACTCGCAATGTTTCAGAATGGCCGTGTGCCGAAGAACATCACCTTCTGGAGTAAAGGTTCACGTCCAACTGGAATCTACGAGGTGCGTCCAGAAAGTAAGTTCAGTTTGGTAATAAAATGAAATTGTACACAGACACAGAAGAAATTTTTATTGCACAAAATTCTACAACTCGTAAACTACTTTTCCATATAACTGCCGAAATTTTGCAGGCATTTGTCATAGCGTGGCACCAGGTTTTTGTATACCTTCTTCATAGATATCTGCCGCCTGTGTCTTCAACCAGTTGGAAACAGTTTCTTTCAGCTCGTCGTCATTGGAGAAGTGATGGCCACCAAGGAAAGACTTGAGATGTAAGAACAGATGAAAGTGAACCAGTTCTTCTGTAAGCAAAGGTGGAGGCCCACTTCCTTCTTCATCGTGCACATCACTACGCCCGCCATTGAACTGTCGGACCCATGTAGATCTTCTCACCATCGAATCACTCATCGGATTTGGTCCGAAAACATCGGAAATTTGCCGATAAATTTCACTTGGTTTCACTTTCCTCGCATTCAGAAACCGAATCACCGACCTGATTTCACAGGCGGCGGGATTTTCAATCAACACCGACATTTCAAACAAGCACAAGGAAGCGTACGTAACTGACAGCGATCTCCAAATGGCGCACGTTCTTCTCCTTGATACACATCGTTTACAGCGCATGTGCGGAACTGCAATCGCAGCGCTGCAGCGGAGATAAATTGAAACAGAACTTACTTTCTGGACGCGTCTCGTATTTTCCTTTTCCCCCTTCTTCGCGTTAATAGCATTCTGGAACCAGAATTACTCTTGTATTGTTAACTGTTTGGCCGTTTTTTTTCGAATATGTCGCGGTTTCGAGGGTCAATGAACTTTACATACCTCCTTGTTACCATTATTTACCTGTTTGAAAAAAAAAAAAAAAATACTCTGAATAAAAATAAAAAATAAATAAAAAATTTAAAGCTTCGGGCGGTGATGACCTCGCTGTTGAGCGCCCTAAAACGCCAATCATCATCATATTTTGTAAAGCTTATGGGACTTAAATGCGGGGTCTTCAGTCCCTAAACTTATGAACAAGCTTATACTAGGCACAAAAATCCATGCCCGAGGGGGGGATTCGAACCGCCGACGGGCAACGGCCTTGCGCATCGTAGCATAGCGCCTCAATGCACTCGGTCGCTCCGCCGCGGCATTTACCTCTTTGAGAAGAGGTGGCTGTGATGGGGTGGGAGTGAGGGGTGGGGAGCAGCCTTTGCGCATGTGTAAGGTGAGGTGCGGATGTCTCGTAACCGGAAGTTACTGTGTCTTTTTATTGGAAGAGTGTGATATCATTACAATGGCTTAAAAGTGTATTAAGTTATTTACTGTGCTTTAATGTGCATATCCATATGTTCTTGCAGTTTATTTTCAAAGAACCATGAAGAGCGTTCAGTATCTTTTAGGAACACACTTTAACCGTGAAAGAGTAGTGTACGCCGTTATATCGGGCACCAGCCGCCTCTGATTAGGGGTTACCAAAATCTGACAAAATGACGATCGCAGGATGTATCATCATTCAGTGCAATACTTGTCAGTCATAAAACGTTCTGGGGTATGAAAAAAGACGGAATACTGGGGTCTCGCAGAAAGTAATGTTCCATAGTTTATTCTTCGGCAAGTACAATGTCTAAAAAATAATAATAAAAATAAATAATACAAAAAACTACACCTCGATTGACGATGTCGATTTTGGTGCGATGAGCCGGATATCACCTGGGGTATAGAGGATGTACTGGTAATGGTTTAAACTTCGTTCTCCAACAGATAGCATCGTGACTCAGCTGCCAGAGGGCCATCTGTTTCCAGCCTTAAATATGGAATGTTTACAACCATAACGCTGAAGCAAACATGCATTCGTGCTTCCTACAGCCAACTGAGCGTGTTGGAAAAGTGTCATGCAAGTTGAAGGTGGTGCGCAACTATGGTGGTTGCAATGGTCACGTGAACATTCTCATACCCACAGACGAGGGTGTGGACGTCCACGCAGTGCAGATGTCCAACAACATCGTCTCACTGTTAAGGGGAGCAGTGGAAGATTGTACAGGTACTACAGCACAGATAAGAGGGTTCGTCGGCGAAAACTGTCAGCACGATCGACTTGCCTCTGATAATTGTACCGAATGTCAAACCTCGGACACCAGGGAACACCATTACCAATGCCACGCCGGCCGCAGTGGTCGAGCGGTCTGCAGCGTGCCAGTCATAGTCTGCACGGCCGCTGCGGTCGGGGGTTCGAATCCCCCCTCGGGCATGGATGTTTGTGCCGTCTTTAGTATAAACTAGTTCATAAGTAGTTTGTAAGTTTAGGCACTGATGGCCCCGTAGTTAGGTCCCATAAGCTCTATAAACATTTGAACATTTCTAATGGCACAGAATGACCACTGTTTGGGCACTCACGCTTGGTATGATTGCTCTGGTGAATAGAGTGACCCCACAACATGTTCACCAATCCGATATGAAGCTCATTCACAATACGAGACATCGCACCAGTCAGGTTAGCAGGGCACTCCGCCTATGTCATTCTGGAACTCCAGCTCGCTGATGGAGTTGAGTTCGTGGCCAACCTGTAGACTGCCCATCAACGGACGAAACAGTAGCTACCAGAAACTGTTTAATAACCTACTTGCGGCAGCACTTGTTCATGGTTTCCAGAAAGCGCTTAATCGTTAAAACATACGCGTCTATGAATTATCTGTGTGATTTCACTTTCTTGAAACTTTTCTTTTCGTTGATTTTGTTTGTTTTATAGAAGATGGGTCCCTTTCCCGTTTAAGAGTACCTATGCTTGACTGACCTGACCCTGTATAGAAGTCACTCTTTAGTTTCCCCTCCTACTTCCTTTTCTTTGTTTAGAGAAGCAGATTTCTGGTTTTAATTGGACCGCCCATGAGGAATCTTTCATTTTACTTTCCACGGTTCTGCCTCCTCCCTTTATGGAATATGAACGTTCTTTACGTTTCATTACGCCCGTTCTCATTATGGTTCATCGTTGTCGAGCCTTTCACATTTCCAATACGCTCCTAATCGTCTTTTTCTCTAGTACCTGAAAGGTGTTATTTTCATTTTACTGTAATCGACTTGAAAGTATACTCCTTTCGTTTTTGCACTGACGCACTTCTGTTCCAGAACGTTCCGTTTTGTTTAATAAAAAAAGAAAATAAAGAAGGAACTTTTACCGACCAGTTAATAGCAGTGGGACTTCAGCCACACACTCTTCTCGCCCGTATTCCACTGACGCCACAGCATCGGCGTGCACGTCTCGCCTGAACACCAGAACATCACTTGGAAGATGCAACGCGCCGCCGACTTCAGCGTTGAAAGCAGATTCTGCCTGCAAGCAGGTGACGGTCGTTTGTGCGTATGACGCAGACCTGGTGGGTGCTGTCTCCTAGAGTGCAAGACACACAGGCCTTATGGCCTGGGGCGCGATGAGCTACAACTCGCTTTCAGCTTTGTAGAGGGAACGCTGACTAGCGCTCGGTGCGTGCAGAATGTTGCAAGACTCGTCCTTTTGCCGTTCTTGTAAAACAAAGGTGATGTGTTGCTCCGACTGGCTAATGCTCAGCCACACATTGCTCTTCAAGATTTGCAGCAACTTTCCTGACCACAACTATCACATCGTGAAATAGGAGATGATTCGTAATTTATGATACTTTACTTACTTATCCGTGGCTTGGGCCTGGTGACCATATGCCTGTTCTACACTCCTCCTCCATCGCTCCCGGTTGCGAGCCTCTTGCAACCAATCACCTGTTCCTAGTCTCATGTCCTCGGTGTCTCTGTCAACATTGTCTTTCCATCTTGTCCATGGTCGTCCCAGGTATCTCCTTACAGCTACCGTTCCCAGAAACACTTCATGGGGTATCCTCCCTTCGCTCATCCTTGCTACATGTCCAGCCCAAGTCAACCTTCTTTTCTTCATTCTTTTTTATAATTTCCGGCTGCGCGTAATGTTTTAATTCTTTTTTTTTCGGATTCTCCATTCTCCAGTCTGTGGATCTAACACAGGACCATAGATTTTTTGGAGGATTTTTCGTTCGACAACCAGTAGTTTATGTTCATCTGTTCTACTGAGGTTGAGGCTTTCACAACCATACATAACCACTGGCATAACATGGTCTTGAAATTTCTTGTCAGGGACCTTTTCTTTAGCACGTTCTGGAGGCTAAAGTATGCTCTATTGCCTCCAACAATTCTTGTATTTATTTCGATTTCACAGAGGTTCTGATCACTGAAGAGGCTACCAAGATATTTGAAAGTACTCGCCCTTTTGAATCGGAGATTGTCAACCGTGAGCGGGTCCCCATCACTAGCCGACTTGCTTAGGACCAACTATTGCGTCTTGTCTTCACTGACTTGCAAGCCTGCTTTACTGGCAATCTGGCAGTACGAGCTTGCCATTCTTATCAGCTCTTTCCTACTGCCGCTGATTAGAATTGCATCATCCGCATAAGCCAGTCGAGTCACTGACGTGTTGTCTAAGAGTATTCCAATGGGGCCAGTTTTCATAAATTCCCTGTCTATTTTTTCTAGCACAAGGTTGAATAATATAGGGCAGAGTGCTTCTCCCTGTCTGAGGCCATTTCGAACTTCAAAATGTTCTGATAGACTAGTTCTTGTCCGCACTTTACAGGGTGATTGTTCTAGACACATTGCTACCAAGCGGATTATTTTAGATGGAAACTGGAATTCTTATAGTACTTTGATTGTAGTACCCCTGTGTAAGCTGTCGTAGGCTTTTTTTTTTTTTTTTTTTTTTTTTTTTAAGTCGTTAGAGATATGACAGTGTGGATAAATTTTACATACACCGTTACTTTTAGTTCTTCAGCTGTTTTACTGTTTTAACATTCCCGTCTCACTATAACAAAAGTTCCGAGATTTTTTAATCGAATTGTCTGGTTATTTCTCAAATATTTCTTTAAAAAAATGTTCAAATGTTTGTTAAGCTTATGGGACTTAACTACGGGGTCATCAGTCCCTAAACTTACAAACTACTTATGAACTACTTACGAACTAGGACGGCACAAATATCCATGCCCGAGGGGGGATTCGAACCCCCGACCGTAGTGGCCGTGCTGACCGTGACTGGAGCGCCTCAGTCACCTCGGCCACCGCGGCCGGTTGAATATTTCTTAAATATACTATTTATGTTACCATCTTAATTTTTTAACTATGAGTAATTATTTTATAGATGTAGTTATGTGTAGTGTAGTATCTTAAACTACTAAACAAAACGTATATGATAACTGTATGAATGAGCAGCAAAATATGAAATAATATGTTAATTCTGACATAGCCAAAAGTTGTTGTATACTTTGTGTCTACACCCCCGCGACCAGACACTAACTAAAGAAATATTTCGGTTTGTTAAAACTCATTATCGGATAGAATCTTCAGTTCTTAAGGTTATTCCTGAAGCTTTACCTACGAAAGACGAAAAACTAACTCCTGGTGCTTTGAAAAAAATTTAGTCTTGTCAAGAAATTTCAGTCAATAACAGTCTCTCCATAATATTCGGACACATCCGGAACGTTATAACCACAATTTGTGAAATGTTAAAACCGAAGAATTCAGTCGTACTGTTCAAGAAGCGAAGAATTAAATAATTCCCAACTCATTGAAAGACTTGTCACGTTATATCACTCTGTGACCATTAGAAATGTCAGAGACTCCCGCTGTCGGCGCACCGGTATTTCAGGCGTGTGGAATTTCTGGGCCGCGGTGGCGTGGGACAGCGTTCTGAGGCATCTTGCTGCAAAGCGCGCGGTTGCTTGCTGTCGGAGGTTGGAGATTCCCGTCAGGCATGGGTGTGTGTGTTGTCCTTAGCATAAGTTAGTTTAAGTAGTTTGTAAGCCCAGGGACTGATAACCGCAGCCGTTAGGTCCCTTAGATTTACCAATATTTGAACACTGACTGGAACTTCTGGTGACTGAAGTGTCCCGGCTGTGTGCCTCCAAAGCAGTGGACAGCCGACGCACAGTGTGCGCGAGTCTTCAGTGGCTGGACGCGCCGCCCACAGCGGGACGGAAGCGGCCGCGCGCTATCAGCGCGGCATCTTGTCGCATTGTTCACCACACACTTCCGGAGCGCCCGGCCGTTTCCATACTTCTTCTGACTGGAAGCTTCACGTCTGTGTATCGTGTCACAAGTCACAATGAGCGTGATCTAGGTTACCGAGAACTGTGATTCTGATATCTACATGGAGTATATTGATAAAACAAAAACAAAAACGGCTTTGTATTTTCAGAAATTACGACCGTATAAAGCAAGGATGCAAACGTCAAAGACTTCTCGTCAATTTGTGTGTTTTGTACTATCCACACTGGCAATTATTCACAACCTATAAATATAGAATTTTGGTTTGAAATTATATGTAAGGAGGAAGAATATAAATGTGAGCAACAATTTGTCCAATTGTTTATACCTTATATCCATAAATCAAATGAATCCATACGATGTTCCGTATCCAACAACGAAGCAGAATACTGTGAGTTGGATGAAAGGACATTCGATTCATTATATATATTATTCTAACAAACGAAAATAGTAGCAGCCATATTTTTGGCTGTACAAGTGTACATCACCACACAGGATCATAACGTATTAAAAAAAAATGTAAGGGAAGGTTTACAAATTTCTCAAAGATTACGATAGATATGGTCTTTTAAGAGGAATAGTAAGTATATTCGGAGGTTGTAATATAGATGAATTGCAATAAAAATGTCATACACCATGTGTCAATTTTTTCTTGAGTTTAGAAATACAGCTGTTGTAGTAATTTAAACTTAAGGCAAAGGCAAAAGAGGACGCAAAAAGCTCCATCTGTTGCTAAAGTTTGGAGCTATTTTTTGTGTATGCCATTGCGTTTCTCCCTTCTTGAAGTCTGTTCATTTCAAATCTGCAGTCATTCTGCACCGTTTTTCCTTTTTGTACAGTATTTTGAAAGTGGGACTTTCTTTACGGACAACCTGTATGTAGATAATGTTATATTATAGTTGTCTCTGCCCAGAAATCTAATGTTGATAAGCATTTGTTTAGACTTGGAAACTGTGAAAGTAATATTTTCCGACGCGCATCTATGATCGAATGAGAAGTCGTTATCGCTCTTATTTTATTACGCGTGTATGACTACATAACCTGAGCTGGCAGACGAACCAGGTGATGCCCCCTCTTTTCTGCCAAGAAGGCTACCATTTGATAGCTTCCAGTGTGCCTCAGACATGATAACAGCTATTTTCTAACCGTCATCTCTCGATACCATTTGATAGCTTCCAGTATGTCTCAGACAAGATAACAGCTATTTTCTAACCGCCATCTCTCGATTAAAGATAAATAAAAGCAAGAAAAGTTTTCCCATTTCCTCAAATATATGTACTACTTAATTGGATGAACAAGAGTGGTAATTAAGGTTCATTGAGAACAGGCGGAGGATTCTGTTGATTAAGCAAAATTTTTCCCACTGTTTACATCAACCTCCATTATATGAGATTATAATATTAAAGAATTTATGTAAGTTATATGTGGTGTCTATTCTTTCGGAGCTGAATATGAATATTAATTAAAGACTTTGTATATTTATGTAATCATATTGCTTGCTGATACTGCACTCATGAACTTAATGTTTAATGTTTACCTTTAAAGATACAGATAATCCGTTAACATTTACGAGAAGGCCAGTAAAGGCAAAAACGTAAATCTTATGAGAGTATGCAAGTGGCCGTGAACAAACATAAACAAATGGAAAACGACACTGAAAGACTGAAAAAATATGTACTGTGATGATGAGTGAATTGCAAGGGGAATTCGGTGCAAAGTTGTTAAAGATGCGAGATGTCATAAAGTCTGCTTTTCCGTGAGAATGAAAAAAATAAGGCAGGTAAGTCAGATTGTTTTCTTATAGGCGTGACATCAGGAGTAGAGGAGTGACATGAAATTCTTGGCTGTGTAATCCCAGACTGAGAATGGCGGTCGTCATTTGAACCTTTGCGATGAGATGTAACTTCTTGCAAAGAGCAGGAAATAATTTGTGTAAATAACTTCAACACATTCTCCACCAGAGATTTCTTTTTTCGGAATTCTCATACCTCACAGGCCTACTTTCTATATGGTTGTATCTGCCAAGGATTAGGACTTTGCCTGTGTGTAGGCAAGTATTAACAGCTGTATTATGAATGTAATGCAACCAATAGACCTATTACATGAAGAGCATTACTTTCCCTTGAAATTTTACTTCATTTTATTCTGAATCAAATAACTTCTCTTTCTCCTTTCACACTAAAACCTTTTATTGCACTTGGTCTCTTCACCTATCTGTCTCTACTCACCCCTGCTCTATGCTTTTATCATCCATTCTCATATCACCATTATAAATAGGTTGTTGTTGTTGTGTGGTATTCAGTCCACAGACTGGTTGTAGGAAATGAAGAATAATTGGGTAATCTTCTCAGGTGATCAGCCGAGTGGGATGTCGTCTTGTTGCTACGTTTCGAGGAGTTTCGTAAGCATCATCTTTAGGTGAAGTGTCGGGATGCTGGTGTCCACTTGTGGAGACTGACCAATCACGCACCTCCGGAAAGTGGTGCCAGGCCGGTGGTGGGGAATGCAGTGCGGCCGGTGGAACCCAACGTCCCACACTTCGCCTGAAGATGGTAAGTACGATTCTCATCGTAACTTCGCGCCAAGACGATGCTACCATTCGGTTGATCACCGAGAAGATTTCATCTCTGAAATACGTCGAAAAAGCTTGGAACCATAAATGAAGGAATTTGTCCATCCACCTTCTTATCGATCTCGTGGATACCTTCCTTTCATTTATGTTGTGGGATTACGTGGCCTGCTTTCTTCTTCATGCGTCCTAGGCAGCTTTCTCTATGTGTATTGATATGAATTTACTCGTAAACATGTGTTTCCTTTGTGGAATTTTCCGTAGTTCATGGTTATATTTATTAAGGATGTTCGAATGATTGTCGACATCTACAAAATATTGATGTCTAGAGTGTAATAATCGATAATGAAGTGATCAAGACAAACATATTGACTTATGAGATTGGCAAAGAAACTGGGCTACGTGCTACCTTAATGAGTATTTTTTTTCGTTATCCATACCAACTTTTTTATACTCATTTCTGAAAACGGCGCCGGTGTCTTGTTAAACACTTGGGTTAGGGAAGGGGAGGCAACTAAATGGGGAAAAAATATTTTTGGAGGGATCAAGCTAAAGACATTATTATTGTAGCTAAAAAAATGTTAAAATGTTTGTTAAGCTTATGGGACTTAACTACGGGGCTATCAGTCCCTAAACTTACAAACTACTTATGAACTACCTTATACTAAAGACGGCACAAATATCCATGCCCGAGGGGGGATTCGAACCCCCAGTCGTGGCCGTGCAGACCGTGACTGAAGCGCCTCAGTCTCCTCGGCCACCGCGGCCGGCTGTAGCTAAAATGCGGTTGATGTTTGTGGTGACAAGTAGTATTGTTTGGAATATTTATAATTATGTACATTTCATATAATGTCGCCATATTGGAGCGAGGGGCAATCTTTATTTCAGCAGAAGAGAAACACTCCATAGCAAATATCCCTATAATTGTCATTTATTTGAAATCAGCTATATGATTGTGCTCAACAACGGATGTTAAAGAAGGGCCAGTGCATACGATCGCTTTTAAGGGTTCCGTATGTCAGTCAATAAAATCGAAATCCTTGTTGGACCGCTTTGTCAATCAACTCAGTTGTCCTAGTCAAGAGACGGCACAATGCCAAGGCGTGTAACCGCTCTTGTGTATTGTGGAATACTTGACTGTTATCTAGACATGGTTACGGATTCAAAACCTAACAAATAAGCAACGAAGTCACAAAAAAACTATATAGATTAGAGTGTCCTTGCGAAGAATACTTACGTGAAATATGAAACATATCAATAAAAGCGATGGAATATCACTATGTTCAAATACAAGTGAAAACTTCGAAATAAGCAAAGAAATTTAGTTAAATTTTTAATATACAAAGCAATATCAATAACTTATTGTTGAATGTTAGTTTGTATTCGTAGAGGTAAAACTGCGAGGCTCAATTCTGTCACTAACGTATGGTTACCAAATTACTCCTTTTACTGAGCCGACAGACCCAACAAGGTCGTCTATTGTTTCTTTGGTGCACTGGATGTTTTAGGGGGACAAAACTCTTTGGTGCACTAGAAAACGCATAGCGACTGTATTGGTTCCTTTCAGTGTACTTGGCTATGCTTGTATGTACAACATGCTTCTAAAACCTCACATTACGATGCAATGTATTTTGTTCCCCTGATCCAGTTTTGATGAAATTAAGCCTATATGTTGCCCCAGCTACTCTCAATATATCTGTGAAACACAACTGTGAACACCTTTTGAGATTAGCCTATCCAGAAAGACACACACCGTTGCTTTTGGAATAAGAGTTTAAGTTATTATACCTTCGTCCCTCCATTTCCTTTCCCACCTCTCCGCGCATCGTCTCCTTCCCTGTACACTGCGGGATTCTTGTGTAATGGTGTGGTGCTCGTAACGTCAATGTATTTAAATGTGTACAACTGCCGTTCCATGACAAAACCATTGTTCCTGGTGTTATTTTACCCAGTGTCTCCGTTTTCGTCACCGTTTCAATGTTGGTTACAACTTCAGTACATTTTAGCCATCGTGGCACCGTTTTAACTAAATATGTATATACACTCCTAGTCACTAAAATTGCTACACCACGAAGAAGACGGGCTACAGACGCGAAATTTAACCGACAGGAAGAAGATGCTGTGATAGGAAATGATTAGCTTTTCAGAGCATTCACACAAGGTTAGCGCCGGTGGCGACACCTACAACATGCTTCCATGACGAAAGTTTCCAACCGATTTCTCATGCACAAACAGCAGTTGCCCGGCGTTGCCTGGTGAAACGTTGTTGTGATGCCCCGTGTAAGGAGGAGAAATGCGTACCATCACGTTTCCGGCTTTGATAAAAGTCGGATTGTAGCCTACCGCGATTGCGGTTTATCGTTTCGCGGCATTGCTACTCACGTTGGTCGCGATGCAATGACTGTTAGCAGAATATGGAATCGGTAACGAATGGCGCACCATACCATCACGCTGGGTTATACGTCGGTATGGCGATGACGAATACACGCTTCCTATGTGCATTCACCGCGATGTCGCCAAACACGTATGCGACCATAATGATGCTGTAAACAGAACCTGGATTCATTCGGAAAAATGACGTTTTGGGATTCGTGCACCCAGGTTCGTCGTTGCGTTGCCAAGGTCTCCGAGCTGATAGTCCATGCTGCTACAAACGCCGTCGAACTGTATGTGCAGATGATTGTCGTTTTGCAAACGTCCCCATCTCCTGAGTCAGGGATCGACATATGGCTGCACGATCCGTTACAGCCATGCGGATAAGATGCCTGTCATCTCAACTGCTAATGATACGAGGCCGTTGGGATCCAGCTCGGCGTTCCGTATTGCCCTCCTGAACCCACCGATTCCACATTCTGCTAACAGTCATTGGATCGCGACCAACGCGAGCAGCAGTGTCGCGATACGATAAACCGCAATCGCGATAGACTACAATCAGACCTTTATCAAAGTCGGAAACGTGTTGGTACGCATTTTGCGTCCTTACACAAGGTATCACAGCAAAGTTTCACCGGGCAACGCCGGTCAATTGCTGTTTGTGTATGAGAAATCGGTTGGAAACTTTCCTTATGTCAGCACGTTGTACGTGTCGCCACCGGCGCCAACCTTGTGTGAATACTCTGAAAAGCTAATCATTTGCATATCACAGCATATTCTTCGTGTTGGTTAAATTTCGCGTTTGTAGCACGTGACCTTCGTGGTGTGGTAATTTCAATGGCCAGGAGTGTATTTTGAGTACCGTCCAACCAAGAGACGCTGTTTTCGGTATTCGTTGCCACACGCAGGTGTTGAAACTGTGATTAGGTTTTTGTGTACGGCTATGTAGACATTTGCTAAGAAATTTTTTATCTGCAATGTCCTAGTATACTGCGTTTATTGTTTCCATGATTGTGGCAGGCATGGAATGTTTATGGTGATATTCCTTGCCTGAAATACCAGTGTGGTCAGTGTGAAGACATTTGTTCAAGGAGCGTTTAAGACTATAATAACTATTTGAAAGTAAGTAAACCATAAATTTCTGGAAACAGGAGAAAATTGTCTTTCAGATGAAGGCGATTTTTCGATTTTTCAGTCATTTTCACGTTCAGGTCCTCTTAAATCACAATGTAGGAGTGATGGCAGAACGTTTCGAAGATGCACCAGCTCCACCAAAGAGACTGCCTACATCACACTTGTGCGTCCTCTCCTGTTGCTCCTTGTGGGACCCTCACCAGGTGGGACTGACGGAAGATATTGAGAAGGTTCAGAGACGGGGAGCTCGTTTTGTTTTATCACGTTACGGGGGGGATAGCGTCACGGAAATGTTGCACAAATTGGGGTGGAAATCATTAAAAGCAAGACGTTATTCATTGAGGCGTGATCTGTTTGCGAAGTTTCAATCACCGACTTTTAGTTCTGAATGTGAAAATATTTTTCTAGCACCCACCTACTTAGGGAGACATGACTATCCCAATACAATAAGAGAAATCAGATCGAAAACGGAACGATTTAGGTGTTCTTTCTTCCCGCGCGCTATTAGAGAATGGAACGGTAGAGAAAAGTTATGAAAGTGGTTAATGAACCCTCTGCCAGGCACTTAAATGTGATTTGCAGAGTATCTTTGTAGATGTAGATGGACAATTTTTCGGGGCAGCACCGGATGCCGCTCTGGTCGCGTGAGCCTGTCAGCCGGCAGCACGTGGAGCAGGGGGCGTGGCCGGCGGCCGGCGGCCGGCGACGGCGCGCTCAGGAATGCGGCCGGAAGCGTCTGGGCTGGCTGGCCTGGGCGGGCGCGTTATTTCGGACTGCGGCCTTATGCGGACACGACGCCACCTGCCGCTGCGGACACCCGACACCGCCGCCGCCCTCTCCAGGCGCCGCGCCGCGCGCGAGGACGCTGCGCTGCCTCAAATGCAGCCCGCGCCGCTGAGGAATGGCCTGCCAACTTCCAAAACAGCGCGCAATCCACCGCACTGCGAAACGTTCATTCTGGAAACTGCACACGCAAATAGGTGTTGCAGCACCACGATTCTGCGAGTTCACGATCCTGTGCATGAAAATCGAATACAGAGGTACTAAAACATTTCTGTTCCCCTCATTTATATCTATAAATGTCAATGTCTGTTCGGTGTACGTTTGTCACGTCTGAACCACAAGACATAAAGAGCTAAAAATTTCTACAGCTGCTAATGTCTATCAGGGGAAGACTTTGGCACGGTTTTATGGCGATCCGATAGCTCTTTATCTCTCTCTCTCTCTCTCTATTAATGTGAATGTCTGTTCGGTGTTCGCTTATCACGTCCGAACGACAAGACACACAGACTTAAATATTTGTACAGTTACTAATTTATATGTTTGTTTGAAATGTTTGTTAACTAGGGTGTTATCAGTCCCTAAACTTACAAACTACTTATCAACTAGCTTATCCTAAGGACGGCACAAATATCCATGCCCGAGGGTGGATTCGAACCCCCGACCGCAGTGGCCGTGCAGACCGTGACCGCGCCTCAGTCTCCTCGGCCACCGCGGCCGGCACTAATTTATACCTGAGGATTTTAGGCATGGTTTTATAGCGATAACGCGAAATGCGGAACAATAATTATTCTTTCAAAATTATATTTATTCTTTGAAAATGGTTGTATTGATTGTATTGTTGCTTGACGGTTGATAATGATAAAAGGGTGTAGTATATTGGGATGGAAAGTTATCGGAGTATATAAAATTCTACGTGTGTGTATGTGTGTGTGTGTGTGTTAATATTTCGCTCTGCATCGAAAACTACAGAACGCAAACGAATGGTCTGTGTGTAATTGTTGTCCGACGTCTCCTGTTGTACACTACAGTAGTTCCATGCCGATAGTTATAATGGGTTGCAAGATATGGTGGTTGAAAGTCGTCAAATTATAAAAAAATTCGGACTGAAGGCGTTTGTGACTCTATAGCAAGGAGGTTACATACAGCTAAACGAGATGCCAGAGACCATATCTTTGGTCTATGCGTGCTACAATATCTTCAGCTCTTTCTCTGCAAGGATAAGTATACTAATAAGGAAATATAAGAATAAATAAATAAAGTAGTGAAATGAAATTAAAATGAATATGGACATTACTCTCACCATACGTGTTGAGGTATTGCAACACAGGCTATAAGGAATAACGTGTGTATTATTTATTGTAAATCGTTAAGCACTTCACATAATTTTCTTTTTTTATTTGAATGTTGATTAAAATGTTTGTTTCTAAAGAAGGTATTGTATTTCATTTCATCCTTCAAAACCAGTCTCACAGCACACTACTGAAAGATAGCTTATCTATCATAATCCACTAACACGCGAGCGGAGCCGCGGGTTTAAGCTAGTTGCTCATAAAAAACAGAAACTCAAAACTTCTGTGGCAATAACACTATTCGAGAAGGGTCATTTTTCTCGTATGGAAATATGTCTTTCCAAAGGATTTTCATGTGAGAAATTCATATCTGAAATCAGAAATTCGCCATCAGGCACAGTATTTTAGTTATGCGAAGAAGAATGTCTGATGTAACTGATAATTTAAATGAGTGGTAAAATTGGTGACATTTGCTTTGCAGCAGTTGGCAACAATTGATTTTGTGGGAAATATGTGACGACTTGAAAATAGTTGCAATGATATTGGTAACGCAACAAGGCTCCAAGAAATGTGGATGTTTTCTGTGTGAGTGGGACAGTCGTGTCAGAAATTCCCACTATAAAAGAAAGCTTTGGCCTCAGAAGAGCTGGAAAGCGGGAGAAAAAAAAATACAGAATGAGAAATTGATAGCCAGTAAAGATGTTCTTCTACCACCTCTTCATATCAAGCTAGGCCTTTTAAACAGCTTGTGAAGGCCATGAATCAATCTGGACAAGGCTTTATGTACCCTTCAAAAATGTTCCCTCGACCTTCTTCAGCAAAAATATGGAATGAATGTTTGTGGGCGTCCAAATTAGAGAACTTCAAAAAGACCCAAATTTGAGGACGGCCTTTCACCCATATAAAATAAAATAAAAACACGGCTCTCTTAAGAATGTATCCGAAAACTTTCAAGGTTCCATCAAGACATAATGATCTTGAAAAAGCGGTATGAAGGGAAATGGATGCCTACAATGCTTACCGACTACTGCTAGAATGTCAGTCGAGAGAACACCAGTGTTCACAGGAGAAAAGAATAAAACCGTAATACATCGCTTTTTATCATTCACAGCATAGACATACAAACAGAACATTGCCTGTAACTTGTAAACTATGCCTAACACGGAAAAACTAATTGCAGGTATGAATTTAGGAAGTGTGTTTCCATATGAATCACGCGTGATACCCCCAGAAACAATTTTCACTTTTTTTTTTTTTTTTTTTTTTTTTTTTTTTTTTTTGTTGTAGAACCGTATAATCTAGAATTTTGAATTTATGTTCATATTGCAGCACACACAAGTAACCCTAATACCATTCAACAGGTCCTCATGCACTGTTGCATGTCTGTATTCGTCTCGGCATGACTGTTCACTAAACTAGTGTTTCCAGACCTTTTTGAATACACTACCCCCTTCCAGCCAAAAACATTTCGGCGACCTCCCATTCCCTCCCCGAAACATAACACAGCCATGTATATTATTTAAAAGGCAACGAATTTAATTAATTAATTAATTAAATTGATATAACTTTCATGTTAAAAGGCAATAAAAAGTGTAGTGTTGAACATTACACGATAAATTTTTAATCCATATTTCTGAATATAACGCATGATATTATTATATGAATTCGACAGAAAAATAACGAGGTTTCGCATTGCAGGTAAAGCTCAGAAGCGAATTATGCTCGTAGAACACGTTCTCACTTTGTAGGTAGCTTACATGGAGTGGTCAACTGAAGTGTGAAAGATGTGGATGTAGTTCAGATTTTTCTGAGAACTGTATCTTCTTGTGCTTATTAATCTTTTTGGTATTGCTCCGAGGCGTTAGAAATAGGATTATTGAAGTGACTGCTAGAGATAAAATTCAGTTGAAATATGTAATTGTGTTAAACTACACTCTAATCTCTTCCTTGTCAATTAACTGTACGGCATACAGTATTATATATTTTTGAATGTCGACATTATGGTTGTGGTCTGAAACTGGTCATGGAAGTGACCGAAACCGATCAGCAGGGAGACAACAGTGTTAAGATCTAGACTGCCTTGTTACATGAATTAATAATTACTCCTAAGAGCGCTGTTAATCCATTATGTTCTCAAGAATAATTAATTGGCGAATGTTTTGGTACAAGAATGGATAACACTGTGTTGGGAACTAGAATGGCACTTTGCGAATCTGCTCCTCGAAGAATTGTGTCCGTCCTCAAAGCCAATGGTGGGCGCAATCCATGCTAATAAATGAATGCTGTGCTGCCGTTACTGTGCCCATGCTCTCTGGGTGTGACTCACCTGCGCGCCTAGCGGGAGACGACGGCCACCGTCATGGCCCTCGCAGCTCCTCGTCGAGCCCGGCGCCCTGGGCTGCTGTTGTCTGCGAACAGAAAGCCACCGAGCGCCTGTGAGTAATTGCAGAACGACATATTGACCATAGCTGTTCTACCAGTTTCGGTCATTTACCATTATCAAGCGTTAGAAGAGATTAACTAATAGCATAACATGTCGTAATAGAAGAATTCAAAATTGTAACATAAGTATTTGTTGTCATTGCTCTAGTCATTGATATTATCACAGTGGCTGACTGTACAGCAGCTGCAGTGGCAGCCTATGAGTAACGCTTCCGCAGGCATCGGCAGCGCGCTGCGGCTCGCCTGCGTGCAGTCACTGTGCAGCTGCCGGCGTTGCTACAGGAAGAGACACCCAGTGACGTCAGCGACTATAGCGGACGCTGTCGTACTCCTCCGAGGGGAGTCCCTATGGCAGAGGCATGTGCGGTTTATTTAAGTGAGGTACAGAAGAACCACTGTGTTAATATGAACTTTCTTTCTCTTTACCTGTTTTTCCCACATATTGCAGGGTCGGTTTGTTAATGTGGATTTGGCATGTTAGTAATTACGGGGTGGCCGGATGCCGGACGATTTCAGACAACGGACACCATTAAAATAAGGCAAGGTCAAGGTTGTCCACGGGTAAAATCAGGAAGATGAGAGTGTTATCTCCTGTTAACAGCCCGTCGAGTCAGGAGGCTGACTGCACCTCAGATGCAACACGCCCACCAAGCAGTATCAACACAAACAGTCCTTCAGGAATGTGGCCTTCGTGCACGGAGGCCTATGGCGTGTGTTCCATTAAAACCACGACACTGTTCAGCCCGCAGAAACTGGCCGGGGGGCATCAGGATTGGAGTCGTAGCGAATGGCGTCGTGTTCAGTTCAAAGATTATTAAAAATTTTGTTTTCAGACGAACAATAGTCATTTCCTCATGTGGAAAGAACGTGGAACTCGGAACAATCCTGCTTATGTGCAGGAAATATCAGCATATCATGGTGATGGACGAATGGTGTGTGCAGGAATCAGTATTGGCGGACGTTCGGATCTCTGTGTCGTTCAGAATGGCGTTCAGCGGTATAGAGACAAGATCATTCGACCTTTTGTTGGCCCTACGCTGCTGACACAGAAGAGTGGTAGCTGAACGCCATTCTGAACGACACAGAGATCCGAACGTCCGCCAATACTAATGCCTGCACACACCATTCGTCCATCACCATGATATGCTGATATTTCCTGCACATAAGCAGGACTGTTCCTAGTTCCACGTTCTTTCCACATGAGGAAACCACTATTGTTCGTCTGAAAACAAAATTTTGAATAATCTTGAACAGAACCCGACGCCATTCGCTACGACTCCAATCCTGATGTCCCTCCGGCCAGTTTCTGCGGGCTAAACGATGTCGTGGTTTTAATGGGACAAACACCACAGGCCTCCATGCGCGTAGGGCACATTCCTGAAGGTCTGTTTGTGTTGATACTGCTTGGTGGGTGTGTTGCAGCTGAGTTGCATTCAGCCTCCTGACTCGACGGGCTGTTAACAGGAGATAACAGTCATATCTTCCTGATGTTACCTGTGGACAAGCTTGTCCTTGCCTTCTTTTAATGGTGTCCGTTGTCTGAAATCGCGTTTAAGTGCTGGAAATTACACTTTGGGATACTCCAATAGCTACAGCCACCTCCTCTGTTCCGCTTACAACCTTCCTACGGCTCTCCCTGCCATAGCTTCGGGTAAGTCACGTTGTTGTTCACTGTACTAACTGCTCACTACACTATCTGAACCCAAATGCTTGTGTAATTCGTTTGGTAAACACAAGTCAACACCAACCCTCGCTGCAATAACTTTGTTATTATCACTATCTCGATTGCCGTAATGTCGTCTCCACTCTCTAGAACCGGCAGAAAGACGTCGATCCATTTAAGTTTATTCTGCCAACAATACTCGATATCTCAACTGATCCTCTAATTGTTTTGAACAGTGCATTTCAAAAGACCCATTCTTTGCTTCAAGGTTCATCTTTTATATATGCGTAGATACAGTTTCGGGGTACAAGAGTTTCTGAGTTCAAAGTTTTCATTTACCTGTCACAAATGTTCATTATATATTAAGAAATAACAATAAATATAACGTCAACGCTTTCCCACTGTAGGTTTGTCAAGCACAGAAGATCAGAAAAATGTTGATGCGATTGGTAATGTTTATTTGTATTGTAATGAGAGAATACAGGGAAGTAAGGAAAAGAAAGGGTTATCCACTATTCCCATATGAAGAGCGCTCCCTCCAAAAGAGGCACTCGTAATCTGGTGATGCCCATCTCAACAACGGCCCACGGTCATGCACCGTCGCCGATGTAATGTCTTAGTCTATTGCTCCGTGAGACACTCCGAAAACAAACGGGTTTCAATCCATAACAATACTTAATCATGGCCTAATGTTATACATAAGAAGGACCGCTCACTATTAATGTGAAGTTTCTTTCCTTTTCAACATTTATTTCTACCTAAACAGAGTGAAAACGTTAAGCTGCGAACCATGTAATATTGGGAGGGCTGCAAGTGTGATAATAAATGTAGCCCAAGAGTAATGGTTCTCTCTGTGTAAATAATGGTCAATGACATTGCAGAATACATGCTCATTCAAGGGTGCCTGTCAGCAGAGCTGTGAGTCACATTCCCGATGGCACTGAGTCTGCCATGCAGTGTTGCATAACCCTACTAGTGTCAGGCGAACATGGGCCACCACGCACGTAGGTCGCTTTCCACTGTGCTGACACACCCCATGTTCCACTGTGCAGCTCTAAGCACACTTACAAGTACCAAAATTACTTTAATCACGTTCTTACGTAGTTTCGTAAAATGGAGAAAAAGAAGTAAGCAACAAGAAATGCGGAAAGAGAAAGGACAGAGATTTGGGGCAAATATAACCCCCCACAACTTCAAAAAGCCGTATCTAGACAACTCTCTCTGTGTCACTTACGTTATGTGGCACGTAAACTGTTGGGTTTATTGGCTTGCCGAACATATTTCGATATTTCCATTTTAAAATTTCTCATTTACTTCCTAGATTTTTTGTAATGGAAGGGATGTAAAGTCAAAACAGCTCGGTACATGAGGTATTTCACAGAATGTTTGATACATTTATGCAGGAGATTGCAGCATTGGTGCTGCTCACATCACTGCAAATAATAAAACGAAGCTACTCCCTCTTTACATTTGACGTCAAGGTACTCATAAACATAAAAAATTTATTTAGTAAAACTGATTATATTTTAATAAGTATATTTTGTTTTGAAATTTCGTATTCTCCAAAATTAAGAGAGTGGAATGTATTTTTTTTTCAATACAGTAAAAGTATTATAAAGTTTATAACAACAAACATAAGCATCAGAAAATAATTTTTTTATGATTATTTAACATGAGTAGGTCCGATTATATATAGTGCGGCTGAAAAGCACACTAGCGACGATCAGGTGCTCGCACATGCACATTGAGGGACTTATTAACAAGCGCCCCCTAACGAGAAAAGTACTGCATTGAAGCGGTGGTATACGCTGTGTACCAGCTAACAGGGTCAGTGTGAGAACTCGTGTTATTGCACCATGCAGCTCAAAATGGAGCAACGCGTTGATGTCAAGTTTTTCTTCAAATCAGGAAAACGGCGAAGGAGATCCATGGGATGTTAGTGCAAGTGAATGGTGTTGAACCAATGAATGAAAAGTGTGTGTGTTTGAGTGACTGCGGAGATCCAGCAACGCGTGACTTCAGTGCCTCGACTGTTTCCACAAGAAGCGTGTGCTGACAGCTTCCAGCAGCTGTACTACGGATGTCAGAAGAGTGTTGTAGCCAATGGCGACTACTCTGAAGAGCAGTAAAAGTATTTTGTTTGTAACTCTTGTTTCCTATATTTCCTGAGGCCATTCACCGATCTTTTCACACGCACCTTATATAACATCTGAAGCATTTTGCGTATGTAGATGCAGAAAATTTCTTTTCTTTTGTAACTAAACTGCAATGTTCCAAATGTTTTGACGACGTATGAAATGGAACACACACGTGCAGAGTGCGTAATTGCCCAATGAACAAAACCGCAGTAATTAGAATATTCATATGGGCATATAAATACCGGGTGTCCCTCCCAAGAATGGTCAGGTGTTTCGGTAGATACATGAAATCTTAGTTACTGCAATGTGTAGCTGGAGCCAAACAAATCCTGCTCGCCATGTCTTTCGTGCGACGCCCAGTGTCGACAGAGAGAATCGGTTTGTTGCCCTTTACAAACCAAACGATTTTTAAGCCGGAATTTTGTGTGGCCTCTCGATAGAGCGGTCCCAAAATGAGTCTAGTGTTGTATTCGGTTTAGGGATATGTATTAACAAGAATATTAAGACACGCAGAATAAGCAGCACTAGAACAGCGACTCAACCTCACCGCTACATGGCGGCAGCAGAAAATAATCATAGCGGGTCAAGGCGGTGCTGTAGTGATGGTTTTTGTTCATGCCCGCGGTGGAATGGCCGAGCGCTCTAAGTTGCCTTGCTACGGAGCGCGAGGTTGCTCCCCGTCGGAGGTACGAGTCCTCACTAGTGCATGGATGTGTGTATTGTCCGTAAGTTAAAGTAGTTTGTAAGCCTGGGGACTGATAACCACAGTAGTTTAGTAGTTAAGTTTCATATCGGCCAACTCTTCATCAGTGAGCGTAGCCATGCGTAGTTTTACTGTGTATCGCCGATAACGTGCAACTAACGCCGCTAGAAAAGAAAACCCTAGACAGAAGCGGAGTAGAACTGAATTCAAACTTGAGGCCAACGAGCTAAGGAGGGCATTGCTCTTGTTGACAGCAGGTACCGTGAGCCAAAGGGAACAAGCCACACATCGATGTACTGTCAGTCTCTGCAATGTTGTGCACTATTTACAGAATGGTATATAGAGGGTGTATCAAAAAGATTTGCTCAAAATTACATGGATGAAAGTACGCGATAACAAAAGCAAAACTTTACAAGTAAACGAGCCGTTTGCGAGATCATTACGAACTCATCAGTCCAGGCCACAACTGACGGCACTGTAATATCGTACGGTTTACCCCTTGCGCTCTTGAGGCAGTCCTATGTTCGCGGTTTACAGAACGAAACATTGCCCAGAGGTGGAGTTGGAATCACACCATACAAGCAGAACGTACAGTCTCAAAGGTATCAGTCGCGTCTCAGAAGTGCCACTTGTGCTGTGTTGTAGTTACAATGGAACCTTATAATACTGAAGAGTATGCGGTTATGCAATTCATGTACGTTAGGGCTAATGCCAGTGTACGGGTGGCTGGACGCTTATACCAAGACATATCCTCATCGAAGACATCCCGAAATTCATACATTTACAGTGGTCCATTAGCGCGTTAGAGAAAATCGGGGTTTTGCACATAGCAGAGCAGGAGGTAGACCTACTCTTATTGCGCCCGTACAGCTGTCTCCAGGAACCTCTAAGAGAAGAATTACCACACAAGCGCTGTACTAAGCCACAATAGTCTATGGAGAATATCACATTGCAACTTACTATACCCTCACCACCCCCAATGAGTTCAATGTCTCAATGATGCGGACTTCGTCCCTAGAATGATGTTTTGTCAGTGGATGCAACAGCTGGCTCTAGTCAACCCTCGTTTCGCATGTAACATTATATTTACAGACGAAGCAGGATTCACACGTGATGGTGGTTTTAATTATCATGATACACATTTCTATTCATGAGTCACCACATCAGCAGAGTTTCTCACTGAGTGTGTGGTTAGGGGTACTACGTTAACAACTCATTCGGCTACACATTCATTCCAGAATTTCTTGAGGATGTTCCCTTTCAGCAACGTCAGAGTATGTGGTACACGCGTGATGGAGCTCCGGCACATTTTGCTCGTGCTGTGAGACGGCATCTAACGCGCGGATAAGGCCGAAGATGGATAGCTCGAGGCTGACCTGTACCTTGGCCTCCAGGATGACCTGAACTAAATCCTCTGGAGTTTTGTGTCTGGGGTCACCTCAAAAGAGAAGTGTGCAGCACACCTGCTAACACAGTGGAAGAACTGAAGCGAAGAGTTGTACACGCTTGTCAAGAATTCCGAAATGATCCAGAGGTTTTCGAAAGAATTCGAAATTCATTGCAGAGACGAGCATAGTATTGCATCCAGATACAAGGAAGACACTCCAAAGATCTCCTTTAACAGGTAACCTATACCTGAAATGCGAACTAAATGCGATGTAAATTTATTATTAGGTTTTACATGCGTATTGTAACGACGTCAGTGGTTGCTTTTACGAACAAATTTCGAATAAAAGTTATTTCGACGACTGTACTTTGTCACCATGCGGGAAATGAAAAGACTAGGGATCCGCCGGAGACCGTAGAGCCTGTGGCTGTTATATTTAAGCGCTAAAATCGCCGGCGGGACAACGCTGAAAACTGCGCTCTAAATTACCAAACTAAACAATGCGCAAAAAATGCGGCGTTTTAGCGCGACGTTAGCGCTGCTTTTTGTACTACAGCTTTTCAAACTGGGTGTCGCAAGACTAGTAAATTCAGTAAAACATGGCAAACTTGTGAAAAAATACAAAACATCTTTCACTTCGTCAGTGTGTACGGTATTTGGAAATTAATCTTAAAAATTAACATTTCTTGTAGGTATCATTACTTACGACTGAATTTCTCTGATTAACATTAGTGAAAGGGTGTCAAGTATAACTTTGTATACAGTTTTAGAGAGGCTGTCACCATTAGTAAACATCCATACCTCTTGTATTTGGGGTATTGACGTTGACTTTATTACATCACAGTTTCAAAATGGAGACTATTCAGTTTTACAGCGAGAGTCTATAACTATTTTTGATGAGTACAATAATTGTTTTGGGGATACATATCCAGTATTGTTGTTAGAAACAATCATCACACGCCAATTTGGGTGCATGCCTTCGTAGAGTTAGTTCCGGCTTTTCACCTTGTATTGTTTGTCGCTCTTGTTTTTTCATTAATAAATGGCAGACTCCTCCTCAGTTTCATATATAAATTTTTCTGACTCAAACATAATTACCTAAAACAAATAATTGGACAGCCGCACGCTCGGTGCTTACGCGTTACTAATGTTAATGATGTCCGGTTTTTTTCTCATCTGGTCGCGTTGCTAGCGCACAGCGCCGAGTTTACGTTTAATCACCGACGTCGAAAATTCTCGTGTAATTTGCCTCACTGTAGTGACTTTGACGTAATTTCAGCGCTCTTATATAGTAGCCCATATCAAAATACTCAGAAGGAATTCCCTAACAACTTTGAAAGATGCCCTGTTTGCTGCAGAGAACATTCCAGTGAGGTATTCACAGCCTCACCAAACCTATTGCAAGCGTGGTGCAAGAGTCCACAGGCATGGCACGTAAAACACAGGAAGCTAAGCACAGACGTTAAGCGAGGGACACACCATCCCGAATAAGAGGAAAGATGAATGTAAGTATCTTTGTCCCCTATGGACTCCAAAACAGCTGAAGAGTTTTGTTGAAAATTTTAGGAAATTTGCAGATTAGCGCCGCGGGTGTTCGTGTGTAGTTTGGTAGCGACCGGATCACGATATTTATTGATTTGAAGAATATAACGTAAGATAAGGAACCGTAACTATTCTTTGAAAAAACTATTAATTTTTTACCATATTTCTGAAAATGGATTTATTACTTGCTGTGTTCTACGAAACATGATTCAATGCAAGAAACACAATGCTTATGCAACCATCTGCGTGTTTAATCCAAATATACATATTAATATTACAGAGCGGGATTAGCCGCATGGTCTAAGGCGTCATGCTACGGACTGCCGGAGGTTAGTGTTCTCTCTCTGGCATGGTTGTGTGTGTTGTCCTTAGTTTAAGTTAGTATAAGTACTTTGTAAGGCTAGGGACTGATGACTATAGTAGTTTGGTGAAATAATTTCCAGAAAACTTGTACTCTCCGTCGCGACAGTCACCGCTACGGAAGTTCACGTCTGACATTTGGAGCGACAGTAGCGTCACTAACGAAAAGAGAGCCAACGGTAACCACAATCATTATTTTTATTAATAATCAAAATATCCACTGGTGTACTGACGATCTATAGTGTCCGTTGGACAGTATAGACCGGCAGTACACCCGTGGATATTTTGATTATCAAATACGCCGAGAGAAACTCAAGAATCACATTTTTATTAATATTTCTACTTAATTAGAAAGATACTTATTATTTTTTGCTCCCCGAGTCTCAGTAAATTGTCAAGGGATATGGTCATGAAATAAAGTAAACAGTGTAGAATATCAGTGATTCTGGAGATAAGTTACAACATATTCATGAAGATATTCATATTCGCAACACGTTTCGCGAACTTATTAAAACCACGGGCGTGTTACAATGCAACATTGTATAAAAATTTCTATTCCAATGGTCAAGAGCTTTCCGAGATTTGCAATAAAGAACATTTACAATTTATATTCGATTGCTCTTAATATCAAATCTTGGAAATTCCTTGACTAATTGATTTGAAATTTTGACACAAATTTGTATTCTCATATATGCGTGTTTGTATGTACCAATTTTTGCAATAGTCTATGGGATTCCAACGCATGCCAGTTTCATCTAGTGACATATAAAAAAAAACATTCGCCTCATCTACGCGCTGTCATAGTCATATTCTGCAGACCTGTGATCATATTAGTTCATGCACGATTTCGATCCAGTGATATATATTGATGGGGATAGTAAAACACGGAGAATAGAAAAAGGGTAAGGACTTTCGGCCGTAGGCAAGACGCTTAATTTTAATTATTTTTCTCAAACTTGTTTCTTGCTTTCCAATTTTCGGTTCGAGAAAATGCGTCATTTCAGTTAGTATTGACGATTCTTCTCCTTCTCTTTAGGTTCTGGTTGTTCCTGTTTCTTATGTAATGTGTTTATTACTTGTTTTCCACGTTTTGTTCATGGTATACATTATGCCAGTAGTAATATTCGGCGTATGCATACGGCTGAAAGCTATTCATTTGTTCTCTGAGTGTTTTGTTTTGGAGAGTTGCGCACGAATTATGAGTGTATGCTGTTAGTGTCGTGTTAAATTTGTCTGTTGATAGGGGAATGTAGGAGTGAAGCAGTATTGTGGATGGGTTTTTATTCTGTATACATTTAGTATATGCATTTACATCTGCGTGTGTGTTCTTTTTTCTGCGCGTGTGTGTATGTGTGAAAAATCGCGTGTTTGCTGGTATTTAGGTTTTCTTATGTTTCTGAGGTGGTGGTGATGTGTGTATGCGATTTAGTAGAGGATTTGTGTGGACGTTGTGTGTGTGTGTGTGTGTGTGTGTGTGTCAGAGAGAGAGAGAGAGAGAGAGAGAGAGAGAGAGAGAAAGAGAGAGAGTTACGGTTAGAAGAACGTTATTAGGCTGCTAGTATGAAGACTATTTGTACATAACCTCTATTGTAGTAGAATAGTATTTTGCAAGGTGAAGTGTATTCATTGAGTACAGTTTTTCCTTGTTCAAATGTTCGAAAATCTAAGGGACTTAACTGTTGCGCTTATTAGTTCTGAGCTTACAAACTACTTAAATTGACTCATGCTAAAGGCAAGAACACACCCAAGCCAGAGAAAGGACTCGAACCTCCGACGGCGAGCAACTATGTGCTCCGCAGTAAGGCACCTTAGACCGCTCGGCTGCTCCTATCCGGCTAATGTTTATGACATATCTCCGGAAATATCTGTTCTAGGTGGACCTTATCACGACAGCGATAGTTGTCTGCCGTAAGAAAGTTTTGTTGAAATCCGTTCAGTAGTTTAGGAGAAGATATGTAAAATACACTCAAATACACGCATACACTTTTATAATACTTATTATACACTATCTGAACGCAAGAAAGCATTGCTTTGGTTAGTTACAGATTAAATGGAAAAGAAAGAAAAGAGAAAGTACACGTTTCAAATACCGGGTGGTTATAATTAAACTTTCCTCATTTAATACGTTATTACACGGAAACTAATTACCGCGTGAGTAGCGAACTTGGTAGCATTAGTGTCAAGGACATGGGAAGAGGAAAATACAGAAGCAATTAAGTTGACTTTTAATGTTAAAATTACACTCCTGGCCATTAAAACTGCTACGCCAAGAAGAAAAGCAGATGATAAACTGATATTCATTGGGCAAGGCAAATATATTACACTAGACCTGACATATGATTACATTTTCACGCAGTTTTGGTGCATATATCCTGAGAAATCAGTACCCAGAACAACGATCTCTGGCCGTAATAACGGCCTTGACACGCCTGAGCATTAAAAGATCTTGGATGGCGTGTGCAGCTTCAACACGATACCACAGTTCATCAAGAGTAGTGACTGGCGTATTGTGACGAACCAGTTGCCCGGCCACCAGTGACCAAACGTTTTCAGTTGGTGAGAGATCTGGAGAATGTGCTGGCCAGGGCAGCAGTCTAACATTTTCCGTATCCAGAAAGGCCCGTACAGGACCTGTAAAATGCGGTCGTGCATTATCCTGCTGAAATGTAGGGTTGTGCAGGGATCGAATGAAGGGTAGAGCCACGGGTCGTAACACATCTGAAATGTAACGGGCACTGTTCAAAGTGCCGTCGATGCAAACAAGAGGTGACCGAGACGTGTAACCAATGGCACCCCATACCATCACGCCGGGTGATACGCCAGTAAGGGGATGACGAGTACACGTTTCCAATGTGCGTTCACCGCGATGTCATCAAACACGGATGCGACCATCATGATGCTGTAAACAGAACCTGGATTCATCCGAAAAAATGATGTTTTGCCATTCGTGCACCCAGGTTCGTCGTTGCGTACACTGTCGCAGGCGCTCCTGTTTGTGATGCAGCGTCAAGGGTAACCGCAGCCATGGTCACCGAGCTGATGTCCATGCTGTTGCAAACGTCGTGGAACTGTTCGTGGAGATGATTGTTATCTTGCAAACGTCCCCATCTTTTGCCCCAGGGATGGAGACGTGGCTGCACGATCCGTTACACCCATGCGGATAAGATGCCTGTCATCTCGACTGCTAGTGATACGAGGCCGTTGGGATCCAGCACTGCGTTCCGTATTGAGCTCCTGAACCCACCGATTTCATATTCTGATAACAGTCATTGGATCGCGACCAGCAATGTCGCGATACGTCAAACCGCAATTGCGATAGGCTACACTCCGACCTTTATTTAAAGTCGGAAAATTGATGGTACACATTTCTCCTCCTTACACGAGGCATCACAACAACGTCTCACCGGGCAACGCCGATCAACTGCTATTTGTGTATGAGAAATCGGTTGAAAACTTTTCTCATGTCAGCATTTTGTGGTGTCGCCACCGGCACCAACCTTGTGTGAATGGTCTGAAAAGCTAATCATTTGCATACCACAGCATCTTCTTCCTGTCGGTTAAATTTCGCGACTGTAGCATGTCATCTTCCTGGTGTAGCAATTTTAATGGCCAGGAGAGTAAAAACAGTCCAGATAGCAAAAAAATTGTTGTTTTTCTTTCACTACCTCTTTCAGTCTATTGTAGACCAGCTTCAGATGGATATAACCATGATGGCAGGCGGTGGAAGTGGGTACAGTAGGCCACACAAACGTAAACAGTTCAGCGCCACAGCCTGCCATCATGGTGGTATCCATGTGAAACCGGTAACGAAATAAAAATAACAATTTTGCGAGCTAGACTTTTTTAATTTAATTATCATATCAAGATTTTTGACTCCAGTATGCTTTCTAAAATTACACTTAAAATGTGCTGCCACGGTACATCATACTAATTCATATCGGTACCAGTAGGTGGCTCAGTATGTGTCAAGAAGAGTCTGAAGGACAGGATTGCGTTCTGCACGACAGGCATGTCCGTAGATATGCTGGCTACCTCTATTGATTTGCTGCGCTTCATATCGACACGTGTATAAATGCTCCCCTGGCAAACCCTGTCCTTCACGTAGCGCGATGACCAGTAAACACCGGGAGTGAGATCAAGTGATCGTGACGGAAAAGCCTTTGGAAACCATGTTGGCACGTCAGCTAATGCACTGCGACTGGTCAGGAGTGTGAGGCTATGAGTCACGACTGATCACGGCACCTGGTGGCCATAATTGGTACTGGACCGTGGAGCTGTGACGCACTGAAAGCATGCACCCCTTTGATTTGATTTTTTCAGGGAAGCCAAAACAGTCTTGGTCCAACCCGCCACCGTCCGCACCTAAACTAAGTTTATTGTGCGGTATCGCTCCCTGTATATCTAGTAAAGCCAACCAATGCCCTTGAACAGTGCAAGGAGTCCCTTTACCAGTTCTTTATTAGACACAATTTCTTCGGGTCTGGTTGTCCCAAATGTTCTGTGCCTTTTAGTCTCCCATGCAATGCATTCGAAAATTAGATGTGATGCAGTTTCATCACCGTCATCACAGTTCCTACATTTAGGGCCCTCTTCTGTTATTACCATTGTATGTAGGTGTTTTTTTGAAATTCCCATGGCCTGTCAGCAATCCAACCATGAGTCTAATCTCTCTCTCCTGTTCAGGCCCAGGAGTGCAGAGCATCTTTCAAAACATGGCTTTTGCATCATTACCTTTCCATGTTTCTGTTGGTAGACTTTGGTCCAATATTCTACGTGCTGTCTTCTGAGCCAGTTACGTAGCTCCAATTTGATCATTGCCTTGGTGATTGTCAGGACAGGTTCCGGTCCAATAAATGGAGTCTCTGCCCCCATCCTGGTTAATCTGTCAGCATGTTCGTTGCCACTGATCCCCGAGTGGCCAGGGACCCACAATAGGTTTACTCTATTGGCTTTCCCCTAGCTCCACCAGAACCCTGTGACATTCTACAACAATTTTAGACCTTGTTGCAGGAGCTGTCAGTGATCTCAGGGCTGCCTGGCTGTCTGTTTGTAGCACCTACGCAAATTTCCTCCACACACGCCCTGATGGTAGTGAATGCACCCCTTACTTTGGCGATTAATGCTACCAAGTCTTCTACTCGTATGGGAATAGGTTTCCGTTGCTAGGCCTATAAAGAGTTAAGTAGGTAAAGTTTAATTGTGAGTGGGTATCGCTCTGCTCAATATTTATAATAAGATCTTTTCAAACGGTCTTCTTGATAAAATCCAATCGTCGGCAGACACCATCATTGGAGAATATCAAGAGAATTTCAGTCACGGGAGATCCACATCGGCCTACGTCAGATCATTAAAAAAAGGTGGGAGATTTGTGAAGAACTACACATGCTGTTTGCCGATTTCAGCCGATTTGCAATAATCGGGAAAGTATGCTGAGGTATCTAGAAGAGTTCTACAGCAAAGGTAAAAAATTGAAAATACGGTGACTGAAGCATTCAAAATAAAAACTGGGCTATCACCTGTTCTTTTCAATCTCACCTTAGAGAAGATAATGCGAGATATGTCATCTAATGAACTCAGAGCATTCCAGACCGAGGGTGTGAACAACAAGTACCTCGGTTATCTGGGTTCGAAGAGGAATTTGGAGAATGGCGGCATTCTGGAAACAACATCGTGGGAAATTGGACTTCAAATCAATCGCGATAAGACGGAATACACCGTAGTCTTAATGGAACTCATGAACCTCCTTTATCCTTATAGACAACTTATCGTTAATAATTTTATTGCGCGAGTACAGCGATCTATTATAACAAGTTAAATTAATTAAACTGTCTACGATCTCAATATTTTATTTTTAAAACGAGCGGTTTCGACAAAAATCTTTTGCCGCCTTCCGACATAATTCACCAGCAACAGCCAAATGGTGGATTATATCTGAAGATATGAAAACATTTTTTTGCCTAAACCATCATTTTGAAAAGAAAATATTGCGATCTTAGATTGTTTAATTAATTTAGCTTATCTTCAAGTTAGAGAGTTCAAATATCTGGGTACTGTATTCAGAGATGAACCATCCAGTAAAATAGAAATACAGGCAGCATCACAGGCAGGTCATCGCTGTTACCACGGCCTTAATGCTCTGCTCAAAACCAGAAGTTTGACAATATATATATGTTGATATCTGAACGGAAAGTCCTTTTGGAGATTTTTGGACCAGTTTACGATAATGAGAGTGAAAATGGAGGATGCGTCATAATACAGAGTTGTATATTTACGAAGAGCCGAACATCGTGCTATAATGAAGACACGACGACTCCTGTCGGTAAGGTATGTTGCTCGGATGCACGTCAACCGATGGTCGAAAACTGTACTCAATACCAATAGAGCCGGCAGAAGGCCCGTGGGAAGACAGAGAACTCTATGGAGTGACTGCGTGTCCAAAGACCTTTAGAGAGTGGGACTGCTGGAAAAATGGCAGAAAGGTGCTGAAGACAGACTGAAGAATGAAGACAGAACGAAGCGCGGTCCATTGGCCTGATCGCGTAATGTGAGTGGCATTTGGATGTATAATCTACACTCGTGTTCTCATTTTCCGTGTTCCCCCTCCTTGACACTCTCCTTATTCCCCTCCCATTGTCCATATCCTCCTCCATCGTCTCCCTGTATATCTCCTCCTCCTCCTATTCCCTCTCCCTGTAAATCTTACTCCTTTCACATCTTCTCCGCTCTCTGTTTGTCCATTGGATCCTCTTTCTGCGAATCTTCACCTCCTGCAACTCATCATGACGCTATAATCTTTTACTGAAACTCGCAACCTAGCGCGGACTTCAATGCGAGAAGCCTATAGTAGTTACCACAACGAAATCCTGTCTCGTAATCTCGCAGAAAATCCAAAGAAATTCTGGTCATATGTGAAGTACACTAGCGGCAAAACACAAACAATACCTTCACTGCGCGATAGCAATGGTAATACTACCGATGACAGTGCTGCTAAGGCAGAATTACTAAACACAGCTTTCCGAAATTCGTTCACAGAAAAAAAAAAAAAAACCGAAGTGAACACTCCAGAATTCAATCCAAGAACAGCTGCTAGCATGAGAAACTCAGAAGTAGATGTTCCCGGAGTAGTAAAACAATTTAAGTCACTAAACAAAAACTAATCTTTCGGGCCAATTTGTATATCAACTAGATTCCTCTCAGAGTATGCTGATGCAATAGCTCCGTACTTACCTATAATTTACAACCGATCACTCAGCGAAAGCTCCGCACCCAAAGTCTGGAAAATTGCCCAAGGCAATTGAAAGGCAATAGGAGTGATCTCCAAAATTACAGGCCAATCTCATTAACGTCGATTTGCAGTAAGATTTTGGAACATATACTTTGTTAGAACATTATGAACTACCTCGAAGAGAACGACCTATTTACCAGTAGTCGACACGGATTCAGAAAGTATCGCTCTTGCGAAACACAGCTTGCCCTTTATTCACATCAAGTGATGCCATCGACAAGGGATATCAATTCGATTCCATATTTCTGGATTTCCGGAAGGCTTTTGACACTGTACACCATAAACGGCTTCTAATGAAATTGCGTACTTATGGAATATCTCCCCAATTGTGCGATTGGATTGACGATTTCCTATCAGAAAGGACACAGTTCGTTGTAATTGACGGTAAGTCATCGAGTAAAACAGAAGTGATATCTGGCGTTCCACACGGAAGCGTTATAGGTTACCTACTCTTCCTCGTGTTTACAAACGATTTAGGAGACAATCTGAATAGCTCCCTTAGACTGTTCGCGGATGATGCTGTCGTTTATCGGTTAGTGCAGTCAACAGAGGATCAAAAGCAACTGCAAAGCGATTTAGACAAAATTTCTACATGTTGTGAAAATTGGCAATTGACACTAAATAAAGAAAAATGTGAAGTAATACACATGACCACTAAAAGAAATCCGCTGAACTTCAATTATGCGATAAATCAGTCATATCTTAAGGTCGTAAATTCTACCAAATATCTAGGAGTTACAATTACGAACAACTTTGACTGGAGAGAACACATAGAAAATATTGTGAGGCATGCGAAGCAAAGGTTACGTTTCATTGCCAGAACGCTTCGAAGATGCACCAGCTCCACCAAAGAGACTGCCTACATCACAATTCTGCGTCCTCTCCTAGAGTACTGTTGCCCCTTGTGGGACCCTCAGCAGGTGGGACTGACGGAAGACATTGAGAAGGTTCAGATAAGGGCAGCTCGTTTTGTTTTATCACGTTACGGGGGGAGGGGGGGAAGCGTCACGGAAATGTTGCACGAATTGGGGTGGAAATCAATAAAAGAAAGACGTTATTCATTGCGGCGTGATCTGTTTGCGAAGTTTCACTTTCACTTCTGAATGTGAAAATGTTTTGCTAGCACCCACCCACTTAGGGAGTCATGACCATCCCAATAAAATAAGAGAAATCAGATCGAAAACGGAATGATTTAGGTGTTCTTTCTTCCCGCGCGCTATTAGAGAATGGAACAGCAGAGAAAAGTTATGAAAGTGGTTAATGAACACTCTGCCAGGCACTTAAATGTGATTTTCAGAGTATCTATGTAGATGTATGACCTTCCTGCCTCACAAATCTTTGGAAATGTGCCTGTTGCTACGCGGGTCATAGCAATTCTGTAGTACTACCATCTACATGCACGAGCGATATCACGATGCAAGTGGATATATACGGCATACGGAAGAGAACCGGCTGTGGAGCTGCGGCCGTCACTTGCAGTGACGCAAACAGCTGCGCGGGAGATGGGCTTACGCAGTTGCCGGCCCCGAGCTGGGCAGGCAGGGCACTGCAGAAGGCGCCACTGTCCTTTGTTATACACCAGCGCCGTTTCGGCAGCGAGTGGCGGACCGCGCGGACGAGGAAGTGACAACGGCTGAGGGCGCGGTCCCAAGGAGAGCGACTGGGAATGCAGCGGCCGGGCAGCACGCCACTGCAAGCTGAGCGGGCGCGTGAACGGGCGGCCGAGCGAGGACACAGCGGAACCTGCTTGTCGGCACGCTGCTCCCAGCTTCCGCCGTGCTTTCTCGTCTCGCGCTGGATCCACCCAGAGGCACACGGAAATAAAGCAGCAAATATGGAAAGAAGATAAAGATTTACTGCTCCGTCACCAGCATGGTCATCGGATTGTCTGGGTAAGGATGGGGAAGGGAAATTGGCCGTGTACTCCTCTAAGTGGAGATCTGTCCCACAGGGGGTACCACAAGGCTCAATTCTAGGTCCAATCCTTTTTCTTTTCTATATTAATGACTTACCCATAAATATAAATTATGAAAGACAATAATGATAAATCTGAAGCATAGAATTAAAATTTGTGATGCGGCAAGGAATCAAACCCGGACCTCCATGCTTACTAGGCAGACGTCTTACCGTTTTTTTTTCCTTTCTTCAGGTAGATCTGTGCTCCGCGGTCGTTCTTTTGGTTCGTTCTTGATTGTTCGTTGGATATTTGGCTCAGCTTTTTTATTACAGAGGGCGTTTCAGCCCTCTGACCGGGCGCGCTGAGCCACGGCGCCCGGCCCGTTAGACTACCACACCACTGACGGTTAAGGCGCCTTAAACGTTAGTGGTGTGGTAGTCTAACGGTAAGACGTCTGCCTAGTAAGCATGGATGTATGTTTTGTGAAATAGGAAGGCCGTTTGTAAAGAAATTTTGTAACCTATTTCTGTAAGTTATGTCCAACAATGAATCAGCACAGAAATTTAAACCTTATGCCATTTGTTCTGCCTTTATTTTATTGAGATTTATTCCCATAGAAGTTTCCTCCCTTAATCTCAGGGGCAATACTAGTTATTGTATGGTTTTGGCATTGTCAGATTAAATGAAGTTCAATCAGAATATTCACAGGTATGAAACCTCATCTGTTTCTTTTCACATAATGAATGTTAATTTTAAGCGTGCGCGGCGCTGCGACGGCTAATTGAATCACTTTCGAGAAAGGCGTAATTATTCGTCGACAATCAATGTTTCTCTGTGACACCAAAGTTCATTTGCGGCAAATTGGTAAAAGGCAGGATTCATTTTTGGTATTAGGAAAGTGCTTTATTCAAAAAGCCACAGAGTAAAGTTTTAACTGCAATTTTATTTTATTTATGTATTTTTTGTTGTTGCGTGTAAGTCTTACCTCTATACAGTGTGTGTATAGTTACAACCGTGAGCATTCTAATTTACATGATGCAAAAGTATGAAGACAACGAGTAAGCATAGCCTTTATCACTGCCATCGGGGCGTGTGTGGAGGAGAATTTGCGTAGGTGTTACAAAGACCGTAGCATCTATATCTATACAGACAGCCAGGCAGCCCTGAGATCACTGACAGCTCCTGCAACAAGGTCTAAAATTGTTGCACAGTGTCACAGGATTCTGGTGGAGCTAGGGGAAAGCAATAGAGTAAACCTATTGTGGGTCCCTGGCCACTCGGGGATCAGTGGCAACGAACATGCCGACAGATTAGCCAGGATGGGGACAGAGACTCCATTTATTGGACCGGAACCTGTCCTGACAATCGCCAAGGCAATGATCAAATTGGAGCTACGAAACTGGCTCAAAAGACAGCACGTAGAATATTGGACCAACGTCTATCAACAAAAACATGGCAAGGTAATGATGCCAAAGCCATGTTTTAAAAGAAGCTCTGCAATCCTGGGCCCGAACAGGAGAGACATTAGACTCATGGTTGGATTGCTGACAGGCCATAGGAATTTCAAAAAACACCTACGTACAATGAGAATAACAGAAGAGGACCCTAAACGGTGATGAAACTGCATCACATCTAATCTTCGAATGCATTGCATTGGAGAGTAAAAGTCACAGAACATTTGGGACAACCAGACCCGAAGAAATTGTGTCTAGTAAAGAACTGGCAAAGGGACTCCTAGCGCTGTTGAAGGGCATTGGTTGGCTTTACTAGATATACGGGGAGCGATACCGCACAATAAACTTAGTTTCGGTGCGGGCAGTGGCGGGTTGGACCAAGACTGTTTTGGCTTCCCTGAGAAAATCAAAATCAAATCAAATCAAGCATAGACTTTGTTTATTCACATATATAGTTTAATTGGGTCTTACAGACGGAAACCTTTCACTGGTAACTTACATTTCGTGTAAAGATGATAAAGATATGAGAAGTTAGGGCTCGTACAGAGGCATACAGTCAGTAGACTTTCCTCGTTCTGAGGTGGCACAGAAAAGGGAATGACTGGTAGCGCTACGAGGCACCGTCCACCATGCACCGTCCGGTGGATTGCGGAGCTTGTATGCAGATGTAACTGTTTCTGGGTTGTGTAGGACCGATATCAGCAAGATAACAGGATAGGCTGGACTTGAAATGCATCTTATAATTGGCGTTCGATATGCTGCGGGCTGCTGTACCGAACTGTCCCGTGCGTAATAAATCAGGTTGGCTGTTGTCTTTCTTTTATCGACGTGCAGACAAGGAAAACGCGAGATCAAGATATGGAGTGGAGTGCAGTGAATGGGCAGCGGGCGGCAGTGTTATCGGCCACGCCGGGCGACGCAGCGCATACCGGCCAGGCGGTGGCAGCCCTCACGTGGCCACTGGCCACGCGCCGTGGGCAGCACTGCCGATAGGCCCCGGCGGACTGCCGCTGATACACTCCCTGCCCTATCACGGGCGCTCCATCTCCTCACCTACTCACTCCACACGTAGTGACGTCCTCTACTCTGCCTTCTGTTTATAAACGACTAGCTGAAAACCCGGCGTCGCCCGGGTATTTATTTATCCTGCAAATGTTCAAATGTTTGTAGAACTTATGGGACTTAACTACGGGGTCATCAGTACCTAAGCTTACAAACTACTTACGAACTAGCTAAGACTATGGACGGCACAAATATCCATGCCCGAGGGGGGATTAGAACCCCCAACCGTAGTGGCCGTGCAGACCGTGACTGGGGCGCATCAGTCCCCTCGGCCACCGCGGCCAGCTATTTATCATACACTCTCATAGTCCATATCCCCTCCCCCCCCTCTCTCTGCACCTCTTTCTCTCCCATCTCTCTGTTCGTTTACGTCGGCCGCAGTGGACGATGGGACTGAGGCGCTCCAGTCACGGTCTGCACGGCCACTACGGTCGGGGGTTCGAATCCCCCCTCGGGCATGGATATTTGTGCCGTCCTTAGTTGTAAGTAGTTCATAACTAGTTTTTAAGTTTAGGGACTGATGACCCCGTAGTTAAGTCCCATAGACTTTACAAACATTTGAACATTTTGAATTTTGTTCGTTTCCGCCATTTTCTCTCCTGGCAAAGTTTTTGACAAGGTACTCTCTGTCATGTACCCTACAAACATTTATGTACCCAGTGATCTTCCTCTTGGTTTAAAGGTCACGTGTGCGAAAATTCATAAAGATTGGAGCAAAACTATGCATTTTGTAAAATTTCGTACGTTAAGTACCCTCCACCCCACACCGAACGGAATTTTATACAGACAGTGATATTCCTCTTGTTTTTAAGGTAGAGTGTGCAAAAGTTCATCAATATCGGAACAAAACTATAGATTTCTATGCAATAGAAATGCAGGGTCACATTGAAAAACGCACTTTGTTGGTCCCAAAATATTCCAGTTTTATTTCATACAACCCTTGTTCTGAAGAAAGGAAGGAATCGTAAGGTTTAACGTCCCGTCGACAGCGTGGTCATTAGAGACGGAGCTTACGCTCGGATTTTTGGGTGAGGATGCGGGAACGAAATCGGCCGTGCCCTTTGAAAGGAACCATCCCAGCATTTTCCTGGAGTGATTTAGGGAAATCACGGAAAACCTAAATCTGGATGGCCGTCCTTACGAATACGAGTCCAGTGTGTTACCACTGCGCCACCTCACTCGGTCCTTGTTCTGAAGATAACGAAAACAACATAAAAAGGACCTGTGAAATCGGTCGAGCCGTTCTCAAGTTATGACGCGACCAAGGTATTTAGGTGTCCATTTCTATGTACAAAGTATTCTCCCCCATACACCATATGAAATTTAAGGCAGACGGTGACTTTCCTCTTGTTTTGAAGGTCAAGCGTGAGAAATTTCGTGAAGATCGAAATGAATCTGTAGATTTCGTCAGTCTGTAGGAGAAGTATGCTCAGCCATGCACCTATCACAAAACACTTTCTTAGCTGACGTTTTTTTACCTATAAACTACATTCCTGCTAAATTTCAGCTTCATAGGTGAAATAGTTTTGGAGTGAGTGGGTGTCCTTTCGCTTTTATATATAGAGATTAAGAATATAGATTGCTTAATTTTGGATGCAAGAAAATTAAGGGAGACTTGCAGACAAAAATAAATAGTAACATGTAAATCTGTAAATCTGTAATGCTACCTTTTATACAAGGTCATGCCTGATACGAGAGTTTTACGGCTTCTGCAGTTTCGTTTCATCTTTATGTGGAGGGTGGGTCGGGGGTGCAGTTGTCAATTACAAAACGCTTCATAAACGTACGAAATTACATGCAAATTTTGTTGCAGGTCCCTAACTACTCCCATTTTCCAATAATTGACGCATAAATCTCGGTATTCTCACGCGGTGGCCTCTCATATATATATAAGGTGAGTCACCTAACATTACCACTGGATATATTTCGTAAACCACATAAAATACTGACGAACCGATTCCACAGACTGAACGTGAGGAGAGGGGCTATAAAAAACTATAAAAAAAATGCACCGAAGTATGTTTTTCAACACAAACCTACGATATTTAAATGGAACCCCGTTAGTTTTGTTAGCACATCTGAACATATAAACCAATACGTAATCAGTGCCGTTTGTTGCATTGTAAAATGTTAATTACATCCGGAGATATTGTATCCTAAAGTTGACGGTTGAAACCTCCGACGTTGGCGACCACCTCATTGGTCCTCACTTCATTGCAGGGGCCCAAACCGCTGCAACATATATCGCGTTTCTACAGAATGATCTGCCAACGTTGCTCGAAAATGTCCCACTGGAAACGGGCCGCTAATATACTTTACATACGACCAGAATTTCTTAGGATTACCAAATTACGTGACAGGGTTTCGTTTTGGTAACTATTTCAAGTTTCTCACATTGAAGTTCTCGTTTCTGCAAAGGATCGCCAATCTTGGGGATTTTGTGTTCGTTTAAATTTCCTAAATAATCTGAAATCAAGAGGTTCGATAGGGAGTGGTATGACTCATAACAAAAGAAAAAATGAAAATAAAGAAACTACAATAAATCCTTCTGTCCTTGTCCATTTTCTGTACTGATGATTCATCCATTTCTGAATTGCAACATAGTCTAGCACGAACTGTTAGAGACTGTATGCAGTATAGGAGTTTCGGGTGAAAAATCCTAAGCTAGTCGCATTGCTGACAGTTTCACGTGATTTACTAGTGTGCGTCCGATTTTTTACTCTGAACTGTGTCGTTACGTGGAGACAAGTTTCAGCTTGTACGACTGAGTAATTGGCGGTGTAGAAACTCTTTGATAAAGAAGCTTTCCTGCGCTCAGCTGAAAGGGGAAAAACAGCAGAACTTCCTCATAGACTCATAGAAAGTGACAAGTAGACATTTCTGATCACTTTAAAAATAGATACCTACACATTTTTCGGCTCAAATCGGCTTTACTCTGAAGATTACAAGCATTATATGCAGGAAGCACAAATATCGACGTGGGCAATTCGTTTTTTAGATCAATTTTCCACTTGGCTGTTGTACAATTTCTGGTTCTTATATAAAACGATCAGATTATTTCGCTCTGTGCTATTTAAAAGTGTTACTCCTGTGTTATTTTACGCCACGAGTGTCTACAAACGTGCGTGTGTTCTTTAAATATAAAGGCTGAACAAGAATTCTTCCAAAAACTTTCGGAGTTGGTAGTAACAACGAAAACACGGAGAATATGTGCAGCTAACATGGGCTTTAAAGTGCATACGAATACTTTAACAGTACTTGCTCATCTTGCCGGCCTTGCATCGTGTAAGGCGTCATGCTACGGACTGGGCGGCCGTTCCCGCCGGAGCTGCGATTCCTCCCTCGGTCGTGGTTGTGTGTGTTGTCCTTAGTTATTTTAAGTAGTTTGTAAGTCTAGGGACTGATGATAATAGCAGATTGATCCAATAGCTTTACATACAATTGTTCAAATGTTTGTAGAGTCTATGGGACTTAACTACGGGGTCATCAGTCCCTAAACTTACAAACTACTTATGAACTACTTACGAACTAGGACGGCACAAATATCCATGCCCGAAGGGGGATTCGAACCCCAGACCGTAGTGGCCGTGCAGACCGTGACTGGAGCGCCTTAGTCCCCTCGGCCACCGCGGCCGGCCTTTACATACATTTCAACATGTATCTCGCTCATCTTGAATAGCCTTATAAACATATTTTCTGCTCAATTTCGTTACTAGACTCTTTTCCTTGGTTTGGTAATACTCCCTCTTCTCAGAGTTTTGGAGGTGAAATCTGTTTCCCAATGTATGGCAGATGTAGCAGTAGGCACGAGCGAAAAGACAGTTTAAATGGTAGGCGGATGTGAAACGCTGTTTTGTTCGAGTATACTACGACAGCAGTAAACGTTTGTATAAATCCACACAGAGTGGCGCTAGGAGAAACACTTTAAATACTACTGCGCCGAAATAAACAGATAGTGTGATGTAACAACAGTGATTGTACGAGAGCCAAATGGAAAATGAGTTGGCTTTGAATCTACTTAAAACGTTGGTTCCGCGTATGAAACATAAAAATAAGTGCGAGCAGTACGCGCATGAGCGTTCTGTACAGCATTACCATGGTTGGCCCCGCCCTGGTTTTCAGATGAAAATTTCTGTCTGCATAAACTGTTGCCACATACCGGAACGATTCCCGTTAAGTCAATGGGCCACACCGGTTTGAGACCGTCCTGTTTCCATTCTTCCTATGGCCCTCCACTGCAGGGACTGTGGTAGGCGTCGTCTCTGGGCCACAACGCAGCGTCTGTGAATGCGTACACAGCGACTGCGTGCATGGGACTGCCCATCAAACACTACGTCGTTTGATAGGTGCCCTGACGTCATCGCTGGCATATCTAACATATACAATCAAGACACTCCCTCAGATTTCTGTTATTCGATGCGACAGCAGCGCTCCAACCGGCCGGCAAACTACAATTCAGGATACTGGATGAGTGCGAATAGTATCGTTTTTACTGATTTTAATATACATTTCACATTATGGAATGTATGTCGTGTCGTAATAATTCAAAAATAGCTCCACATTTGACTTTCCTAGGTTTCCTTAAAAACGGTACATTCCAGGACAGTTCATTTATAATTAATTTGTAACATACAGGCTTTAAATGAATAATTTCATTTTCTATCAAAAACAAAAAATGGCTAGGAAACACGAGAAGACCTGCCCTTTGGCAGAGAGACGTCGCTCTTCTACTCAGGAACGTTACGGTTTCTTCACTACAATTCAAGTAAAATCCGTGACGGTGGAACGTAGGAAACGTACACAGAATTCAATAACTCTAGTATTTAACGAACCAAATCAGCACCCACAACTGTAGCTGAAGGAAAACCGTCACAGACGTGACAATAAAACGACAAAAACAATTAAACTGTTTTCGAACAAAGACGAACCCAATTCCACAACTGTTGCTATAGATGAATCAAAAACAGAAAGAATCTTCAAAGCATTGGCTTTTTAAGCTAAAGTAATTACAGTCAAATGTTTCAAATGTTTTTAGAGCTTACGGGACTTAACTACGGGGTCATCAGTCCCTAAACTTACAAACTACTTATGAACTACCTAATACTAAGGACGGCACAAATGTCCATGCCCGAGGGAGGATTCGAACCTCCGACCGTAGTGGTCATGCAGACTGTGACCGGCGCGCCGCAGAGCGCTCGGCCACCGCGGCCGGCTAATTACAGTCAAAAGAATATGCGTGTATTAGAAAGACGAGTGAGATGTAAAAAATTGCTAATCATTAGGCTCAAAAATGAATCCATACACGTAAAAATACTGCCTTGCATTGTAAGAACAGACCATAATAGAAATTTATGATTCTCTTTTGTTTATATCCTACTGACTTGCAGCGGAATAAGCTGCAAATATACACATATTAGTAAGTATTTGTTCATGACGAAATTATTTTTTATACCACTGTACCAGTTAAATTCGGCTGTTTTTACATTAATTACCCTATTATGTGTGTGTCTTAATATTTTACGATTGCTTGTAACGTAAAAATTATACTAACTATTTCGTTAATTATGTACAAAAATAGCTATAAAACAGACATCTCTACTTGAGCTGCTTGCCCACTGCTAGGAGCGCTAGTGTCGTTGTAATTGTTAGTTGGTACCAACTTTCACAACGCTGAGTGTAGCGACCGTATATGTTGAACCAGTGGTTTTCAACCTCTTCGAATATGCGACCCCCATCCAAATAAAAATATTCTGGCGATCCTAAACCCTTCTCATGAACCGCAACAAAACTATGTTATCTCAAAGGAAACAAATTTACTCTTCTTTCTTTTGCTTCAGCTTTCTTTAAGTTGTTGGAGGAAAATTATTTGAATATTTTTCGGCATGAAAGGCATTATCATATATTATATGATTTTCGACTATATAGACAATTTGAAAAGAAGTAGATTTTTTTTTCCATTTTCAGAATTACTTATTGTATCATGTTATTTCACCTATCGATTCGTTCCTTGAAACAATTTTTAGGCTTTGCGCGTATTCAGATGTTCAAATGTATGTTAAGCTTATGGGACGTAACTGCAGAGTCATAAACTAACTTAAGCCCGTTTTAAACGATGAACGAACTTGTAATAGATTGATAACAAGTTGCGTTAAATGCGCCCGTCTGTCGTTTGAACGACTGCACCAGTATGATCGCGCTAGTATCGAAGCGCGATAATTATAGCCATAAAGAAATAGGACCATTTATAAGTTAGGTACTAGTGGTTTCAATGTGCATGCGCGAGCTAGTTGCTGTCAGCTGCAGGCACCGTTCCAGTTAGTCCGCCATTTTCCTTCGTATTAACGTATATATTTTGCGTTTTGTCGAAGTTTATGATCAGAATGTATTCCACAATGTATTTCTAATGGCGGCATTGACACTGTCCGTCACCGGACCGTCACCTCACGTCAACGTCACGTTACGCTTTCTCAAGAAGATTGTTTTGCCGGCCGCGGTGGCCGAGGAAACTGAGGCGCTCTAGTCACGGTCTGCATGGCCACTACGGTCGGGGGTTCGAATCCCCCTTCGGGCATGGATATTTGTGCCGTCTTTAGTATAAGGTGGTTGATAAGTAGTTTGTACGTTTAGGGACTGATGACCCCGTAGTTAAGTCCCATAAGCTTAACAAACATTTGAACATTTTTGAAGATTGTATTGATTGAACGGTCGTCTGCTGACATCAGAAGTTAACCTATTTCGGTCACGCGATTTTCATACTGTAGTCGACGCTTACATGGTTTGCAGGCAAATTTGTCTTATTAATCTATATTTTATTATTATATTTTGGTTTAGCGGTAAATTGCAAATTTTTCATGACGACTTAAATATTTATCTCAAATGCGTGTCCACCTAAAAGCGAGGTCGTATATCTGAAACCGAAAAATGGTTTATGTTTTGCAGTATTTTAACAGAAAAGACTGAAGCCAATTGTTTATTTGAATAAGATTGTAATTTGATGACGCAATTTTCATTAAATAACATTTTAAATGAAAAAGTCAGTCCAAATGAAGGACAAAAATCAGTTGTGCATGAAGTTATTAACAATGTCAGTGGGCAAATCGTAGTAGATAAAGTAAACAAGGTGTATTTATGCTCTTATAAATATTGTTTGATGTGTTCATGTGTTTATTTTTTTCGCTTGAAAATAGATGTCAATGTTTTGAAATGTTGTTTCACTTCCCAGCACTTTACCACACTAAGTTGACCAAAAACATACAATGCAAGGTTTTCTTTGGCCGTCAGTAAACATTTAGCGTTGTTTCCTCAATTCCAGTATTAAACTATGACTTCCTACATTAACAGATCGCCAGTCATAAACTAACTTTCAACATCGGGTATTACTGTCCGATTACGTTTATCGTCTAAACACGCTGTCACAAGATCTTGCATGAGTTTGTAGTTCAGGGCTAGTACACGAAGAGCGCTTCAGTAGACTATTATCTATCTTGTTCACTTTCGTTCATCGTTTAAAAAGGGCTTTATACTAAAGACAGCAGAAACTCCTGTCGGGAAGCGGCCTCGAGCATCGGAGCATAGTGCCTCAAACCACTCGGCCTCCCCGCTGCGGCTTGCACTTATTCATCATCAACACATTTGATTGCAAAACAATCTATGATTTATTCAATTTATGATGAATGTTACACAAGGAACTCCGTACTTTTAACATTAAATAATGTTCGTTTAGACATACGTGATTGTATTACTGAACCCCTGGTTATTTTATGGAGCAAGTGTTTCCTCCTGAGACGGCGACCCCCAGAGCAAGACTTCGAGACCACCCTGGGGGTCGCGACCAGCAGGTTGGAAAACACTGCGTTAGACTGATGTTGTACGCTGGCCAGAAAGCTATCTTCCTTACGGAGCATGATTGTACGGACAGTTTGTATGATTATCTGGTAAATCCGACACAGCGCTTTTTGTTGTTTTAATTTTGGATATCAGTGTCGTTGATGCTTTCCGGAATCGATAATATCTACGATAACTGCGGGAGTTACCACACGTTCGATAATCTTTTAATTTCAGGTATGAGTTTAAAATTTGTGGTGATTTCCCTTTAGATTATGTATGTGTCGTATTCATAATCTGCCATTGCGCTGGTCGGGCAGCTTTAGGACTTATCATTACTATATGGCAAAGGCATCGTTTACAGAGTGGGAGGGGGCTTTATGTCATCGTACTTCAGCCAATTAAGACGCAATATTTGTAAATAATGAACATTAACTTTCCTCGTAAATTATTGAAACCCAGTTGTAAATCGCTACATTAGTTCCTGGGAATTACGAATAAAATAGAAGTATGTAATACCAAAAAATATATAAACCAAATTAACAATTTTCAATTTTTTTCCTTTACTTGTTCTGTGAAACTTTCTAGATCAATGAGAAGTAACCTAGCGGTTTGAGAAGTGACTTCGGGAGTATGCGACATAGATGGTTATACCTTTTGACTGCATTGGCTTAGAAATTTGATGATGATGAACGCGTGACTTTTCTTGGCCGGCTCATCCTAGCTAGGGTCGTGTTCTGCCTGCTTGGTGCAAGTCTTCTTAGGTGATTCCACTTTACCGACTTCCATGTTGATGATGATGATGATGATGTAAATGTCATACTACCCAGTCCTGGAACATCGAACCCGGTGGCCCTGCGGGTCAGCCCACTTCGCTGTCCACTGGTCTATAGACTACCTATTCCAATTACTGAGAAGAGAAACTTCCCATCCGACCCCTCTGATTTAGTGATAAGATCACGCAGCACTGGTAAGGGACTACAAATTTCCTCTCGATACCTGTTTTACTGGGCACAGTGGGTCTCAACATAATGAAAATGTTCAAATGTTTTTATAGTCTATGGGACTTAACTACGGGTTCATCAGTCCCTAAACTTACAAACTACTTATGAACTAACTTAAGACTAAGGACGGCACAAATATCCATGCCCGAGGGGGGGATTCGAACCCCCGACCGTAGTGGCCGTGCAGGCCGTGACTGGAGTGCCTCAGTCCCCGCGGCCGGCTCAACATAATGACAGACATAACGGATAACAGATGATAATTTTTAATTCTAATATAATAACAATTTGACAATCTTCAGAATTTTCCTTTCTTTGTACTGTGATCATTTCCCTAGATTTCATTAATCCCGATCAATGGTAGCTACCCTACGGGCTTTATGAGTGAGCTTGCAACAAAAGTAGCAGCATCACTGGATTGCTTAAATTTTTTACACCTCCAAATTGCATACCTATACCAGTTCTTGAGAAGTGAAACTCCCCATTGGACCACCTCAGATTTAACGATAAGATCACCCAGTGTACAGTCAAAAACAGTACGCAGCGGAAACTAAAAAAAGTACTCGCCTCAGACGTACTCACGAACGAACCGTGATCCCCCCCTGGAGAAAAAAAGAAAGGAAGAAAATAGGAACGGTCTCAATACAAGATGTGCAAATTGGAGGAGCGTCGTCTCTTATAATTCTGTAGGCTTGTCATACTATACATTACTTCTGCAATTTGTGAGTCATGTGATGAGAATGTATTACTGTCGCAAGTAAATGTGATGAATAATGAGTGCAGGCTTCATAACAGTCTCACAGGAATAAATAATAATAATAATAATAATAATAATATGTTTTGAATGATGAGCAGCAATCAGTCGCAATTATTTAATTGTTTATCTAGGTTTCGGTCACTGCGTGACTATTCTCACTTAAACGTAGTTTAAAACATATAAATTTTTTCTGTCTTTAATATGCAGATCGAAATAAAAACTACATATCTCTAACCACATTTTTAAAGCATTGAGAATGGTCACGCAGTGACCGAAATCTAGATATAACAATTAAATAATTGCGATTGATTACTGCTCATCTTTCAAGACATATTATACATTCACTGAGCACGGTGATCCAAGACAAGAGTCAAACCGTCCAATACGAAACGCAAAAGTCATAATATGTTTTACCTGTGTAGAAGTAAATGCATATTCCGTCCTTACATCTCGCCTTTGAAAAAGAGTAATTAAACTACGACATAGATACAGAAGTGGATACAATGAAACCGACTCGTCAATGACCGGATTGACAGTTCATAACTTTGTGGGTAGAAAAAAGAAAAAGAGAAAATAGAGCACGAGGAAACTTTGAACACAGATTATCCGGGCTACTGGCCAATGCCATGATCATAGTACCACGACACCACGGCTTTAGCCATTGTTTCTGTGTTGGACTGTTTACTGTCCCCATTTTCTATATTTTTTCACACCTACTTGCTTATTCCTGCCATCATTTTGTGGGATTTAACAGCGAGAAAAAGTTTCTAAAGGCTTGAAAATGTGTGTGAAATATGTTGCAAGTGACTAATTGTTCTCATTCTGAAATTACTGATGAATAAGATATGAATATTCGCGCGTCGTGGGTTACAATTTTCTTTCACTCTCCCATCCCTTTTTATCATTACAGCAGATAGCATTAAAACCTAAATTCGTGAAAAAAAATGCAATTTTGTGTTTCAAGATTGCGAACATACGGATGGCGAATTTTTACGCCAAGATGCAAATTACATTAGGGAATGTGAATTTAGACAGCTAATTGAAAGTTAGCACTAAAATACGAGGCGCGTCCAGAAATTAAGTTCCGTTTCAATTTATCTCCGTTGCAGCGCTGCGATTGCAGTTCCTCACATGCGCTGTAGTCGATGTGTATCAAGGAGAAGAACGTGCGCCATTTGGAGACCGCTGTCGGTTACGTACGCTTTGTTGTGCTTATTTGAAATGTCGGCGTTGATTGAAAATCCCGCCACCTGTGAAATCAGGTCGGTGATTCGCTTTCTGAATGCGAGGAAAGTGAAACCAAGTGAAATTTATCGGCAAATTTGCGATGTCTACGGACCAAATGCGATGAGTGATTCGATGGTGAGAAGATGGGCCCGACAGTTCAATGGCGGGTGTAGTGATGTGCCCAATGAAGAACGAAGTGGGCGTCCACCTTTGATTACAGAAGAACTGGTTCACGCGATTGATGACAAGATCCAGGAAAACCGTAGGTTTACAATTAGTGCTCTCGCTATGGACGACGAGCTAAAAGAAACTGTTTCCAACTGGTTGAAGACACAGGTGGCAGTTTTCAATGAAGAAGGTATACAAAACCTGGTGCCACGCTATGACAAATGCCTGCAAAATTGCGGCAGTTATGTGCAAAAGTAGTTTAAGAGTTTTAGAATTTTGTGCAATAAAAATTTCTTCTGTATCTGTGTACAATTTCATTTTATTACCAAACGGAACTTACTTTCTGGACGCGCCTAGTAGTCAAATAGGCTTGGAATTCTGCGGACCGATATGATGCCATAATCGATAATGCTGACAGTCAAAAAATTTTGCGTGATGGATGGCATGATTCTAGTCATAACTAATTTGCAAGCGACACTCTGTGTGTGAACCATACTCGTCATTTTCTGCATTCTGCGTAACTAGTAACTAGTATCTCTGGCAACAGTGATCGAAATATCTACATAGGAACAGCGAGTCACTTCACAAAATTATGTCACCAGTCGAAAGGATGTGAGATGACCCACAAGCCGCTTATGTCACATCAGAAGTCGATCAGTAGAACGTATATCTGAAGTGTGTTTCTGTGAAGTCACATCCCACATTCATCACAAATAGAGGCGTGAAAAAGATGCCTGGCCTGTGTGCTAACCTTAACGTAACTCCAGTAAGCAGCAGCAACAACATCAAAACAGCAGCGCGTTACCCAGACGCTCAGACGCTCTCTCCGACATGCGCGAGGCTTCCTCGTCGAGTCATTCTCCACTGCGCGCTGATTCCCTGCATCGACTATCAGCTTCGTATCGCCTCCTGAGGTCATCGTCTAAGGAAGAACGCTGTCTGGAAACTACCGACTCCACAGCTAACTTTCCTCTTTGCTTTACCGTCTTTACAACTAAGAAAACGTGGAAGGAAGGAAAATTAGAGCACAGGCTAGGAGAGTTTTTGTCAGGGATGGGAAAGGAAATCAGCCTACCCGTTCAAAGGAACCATAACGGCATTTGCCTGCAGTGATTTAGGAAATTAATAACTGCCGGGTCCCTTCTTTCGGACATATTCGAAAGAACAGACGTCGCTATGTGATGCTGCAGCTGTTCTCAGAATAGATTTTTAACATATTCACTGAATATGTGAACTCGGGAGTTGCGCGAAATTCCTGCGCCACCCAATTTCATGGGCTTAAAATACCTGCAATGGCTACCCAAACATAAACCCCGCCACAGGCAAACTTTCCTGTATTCTCCGACCACTGTACTTCGTGGCTCGCAGCTGGCCTATGTTTGAAAGAACGGAAAATGCAATTCTTGCTGGTAAATCACCATGTCGAGGAGTGATGCGTATTTCAGTGCGGATGCACATGTCAACCATCCATAGAGTACAGTGGTTGACATAGCAGGACATACGAAGATTTGGGTCGGGCGGGATACGGTTGTCCCAGCAGGTGTGTGTAAGCTCGTGTGCTTGGGGAGGCGCAGTGGAAGGTCTATGGTTCGAGTCCTGGCCCTGGCACAAATTTTCATATCCAAGTATTGCATGATTACAATAACTACCAGCAGCTGAGACTAAAGGGACCAAGTTAAAATCTGTGATTTAGGGAAGTCACTAGAAACCAAATCAGTAGGCCTATGGCTGGAGGCGGCTTTGAATCGCCGTTTATCCGAATACTTGTTCAATGTGTTACCGCTGTGTCATCCCGCTGCGTAAGATAAAAATATTTCTTACTGTCTGCATTAGACTCTGGTGAGACGTAGTGGCCATTTGGATGCACTTGGAAATAATATGTCTTGACCACGCAGGTATGTCTTCGAAAATGACGGTTCAATGTCAAAGCGCGTAATGCATTAATAAAGGTTTAAGCGTGGTCAAGACGGTTATATTATTTCCAAGCGCATAAAAGTATTTCCAGAGGCATTCCACAGGGGGCATTCCTCAGAAAACGTCAGTTTACCCATTTAATCACGTTTTCAAATGTTCAAATGTTTGTAGAGCTTATGGGACTTAACTACTTATGAACTAGCTAATACTAAGGACGGCACAAATATGCATATAAAACACTTCATTCGGCCAAGATAGCTAAAATTTATTTTCTTGGCTGAATGAAGTGTTTTATATAAATTGTTGATCGGTCTCCAGTGGCGTAAAATGCCTTTTAACTATAACAAATATCCATGCCCGAGGGGGGATTCAAACCCCCGACCGTAGTAGACGTGCAGAACGTGACTGGCGCGCCGCAGACCGCTTGGCCACCACGGCGGGCACATTTTCACAGAGGTCGTCTGAGCGAGTGACTTCGTCTTGGAAAGAGTTAACTTTTCGGTTACTAATGACGGTAGCATTTGTAAGACGACACTGGCGGAACCTTAAGCACATCGGGAAGAGAAATGGCAAACATAATTTTATTGTAATTTTCTTACACATTCCCACCGACAGAGAAGTCCTCAGCGATAACACCAACGGTATTCACAATGAGCGCCGTGCAGCAACCTACCACACCGCACTCGCATTATGGCGGTCCAAATAGCCGCCCACCCAGTTAGATTTTCGCTTCGGGATAGCGATATGCACAGTTACAAAAGGCAGTAGTATCGCGTACACGAGCTATAGAAATGCAGAGCTGTCATTTGTATTTCTGTGATACGAGTGGAAAAGTTTCCAACGAGATAATGGCCTCACGACGGAAAGTGGCAAACTTCAAACGAGGAATGGCAGTTGTAGCTAGACGCACGGGGCATTCCACTTCAGAAATCGTTATAGAAAATATTCCGGGCTCCACAGCGTTAATAGTGTGCCGAGAATATCACATTTCAGCGAACGACGCAATGACCGACTACCTGCGCTTAATGACCGAGAACAGCAGAGTGTGGGTAGTCAGTGCTGACAGACAAGCAACACCGCGGGAAATAAATGACAGCAGAAATCAATGTGGGACGTACGACTGACGTACCTGTTACGTCAGTGCGGACGTTTTGCCATGGTTGGAGTACGGCAGCAGACGACCGACTAGAGTGACTTTGCTAACAACACAGCTGCGATGAAGTGGCCGAGAGCTTTAAGGTGTCTTGCAGCGGATAGCGCGGTTGCTCACCGTCGGAGTATCGAGACCTCCCTCGGACATGAGGGTGTGTGTTGATCCTAGCATAATTTAGTTTAAGTACTTTGTAAGCCTAGGGACTGATGACCAGAGTAGTTAAGTCCCATAGATTTACAAACATTTCAACATATGAAGTGATACGTGATGTGAGAATTCGACGACCAGAAGCTGAAAGCATGTTAATTGCTGTGCTGCAGTAGGTTGTTATTAAATGAGGGGATGGGTAAAGAAACAACTGCAGAGGAATTAGGAAGAATAGCCAAAAATGAAGTCTATGAAACTCCAGACCAATTCAAAGGACAGTTTGATAAGAAGTGTGCCAGGGGTTTCAGGTGAAGCTGTATCATGCTCAAAGGATGAGAAAATTTAAATTGAGATGAAGAAAAAGTTACTTGATTCAATAAGTGCGTTTTTTATAGTGTGTATGACGAGTTGTTTAGAAAGTGGTGAGCAAAATTATCACTAAGTACAAATATAAAATTATTGGGAAATTACTTGAACTCTTCACAAGTGGAGGTAGTGCACGTTCCCTTGCGTAAGAAATGCGTTAATAGAAGGAGCTATTGTCCATTTCAGTCCCGAGGTTGTATGTAATGTGACATGAATCTAGAGAGGTACGTTTAACATATAAAATGCATACAGTAATTCATTAAAAAAACAGAAAATAAATTTATTTTCAAAAATTCTGTACCCACACAACTGTCTGTTTTGGGCCTTCACTACAAATGTTTTATGATCTGCACCATCTTACAGTAACATGCCTTTGAAAGAAATGACATAATAACATCACAGGATCATATAAAATCAACTGGCTGTCACATATGACAGCTTCACATATCAAAACAAGGATGTCAACACTTTATTAACAAGTCTTTCTTGCCGCCATTGTACGTGTACTGGAAGTTTGCCGACTGCTGGTGCCACACAGTGTAGAAAAATGGAACTAATACACATTGCTTACATTGCCACAGTCCATGCACGATTGTGTGATGCAGGCCCTATCTTCCTAGCGTGAATCACAAAGAAATAAAGCGAGCAAAACCAGACGCGCAGAATTGTGTTTTCAGGGCCTGAAAGGGCTATGCTCACACTTGGCCTACAACACACACTGCCTTCTCTTCGGCTCTATCGCACGCCCGCAGACCCTTTCGTTTCGATCACGTTGCCGAAATGAGTAAAGTTAGACATCTGAAAACGAAAGGGAAGTCGTTTCTCCGTGGGTAGAGCGGAAAGTCATCTCTCTCTCTCTCTTTCTTTCTTTCTTTCTTTCTGTTATCCAATACGAATACGAAAAAAATCGGCTTACCAAGGTTGGTTTCCATCCAAAGGAAGACTAGAAGGGAATTACAAGAGACTTATGTTACACATTTCTGCATTATGAATCAAGCTCCTAAAGTTTCCGGCCTGTTAAACTTGTATACGCACTATATAGCAACATACTTAAACGACGTACTGCACTGATTCATTTCAGAACTAAGTATTAGAACACCTCTCGCATCTGAATACAAACTCCTTGTATCTTTACAGCCGGTTTACGGGACACACTGCTTCTATTATTATTCTAGTCTCGTATCAAATAAGAAATACACGAAAATAGTGCTAATACGTATCTATTTCTCAGCAGGTTGCCAAAAATTTGAATGAACTCCTCATGAATATCTAACATGGTATCATTTACTTTCTTATTTCCAAAGTCTCGAAATAATTTGCTTCTGTTACACTTGTTTCTTTTCAGTGTAGGGTTTCCGATGGGCATTTATTACGATGAAGATGTACATTTTTCTTGGTGTCTGTAGCCATGTTTAGTTATAACGAGCACTAAGCTTAAGCCGCTAGCTTTTTGTATTCAGAACATTAGTTTTCTTTTATTGCCCACATCATCTGCTATAATAACACCGTATAAACGTTTGCTAAGGCAGTGAAGCAAAACGGATTATCTAGTTAATGAAACTCAGAAAGCCACTGTGTTAAAACTCGTGTAAGATCAAAATATTCAGCATAGTAAACAAAGCATTAAATTACGTAAGTATAAACAAATTATACATCTACATTCATATTCTGCAGTCCACCGTGAGGTGCATGGCGGAGGGTATCTCGTAGCACTACTAGTTATTTTCGTTCTGTTCCACTCCTGGACAGAACAAAGAGAAAACTATTGCTTGTATGTCTCTGTGAGAGCCCTAATTTCTCTTATCTTTATGGTCTTTCTGCGAAATGGAAGTTGGTGGCAGTAGAATCGTTCTGCAGTCGCCTTCAAATTCAAGCCCTCTAAATTTCCTCAACAGTGTTCCTCGAAAAGAACATCGCCTTCCCGAAGATCCCTGTTACACTCACGCAATGATCGAACCTACCAGTTAACAAACCCTAGCAGCCCGATTTTGAACTGCTTGTATCTATTTCTTTAAACCGGTCTGATGGAGATCCCAAACACTTGAGCAGTACTTCAGAAGCAACTGTGATATTTTGTGGCTTGCAGATATTATTCATTTTCCTCACAGCAAGTGAGAACAGAGCTGTATGAGGCTGACTCAGGGTGGTGTGAGGTACCAGTAACAGGTGGTGCAGTTGGTACTGTTTCCGTAGGACACGCCGCCCAATATTCTAGGGCACTGCTGTTGTGATTGGCAAATGAATATGGAGACTGTACTAAAAAAATAATTTTTGTATCTTCAGCCAAAATTAGATATAACTACCATTCCGTCATGTGGAACCATTTAACAGCATAAAAACTTTTGTTTATTAATACGAAAAGGCAGACGAAACACTACGGCCATGTTTTGGCGCGAGTTATCGGGCTTACAGACAGAGATGGACCGCACTGTCGACCCTCCGGTTCCGGCAGTCACCACAGACAGACCTACTGTCCCATGAGGCAATTGCTCGTATAGAAGCAATATTAATTTACTATGTTAGAGAAAGAAAAAGTTAATATGAAAACATAGTTTGTGAATGGTGCAGTTTTCCAGACTCCTGCACTAATAATAAATAATAATAAGAATAAGAATAAGGGCGAGTAGCTACCATCCAGCCGCGGTGGAGTGGTCGAGCGGTCTAAGGCGCCTTGCTGAGGGTGTGATGACCGTAGCAGTTTGGTCCAATAGTTTTACAAACATTTGAACATTTTGTTTTGTTTTGTTTTTTGCTTTCATCCATTGTAAATGTTGTTCTTTCACTACACAAGTTCCTAGCTAATTAACCTAACAGCCTCAAGATCAGGAATCGACAACCTACGTTTCGTCTTCTGCGCTGGGAACTCATTTTAAGAAGGCAATGGGATGGTGTACATTTTATTTACAAACTGTGCATGTCTCTCAGGACAGTGAAAGCAACTAGGCATCTCGCGAGTACTGCACTTTCGTTGCAACGAAATTCAGTTACTCGCCATCTGCGGGAAGAGGTAGTGGGAAGTAGAAAAGATAACGGAGGGAATTTCAGTCAGATCACACTCAATGTAACTATTTTGTGTTACCCCCTGCGCATTGGTAACACACTGGACTCGTATTCGGAAGGATAGTGGTTCAAATCCACCTCCGGCCATCCATATTTAGGTTTTCCGTGGTTTCCCTAAATCACTCCAGGCAAATGCCGGGATGGTTCCTTTCAAAGGGCACGGCCGATTTCCTTCCCCAATCCTTACCCAAAAATCTGAGCGTAAGCTTCGTCTCTAATGACCACGCTGTCGACGGGACGTTAAACCCTTCCTTCCTATCACCCCCCCTCCCTGTCGTCGGGTGGCACAACTCCATTCTACCTGGCCTCCTTTACACATGAACCACCTTTTCCCAATGAACCGAAGCTGATCACCCACGACTGTCCTTACATGCCCGTTTCATTTCAAATCGCTCTGCGACGCAGCGGTATCAAGAAGCGCCTAATAATGCTTTATTCGAACATCGTGGGATTGTTTGTTCTAATCATTTGCTTCACTTTACAGTTTTCTGCATTTAGAACCAGCTGTCATTCACCGCTCTAACTAGAAATAAGTCCAAGTTATCTTGTATCTTATTACAGTCATTCAATCACGAAATCTTCCAGTACACCGAAGCATCATCAGAAAACTCTAGCCGGCCGCGGTGGCCGAGGGGACTGAGGCGCTTCAGTCACGGTCTGCACGGCCACTACGGTCGGGGGTTTGAATCCCCCCTCGGGCATGGATATTTGTGCCGTCCTAGTTCGTAAGTAGTTCATAAGTAGTTTGTACGTTTAGGGACTGATGACCCCGAAGTTAAGTCCCATAAGCTTTACAAACATTTGAGAAAACTCTAACCGTCAGACGATTTATGTAGAAAGAAAATAATAACGGTCCTATGACACTTTCCTTGGACAATCATGACTATTAGAATGTACTGGTTTTGTTACTTCGGAAACCTTCGTGCTATACACATGATTTCTTGGAACTTCCATGGCAGTATGCAGTGCGGCATAGTATCAAACGCCTTTCGGAAATCAAGGAATATGTAGTGTGCTCTTCACCCATGGCTCGTAAGATGTCATGCGGGAAAAGGGCAAGCTGAGTATCACACGAGCGACGATATTTTAAAGTCGTTCTGAAGTATCGACAGAATCTTTTCTGGCTCAAGGAAATTTGCTATATTCGATCTGAGAATATGTTCAAGAATTCTACAGCAAACTGATGTTAATGATATTGGTATGTAATTATGGGGGTCCGTTCGGTTGACTTTCTCGCAAACGGGAGTCACCTACGATTTTTCCCCACTCGCCTGGGACTCTGCAGATTCGCGGTAAATGCAAATAAGTAAACGGCTAATATCGTAGAGTACTCTTTGTAAAACCGAACTGGGAATTCATAGTAAGCCATTAACGGGATTTAAGTTGGTCTTACAAACGCCGTGCATGCAAGCAGCGAGACTATATACAACATCTTATGAACATCCATTTTAATAAACTACCAAACGAATACAAAACAATCTTAACAGTAATTCGTATACTTTCAAGTTTAACTGAAGAATTTCCTGATGGTGTATTCGTTCTATTCTGTCGGGGAGTTCCTGGGGAGAAAATTAAGCTAATTCCCTTATCATATTGTCGATAATGTTACTATATCGTCGCAGCTTGTCTGTCGTCTACTTAATATTCGCTTACGTTTTACCTTATATATCATTAATTTTTTTCCAGATCCATCTCTTTGGTCCCACGGAACTTGACTGTCAAGTAATGTAAAATATTTTAATCGATCATGTCAGCTTTTTTACCGGCACAGCTCTGATGTTAATTACAAAGAAGTTAAATTTGTTTACTGTTTTTCTAAGATGGTGTGATACATGTTTTTCAGCGAATACAGTTGTTTCTAGATTGTGTCGATTTATTGCTTTAAATCTTTCTTTTCGCAAACAGAAATCATATATGACTAACTCTCTGAAATATCTTACGTCAAACACAATATTCAGGCGCAATGGTTTTCTGTAGTTAGCACTGTACTATGTATGCTTGGAGTACGAGTGCGATAACAGTGTTTGGACAGGAATCAACGTTTTCAGCAAGGAGAAGATTAGGACAAAAGTAAAACAAACCATAAAAACGAGTAATTTAGAGCTGATAAGCGTGTGTAACTTGGGTTTCATGGTCTTCAAGCGGCAGTGCATATTTTGGGAATGGCTTAAGAAGTCTTAGCACAGACGCACTACGCTGCGATATGGAGGTATACATTTTTGGTTGAATCCTAGAAACAACCTCAACATATGGAAAATGTATCTTGCAACATGTTAATACAGATTACAAGGGAGAAATACGTATTAAATCCATTGTATTTACTGTTTATAAAAAACATGAGCCGCCGCACTGTTTTTTTGTGGAATATTTTAACACCATCTGTGAAAATGTAATGATTTCGTAAATTTGTAGAATCATCGGAATAGTTTGTCTCATATATTTATTAAAACATTTTAAATAGTACTTGTGTGCATCATAGATACTTTCTAAGGTTAATTACGTTCAACTGAAAGTCGCTTAACAGAAACACCATAATACAACTAGTTTATGGCAATCTCATATGAGAAACAAAGGTATAAGATTTGAAAGAAAATCTTGTGTACTTTTAAATGGAATCAAATGTTTGTAAATCTCTGAGACCAAAGTACTGTGGCCACCAGTCCCTAGGCTTAAAAAGTACTTAAAATAACCTAAGGACAACACACAAACCCATGCCGGAGGGAGGACTCGAACCTCCAACGGCGAGCAGCCTCGCAATCCGCAGCAAGGTGCCTTAGAAGTCTCGGCCACTCCACCGTGGCTGCATACACACATGGTTTTTGTTTTGTGTAAATCTATGCCACAGCCCCTTTCGAATTATATGTTTCATTGGCCTCAAAATGTTGTTTGTGAATCTATCGGACCGAACTGCGGGGTTATCAGTCCGAAGCTTACAAACTACTTAAACTAAGGTAAACTAACCTAAGGACAACACACACACACACACACACACCCATGCCTCCACAGCGAGGCGTCTTAGACGGTCGGCTACTACACCGCGGCTTCATTGGCCTTCTTGTATTGTCAACATTAAAAGTCGGTATCCAGATTTCGTGTTTGCATGTTTATATTCAGCAAATCAAGTGGGCCGGCCGCGGAGGCCGGGAGGACTGAGGCGCTCCAGTCACGGTCTGCACGGCCACTAAGGTCGGGGGTTCGTGTCCCCCCTTGGGCATGGATATTTGAGGTGTCCTTAGGATTAGCTAGTTCATAAGTAGTTTGTAAGTTTAGGGACTGATGACCCCGTAGTTAAGTCCCATAAGCTTTACAAACATTTGAACATTTTGAAATCAAGTGGATGAGTGTTAAAGGTTTTCGTGTGATATCACCTTCTTAGTCGACGGATTCGTGGCTCGAATGCTTGAAGTTACCGTTACTACGTTGTATCCGCGACAGTGAAACGAAAAGACACTGCGACTGTACGTGCGAAGCCAGAAAAAAATACAAAATGGCCCGTCAACAAAGGCCGTAATCGTGATTGTAGTGAGCAATGAAGTAGCCAAGTGCGAAAGTAGTTTGTGACTCATCGAAATTTACGGTTGAGCAGATGTAAGGAGCTAAGTAGGCCACCGCGGTGGAGTTTATGAAGAGAAGTGAGGCTGGGAAAGGCAACCTGCGCGCCAATGGCGAGCCCGCTTTTTGTTCCAGAAGCCTGCCTCTCGTCGCGCGTCCAGCGAAAGGCCCAATTGGGCAATTCGTCTATTAACCGCCTCGGATTAAGATTTACGATAACTCGTGTTATTACTGAACTTTCGTATCTTTCAAGAGGCAGTAGCCAAATGAATGGAATGGGGTTTTGTAATTTCCTTTATTACTACTAACATTACGGTAAGAACCTTCAGTTTCTTAATTATGAGATCAATACTGAAAATCGAAAGATTACGAAGGACGTGCAGAAAAAGTTAGGCTTGAAGTAATCTATATCTACATATCTTATAAAATAAACTTCATGTGCGTATGTGTGTATGAATGTATGTACCACATCTCCTCCTAAACTACTGGACCGATTTCAACCAAACTTGGTACACATGTCCCCTACCAACAGGCAACCATCACTGTCGGGTTAATAACGTGCATAAGGAGATATGACATCATAAGCAATGACAGTCGTGAAAAATGGCCGCATCATGTGATAATATTTTACATTTGTTCCTAAACTAATGGACCGATATCAACCAAATTTGGTGGAATTATTATTTGAGGTCAAGAATCATTTGCTATGGTTGCAAAAGCCACCTACAATACATAGTTCATATGATATCACGTCATAAACAATGAAAACTGCTCCCTCGTGCCGAGCGTGTTAGCGTGATTTCATTCGTCAACTATTTGACAATGAGAAGACTTACCGACTTGCAATATACTTTGAACATAATTTCAAATCTATACGAAACTTTTTCTCGCTGACAGCCCCAACAAAATGATGAATGGAAAAAAGTTTATCGCTTACTACTTTTCCGGTGTTCATGATGTATATCTATGCTATTTGGCATGACGTTACAAGTTGTTACTTCTACGTACTGTAAATTGTATTCGCGAGACAATTCACATACAGTACACGTACATACCACTGAATATTCCTTCGATACTGTATCACAGTTCAACACATAGTTCATGAAATATGAAGTCATAAACAATTTGGTTCATGAAAAATCGCATCACCACGCATGAGGTTTCGAGTTATTAGGTCTTTACTGCTAACACCATTCACGATATATTTTGCAGACATTAGGTACATACACCACTGAATGTACCTTCGATTTTACATCATAGTACGACACATATTTCAGGAGGTATGACGTCATAAACAATGAAATTTCCGAATAACTGCTGCATCATGTGGTATTTTTCCACATTTCCTCCTAAAATAATGGACCGATTTCAATTAAACTTGGCACACGTATTGCTTACTATTAGACAACAATCACTGTGGGGTTAAAACTACGTACGACAGATAGTTCAGGAGATATGACGTCGTAAAAATAAATAAATATTGTTTATAGTCAAGTTTTGAATTAAATTAATCTTAAACATCATTTTATTTTATTACTATTTTTCTTTCTTTGGATACGGCACTTTTATACATTATGCATATTTCTCTGTTTTACTGTTTAATAATTTCGAAGCTATTTTTATGGATACATAAACATGAAATCTTTCTCGAGTTTTTATTCTCGTTTCTAATATAAGACTGGAAAAATGGATGTATATCCTGGCAATGCCGCATTTAGTAGCTAGTGTATCTAAATATTTCCGTCATTGAAATGCAATAATATCCTCCACCACTCAGTCACATAGTAAAATTTTACCTTACGGCAGTGATAGCCTAATCGGCTGATGTTGGGAAATACTTTTTGGACATCCAATCACATAGAATGAAGGAAATAATCTTTTGTGAATAATAAGTAAGTATGTAATTACTTAGTAAGTGAAGTAAGTTATTAATGCTGTTCCTGCTCCATGACTGCCAAGGTCTTGTATGTACCCAAGACCGGTCAGTAAATTAATTGTCTCCGAAAAGCGAACATTTCGTTCCCAGCATTAGGACAGTACGCTGCCACTGTCGTACGTAAAACTTAACTTTGTTATGTGGAATGCCAAGATCGCTGTGTTGAAACTGTTTTTATTGAAATTCATTACCAGTTTCAGCAGACCTTGTACTATCCTCAGATGCTCATACTTCATCGTCGTTGAAATCGGGCTGTGCTCAATATTATCGTATTGGGTCTTCATATTGATAAAAACTGAAATAAAGGTATTGAATAAGTCAAAGATAAAATCACGAGCACAAATGGTCCCATTCTTGTAAATATATTCTCAACGAGGACTGGAGAAGACGTTAAAAAACATGTATAAGAATGCACACTATTTTATCTTCGACGTGTTCAATTTTTTTCTGCCCCTATCATTGTGATGACCTAATACAGTACTATTGAGCATAGTCCGGTTTCAACGACGACGAAGTGAGAGCATCTAAGGATGGGAGCAATGTATGCTGAAACTGGTTATAAATTTCAATAAAACAGTTTAAACACAGCGATCTTCGCATTGCAAATACCAAGTCATACCAGATTGTCCCAAAAAATGTTAAGTCATATAACACTTAACCATTCATATGGCTACCTGTTGCTTAATGGTTGTAGGAGGAGGTGGAGTATTATTGTTTACTGTCCTATCAGAGAGGAAATTGGTGAAGACTATGCTGGTGAGAAGATACTGTTGGTCGACTGACGTGATTTAAGAAAATCGGTAAATCCGCATGGTCTTTCTTACAAATACAACACCAAATGCAGCTCCAGGGTATTGCCTACTGTGACAAATTGCTCATTTTTGAAAAGTCTTAAATTAAAACTTAGTTTTGATTTATACTGTATGGCGACTATAATACGCTAAGTAAAAATACCATCAATTAATACAAGAAGTCAGTTTTGTGTCTTTGAAAATACAGTATTAATTTAAAATAGTTTTTTTATACGGTAAAAGATTTTTTAAATACGTTTCCAATCTTGAACATATGACCATATACGTGTTAAAGTTATGTATCACACAAAAACTAAGCCTTATTAGATGCAGTTGACAAAGTGTACCTAAATATCAGCTGTGCTGCAGACGACAGACTGCTACATGAGCTACTTAGGTATACATTTTGTTCTTTGTGTTTTAGACGCCATGTTTTAGACGACTGTGGGGCCGCAGCCGCCGGAGGTTCGTGTCCTCCCTCGGGAATGTGTGTTGTCTTCACGTTAGTTTACGTAGTTAGTATGTCTAGGGACTGATTACCACAGTAGTTTGGTCCCATAGAATTACAGACATTTTTGATCACAAATAACAGAATCTCAAAACCCTTGCATGGCTCTATATTAAGGAGTGTTATGTCACAGTAGTCACCAGCAATAGGCTTGCTGACTTGCTTTGAAATATGTTTGAGCCTTCTGCAACGAATATAGGAATCCATCTTTATAAAAATTCGTCCTTAATCGACAAATAACTAAGGGGTGTTTTGGTAAGAGCATGCAATTAAAAAATAATACATAAAAATAAATAAAAAATAAAAATACAGGACATAGAGGATGCTGCACTAAACAGTTTGAGGGAGTAACCTAGGGTTGGAGAAGCCGGCTTGAGGAGATACGGAAGTAAACATGTCCACCGCTTTGTCTCTAGTTACTGCTTTCCACCTCATTTACAACTAACTGCGTGCAAGTCTACACTTACCGATCTGTTTATTTACATATACATTCCTTATTTCATACAAGGAAACAAGGGGTACGAGCCTGATTACTAGGAAGTCATGCTGCAGCTTTCCTGGTCGCTGCATTGGATGAGGAGAACTTACTTTCTGTTGTTTCCACATTGATATGTATCTGTGCTCTACTTTATAACACACGCGCACTGTGTTAATGTTTGCGAAATAGTCAGCCGTTGCACCGTCTTGTGTACACTACTGAGAAATCCTGATGAGATGTTTATGACAGACTGTAGCAAAGTACAAGATGCACTGTAGTCGGCAGATAGCTACATGAACATCGGTACGTGATACTAAAGTATATAATTCGTTAATACTGTCGTGACATAAATATTATAATCCCAAAGCTGTTTTCGATATAACGGAATGCAAAATTTTTGTTTATTTTTGGATAAGAAAATTAACGCACTGGCGATGGTGAAACTTCACTGAAACGTGTAGGGATGTTAAGGAATGAAATTTTAAAATTGCTCAAGGTAGAGCTTTATTTTAAGAATTACATATTTGAAAGGCAATATAATATATAAAAATTAATGTTTGTTCGTTATTTTGTTCGTATTTCATTCACGACAATACCGTACATCCAACTGCGATAAAAATTTGTCAGGATATTGCTTGCACTTTTGTGAAGGATATAGGCGTATTATGTCACTGTCCGACATATAGTTGAAGAGATATGGCGTAATGAACAGTGATATACGTGAATGCCGCTTTATGAATGACGTTTAAACATATTACTTCTTTTTACTTACTGAACTCGAATCATAATTCTATAAAATTTCGGGCGAACTGTCGGATGTCCGTTACTTTCTGCCAGGATATTTCGGCGCAGAGTCTTCTGAGGTACTCATCTACAGTTCGTCCGAGATTTTTTGGAATTATCAGTACGTCGGGAAAGCTTTAAACATCACATTCGAATCATATTTTGCAGATAGTATTCTTTAATGTCAATGAATGTAACTACAAAATTATTTCTTTGTACTAATTATAGTTTATGAGATATAAACACTGACAAGGAAAGTACTTGGGATCGAACAAACATATCTGTATGAAAGTTTGGTTACAGTATCTCTACGTACAGCTCAATATGCTGATGAGTGTCGTTTTTATGCAAAACTTTGCAATCATGCTCTAGATAGCACTGTAGATGTAATTGTAGACGCCATACATAATGCAGATATCTGAACTTATGTAATAATCGTCGTACATGTTCTCTAGCGTATTGTCATCAAAAGCCGTGATGATAGTTGCAACTTTAACCTTCTTCTCGGAAGACTGTTGGTATTCACTGCCACTGCTTCCATCGCCTCTTCCCGTACTTACCGTAGCACTACCGCTAGCAATAAGTTGTTCGTCATTATCATCCTTATTATCATTATTATGAGTTTGTAACGACAGTATCTAACTTAAGCTCATATTTCTGTACCATAACAGATACGAGAAAGCATGCAAAAGATTCATCTTCTACACTAATACCATCTTCACGAAGAATGGTTCTTCGTAACTTCATCTCAACCAATCGCAATACTTTAGCAGGATTAATTATCAATCGCCGCTCCATCTGACGCTTCACCACACAAATGTCACAAAACGCAACTTCGGAGACGCACTGCACCGTCCCTAGTGGCGAACCGGCAGGTCAAAGTGCAGTGTGGCAAGGCACACGCAGAGGCCTCTAACGGACGACTGCAGAGTTTTGCAGATGCGGGAGTGTTACTAGTGCAATAAGGGATCTTTACATTATCTCTCGTACGATTTTGATGTATGTGTGTTCGAGCCAAAGTACTTTCCTTGTGAGACGCGTGGGAAACTGCCGCATCATGTTTGTTGATATTTTTTACGCTGCCGTACCGTTAATCTCATTGCGTTGGAATTTTGCATAGTTAATCTTTAAAACAAGTGAAAAGACATCATCTACGTGAAATTTTGTGTGGTGCATAGCATAGGGTATTTTAACTATGAACTTTGACAATTACTCCATCTTTATGAAATTTTGTACACTTGACGTTAAAAATAGAGGAATGTAAATATCTACGTAAATTTTCAAATGGTGCATGGCGGAGGGTACCGTACAATATACTTAGAAACCACTTCAATGATCACTGTGAAAGTTGAGAGAGTAACATAATTTTTAACAGATGGACGAGGCAAGGGACTCAGGATTTGGAGGAGAAGATCGACAGAGAAAAGGAGGTGACTGACGGAGAAAGGAGAAGGTGGAGATGGGCAAAGAGGGGGTAGCAAGATATGAACAAAGAGAGAGAAGGTGGAAGGAGAGTAGGTGATCAGAGAGGGAGAAGAAAAGACAAGGTGAACAGTGACACAATGGGGAAGGAGAGATTGATTAAAGACTGGAAAAAATATATACCCGGGATACGCAGTATTTTCAGCTAGTACGGAATAAAATGATCCTCAATAAAGATATGGAAAAGTTTCTTGTTGCACAGTAAATGAAATTACTTTTCCGGCTGCCGGTTACCGAGGTTTCGTTATCAGGGCAGGTAAGGTTAGAATTTTTTTTTCAGATGTAACGTTACTTTCAGTAAACGTTATGCTGTGCACCTTCATTACTTGAAACCTTTCATTTCTGAAACCTTTCTCACCTGCCGCTCGCTGGACAGCGGAGAACGTTCTGAAGGACCAAAATGGAACACCCGGCGGGAAGCGAAACCGGTCTCTTGCAAACATCCGCTCCCCGCCTCCCAGCTTCCCCGTCTCACGTACAGTTAGTTACACGGTTCCCGCGCTACAAATACCCACGCGATTGTGTAAGCCGGCGGCGAGCCGGTAACAGGCGTGAGGCGGCACTTCTGCCGACATGCGCTGTGCTCATGTCCTTAGACAACGATATTTGTGTGCCGAGCTTGTTAATGTACAAATTTCCGCTTCCCATCTTGCTAGCGACTGTAATTTCTAAAATGTTGTTCTAACGCGCAGCAGTTATCTTAATGCAGCAGCGAGAAACTTATTTCGGTAATAGGGTCACACTTGAAAGATCAGTGCCACTGGCGCATTCCGTAGCGGTCCCTTGTCCTGCTACTGCCGGTTCCGAAAAAAACGATTATCACACCGTTTGTTCCCTCGTGGACCGCCGGGACAGAAGAAAGATTTCCGCCCCAAATGTCTGCGCGCGGTGTAAATCATGGACTGTGCGACTGGGCGAACAGGGAGAAATTGTTTGCAGACCATATTCGCAAAGGAATTTGGAAAACCGCCTAAAAACCACATTCAGGCTGCCAGGCACACCGATGCACATCGATAATCCACCGGAACGATTCGAACCAGGCCATGAACTATAACTATTCCGTTTGGTATACAATTTTTCAAAATTTATCAAAGAAATGAGTTCAAAATGTTGGACCAAACTGCTATACTCATCAGTCTCTAGACATACAAACGAACTAACTTACACCAAGAAGTGAGGACTCGAACGTCCGATGGTAAGTAACCGCGCGCTCCGCAGCAAGGCGCCTTAGACCACTCGGCCACTCCACTGCGACAAAGGCATGAGTATCAGCTGATTTTGCGATTTCAGTTATAATGCAACTCTAATTAAAACCAAACTTCCTATAAAATTCAGTTATGCAGCAGTTCATTCAAAATTAATGTACGATTCGTGTTTCTAAAAGGACTCGGATAATTTATCATATTAAGTATCAAGCGCGAAATAAATTTTGTCCAATACCAGGAACGTACTCTTTGAAATAGAAAAATAACGTTCTTTAGCGCAAGCCAAAGCTTTACTAATAGTTCGACTTGGTATAGCAAATAGCAAACTTCACTTATTCTGAATATTAAAAGACCTGCTGAACGGCATGTTGCATACGGAAATTTCGGCATGGTCAGTTTCATTAAATAAATGTCACAGGTTCTCAATTGACAAATATGAGGTATTGCAATTTTCACACGGTCAGTCAGTGAACCCGTCTGATTATGTGCGGCGCCACACCAATCCTCATCATTGTTCGTAAAAGGTTCAGAAAAATCTCTGGAAAAGACAAAATCAAGTATGAATTATTTATTAAAAGGCATCAGTCATATTCTAATACAGTTTGGTCTTATTATTCGTGAAATTACAAATGAATTACAACGACGAAATAAAAAAAATGTTTCTAAATCTAAGGGACTTAACTATGGTCCCTATGCCAACAAACTGCTTACACTAACTTAAAGTAACTTATACTAAGGACAACACAAACACCCATGCCGAGGGAGGAGTCGAAACCTCCACGGCGAACGGCCGCGCTTACCGCAGCTCACGGCAATTTTTCCGCGGCTTACAACGACACTTACATAGTATCTGCACCAGCGGTCCTTATACCAAGGAGGTTAGTATCTATTGAGATGCCTTAACACTGAAAAAGTGAAGCCAGCAAATTGGGCACTCTGGCATTTATTTGTGCCCAAAACATTTCTCGTAGTGCGTGTATACAGTAATTCTAGTCGTTGAAATGTGCGTCATATGTAAGAAAATATTCCGATGTCAATATAGCGACATTACGTAAAGAAGGAAATATTTTGTGTCTCGTTTCCGCCGGTTGTCCTGGGTGTCGTTGGCCGAGTGGAGAGAGACCGACACAGGGAATAGGATGCACGCGTGTGCGGGTACAGAGTCTGAGGTGACCAGCCAGTGCGACAGCAGAAACTAGAAACACTAAGCTAAATTAGTACAATAAATATATTTCGCAGAGATAGTACAATAGTTTGTTAACGGAAGACTAGTGGAATGCAGATAAATAGTTTAACTGAAGTATAAGTCTGCCTACTGATGAGAGTCTGTTCTAGTGCCTGTCCCATTGCCAAGTGGCCGGTACAGTTCAGTGGTGGCCACGAGCGGGGTTACAGCAGAGGGAGCTCGTGGCCGACGTCTTAAGAACGCCGCGTCGTCCTCGCATGGCTGCGCGCGGCGAAAGTATGTGCGACACCACAAAATATTCACAAAGGGTTTAAATGAGAAATCTTTATTTGGGAGGGGGCGACGGGGGGGGGGGCAAAACACCATTCTAGCTTCAATCAATCCTCTTCTTAGCATATATAACGCCATCTCCCTTTATTCTAACCTTCTAGCTTTATAGAAACTGGATGTATAACTCTGGCATCTGTGTATAGCTCTTCGACCACAGATAAAAAGTAGACTGGGCAAAAAAAAAAAAAAAAAAAAAAAAAAAAAAAAAAAAAAAAAAAAAAAAAAGAGCGGCTATACACATGGCGTGAGAGCAACATACTACCAAGTGATTGTTGGCAAGCCGGCCGCGGTGGCCGAGGGGACTGAGGCGCTTCAGTCACGGGGTCTACACGGCCACTACGGTCGGGGGTTCGAATCCCCCCTCGGGCATGGATATTTGTGCCGTCCTAGTTCATAAGTAGTTTGTAAGCTTAGGGACTGATGACCCCGTAGTTAAGTCCCATAAGATTTACAAACATTTGAACATTTTGATTGCTGGCAACCATTTGCTGGTTAGAGGCAACAGGTCAGCAGTTTGCAAGAACTGACACCATTTTAATCTAATAATACTTAAACCTGAAATTTAATGTTACTTCCCTCCCCAAAAAGCTCTGTATAATCATAAGCACAGCTGGACATAACTACTGTTTTGCCAACAGTCACCTGGTATCGCTGTAGAGATGAAATGATGTTATGCTCAGTCTACCAATATCTGATGGTCGAAGGTATAGATCTACAGCATGCCAGTACATTCATATGTTTCGCACATGGTTTAGCTTTGTCCGTCATGTTGAAATTTGGCAAATTGTATGTGGCAAAAGAACTCCTTACTTACATTTTATTGTGAACTTAATGTCAATATGAGATGTAATATGCTGCTATGTAGGGCCGGCACAAGGCACGTGCGAAACGTGCGGCCGCAGAGGTCGGCACTTTCCAAGGGGTGGCAAAAGTACCGCCCACCCCCATTTTTTTTTTCTTTTTTTAACGATAAACTCAACATTCATGTCCAAGAGCAGATTCGAAAGCAAACCTCGGAAGGAGCAGCTTCGGGAACTGTGGCAAAGCGCTTCGACTACCTGCCGGCCGCCCCTGTTGAATAAGGGGAGGGAGGAGGACTAATTTCTTCCTCGGCACTGTGGCAGCGCCGTCGTGTTTACGCCGGAGGAACACAGGGGGAGAAGCAGTCTGGCTGTCCGACGTACACGCCAGTATTCTTATGGAGCGTTGCCAGTCTGTTACGCGCCTTGCGTTTACTCACAACTAATATTGCAGAAGACGAAATCTAATTTGGAAATTCAAATGCAATGTTCGATACTGCGATTATGTGTTAAGCCTCAATCAATTTTGCTAAGCCCTTCAATGGCAGTTTCCGAGTGCTTTATTCTTCCCGCATTATGGATAAAAATGGTTGAACATTACTAGTCAAACATGTCCAAAACCTACAATGACTATAGGTGCCGGCCGCGGTGGCCGAGGGGACTGAGACGCTCCAGTCACGGTCTGCACGGCCACTACGGTCGGGGGTTCGAATCCCCCCTCGGGCATGGATATTTGTGCCGTCCCTAGTCTTAGTTAGTTCATAAGTAGTTTGTAAGTTTAGGGACTGATGACGCCGTAGTTAAGTCCCATAAGCTATACAAACATTTGAAACATTTTGACTATAGGTATTCCGAATGGGTAAACACGCAGCTAGTAATTACAAGGGATAAAGACATTGGTAGTAAGCCTGGCATAAGTTGGGTTTCGACGTATTTTTCAAAATTTTGCTATCCGTTTCTGATAGATAGTAAAACGTTTTAGTTTTTGAGCCATGAAGCACCTGTCTGCGTCTGCATGAACAACAACTCTGGCCGGCACTTTTGTTTGACAATAGTACTCGGACACTATCACTTTGCCAACATTTATTTACTGTATTCGGTTTTTAGTTGAATACATTATCTGTTCACAACAACTGAAAAATGTTTATTTACGTTAATTTTGTAAGTTCATGTTGCGCGGGATTAACCGAGTGGTCTAAGGCCCTGCAGTCATGGACTGTGCGGCTGTTCCCAGCGGAGATTCGAGTCCTCCCTCCGGAATGAGTGTGTGTTTTTGTCCTTAGGATAATTTAGATTGAGTACTGTGTGTGTGAGCTTAGGGACTGATGCCCTTAGCAGTTAAGTCCCACAAAATTTCACACACATTTGAACATTTTCGTAAATTCGCAAGGCTTGTTAAAATTAGCTATATTTCTTCAATCAGGTTTAACTCTATTTTTGACCCGGTGCCCAGCGACTGTTTTGTACAAATCTGTAGAGAATGTCACATATCAGTCGCATTTTTTGTTTTTATTTTCCAGATCTATATATATTTCGGGCAAAGTGTGGCTACTCTCAATTCTTTACGTTTACATCTATACCGTCATGCTGAACGTAACTGTCAACCTAGCGGTTTGCATGTAAGCCTAGGTAGATCTGAAAAGTAAAAAGAAATATTGCGATTGATTGCTGACATTTCCTATAGATTTGTTTAAATGAAATTCCACAAACGTTTTGAAAAACAAAAAATCGTGGGGTTGGAGGGGGGGGGGGGGGCGGCAATTTAGCAGCTCGCACGGGGCGGCACTTGGGCTTGCACCGGCCATGCTGCTATGGGAGCCGAATCGAGAAACATTTTGTTTACGAATTCTGCTAAGATTTCGTAAACATGTAAGCATGGAGGTCCGGGTTCGATTCCCGGCCGCACCACAAATTTTAATTCAATGCTTCAGATCTATCAATAATGTCTTTGACATATTTGAGACGTAAATCCGTCTCTGGGATTTTTTAATTGTATTAATTGATATTTATATCACCGTAACAGGATTGTTCCACCATGTCCATTGCTGAGGTGCTATTCCGCTGCATGGAGAGCCTTGGCAGTAGTGGCATTTATCTTTGGAACAAAGAAGCTGAATTAAAGTTTGTGTTGTGGAGGGAAATCGTACATAGACTAGGACTAACGGTTAAGACGTCTGCCTAGTAAGCATGGAGGTCCGGGTTCGATTCCCGGCCGCACCACAAATTTTAATTCAATGCTTCGGATCTATCAATATTGTAAGTAATAGTTTGATGTACAGAACTGAAGCAGTACTTACTTGTCACATGATAAAATACACTAAGTGATAAAAGTTGAGTCATAATTTGTAATAAAATAGTATAATAGGCTAGCCACTGCGGGCTGCCCACATTTATTTCTCACTACCCAATAATATCGAAAATGATCGCTGGAAAAACGCAGCCATGTTTAAACCTTTAAGAATCTACATATTTTGAATATGCGTTGCCCGCTTTGGTGATATCTGATAAAACGTCTGTATCTATAAATGTGAATGTCTGTTCGGTGTACGTTTATCACGTCTGAACCATAAGACATAAAGACCTAAAAATTTGTATAGTTACTAATGTCTATCCGGGGAAGGATTTAGGCACGGTTTTATGGCGATCGGATAGCTGTTTATCTATATATATATATATATATATATATATATATATATATATATATATATATATATATATATATTAATGTGAATGTCTGTTCGGTGTACGCTTATCACGTCCGAACGACAAGACGCAGAGACTTAAATATTTGTACAGTTACTAATTTATACCTGAGGAAGGTTTTAGGCACAGTTTTAAAGCGATATGATAGATATTTAGTAATTTGAAGAATATAACGCGAAATGCGGAAATTATATTTACTCTTTGAAAATGGTTTTATTGGTCCATTGTTGCTTGAGGGTTGGTAATGATAAAAGGGTGGAGTATATTGGGATGGATAGTTAACGGTGTATATAAAAATTCTACGTGTATGTGTGTTAATATTTCGCTCTGCAGCGAAAACTACAGAACGAGAAGGTGACTGAGGCGCTTCAGTCACGGTCAGCACGGCCACTACGGTCGGGGGTTCGAATCCCCCCTCGGGCATGGATATTTGTGCCGTCTTTAGTCTTAGCTAGTTCATAAGTAGTTTGTAAGCTTAGGGACTGATGACGCCGTAGTTAAGTCCCATAAGTTGTACAAACATTTGAACATTTTTTTGAACAGAACGCAAACGAATGGTGTGTGTGTAATTGTTGTCCGAAGTCTCCCGTTGTACACCATAGCAGTTCCATGCCGATAGCTATAAGGGGATGGAAGATATGGTGGTTGAATTTCGTCAAATTATTAAAAAATTCGGACTGAAGGCCAGCGATGACGTTTGCGACTCTATAGCAAGGAGGTTACATACAGTGAAACGTGATGCCACAGACCATATCTTTGGTCTATGCGTGCTACAATGACTTCAGCTCTTTCTCTATAAGGATAAGCATACGAATAAGGAAATATAAGTATACATAAATAAAGCAGTAAAAAATAAATTTCTTTTAATACAAATAACGTAGTTTACCAGAATTCCCTAAAATGAAATTAAAATGAATTTGGACATTACTTTCACCATACGTTTTGAGGTACTGCGACACGGGCTATAAGGAATAATCTATGTATTATTTGTTGTAAATCATTAAGAACTTCACATAATTTTATTTTCTTATTTTGAATGTTGATTAAACATGTTTGTTTCTAAAGAAGGTATTGTATTTCATTCATCCTTGAAAACCAGTCTCATAGCACACTACTGAAAGACAGCTTATCTATCATAATCATCCAATGCGCGAGCGGAGCCGCGGGTTTAAGCTAGTATTATATAAAACATTAAGAAAAGGTCACATAAAACGGATAATCGTAAAATGGGCTACAACAACCGTGGCGGAAGTAATGTCCGCAGAGTTGCGCAATTAGTGTAAGTAATGGTAGCGTGTGGCGTTATATAGGGCCGACCGTGGACCACGGCAAGCGGTTGTGGCAGCTGCCAGACAGGCCAGCTATCGGGCAAAACAGAGATGTCTTCAATGTAGATTATTTTATTTTATTCTGAATTACTGGAATATGGGATTTACAGATGTTCTCCAGACATACAAGAGACGCCCGGATAACAGCCCCCATTTTTCCCCCTCAAATCACGCCATAAGTTTTGCATTACTGCCCTTCTTTCTGTAATGGCGACGAAATAAATGTTTTATAATTTTAATCTGATGAATCATTATTATTAAAAGCAATATTTAAGATGAAATGTATACATATAAATGTCTAAAAAATTGAAGAAATATAAACCCAACTACTAGGAAGTCTTCAGTAACTTTTGTATGAACCTCAACTTTGCAGCTGTATCCAACCTCTTTGCAATCTACAATACAAGCTAAAATTGATCTGCAATGGTAGCAGGCGATTCACAGAAATAAAATGTGACACTGCACACGAATACTTACATACAAGAATAAGAAAGTAACCTGCCGTTCTAGTCCTTCTCGAAGGACGGCAGCGCTATCTGGATTAAAGAAATATCTCACGTTAAGATGTATACAACTTTGGAAGGGATGGCGATCGGCGAATGAGGAAGCGGCCAAGGTACAGAACTGGTAGGGACCGTGTGTCTGAGAAGGGGTGACCGAAGGTTGTGCGTGGAAAGGAATTCCATGTCCAGTCTTGGCAGCAGAAGGACCCTCTTGGATGATAGGAGAGATTCGATCGGGCAGAGTGATATTTGCCCAGGGAACTGTCGCTTCTTGGGACTCTAAATGTGGCGAGAACAAGTGTACGCCAATGCTGCAGTTATGTGTTTTTGCTATTATACAAGAACTTACTAGTGTAGAAATAGTGTTCCGGAACCTTAAACTATTTTGAACTGTTGACAATTTCATGTTGAGTGCTCGCGAAATATACAGAGTTTCTGTGTTTCATAAAGTTAGTATTTCTTAGTTGGGGGAATGTGCTACCAATTTATTATCGCAGACAATGCAACTTTTTAACAATTTAATCTATTTATGATTAATAATTCATGTGATCACTTCTAATAAGGAACTAATTTGATTGAATAAACCTTATTCAACTGAATCTCTGACTTTGTGTACATCATTTGCAAACTTTAGAATCAAACCCTTTTTATTTATATTGTTATTGAGATTCAAAAATGTTTGTAAAGCTTATGGGACTTAACTACGGGGTCATCAGTCCCTAAACTTACAAACTACTTATGAACTACTTACGAACTAGGACGGCACAAATATCCATGCCCGAGGGGGGATTCGAACCCCCGACCGTAGTGGCCGCGCAGACCGTGACTGAACGCCTCAGCCCCCTCGGCCACCGCGGCCGCCTTTATTGAGGTCTTCAGTCCGCAGATTGGTTTGATGCAGCTCTTCAGGTCTTGTGCAAGCCTCTTCATCTGAGAATACGAACGGCAACCTACATCCTTTTGAATATGCTTACTGTATTCGTCCCTCGGTCTCTCTCTACGAGCCGGCCGCGGTGGCCGAGGGGACTGAGGCGCTCCAGTCAGCACGGCCACTACGGTCGGGGGTTCGAATCCCCCCTCGGGCATGGATATTTGTGCCGTCCTTAGTTGTAAGTAGTTCATAAGTAGTTTGTAAGTTTAGCAACTGATGATCCCGTAGTTAAGTCCTATAAGCTATACAAACATTTGGAACATCTCTCTACATCTCTTTACCCTACATACTTCCTTCTAATGCTAAGTTGACGATTCCTTGATGTCTCAGAATGTGTCCCACCAACTTATCCATTCTCTTTGTCAGGATATGTCAGTAACTCCTTTTCTCGCCAATTCTGTTAAGCACCTCCTCATTAGTCACGTGATCTATCCATCAAATCTTCATCATTCGTCTATAGCACATTTCGAAAGCTTCTATCATCTTTTTGTCTGAACTTCTTATGGTCCACGTTTACTACCATACAATGCTACACTCCAGACAATTGCTTTCAGAAAGGACTTCCTTACATTTAAACTAATATTAAATGACAACAAATTCCGCTTCTTCAGAAACGATTTTTCCCATAGTTATTCTGCATTTTATAACTTCTTTACTTCGGCCATGAGAAGTTATTTTACTACCTAAATAACAAAGCTCTTCTACTACTTTCATTGTCTCATTACCTAATCTAATTCCTTGAGCATCGGCTGATTTTCATACACTACATTCTATTACCTTCGTTTTACTCTTGTTAATGTTCATCTTATACCTTCCTTTCAAGACACTCTCCATTCCATTTAATTACCCTTCCATGTCCTATGCTGTCTCTGACAGCAAACCGCAGGGATTTTGTTCCCTCTCCCTTTACTTTAATTCCCTCTCCAAATTTCTCCTTACATTCCTTGAAAGCTTGCTCAGTGTACGGGTTGGACAACATTAGGGAAAGACTATAACCCTGTCTTACTCCCTTTCCAACCACTGTGACCCTTCCATCCCCTCGACTTTAATAATTGCTGTCTGGATTTTAACAAATTGAATGTAATTCTTCGCCCCCTACATTTTACCCCAGAATTTGAAATAGTGTATCCCAGTCGACATTGTCAAAGGCTTTCACCATATCTACAAATGCTAAAAACGTAGGTTTCTCTTTCTTTAACGTATCTTCTAAGGTAAATCGTAATGTGAATATTGCCTCGCGTGTTCCTACATTTCTCGTAAATCCATACTGATCTTCTCAAAGGTCGGATTCAACCAGTTTTTTCCTGTCGTCTATAAATAATTCGTGTTAGTATTTTGCAACCATGACTTGTTCTGTAATTTTAACCGCAGCGGAGCGACCGAGCGCATAGAGGCACTAAGCTAAGTTGCACGAATTTTCCCCCGTCGGGGGTTCGAGTCCCCCCTTGGGAACTGATATTTGTGCCGTATTTAGTATAAGCTAGTTCATAAGTAGTTTGTAAGTTTAGGGACTGATGAAAAAGCAGTTAAGTCCCATAAGCTTTACAAAAATTTGATTTTTTTTTGTAATTTTCACATTTGTCTGTTTTTATTTTTTATTTGTTTCTCAAACTACAGCCTATTCATAGAGTGTTGGTAACTACTGGATCACAGGTAACAGATAATATCTGTAACCAAGGGAGCTGCTGGGGCTTGAAAACAGACATTTACGTTTCGACACTAAGATGAAATCGAGCCAAACTTGTAAATCAGAACCGTACATACCCCAATACGCAGGTTCTTACAGAGTACAGTCACACTTACTTTAATATTAGCTGTGATACATGCGGTGAAATATAAAGCTCAAAGTCGAAAACGGCACCCGTGCCCGACTCGACTGGTAAGTACTGTAAGTATACTGGTAAGTATTCTTCCCATCCGGTTGTGTGTACAGAAAAATCCGTTTACACAGAAATTACTGATAAGAAATCACTTCCTTTAACTCTCGCTGGCACAAGTAATTATCACTTTTTGCATTCGCGCCTCAACACCTTCTACAAATGTAGTAAGTAGGGAAAGCAATAAGCATTCTTACCGTTGAGAGTCTTTGGATGTAATATTGTTTAGAACAGTACACATTGGAGAATAATTTGTTGTGCAAGTCAGAAATGCTTGAGATTAGTTTAGTCCAAGGTAAGGGAATAAATTCACATGTTTGTATAGCTTATGGGACTTAACTACGGGGTTATCAGTCCCTAAACTTACAAACTACTTATGAACTACTTACGAACTAGGACGGCACAAATATCCATGTCCGATGGGGGATTCGAACCCCCGACCGTAGTGGCCGTGCAGACCGTTACTGAAGCGCCTCAGTCCCCGCGGCCACCGCGGCCGGCAAAGGGAATAATTCTTTGCTCAATTGTGCATATATTGTGGTATATATTATTTTCTTCTGTCGTATGCAGAAGTATTTCCGTATTAGGAAAACATACTAATTCTTTGAGCAAGGCGGAAAGAATACCCGAAGTTCACTTTTGAACTAAGATTTTTCGTGCTTTCTAAAGTATATCGGCTGTTACAGCGTTATTTTTATACACAGTCACCGAAAGTAAGGTTACAAATGTGAAAGTTTGTCTAAATTTAGCAGTTAAAACACCATCTAAAATTGCTTGTATTCCCAGTATTTATTGGTGGTATTACTTCTTAGCCAACAGTTCCGCTTTGTAGTAGGTCTTATCATGTCTGACCAGAGAACATTATGTAAAATCGAGTATCACAAATGTTCTCTGGAGAGCATGGTTACCACCCAATAGACTGCCATGCATACAGAAGATCCTATAAAGGGATACAACGCGAGGCTGATCGGGAAGTAAGGGGAGTGGGAGGAGGAGGGGTTTGGTTCCTCTCATCTTACGGGGCTATTTTTATACAGTAGACTGGCACATACACGTCATTTCAGTGCTATGACATACGTCACTTATGGTATTAGTTCCATGTAATGTACAGCGGCGTTGAGTGACCAGTGTGCTGTTTTGGCGGGGTGAGTAATACTTTGTAGAGTGAGCGAGTATGGCTTTCCCCAGAGACGTAGGGACAGAGAAGAGAGCGGCGTCAGTGGACGACCGCAGCTGCTGGCGGCGGTCCAGCCACTAAAAATACTGGCCGCCGCGCCGCGCCGGACCAGGCGTAAACATTCCGAGCACCAGGCGCGCATGCGCACAGCCGCACAGCACACAGATAACGCCGAGGTCAGAGACTCGGAGCAGGCGGCTGAGGCGGCGGCAAAACGCCGCTGCGGAAACACTGCTGTAACGTTTCCGTCTCCATTGGATAGGCCTACCTCTGTCACGGTACTCGGAAACAACGAAAAAGTATACAGGGTGAATCACCTAACATTACACTGCCATCAGGGCGTGTGTGGAGGAGAACTTGGGTGGATGCTACAAAGATCGTAGCACCTATACCTATTCAGACAGCCAGGCAGCCCTGAGGTCACTGGCAGCTCCTGCAACAAGGTCTAAAATTGTTGCAGAATGTCACAGGGTTCTGGTGGAGCTAGGGGAAAGCAATAGAGTAAACCTATTGTGTGTCCCTGGCCACTCGCGGATCAGTAGCAACGAACATGCCGACAGATTATCCAGTATGGGGGCAGAGACTCCATTTAATGGACCGGAACCTGTACTGACAATCACCAAGGCAATGATTAAATTGGAGCTACGTAACTGGCTCAGAAGACAGCACGTAGAATATTGGACCAAAGTCCATCAACAAAAACATGGCAAGGTAATGATGCCAAAGCCATGTTTTAAAAGAAGCTCTGCAATCCTGGGTCTGAACAGGAGAGACATTAGATTCATGGTTGGATTGCTGACAGGCCATGGGAATTTCAAAAAACACCTACTTACAATGGGAATAACAGAAGAGGACCCTAAAAGTAGGATCTGTGATGACGGTGATGAAACTGCATCACATCTAATCTTCGAATGCATTGCATTGGAGAGTAAAAGGCACAGAACATTTGGGACAACCAGACCCGAAGAAATTGTGTCTAATAAAGAACTGGTAAAGGTACTCCTTGCACTGTTCAAGGGCATTGGTTGGCTTTATTAGATATACAGGGAGCGATACCGCACAATAAACTTAGTTTCGGTGCGGGCAGTGGCGGGTTGGACCAAGACTGTTTTGGCTTCCCTGAAAAAATCAAATCACCTAACATTACCGCTGGATATATTTCGTAAACCACATCAAATACTGACTAACCGATTCCACAGACCGAACGTGAGGAGAGGGGCTAGTGTAATTGATTAATACAAAACATTAAAAAAAATGCACGGAAGCATGTTTTTTAACACAAACTTACGTTTTTTTTAAATGGAACCCCGTTAGTTTTGTTAGCACATCTGAACATATAAACAAATACGTAATCAGTGCCGTTTGTTGCCTTGTGACCTAAAGTTGACGCTTGGGTACCACTCCTCTGCTGTTCGATCGTGTTTATCGGAGAGCACCGAATTATGTAGGGATCCAAAGGGAAGGGTGATGTACCTTAGGTACAGAAGAGACTAGAACAGCACATTACGTCCACATGCTAACACCTTTATTGGTCTTTTTCACTGACGCACATGTACATTACCGTGAGGGGTGAGGTACACGTACACACATGGTTTCCGTTTTCAATTATGGAGTGGAATAGAGTGTGTCCCGACATGTCATGTCAGTAGATGTTCAAAGTGCTGGCCATCATTTGCTGCACACAATTGCAATCAATGGCGTAATGAATGTCGTACACGCCGCAGTACACCTGGTGTAATGTCGCCGCAGGCTGCAACACAATACGTTGTTTAATGTCAGTGAAAAAGACCAATAAAGGTGTTAGCATGCGGACGTAATGTGCTGTTCTAGTCTCTTCTGCATCTGAGGTACATCACCGTTCCCTTTGGAACGTCTTTTTTTATTATTATTTTTACCCGGTGCCTTTGTGTTATCCGGGAAATGCCCGCCGGGGTACGGCCGTCTACTTTTTATTGACGCCAATTCGGAGGATTGCGTGTGGATGAAGATGAAAGCGACGACGAGGACGAACGCACAACAGTCAGTCTCGTGCCGTGAATCGATCCCGCGCCCTTTGTATGTCGGCAAGCGACGCTGCCGCTGAGCTACGGTGGAGGACTTTCGTCGGCGCTTCTCGTAACAAGCAGGATGAATGAATAGTGAACTAAATCATCGTCGTTTATCTGACGTCGTTTGTTAAATATTGTAACTTTTTTTAGGTGAATAAATTGTTGTTTATCTATAGCGGTTGATCGTATTAACCCTTTAATGCACAGTATAACTGATCAGCTACATACTTATTTTTTCCATCATCTCTCAAACTGATCAACATTTTATCACAAATTAATTTGTAGCTATAGTTATCTGACATTATAATTCAGTATTAGGAGGCGATCTAAAAATTGGTGATGATTCTCCTGTGAGATTTCTTTATTTTCCCAGATCGCTTATTTACATAATTGCTTGATGACTAGTTTCAACTCATTAAAGAGCCATTTTCGAATTTTAATTGTCCAGGCATAATAAAATGTTGCATCTTTTAAACATTTTATTATGCCTGGACAATTAAGATTCGAAAATGTCTCTTTAATGAGTTGAAACTAGTCATCAAGCAATTATGTAAATAAGCGATCTGGGCGAATAAATAAATCAAACAGGAGAATCATCACTCATTTGTAGCTGTTTGTATACATAGCTTTACATATGCAAGAAGCAAATCCCAGAAATTATAATTCGCAGAGTGCTACTGAATCACTTCTACAGTTAACTCCATTGAGTTACTCGTAACGTGCGTTTGTTTACTTTAGTATACCTCCTTTGCCATGTAAAAGTAGTCAATCACATACTACCGTTTCGTTAAGAGTTAATGAAAAGATCAGCGGCACAATTGTGACACTTACTGCATCTGGTACACCATGGAAGCACTATAAAGCTGACCAGCTATGAGCGGTTTGTGGCAAGTAGTGCATAATAATTTTTAGGATTTAAAAAAAAAAAAAATATTTTTCTCTGAATATACTCACTATTTATTAATCGTGGTAGCTTTTATAGCTTCAGATAAAAAGTCATGCATTAAAGGGATGAAACCCGTTTTACACGATAGACTTTGAGTTGAAACATTGAATACTAGAAGTGTGTGCGCCTTTAGTGCCTGCGTGTAAATCAGCAGCCAACCCCTTGGCGAGTGCGTCTATAACGTCAATTATCTAAAGATTGCGATAAATGTGGAGTTCTAAATTTTCGAGTGTGCTGCAGAATGCGCATGCGCAGAAGCAAGTAACAGTATTGGTGTCTCCTAACTTCGGAAGTTAACCTTGTCTGGTCGAGAGCATTCATATTACAGAAATGCTTTCAAATCTCCTTTAACTTTATTCTGTTGTTTGCTTTGTGTTTTCATCACTGCACCAAAGTCTAACATTGTTTTTCTACTAGTTTTCTCCTACAAAAGAGACCAAATATCTGCAAGAAGAAAAATATTTTCGTTTTACGGGGAAAAAGCTTATACTATTTATATGTACGAGCGTAAATACATAAATGTGTTTTACCGAAAATTATTTCAACAGAAGAGTAAGATTTATGAGATGATAAAATTATTTTCTATCTTATTTTGACCTTTAGCAAGAAAACAAGATATGAAAACTAAAGTAAATGGTTGCTTTTTACTGCATTTTCGATATATATGCCAGTATACATTTTTTCAGCAGATAAATGTGTAACTATTCAAAAGTTTGAATGGCACTTTTCCTATTATTTAGGTTTTCAAACGGGTACAAAACCTGCTACAGGACATTTGAGGAGAAGATCAACTATGAATTACCCTTTCGTCATTAATGAACTCATTTATCCCTTTCTTGCTCCTACGTAAAAAATGCCCTTGTAACCTCAGTTCTTCATTCAGTCGCGAAACCACATATCAGAAAGCTTTGCAATTTTGGTGTTTGCATCTAAACGAAAACGACTACTCGAGATAGGCGAGACGCAGTACGGGAACAGCACGTCATGGACGCTACAGTAGACCCACTCGTCTCGAGTAGTCGACTCAGACAAGAAAGTTCGTCGTTTAAAAGGGACTTAAGTGCGTTCAGGTGGTACTGCATTTGTTGCTAAGTTTCTCCACAGGACATCGCGGAAGTTTCACAGTCCCCAACTCTTAGAAAAACAGAATTAATGAAGTGATTCTTGAGTTTCTCCCGACGTATTTGATAATCAAAATATCCACGGGTGTTCTGCCGGTATATAGTGCCCGTTGGACGAATTAATGAAGTTCGACATCTCACTTTTCTCTCCTTTTTCGTTTAGTCCCCAGTTTCTGACTTCCATTTCTCTCGTCCACATAATCAATCTCTCTTTCTAATTTACAATAAATTTCTTCTGTTCACACGTTATAAGATGTTATATCTACTCTTCGTGGCTCAGTTAAAGGTGTTACGTAGCATGTAATCGCATAGTCATATTCGTCTGCACGTGAATGCAACGTATTTCTTTCCTGATCCGTGATCAAATATTTGTACAAGATAACACTGTCGAACGACGCCTGCTACGTCAACATGATACCATGTAATTCTTCGAGTAGTCAGCATTGGCTCTTAACGTAAGTGTTTCGAGATATTTCGGTAAATATCTGTCTGGAGTGGGCTAATAATATTTTATCTTTTGAACGGAGCACGCTTTAACTGTAGCTAATTTTGAAATCTAAAAATTCACAATACTAACTGGATCCACACTGTGAGTACACTGAATGCAGGAAGTCCATTAAAGAGAGACAATAAGTATTTCCAGGTGTTGTTTCTATCGTAATCTATTGTCGGCAGATGTGACGTTGCTATGCTGTGTGTAATGCAGCGGTCATTTAAGGACCGTAGTAGGGAAGGCGAATGGCGGACTTCAGTTTATTAGGAGAATTGTACGTAAAAAAAGCTCATTTTTAAAGAAGACCATGTAACGAACACCTGTGCGATTCAGGCTCGAGTTTGGCTCAAGATTTCGGGAGGACCAGCAAGTGGGATTGAAAAAATGCAGAGACGTGTTGCCGGTTTTGTTAAGCGTATATTACGTAAACGCAAGTGGGGAGTGAAGATGTACTGAACGAAACGCTATTAAGAAGGTTTAGGTGACTGGTATTTGCGTCAGACTGGAGAACGATCGTACTGGCACCAACGATACTCAGGCGTAACAACCGTGAAATAAAGGCCAGGCTTGTATGGTAGCTTTTAGACAGTCCTTTATTCGTCTCTGCATTTGCAAGTGAAACAAGAATAGGAATGAGATTGTAAAAGGTACCATTCGCCGCACCTTAAGGTCTCTTGAGGAGTATCTATGGAAGTGTAGATGCAGGTTAATTTCAATAATGATTTTCCGAGTGAGGCGGCATGTATAATTGATCTTTAATCTTTTGAACAAAGTAGGCTAGATATCTTTCTAATTTAATTAGTTAACCACAGGAATGCTTCGCCGTGGCTCAGACTAATGTGAAGTGAATAGGAAAGTAATTAAGAGAAATCTTACGAACTTGGATTCACCAAGAAAATACATCAATCAAAAGAGTACCATGCTTTGCTTTGCTGTGGCTATGTAGATTGAAAAATAATGTTTTATGAGAAAATCATTATTGATTGAAAATCCAGTGCACTGAGTACATTTTTTGCTTGTATGTTTTTTGAATAAACATGAATGAAAGATCAGACAGTTTACCGACCCTGCAGCATGCGTCATATACGGCCCTTGAGAAAAGCGGCTGTTCCCTGCATTCTGTCCGGCTGCTCCCCTTACCACTCTCTGATCATCTCGGCCTTTCCCTCTTTCTGATCATTTCAGCTTCCTCTCACTGTAGCTGTTCAAAACGAAGAAATTAAAAATTAAGAACTCACTTCACATTCTAAGGTAGCGACGGCAAATGTCCACAAAATTACTCTTATCGAAAAGGCAGAGAAGTAACGACAACAATAAACAATATTAACTACAGGCTTCGTTACTACGTTGTTTTGATTTACACTGCTAGCAACTTCAGCAGTATGTAGGCCGTTTTTTTTTTTTTTTTTTTTTTTTTTTTTTTTTTTTTTTTTTTTTTTTTTTTGCTAAATCAGGGTGAGTCTGGCTTAGCTGTATAATATTATAATCGGCTCTTCAGTTTGCTTGTTCACTTATTAAAATTATGATTACCTGTTTCGGCCGAAACATCTTCAGACAAGAAACAAAGGAGAGCTGACACTACCACCAGCGTCAACTGATGCGTATCGCTACAGCTAAATGCCTCATTTAAAAAGTAAGACCGTTTTGCTCATCAAAATTTAAGACTCTAATTGTGACCTTAAAATATTAATATCTTTCAACAAAGGTATAAATATTTACTCTTCCGTACACAAAGGAGTCAGGTTGCTGTTCAGATTGCTGAGAAGACATTGGAAGATCTTTAAATTTATGTTGCACGCAACACAGTGTCTTTGAAGCAATAAAGATTGCACAGCGATAAGTCAGTTGTTCATCAAAATTTACCACATAAAAGCTTACTCATATTTCTCTCATCAGAAGATGTTGTGGTACTTGCGGGTGCATACCATACGGACAACTGTGCTCGAAGATGAAACGTTCTAAGGTGCCTTGTTGGTGAGCGTGTGGTTGCTCACCGTCGGACGTTCGACTCCTTCCGCGATCATTCGCGTTTGTGTTGTCCTTAGCATAAGTTACTTTAAGTAATTTGTAAACCTAGGGACTGATGATCAACGTAGTTGAGTTCCTTAGATTTACAAACATTTGAAGATTTGAATAGGAAATAGTGAAGGCCTGCGAAATCGACTGCAAATGAAGTAAGAAAAAATCACAGTCGATCGGAAAATTAGAATGAAATGAGCCTTTGACTGGATACGCACAAACAATGCGGCTTGTTGAGCTGACGTTGGTGTGAACAAGTGTGAGCAAAGACTGTGGACTTCAGTAGTTGAAGACGAAACGTCAGGCATAAGATCATGCTGTATCATGGCATTGTGCCCAGATATCTAATATGGGCAATATTTAATATTTTTCTTACTTATCTCCAATAACTTATTTCACCGACTTTCCACCAGCCACACACCTTTGCCTCCTGGATCCTTTCTTGCCAGAGTCTCTGCCACTTCCCTATACACGAATATCCCACATGCCCATGGTCTTGCTGCTCTAGAACTCTATCCTGCTTGGCGCACTTCTAAGCCCAATACCTCATTCCTTACAAGTCTTACCACTTACATCCTAACAAACAATTACTCTTCCTTTGAAGGAATACAGTCAAATTCGCGACACAGCCATGGGCACCCTCTGCCAACCTACTTATGGGCGTCTAGAGGAAACTGCCTAGCCTCCCAAAACCCCAAAACCCTGGTCTCGTTGAGGTTCAATGATGATATTTTCATGATTTGGACTCAGAGCCCTAATACCTTATCGTCATTCCTTCACAATCTCAACTGCTTCCCTTGCATGAGCTTTACATGGTCCTTCTCAACCTGGCACGTCACCTTCTTGCTTGTTAACCTCCACCTCACTGACGGCTCCATGAACACCTCCGACTACAATAAACATAAAAATTACAAACAGTACTTGCACTTTGACAGCTGCCATCCATTCCACATCAAAAAATCCATCCATACAGCCTTGCCACACGTGGACGGCGAATTTGCAGTAACGAGAAGTCCCTTATCCAATATACCGAAGGTCTCACAAAAGCCTTCACTGACAGACATTACCATACTGATCTAGACCGCAAACATATTTCCCATGCCATATTCCCATACAGCACCAAGTGGCTGAACTCAACAGATTTCAATGGCTGCTTTATTACCCGACCCATTTGGAGCCTTCCCTCCACCACCAGCTCTTCTAAACTGCGCAGATGGGATCTGTCGCTTCAAGACTCTACGGTCCTGCAACCATCCTGGCCTAAGCCTAAACTTCCCATTCCTATATGCCGCTCTTCACCACTCATTATCCTGCATCCCTACAAATCGTGTCTTCCTTCCATGTCGGCCTTTACAATATCACCTTAATTAATTACTTAAAAAAAACTATTTTACTTTTTTTATCGTTTCCACCACCAGTCCCTACATACCTCTACACCTTCGTTTTATCCTTTCCCGCCCCTTCCCTCTATTGCATTCACTGCTGAATCTCACATTCTCACCTATCACAGCCTTTACAATCCAACGAGAAACTTTCCATCCCAACAATTACGCGGCATCTTTCCCTCTCCACTCCCTTCGTCATGCACTGTCAAGATGCTTGTAGAGCTGGAGCGGTCAGAGATGATGGTCGTGTGTGTACAGTTGTCTGACTGGTTGTGTGAATGTAAGGGTTTCTTTTACTGATAAAGACCATGGCCGAAAATTTAACTTGCGTGAATGCGATTTTCTGTTTTACTTGCACGTCAGCGGCTCAGTAAATGTCTTTATGGTGAATTGTTATTTATTCTGCATTAAGGCTAGTCTACACGACGACACTAGGTTTCGAAACTCGTTGCATTAAATGAATTGCGCGCAACTTTGTTTCGTGTATGTCTGTAGACACGGCGCCAATACTATACACTTCAATTTCGTTGTTTTGTGCGTGCCGTAGTCGCCGTGGAATGAAAGTTTTGGTAGCTGTAACAGTTGTGGCGGTGTAATTGCTTCACTGTGTGAAGTCACTGCATAAGACTAAACATAAAAAGAATAAGAAACGTGTTTTGGTTCGTGACTGGATTAAAAAAAGATGTCGGCTCATTTGCTCAGCGACCTAGCTTAAAGAAATTGTGATTGGAGGCCGTAGAAGTTATTTTAATCAACTTAGAATGTCACCAGAGCAGTTCACGTTCCTTTTAAACAGAGTTAGTAATGCAATAAAGAAACAAAGTACTGTTATGCGTGAAGCACTGTTACCAGAACTGAAATTACAAATTGCATTACGTTTCTTGTCAAGTAAATATTTGTATCTATAGTACCTGTACTGTGTTCCGAAATCCACAATTGCCACAGTTCGTTTGTATAGGTATTTTGAATTGAATGTATTTTAGTCTGCAATTCACTAATCGTCTACTCATCAATATTTGATTCACCAATAATTGCTTCAAGAGCACTAACACGCCGCTGCTTATACCTGAAATTTGTATCGTTAAAATCGCACAAACTCCTATGCATCGCATATATGTTCAAAAACCGAATTATTTCTTCCGTTGCCCCCTTTATGTTGTATTTTTTTTTCTTTTTTGGTTATAACATAACCTAAAAACAGGCGCAATCAATTTCGCCAAAGTTGGAAGTTGCCGAAACTGTTTAGTTTCGCCAACTAGTTGCGCGAACGCCTGCCGCGCATGCGCACTGGCCAGTAGCGCAGTTTCATGAAATGTGGTGTCGTCGTGTAAATTAACCTTTAGTGACAAAAAAATCAAATGTTTGTATAGTCTATGGGACTTAACTACGGGGTCATCAGTCCCTAAACTTACAAACTACTTATGAACTACTTACGAACTAGGATGGCACAAATATCCATGCCCGAGGGGGGATTCGAACCCCCGACCGTAGTGGCCGTGCAGACCGTGACTGGAGCGTTTCAGTCTCCTCGGCCACCGCGGCCGGCATTAGTGACATAACTTACATTTATTACATTTTAATTCCTCTCACCTCACCACCTAGAAACCTTTTGTAAGTCTTTTTGTATCGTCCAATAATTACCCAATGACGATACCATTCCGTACACCACTCTGTGACAATAGCTTACCCTTACAGTTGTAGGCCGACGGTGCAGTTTCTCCCAGTAGGCACAAGACAGAAAAATGAGGGACAGAAGTACTTGTGTACCTCTCCCGGTGGATACTTAAAGTGCGTTTGTTCCTCTGGTTATTTCCGGCCAGCTACCGCGTCCCTTTTGTGCGTGCGCGCTGCCCGAGGAACTATATGGACCCGCCCACTGGCCACGGCCGTCGATAGGTTTGTTTACTGTGCCTGCAAGGAGGAAGTGCTGAGTGGCAGAGGCAGCCACAGACAATCCCGCCGCCTGTCGCGCGGTCGTAGAAACAAACGGAGACGCGCGTCCGTGGACGAGGGCCACAGAGCGGCCATTGTGGCGAGGGGGAGAACGGTGCTGGCCATCGGCCTCTGAGTGGCCGCTCATAAAACGCAACGGCCGGCGAGCCCTGTGGCTGCAGCAGTGGCTGTCACGTAAGTCGCCCCAGCCGCCGTCGCCGTCGCCAGGGGGCGAGCCAGACCGCTGCTGCTGCCGTCATCAAGCGAGAGTACAACATCAAGCGAGAGTACAAACACACATCAGCGACGCGTAGCTAGTCAACCGATACCGTCAGAAGGGGTGAAGTCGATCACAAAATTCACTTTTTATATATTATACTCTTATCATGGTTTCATTAAGTCACACTAATAAAACCGAAAAATAAACCATTGTCGTTATGCATAATTCTTCGGCTTTATACAGGAATATCAAAATAATGAGGTCGTAGTTCAGCTGTTCTACCGCTATGTTTTTTTCGAGGGAACCTCTGGCAGAATTCGTTTCAAAAATATTACGTGCAATCCTTAGCATTTCGACATTAAATCTAATTTTGCATGTAGAAATAGCCTATTGTGCTTTTGTAATTCTTTTAATTTATAGGTTGATCGGCTTCACTCCACTGGTTGGGGTGAAGCCGATCACTCATTTTTTGAAGACCTATAACGGCTTCACCCAGACAATGGGGTGAAACCAATCGTCTTCTACATTGAAATATCTGACAAGGTATGGTAGGCTATGTTTATATGAATTATTAAAATAGAAGAGGGTCTTTCTCAGAGACCAAACATCTATTAAAATTAACAAATAGACTATTTTATGGTTAGAACATTGTATTTTCCTTTTAAAAAAACTACTGTACATAAAATTATCTTGCATCGTAAAGAATTTTCACTCAGTGTTTGAAATGTCAAAATCTGGGAAACTATCGTCCACGACCAATGCCCTTAGGCTTCATTTTTGTTACAATTTGTGTGAAGCGAGTCTTTTGTACATCAGGAACATCTGGAAATACACTTGATCAATCCATGAACTAAACAATCTTCGTCTACTGAACTAAGAACAGGCTGCCCACCATATGTATATCTACGTTTGCCATTCATCCACTCATTTAACGTTGTATAGGGTACACAGTAACACTCAGATGCTTTACGAATACTCAACTTCCCTTTCTTCGCTTCCTGAACGGAATTTTCCAGATATACTGTAGTTCCTTTTTCCCTCTCTTCCCACCTTCTTCACGTATGTTCGCGGCATGATCGACTTCACCCTACAAAATACGACAATTCAATTTTTAGATCACTATTCGTCCATACAACAAACTTCTGCTTTTGCAAATACATAAATCAAATGAGAATGAGTTCACTTTCCGACTAACAGTCCGAAAACAGCAGAATTATATGTCTATAATGTCGTATTATGACAGGTTTAGTCTTGCTTCATTCACAGGCCACCAAACTGCATTTGTTTATATCCTACAATCCCGTTGAACGGATACTCAGAGAGAAAATTCTACAGGTAAACACTACTCTGCAACTCAATGGCTTTCAACAAATATGTGTAACGTGAAGTTCCCGGATGTACCGCCAGGCGGAAGTAGTGTAAATTATAATGCTGTATTGCCGGTCGACTTCCCCCCACCAGATAGACTTCACCCCTTCTGACGATACCAGTCAACGCCCTTTGGTTCGTTTTAGCAGCTGCCAGTGAGCTGCTCGCGCATGCGCAGAGCTGAAATTAAGTTCAAGCAGCGCCTTCTCCCGTTTCTGGCTACTTGCCGAGTGGCAGTTTGCTGTTTAAGCAGTAACCGCAAGCTACCAGATTCTACCCGGAAAAATAATTCGGGTGCACTCAAGCTTCCAGATTAGCGAATGTGCAGAATTGTCTGAGTTGTAGTGGGAGGCCGCTCCACGTGATCCGTGTTTACGTTTCGTGATAGTTTCACTTGTATGTCTTCGTGTACAAGTGCCTTGTCATTTTTTATCAATCAACTACAGTAAACTGTTCTTTGCCACAGAGGCGTCAATTTATTTGAAACAATATCTAGACTGTTGCCTTGTTTAAACTTTTCACTGTGTTGTAAAGAGCTCGCGTTTAATTTTGTAATGCATACATATTCTGCTATAATAAAGAACTAAACATAAGGGTATACTTAAAGGAAATTGGTAATCTGAAAACCACAAAGAAAAGCTTAATATAATGTATACCTACGTTAATCTGGACATGTTGATGTACTCTTAAAATCGAATAGTGGTTTGAGTAAGGTTGATTTGATTTTCTCAGGGAAGCCAAACCAGTCTTGGTCCAACCCGCCACTGCCCGCACCTAAACTAAGTTTATTGTGCGGTATCGCTCCCTGTATATCTAGTAAAGCCAACGAATGCCCTTGAACAGTGCAAGGAGTCCCTTTACCAGTTCTTTATTAGACACAATTTCTTCGGGTCTGGTTGTCCCAAATATTCTGTGCCTTTTATTCTCCAATGCAATGCATTCGAAGATTAGATGTGATGCAGTTTCATCACCGTCATCACAGATCCTACATTTAGGGTCCTCTTCTGTTATTCCCATTGTACGTGGGTGTCTTTTGAAATTCTTATGGCCTGTCAGCAATCCAACCATGAGTCTAATCTCTCTCCTGTTCAGACCCAGGATTGCAGAGCTTCTTTTAAAAGATGACTTTGGCATCATTACCTTGCCATGTTTTTGTTGATGGACTTTGGTCCAATATTCTACGTGCTGTCTTCTGAGCCAGTTACGTAGCTCCAATTTGATCATTGCCTTGGTGGTTGTCAGGACAGGTTCCGGTCCAATAAATGGAGTCTCTGCCCCCATCCTGGCTAATCTGTCGGCATGTTCGTTGCCACTGATCCCCGAGCCGCGGTGGAGTAGCCGAGCGGTCTAAAGCGTCTCGCTGCGGAGCGTGTGGTTGCTCGCCGTGGAGGTTCGAGTCCTCCCTGGGGCATCGGTGTGTGTGTGTGTGTGTGTGTGTGTGTGTGTGTTTGTCCTTAGGTTAGTTTACCTAGGTTTAAGTAGTTTGTAAGCTACGGACTGATGACCACGCATTTTGGTGCGATAGATTTACAAACATTTGAACATTTGAACTGATCCCCGAGAGGCCAGGGACCCACAATAGGTTTACTCTGTTGCTTTCCCCTAGCTCCACCATAACCCTCTGACATTCTGCAACAATTTTAGACCTTGTTGCAGGAGCTGCCAGTGATCTCAGGGCTGCCTGGCTGAATAGACATAGATGCTACGATCTTTGTAGCACCTACACAAATTCTCCTCCACACACGCCCTGATGGCAGTGATTTCGGCCTGGAATACTGAGGCTAGTTTCCCTAGAGAGATGACGTCCTCCATTCTTGGCTGCACCCCGTATACCCCGGCCCCAACGCCTTGGTCTGATTTTGACCCGTCAGTGAACCAGACAATATCCCCCGTACGGTGTCGAACTATTTTCTCCCACTGCTCCCTACTTCCAATTGTTATATTGAAAGGCTTGTTGAATCAGTATGGAGTTATAATATAGTCAGCTGGCATTTCTCCAACCTTTCCTATATTTACCTCACTCACTATTTTAGTGTGTGATTCTGGATATCCCAAAGAGTTCCAGTTTTTGCCAGTTTTGAGTCTGTATGCACCAGCCGCTGCCTCCATCTTGACCCAAAGGTGTAATGGGGGCTTATCCAACATGGTTTCCATCCCATCAGTTGGTGTGCTGCTAATTCCGCCCGTTATGGCTAAGCAGGCTAATCTTTGCACCTTACCAAGCTCTTTAGCAGCAACCTGCTGTTCTACCTTCTTCCACCACACGACCGCCCCATAGGTGATCCTGGGTCTAATCACCGTGGTGTATATCCAGTGCATACCCTTGGGGCTCAGGCCCCAATTTTTGCCACAAGCTCTCCTGGTACGTACCAGAGTACCTTTTGCCTTGGAGTAAATATTCCTAATGTGAGGGGTCCATGACAGTTTCTTGACTAAGGTTACGAAATTAACTTGACTTATTATCGGATGTGTTGTTGTTTTGTGAAACAATGTAGGATCTGTTTATTCTGCACCTATGAATATTAGTAAATGTTTACTTGAAGATTAATAAGCAGGCGATTTAATCAGCAATAGCGAATAATATAAATACCTTTGTTAACAGTAAGGGGGGATGTAATGGATTTTGGTCCCAAAAATCGATTTTTCAAAAATATTATTTTCTTAATCTACATAGTTTACTCTATGTTGTGTGTGAATTTTATCGTGATAGCAGCTTTAGAAATGCCTTTAAATTGTTAAACCATTGAACTCTGAACTGCCGGCCACTCCCCCAGTTTCCGCCATTTGTAAAGCTGCTCTGCTCTCTTCAGCGGAATTTTTGTCAGTGTCAAAGTCATTCTCTTTTGATGTCTTTGGCTGTCATCTATACCTTTGTCTTACAATTTTCTTGCCTGTGGTATATTTACGTTTTGACAATAATAACACATATTATTAGGTGGAAAGTTGAAATCGCAAAACTTTACGTGAAAATTAATATTTATGCATAATGGATGGTGGAAAAACTGTGTTTAGAAAACGGAGGTTTATGGGAATCAGTATACCAACAAAGTTGTGAAAGCAGTCCCAAATTAAGAACATGAGTGCTCAGCTTCAGCCTCGAAAATTGCGAGAGAAGAATTGCACAGGTGCTTGAGTGATGTTGATATGGATTTCACTGGATTCAGGCTTATTGATGTAGAACTTCTCTGTGAGGCTATAAAGTCTTCACATTCAGGTTTCTTGCAAACACTAATTTATTGAGTAAATATATTTACGGAAAAACACAAAACGCGAATGAAAGCCTCAATAATTTAATTTTGATTAGATGCTTATAAAGGACACTCTGTGGACTTGAAGTACTCAAAATAGGAGTATATGATGCAATGTTATGTCTCAATGAGGAAATAATGGCAGAATTGAAGTGCTAAAGAGAGTTGGTGTAGACCCTGGTGTGTTTACAACAAAAGCATTTTACACCATTGACGACAGCCGGGTCAAGAAAGCTGACAGATGACTATCTTACCTGCAAATACAGGACAGGCAGATTCGAAGAGCAGGGAAGAGAAACCTGGAGGAGGAGTATCAGTATGAAGGATTTTAAAACTGAGGTAAACTTATAACATGTGAAAGTATGAGACAAAATGTTTGGACCTCATTTTCTCGGTTTTACATTTTTTACGCTATTGGAAGCCTTTTCTCAAAAGGTATATGCACTAACAATATGAATTTTTCAGGATCTGTTCGCAAAGTGTTGGTGTCTTCCTGGAACTAAAAAATACGAGATCCTGCAATTACATTCTGAATTTTAGATGATTTTATGTAGAAAAAACCTGAATTTTTGATGTGCAGAATTAAAAACTTCGTAAATGATACAGTTTGTATCATAAATTAATAACTGTAGTTCAGTGGCCTTATAACCTTCTCAGGACACTACAATACATTTTTCAAATTAATTGCATGATTAGAATTTAAGTTATGGCTTTTTATAAAAGAGACAATAAAAAAAGTTTAAATTAAAATTTTCGGCCAAAATATTTTCCCTGCATATTTTATTATATTTTTTCCTAAAAATGTAGCTCTTTTGCTTAACACATACAAAATTTTAGTTTGGTAAATTAATAAATATGGCTATCATGAATTTTTTTAAAAAATGTTTACATTTTCCATTACAATGTTTCATATATCTGTGGTACATTATCTATGCTTCAATTTATGTCTTAATTTGTGGTTTTTACGTTTTAAATTTATATACTATCATTCCTTGGCAAATTACTGGAATACACTGCCAACAAATCGTTCAGAGGTCTATCATTTTCGTTACTTTGAACATATTATATATTATACTCTTATCATGGTTTCATTAAGTCACACTAATAAAACCGAAAAATAAACCATTGTCATTATGCATAATTCTTCGGCTTTATACAGGAATATCAAAATAATGAGGTCGTAGTTCAGCTGTTCTACCGCTATGAGAATCCTACCAGAATTGAGACGAAAAGCGTTCAAGCAGTACAAGCTCCAAATAAGTCATCGTAGCTGCGCATGCGCAGTAAAACCTTCTTGCTCGCGCTTGAAAGTAGCTTTCTGGTAGCTGCTTAAACGAGCCTCTTATCGCAATCCAGGGAGCTACAACGGAAGCGGTACTTGTGACACTTCCTGAGAAAAATGAGATAAGTACATCGACAACATGCTAAAACATGTGGAATAACTTTGGCGAGGGAATACAAAAGTGCACTGATACTCTAAGCTGCTCCTCAGTGAATGAGCGCAAGAACTCCATGCTGCTCAGGACGTGAGCTAGCCGCGCGTTTCGCGTATTCCAAGCGTCAACTTCGTTTCGCTATTTCTCGGGGTGTAATTGGCGTATTGCGATGCAATCAACGCCATTGTTTACGTGATTTGTCATATTGATAGGTGAAGAAATAATATAGGGTGTCCATTAAAAAACCACATGTTTGTGTTAAAAAACACATATGCTTTCGTTTTAGAATGTTTCAAAATATGTACTTCCATGAGCCCCTGCCTTACATTGATACCGGTGAAAGTCGTTTTACAATAGCTCCTGTTATTCCAGAGATATTTTGGGTGAGCAAGATAGCTGGGATACCCTGTATATCCAACATGAGAGCATCGCATCGAACACACAAACGGCGCTGTGTCATAGGAGAGTAATGGTGGTAATGACGCAGACAGAAACGAAAAAAGATAATCGCTTGGATATATGTAGCTTCTAAAAACTACTTTCTAATTTCTTTGCTTGTTTTCTTACAAGAATCTAAGCTGAACTCTTAGGTTCCTGCCTAAACATATCCTTTAAAATCATGCGATATATTCTTAGAAAATAATGAACGACTGCTGTCAATCGAAATAGACGTCTACAGTGTAAATTGTGAAAAGAGCTTTACCGTTTCTTTCCTTATATTCTCATAAAAGTTTAAGTTGTATTCTTAGGTTGTCGCCTAACCGCATCCTTTAAAATCATGGCATATTCGTAGAAAATAGTAAAGTACTGATGTCAATCGGAATATACGTCTACAGTCTAGCTTGTCAAAAGAACTTCACTCCGGTGTGATATAAAATATTCGTAGGAAACGACGAAGGATTTTCGACAAGCTAGACTGTACATGTCTATTCCGACTGACAGGAGTACTTACTACTTTCTACGAATACTTCATCATTTTAAAGGATGTTGTTAGGCAGGAACCTAAGAGTACAGCTTAAATTCTTGCGAGTAAACAAGCTATGATATCGTTCGGATGCTCGCTTCTTCGATACTTATTCATAGCAGACCATTATCGACAGTAGGACGTAATGCGAATTGCAACAGTTCTTCCAAGTTACCGATTATGTGAATAATCTGTTCCCGTGTTTGCTGTTTGATCAAGTTGCAGCAGTTTATTTTAAAGCTGTTGTGGACGCAACATTTTCCAGATATCAGGACGAGTATAATCAACTCTAGTAAGTTAAAGTATCGGGATGAGCGACGAAAGTAAGTAATTTTTGCTAAGTTTGCTTAATGAAAGGAATGATCTACTTATTAGAGATTACAGAATATAAACAGTATTTTAACATAACACTGACAATGTCTTTTCTGCCATAGTTAGTGTGTTTTTGTATTGGCTTGATTTTTTTTTTTGTGGTTGGTTGTGTGTTCAGGCGATTCGATGATAGCTCCAACACTTCTCCATATGGATGACCTTCACGCAAATGGGAGAGCAGAATAAATCACTTCCTTCTTGCAGCGATAGAGTGGCCGAGAGTTCTAAGGCGCATTGCTGCGGAGCGAAGGATTGTTCGCCATCGGAGGTTCGAGTCTTGCCTCGGACATAGGTGTGTGTGTGTGTGTGTGTGTGTGTGTGTGTGTGTGTGTGTGTGTGTGTTGTCCTTAACATAAGTTACTTTAAGTTAGTGTAAGTAGTTTGTAAGGCTAGCGATTGATAATCGCAGCAGTTAAGTCCCTTAGATTTACAAATGTTTCAATTTACTTTCTTGTTAATTTACAATAGGGGTATTTTGAACTCAAAGGGATACAAGTGCATACATACTTTTACTAACTGTGATAAAAAACCGATCATTTATATTAATATTTTATTCTGATATGTAAACGGAAACTCCTGCAATGTATTTTAATGACTTATATGGCCATAAAATTTGAAATTCCTTTTTCTAATCTCACGACAATGCTGAAACCTTGGGAACCTTAACTTCAGTTTCCTCAAAACCCCTTTGCCCCCATTAACTGGTATTTCTAAGGAATAAAATTAACTATAGGACTTACGAATATATGTTGACACACAGTTTTGGAGTGTGGTGGAGAGCAAATTAGTGTCATCTTTACGCGAAAACTGTACAAAAAGGGAACTACCTCAGCTAGAACTACTGAAGCCGACTGGGATGCCGTTTAATTTGTAATGTTGCACCTGTTCGAAATGTCACTCGTTTATAGAACTAAGTATACGACCGCTATCGCCATCTGAAGGTCAGCGTACCAGCTCCACTGTTCCGTAGCTGTACAGACAGTAAGAGCATGGCCGTTGCAGTGTTCAAGTGCACGCACCGACGTCAAACACAAGTAGGCTGCAGCCAATTACTACTGTGATTGTTGTTAACCTGCTGCGGGGAAAGATACGTCCAACGTACATACCAGATAATGAGTTGTTTCATTTGCTGCAGTGAACTCTTGGAATTCTTCATACCCACGTGCAGTTTTTTCTCCGTCGTTTGACTCATAATCACTGTTCTTATCCACTGTTTCAGTATGTACTTATATTAAATCCCCATGGTATCTCTGCATTGTAATGTCACATAACAGATATGCAGACGGCTCATTCTCTACTTCCGCTACACATTCATTATATGGTAGGTACGTTCGATGTACTTATCGCTACAGTAGGTTCACCATTGTTCAGAGCGCGTAATTTTGGTTTCAGCCTATTCCTGATTGACTATCGAACTCTGCGTCGGTCACACTCGTACAGTCTGTACAGTGTGGTACGCTGACTTTCTGATGGGAATAGCATATACCTTGGCGTTATAGAGTTTCGAGTATTGCCGAATTAAACGCGTTTCAATTCGGTTGCAGTCGTTCAAGGTGGGATACATTCCTTGTAAGTAGTAGTCCATGTAATATTTCTGTCTGTTGTGCCACGTCACGTCACGTCATACTGCAGAAGCAGAGTGATGACGTAACAAAGTGAGGAACCGACACCAGTAAGATGGTAATATGAATCTTTTTTCTTTAACGTGACAAGCAAAACTACCAGTCCTGCCTGATGCATGGCAAGTAGAAGGTATTTAAGGAGGAGGAGAGGTGCCAAAATTGAACCTTGTGGTATTGATTAAAACCTGAAGTAAACGTACAAACGTTATAATGTTGACGTCAAGATTATTGACGTAGCAATAGATCTCTCTTGAAAACTCTCAACATTTTAAAAATTCGCCTTTTCCGTAATGAATTGCACATCTCCCGCAGTGTATGCCAATGGAGTTTATAGAGTTTATGTGACACTTTGTGTCTAAACAACTACACGCTGAATCGTAAAGGACCTTTCAGTCATATTCCTTTATTTCATCACGTTTAAAGTCGCACTTGTGTGTGGTCAAAGACCTTTAAACACGCAGTAGGCTGGTTTACGGAAGGGAGAGGCGATCCAGACCCATATCGAATCCTCGAATAATAGCTGGTCCGGTACACTGACCAACCAAAGGACAACGTTCAGATGTTCTTCTACTCTCGTTTGCGCAGATGAAAGTCTGATCTTCAGTTTCCGCCTCAGAAAATATCATAAGCCGTTGACGATTCACAGAAAGAGTACACACACAATCACCCATTCCCAACTGATGACTGTAGTGACATAAAGGGCTTTCGGATATAAATTAAAATAAATTAGTCAAATCATGAAAAATGGATCTCATAAACTGGAATAAACGAAATTAAAGAGACATCTGCATCTGCATTGACACTAACACTGACAAAATAACTGTGAAGAGGTCATGAAGCGTTGATCGGTAGCATGTGAGATGTACGAGCATATTCGACCCTTTGTTTGATTTCTGTTGCATCGTGCCTTGTATGGTCTAAAACATAAGGGCATGACTAACCCGATCCCAGTGACACATATTTCTTCTACGTTAGAATTCAGTCACGTTATTATTGTGTCTTTTGATGTCGACGAATCATTGTAGCACTCAACTTTACGTTAAAACTTCGTTTAAGGGCTGGATTAGTGACGCAATGACCTTTTAAGTTAAACAAGTGAACTGCTAAACCCGTGTACACTTCCTCTCTCTGCAAGGTGAGTCACTTGTTATATGAATCGTAATTTATTTCATCACGATTGGTTGTTGTTATGGTCTTCTGTCCGAAGATTATATTGATGCAGCTCCACATGCTACTCTAACCAGTGCATGCCTGTTCATCCCAGAGTAAAATGGTAACCCACATCCACTCGAATCTGCGTACTGCACTCGTAATTGATTCCAACTATATCTAACTTCCACCTATTTTCCTCTCCAAATTTGCTAACCTACTTACACGATTAAGGGACCAAACATTCCAACCTCCAATGCGTAGAATGCCGCTTTTGTTTCTTCTGATGACGATATCTTCCTGAGTAGAGTACTGTATAGTACAAGCTAAACAATCCGCCATTTTAAATCCCACGTTGAAGGCGCGCATTTAAAGAATACGGTACACTTAAGCTTTTTAAGGCCGTTATTAAGGCCGTTAAATATGCTTTCCTATACATAAAATATTACAGCATAGTAAATTTATTTGCTTACATTTGACTGTAAGAGGCAAACAACTTAACGTTAGTGATTAGATGGATATTTACAGATATGATACATTCACTTACATACTAAAGTAGGGTATATGATGCCGTTCTAAATATTTACCACATACAGTTAAAATATAATTATCGTATTTTCTGGTTTATAAATATGGTTACACAAGTTTACGTTAACTAAGAGTTGCATTGGAAAACAGTTACGGAATAATGTTAAATTGCACTATTGTACTTCCAGTCCCCCCCCCCCCAACCCTCTAATGCCTGGCATATTTTATGCACACCATATTTCAGAGAAGTGTTTACGTCAAAATGAGTTTAATACGGTAACTCTGAAGTCTGGTTTCGTTAGATAACGACTAAATTAAGTCTCTCTGGTAGCTTGCACTTTCAAATAAAGTGAATGTTGCATGCTAAGTTTTGAATTTAGTGCCTTTCATGTAAGACTTCTTTCCTGTTCGCATTTTTTGCAAAGTTCTATTTTTTTTTTCATACATCCTTTTCACAGCTTGGCTTAGGCCTACTTATTCCCGTGTTGAGAGTCACATTAAAATTAAACACTGAACTATTGCGAAATAATATAATTTAAATACCGCAATCTGGGTAAAGCCAACTGCACTCATGCACCATTTAAAATAAAATTAACAGCCCTTAGAATACCTCCTTAGTTGGTCTAAATAAAATAAGAAATAAAATAAAATAAAACTTTCTAAATAATCTAAATATTTTATATATCTAAAGCAAATGTGACGGAATAAATTACTATACAAAACTAGTGTAGATTTATATGGTTGCTCCATGTAAAGTTCCTCTAAGCAGACTCCATTTGGTGTATTATGAGAATGATTGAGAAAGTCGTTGATTACCAGTGACTTAGTATGTTAATTACTTTTATACACTTGCATTGCATAAAGTGTAATGTCTTCTATTTTGAATTATCTCTTAGAAATTAAAGACTAACGTATTTGGATAACATTCACTTTACAACTCTTTCATAATGATTGAGGACGACTCCACTGAGATAGTCTGAGGATTCGTATCTCGGTATTGAGAATGGTATTCTTTGCGATACTCTAATGATATTACTTTCCGCATTCCACCAGTAATTGTTCTTTCTTCCGGATAAAGATAAGATTAGATAACACAAGAATATGTAACACACAATAATACTTAGTCTGAAAATATTCAGCCACCTTCGTATCAGCAGGTTTCTTACCTCTGGTTATCTTGACAGTGTGCTATCTACTTGAATGTTAGATTAATTTGGCGGTGAATACAATAAGGGCAGGCTGATACACAAGAACTAGTCGTTGTGGGTCGCATTGTCAGAAGACTCACGACCTCCTCTCCACCCCCTCCCACGTCACAAAAACAATATCTTCTTTGATACGTGGGATACTATTCACAACTCGTCTGACCAGTATTCGTGGTTTCAACCAGTGGTTGTCAAACTGCGCTCCGAATCAAGCACTCGTTCGGCCCTCGATTCTTGGTCATAAGCTCCCAGTAACTAACATTCAAATCCAAAACATTATCTAACGTTAGCTTCTTAGGAGTCTTGTACTCGACGGCGAGTGTTCATCAGAGACGAGTGTATCGTCAGGCGTGCTCCAGGGGAGTGTGATAGGACCGTTATTACTTTCTATCTATATAAATGATCTGATGGACAGAGTAAGTTGTAATTTGCGGCTGTTTGTGATGATGCTGTGGTGTATGGGAGGGTGTCGTCTGTAACTGACTGTAATAGCATACAGGATGACTTAGACAAAATTTCTAGCTGGTGCGAAGAATGGCAGATAGATCTCAATGTACAAAAATGTAAGGTGATGCGCATGAGTAGAAAAAGCAATCCCATAATGTTCGAATACAGCATTAGTAGTGAGCTTCTTGATGCTGTCGCGTCGTTCAAATGTGTTTGGGACCCGCAGCAGATCAGTTTAAAGGAAGACAGAGATGCGGTTCAGAGGCGAGCAGCTAGATTTGTTACCGGTAGGTTCGACCAATGCGCGAGTGTCACGGAAATGCTCCGGCAACTCAATTGGGGATCGCTGGAAGAAAGACGACGTTCTTTTCGTGAATTTCTGTTAAGTAAATTTAGAGGGCCGGAATTTGAAGCTGAGTGTAGTACGATCTTGCTGCCGCCTACTTACATTTCGCGTAAAGATCACAAAGATAAGATAAGAGAAATTAGGGCGCGTACGGAGGCATATAGGCATTCTTTCTTTCCTCGTTCAATTTGGGAGTGGAATAGGAACGAAAATACCTAGTAGTGGTACAGTGTACCCTCCGCCACGCACCTTACGGTGAATTGCGGAGTATGTATGTAGATGTAGATATAGTGCAATTTTCTTGGTCAGTACCCAACAAAAACGCTTACAAAGGCGGTGATATTTTAAGATGCGTTTGAAATCAACAGAAGTAACAAAGATTAAACAAGAATAACAACAAGCACAGACGTATCCTGTACAATACAAAAGCTTTTAATTAATTTTATACCTATTCAGTATCATTGTTTAGTCACTGCTCACTTAATACGAATTTTCCACGGACATTGGTTGAAAATTTAGTGCGATATGGACGGCGTCAGCTGCAAGACTGTCCCCAGGGTGTTAAGTCACTTCCGTTCAGCTTCTTGCTTAAGGTTGTTTGTATTACGTTTGTGGTCAATGTGTCTGGCAGCTCTGCCCGAAGGTTGTAGTTTTTGTCTCGTGTGTGGAACTCATCATTCGTCGAATGACAGCACCATTTTCCTGTTGTTATTGCTGACAGCTGCTTCCCAGACCAGATATGTTTATCGTTGGCTCTCTGTTGATGGCGACTTACAGTTTACACCGAGACCATCTTCCCTATTATATTGAAGTTAATCCGCATACTTGAGAATATATCTTTTTCGCCCTACTACACTCACACATTATTTCGCTCTGTTCGACACTTTGCTCCGATTTGCTCCCTGACCACAAATGGCAGTTATCTAATTATTTAAAGATGTGTAGAAGCCACTCAAAACGAAAACAATCACCAACCGTAACGGAAAAAAAGAAAGTGAAACGGAAAAATAAATATTTGCCCTCACGTCTAGGTCAAATATCATCGGCCGTTTACTCAATAGTATTTCTCACTCTTGCACTTACCTTTAAAGAGTTGGTATCGCCCGGTGACAAGATATTGTAAGTCAATTCGGGAAGACAGTAAATAGAGAATAAACTCAGGAACGCACGGTTACCCCGCAACGACCGAGAAATTTTACGTAATCTCATCTGATAAACTCTTGTTTGCTTTCTTACCCAACAAATGACCGACACGGCTCTCTATTTGAAGATCGCCAGGGTTATCTTGCGGCCGTAACATTTTTATCCCTTCCTGAGGAGATAACACTGATGTTCACATTTTTAGGTTCACAAAGGTACCAACCTGTTTCGTGATGCAATGAGTTAGAGAGCAGCAACTGTATCGTCTTAAAAAGAGACTTTGAAATTATCGTTTCCTAAGGAATTCAAGATCTATGCAAAATAAACACGAATATTTTGTGTAAATAAAGTTTTTTTTTCAATGTCAAAATACTTAAATTACCACAGGGGTCGACATAATAATACAAACATCTAACGTAGACGAAGTATTTATTGACTAGTATGGCATTTACCTATGAGAGCCTTTGAGAGTGCGGTTCCGTAACACAGTGGTAGAGTGCCAGACTACAAATCGAAAGGCCGCGGATTCAATCCCCGCCAAATCCTGGGATTTTTATCTGTCACTTTCCTCTTCTTTCACTTCGGGCAGTATTGATTGTGTGAAAAATAACGAGTAGCACCGTGGTACGTTTTGTGTCCCAGCCTCGTCGCCGCTTTTGGATCTCGTTTCCGTCGTAGGTGTCGGTGGCCGAGTAGAAAGAGTCCGACCCAGGAATAAAGGATGCACGCTTGTGCAGGTAGGAGGTGACCAGCCAGTGAGACAGCAGAAACTAGAAACACTAGAGTAAATTCGAACGAGATATATATTTCTTAGAGACTTATTAATACTTAACTTTTACACAGCTCAGTACTGCAGACTGCTGATACATAGTTGAGCTACAGGCCTGCCTAATGCCTATCCGATAGCCAAGTCTTCACTGGTGCCTTTCTGATTCCGAAGTGTTAGCTGGTTCCTATCTCAGTCCCAAATGAACGATGTCGTTCAGTGGTGGCCACGAGCGCAGTTGTAGCAGAGGGCGCTCGTGGCTGACGTCGTTAGAACGCCGCGCCTTGCGTGCATGGTGGCGCGCGGCGAAAGTAGGTGGACACTTTAGACTTGTGCGACACCACAGTACGGAACCCACGTTAAACTGTAGGTCCCCCTATAACTGGCTGGGTCAGTTCGAAGGTCGGAGGAAGGCAACGGCATACCACCTTCAAACAGAACCACGCCTAGTAAAGCACTGTGGTGTTCAAACCAATCTTCGGATTGTTGACTGCGTTTCCTTTAAGAACTGCTGCGATTCCTCGAAGAACGGATTCGTGTAGTGTCTTTATAGTTTCCAGCAGAATGTTATCCATTCGCCAATGATCGTGGCGCCACTTCCTACGCAGCTTTGCGTTGGCTTCTGTTATTGACGGCTTACTAACTGCAGCCTATCCGTGAATGTTAAGCTTCAGCCGTACTGTTTTTATCGATACAGTATTACTCAGGTTAGTGTTGACGCTTGCAGTCGCTTTTGTCAGAGTAGTTGTTAATATTCCTTTGGTCATTATAAATTAAATTGGTCCCAATCCCCCGGCTCCGACCAAGGTTTTCGGGAGGTTTTCCTTGGTTGTAAGGCGTATGCCGGAGCTGGTAAGCCCCTCCCACTTATTCCCAATTGGGATCCCCCTTTGCCCCACTATCAGCTTGTCCGATATTGGCTGAAGAGAACCGCGACTCTTTATGGGCCGGATCTCAAACAGCCCGCTCCACTCCTCGGAGTGGAGAATGAAAAGAGATAAGTTTTTTTTTATTTTTATTTATTTATTTATTTTTTTTTTTTTTATTAGTGAACTAAATGGATTTTTCTTGATAGCCAAAGGTGGTTGACCCTGTCCTCTCTGATTTTCATTAGTCCGTATTCGTAGTGATACTTTATGTAGCTGTTACTTTGATCAGATTCCCACAATTGCACATCATCGAGCTGGCATCTTTGGAAGTTGGAGATCACGCGCTTCAGCGGTCTTTTGTGTGCAAGGTAAAGTCCAAGGATTTGTACGTCAATATGCGCATTACAGTCACCTCTCAGTGTCAGCAGGTATGTATGTAGTCGTGCAACAAAATGAAGTTTACTGTATGAAGTTCAAATTATTTTGTCCACCCCCTGTAAGTAACTTTTCGGGTACTTTTTTTTAAATATTTTTTTGTTAAGTTGTTTACTACTTTCCCCCCTATGTTCGAAGCAATCTTTCGCTTCTATAAAATTTTATCTTAACTTTTATCAAGCCTTAACAGTGTTAGCAAGTTTTAACTTCATCCGTTCAAATTAGAAATACTACATTTAAAGACCATATGTGTCGACATGAACAGGAAATCCCAGTTCACTGAAATTAGTATATTGAAAAATCAGTTTTGTTGATAATAATGTTAACATGGTTTTTCGACGTTTGTCAGTAGTTTTTGTTTCATGTCAGCTTATCCCGCAACGTAGTATAAATGTTATAGTTCGTTATTCATTTAATACAATTTATTGTGCCGGCCGCGGTGGCCGAGGGAACTGAGGCGCTCCAGTCACGGTCTGCACGGCCACTACGGTCGGGGGTTCGAATCCCCCCTCGGGAATGGATATTTGTGCCGTACTTAGTCTTAGCTAGTTCATAAGTAGTTAGTAAGCTTAGGGACTGATGACCACCTAATTAAGTCCCATAAGTTAAAAAAAATACCAGTTTATTGTCTCGGTTTATCGAAAGTGTTGACACCAAGTTTTCTGGTTGCTGGCATTGGCATCCTATAGAGAGTGCCACATTCAGTTCTGCAGTGAATTTTGCTGCTGTTGTCTTCTTATTCTAGTCAAAATCGTCTTCAGTGACCGTCTGTCATGATAGCTGTCTTTTTCAGCTTTCCCTGTATGCAGAACGCCTATCTTGTCACCGAACACTTCGGCTACCTTGGTTGTGGAAGCATCCACCAAGCGTGCACCAAGTATTTGCCCGCTTTCTGATATACGCATCTCCGACACGATGCACTGACAATTACACAGAATACCGTTCAGACCGCGACTGACACTGACAACGAATTGGGGACCACTGAACGACACAACGCACACTGCAGGCTTGAATAGCACCTGCATTTAAATTCAAGCATGAACTTTCTCATATTTTTGTCCACCATTGCACACAGTGTTTCACCATCTGTATTTATACCTTTATAATTTCAGTTGAGTGTGACTTGGCAGCAGGTCTCGACTTCTGGCAATACATCAATGAATGACACTGCGCAGTTGTCAAGAACCCGAAGTACCAGCAATACTTTCCGAACTTTCTCCGGAGTGCATACCATGACCCCCTCACAGCTGGATCATCCAAGAAAAAGAGAAGCTGATTTACGGACCCGTATTGCCAGATTACGATTGATCATTACAACGGTAACCCACAAATAATTTCGAGAAGACGTGTGGGGATGATCTACTGATGTATCGCCGCCGCGCGTTTTTTTCTCTTTTTTTCCGTGCTGCTAATCAGAAGCGATCGCCAGTCTTGTGAGGACGTGGTGGTCCGACGGAGTCATTAATTTTATTACAAAGAGGTCACAGATATTCTTTTATTTACGCTTGAAGGGCTCCTTCGTTTAATGGTATTGTATATTTTTACTCCTCTTTCTTTTTCCCCATTATTTGTTTAAGTAAAGATGAATTTGGAAAAAAAAAAAAAAATCGTCGAGGCGACCACATAAAATCAATCAATAAACAAAAACTCCAAAATAAATAAATAAAATGTAAAACATTCCGCCGGCCGCGGTGGCCGAGGGGACTGAGGCGCTTCAGTCACGGTCTACACGGCCACTACGGTCGGGGGTTCGAATCCCCCCTCGGGCATGGATATTTGTGCCATCCTAGTTCGTAAGTCGTTCATAAGTAGTTTGTAAGTTTAGGGAGTGATGACCCCGTAGTTAAGACCCAAAAGCTTTACAAACATTTTGAAGAAATGTTTAATAAATAAATGTTGAATAAATAATTCCGGCCGTCAAGGGGGGGGGGGGGGAATAAAAAGGGAGGGGGGGCTATCAAAGCGGTAGAGTGCCAGACTATGAATCAAAAAGTCACGGGTTCGATCCCCGTCAGGTCCTAGGATTTTTATCTGTCATTTACCACTTCTTTCACCTCTGGCAGTGTTGCTGATGTGAAAAATATCGAGTAGCACTGTGGTTCGGAAGCCACGTTAAACTGTAGGTTCCCCTATGACTGGCTGGGTTAAGTAGGGTGGGAGGAAGGCAACGGCGTACCATGCCTAGTAAAGCACTGTGGTGTTCAATCCAATCTTTGGATTGTTGATTGCTTTACTTTTTTTAAAATTTCAGTTGGAGTATTGTGGTCAGGGAAAACCTCGAGCTATAGCCCCCAACGCTATCAATGTAGGTTTTTCCTTCTCTCTTCTAAAATACGCCGTGCAGTTAATTTATTCTCGCGTTCCCATTTCTCCGGAAATGAAACGGATCTTCCTCGAGATCGAGCAGTCGTTCCATTCTTATGTAGATAATATTTCTTAACCATAATTTATTAATAACTGTAGAGGTATGTCTACTAAATTGTGGGTATTAGGTATTTCCCAAGATACTTACAGAAATATTAAATACTTTAACAGAAGCTTTCCTGATATAAGAGCAAATTGATTTTAGAACGGAAATGTCATGTACGGCCAGATTTTAGAAAAGCCTAGAGAATATATTCCCCTGTTTTATATAGCGTTTGTGGATTACGAAAATGCCTTCGAGCGGGTGTTAACGATCTAAATAAATGTCTCAGAATGTGTCCTACCAATCTATCCCTTCTCTTAGTCAGGATATGCCAGAAACTTCTTTTCTCCCCAATTCGGTTAAGCACCTTCTCATTAATTTTCATCATTCTTCTGTTGCACCACATTTCAAAAGCTTCTTTTTGTCTGAACTGCTTATCGTCCACGTTTCCCGCTATACAATGCTACACTCCAGACAAATGCTTTCAGAAAGGACTTCCTAACATTTAAATTAATATTGGATGTTAACAAGTTTCGCTTCTTTAGAAACGCTTTTCTCCCCATAGCCATTCTGCATTTTATATCTTCTTTAATTCGGCCATCAGAAGTTATCTAGCTACCCAAATAACAAAATTAATCTACTACTTTTATTGTCTCATTACCTAATCTAATTCCTTCAGCATCGCCTGATTTTCTGACATTACATTCCATTACCTTCGTTTTATTCTTGTTAATGTTCATCTTATATCTTCCTTTCAAGATACTGTCCATTCCATTCAATTGCTCTTCCAGATCCTTTGCAGTCTCTGACAAAATTACTATGTCATCGGCAAACCGCAAACATTTTATTTCTTCTCCCTGAACTTTAATTCCCTCCCCAAATTTCTCCTTCCATTCCTTCACTGCCTGCTCAATGTACAGATTGAACAACATTTGGGAAAGGCTACAACCCTGTCTTACTCCCTTCCCAACCTCTGCCTCCCTTTCTTGCCCTTCGACTCTAATAACCGCTGTCTGGTTTTTGTATAGGTTGAATATAACTCTTCGCTCCCTATATTTTACCCCTGCTAACTTCAGAATTTGGAAGAGTGTATTCCAGTCGACAATGTCAAAAACTTTCTCCAAATCTACAAACGCCAAATACGTAGGTTTGCCCTTCCTTAGCCTATCTTCTAAGATAAGTCGTAATGTGAGTATTGCCTCCCGTGTTCCTACATTTCTCCTAAGTCTAAACTGATCTTCCCCGAGACCAGATTCCACAAATTTTTCCATTCGTCTATAAATAATTCGTGTTAGTATTTTGCAACTATGACTTATTAAACTGATATTTCTGTAAATTTCACATTTGTCTGCACTTGCTTTCTTTGGAATTGGAATTACAATATTCTTCTTGAAGTCTGATGGTATTTCTCCTGTCTCATACATCTTGCATACCACGTTGAATAATTTCTTCATGACAGGCTCTCCTAACGATATCAGCAGTTCAGACGGAATATCACCTACTCCAGGGGCCTTGTTTCGACTCAAGTCCTTCAGCGCTCTGTGAAATTCTTCTCGCAGTATCATATCTCCTATCTCATCTTCTTCCACTTGGTTTTCCTTTTCTGGAACACTGCCTTCAAGTTAATTTCCTATGTATAGGCCCTCTATATAATCCTTCCACAGTTCAGCTTTCCCCTCTTTGCCCAGTACTGGTTTTCCGAAGAATTGGAGAGAAAAGTTATTTCTGGCATACCTTGACTAAAAGAAGGGATCGATTGGTAGGACAAATTCTTAGACATCAAGGAATTGTGAATCTAGCGTTAGAGGGAAGTGTGTGGGGTAAAAATCGCAGTGGGAGGCCAAGAGATGAATAGAGTAATTTGATTCAAATGGACGTGGGTTGCCTTGAGGAGACGAAGAGGCTTGCTCAGGGTAGAGTAAGGTGGAGAGCTGCATCAAACCCGTCTCCGTACTTAAGACCACAACAACAACAGCTCCATCAAAACAAAACGAGCCACCGTGTCGCGAGATGTGTCAGGGACGGCGTAAGGAAGGCAACTGAGACTCGTGCCCCCGACGTCGCAGCCAGACGCCCCCTCTTTATTCCCCTCTTTCCCCTCCCTTACCCAACAGGGAGCGCGGCCAGCGATATCTGAAGTCTGGGCCGCGAGTATAAATACCGTGAGTTCGCAGCAGACACCTCGTTCATTCGGCTCACATCAGCTCAACCAGATGATGGCGGAATGATTGTCTGCCGAAATATCGAGGACTTTCAGCAGTTTGATCCAGCAGTGCACCAGTGCTCCAACAGTGCACAATCATTCTGTTAATATCTTAATGGTGCTGTAGTTCAGTGTTGTGGGTAAAGGGATTCATAAATTCCGTTATCTATCAAAAGACGTTTCGACTGCAGCGAGGAATATAAAGGTTGTGTTACATCAGAGACAAGAAGAATTCACTGCAACAAATTGTGAAATCTGAATCCTTAATTTCTCCTGGCGAATAACAACTTCGAAAAACTTACGGGTATGCTGCCAGGTACCAAAATCGACGGCGGCATATATTTCGGCAGGAGACCACCCTGCCATTTTCAAGGCGAAACTGCAGTGAGGAAGCAATGTGCAACGATCTTCAAAACCTCGATTTTCAATAAGTAAACAGGAAAGACATTACACACCGAGCAAGCAAGCACTCAGCGCCGACACGACCAATGATAAAACCGGTCAGAATATTGATAATAAGCATCAGTTCTCGACGGATGAGATCGGTTTAATTTTGTCCCTTTGTTTTTTGACAAGTGAGAGAGCAGGATCCCAAGCGGAATTTAAGCAAAAGCCTCCATCCCTAAGGGTTGTCACCTAGTTTTATTTCTATCGCTTCCTTGATAACACAGTCCCAGTAGTTGGAAATTCTGGCATGCACTTCCAACTACTGGGACTGTGCTATCAAGGAATCGATAGAAATAAGACTAGGTGACAACCTTATGAATAGGGGTGGAGTCTTTTGTTTAAATTCCGCTTCGGATCCTACTATCTCACTTGTCAAAAAACAAAGGGACAAAACTAATCCGACCTCGTCCGTCGAGATCTGATGTTTATTATCGACATTCTGACCGGTTTCATCTTTGGTCGAGTCGGCGCTGTGTGCTTGTTTCCTCGGTGTGTGTTGTCTTTCCTGTTTACTCATTGAAAACCAAGGTTTTAAAGATCGTTGCACATTGCTTCCTCATTGCAGTTTCGCCTTGAAAATGGTAGTGTGGTCTCCTGCCGAAATATCGGTCGTCGTCGATTTTGGTACCTGGCAGCATATCCGTAAGTTTTTCGAAATTGTGAAATGTCGAAATTCACAGAGGAGTAAAGTATATACTTCTACTAAAGTCACCTAGAAGTTCTGCGGCCAAATGTATGAGCACAGATACTCAGCGAATATTCTTGAGATGTTACCGTGACAAATTCCATTCATATGAGTTACGTCTGCTAAGACGTTGCTTCTGTTGAGTTTTTCCTTACTACTTTGTTTTACGATAATATTGTCAAAATTTAAGACATTTGAATTTAAATATAGAGTCACATGTTTATGAATCAGGCCTCTGTTAATCCTCGAACTTTTCTGGAATTAATTGTATTCTCACTTCAAAACATGATTCCTGTGAAACACGACCAACTACACCGTGGCTGGAATCCCACGCTTAATTGTGTTCTATCTACTAACCTGCAAATTGACAACCAGTTTTTCATTTTTAATTGTAGTTGTGGAACTGAGCACTCAGCGCAAAAGCTGTTAAGTAAATGATTTTAAACAATGTTGTTATATCAGCACTATGACAGTCTCCATAACTCCCACGTGGCGTACACGTACTAATGTTAGCAATCACACTGAGACACCTGTGCTATTTAGAGTGATATGACACATACTCTTTTTTTTTTTTTTAGTAGATCCATAGTGCACAGCTCTTTGTGGATTATAACGTGTCGTAAAACGGGACTAAGTAATAATTACGAAAAAGAGACAAGCGAATGTTCTTTTCACAATTTGAGTGAAATTTGTATTAAAAAAACCGTTGTTGGTACACTATTTGAACAATAAGTGAAACAGTTCTCATTGTTTGGAAAAGAAATTGAAGAATCTTGAACAAATGTTATTTAAATTAATGTACCACACATATCACAAAACAAGCGATTAAACTATACTAAGGTACGAATAATAGTTCTTAGACTACCGCAATCATGCATCATCAAACAGAAAACTAGTTTTTAACGATTATTTGCATTGATGATATTACTGCGATGAGGAAGGGCAGAAATCAAATTTTACCTAACGCTCTTTTGTTTGATATTATTAATAACGAAACGTCCATCAGCAGGCAGTTTTAAGAAATTGATCAATGGAATAGACGTAGTGTTCCACCAATAAATAAATCATTTGCCTACTCTTGAAACTTTTTTGGAATTAAACATACTATACTCCTTGGGAAGTCATTGAAATGAATACCTGATTCGTGTACACCTTTTGTGAAGCAAGTAATGAGAGTTTAATTATTTATCAAGATTATTTTAAACTTGAGTATTGGTTTTATGAAGTGAGCTGATAGTTCAGAAAAGAAGTAACACACAAGGTGCGTCTGAAATGTTCGGTGAATGGTCCCATATTTTACCATCCGCGCTAGCGAGGATGAGGTGCTCGCGCATAAACATTGAGGGACACGTCAACTAAGGCTCCCCCGCCCTCCCCTCACCCTCCCCCCTCCCCCAAACGAGACAAGTACTGCAGTGAAGCGATGGTACACGCTGTGACCCAGCTAATAGGGGCAGTGTGAGAACTCGAGTTATTGCAACATGGAGAAAATAGAGCAATGGAGCAACGCGTTAACATCAAGTTTTGTTTAAAATTAGACAAAACGGCGACGGAGACCCATGGGATGTTAGTATAAGTGTATGGCGTTGAAGCAGTGAGTAGAAAGTGTGTGTTTGAGTGATTGTAGAGATCCAAAAAAGCGTGAGCTCAGTCCTTCGAGCGATTCCACAAGAAGCGTTTGCTAAAAGTTTCCAGCAGCTGTACAGCCAATGTCAGTAGTGTACTGTAGCCAATGGCGATTACTTTGAAGGCCATTAAAAGGTATTTTGTTTGTAACTCTTGAAAGGAGTACGCAAAATAATTTTTACTTAATTTTTGCCTGTCATACAGTCTTGAGCATGTTTTGTTACAAAAACCTAAGCTATAATTCTATAGAAAACAAATTTATGTAATATTTTGTACCATTTCGCTAATCGATATAACATACTGCACTTATTTTCATATCTTTGCTGTAAACCAAAGACTTTGTTTTATCCTTGGAGTATGTCTCGCATTCGCGGTTGTTGCGTTTAAGGAGTTGTTGTATGACCTTCGTGCAAGAGTCTAGGTGTGACTGTCGTGAAGAGCAGTCGTTGAGTGATTATGGTAGAATTGAGTCGATGAGTAGTGGTCGTGGAACTTTCGGGTTAGTCTGTTTGTGTGTTAGACTCAAAGAGTAAAAAATTCAGACAGTTTTGAAGAATCACAGCCAAGTCTGCAGATTGTAATTTTTATATGGAAATTAATCTGTCTCAAATAAGGTAATGGATACTTTTATATTGTTATGTCTGCTAGCCTGTATTTCAACTATTGTAGTTGGTGTTTGTCTTTTTGCTAATGAATACTGTTTAGTGCAGCTCGCATTTATCACTTAACCCTGAGTCATTTTCCAGTTCCTCGTTCCTTTCACCAATTTGAATTGCTATCCGTTCTGATCATTGTTTCTTTTGATAGTGTTGCATAATTATTGTTTGTAAATTTATGTGTTAATTAGAACAGTTCAGTGTAGGCATTTTGTCATGATAAATTGGTCTATTATTGAGAGTAGGAATTAGTTTGTTCATAAATTCAGTAAAGTCCATAGTTAGAGATTTTCTGAGTCTTAATGAAAGTTCAAATTATTAATTCTCTCAATGTTAGTAACAGTTAAAGTGATATGTCTGATCTGAAATGAAGTAGATCACGTAAAGAGATAAGAAATATTTTCAGTGAGTGATAATTAAAATCTTGATCAGATTTGTAGGACATTTTTTATTACGTTGAATCAGAATGGCAACTGTTGTTCAGATAAGCACATTATCAAGTGCAGTGATTTTGGTATCCAATTAATCCCAAATATCTTTGTTTGACATCTTGTTTATTCAAGTGACAAAATTATCATAGTAATAGCACGCTCTTTTTGGTGGCTCTCGCAGTCGAATTGTGTTCGTATAGTTTGGCTACTGGTATATGGTGCACGCTAACAGATCTGCGCTTTTCATTTGCTCATATTGCTCCTCACACCAGAGATTCATGTGTAAACCATTTACGAATTTAATTACTATTAACTTATTAACTACTGTACAATTTAAGGTGTTATCCGTTGCGCATCAAACTGAACCGCATTTACGTAAGATCATTGCCTCCCAAGGCAGCTGCGATTTATTCTAACAGGGCAAAGGAAAGTCTCGTTGCTTAGTCAAATTATTTTGTAACCAAAACTAAAACAGAACATTTATTTGTGTATTTTAGCGGGGACGGTCGCTTAACACAAAGAGTGACACGCTCGCCCCACACACATACTACCTTTAGCATTCACTCAAACTCACACACACACACTACTTTTACTCTTGTTTCCCATATATCCTAAAACCATTCCCCGAACTTTTCAGACGCGATTTGTACTAGACTTAGCGCCCTGAATATTTATGTATTCCATTCTTCTGTTAGTCAATATCGTCTTCGTTCCTCTCTGTCAATGTTCTCCTCCCCTCCCTCTGTCTGTCGATCTCCTGCCCCCCCCCCTCCCATCTATTCTGCCAGGCCCCTGCCCCTGTCAAGCCACCCCTCTCTTTCTTCCTCTCCATTCATCACCTCCTTCTCCTCCCTAGGCCTATCTCCTCTCCTCCCCCCCCCCCCTCCTCGCTCTTTCTTCTTTGCCTCTCACAGTTCATTCCCAGTCGGTCAAACGGGGTCGAACTTTGCTTCAACGTACCCTCTGCTGAACACAATTTGGTGGCTTTTCGGACTGTAAAACTTTCTCCATGAAAACAAAAATACGTACGACTAACTTCATTGAGAACGGTCAAACATTAAATAGTGTTCTAGAATGTTCCACAATGATCTGGAATGTTCCGGTATGTTCCTGAAAACTCTAGTATGTTCCCGAATGTTCTCGACTATTCCCAGACATTCCAAGTCATACCGTATCATTGTGGAACATTTCGGAACATGTCATGGATTGCTCTCGAATATACTCGAATGTTCTGTAATGTTCTCGAATGCTGTAAACATTTCTCTGGCGTGAAACTTTTCAGCCATTATATCATCAAAAACCCGTCCTTCGGGTAAAAACGCGAACCCTTTTCACGGATGGGAGATAGAGCGCTACCATATCTTATAACTTCATTGATCGTAGCGGGACTCGTCTCTGAGATTAAGCGGCACTCACATTGCGGCTTAGTTTTATAATATACGAGGGTTGGAACTTAAATACCCGATACAAAAGCGTTACATGTTTGCACCTGTTACTGTTCTTCAAAGTAGTCATCAACGTTGTGTAGAACCCGTTGCCGACTATGTGGAAGGCGTAGTATACCGTTAACAGAGCCTGTTCTGTTGATGATGGCGATGGAACGGTCTACTGCCTGTCGAATCTCTGGAACAGTTCTGAGGCAAATGCCACGATGGTTCCATCTGAGACGTTACGTGGCCTGTGTGAATAGGGCTTAGGTCGTTGCTAGGGTTGTTTGTTACTAAAGCACTCCAACCCACACAACGAATCAAACTTAAAAAAAAAAAGTTCTTGATCAAGTTAATTGCAGCACATTCTCCAAGATTCTGCTACCAAAATAAAGTCGTTGTTAGATGAAAACGGATGTTTATTGAGTCTTCCAGTCTTCCATCACTACAGCACTGTATACATTTTGTGTAAAGCTTACAACTGCTATCAACTGCCCTCAACGGCCCTTAACTGCCGCTTGCCATCAGTAGCGGCAAGTTTAATACATCGATTTTGGCGCCAAAGTTGCGAATACATCAGGTCACGTCACGTGACGTCACGTTTACAAATTCTGTTTCAAACAATTGATTACAAATTTTAAAGAAATTAATACAGTTCGATTTAGTGGTTAACAAATAATACAACTGGTTACAAAAGTTGGTAAAAAAGATTACAATTCATGCAATAAATTAATTATTTAAAGGTAAGTGGTGCGTATTTTGCTACACGGCCGTTAAGTGACACTATAGCCTTTGAGTTGTCAGATCCTGTAAACAAATGAGTCCGCACCTGAGGTCTTATGATCGATTTTCAAATTCAAGATTTTATCAAAAGTTTAAAGGTAACGACAATTTACAAGTGAAAAAATGCTCATAAAGGTGCTTGGTTTATCAAAACTTAATAAATGACAATTCTAGTTTTTCGTAAATAGTTCGAAACCGATATAATCGTTAGACAAACTGTTAGGTTCATAAAAGTTACAATATTCTTGTTTCACTCTTAATAGTGACTTTTATAGTGAGGTTTTTAACTCAGGATCTTTAATATTTCCTATGAAAGTCACACATGTTCTGAATCAAGTCAAAGTCACAAGGACGTAAGTCCGGGTAGTATGATGGATGGTACAGTAATTCCCAGTTCCATCGACCGAACAGAGCAGGCACAGCTTGCGCTGTATGCGCCCGTGCATGGTCATGCAAAATGATGAGTGGGTAGCTTACAAAGTGTTGCCGCTTCTTTCGCAAAGCTGGTCGCAGCTGATGCTCCAAAAACGAACAATCATGCTGTGTGTTGGCGATCTGCCGTGGAGCAACTTTCACCATACTGGGGCTCTGACCCACTTTAGTCTTTCGCGGTGACCCATAATGACGCCTTTCTTTGGATTTGCATTTCAGTTTTGGCACGTCCGATGTGGCCCATGACTCATATTTTGTTGGACTCCTCGCTCACAAGCTGTGTTGCCAGACCTAGGGAATTTTCCCCCACACGTAGGTACTTTTAAACATTAAAATCATGTAGGGAATTTTCATCGAAAAGTCCCCAACGCGTAGGTACTTTGGTAAAATTTTACAATCGCCGACACAGGCATAGCGGGTAATGTTGGCAACAGAACAGTTGTCAGCACGCGGGAATGAAGGGACCAATTATGGCAAAATTTGAAGTAGCCAATGATATTTTAGACAGCAAAGTTGTTTTCTGTTCATAATAAACAATATTAATTTGAAAACTTAGTTTCAGACACATTAAAATTGATGCTAAATATGATGATTTCAATTTATATCAGTGGAATGGAGAGTCGGTTTGGAAATAGTGTTAGAAAATGTCAGCACAAGGATTACTCTATGAAAATCGAATCATATAGAGTGACGGACTTCCTTTTTTGTGCTGACTGTGAACTAATAATTACTGCTGTTCCTACTCCATGGTTGATAGTGTCTCGATGTATCCTTGTGCGGTCAATAAATCAGTTATCGTCGTGTAACAGTGCACTCGGAATTAGCGGCATATTTGGGGAAACTAATTCATGCTGTTCCTCTCTATGGCTGACAGGTTTTTGATATACCCTTGTCCAATCGATAAATCAGTAATCCTCTTCTAACAGAGCACTTGGAATTCGCGACATAATCTACACTTGACTCTATCAGTCAGTAACGATCAGTCACTGGAAAAACATATTTGGCAAGTGAAGCATGATGCCAAATATTTATTTTAAAGTTTTTCAAAATTGTAACATGCCACATTAATCAATTGGTTAACCTCTGATGACCGCACTCCTGGATTCAGCCCCTCCCAGACCTAAATCCTGGCTACGACCCTGCTGTATGGGTATTAATGAGGTGGTAGGGAAAACGTAGGTACATTTTTGTGGGACTGTAGGTATTTTCTCTCTCTGCCATCTGGCAACACTGCTCACAAGTGACTTGGGACGGGCTAGTACATTTGCTCAGAGGTAAAGTAGGTATGTCCGCAACGTGTGCTATCAGCGATAACTGATTTGATTTGATTTGATATTCTCAGGGAAGCCAAAACAGTCTTGGTCCAACCCGCCACTCCCCGCACCGAAACTAAGTTTATTGTGCGGTATCACTCCCTGTATATCTAGTAAAGCCAACCAATGCCCTTGAACAGTGCAAGGAGCCCCTTTACCAGTACTTTATTAGACACAATTTCTTCGGGTCTGGTTGTCCCAAATGTTCTGTGCCTTTTACTCTCCAATTCAATGCATTCGAAGATTAGATGTGATGCAGTTTCATCACCGTCATCACAGATCCTACATTTAGGGTCCTCTTCTGTTATTCCCATTGTATGTAGGTGTTTTTTGAAATTCCCGTGGCTTGTCAGCAATCCAACCATGAGTCTAATCTTTCTCCTGTTCAGGCCCAGCATTGCAGAGCTTCTTTTAAAACATGGCTTTGGCATCATTTCCTTGTCATGTTTTTGTTGATAGACTTTGGTCCAATATTCTACGTGCTGTCTTCTGAGCCAGTTACGTAGCTCAAATTTGATCATTGCCTTGGTGAGTGTCAGGACAGGTTCCGGTCCAATAAATGGAGTCTCTGCCCCCATCCTGGCTAATTTGTCGGCATGTTCGTTGCCACTGATCCTCGAGTGGCCAGGGACCCACAACAGGTTTACTCTATTGCTTTACCCTAGATCCACCAGACCCCTGTGACATTCTGCAACAATTTTAAGCCGGCCGCGGTGGCCGAGGGGACCAGACACGGTCTGCACGGCCTGTACGGTCGGGGGTTCGAATTCCCCTCGGGCATGGATATTTGTGCCGTCCTTAGTTAGTACATAAGTAGTTTGTAAGTTTAGGGACTGATGACCCTATCGTTAAGTCCCGTAAGCTATACGAACATTTACCACCATCACAGTCGTACAGGAGAATCACCATAAGTTTCTCCATACTAGGGCTCTGACACACTTTAGACTTTCGCGGCCTTTCGTTAGATTGGTGTTTCAGTTTTGGCTCGCACGATGTGGCCTACGACTCATATAGTGTTAGTCTCCTCGCCCACAAGTGACTGTGGTTCCCTCGATTGTGAGCCCGCCGGTGACATGGGACGCGCTCGTACATTTTTGTCGGAGGTAAGGTAGGTATGCCGCGCAGGAGTAGCCCAGGAGTCTGGAGGGCCACGTTACGAATCGCGCGGCCTTCCGCGTCGGATGTTCGAATCCTCCATCGGGCATGGATGTGTGTGTTGTCCTTAGGTTAGTTTAACTTAGTTTAAATAGTTTGGAAGACTAAGGACTGATGACCGACGTACTTTGTTCCACAAACATTTGAACATTCAAGGTAGGTATGTCAGCAACGTGTGCATAGTGCATTGCGTAGTGTTTCCGAAGCAGTGTTACCATTATTTAAGTTCCAACCGTCGTATATTGATGACACAGTCAAAAAAATGTTCAAATGTCTGTAAATCTATCGGCCCAAACTGCGTGGTCATCAGTCCGTAGCTTACAAACTACTTAAACCTAGATAAACTAACCTACGGACAATCACACACACTCATGCCCCAGGGCGGACTCGAACCTCCACCGCGAGCAACCGCGCGCTCCGCAGCGTGGTGTGTTAAGGCCAGTCTACACGACGACACCAGTTTGCGACACTCGTTGCGTGAAATGAGTTGCACGCAACTGGTTTCGTGTATGTCTGTAGACACGTCACCGAAACTATACCTTTCAGTTTGAGTTTCGTTGTTTTGGAGTGCCGCAGTCGTCGTAAAATGAAAGTTTTGGCAGCTGTAAGAGTTGCAGCGGAGCTATTACTGCTCTGTGTGAAGTCACTTCATAAGACTAAACATAAAAAGACTAAGAAACGTATTTCGGTTGTTAAATGGAAGACGTCAGTTCGGTTGATCTCCGGCCTTGCTGAAAGAGATTGTGGTTGAAGACCCTACAAATTGTTTTAATTATCTTAAAATGTCACCAGAGCATTTTACGTTTTTCTTTTTTTCTTTTTTCAAATATAGTAATGCAATCACGAAACAAGATACTCTTATGCGTATAGCATTGTCGCCAGAACTGAAATTAAAAATTACATTACGTTTCTCGTTAAGTGGGGATTCATATTCGTCTCTACAGACCCTGCATCGTGTTCCGAAATCCACAATTGCTTAACCAGGAAAAAGTGAACAATATGTTTAAAAGTACTTACATAAAAAAGGTGTGTGTAAAACCCTGCACGTTTTAAATAAATATTTACAAAGAATTGTAAATATAAAAGCTGTCACGTTTTAAACAAATAATGTTAAATAAAAGAATTCAGCTTAAGAGATTTGTGCAGCCTTTTCTTCTGTGTACAATTTTTCTTTAAAAAGTCTGCAAGTTCAAACCACGTGATCTTGGTCTTTTTAACTAGATTGTTTTACTAGATGCATTTTGCACAGTTCCTTTGTACAGGTATTTTGAATTGAATGTATTTTAGTCTGCCAATTAGCTACCGTTCACCGATCAATATTTGATTCACGAATGATGGCTTCAAGAGCACCAACACGCCGCTACTTATTCCAGAAAGCCTTTAAAAGCTCATAAACACCTATGCATCACATATATGTCCAAATACCGAACAATTTCTTCCGTTCCCCACTTCATTTTGTGATTTGGTTATCACCTAACCTAAAAACTCGCGCAAACAGTTTCGCCAAAGTTGGGAGTAGCCGAAACTGTTTCAGTTTCGCCAACGAGTTGCGCGTACGCTTACCGCGCATGCGCAGTGGCCAGAAGTGCAGTTTCATGAAACGTAGTGTCGTCGTGTAAACTAGCCTTGGGCTACTCCACCGCGGCTATGACAGACCATTACGGGTTAATTGTATTGGGAAGTCAACGCATCCCCACTTCCTGCACAATTGTAACGAGATGCCACAGAATTTCTATACTCATCACTGCGCTTCCTCAGTAAACGAAACTTCAGTACTATTTTCCTCGACCCGACAGTGCCAACAAAGGAACGACCCGCGTTACCAGACGAGGCAGTGAAATAGTGGCGTTTTGCCGGCGCGCAGCTGCTGCTAGGAACGCGGGAGTAACGAAGCGCATCCCCATCACTTAACGACGCCGCCACGGCCGCCGGCGCTCCCCGTACTCGCGAAAACTCGTTGCGGCGGACCGTTATTACAGATCGTGGCCGGTCGCGCAGGCGGTGTGGGCGGAACTTCCTGCTACGCCGCGTATGGCACACCAAGCGACCCGGCCGCAGCCGCCCGGAATGTTGCCCCGCGCTAGGTGTACTCTCCTGAGGTGCTCACTTTCCACTGTTATCCTTCAGCTGCTGTGGAGTCGAGCGTACTAGAAGCCACGCGGCTGTCTTCGCCTAGTCCCTTCTCACTATAATGTCATGTAACTTTCTCGACTCATTGTTTTCTTAAGCAAGTAAAGCTGTTATAAATCCGAAGATTAAATAAATATAGTGTTACCTCTGGTCAACATTCAACTAATTGAGTTTAGAAAGTGTAGAAACTATTTTTTTTGTGCGTGATTGGAATTTATTGGTATGCATAATATTAGTGCCCACTTTAAGCCTGTATTCCATATAATAAATTGTTCAAATGTTTATAACGCTTAAGGGACTTAAGTACGGAGTCATCAGTCCCTAGACTTACAAACTACTTATGAACTAGCTAATACTAAGGACGGCACAAATATCCATGCCCGAAGGGGGATTCGAACCCCCGACCGTAATGGCCGCGCAGACCGTGACTGGCGCGTCGCAGACCGCTTGGCCACCACGGCCGACTCCATATAATAAAGAGAAGTACGGAGTCGTAGATACTCAAAATGAAGCAATTGAAAATAATGAACTTGTACGGAAGCAGCGTCAGATGTTCACAAAGTTATCCATTTAGAAAAATTCGCGAATTGATGATGCCAAGAAATAACGTTACTCTTTTACCACTAAATTTTGATTTCAACTCCTGACAACTCGGACCACCCATTCTACCGCTCCGTTGCTAACGTACTTACATCTGTACCTTTTGCGGCGTATCGTCTTCAAAACATCTTTAAATATAAAAACAACCACTCTTAGCGACTCTTAACGGATGATGTTTGTTTTGTGCCATCTATGGCAAAGTCCCTTCAAATTATAAAACTTTCGTCGGCCCCCTTCTATATAATATATAAAAATTAAAGTTACTTTGTCTGTTTGTTTGTCTTTTCGTTCGTATTTTATGCACGGCCATACCGTACATCCGATTCCAATACAACTTTGCCAACACATTGCTTGCATCAACATGAAACTTATAGGCATACTAAAATTCGTATGACGTATAGCGGAGGATGCTTTACAATTAACTGTAATGGCTGGACGGATATGAATGAAATTTGGAACAGATGTAGGTTATATCCGTATTAATACATGGGCTACCTCTCGTAAGCTTATCATGCATGGCGGAGAGCAGCTTACAATGCTTTAATATGTTTCCTACTCTTTCATGCTGAAAGGAATGGACAGATCTAAATAAAATTTGGATTGCAGATAGCTCATACCCTGAATTAAAGCATAAGCTACCTTTAAGAAGCCATCGTACTGTGCATGGAGCAGGGTACTTTACAGCGGGTTAACAAGTTTGTTACTGTTCACGCAGGCATCAGCACTGAGTAGATCATGGAGCAATTTTATAAGGCGTACTATGCTCCAGACTGAAAGCTGCAAGTCAGAATCGGTTTTAATTGATGATGATGACAACGCAAAGAAACAACATGTTGCTGGAGCCCACCCAACATCATCCTGCAGACATTTATTAAGGTATCTAGGAATCTTCACTGCAACTTCACAATATATATATTCACTCATGAAGTTTGTTATTAACAATCCGACCCAATTGAAAAGTAATAGCAGTATGCATAGGTAAAGCAGTAGGAGAAAGGGTGATATTCACTATTCAAGGTTAAATCTAACTTTGGCACAGAAAGCGGTGAATTATGCTGCCACAAGTCTTCGGTCACTTACCAAGTAGCATCAAAAGTCTGTCAGACAGCCAACTAGTATTTTTAAAAAGACATTAAAGGAATTTCTGAATGGCAACTTCTTCTACACTATAGATGATTTTTATATATAAAACTTAAAAAATTAAAATCATAAAAAATAATAACAATTAAAGATAAAAACCAAAAAGAAAAAATGAAAATAAAAAAAAGCTTAAAATATTGATTGTCATGTATAGACAACATTTACTAAACTGACACGTCCCACATCATTACGAAATGTCGTTTATATTATCTATGGAACAAGTATTAGTCTAATCTAATTTATTTATTTATTTTTTTCTGTTCCATAGGACCCAATTGAGGAGTGAGACTCCATGGTCATGGAACAAGTCAATACATTAATTGTTACACAAGAATGGTAATAGAAAAGTTTTAAGTAGTCCTTTGCAAAAAATGTTCAAATGTTTGTAGAGCTTATGGGACTTAACTACGGGGTCATCAGTCCCTAAACTTACAAACTACGTATGTACTAGCTAATACTAAGGACGGCACAAATATCTATGCCCGAGGGGGGATACCAACCCTCGATCGTAGTGGCCGTGCAGACCGTGACTGGAGCGCCGCAGTCCCCTCGGCCACCGCGGCCGGCAGTCCTTTGCACACGACAATCTTAAGACAAAGTGAAAAGAATCAATAAGGAAAAAATGAATTGGCTTAATTGTTTAACTTTTCTAGGAGTTCCTCGACAGAATAAAAGGAGTGAGCCATGAGGTAACTCTTCAATTTAGATTCGCAAGCGTGTGGATTAGTGCTAAGATTCTTTAATTCTTTTGGCAGCTTACTGAAAATGTATTGCGCAGAATACTGTACACCTTTCTGCACAAGTGTCAAAGTGGTGTGATGCAAATGTAGATTCGACTTCTGTCTAGTATTCACCGAGTGAAAGCTACTAACTCGTTGGAATAAGCTGATATTATTAACAACGACATTAAAGAAGAAACGTATTGTGAGACCAGAGTCAAAATTCCCAGACTACTGACATCACGTTCGTGAACTTACACTACACATTGCTCGAACCGCCCGTTTTTGAGCCAGAAATATCCTTTTTGCATCGGGCGAGTTACCCCAAAAAACAATGTCGTACGTCATAAGTGAGTGAAAGTAAGCGTAATAGAGTACTTTTCGTGTTGAAAAATCACTTATTTCAAATACTGTTCTAATGGTAAATATAGCAGAATTTAGTTTTGGAACAAGATCCTGAACATGGGCTTTCCACGACAGCTTACTGCCTATATGAACACCTAGAAATTTGAACTGTTCAGTCTCACTTACCATATGCCCACTATGTGTAATCAGAATGTCAGCTTTCCTCAAATTATGTGTTAGAAATTGTAAAAACTGAGTTTTACTGTGATTCAACATCAACTTGTTTTCTACAAGCCATTAACTTATCTCTTGAACTTCATTATTTGATACTGTGTCAATATTACGAGCAACATCCTTTACTATCAAGCTGGTATCATCAGCAAACAAAAATATTTTACAGTCACCTGTTATACTCGAAGGCATATCATTTATATAAATAATCTAACAAAGAAATAAATACACACCCGGACACCGCCGGGAACTTCAATGGCGGGTGAGAAGCTTACTTTATCGGACAACACTCGCTGCCCCTTATTACACTAAGGAGCACTAGAAATCACTGATAATTGTAGTAACCCGAAGATCCATTTTCTAAACACTTCCAGTATCAGGATTCAGCTATTTAATGGTGCGATGGACGAAGCAATGTGAATGACATCGTAGTAAGGGTGGTGCGACCATAGAACGTTTTCCAGAAATGTGCGTGAGGAACATAGGCTACCGAATGAGACGGTTTGAAATGGAGGTACGTATGTGTGTGTGTGAGTGACCAGGAGGACGTGAGAGCCGGCACGCTTTGACGAAGGCGACACCGGCCAGTGCGTTGCCTCGGCTGGCAGCTGACTCAGGCGGCCGGTGACGCAACTCCCCGATAGCGCGCCTCCACCAGCCAGGGCGGCTGGTCTGCACTCTGACACCGCCAAATGGTGCCCACTGGCAAGTACAACTGCTCATTTAAGCTATAGACGTTTAATAAAAGATTCGCAAACTTGAGTAGAACATCATCGGACAAAAAATAAATAAATAAATAAAAATAAAATAATAAAAATCAAATGTTTGTATAGCTTATGGGACTTAACTACGGGGTCATCAGTCCCTAAACTTACAAACTATTTATGAACTAGCTAATACTAAGGACGGCACAAATATCCATGCCCGAGGGGGGATTCGAACCGCCGACAGTAGTGGCCGTGCAGACCGTGACTTGAGCGCCTCAGTCCCCTCGGCCACCGCGGCCGGCCATCATCTGACAGTGTAACATGTTATACTCTTTACAGATTTGCCACTGTGGCAATGGTTATCGCTATTAACTACGTATTTCAGGTCTTTAGCGGTAAAATTGGCCAGGAGAAATACAGGGTGTTACAAAAAGGTACGGTCAAACTTTCAGGAAACATTCCTCACACACAAAGAAAGAAAATATGTTATGTGGACATGTGTCCGGAAACGCTTGATTTCCATGTTAGAGATCATTTTAGTATTTCTCTTTAAATGTAAATTGAAATAATTCGTGCAGACAATTGTCAAAATACCCAATTGTTTCGTTAGTATGTACTGTACTTCCTCGATTCACCGCCAGTTGGCCCAATTGAAGGAAGGTAATGTTGACTTCAGTGCTTGTGCTGGTGATGTCTTGATTGCGCACTCACTGGAGCACGTTATCATGATATCATACGGGATACTCTACCTGTGCGGCTAGAACATGTGCCTTTACAAGTACGACACAACATGTGGTTCATGCACGATGGAGCTGCTGCACATTTCAGTCCACGTGTTCGTACGCTTCTCAACAACAGATTCGGTGACCTATGGATTGGTACAGGCGGACCAAGTCCATGGTATCCACACTCTCCTGACCTCAACCCTCTTGACTATCATTTATGGGGGCATTTGAAAGTTCTTGTCTACGCAACCCCGGTACCAAATGTAGAGACTCTTCGTGCTCGTATTGTGGACGACTGTGATACAAAACGCCATTCTGCAGGGCTTCTCCGCATCAGTGCATCAGGGATTCCACGTGACGGACGGTGGATGCATGTATCCTCGCTAACGGAGGACATTTTGAACATTTCCTGTAACAAAGTGTTTGAAGTCACGCTGGTACGTTCTGTTGCTGTGTGTTTCCATTCCATGATTAATGTGATTTGAAGAGAAGTAATAAAATGAGCTCTAACACGGAAATCAAGCGTTTCCGGACACATGTCCACATAACATATTTTCTTTCTTTGTGTGCGAGGAATGTTTCCTGAAAGTTTGGCCGTACCTTTTTGTAACACCCTGTTTATACAGTCTAGAGGGCACCATTTAGATTTATTGAAGACCTGTTTCGATTCTAGTGTGCATCATCCGCAAGTGTTGACATGGAGAGGAGTAGGCGTGGTGGATTCCTCTAGGTGCTATCAGTGCTCGACTCCACAGCGCCTCCTGCTCGCCGTGTCAACGTCTGAGGATGATCCGCACTAGCTAAACCGGTCTTCAATAAATTTAAATTGGGCTCGTATTTATTTATCTATTCATTTATTTATGAATTTATTTTACCTGGCAAGATTAGGGCTTTCAGGCCCTCTCTTACACCTAACCAGGTATACTCAAGGTGAAAAATTTGTCTAGTACATTAAAGTAAAAAAAAGTACAGTTTATTACTTAAATATAATTGTAATAATAATACGTACATAATTTATAAGACTCAAAAATTATAATAAAAACAATAATTGAAGATGGAGGCGAAGCAATGAATTAAATTTTCTGGTACGGCCGGGAATCGAACCCGGACCTCCATGCTTACTACGCAGACGTTTTGGCGTATTTTTTTAAATTATTATTTTATTATTACGCGTTTCTATACATCATCAGATCTGTCACCGTTGGACCACTACACCACTAACGACTAAGGCGCCTCGGAATAGTCTAAGTAAACTTACCTCCAAATCACAAACTTAAATTCAGCTTCCTTGTTCCACGGTGAACTGAATGCCATTGAACATGTCTGGGCACATATTAAGAATTATGTCGCAGGAAGGAATAAAACATTAGAACCTAATGAAGCGAAATTATTTCTGGTTGAAGAAGTGACTTGAAGAGCCGGCCGCGGTGGCCGAGGAGACTAAGGCGCTTCAGTCACGGTCTGCACGGCCACTACGTTCGGGGGTTCGAATCCCCCCTCGGGCATGGATATTTGTGCCGTCCTTAGTTGTAGCTAGTTCATAAGTAGTTTGTAAGTTTAGGGACTGATGACCCCGTAGTTAAGTCCCTTAAGCTTAACAAACATTTGACTTGAAGAAACGCCGGATATGTGGTATATATGCGTGTAGCACGTTAAAATAAACCGAAAAATCAATGTGGAACACGTAGAACCATACGAAGAGAGCTTAGTTATTAGCGTCAATACTACTAGCAGCAGCAACTCGTCTGAGTCCACAGCGTGGTTAGTCTGCTTGTGCTGGGAAAAATAAAGAGTTTGATTGATAAAATTATAACGAATTACTTGTTTCAATGTTTCTTCAGATCCAACCAAAGCGCATATGTCAGGATCAGGAAAAACGAGTGCGTAATTGCGTCTGTAACTAGACATTTATTCTCAGTATTCATTTCCGATGTTTTAGGCACGCTAAGCGCCCTGCTTGAGAAACCTCGCCTTCCGTTTGTTCACTACACATGTGATCAGGCCGTGCACTACGCTTCTGCGAGGCGGTCCAGAGTGCGGTATTGTTTACCCGCTCTGTCTCGATCCGGCGAATGGAACGTAGGTGCCTGCACTTATATTTTGACTAGGATGGGGCTTAAAACTCCAGATTGCCTCTCATTTAATAAACGTATTTTGGTAATGTTTAGTATTTGATACAAAATAGTGGGGTTCTGGGTTGCCTGAACATCTCGAAGATATTGAGATTTGGGGGTTTTTCGAATTCGTTCTCTTCATTCCGAGAATCAGTCCATACATTGACAGATTTTTTATTTTCTTTTTAAACGGAATCCGTTTATGGATATTTTCCTGTGTTATGCTCACTTCTTCTAGGAACGTTTCCTTGATTTTCTTATTGTGTAAGTAGTGGAAGTTCCACCTGTTTAACCTTGAATCATTCTTACGTCCAATGTAAATAAGTTTCATTTGTTTTGTCTCTTCTGTTCACGATTTTCTTTGAGCTAAACTAAGATTTTTCTGAAAATTTTTCTTTCTCTCACCTTCTATTTTCTCGTTCAGACTGTTTTTGTATTAGCAAGGTCATCAGCGTTGCTGTAGGGCCTATTGCCGTATAAATGTGCAGCATTGTTGTTTCTTGATGTTAACGGACATTCTTCATTCCTGCAGTATTTGTACAGATGCCCATGCAGCTTCAACACGATACCACAGTTCATAAAGAGTAGTGACTGCGAATTGTGACGAGCCAGTTGCTCGGCCACCATTGACCATACGTTTTCAGTTGGTGAGAGACCTGGAGAATGTGCTGGCCAGGCCAGCAGTCGAACGTTTTTCGTATCCAGAAAAGCCCGTACAGGACCTGCAACATGCGGTTGTGCATTATCGTGCTGAAATGTAGGGTTTCGTAGGGATCGAATGAAGGGTAGAAACAGGGCATTATCGTGCTGAAATGTAGGGTTATGCAGGGATCGAATGAAGGGTAGAACCACAGGTCGTAACACATATGAAATGTAACGGCCAGTGTTCGAAGTATCGTCGATGCGAACAAGAGGTGACCCAGACTTGTAACCAATGACACCCCATACCATCATGCCGGGTGAAACGCCAGTATGGCGTTGAAGAATACATACTTCCAATGTGCGTTCATCGCGATGTCGCCAAGCACGGATGCGACCATCATGATGCTGTAAACAGAAATTGGATTCATCCGAAAAAATGACGTTTTGCCATTTGTGCACCCAGGTTCGTCGTTGCGTACACCATCGCAGGCGCTCCTGTCTGTGATGCAACGTCAAGGGTAACCACAGCCATGGTCTCCGAGCTGATAGTTCATGCTGCTCCAAACGTCGTCAACTGTTTGTGCAGATGGTTGTTGTCTTGCAAACTTACTCATCTGTTGACTCAGGGATCGATATGTGGTTCATGTTCTGGAAGAAGAATTTCAGTCCCGCCTTTCTTTTTGTGTCTTCATTTCATTGATCTACAGCAGTGCTTTTCAGCCTATGGGTCTCGACCCCCAGGTGGGTCGCAAAGTCTTGTTCTAGGGGTCGTGGTCAGTGGAGGAAATACTTGCACCGTAAAACAACCAGACCAGTGCACGGCTCCATACTCACTCGTTCCGCAATACCAAAATTGTCCAAGGAATTTATTTTATACGAAACTTACGTAATTCCTTTTTATCATCAATTCTGACTTCAATGGAACAGACTTTTTTACAATAAATACGCCATCGTAACGACAAGTAAGCGAAAAGCCTGAATACTGTTTCCAGGAACAAATTGACAGCTAAGTTAACAAGAGGCAATAAGTAATTTCGAGATTTCCTAAAAAACGACAACTTGTTTAGGAGTTGCTTAAACAATGGGACTGAATGAACATAATTTGCTTCCGAATCTTATCTGCAACACGAAACACTCGTTATGCAACTTTTAATTTTCTGTCGAAATTAATATAAAACTGGGATAATGTGTACAATCCCGGGAAAAAAATCATCTTAAATGTAGAATACTCTATCCTTTTTTCAAACGAAAATTTTATCATCAGAAGAATATATAAAATTCGCTGTCTATGAATTCATACACGTTGAGGACGGGATGAGGGAAGGGGGTCGCCAGAAAGTTTTTAGTTGGAAAGGGGCTCGCGAACTCAAAAAGGTTGAAAAACACTACGTTTACCGAGTCAGAAAAAAGAGAGGTCATCTACAAATTATAGGCATTCAACTGACATTTTTGTCTTTAAAACCGGTTTCGATTTTCGGAACTTCGCCACTCGTGCATCACATTACTGAATGGCCTGTAGAAAATATACTATCCTCGTCTGCCTCCCGAAGTGACTTCAATAAATTCTTATTCCTAACTTTCACACACACACACACACACACACACACACACACACAGAAAAAATTCTTACCTATTTTCCTACAAAATTTGCAATCTGGAAATAAATGTACTTTCGATCAAGTTAATTTAGACACGACACAATGTCATAAAATATGAATTCCTGAAAGCAAGCACATCTAAGTGTACTTTCAGTTTTCTTTCTTTTTTGTCCTGAAGGAACCGAACTGCTGAAGTCATCGGATCCTAGTCTGAGACACTATTTAATTATCGTAAACTAACCTATACTAAGAAAACACACACAGACACATCCATGACTGATGGAAGACTCGAACGTCCGGCGGGAGCTACCGTGCAATTTGTGGCATGGCGCCTCCGACCGCGCGGCCATATCAACGTATCAAACGTAAGTGTTCTGCATATCTGATGCTGTACAAGACATGTAATGCAAGCTTTACCTCTATCTGTATCAACGTAAACACTATGGAAAGTTGTCATTAACAAAGAGTATCTTTTGTACGACCGCTGCAATTCTTAGCAGCTTACTTACGTCTTACACACAGGGTTTACGAATGGCATGTGAGGAAGAAAATGAAAACGTCGTAATAGGAAGAAATCCTCCGTGTGTGACCTGCTGTTCCTCAAAGTTTGTACGAGAAGTCCTAAAGCAGCCTCTATCTTACGTACAAACGTCTTCTTACCAATCACTTATAAGAAAGTGACCACAACCCAAAAAACAAGACGCAACAAGTATTTGTCTACCTGAAGAATTTGTTTTTAAAATTGTACCTGTTCCAGTTACTGTAAATGGCCGTAACCATGATTTGTATGATTCGTGGTTCAATAACAAAATATAGTCAAAGGCTTACTTGAAAATTGCATACTATTGCAGGTTATCTTTATGTATTTCCCAATTGAAAATTGTGTAAATCTTTCACACACGTGTTGGGAAAGTATCGTGTCAATCATAAGGCGGTACTTGTCCTTATTACCTCTGGTGGCGAAGTTTCCTTCGGCGCTACGGTACGCTTGCTGGGGCACGCGCCTCTTTGCAGTTACAATGTAGCCTCCCAATGTCGCATACTCGGAATGTCATTGCGTGTATCTTCAGTATGCACGGCCCATCGCAGGTAATGGTATGCACATCTTTGTCTGACATTCCCAAGTGTTCTGCAACGCTTCGCAATGTCAGAAAACAGTCGTTGCTGAGTATGTTCTACATAAATCTCACATCTTCCCTTGTTATCACGTCTCTTTTCTCAGTAAAAGTACGCCACCCGTCTGCAAGGTAATAGGTTTACCTTTAAGCTAGCCTCTCTCACAGGAAGCCTTACATTTTGCTGTAGAAAAAATTAGTATTCGCAGCGTTCGACGTTCGGAGGGCAGTGCTGTAACTGGTATTTCCTGACGGTCATTCTGCCACCGTCAAATAGCTGCGCTTTTAATGAATCATACACAAGAGTACTTACTATCAGAGCCGTACGGATGTGATTCTGCGTCCTTGACATAACTGTAAAAACTAGTATCCTTTTTATGCATTTGTCAAATGTTTGTATAGCTTATGGGACTTAACAACGGGGTCATCAGTCCCTAAACTTACAAACTACTTACCAACTAGCTAACACTAAGGACGGCACAAATATCCATGCCCGAGGGGGGATTCGAACCCCCGACCGTAGTGGCCGTGCAGACCGTTATTGGAGCGACTCAGTCCCCTCGGCCACCGCGGCCGGCTATGCATTTCTGCACGTGGTTTAAATATACTTAAAATGAACAAAATTACTTACTTGAATTATATTTTGAAGAATGTTGTACCTAACAAATTAATTGTATCATTGTAATAAATAAATACTAAATAGTGAAACATCACAAAAAAAGGAAAAATTGAAACTTGCTGCAGTAAAGTCTACCAGAAACTGATTACCCAGCACATAAATTCACCAATAAGAATGGGGTAACATTCATTAGGTTCTGTCTCCAGAAGAATTTGAAAATCGTGTCAACGTACCCAAGAAATAAATAAATAAATTCGAAAATAAAAGATCTGGAGGACACACATATAATAGCTTGATCAGAATCAAATCCATAGAGTTGTATATGATCAGAGATTTGTGACTGGCTGCAAGACGTCCTAAGTAATAGAACGCAGTATGTTGTTCTTGTCGGCGAGTGTTCATTACACAGGAGTGTATTGTCAGGCGTGCTCCATGGAAGTGTGATAGGACCCCTATTATTTTCTATCTATATAAATGATCTGATGGACAGAGTAACTTTGCGGTTATTTGCTGATGATGCTGTGATGTACAAGAAGGTGTCGTCATTAATTCACTATAATAGTATACAGGATGACTTAGACAACATTTCTAGTTGGTGTGAAGAATGGCAGCCAGCTCTAAATGTAGAAAATGCAAGGTGATTCACATGAGTAGGAAAAACAATCCCATAATACAGAATTGGTTGTGAGATTCTTGATACAGTCGCGTCGTTCAAATATCTAGGCGTAACATTCCAGAGCGATATGAAATGGCACGAACATGTAAGGACAGCTGTGAGTAAGGCGGACAGCCGACTTCGGTTTATTGGGAGAATTTTGGGAAGATGTACTTCATCCGTTAAGGAGACCACGTATAAACAGCTTGTACGACTACGTCTTGAGTATTGCTGAAGTGTATTGGACCCGAAGCAGATCAGTATAAAGGAAGACATGGAAGCAGTTCAGAGGCGAGCAGCTAGGTTTGTTACCGGTAGGTTCGATCAAAGCGCGAGTGACACGGAAATGCTCCTGGAAATCAAATGAGAATCGCTGGAGGAAAGACCACGTTCGAGAAATTCTGTTGTGGAAATTTAGAGGGCCGGAATTTGAAGCTGAATGTAGAAAGATCTTACTGCCGCCTACTTACATTTCGCGTAATGATCACAAGATAAGAGAAATTAGGGCTAGTATGGAGGAATATAGACATTCGTTTTTCCCTCGTTCTATTTGGGAATGGAACAGGAAAAGCCGGCCGCGGTGGCCGAGGAGACTGAGGCGCTCCAGTACGGTCTGCACTACGGTCGGGGGTTCGAATCCCCCCTCGGGCATGGATATTTGTCCGTCTTAGTTAGTTCATAAGTAGTTTGTAAGTTTAGGGACTGATAACCCCGTAGTTAAGTCCCATAGACCTTACAAACATTTGAACATTTGAATTTGGAACAGGAAAGGAAATGCCTAGTAGTGGTACAGTGCAACCTCCGCCACGCACCTTCATTGTGGAGTTTTAAAACTCTTAAAAAATCAACATAGGTGGAAGGTAAAAACTCGATCGAACAAAAATATATTTAACCCAAAATGGACAATGCGCATCAACCTCTCTCACCGAACGAACTGAGCCACCGTGACGGATAGACAATTAGAGAATCCAGACACGCCGCCCTTCTGCCCAAATTCTCAAGGTATCACACACTACGCCTGTGGTGCCCCTTAGCCATTCCTTCCTCTTGCTCTGAGCCCTAACTGTATTTCCGCAAGGGATCAGGCGTATATGGTGGAGTACCTAAAACTTGCACCGCAAATATTGTGGAAACAATAAGTGCGATTGATCAATCGCATTTTCCGTTTCCACAGAATGGATTGGTAGTCAGGGGATTGTATTTTTAGTCAACAAACAGATTGTAATATTACTTACAAAGTGTATTTCTTTATGCAAACATTCAGTTTTTTAAATGGAACAATGGTTGTTTCTATCATGCACTGGAATTTTTGACACCAGCTGTGTACAAAGATTTTTGATATTATATATGGGGTGAATCACCTATCATGCACAGGAATTTTTCACACCAGCTCTATATATATGGTACTTAACTGTGGGGTCATCAGTCCCTAAACTTACAAACTACTTATGAACTACCTTATACTAAAGACGGCACAAAGATCCATGCCCGAGGGAGGATTCGAACCCCCGACGGGGAACGGCCTTGCGCATCGGAGCATAGCACCTCAATGCGCTCGGCCACTCCGCCGCTGCCGTTTTAGTGCATCCGCACAGAAAATATGTACCTCACACAGGCAGGAATAATTCGTTGGTTTCCATAAGTCGCCTTCACGATTCCCGCTTTCTCGGTAAACTTTCACCGCCCGCTGTTCCCGTATATCCTCCTGCCTTGCGAACACAAGTATCAAATTACAATCCTTACTTCGGTTTTTACAGCCAACAGAGGAACAACGAGTCATTTCTCTTTACTGCCCTGAATGATTATGTAATACAAATAATTAATTACACCCAGTAAAACACTTCAAACCAACATATAATCTTAAAAATTGCCGCGAAGTTCTAAGGTTATCGTCAACGAAGAACTAACAACACGTTAATTTGCGTAAATAGAACCGACAAAAAAGGTGCGAGAGTGCAGCAGTGCCGGCCGCGGTGGCCGAGGGGACTGAGGCGCTCCACTTACGGTCTGCACGGCCACTACGGTCGGGGGTTCGAATCCCCCCCCCCCCCTCGGGCATGGATATTCGTGCCGTCCTTACTGTTAGCTAGTTGATAAGTAGTTTGTAAGTTTAGGGACTGATGACCCCCTAGTTAAGTCTCATAAGCTCTACAAATATTTGAACATTGGAGTGCGGCAGTGTCTATGTACAACCTGTACGTAACTGTATAGTGCAATCGCAGTCAGATGTTTTTAAGGCACAGCACAGTACAGAAACACACACTGTAGCTATTCACACACATATAAAGCCCGCCAAATCTGGTAAAAACATGGCGACCTCAGCTCTCAGCCTATCAGGAGTGGTATCACGCATGTCCACTCTCTCCCTATACAGGTTCTCTAACGAACCTAGCTGCTCGCCTCTGAATTGCTTCCATGTCTTCCTTTAAAACTGATCTGCTGCGGGTCCCAAACATTTGAGCAATACTCAAGACGTGGTCGTACAGCGATTTATACGAGGTCTCCTTTAGAGATGAAGCACATCTTCCCAAAATTCTCCCAATAAACCGAAATCAACTGTCCGCCTTACTCACAACTGCCCTTACATATTCGTTCTACTTTATATCGCTCTGCAATGTTACGCCAAGATACCTTAACGACACGACTGCTTCGAGACGCTCACTACTATTGCTATGGCCGAACATTATGGGATTGTTTTTCCTATTCATGTGCACAACCTTACATTTTTCTATCACTAGAGTACGTGAACTCCGCAGGTCGAGTCAGCCTTTGTAGTGGGACAGGATATTCGTACTACATATTCCTATATCAGCCCTGTATTGAAGTTGTAAATAGCAAAAACAAAATTTTTATTTAATATGTATACATATTTGATGTTGAAGTAAATATTGTTATAATATGATTCTTAAAATGTTTTATTTTCTGTTTGTTACATGTACGATCGAGGCGCCGCAATCAACAAGGGCAGCGTCGTCGCCACCGCAGCCAACGTTGAGGTATTTGACCGCTAGCAGAATTTAACCGACGGCTACGGGGCTACGAATGCAGCTGCGCCTTCTTTATTGCCACGCGTCAATCGTTTCAAAGAAGAAAAGAAAAGAAAATTAAATGATTACTTATTATTGTTTGAGATTCAGCCAAGCTGGTTTTACAGGTTGAGTTCTCTTGCTAAACTGACTTTGTATTAGTATGAAGAAGAATAAATATTTGTTAATATTGAATGGTATCTTGCATTTATGAAGCGTTATTTATAATCAAGAATATATCATGGCAAGAGTAATTTGACTTTTTGTGAAGCACTTCTTCTTATTTCAGAAAACAATTTAAATACTGATTGAATTTATTACTGACTGACTTCAAATGTGACATTACATTGGTATCGAGTGTGAATGTGGAAAAACAGTGTTTAGCAGGCGGTGGAATATTAATTTTTTTAGTACAAGTTAGCGAGAGCAAAGAGTAGTGCCTGTGTTTCGATAAAATTTTAGTAACGGCCACAGACTAGTTTCCTTGCCCCGCTCGTACAAGAACCTAACTTATTTTTTGTGAACTATTTAAAGGAGTTATTCCTATATTTTCTGATTTATATTGTGGTGCGGGACACTTCGGACGAAGTCTTGAAATTTTGCACGATTAGATTGTGACAGTTGATGCTGCTAGGGGACTGTAAATAACTAATCAATAACGTCCTAGCGACTGATAAAACCTTTCTAGGAACAATATACTTTCATGATTAGCGACTAAAGATGAACACGAGTAACTGTATGAAGCATCGCAGCTATCCCGTCCCCGTTCCAGCACACCTGGACGCGAGACGCAGACGGCGCCGTCTGGAGGAGAGCGGGCAGGCTTTCTAGCCGGCAGGGACAGCAGCAGCCGCCGCCGCCGGATGTGGCCGCGGCGACTCCGCCAGCCCCGCTTCACTTCCGTCGCGGAAACCTGTCTGCGGCCACGGCTGTCCAACTGACACTCTCTTCTGGCTCTCCAGCTTACAACAGACACCTTTTACCTCGAACGCTCGGGACCGCACGAAACCATTCTTTTAAATGACAAGCAAAAGTTAACAAAACAGTGGTGTGCGTTATTTCCATGCAAAACGCCGCACTTGCCAGCTAGCGCCACTAAATGGTGGCACTGTGTAACTGCACTAACCAGTGCTCTAGTCGCGTGACTGGTATAGCTGCAGTACTTATACGGCTCTTGGAGTGATAGCAGGCGAGTTACTGTGTAAACTGTGTACAGTGCAGTGATATCATGAAACTAATCCCACACACAATTATATATATTTATTGACGACGTTACAGCGTTCATTTTTAATGAAATAAATCGCAATCTGCGATCACTTATGGCTTCCCTGTACTAGGTTTAGATGTAATACCAATGGGCAGTGAATGAAAATTTGTGCCCGGCCGGGATTCGAACCCGGGATCTCCTGCTTACTAGGCAGACGCGTTGACCACTCCGCCACCGAGGACACAGTGCCCAGCCCGCCTGCAGAGGACTCTTCCCTGCACGTCTCCCGCCGCACCCAAATCTCCATTCGCCACACTGTCTCTTTCCTATTACCACAGCCTCTTAACCCATTTCTTCCCAAAAATAGAAATTGTGAAAAAAATATTATATTTTGTCACCGATTTCTCTTCAAAATAATTGAAATAACATTACAAATATTACAAACGAGCAGCATATATTGTAATTTGGACCACACATAATGTTGCGCTGAAAAAAAAGTTAAAGCTTTTAGACTACACAACACTTCGTTAGCTGTGAATACTCAGAGATTTTGTATCCCAGCCTCGTCGTCGCTTTTGTGTCTCGTTTCCGTCGTAGGTGTCGGTGGCCGAGTAGAAAGAGTCCGACACAGGAATAAGGATGCGCGCTTGTGCAGGTACGGAGGTGAGCAGCCAGTGGGACAGCAGAAACTAGAAACACTAGAGTAAATTAGAACGAGATATATATTGCACAGAATTTATACAATACTTAACTTTTACATTGCTCAGTACTGCAGAATGCTGATACATAGTTGAGCTAGAGGCCTGCCTAGTGCATATCCGATAGCCAAGTCTTCACTGGTGCCTATCTGATTCCGAAGAGTTAACTGGTTCCTATCTCAGTCCCAAGTGAACGATGTCACGAGCGGAGTTGCAGCAGAGGGCGCTCGTGGCTGACGTCGTAAGAACGCCGCGCCGTGCGTGCATGGCGGCGCGCGGCGAAAGTAGGTGGCGCGCACTTTAGACTTGTGCGACACCACAAGAGATATTATCTTTGACTGCACAGATCGTAAGAAGAAAACCCATTGATCTCTATACTATCTGAATGTTGAACTTCAGTTGTCTTACCGTGCCAGCCATAGATATTCATATTTAGTTTCTTGCCAAATTCAAACATGGCTGCTAAGAAGCATTTAAAGAAAAAGAGAAGAACATATGTTTCGATTACGTTCCCATATCAGCCTACAACATCAAATATTGAATTAAATTCCCAGTCAAGAGGTAAGCAAGCAATTCTTTGTCACGTAATAACTGATGGAAACTCGTTTGCCAAATTTAAACATGGCGGACAATGCGAAATCGTGTGCAAAACATATGAATGTGCAGACACGCTGCAATTCAATGCTCAGACACCAGAGTTATACATCCAGTTTGTATAGAGATCACTGAGAAAACCACAGCCAGAGAACCATAGAGTATGATTATATGTAGGCAACTCCCAACGTTGCGTTAACGCTACGGAAATAGAAATCATTCTTTGCCTAGTCAGGAGTCTAGTATGTTCAAGAAAAAAAAAAATAGTTTGTGACATTGATATATAGGAATCAAGAATATGCACATAAAGGTTGAACAAAATATATTCTAATATTTCAAATAAAATATTCAAAATATATGCGATCTCTAATTAATTTTTTTTCACGAAGTGTTAAGGTAATTGTGGAACTTAAACACAAAGACAGAGAGCTCGTAACTGCCTTTTAACACATGCATGGTGAGTTTTGTATAGTAAGTCCATTTCGACTGCTTTTTGTAAGGCTACATTTCGTGTTGTGTGTACGCAACGCTGGGAAGAAATGGGTTAATTCTGTAATGTTCGCAGCCACAATACTGTATTCCCGCATCAGAGAGAACAGACCATGAGGTATCGAGACACAATTAATTGTCGTCAGGAGCCCGCCTCGGCTTGTGTACAGTTATACATTTTTGACGACGTTAGAGCGTTCATTTTTAATGAAAATAATCGCATGTCGTCTAAATATTACGAACCAAGCAGCGAAGTGCTGAGTATGTAAATGACATCGGGAGTTCGCTAATATGTTATATAACATTATAATTCAGAAATGTAATCACAATGCGCTGTATAGATATATGGAATTTGAAGGACAGGAGAAACTTGCAAGGTGCCTCTTCAAGCAGTACACGACACCATCATTTGAAATTGTAATTAATGTGAATATTGATATTGGACTGCGTGAATGCGAAAGTGATTTGGAATGCGGTAACGTGGCTTTAGTGAGGTGAGCGCATTGTTCTCTCCCACTTTGTTTTAATCATTGTTAATAGAAATAATACCGAAATACTGCTTTACGTACTTCGTAGATGTTATATAATGTTTATTAATATAGCAATAGCCCTATTTCGACATCATCAGGCTATCTGCCGACAAATATTTATTAAAATAAGTACAGTTACTTACAATTTTGATACATTTTTCGTGACATATTATTCCACACTTACGTCCATATTGCATCGTGCAGGTATAATTTATTACAATTACTGCATATAATTGTACTGTAAATGTTCTTTACGTACTATACATATATTATTTTATACTTGTCAGGTATTAATTTCTTACTGCTACTCTGATAGTTATGTTTGACATATCCTGGTATGATGGGTAAGTCCGTAACCAAGGCAGCAGAAATGACCGATGTTTCAAGAGGTACCGTAACGAAGATCTGCACTGCATACAGGGAAAGAGGAAAAACATGATCCACTGAGTCAATCTGTGTGTCGATTGATGGTGACAAACGGTCGTTGAAATGGATTGTCAAGCAGAAAAAAGCAAGAGAACTGCACGAGTCACTACAGAACGTAATATCGCAGTAATGAACGCGACCAGCACTAGATGAAATCAAAAGGGAGCTCCTTAAGCTGGTAATCACAGGCTGAGTCTTATTTCCAAAACCACACAGCAGTTCTGCAATTGCCCGTAAAAAGAAAACGTGCCACCCAAGCCATGGACTATAAAGCAAAACAATAAGGTAATTTTGTCACTCGAGTCCTGTTTCATACTGTTTCCGACTTGTGGCCTAGTCAGGTTCATCAGGTCCATAACAGGGGTAACACTGCGTTCCAAGCCGACAGGACCCTTGTTCAAACAGGTCACATAACCCAAGACTGGTTTTTGGTGGCACCGTATACTCCACATTTGATTACCTTCCCCTTGTAGCCTCATAAACTGGGCTGTGAGTAACTTAACCTACTTTCCCTTCGTACCTTTTCTCTCTCCCTACTCTCTGATTCAGGAACACATTTCGCAAAACTATGTTTTGTGTTTATTTCGTTATTTTGTCGGTTTTCTGCGTAAATTAAAAGCACTATTTTCTATAATAGTTTATTTTTACTTAGTTTATTCAGACTTTAAATCTGCAGATTCCATTGTAAACCGAAACTAAATAAAAATAATGTTGTATAACATACACAAAATTGTGCTTTTAAGTGCTCCAAGCGACTGGCAAGGTACATTTCTGAATACTACAGCGGATGAGTGTGACTACTGTCGTTTAAATTGATTTCAAAATAATTCTTACAATGGGGAATGTATGTAGTGTTATAAAAATAGGTAATAACAAGAAAATTACATCACATTTATCTTTATGAGTTTTCAAATGTTCAAATGTTTGTATAGTCTATGGGACTTAACTACGGGGTCATCAGTCCCTAAACTTAAAAACTACTTATGAACTACTTACGATCTAGGACGGCACAAATATCCATGCCCGAGGGGGCATTCGAACCCCCGACCGTAGTGGCCGTGCAGACCATGACTGGAGTGCCTTAGTCTCCTCGGCCACCGCGGCCGGCTTTATGGGTTTTTACTAAGATCCATTGTAATATTTGAAACGATACATTGCAGGACAGTTTATTTACGATTATCTTGAAGTCTACGACTTTTTAATCAATAATTTCAGTTTCTATTAAGAGCAAAAATTGCTAACAAACAACAGAAGACAACCATCTACAGGCGTCGGTTTTCACTCAGAAAGTCAGGATTTCTTCACTGCAATTGCAGCCAAACCAATAAGTGTTGAACATAATAATCTTATATGGAATGCAATACCTACATTATTAAATGTACCAGATCAGTCACAACAGCTGTAGCTGAAAGGAAGTCCTCACAAGCGTTACAGTAAAACATTGAAAATAGAAACACAGTTTTCCAACAAAGCAAAAACCAATTCCAGAAATGCCACTACATCTGAATCTTCAAGACATTCGTTTTATAATCAAAAGTAATTATACTCAAAAGTATATGGGTTGTAACAAAGACGAGTGAAGTGTAAAAATCTTCGAGTCATTAGACTCCATATCGAATTTTTACACGTCAAAGAAAGTTCCTGTCTTATAGGAACAGACCACAACAGGAATTAACATTTGCCGCGGTGGAGTAGCCGAGCGGTCTAAAGCGTCTCGCTGCGGAGCGCGCGGTTTCTCGCCGTGGAGGTTCGAGTCCTCCCTGGGGCATGGGTGTGTGTGTTTGTCCTTAGGTTAGTTTACCTAGGTTTAAGTAGTTTGTAACTTACGTACTGATGACGACGCAGTTTGGTCCGATAGATTTACAGACATTTGAACATTTTTGATTTTAACATTTCTCGCTTGTTTATATTCTCTCACTTTCAGCGGAGTAGGCTACAAAATATTGGCTAAAAATATTGGTAAGTATTTCCTCATAAGTTTATATCACTGAATCAGGTAAATTCGGCTGTGTTTACACTTATTTCACGATTATTTATGCGTCTCGATGTTTTATTAATGTTTGGAACGCAAAACTTACAGAAACTATTTGGTTAATTACGTAGCGCTAGTGTCGTTGAAACTGTCAGTTGGTACCAACTTTCACAGAAGTGAGCGTCGTGACTGTATATGTTAGACTGTGATACTACAACATCCCATTCCGCCTGAAACACACCGAGAGTTGAAAAGTCATGAGGTGACAGATGTAGATGGTGATAGTATGGCATATACAAGATATGAAAGGCCGGTGCCCAAGGAAAGCTGTTATTTGTACTTCAATGATTCATGTGAAGAGATTTCGCACATCGGAAATTAACTTGGAATGGTAGTTGGACCTAGTGATATGGGACGTTTAATTTTGGAAATAGTTGTAGAATTCAATATTCGGAGATTCGCAGTGTCAATAGTGTGCCCAGAATATCACTTTTCAGAAATTACCTCTCACTACGGGCAAAGGAGTGCCGACTGGGACACTACGAGATCATCAGCGTTTGCGTAGAGTGGCCAGTGGTAACATACAAGCAACACTAGAGTGAAATAACGGCAAAAATCAGTGTGGGACGTACGACGAACGTACCGGTTAGGAGACTGTGGCGCAATGAACCCCGTGCGGGAATGGTAACGTTGTTCTAGGCGCGCCGGCCGCGGTGGCCGAGGGGACTGAGGCGCTCCAGTCACGGTCTGCACGGCCACTACGGTCGGGGGTTCGAATCCCCCCTCGGGCATGGATATTTGTGCCGTCCTAGTTCGTAAGTAGTTCATAAGTAGTTTGTAAGTTTAGGGACTGATGACCCCGTAGTTAAGTCCCATAAGCTTAACAAACATTTGAACGTTTGTTCTAGGCGCCATGTCATCAACTGCTCGACCGCCACTGCCGGAGGTAAGATTTCTTCCTCGTGATTGTGTGTGTGTGTGTGTGTGTGTGTGTGTGTGTGTGTGTGTGTGTGTGTGTTGGTCTTATGTTAGTTCATCTTAATTTAATTTTTTAGGGACAGATGGCTACAGTAGTTTGACCGCATAGAATGACAAACATTTGAACACTTGAATTGTTGAATTTCAGCGTTAATTGGGCTATGGAACCAGACGACAGACTCGAGTGCACAGCATCGACCTTAACGCGTCTCCCGGACTCGCGACCGTGTCGTGTGAAACCCTGGTTGATTGGAAAACCGTTGTTTGATCGGATGAGTGTCGACGTCAACTGATAAAACCTCAGATTTCGAGGCCATACTGTGGAGCCGCAGACCGAAACAGTCAACAAGCCGCTGTGCAAGCTGGTGGTGGCATGGTAATTGTGTCGTATCATTTTACATGGAATGGCTTGGGTCGTCTGGTCCAATGAAGTCGGTTATGTTCTACTTGAAGACCAGATTGTAGTCTCCCTATCCCTCTGCAGTTATATCAATTATTTACTCATAATCTTTAACTCCACATTCAATTCTACACACGCAAAGTTATAAAAACACAGATTTATTCCATGGCATCTTGCAATGTGTTGGTGTCAATAATCTATGGAAGAAGGAGACTTGACTATTCTATGATGGTATTCAAGAACGAAACATATATTATTCAAGCATTCATGTATGTTAATCGATGTTACGAGTTGTAAACTATTATCACTTTGCGATCAGCAATAAACAACGCGAATGAAACGTAAGAAATTTTTTAATTTTTTTTTTTTTAGTTTTGTTTATTTATTTTTACAAATGTTTGTGAATCTATCGGACTCGACTGCTGGGTTATTAGTCCGTAGCTTACAAGCTACTAAACCTAAGGTAAACTAACCTAATGATTACACAAACATCCATGCCCGTGGGGAGACTTGAACCCCCGACGGCGAACGGCCGCGCGCGCTGCAGCACGGCGCCCCAGTGCGCATGGCTAATATGGCTAATCCGCCGCGGCGAAACGTAAACAATTTTGTAACTTATTCAGTGAGCGAGATAACTTCATTTCTTAGATCTGGATGTCTGTGTCCGTCGTATTACGAAGGGACCTAGTCGCAGCGGAGCGGCCGAGCGGATTGAGGCGCTATGCTGCGATGCGCGAGTCGTTCCCCGTCAGGGGTTCGAATCCCCCCCTCAGGCATGGATGTTTGTGCTCTCTTTAGTGTAAGGTAGTTCATAAGTAGTTTGTAAGATTAGGGTCTGATGACCCCGCAGTTAAGTCCCATAAGCTTAACAAACATACAAACATTGTGAAGGGACCTATCAACCTGGAACGGCTAGAACCTGTAGACGGTCAACTTTAAATTTCGCTCTGTATTTAGCATAAAAGAAAAAGCACGCAATTCTTACGCCGTAAACCAGTATTGATAGTAATAGAATTTGATTGCACAATCAATGATCGACATACTGACGTACTAGTAATGTTTATCAGAGACTGCTTTTCAGAATCGACGAGACTATTACAACGGCGCAGTGTATCAGAATCGACGTCGTCGGAACATGTCATCGAGCTACAAGACAATTACAGCAAACTTTAACCCGTTCTCTTTCAACTTACTAAGAATATTAAAATAGTCATTCCTCTCAGATAAACACTGTACCCGATTGTTCAACACATTTTGACTCTGCATATTTCATTGTTTTACTGTTTCATAATTTGTAAGCTGTTTTCATGAATGCATGAAGATGAAATCTTTTCCGAATTGTTATTTTCGTTTCTAGTATAAGACTGGAAAAATGCACATATGCCCGGGAAATACTGGGTTTAGCAGCTTGTATCCTAAAATCACGGTCTGTATTGTAACGAATCAGGCCACGGTGAAGTGATCGAGCGCTCTAAGGTGCCTTGCCGTGGAGTGCGCCGTTGTTCGCCGTCAGAGGTACGAGTCCTCCTTCGGGCAGGTGTGTGTGTGTGTGTGTGTGTGTGTGTGTGTGTGTGTGTGTGTGTTGTCCTTATCATAAGCTAGTTTAAGTAGTTTCTAAGCCTAGGGACTGATAATTGCAGCAATAAAGTCCCTTAGATTTGTGGTTGATTCCGCCTTATGCAAGACATTTTTTGTTTTTGTTTTAATAGCCAAACTAGTTTCGGCACTTATTGTGCCATCTTCCGTGGGTTTCTGGTGTTTATTTTATTGTGTCATTCCACAAGTAATGCGAATGAAACAATAAAATAAACACCAGAAACCCACGGAAGATGGCACAATAAGTGCCGGAACTAGCTTGGGTATTAAAACAAAACAAAAAGTGTCTTGCATAAGGCGGAATCAACCACAGATGCAATACTGCAAGCACGGAAGACACAAAAGCTGCACCATCACAAGATGATAAAGTCCGTTAGACTTACGAACATTTTGTAACGGATCAGAATGGGACGTGCGCCAGAGCAACGTGTGTTTTGGCGGCCGGGCGGCCCGCACGCCGCCGTGTGTTGCCGGCAGCTGCGGCTGCGGCTGAGGCGCAGGTCGCGGAGCGGCAAGGTCAGGGCCCGCGGTCACGGGGTGAAGGCCGCCCGCATCGCTAACGGCCCAGCCTCCTACACGCACCTGCCCCACTGCCTGCGGGTCACCTCGCTACACACGCGCCACTACAGCCCTACACAGTGATCTTCGCACCCGTCGACGGATAACGCCATCAACTGGAGCCGACATCTAACCTCGCCACCGCGAAATGGGCATCCAGGGCAGACAGCCAGCTGTCTCTACCTTACTATAGTCCGTGTCAAGTAGGAAGGCGGCCCATTTTTTAGTCGTTCTGCGCACCCTCCTCCATTATTACACTGGCAGCCAGTAACGTTCATTCTGTAGGCGCGTAGTTAGTTGGTTGGGTCATCAGTCCCCCTAGGCGTGTGGCTGGCCGCGAGTTACGCAATGTTTCTCCCGCAGGCTCAGCTGTTGGCACTCGATCATAGCCCCTCCACTCTTGCCCTATCGCTGCGCCACTATTCGTGGAAGCGCCTTTGCCGGCCGCGGTGGCCGAGGGGACTAAGGCGCTCCAGTCACAGTCTGCACGGCCACTACGGTCGGGGGTTCGAATCCCTCCTCGGGCATGGATATTTGTGCCGTCCTAGATCGTAAGTAGTTCATAAGTAGTTTGTAAGTTTAGAGACTGATGACCCCGTAGTTAAGTCTCATAAACTATACAAACATTTGAACATTATTTTTTTGACACCAACTACACCATCGAGTTGGGCCATCGTGAGTACGCAGACGTACCGCAACACGACATGGCATGGACTCGACTAATGTCAGAAGCGCCGGCGCGGTGGCCGAGGGGACTGCGGCCACTGGGGTCGGAGGTTCGAATCCCCCCATAAGCTTTACAAACATTTGAATGTCAGAAGCAGTGCAGCACCATGCATCCTGCAGGGGTGTCCATATATCCGTAAACAGTACGAGAGGGTAGAGATATCTTCTGAGCAACACGTTGCAAGGCATCCGAGCAGTAGCGCAGCCGGGGGGCGGAAGGGGGGGGGGGCTAATGGGGATGGAGTCCCACCCCCAAACATCTCCCAAATATTTTGTTATTTTATTTCTTTTTATTTTCTCATTTTTTTTAACAGTTTGACATTGGAGATTTGAAATAGTACACGTGTAATAAACCAGAAAGTAACTATAATTTTCCAAGCACAAGTGAACGTGAAAATGGGACGCCAACGTAACGCCGCCACTGAGAATGTGTGCTGTTGTTACTGTGTGCGATTTTAATGCCGGCGCGACCAGCTTTGATGCCGCCACCATTGTTACTGCTCTGCGAACTTACGAGCCGATTTTTCATATGGGTCGACCCGGAGCTTAGCACGTCAGCGGTGCCACCTACTGAGATCTTATGAACAACAATAATGTTATTTTACTTCAAATTTTAAAAATAGAGTCTCTTGTTAACTAAACTGTAAATGACTTTCTCTTTGGCTAGTAATATGCAAGCCACTGAATTATTTTACGAGCTGATTATATACACTCCATTTCCACCACGTTGCTCCTCTTCCACTTTCAAATTAATGCGAGCCTTCTTATTTTATTTCTTGTGCAATTGTTTTCGTAATGTAATTGGTTAAATTATAAAAAGTGTAAAAATAAGTAATGGATTAATAAATTCAATACAGCTTATTTTTTAAAGAATTGTCCCCACACCCCCAGAACCAAATCCTGGTTGCGTCACTTCATCCCAGGTACGCTCAACAATGTTCATGTGTGGGGAGTTTGGTGGACAGTTTAAAAACTGTACGCGTGTTTTGAAATGTTGAACCTTTCGTTAAATCAGACAATAAATTGTTCATTAACTCAGCTATTTGGTTTAATTATGGCCCTGATCTTAATGTACAAGAAACAGTGCATTAAATTGATTTTGTGCGCAACGGATCTTTTAAGTAAACAACTGTGACATGTAACCTTTTGAAACAGACACTGACTATACTCAAAAATTTTGACTGCGAGAAAGATATAAGAAAAACCACAAATCACCTTCTTAATGCTTGACTGTGAGAATTAATGTCGATCAGTTATTATTGAAATCCAAATCAACTATTATCTTACTATCGCACCAATAATGAAATATGTTCAATAATGTTATTCAAATCAACACTCCACTAAATCAAGTAATTATCAAATGAAGGAAGTGGGTTAATTTTCTAACTACGTAAATGAAATATGAAACAGGGTTAAGTTACTTATTATTGATAAACAGCATTACATTACCTACATAATACAACTTCTGACTTGCTGGCAAAGCAGCCTCTGCTCTACATCGGAGCCATACACACAACCCAACCGCTCTCTAAGCGAGCTGAACCACTAGTGCTACTCTCTCTCTCAGTGCGAGCTACAATGCTATGCAATACATGATCTTTGCCAGAGATGAAACTTTACACATATCGATACATACAGTAGAAGCGATATTATACATTTTCTTGCAAGCAAGTTACTCGATACAAAACAGGAGGCACAATATTAGACATTTTCTTGTAAAAATAATTTTCTATGGACACGTTTCAAGTTGACTTATTTAAATTCAGAAGAGTGATACTAGAGCGACTCTGTAGCAGTTGTGGTCGTATGGGCTGTTGCATTGTCGTACTGGAATTGCCCAAGCCCGTCGGAATTCACAATTGACATTAATGGATGCAGATGATCAACCAGGATGCCTACGTACATGTTACCTGTCGGAGTCTTATCTATACATAACAGGGATCCAATATGACTCCAGCTGTTCACCCTGCTTACGTGCAGGGTCCGTGGATTCATGAGGTTGTCTCCATACCCGTACACTTCGTTTCCTTCGATACAATTAGAAACAGACTCGCCAGTCATCAACAGTTCAATGTCAGTGTTGACGGGCCCAAGCGAAGCGTAAGGCTTTGAGCAGTCGGCAAGGGTAAACGAGTGGTCCTTCGCCCCCGAAAGCCCATATCGATGATGTTTCGTTGAATGGTTCGCACAATGACACTTGTCGATGTCGCAGCATTGAAATCGGCAACAATTTGCGGAAGGTTTGCAGTTTTGTCATGATGGAACGATTCTGTTCAGTAGTAGTTGATCCCATTCTCGCAGAATCTTTTTTCGGCCGAGCGATGTCGGGGCTTTGCTGTTTTACAACATTCTAGATTTACGCGTTGCACACATGGAACAGTCTTACGGGAAAATCCCCACCTCATCACTACCTCAGAGGCGCTGTCTCATCTCTCTTGGGCCGACTATAACACCACGTTGAAACTCACTTAAGTCGTGACAACCTGTCTTTGTAGCAGCAGTACCGATCTAACGTCTGCGCCAGACACCTGTTGTCTTACACAGACGCTGACGCTCGCAGTGCCATCCTCTGAGGTTCGAGTCCTTCCTCGAACATGGGTGTGAGTGTTAGCCTTTACATCCGTTAGAAGCCTATCCGCTGGATAATGGCACTGCCACTCTATTGATGTACGGACAACACAGTCCGAATGAACACTTGTAGTAAACAAGAAATTGTCTCTATGAACTGGATGGACATACTTTCTACGGGCCAGTAACGCCGGCTGTTTATCTCTTCTTTGACAAAGCATATTAAACACGCGTGGTTGGGTTCTTACTGCGCTGCCTCTAGCAGAATTATAGGAAGTCATGTCGACAAAATGTTCTAATCTTTGTAAATCTAAGGGTTTTAAATGCTGCGGTCATCAGTCCTAGGCTTTCACATTACGGTCCTTAACTGTGCAAGCCAATTAGATGAAACTTTTTCGGTGTTCCTAAATTCCTGGTGGACGTTTGCTGTCACCAACATTCTTTTGAACCTACTTACTGTATTCGTCTCTCCATTTCACTCTCTGATTTTTACCCCACACACTTCCCTCCATGCTAACTTGACGGTTCCTTATTTAATTTGTCCTACCAATCGATCCCTTCTTTTGTCAAGATACTCCAGAAATTTATTTTCTCCCCAATTCTGATAAGTACCTTCTCATTGATTACACGATCTATAGCTACATCTCATTTTCAGCAGTAGCACGAGATTACAAAATTAGTGTTAGTGGCAAAACGTTAAGTTTTTTTTCCTATCTCTGAACTTTAATTCCTTCTCCAAATTTCTCATTGCTTTTCTCCACGGCCTGTTCAGTGTACAGACTGAATAACATTGGGGAAAGGACAGATGCCTATCTTACTATCTTCCAAAGCTCTGCTCCTCTTCTGTGCCCCTCTACGCTCATAACTGCTATCTGGCTTTGATACAAGTTGTATATAACTACTTCCCTATATTTTACCTCTACTTCCTTCAAAATTTGAAAATTTGTATTCCAGTCAACAATGTCAAACGCTTTCTCCAAATAAACAAATGCTATAAACGTAGTTTTGCCTCTCCTTAAGCCACTGCAGAGAGGCCAAGCGCATTGAGGCGCTATGATCCGATGCTACAGGGGCCGCCCCTCGCCGGGGGGTTCAAATCCTCCCTCAGACGTAGATGTTTGTGTTGTGTTTAGTATAAGGTATTTCATAAGTTGTCTGTAAGTTTAGGGACTGATAACCTCGCATTTAAGTACCGTAAGCTTAACAAATATTTGAACTTCTTTTTTTCTCTGCTTAACCTATCTTCTGTACCGTGTGTAATGACCACGCTGTCCAGAGGACATTAAACCCTAAGATTCCTTCGTTCCTTCCTTCGTGAGTACTGCCACAGGTGAGTATTGCCTCAAGTGTTCCTGATATTTTCCCTAAATCCAAACAGATCTTCAGCGAGATCGGATTCTACCAGTTTGTGTAGCACTCCGTTAATTTCAAACGATTTTTTATAACTCTTTTCTTTCTTTTTAGCCATGTTATCGCACATGCAGGATCGGCTTTGGTAATTCGTATGTGTCGTGTTAATATTTACGGGCTGGACGGATGCCCTTTCTGTCGCCACCCCATGTCCCCCCGGGAGGAAATGTGTACCCCAAATGTCTGCGTATAGTGTCATATGTGTGAAAGTGTTACGAAAATTTATAATAATAAATAATTTATAATAATATTCACCTAGGGGGTGGGGTGGAAAACCTCCTAAAAACCACATGCGGGCTGCCGGGACTTTTCCCCCCTCTTCGTTAATGGGGCTGGTACGCCTCCTCGTCTCGGAAAGCGGTGCGTTAGACCACAAGGCCAACCGAGCGGGTTAGGATTTTTTATTATTACCCTGTAAAATAATCAAAGACCTTGTTCGTCAATGCAAAAGTCTACTTGGTCTAGGGGTGGCTGTGGTTGTTCCTTCGCGTTCTCACTTGTCAATCACTCCAGCTAAAATCTACTTGGGTAGCGTGCATGTGTAAGGTTGAGGAAGTGAGTACCTTTTTTTTTTTTTTTTTTTTTTTTTTTTTTTTTTTAAAGAAAGATTGGTAGTTAACTGCACTGATATAGACACATTTTTAAAAAGCGTGAAATAAAATGGATGCAGTGGGGATTGAATCCTTGTCCCCACGCGTACGAATCCGCGATGTTAACCACCACACCAGGACGCTCCATGGTGTCAGATGAGTCAGAGCGACTTAATACATTTCGGCCCGCCGTCGATAGCCGGTCATTAGACTTGGCAGAAGCCGTGTGCAGCGCAGCGCTGGCACACATTCCGTACAGGGAGTCAGTGTGATCCGGAGCTCCGCATAAGGCCGGTAGCGTCGCGGCTCATTTAGCGAACACAGCCGCGACTGAGAGCCGAGCACTCGAAAAACAAAAGCTGACGCGCGGGCTAGCGGGTAGCAGCTGCTGGGAGTAAGCCGTCACTGCGTGTGGGTGACATTCAGCCCGTATGTCCCCCACACCTCAAGGGCGCCGCCTTGGATACGGTGACCCGCTTCCCAGCTGGGAGGTCGGGTCGCTTCAACGCACAAAACAGTCACGAGGGCGTCATTTACAGTCGGCGCGTCAATGTCACCTATCGGGTGATTTTTAACAATAGGAACGACGTGCACCGGGTGAGCGCTGAAAGGAAAAGGGATAGTAGTGCCCACATATCAACTTCTCTGCGCGAACAGTTTTAAGTCAGGTGAGCGTCAGTACGGTTTCTACTCCTCTCTCTCTCTCTCTCTCTCTGTTTAGTGTCGATGGACCTGGTAGAGTAGTTGAATGGAATGGACAGTGAGTTGAAGAGAGCGTATAAAGTGAGCATTAACAAGAGAAGAACAAAGATAATTGAATCCAGTCTTAGATAATCTGGCGATGCTGAAGGGATTAGATTAGGTAATGAAACAGTGAAGGTGGTAGATGAGTTTTGTTACTTTTGTAGTAAAATAACAAATGATGGTCGCAGTACAGAGGACTTAAAATGCAGAATGGCAAGAGAATAGAGGCTTTTGAAATGTGGTGCTACAGAAGAATGCTGAAGGTTAGGTGCGTAGATCGCATAACTAATGAAGAGGTACTGAACAGAATTGGTGAGAAAAGAAATTTTTGGCATACATTGACTAAAAGGAGGAGTCGCTTGGTGGGACACATTCTTAGACATCGGGGAATCGTAAATTTAGCATTGGAGGGAAGTCTGTGGGGTAAAAATCGCAGAGGGAGACCAAGAGACGCATATAGTAAGCAGATTCAAATCGGTGTGGGTTGCCGTTCTTATGAGGAGATGAAGAGGCTCGTTCAGGATGGAGTAGGGTGGAGAGCTGATCAAACCAGTCTCCGGACTGAAGACCATAATAACAACACCCATGATCCAGGGTGCAGGAATAAAAACATTGCGTTCTGTCGATGACATTGTAATTCTGTCAGACAGCAAAGGACCTGGAAGAGCAATTAAATGGAATGTACAGTGTGTTGAAATAAGTGTATAAGATGAATATTAACACGAGGAAGAAAAGGGTAATCGAATGCAGTCTTAGAAAATCAGGCGATGTTGATGGAATTTAGATTAGGTAACGACACAAGAAAGGTGGTAGATGAGTTTTGTTACTTGGGCAGTAAAATAACATATGATGGTCGCAGTACAGAAGATATAAGATGCAGAATGGCTATGGGAAGAAAAGCGTTTTTGAAAAAGACAAATTTGTTAATAGAGAATATTAAGTTAAGCTTCAGGTTGTTCTTTCTGAAGGCATTTTTGTATGGAAGTGAAACATGGATAGAAGCTTTTGAAATATGGTGCTACAGAAGAATGCTGAAGATTAGGTGGGCGGATCGCGTAACTAAGAAGGAGGTACTGAACAGAATTGGGGAGAAATGGAATTTCTGGCATACTTTGACTAAAAGAAGGGATTGATTTGTAGAAGATATTCTTAGATATCAAGGAATCGTGAATTTGCGCTGGAGGGAAGTGTGTGGGGTAAAAATCTCAGAGGGAGACCAAGAGCCGGCCGCGGTGGCCGAGGGGACAAAGGCGCTCCAGTCATGGTCTGCACGGCCACTACGGTCGGGGGTTCGAATCCCCCTCGGGCATGGATATTTGTGCCGTCCTAGTTCGTAAGTAGTTCATAAGTAGTTTGTAAGTTTAGGGACTGATGACCCCGTAGTTAAGTCCCATAGACTATACAAACAAACATACAAGGAGACCAAGATATGAATACCGTAAGCAGATTCAAATGCATGTAGGTTGTCGCTCTTATGAGGAGGTGAAGACAGGATAAAGTAGGGTGGAGAGCTGCATCAAACCAGTCTCTGAAGACAACAACAACTGATGATTTTTGTACCTCTGTCCCAAATCTCTCCGAAATTCATATATTTGTTCGATTTAGACATATTAGCAGCTGGTCTGTATTCCTAAGGGTAGGGAAAAAAAAGATGATTTATTGTATTAGTAAATATAAAAGATACATTCAGTTCAAAACTGAAGACGATGTTTTCCTTCACTTCTTAATTTTACTTAACTAAAAATACAAATATAAAATTAAACAAAAACAGTATATAAATACAATCTATAAAACGCACTCACACAAACACACCGTCGCCACCTGAACTAACAACATATATCATAAACACTTATAAACAGTCTGAACAACATATTGCTAGCAAAAGTCCCTTCTGCAGGAAACGAAACATGAACGCTTCTCACGGTAATATCCGGCCAAAGAACTCATAAGAAACAGTCAAAACTCTCTCCCTCTCTCTCTCTCTCTCTCTCTCACACACACATATATATATAAAAAGCAGAGTGTCCGTATGTTTGTACGTGTTGCATACAAATCTACAGTTTTGTTCCAATCTTTATGAAATTTTGTACACGTAAGCTTCAATCCATGCGGACGGTCGCCGTAAGTGTAAGAATCACATACGATATAATAGTTCACGAGATATGACGTCATAAACAATGAGATGCGCGAAAAACTGCTGCATTTTGCGACAATGTTGCTGATTTTCTCTTAAACCATTGGACCGATTTCAACCAAATTTCGTACACACATTCCCTACCGCGAGGTAACAATTGCTGCTTGGTTAAGAATCACATACAGCACACGGTTCAAAAGATATTACGTCATAACAATAGAAAGAACCATAGAAGCTGGCAACCATAGTAATATGATGAAAGGAAAAAAGTTTTTTACTTACTACTTTTACGCTGTTCATGGAGTAAAACTACAGCATTTGGTATGACGCTACAATTTATAATTTGTACATCACAAATTGTAGCCGCAGGAAAATTTACAGACAGTATACATGTATATAGTTGAGCGTACCTTCTAAACTGTATCATAGTACGACACATAGTTTATGCGATATGAGCACATAAACTGTAACGTTAATGGAAAACTGCCACAACGCACCAAGTTTTATTCTATTATTTCTTTTTCTACTAATTGTGTTCCCAAGAGATTTTACAGACATATGGCTCTGATACAAATAATTAGATACCTGAAAAATATCAGGAATAAATAAATAAATACCCGGGCATATATATTATATGTTTTGTGTTTCATGTTGTCTGAATTAAACATCCTTGCTTGCTGCACATGTACTTTATTTCTTTACTTAATTCCGTACATTCTATTCGGGCATCATATCCTCTTAAGAGAACTCATGTACAGAAATCGAAAATCATTTACGTCTACTGTAGAAATTTGTGGGAAGAAAGTGTCTGTCGCTCCCTTTGTGACTTGCAGTAATTCATTTCATGTTGTGTTTCAGTAAAATTGTAACTACAGTCTATAATGAATACGTACTTACTTTCTTGAAATACAAACGTTTCTGCGTGTAGTAGTTCTCATTACTAGTAAGAAGTAGGCAGCAGCACTCACCTGAAACAATAAAAACAAATGATTACTGCCACGCTCTGTGCCACAATACTGCAAGATAATTAAGCGCTCGATGTTTTGTAAAATGCAAAACAGCACAATTTTCCTAAGATCGCTTCAAAACACATTTATAACCGGCTTCGGTAGTTCTAAGCAGCCATAATCAGTTATTGCATATTGATAACAATACAGTATATGGAGATGTCAGATGATATGTTTTATAATTTATTTTGGTGTTGTTTTCATTTTTGATAAGCTACAGTTCTCAGCATTCTGCTATCACGATGCATGGTTCACATTTATCTCATGAACTGATAACAATACGCATAATGTGGTGATCTGCCGAAACTGGTTATAAAGATATGTTGAAGTGATCATAGGGAAACTGCCTCTTTGCATTTTAAAAAACAAGATAGATCCCACTAAAAGTGTGAAATAATGTCATAAATATACGGCGCAATGTGTCGGTTATAGCAAGTTGAAATGTAAGACTTAAAACATTTCAACAAGACATTACAACTGTAATATTACTTTAATCTGCTTCTGGGACGATGCAGTCAGAAAAACAAATACATATCAATAAATTTCTATTACATAATAATATGTTACATATACAAGATGATGAGCCGCATTGTAAACTTTTATGATTGCTCCAATGAAATACCTGACCCGCAGAACAACGATATTTAAAAAATGTTTAAATATTTGTTAAGTTTAAGGGACTTAACATCGGGGGTCATCAGTCTCTAAACTTACAAACTAGTTATGAACTTTCTTATACTAAAGACGACATAAACATCCATGCCCGAGGGGGAATTCGAACCCCCGACCGTAGCGGCCGTGCAGACTGTGACTGGTGCGCCGCAGACCGCTCGGCCACTGCGGTCGGCAACAACGATCTTCACCATTGACATAATTTCAATGTTTACAGCGGCAGTACCGGTAATGCTACTCATTATACACTGGGGATCAGTTGAGATATCTACGTTTTGAAGTATTATCGCCGGCCGCGGTGGCCGAGGGGACTGAGGCGCTCCAGTCACGGTCTGCACGGCCACTACGGTTGGGGGTTCGAATCCCCCCTCGGGCATGGATATTTGTGCCGTCCTTAGTATAAGGTAGTTGATAAGTAGTTTGTAAGTTTAGGGACTGATGACCCCGTAGTTAAGTCCCATAAGCTTAACAAACATTTGAACATTTTTTTGAAGTATTATCATCGGCAGAATGAATTAAAATGGTTCGACGTCTTTCTGTCGGTTCTACGGAGTAAAGTCAACAACATTACGCCAACCGAGATAGTGGTAATAGCAAAAGCTGCTGCAGAGTGTTGGTGTTGACTTGTGTTGACTCTACCAAACGAATTACATGGGCAGTTAGGTTCAGATAGTTTAGTGAGCAGGTAGTGAAATGCAACAACAACGTTACCGTGACGTACCTGAACCTATGGCATGGAGACCCATAGGAAGGTTGGAAGTGGAACAGACACAGAGGGAAGTAGTTGCAACTATTGGAGTGTGCGAAAGTGTAATGTTTAGGACCCGGACAAGATTTCAGAGACCAGGAACCGTTAAAAAAAAAGTCATGGGCAAGACCGTACTTGGGTAACATCATCAAGATGACCGTTATCTCCGGTTTACAGCTCGTCGAGTCAGGAGGCAACTGCAGCGCACCCTCCAGGCAACAACAGGACCCGCAGTAACAACAGAACAGTCCGAAACCGCGTCGTGTGTGCCCGATTGAGGCCAAGACACAGTTTATTAAAAAAACTGGGCGGAGGAACGTCAGGATTGGAGTCGTAACTGATGAAGCCGAGTTCTGTGCACAGACGAGTCAAGATTTTATCTTCAACCGGACAATCGTCGTTCCCTCATCTGGAGAAAACGTAGAACTCGGAACGGTCCTGCTTATGAGCAGGAAACATCACCATATCATGGTGGTGGCCGAATGGTGTGGGCGGGAGTCAGAATGGCGCTTTGACTGCTCAGAGGTATAGAGACTAGATCCTTCAACGTTTTTTTCTGCCCTACGCTGATGCTACAGGAGATGAGTTCCTTCTGTTGGACGATAACGCTCGTCCCCACATAGCTGCACTGTTGGACAACACGCTTGAAGCTGAGAGAATTGAAAGAATGGAATGGTCAGCATGTTCACCGGACTTAAACCAGATTGAGCATGTCTGGGATGCACTTAGCAGACGCATTGCAGCGAGACCAGCATCTCCCACAACGGATGCAGAGCTGGATGTTGCACTCACGAAAGAATGGCCAAATTATTCCTCAAGAGCTGTTTGATAACCTCAAGCTGTCCATGCCACGCAGGTGTGACTGTACTGGCCGTCCCAGGGGATCACATTCCATTGAGAATGGTTTTTCACTGTTTTGATACTCCATGGTGTCTCGTTCTAAGTAATAATCATGTAAACCTCAGGTAAAAAGTTGAAACAAGCAAAATATCGTACTATCTCACTCACAAATCAGAATTGTAACCAATATGTGAATAAAATACGAACCATATGTGTATTTTGTATGATACCTCAACTGATTCCGTAAGTGTTTTGAGCAGAGTACGTTCTTCATGTAATTACTTATTCCCATCGGTGAAATAAGATGTTTTTGCTTAGCTATTATACATATTATTCTTCCGGAAACCCTTTAGAATGGAATATGTTTTCATTTAATTACGTTTTGCGTGTTTGTCCCAAACAAGTTAATACTAGGACAAATTTCGTTTCGTTTCCAGTAAGCTTCAGAATTATGTTTTACGAGTCAATTGACTTTCTATGTTTCTGTAATGATCGAACGTACCTATCGAATGATAGAAGAGTCGCAAGAGAAGTCCAAGAAGAGGTTGAAACAACAGATTGCTGACGCTGATAATTATTTTACACGTACTTACGGTGTTCAAATGTTCAAATGTTTGTAGAGCTTATGGGACTTAACTACGGGGTCATCAGTCCCTAAACTTACAAACTACTTATCAACTACCTTATACGAAGGACGGCACAAATATCCATGCCCGAGGGGGAATTCGAACCCCCAACCGTAGTGGCCGTGCAGAACGTGACTGAAGCGCCGCAGTCCCCTCGGCCACCGCGGACTTACTGTGTGTACCATCATTCTCATTTACAAACTAAGATGGAAAAAGTTTAGCCCAGGCATTGTAACGGACAAGATTTTTCCAGCTTCATTTTGATCATTTGAAGAACGTTTGGTAAGTTTCTAGTCACCCGCCAGTGTAAGCGGTTTTTCGATAAACACAGGTATCGTGTTAGTGACAGCAGTTTCCTTATCCATCCTCCAGAGAGATGAACATACAGAGAATTCTATATGATATGAGTAGATCCCTGCACAAATAAACAACTCATATCAACTGTCCTTCCATCTACTAAGAGTGGAGAAGTCTGGAGTCTCCCACTGCTACTAGGAACTTGAATACTAAAGAGTTAAGAACTGCTATTGCGCTCGTTTTACGACGCTATGTTTTTTAGCAGTTTCACGAGAGTCGAGAATAGCGCGCACCTGCTTGTTTATGTGTGTGTGTGTGTGTGTGCGCGCGCGCACGCGCTCGTGCTTATGGTACTTAACTGCAGGGTCATCAGTCCCTAAACTTACAAACTATTTATGAACTAACTTATACTAAAGACAGCTCCAACATCCATGTCCGTGGGGGGGGGGGGATTCCAATTACCGACGGGGAACAGCGTCGCGCATTGGAACATAGCGCCTCAATGCGCTCGGCCGCATAGCTGCGGCGCGCGCTATCCCACTGTCACCAATACTGTATTTCCTATGTTTACTAGTTTTTGTATGTAAGTTCAAACGACAGCAACACAATATGTGGAAATATCTTTTTCTTGTTACTGAGAAGTGGGCTTCTTCAAAAATTAGTAAGTAAAAGAGAAAACTATATCAGTACGCAACATTCTGGATCTCGCTAAGATGCCGCCCACTAGGAACCAAGCTTAAAAAAGGCAAACGACACTGGAACTCCACATTTAGACTATCTATTTAATAATATAGCAAATAAATGAATACTAACGTAGTAGAAGAAATGCTAGATGACTCCTCGTGTTACATTCTTTCGGCTACTTCTGAATTTTAGAACGGCGGACGCTGCTACGGTCTTCTTTCGATGTGTGGTAAGTACGGAAGTGTCGAGAGCAATGCCGCTACACAGCACAGTTAATACTACTTTTCCCTATAGATACTGAATCAGGCAGCGCTAGTCTCAAGTTACCCAATACGTTTTTATAAGTAAGTAAGCAGGTGAGCACGTTGCAATTACATCACTGAAATTCAGTTAATTAGGCGAACTGGACGAGGAACTGGCGTGTTAACAATGTCCGATGACCCAGTTCGAAGCTCGGAACAACCGAGTTGTATTAGCAAGGCAAATAAGCGTTGTAGCCTGACAGTAACTAGGCAGGTGGCGCCGTGAATCACGTAGCGTGTGGAAACCAATATCGAGGCTAAATCTATAGGTGATAAAGTAAGAGCGAATGTTAAGAGTAAAAGTAACGTGAACGATAAAATTAATTGAAAACGACCGTGTGGCATTATTAGCTGGGAGAGACAGTCTGGAACTGATAGACCACCTGGCACCCCCTTCGGCAACCTTCACATCTTTGTGATGAAGATCATTTGAAATAATTAGAACGACACGAACACTCAGTCCCTCTGTGGAAGAAACTCTACGACCCGACTAGGAATCAAATCCGACAGTCCGCGATCTAGAGGCGAGCACGATTACAACTACACCATGAGCTGTCAATAATGTGAACCGTTCTCATGCGGCGGGTCGTGGACAAAATAATATGAATATCTAACATAGGTTCAATATTTATTTATTAGTAAGGAGTTGGTCCACCATTGGCTTTGAGAACACCTGAAACTCGTCGAGGAAGAGCTTCGCAAAGTGTTTCATTGTTGCCAACAGAATATTATCGATTTTTTACCATAACTTCCGCCATTAAGAAAATAAAGAATAAATAAAAATTAAGTTTGGAAACCTATTGAACTCGCTAGAGTTACAAGCTACATAAACTAATTTACACTAAGGACAAAACACACACACACACACACACACACACACACACACACACACACACACACAAAGACACCCATGCTCGATGGAGGACTCGAAACTCCGGTGGGAACGGCCGCCCAGTCCGTGGTATGACGCCTTAGACATCGCGACCATTCCACGCGGCATCCGCCAGATATTTCAACGATGTAAATCCGATCCTCCCCATAACGGTTCAGCTATGTTGAGATATGGCGATTTTGCTATCCAGTGGAGATGTTTGAAAATTTTCTGATCTTGTACAAAGCATGAACATTTATGGTTGTGTGGACACATTATCATTCTGGATTATGGGATGAATCGTTAGCAAATGTTAGTCAGAGTAAGCAATGTGTTCTCGAGAGTGGTGAGGTGTTCATTCAGTCATCCGACTAGTGAGGCTAATGTTAGGAACAGTTGAATACCATTATAGAGACACCCAAAGCATGGCAGAATCTTCCATACGCTTGACGGTAGGAAACTCCTTATGGAGTTTTCGATACATAAACCCAGTTGTTAGTCGGAAGCAATGTAATCTAAGTTTCATTGGACCTTACCACATTCTTCCAGTCATCAATTGTCCAGCCTTAATGATCGTGACACCACTTCCTTTGCAGGTTTACTTTCTCTTCCGTTATTAATGATACGGCAATAGCAATCTTTCCACGAATGTTAAGATCCAGCCGTACTGTTTTTTGTCAAAACAGTATTATTCAAGTTAGTGTTAAGTTTGCAGTCGTTTTTCTCTCGGTAGTTTTGTGTTGTCTGAGCATAATCGTTCTTAATACTCAATGGCCGTTGTCAGTTAATCTCGGGTTTCGCCCACTGTTCCTCTTCGCCAGTGATGTTTTACCGTGCTTTGTGTACGCTGTCATTGCCGAGGACACTGTCGCCAGTGAAACGTCAAACTGTGCGGCCCGTTTCGTCACAGATGCTCCCACTAACTGCGCACCATCAGGTTGATCCCTATGGAGGTCTGAGAGACCACGCATTTCACCGACCATTTGTGCTGATCGTCTTAGTAGAAAACGTAAACATACTGCAAGGTAACGTGCAATACTTGAACGTCATATATTGACATATTGTGATGCCTTTGTAGAGTCGCAAGGTTTGTCTGATATCCGGTCTCCTCTTGGTGAAGTACATGGACTGATTCTTGCGCACAGAACTATGCAGAGGTGTGGCCTAATGGACTGTAATCGATTGTGTTGCCAACTGTTGCAAAGTTACACGCTATCAGAGTACATATCAGTTTTAATCCTGCACCTTGCTGTAGTCCCAAACGATGCCTGCTAACTAGAACACAACATTGAGAAACGGGCTTTTTAATTTTTCATAGTAGTCAACTGTTTTCAGTTTGGAAATGGTAGTACTGACTCTGACCACATTCGGGATAATCTAGAATCACTGAAATTACTTGACATTCTTAAGTTTCTCGTCATAAAGATTGACCTTTGAATTGATCATTCCTTTCGAAGGATCCGGTTTTCTACCACTTCCCTATTATCGTCTGGAGGTTTTTGTTTCCCAGTGTTTAACGGGTTAAGCAAGCTCATTATTATCACGGTCTAACATATACAGTTGCGACACTCACTGCTGTGAAAGTTGTTGCCGACTGCCAGTTACAACGACACTAGCGCTCCTGGCGGTGCGCAAGACGTTGTAGGAGTCGTGTTTGTACATCATTATTTTCTACATAATTAACTAAATATTATAATTTTTGGCTTCCAAGCATTCAAAAAATATCAATAGACTCGAATAATCGTCAAATAATAGTAAAATAAGTCGAATTTCACTGATTCAGTGATGTAAGCAGCAACGTCGGTACGCTATCATGGGTTGACGATGCACAGTGGCCCTCTTCTACCATCATCACATCTCTGATCTGCGCAACGAAGCGATCGAGATGGCTCAGGAAATCTTCCCCTTCTTATTCAGTCGGGATTTCCCTATTCCTACGAAAATCCGCCTCTACCGACAAACGGGACAAGCTAAATTGCTCTATACCAGCAGATCCTGAGGAGTGACTAGCCCCACCCAACAGCAACACCTCCAAGTTGTTCAAAAGATTTGTCTTCGGTGGATCCTGCAAGCCTCCCGCATAGTCGATATGCACTGAGAACTGCACATGCCAATGCTGGAGGAGTTAGTACGAGAGACGTCCAGAAAACTTCACACCAAACTCGACCACCTACGAGGATCAAACTGGCATTTACATCACGGAGGAACAATCGACCCGCAGCCCTTGAATAGATACCGGGTCCCGAAGTCTGTTATGGAAATCATCTAATGGATAATGAACCACTGAATTAGGGGAAGACTTAAGGACCCTAGTTGGCTCCAACAAGGTCCCCCGAAGTGACGCAAATAATGGTGCCCCCAAACTTGAACCTTACCTTACACATTGAAGGTGGAGACTTGGCAGGAAGATTCATGTAGCTTAGTATTCAGTTAGGTACTTGATGTCAGGCCCTTTTATTCCTGGCGTCACGTTAAGGATCACGCGGCCTCCCGCGTCGGAGATTCGAATCCTCCCTCGGGCATGGATGTGTGTGTTGTCCTTAGGTTAGTTTGTAAGTCTAGGGACTGATGACCAACGTAGTTTGGTCTCAAACAATTACCAACATTTAAATTTTTTATTTTTATTTATTCTTTAATTATTATCATTATTTCTGCCCACTGTGGAATTGGATTCTTCTTTGTTGTAAAACAGTTAGATTACTTTTCCCGTTTTATTGCCACGATATGACTTTTTCCATCAGTGACAGGTGTGGTAGCTGATTTGGTATCTTAAATACTGCAGTTCTTGGTATCTATATACGTTTCATACGTTCCATTCTCGCCGATTTTACTGGAATTGTGGTGAAGAATCCTTAACGTTCCTGAGTAGAAAAGCGACGTCGGTCTGCTAAAGGGCAGGTCTTTTGGTGTTTCCTAGCCATTTTATATTTTTAATAGAAAATGAAATTGTTCAGTAAAACATGTAAGTTACCATGTAATTTTAAATAAACTGTCCTGCAATGTACCGTTTCATAGCCTGTCAGGGATCTTAGGAAACTTAGTAAGACAAATGTTGAGCTATTGTTATTCCCTATTTTTATGTTACACCATACCTTCCCCTAATGTAAAATGTAATTAAAATCAATATTCTCTTCAATGTTGAGCCCACAGCAAAATATACATCGTAAAATGACATTATAAATAAGGTTTGACTTTTAATGCTGCTAATTATTTTATTGTTAATACAACAGCTGTTTCAGCGTTAGACCATTTTCAAGCAAACTGTGATCGAACTTATATATAAAATATTGGAATTAGATCATTTTCTTACATAAAATGTATCCCACACCACACACAAAAATGCCTATTTTCATTCCATGGTAAATAGATTAAAAATATGTTCAAATGTTTGTTAAGCTTATGGGACTTAACTGCGGGGTCATCAGTCCCTTAACTTACAAACTACTTGTGAACTAACTTACACTAAATACAACACAAACATCCATACCCGACGGAGGATTCAAACCTCCGACGCAGGAGGCCAATACATTGAAAATCTATCTTTAGAAAAATACAAAATTGAAACAGAAATCAAAACATTAAAATATATAGCATTCAAAAACGAGTTCAACCCAGAAATAATCAACAAAATTTATAATAGTTCCAAATAAGATACAAAGTCTATACATAGAGACATAACTCTCGACAGAGACACATCACAACATAAAAAATTTACGTACATCCCTACAATTTTCACTGAAAATATCTGGAAGAAAATTAATGTAATTTTCAGGCAAACGCCAACAAAACTAGTTTTCCGTATAAAAAATAATTCAAACTTGATGTTAGATAAAGCCATAACCAAGACAGCAAAATTTAATATCTCAGGAATATATCAAATTATGTGTGAAAACTGTGAGGCATTTTATATAGGCACGACAGGAAGAAACTTCGTGATTAGATTCAGGAGATACACCAGAATATAAGATAACAACCAATCCACTTTTTACCAGTACCTAAAGAATGAAAAACACACCACCAAAGCCACTGACAAACCATTGAAAATATTACATAAAATTCCCGAAGACATAAATATGAATATCCTGGAAGAATTAGAACTATACAACACACAGAAGCATTCCATAACGAATTTCTAAATGATCACACAGATTTTGAACACCGTATGTATTTAGAAAATTTTAACGATCTTATAAAGTTGAATAATGGATAAACCCAGAGACACACCTTTTCATATATAAAGCACTCAGACATGTATGTCTGTGACAAAGCACGAAATTACGAATAAAACTTCAACCATAGATGGTACAGTCAAAGGAATAAAGCTTTGAAAACAAAATCACAGGAAACCACAGGCATACCATTGCATGATCAAAGATAATATAAAATGTACGAAAAGCAACATCGTTGTACACATGCAGCATTCAAAGCAAACAATGATACAATCAAGGAGGTTAGAATACAGGGAGACGCCCTTATGCTGAAAAAGTGAAGCCTGCCTCCTCCATATTGCTAAGTTTTAGAGAAGTGTTCGTGTTGTTTCACTTAAAACAGGAATATAACGTACGACGGTTTACCGTGATGTACAACAAATTAGTCGTTAAAATTAAGTTTACAAATATGATGAGTCTTTATAACTATTTATTCAAGAAAGTATATTGTTTGAAAGTACATACTTTGCAGTAACTGTCAGTTAATGCATTATAGTAACAGGTTCGACTTAACAGCCGCGGTGGAGTAGCCGAGCGGTCTAAAACGTCTCGCTGCGGAGCTCGCGGTTGCTCGCCGTGGAGGTTCGAGTCCTCCCTGGGGCATGGGCGTGTGTGTTTGTCCTTAGGTTAGTTTACCTAGGTTTAAGTAGTTTGTAAGCTACGGACTGATGACCACGCAGTTTGGTCCGATAGATTTACAAACATTTGAACATTTGATTTCGACTTAACGAATAGTTTTGACGGAGAAAAAGCGTTTCAAAACTGACCAAGATGGCGGACAGGCTTCAACTGACGTATGTCGTCGTAGTTACACCACAGTGTTACATTTACAGTCACGACATTCCCACAGATTTTCGTTTTACGCTGCGATAGCAGCGCTCCAAGCGACCGGCAAGGTACGTTTCAGAATACGATAGTTGATAAGTGCGAATAATATCGTTTAGATTGACGTCAGCATACTTTTTACATTAGGGAAAGTATGTAGTGCCTTATAAATAGGTAATAATTTAAAAATAGCTCCCCATTTGTCTTTCTTAGGATTTACAGTATAAGATTCCTGATAAGGTACGAAACGGTACATTACAGGACAGTTAATTTACAATCATCCTTTAACATACAGGCTTTAAACGAGCAATTTCATTTTCTATTAAAAATAAAAATGCCTAGCAAACACCAGGAGACATGCCCTTTAGCAGAGAGACGTCAATTTCTACGCAGGAACGTTAAGTATTCTTCATTACAATTCCAGTAAAATCGGTGAGGGTGAAACATAGGAGACGTATATAGAATGCAATAATTACGGTATTTAACATACCAAATCAACCGTCACAGCTGTAGCTGAAGGAAAAACGTCACAGACATGGCAATATAACGATAAAAGCAACCAAACTGTTTTCCAACAAAGAAGAACCCAATTCCGCAATTGTTGCTACATCTGAACCATAAATGGCAAGAATCATCGAAACATTGGTTTTTCAAAGCTAAAGTAATTACATTTAAAAGAATATGCACATATAAGAAAGACGAGTGACGTGTAAAAATGTGAGAATCATTAGACTCCTTACCGAATTGATACACGTCAAAAACTGGCTGTCATAGTAAGAACAGACCATAATAAAAATTTATTATACCATTATGTTTATATGCAACTTACTTTCAGCGGAATAAGTTGCAAATGTACACATATTCGTAAGTATTTGTTCATGACAGAGGTGTTCTTTATACCATTGGATCATTTAAATGAGGCTGTTTTTATATTAATTTCCGTATTATGTTTGTCTCTCGATATTTTAATAATGCTTGTAACGCAGAAATTATAGTAAGTGTTTCGTTAATTACGAACAAAAGCGATTATAAACAAACATCACTATTTCGGCAGCTTGCCCACCGCTAGTGTCGCAGCAGTGTCAGTTGGTAACAACTTTTACTGCAGTGAGTGTTGTGACTGTATATGTTAGACTGTGGCTACACGCATTAAGAACAAACGTATTATTTTGACGAAATTATTCGCAAATGCGAGTTTTTAACAGCTACACTATATTAAGCGGAGATGTTTTACCAAATGGTGACATATGACATATTGTGCCGGGCCGGTACTCGAACTCGGGTTTCCCGCTTTTCGCGAACGGTTGCCTTAACTACCAGGCTACCCGGACTCCAGGACCAACCCAAACTTGATATGCCACACTGAATACGTATATGGGAGTCAATTACATTCATCCCTTAGCATTATTAGTATTATTGGCGTAACAAAAAGATCAATAAGCTTATAACAGGTAAATACTGCATGTAGCATCGAAACATTTTATTATATTTATCTCTTGATTTTATGTAAGAAAGCTATCGAAGTCCAAAATTTTATATAAATGTTCGTTCACAGATTGCTTTAAAATGGCCTAACGCAGAAACAGCTGTTGCATTGAAACTTCCTGAGATATGGAAATTGTGTGCCGGAACCGGGACTCGAACCTGGGACCTTTGCCTTTCACGGGCAAGCGCTCTACCGACTGTGCTATCCCGACACGACTCACGATGCCGCCTCACAACTTCACTTCTGCCAGTACCTCGCCTCCTACTTTCCAAACTTCACAGAAGCTCTCCTGCGAACAAGCAAGACTAGCACTCCTGGAAGAAAGAACATGGTGGAGAGATGGCTTAGCCACAGCCTAATGGATATTTACTTTTCACTCTGCAGCGGAGTGTGCGCTGATATGAAACTTCCTGGCAGATTAAAATTGTGTGCTGGAACTGGGACTCGAACCTGCACACAATTTTAATCTGCCAGGAAGTTTCATATCAGCGCACACTCCGGAGCAGAGTGAAAGATTCATTCTGGAAACATCCCTTAGGCTGTGACTAAGCGATGTCTCCACAATACCCTTTCTTCCGGCAGTACTACTCTTGCATGTTTCGCAGAAGAGCTTGTGTGAAGTTTGGAAAGTAGGAGGCGAGGTACTGGCAGAAGTAAAGTTGTTAGGCGGCATCGTGAGTCGTGTCGGGATAGCTCAGTTGGTAGAGCACTTGCCCGCGAAAGGGAAAGGTCCCAGGTTCGAGTCCGGCACACAATTTTAATCTGCCAGGAAGCTTCATATCAGCGCACACTCTGCTACATAGTGAAAAGTTTCATTCTATAGCTGTTGCATTAATAATAAAATAATTAAAGGTAAAGCAGTCAACAATCCGAAGATTGGTTTGAACACCACAGTGCTTTACTAGGCATGGTTCTTTTTGGAGGTGGTATGCCATTGCCTTCCTCCGACCTTCGAACTGACTTACCTAGCCAGTTATAGGGGGACCTACAGTTTAACGTGGGTTCCGAACCACGGTGCTACTCGGTATTTTTCACATGTGCCATACTGCCAGAGGTGAAAGAAGTGGAAAGTGACAGATAAAAATCCTAGGACCTGACGGGGATCGAACCCGCGATCTTTGTATTTGTATTCTAGCACTGTACCACTGTGCAACCGAGGCCAGCGTTAAAAAAATCAAACCTTATTTATAAAGTCAATATAAACGCTACTATTCGCACTCACCCGATATCCTATTCATAAATGTAGTTGGCTGTCGTAGTGTATAACAAAAATCATTGGGGGTGCCATGACTGTATATGTTAGATGTGCTAAAAGGATGAGAGGCTGTTGTGGCAGCCGGCGCGTGCAAGCTGTGCCGGCGTTGCGTCGTGGGACCCCGCGGGCGTTTGCCAACAGCCAGATAGGCATCAGCGGACTAGGGCTCACTTTCGTCGCGGCCCGCGAGGATAGCAGGTCGCGGGGCCCTGCGCAAGCGCTGTAGGCCGGTGTGTACCTCATAGCGCTGTGGCGCAACGCCACACACGAAAGTTCTGCCTCACCGCTGCTCGCGCCGCACCGTCGCGTCGGGACCATAAAAAGCAACGCACCGCCTGTGACGTCATCTGGTGAAGGTGCTTCTCGTGTACAGCGCACCCCTAGTTGCATACGCATAAAGTTCACCGACAGTGGTAAATGAGGCGAATGCTAAGTGGCCTCCGTTCCATTCATCCAACTGAAAGATTCAATATCAAGCGCAGCGTGGAATTAAAATTTTTACCAAGGTCGGAATTCGGATCCGGGTCTCCTGTCTGCTAGGTAGATGTGCTAGCCATTACACCACCCTCGGTCTAGTACAAGCACACTGATACCCAGGAACGTCCCGTTCCTCTTATGTAATTCAAGCGGTTGTACTAGCTATAGCGCCAAGATGGTGTAACATCCAGCACATCTTCCTTATGTCGGCGCGGTAGCTCAGCGCGTTCGGCCGCAGGACTGCCCCTCTGTGAAATAAAAAATAAATTAAAAAAACTTTAGAAAGCTGAACCAAGAACCCATCGATCAACACAGCACAGAAATGATCCTTCGTCCGCAAAAAACCGATTTACACGAAGGAAAAGGAATTAAGACGACCCGGGTTTGACTCCCTACCTTGAGAATAACTTTAATTCCGTGCTTCGCTTTATTCATTATCCGAGATGAAATAGAGACTAGATCTGTCCAGGGAGATTTATTTATTAGAAAGATTTTAAATATTACCGGTAAGCAATGCCAAACAATCCGTTAAAAATAAATAATAAATCTCACAACGTGAAAACCAAGTAAGGTACCAACGAATTTTGATCAGTCGCAGGTATGTTGTGCGGGAACTCCTCCAGACCACCAAGGTAAAAGGATTTGTTCCAATGCGCCTTGGTTTGCACGAAAATCGCGATCAAAGTCCAGCGCGTAACAGCTATACCTGTAGTGAGTCATCACGAGCACATGAGCCAGCGTGGTGTAATAAGCAAGGGGCATGCCTCTCGCTCATACGATACGAGCTCAAATCCTGCTTGCAACCATTTTTTTTCACTTGTACTAGGATTGATTGTGCCTAATTATATGCTTTAATAGCCACTCTTATGTTAATGCCTGAGTAATTGGTCGTGATAATAGCTTATGTTAATTGCTCAATATGTAATGCGCACGATTATTTTATTCGTTATTTCGAACCATACTTTGACGGCGCCTGAAAGATCAGTAAAGGGTCTGTAGTTATCAGCTGTAACATTTGTGCAGCATTTGTTAGCTGCGGCCGGCCGCGGTGGCCGAGGGGACTGAGGCGCTCCAGTCACGGTCTGCACTGCCACTACGGTCGGGGGTTCGAATCCCCCCTCGGGCATGGATATTTGTGCCGTCCTTAGTATTAGTTAGTTCATAAGTAGTTTGTAAGTTTAGGGACTGATGACCCCGTAGTTAAGTCCCACAACCTCTACAAACATTTGATTTTGTTAGCTGCGTTTATAGTCCTCGGCCCCAATGTTATTACTCCGTCGAATGCAGTGTGTGCCCACTTGGCGCGTCCCAGCGGCTTATTATGCTGCGGCCAGGCGGGTAGCCAGTCGTAGCGTATCGTTCACATGTAACTGTAATTACCTGATACAATTTTATCTTTGCAGTAAGAAATAAGGAATATAATTATACAGACAATCGCCGGAAAAGTGTAAAAAAAGAAAATAAATAAAATAAAGAGAAAAAAACGAGAGAGAGAGAAATCCGTGCAGGATTTGAACTAGGGTCGTATGCGTGACAGTCGAACACCTTGCTAATTACACCACGCTGGCTCAGGTGCTAGTGATGACTCAGTACAGGTATACCTGTTACGCGCTGGACTTTGATCGCGATTTTCGTGGAAACCAAGGCGCACGGGAACAAATCCTTTTAGCTTGATGGTCTGGAGGAGTTCCCGCACAACATACATGCGACTGATCAAAATTCGTTGGTACCATACTTGGTATTCCCCTTGTGAGATTTATTATTTATTTTTCATTTGCACTGCTGGGATCTGAACTCGGGTCCCTCCCGTAGCACTCAGCTATGTTGTCCATTCGGCTATGTCGGAGACAGACAGTTCCAGTACCAGGGCAACCGCTAAGGACTACAGTGGGAGCGACGTCTCGATGCTGGTTCGGGTCCCCTTTTTATATCCCCTTCGGTTCTAAGTCTGATACAAAATATGGGCATTAATTTACGACGCGATTTCACCCGTATGCTTTGACACATGGGCTCCAGCAAGTATTCTAATTACACGCTGATGTGCTATATAAATGATCTGACGGACAGGATAATTTGTAATTTGCGACTGTTTGCTGATGATGCTGTGGTGTATGGCAGGATTTCGTCTTTAACTGACTGTAATAGCATACAGGATGACTTGGACAAAATTTCTACTTGGTACGAGGAATGGCAGCTAGCTCGCAATGTAGAGAAATGTAGGGTGATGCACATGAGTAGGAAAAACAATCCCATAATGTTCGAATGCAGCATTAGTAGTGAGCTTCTTGATGTAGTCGCGTCCTTCAAATATCTAGGCGTAACATTACAGAGTGATATGAATTGGAACGAACATGTAAGGACAGTTGTGAGTAAGGCGAACCGCCGAATTCGGTTTATTGGGAGAATTTTGGAAAGATGTACTTCATCTGTAAAGGAGACCGCTTATAAAACGCTTGTACGACCACGTCTTGAGTATTTCTCAAGTGTTTGGGACCCGCAGCAGATCAGTTTAAAGGAAGACATAGAGGCAGTTCAGAGGCGAGCAGCTAGGTTTGTCACTGGTAGGTCCGACCAATGCGCGAGTGTCACGGAAATGCTCCGGGAACTCAATTGGGGAACGCTGGATTCGTGAATTTCTGTTGAGGGCCGGAATTTACAGGTGAGTGTAGTACGATCTTACTGCAGCCTACTTACATTTCGCGTAATGGTCACAAAGAGAAATTAGGGCTCGTACGGAGGCATATAGGCATTATTTTATTCCTCGTTCTGTTTGGCAAGGAATAGGAAAGGAAGTGCCTAGCAGTGATACAGTGTACCCTCCGCCACGCACCTTACGGTGGATTGCGGAGTAAGTGTGTACACAATAGGGACAGGAAAAAAATCAGTGTTATTTTATGACCAAAATCGGTGTTATTTTTTGCACTTGTCGGTGGTATTTTCTGGTAATCTTCCACTTTTGGTTCAATATTTTTGCCATATTCAACTATTTTTCAATGATATGCTGAAATTATGTATTACAAAATAACAAAGTAGCCACTACATTTGGATATGGAATATTTCTATATTAAATATATCACTGAAATCATTAAACTTACGACGCTTGTTACCCAGATACATCGTAATTTCGTTGGAAACCGCCGATTTCACATTAACTGAATATATATAATTCGTATATATATATATATATATATATATATATATATATATATATATATATATATATATATATATATATATACGAATTTGCGTTATTTCGGTAAAAATCGCCGAATTCGCGTTATTCGTCGCGTTATCGTTAAAGCGAATTTTTCCTGTCCCTGTTGTTGTTGTTGCGGTCTTCAGTCCGGTGACTGGTTTGATGCAGCTCTCCACAATACCCTACCCTGAGAAAGCCTCTTCATCTCCACATAAGAATGGCAACCTACATCTGTCTGAATCTGCTTACTTTCCTGTCCCTATCAATGTTAAATTGCCCCAGAATATGTTCAAAAAATGTTCAAATGTTAATTCTATGGGACCAGACTACGTTGGTCATCAGTCCCTAGTCTTACCATCTACTGAAAGTAAATTAAACTAACGTAAGGATAACACACACATCCATGCCCGAGGGAGGATTCGAACCTCCTACGAGGGAGGCATCGCGATCCGTAATGTGACACCCCATACCGCTCGGCTGCTCCCGCGCGGCCCCATAACATGATCCCATGTGAAAGCAGTGAATGAAAATAGGCGTAGTAAGCTAATTTACTGAGATATAAATCACTAAATTCTGCAATGACCGTGATAGCATAAATAGCTGAACTCAAACGTTGCAGCAGATCTTCAATGTGTCTCTTCCAATTCAATCCCTCGTAAATTCAAACACAATTTTTTTTAATATTCTTCCTTAGCTACAGAATTCTGTTCAAAGTCTAAATTTGTTAATGATGTCATACCATTTACTGTACGGAATTGTATCTACTGTGTTTTATCAAAATTTAGTGATGGTTCGTTTGCTGAGAACCACTTAATGAATGAAAGTTAATACTACAAACACGTGCAAGTACAACCAAATGAATCGACAAATTTCATTCGGTTGACGCCGGTCGCGGTGGCCGAGGAGACTGAGGCGCTCCTGTCACGGTCTGCACGGCCACTACGGTCGGGGGTTCGAATCCCCCCTCGGGCATGGATATTTGTGCCGTCCTTAGTATAAGGTAGTTGATTAGTAGTTTGTAAGTTTAGGGACTGATGACCCCGTAGTTAAGTCCCATAAGCTTAACAAACATTTGAACATTTGAATTCGGTTGACCCTACAGTTTTCACTGAAAAGAAGGCATGAATTATTCAGTCGATACGTAATACAGCCGAATGAGTCGATTGTTTTGCGGTAAGGGACTAGGCCGATTGTTTCGATTCGGTTGCTCGCATCGCTATTGTTCTCGGGAGCCCCTGGGTGTTGTCCTGGCTGCCGCAGCCTATTTCCCCTTAAGCCCTTTTTAAACGATGAACGAAAGTGAACACGATGGATAATAGTCCACTGAAGCGCTCCTAGCGTACTAGCCCTGAACTACAAACTTATGAAAGATCTTGTGGCAGCGTGCTTAGACGATAAACGTAATTAGACATTAATACCCGATGTTGAAAGTGAGTTTATGACTAGCGATCTGTTAATGTAGGAAGTCATACTTTAATACTGGAATTGAGGAAACAACGCTAAATGTTATTGACGGCCAAAAAAAAGTTTGTAATGTATGTTTTTGGTCAATTTAGTGTGTTAAAGTGCTGCGAAGTGAAACAACGTTTCAAAACATCGACATCTATTTTCAAGCGAAAAAATAAACATATGAACACATCAAACAATATTTGTAAAGGCGTAAATAGAACTTGTTTATTTTATCTACTACGATTTGCTCACTGGGATTGTTAATAACGCCATGCAGAACTGAATTTTTGTCCTTCATTTGGACCGACTTTTTCATTTAAAATGTTATTTAATGAAAATTGCGTCATAAAATTACAGTCTTATTCAAATAAACAATTAGCTCCAGTATTTTGTGTTGCAATATTTTGCAAACATAAACCATTTTTCGGTTTCAGATATACGACCTCACTTTTAGGAGGACGCTCAATTGAGAAAAATATTTAAGTCGCCATTAAACATTTGCAATTTACCGGTAAACCAAAGTATAATAATAAAGATTAACAAGACATATTTGCGTGCAAACCGTGTAACCGTCGAAGATAATATGAAAGTCGCGTGACGAAAATAGGTTTACTTGCGAGTCGCGATGTGACCAGACGACCGTTCCATCACAACATTCTTCACGTTCACGTGAGGTGTCGGTCCGGCGATGGACAGTGTGAATGTCGCCATTAGAAATACATTGTGCAATATATTCTGATCATAAACTTCGACAAAACGCAAAATATTCGTAAATATGAAGGAAAATGGCGGACTACATTTACATCTACATGGGATACTCTGCAAATCATATTTAAGTGCCTGGCAGACGGTTCATCGAACCACCGTAATACTATTTTACCTCCCATTCCATTCTCTAATAGCGCGCGGGAAGAATGAACACCTGAATCTCTCTGTTAGGGCTCAGATTTCTCGTATTTTATTCTGATGATCATTTCTACCTATGTAAGTGGGAGTCACCAATATATTTTCGCATTCGGAGGAGAATGTTGGCGATTGGAGTTTCGCAAGTAGCCCACGCCGCAGCGATAAGCGCCGTTGTTGTAATGATTCCCATACCAGATCCTGTATCATTTCCGTAACGCTGTCTTCCCTGTATCGTGACAATACGAAACGAGCTGCCCTTCTCTGGACTCTTTCGATGTCCTCCGTCAAACCCACCTGATAAGGATCCCACACTGGGCAGCAATACTCCATAAAAGGACGGACAAGCATAGTGTATGCAGTTTCTTTAGTAGTTCTGTTGCATGTTTTAAGGGTTCTGAGAATAAAACGCAGTCTCTGGTTCGCCTTTCCCACGACATTATCTACGTGTGTGGAGTTTACGGCCTTCACTTTTGATTGATTTATCTTGTAAACAAAGTGTAACATATTTCTTTTCGTACTCATGTGGACGACTTCACACTTCTCATTATTTAGAGTCAACTGCAAATTCTTACACCATACTGATATCTTATTCAAATCGTTCTGCAGTTGGTTTTGATCTTCAGATGATTTTACTAGACGGTAAATGACGGCGTCATCTGCAAACAACCTAAGAGAGCTACTTAGATTTTTCCCTAAATCGTTTATGTAAATAAAATTGGAGCGGTGACTGCAGCTGCTGCTAGCTCGCGTATGCGCAGTGAACCCACTAGTACCGAATTTAGAACTGGCTCTATATCTTTATCGCTATGATTATCGCGCTTCGATACCAGTGCGATCATACTAGTGCACCCGTTCAAACGACAGACGGCCGCCATTAACGCAACTTGTTACCAATCTATTAAAAGTTCGTTCATCGTTTAAATCGGGCTTTAGATGCAGACACCTGTGGGCTTGTTTACCGCTCGCTGTAGTCTGCCTGGCTGGCTGGCGCTTGGCTGCCGGGGGCAGAAGGAGAAAGCGGAGCTCGCCGGCTGCCGTCTACCGAGCGTTGCTGGCCGCTTCTTCCAGTCGCAAGGCGAGCCGAGGCAAGGCAGGGCAAGGTCGCACGTGGGAACGGCGCGGCCAGACGCTGCTCACGTGACGGCGCCCCCTGCACGCCTGGTCGCAAGCGGACGTTCTTTCAGAGAGTTGAGAGTTGAGTTGCCGCCAATGAAACATCCCAACAATAATTGTAAATACGAGCGGCATTTTGTTGTAATACGAGGGGGAGTTGAAAAACAAGTTTCCCCTGAAACTTCCTCGCAGATTAAAATTGTGTGCCAGAACCGGGAGTCGAACCTGGCAACTTTGCCTTTCGCGGGCAAGCGCTCTACCACCGAGTTATCCCGACACGAATTACGGTCCGTCCTCACAACTTCAATTCTGCCAGTATCTCGCCTCCTACTTTCCAGAAGTTGTCCTGCGAAACATGAGAGACTAGCACTACTGGAAGAAATAATATTTTTGTGTCTCGTTTCCGCCGGTTGTCCTGGGTGTCGGTGGCCGAGTAGAGAGAGACCGACACAGGCAAATAGGATGCACGCATGTGCAGGTACAGAGTCTGAGGTGACCAGCCAGTGGGACAGCAGAAACTAGAAACACTAAGCTAGATTAGAACAAGTTGTATATTTCGTAGAAATAATACATTACTTAACTTGGAGGGCAGCAGACTAGTGGAATGCTGGTACAAAGTCGAACTAGATATAGGCCTGCCTACTGATGAGTCCTAGTCTTTCCTAGCGCCTGTCTTCATCCCAAGTGGCCGATGCAGTTCAATGGTGGCCACGAGCGGAGTTGCAGCAGAGGGCACTCGTATCCACATCTACATCTACAACCATACTCCGCAAGCCACCTGACGGTGTGTGGCGGAGGGTACCTTGAGTACCACGTAGGTGACGTCGTAAGAACGCCGAGCCGTGCGTGCATGGCGGTGCGCGGCGAAAGTACGTGGCGCGCACTTCAGACTTATGGGACACCACAAATATGGTGGAGACATGGCTTAGCCACAGCCTAAGGGATGTTTCCAAAATGAAACTTTCACTCTGCAGAATTGAAGTTGTGAAGTCGGACCTTGAGTCGTGTCGGGATAGCTCAGTGGTAGAGCGCCTGCCCGCGAAAGGCAAAGGTCCCAGGTTCGAGTCCCGGTTCCGACGCACAATTTCAGGAAGTTTCATATCAGCGCACACTCCGCTACAGAGAGGAAGTTTCATTCTGGAAAGTTTCCCCTGTCGACTGTGGGCAGGGTTCTACAGCTACATGGGATACTCTGAAAATCACATTTACGTGTCTGGCAAAGGTTTCATCGAACCAGCATTATACTATTTATATCCCACTCCATTAGCGCGCGGGAAGAAAGAACACCTGATTCTCTCCGTTCGAGCTCTGATGCCTCGTATTTTATTCTGATGATTATTTCTACCTATGTAAATGGAAGTCAACAATATATTTTCGCATTCGGAGGAGAATGTTGCCGATTGGAGTTTCGTAAGTAGCCCACGCCGCGCGCCGCAGCGATTAGCGCCGTTTATTGGCAGAATTTTGGGAAGGTGTACGTCATCTGTAAAGGAGACCGCTTATAAAACGGTTGTACGACTACGTCTTGAGTATTGCTCAAGTGTTTGGGACCCGCCGCAGATCAGTTTAAAGGAAGACATGGAAGCAGTTCAGGGGCGAGCAGCTAGGATTGTTACTGGTAGGTTAGATCAATGTGCACGTGTCACGGAATTGCTATGGGAACTCAATTGGGGATGGCTGGAGGAAAGACGACGTTCTTCTCGTGAATTTCTGTTGAGGAAATTTGGAGGGCCGGAATTTGAAGCTGAGTGTAGTATGATCTTACTGCCGCCTACTTACATTTCGCGTTGTGATCACAAAGGCAAGAGAAATTAGGGCACGTACGGAGACATATAGGCATTTTTTTCTCCTCGTTCTATTTGGGAGTAGAATAGGAAAGGAAATGCCTAGTAGTGGTACAGTGTACCCTCCGCCACACACCTTACGGTGGATTGCGGAGTATGTATGTAGATGTAGAAAATTGGTAATCGTCTGTCTATCCGCCCTAGCTTGACATTGTAAGTTAAAGAAGTGGCTTTGCATGCTGTCCCCTTTAGGTTTCAGTACCTCATTATAGGACCACTTAGTCAATAAATTCGGTTTTACATGCCAAGACACCAAAAACAAATAAAACCACGCCAAAGAAGCAAATAAATTCCGTTAAACTTTTAATAGACTAAGTAAAATTAGTAAAGCATTGTAATTACATGACCACCAGAGCTACGTTTATTATTATTATTATTTTATTGATTGCGCTGTCGGTTTCAAGCTTTGCTCAGTTTCAACCGATACGCGATACGATGGTAAATACCATTTATTAGTTGTTGTTAAATATAATTTGTTCCTTTTTATGCGATATTATAATACACTTACTATATATAACAGCACGTAATTAATGAGTAATATATACCATCCTATTGCGTACCGCTTGAAAATGAGCAAAGTTTGAAACCGGAAGCGCAATCAATAAAAAATAATCAACGCAGCTCTGGTGGTCATTTAATTACAATGCATTTAATGTAATTAGTAGCTGCAGGAAAGCACACAAGGATAATCTTCGAAATTACTGCATTTTTATTTTCTAGTCAAGCAAATTCAGTGTTTCTATTGCGATGCTTATCTTTGTTAATGTTATCTTCAGGTATCAATCTATAGCCGCAATGAATTTTGAAAAAAAAATCATATTTGAAATAACTGTTATTTTGTTGCTATTGATGCACAATATTTTGTTAATCTCCTGTTGATGTCAGCAACTGCCGAAACCAGTCGAGCGTAACGAATAAATATATTATACAGCACTTGCTATACTAGTAGACAGAGCAGAGCTCTAAGAATTTAAATTATGATATATTTCCTATCTTTTTTCATCCGATTTTGTTAAAAGAATCGACCGCCATCTGCATTTGTGCATATTACTATCCCATGACTTCTATCACCTCGGCGTATAAGTGAGTTACAACATGTGAGATTTCCTGTAATACACCCTTTCAAATTCTGAAAGTAGCAGGGTAAAATATAGTGAACGAAAAATTATATTCAACTTGTACATGAACCAGACAGCAGTTACAAGAGTCTCTCTGTGCATTAAAGGGACGACTTGATCGGAAAGGGAGTAAGAAAGGATTATAGCCTTACCCAAATGTTAATCAGTTTATACCTTGAGGAAGATATGAAGGAATGGGAGGAGAAATTTGGAAAATGGAAGTAATATTGAGGGAGAAGAAATGAAGACTCCGCGTTTTGCTGATGACATAGTTATTCTGTCGGAGACAGTGAAGTAACTGGAGAATAATTGAACAGAATAGATAGTGCCTTGAAATGAGGATAGAAGAAAATGGCATGGACAAAACAAGAGTAATGGAATGTAGCCTAAAATTAAAATCAGGCGGTGCTGGTGAGATTAGATAAGGTAACGAGGCAATAAAAGTACTAAATTAATTTTGTTTTTTGTGTAGCAAAATATTTCTGATGGCTATGGGAAGAAAGCACTTCTGAAGAAAAAATACTTATTGATATCGAATATTAATTAAATTGTTTGGAAGTGTTTTCTTCTGTAAGCATTTGTCTGGAGTGTAGCTTTGTACAGGAGTGAAAAGTGGACGATAAATATTTCAGAAAAGAAGAGGTGTGAAACTTTTTTATTGATGTGCTGTAGACGAATACTGAAGATTAGATGGGTAGATGAATAACTAATCAGGAGATAGTGAAAATAATTGGGAAGAATAGAAATTTCTGACATATCTTGACGAAAAGAAAGAATCGTTTGGTGGGACACATTACGTGACATCGGAATCGTCGATTTAGCATCGGAGGGAAGTGTGTGTGTGTGTGTGTGTGTGTGTGTGTGTATGTGTTGTGTGTGTGTGTTTGTGTGGGTGAGGGTTAAAACTCACTGAGGGAGAGCGAGAAACGAAAACAGTAAACAGGTTCGAAGGATGTCAGTTGCCGTTATAATTCAGAGATGAAGAGGCTTGTACAGGATAGGTAGCGTGGAGAGCCGCATCAAACCAATCTTTGAACTGAAGATCACAACAGAAAAATTTATTGAGAATCTAAATGGTAGACTCGAGAACCCAAGTCTCTGCCACGTCATCTATCTTTGGCAAATACGTGTCACACTGAAGGATGGATATGCAGAAACAGACGACCAAGGCTCGAGCTGGTAATTAAAACACTGTCATAATAGCGAAAGTTGATGAAAAAGAATTATTCGAGGGACATTCTTCTTAAGGACGGCTTTGTTCTCTTTCTTACCTTCCGGCTTGGCTGTAAGGTTGTAATTTTTACTTCAGTTAATTAGTGATTCCGACAATGCGGTGTGGTAAGTAACTTAAAGGACGCGGTGAGGGCTAGCGAGCGTTCGTATCCGAACTAAGGATGCCAGACAGGACATGTCAGCGCATCTGCATGCTGCAATTTCCATACACTTACGCTGCATTCCAACATAATTAACGTGTCAACAGCGTTCTTGCAGAATGGAACGTGTTCTGTGATTTTGAGTGAAAATGTTGCCCGTGAAAGGGTCGAAAACAGCACGAGGCCAGTTTACGAAGCAAGCAAACTTTTTTGTCTCAAGAAAAGGTCGCAGCCTTGCTCTACAGGAAGTACTGCGTTTCGGAGCCTCTATGCTGCAGTGTTTTACATAACAGACATGTCGATTACTTTACGAGCTGCTGTTATCTGAGCTATATTTGATTTCTGAGTTCTTGGTTTCGGGACCGGTGGTAATACGTACTATTTTAGATGTAATGCAGTATTGTAAATGATATATAAATTGAAGAGCATGGCCTGTTGTTCTTCAAATGTTCAAAGGTTTGTATATCTAAGGGACTTAACTACGTTGGTCTTCAGTCTCTAAACTTACAAACTACTTCAACTAACTTAAGCTAACTTATGCTATGGACAACACAAAAACCATGTCCGAGGGAGGGCTTGAACCTTCGATGGCGAGAAACCTCGTGCTCCGCAGCAAGGCGCCTTAGAACGCTTCGCCATTCCATCTCGGCAGTTGTTCTTCCTTATACATCCATATAAGTATGTAACTACTAAATGCGGCAAAATCAGAGGACATATGCGATAAATCTTCGAGGCGACTAGTAACCTGGCTGCAGCGAACGCTACGAAGGCCGTTTTGCAAAGCTACCACAAGAAGTTTGTTATTTTGCCGTGCAGGAATGGTCACGTGGTCTAAGGTCCAATGCCACGGATTGGGCATTCGTTCCCGTTGGAGGTTCGAGTCCTCCCTCGGGCTGGTGCGCGCGCACGTGTGTGTGTGTGTGTGTGTGACTGTGTATGTGTGCTGTAGTTAACGTAAGTTAGTTCAAGTAGGTTGTAAGTCTGGGAACCGCTGACCTATCCAGTACATTAAAAATAAATAAATAAATAATAATAATAATTAAAAAATATAACACACCAATGTAGGAAATTTACAAGTAATTAAAAACTCTTCTCCTTTGAAATGGCTTTATTGTCAGAGGGACTTGTAGCTACACACCTTCAATAATAATAATAATAATAATAATAACAACACTTATTCTTTTCATTCTCCGAGGACTGGTATTTTACCGGGTGCATCTACTCTACACAGATACTCCGAAAGTCACATTGAAGTGCATGGCAGAGGTTTCATCGAATCGATTTTGTGATATTTCTCTTCAGTTTCTAAGGGGTCATCTTTTTGGAGGCACTTGAAGTATGCAATTCTGTGACAAAACGCGCACACGCGGGAAAATCTTGAGTGTATGTTGACAAGTAGCCTACTGGCTGTTAAGCGACATATTATGACAGCTACTGCTGCGTTTTAGTTCAGGGGATGCTCAGTAGATGGCGGCACCGGTCATCTGTCAGACGGGCATGTGGCTGGTCGGGAGTCTGTGATCGACAAGCTGGAAATACTTGAGCGGTTACAGACCGAATGGAGGAAAGCGGGAGTGAGTCCGTTTAGCCTTGGTTAAATATGCAAAAAACTACTTAAAATTAATAACTATTGATCCATATGTGGTACAAAGGAGCACGTAGGCTTATTACAAAGATAAAGACTAGATGGTTGCGCTGATATGAACGCGCATCCTGTCACCTTAATAGTTTTTGAGTTACAATAAAAAAATCGTTAAAAAATAACAATTTTGTAAACTATATATCTTGAAAACGGCCTAACCAAATATTACGTACAAGGTGTCAAACGATAGATCTAAGTGAGTACTGTTAAGATGTATATTAATTTTTTTATTTGCGTAAATTCAGTAAATTTGAATTAGAGACCAGTAACATGGTTTCCAGGTATAAAAGCTGGATTTTTAATAAATAAACATAACTGCAGTATTAGTGGCAGTGCGGTAAACTAGACTTAAGTAAATAGTTAATGAAACCACAAGATCAATAGTACAGTGATTAAGCTATGATTAAATAATTAAAAAGCAAATGTAGAAAAGTTTAATTTTTTGATAATGCAAAACTACTATATGTACAATGTTTTGAATGCCACATTCTGTTTCAGCTGAAAATTTCCGTTAATACTATAATCAAATATATTTATTTCATTTGCATTGAAAAGAGTATGTAAAAGAGGTAATTTTGTGAAAATAAGATACTGATTTGACTTCAGAGTAAGCCAGCGAGGGTACTTAAGGTGGCCATTTTGGCTTGTTAGGGGCAGTCTGTTAGTATCGGTTTGACAAAGAAGACGTGTCGTTGCGATGGGCGACTGTGGAGTCGCATGAGGACTTATAAAATTTCAGCAAAGTGCTCTAGTGTGGAACTTAGAAGTATTTGTTCTGTGGTGCTTCGAGAACTTTTATCTTATTCTGCATCAGTGCGACATAGGAAAAGTCTTCAGTTGTGCTTCGTTGACCAAATATATTCTGTTCAAAAAATGTTCAAATGTCTGTAAATCTATCGGACTAAACTGCGTGGTCATCAGTCCGTAGCTTACAAACTACTTAAACCTATGATTCTTCAGTTTCTCCCGGCGTATTTGATAATCAAATTATCCACGGGTGTAATGCCGGTCTATAGTGTCCAACGGGCACTATAGACTGACAGTACACCCGTGGATATTTTATTTACTTAAACCTAGGTAAAGTAACCTACGGACAAACACACACACACACACCCATGCCCCAGGGAGGACTCGAACCTCCACGGCGAGCTACCGCGCGCTCCTCAGCGAGGGTGCTTTAGACCGCTCGGCTACTCCACCGCGGCTATATTCTGTGATAGTGGAAATTAGAGTTTCTCAGGATTGATGCTAGACTTTTAATTTTTAATTAGCGACTCTGCGACATCGAATCTAATCAGTCAGGTTTCCATTTTTTGGTGTGGCAGTCTTAAGGAACTCGACATTGCTCTGAAGTCAGGCCTAACAAATATTCGCTGATGATTATTAGGTGGAATAAACAACAATTTAGTTAAAAGTGAATGTGTTGTTTGTGCATTTTTCTGTTCCTGCCTGCATTTGTTTAAAGCTAAACATTTTGGGGACATTGCAGTAGGTGTGGCTGGCCCCTACACACGACGCAGCCAGTTCGTATAGCAAATAGGGTCTACAACCGCTAAAGCCGTACTTCACAGAGCCTCCAGCAAACACTGGCTGTGAATGGATGATTTATTTGCATGTTTATTTTATTTTTTATTTTATTTTATCTTATTTTATTTATTTATTTATTTTTGCTGTATTATTGGGGGCTCGAACCAACTGATGGAAATAACTGAGGATATTGTGTATAATTATATCATCCTGCACAGACTAGTGTTTATTTTCCTAGTGTGTGGCTTTTTTCTTAAATTCCATGTGTAATCTCTCAAGTTCCAAGCCCTAATAGTTAGTGGGAAAAATGAACTTATAAATATTTGTGTTTTCGATCTGATTTGTCTTATTTTACTGTGATGATCGCGTCTCCTTATTTAGGTGGGTGTTAACAAAATATGGAAGAGCAAGTTGGTGAAAGAAATTTTACAAATATATGTCACCGCATTGAATAACGCCTTTCTTTTAATGTGTTCCATCCCAACTCGTTCATCGTTTCCGTGACACTCTCTCCCTTACGTCATGATAATACAAAAAACGAGCTGAAATTCTCTGAACTTTCTCTAAATCGTCAAGCTGTCCCACCTGGTGTCGATTCCACAATACGCAGAAAAACTCCGAAATAGGACGCACAAGTGTAGTGCAGGTAGTTTCTTTAGTAGAACTGTTGGATGTCAGGCCCGGTGGTCTTGGGGTAAAACGCTCGACTGGAAACCGAAAAGGCGCGTTTTCGAAACCCGGTCGGACCACGGATTTATTTCAGTTTGCACTTTAACCCATCTTTCACCTCTCAACGATGTGAGGAATCGCCAGAAACGACACGTGGTTCGGATTCCACGTTAAGCTGTAGTCCCCTTTCCCCGGTTGGATAAGTGGGGTAGGGTAGGGACACGCAAGTCGCCGAAGTGGCGTCCAATTGAAAGACTTGCACCAGGTCAATAAGCCACACGAAATTATTATTATTATAATACTGTTGGATCTTCTAAGTTTTCTGCCATCGAAACATAGCTTTTGGTTCGCATTTCCTAGAAAATTTCATATGTGTTTTTTACAATCTAAATTATTCGTAATTGCTATTCCTAGGTATTTAGTTGAATTGACGGCCTGTAGACTTGACTGATTTATTGTGTGACAAGTTTAACGGATTTCTTTTAGTGGTCATATGGATGACTTCACACTAACCATTATTAAGTGTCAATTACCAATTTTTGCACCATGCACATATCTTATGTAAATAATTTTTCAGCTATTGTTGATCTTCAGGTTAGCTTACTAACCGATAAATGACAGCATCATCCGCGAAAAGTCAAAGAGAGCTACTCAGATTCTCTCCTAAACCGTTTATAAAAAGAAGGAAGAGTAGGGGCCCTATAACACTTTCCTGTGGATTGTCAGATATCACTTCTATTCTGCTCAGTGACTTGCCATCAATTAGAACGTATTGTGTCTTTTCTGACAGGAAGTGAGAAATCCAAGCGCACAAATGTGGCGAAATTCCATGAGCACGCAAATTGATTAGAAGACGCTTGTGAGGTACAGTGTCAAAAGCCTTTCGGAAATCTAGAAAAACGGAATCTATTTGACATCAATTGTCGATAGCACTCATCACATCATGTGAGTAAGAAACTACCTGGTTTTCACAGAACGATACTTTGTGAATCCGTGTTGTTATGGGGCAATAGGTCGTTCTCTTCGAGGTAGTGTACAATATTTGAGAAAAATATATGTTCTAAAATCCTGCTGCAAACCGACGTCGATGATATAGAACTGTAATTATGCGGCTCACTCATATTGCCTTTCTTGAATAAGACGTTCTCTTCGAGGTAGTTTATAATATTTGAAGAAATTAAATGATCAAAATCCTGCTGCAAACCGACGTCATCGATATAGGCCTGTAATTTTCCGTATTACTCGTATTGACTGTCTTGAATATTGGAGTGACCTGTGCAAATCCAGTCTTTAGGTGCGAATCTTTCATTGAGTGTGCGGTGGTATATGATTATCATATCAACCTAGCTCTTGTTCCTTCACTTTTGTTATGTCTTGATGACAGCGATTCATGTTGTTAAGTACGGTGGATGTTGGAGAACCTGTCACTGCTAGCGACGCGAGAGTTCCTGAACAGCAGCAGCGGAGTAAACTAGAACCTTTTGCTCCCCTAACAACGGGAGATTCTGAAAAATATACCGTACTCACCGATACCAGTCCTTGTGATTGCGATGCGATCTCTTTGACAATCTGAAAGAACTACTGCGCGGGATACGATACAACATCAGAGATGAGTGGCTGACACGAGACATCAACAAAAACAGACGCAGATTGTGTACGAAGCCTTCTGAACATTTGGCGAAAGGTCTTAAATAACGGGAGGCTTATATTGGGATGTATATCTCTGTCAATAAAATCTAATACAAAGGAAAAAAATAAAAGTTCTCATTACTTTTTATCCTGTCTTTGTACATTACTTGTGGGATGTTTTCAAGCTTCGATAGGTTAATTAAAATAAGTTGAGCAGAATAATTGCAGCAAACAGAACTTACGACATATGGTTTTAGAAATTATTCGAACAATTTTCTTGAGATTGTTGCTAAGATAACTTCGGTATTTTAAGACGCGAAGTTCACCGGACATTTGCTTTGAGGCCATCAGTATTTACTTATGAGGAGTACAACAATCATCTTCGTCAAAATTTAGTTAAAAAATATCTGTGATTTCCGTCGTGGAAATCCATTACGTAAACTTAGTGTCTAAAGACAAGGATTACCATTAGAAACTTCACCAAATCCAGAATAATTTAATGCGATTCTTGTTCGCACCTTGACTTATAGATATCATTGTCATTATTACAGGCTCAAGTGGAAGCAAGGAATAACATTCCAATAAACGTAATCGGTGGTACAAAGGGATATCAGTCAGTAACATCTAGAACGACGATATCATCAGATTGTTACTCCGCCGCGGTGGAGAGGCCGAACGTTCCAAGCCGTCTAGCTGCGGAGCGCGCCGCTGCTCGCCTTCGGAGGTTCGAGTCCTCTCTCGGGAACGGGTTTATTTGTTCTCCTTAGCATAGTTTAAGTAGTTTGTAAGCCTAGGAACTGATGACCAGAATAGTTAAGTCCCATAGGTTTACAAACATTTGGAACGTGGGAAGCGTGGTACTGGCAAAATTAAAGTTGTGAGGACGGATCGTGAGTCGTGTGAGGATAGCTCAGCCGGTAGAGCACTTACCTGCGAAAGGCAAAGGTCCCAGGTTCGAGTCCCGGTTTCGGCAGACAGTTTTAATCTTCCAGGAAGTTTCACTTGAACTGTTACTCCGTGGCAGAATGTGCATGCTCCGTTTGGTATAGGTCTGACCACATAGCAGACTACGAAGCGCTGAATGAACGTGCATACTTATTATGACATGCATGCGGCGCGCACCACTTAGCAAGTAATATAATTCGGTAGCTATTGTTCTTTCAGGCATCCGCCGTACGGTTGTTACCAGTGTGGAAATAACAGTCCTGTTCATCTAGCATAGTTGTTGATTACGTCATTGTGCACCATACACCACCAGATTAAGTACAGGGAAGGGTTGTAAAATCCAGTAACATTTTGCAAGAAAGTCCAATCGTAATCTAAATGTGGAAACTACAACCTGTAAATGGTAACTACACCCTTCACTTACCTGGAAATATCAAAAATGTTCAAATGTTTGTAAATCTATCGGACCAAACTGCGTGGTCATCAGTCCGTAGCTTACAAACTACTTAAACCTAGGTAAACTAACCTAAGGACAAACACACACACACATGCCCCAGGGAGGACTCGAACCTCCACGGCGAGCAACCGCGCGCTCCGCAGCGAGACGCTTTAGACCGCTCAGCTACTCCACCGCGGCCATGGAAATATCCCTCCTCGCCATCAAGAGAAATGAAACGACCACTTGGAGGTACTTTCGATGTCCTGCGCTCTTACAGTCTGAATTCCACATACATATACATTAACTAAAAAAAACTGGAATTTACAGTCGTCACTACCAGCAACAACAGAGCATAATCACCACTGACCACTTCTGCACCGAAGAAGATCTATTTGCGGCAGCTCCAAATGCTTTTGGTCATACTTGGTGTAATCCTACACGCACTTATGCCCGGAATGTCTACGTTCAGATTCTTATTTAATGTATTTGCTTTAACGCTTTAGACACGAACGCAAAAAGTTCTGCACAGCGCATTGCCGAAAGTGACTAAACCGCATGCCATTGCATTAGACGCGGCACCCTTGAATTCAGTTGTCAGTCTATCTAGTGGAGACACACGAAATCGTAAAAAAGACGGAACCGAGCCACACTTTCCGACAAGGAAGTCATGCCTACAGGGTTTTCATCACAGAATAGGAGTATTGTTAGCGGTTTTTATGCTCCAAGGTAAGGCTTTCGCCGCAAATGTGTGTTGCGACAGCCGATTGGAACTGCGTCGAGAAATCCAGCACGATTTTCAAGGCCGTTGTTCTGAATAACGATAGCGGCCATTCGCATAATGAAATTTCAATAATCAAATACCACATGAGAAATTGTTGAATTTATTCAATATTACAATTTCTCATAAAATATAACTGCTTCTCTTTTAACAATGAAAAATTTGAAAAAGGGGGACAGATTATGGAATTCAGTATATCTGGCACTATAATGAATATTTTTATCAGTTATCTGGAAACTAAAATATTCACTATCAACCCTCAAGCAAAAATACAACGAATAAAACCATTTTCAAAGAGTAAATATAATTTTCAAAGAGTAATTATGGTTCAGCATTTCGCGTTATATTCTTCAAATTACTAAATATCTTTCAGATCGCTATAAAACAGTGCCTAAAACATTCCTCAGGTATAAATTAGTAACTGTACAAATATTTAAGTCTCTGCGTTTTGTCGTTCGGACGGGATAAGCGTACACAGAACAGACATTCACTTTTATACATATAGCTATCCGATAGCCATAAAACCGTGCCTAAGGCCTTCCCCGGGTAGACATTAGTAACTGTAAAAATTTCTAGCTCTTTATCTCTTGTGACCCAGACGTGACAAACGTACACCGGACAGACATTCACATACGTAGATATAGATTAGATTGAGTAATTGAATGAGAAACAGCGCATGAATATAAATAGGTATGCCACACACTATGTTAAGAGAGCTACCATTCCATAGATAAATCATTTATCACAAAAATGAACTAAATGTTTTAGACTTAAAACGGTATGTTAAATTGGCATCTAAGGAAATGGTTTGAAAATGAGCTTTGTCATATTTATGTTTCACATTACTTTTGAATTTACTTTCTCAATTTACGCTTTTCAGGTTAATAATTTTGAAAAGTTGGTCGTCATGCATTTCTGGTAGCGGGACAACTTTGTTTATAAATTAAAGAAAATATTGCAATTGTGCACATACTGGGGTAGAATAGAAAACAGGGTCTTCTGGAACACTTTTAGATTACAACGTATTGCAGAAAAAATGAAAAAAAAAACTTTTTTTTCCATCAAACGCATATGTTTTGCGGGAAAAAACCTGCTGCCAGTAAATCTCCGCTTCGTCCATGACCTTTCTGTTTTTTAAATTTTTTTCCTTGTGGCCTTTTAGCAAGATTTACATAGGAGGAAGCAATACTTAGGTTGATTCATCTAGAAACGTAGGCTGCATGCTCTCGCAAATGTAACAGTAACCGAATCCGTGGTACGAAACGCGCCTCTTGGCGCGTCTTACACTTGGTCGATAATCTCTGTAATGCTTACATGAATCTGTAATGAAGTGTGCTGCTCTTCGTTGGATATTCTCTGAATATTCTATCATTCCCACCTGGTACGGATCTCACACTGACGAGCAGTATGTGCTCGACCGAGTGTTTCATAAGCTACTTTCTTTGTTGGTGGACTACACTTTCTCAGGATTCTCCCAATGAATCTCATTCTGGTATCTGCCTAATTCGCGATTAATTTTATGTGGCTGTTCTACTCGTAACGTCCCACCTGAAGGCTTAATATTCTTTTTATTAGAAACGCCATCGGAATGGCAATCTGCTGTTTTTTTTTAATTTTTTGTTTATTTTATTCCTTTTTTTTTTTTTTTTTTTTTTTTTGCACAGTCATACATTAACTAGACTGGCAATGCCCTATGCAGCATCATTGGTGTCACTGAAGCTGTCGTCACCATGTTATTGCCATAAAGGGCTTGTAAACAGGTACGAAGTTAAAGATAAAATACTACTAAGTTAAATGTAAAATAGTCTTAAGAAATTGGAGTACAATGATAAAAATACGCAACCTTTATTTTGTTGACGTCTACGTAATGGTAATCAGAGGTATCTTCAGTGGTGTTACTGTATTTATTAATCTGTCTCAAGTTTGAATTAAATTCGTCTTTTTCGAGAATAGTATGCTCGCTATAAAAGTGATTCTGTAAGCAGAGATGTTGATAACGAGTGTCCGTATTCCCTGGAGTGCTTTTACGAATACTGCAATCTATTTTAAACAACGGCATATATATCTTAATATTCGTCTTATAACTCGATTCTAGAATTTGTGAGCTAAATTAAGTTGGTACTTCATTAGCTCAACTTCAGAACCTGTTTAAAACACTGCGAAAAGATTAAAGCTACTTGGGAGCGTGTATCTTAATACTTTTTGGGTCTCGTGGGCAAATAAAGTAGAGTTGTGTTTGACACGATCGTGGTTTTTGGTATCCACGTTGGTTCAGCAGAGGAGTCTGTTAACGGACACGAAGCTCTTAATCGATTGTGGCTTTGCATCCTACTGTGTTTTTACTGGAGATATAAGAATTTTGCACGCGAATAGCTGTCGTTGTGATCTTGTCTACATTCACGGACTGCATACACAGATTCATTTCGGTTTATTTTACTCGTGCATGTGTTATGAATACATCGTTACGTGGGAGGTGACCGTGATTTATTATATATTTCCCGTGTAACGTTGTTTGTCCGCGATGGACTGTGAAACTACTCAACTGCTCGTAGTTGTGTGATCTGCTGCAACTTAAAAGGTAAGATAGTTTTTATCTAGTTTAATAATATCAATATTATTATTGTTACAAATTGTTTTTGTCTAAGTTGGGTTAAGTATTAAATATTAGTCTCGGTTTTTCAACTTGAAGTTGGGCTAGCGGCATAGTTATTGGTTGCCGAGTAAAATTCATGGGTTCTAAATTCATTACCATCACAGATTTTTCTCTTTGATTTGTAACCTTATCTTCCCCCCTAAACGATGTGAGGAGTCGCCAGAAACGTTGCACTGTAGGTTCTCTTTTCGTGATTCTATAACTGGGAGAGGTTTGGGACATTGTAGGTGCTCAAGTGTCGACCAATGGCAAGACTTGTACCGTTTCACTGAGCCATGTGAAATTATATGATTGCGTAGACTTTCCCGGCGTAATAATTCATGATGCTCTCACGCGTTTCCTACTGGATAATGACGTAATCTTGACACAATATTTCGGCGGTCCATCTGGACGCTATCTTCAGATGAGTTTGCTGCTTGACCAACTCGCCATATGGACCGTCGAAATATTTTGACAAGATGACGTTATTACCCGGCAGGAAACCCGTGAAGAGTATCATACTCATGAAATTATTGTTGTATTCCAATTAGGACGTCTCGTTGATGCTACAATTTATTTCACATTTTTTCTTCAGATTTACATAAGGTATAACTGAGATTTCTAAATTCTGTTGTGCATTTCATTTTATTGTTATTTTGCTTTGTATTATCTGTATAAATAAAAATCAGTTGCTGTGCGTCAGTCACTGAAACTCGGAAGTGGATTCACAGATTTGACTTTTTTTTTGTCATGTTCGCTTTAATATAGCGTTAGCTTAGAAAAAAATAGGAAAAAACCCAAATGAACAGCTGAGAAATCTAAGAAATCGGAAATAATTGCCACGGCGGAGTGGCCGAGTGCATTGAGGCGGTATGCTCCGATGCGCGAGGCCGTTCCCTGTCGGGGTTCGAATCCGCCCTCGGGCATTTATATTTGTGCTGTCTTTATTATAAGTAGTTTGTAAGTTTAGGGAATGCTGACTCCACAGTTAAGTCCCATAAGCTTTATATATAGGGTGTCCCAGCTATCTTGTCCACCCAAAATCTCTCTGGTACAATAACAGCTATTGGAAAACGACTTTCACCGGTATCAATGTACGGCTGGGGAAACATTCTAAAACGAAAGCAAATGTGTTTTTTAACACAAACTTATGTTTTTTAATGGATACCCTATATTTTTTCTTCAGCAATCCATAGCATGACAAATCACATAAACAATGGCGTTGATTGCATCGCAATATTCCAATTACATCCCGAGATATTGCGACGCGAAGTTGACGCTTGAAATACGCGAAACGCGCGGTAGCGCACATCTGAGGCTCAGGCGAGAACCCCATGCAGCTCAGGACGTGTGCTAGCCGAGCGTTTCGCGTATTTCAAGCGTCAACTTTGCGTCGCAATATCTCGGGATGTAACTGGAATATTGCGATACAATCAACGCTATTTTTTATGTGATTTGTCATGCTATGGATTGCCGAAGAAAAAATATAGGGTGTCCATAAAAAAACATAAGTTTGTGTTAAATAACACATTTGGTTTCGTTTTAGAATGTTTCCAAATATGTATATGCATGGGCCCCAGCCGTACATTGATACCGGTGAAAGTCGTTTTTCAATAGCTGTTATTGTTCCGGAGTTTTTTCGAGTGGACAAGATAGCTGGGACACCATATTTCGGAAATGATAATTTTGGAACGCTCATCGCCACTTCGGATTAGATTCGTATTTTATGCACTGCCATTCAATTCATGTGGCTGCGATAAAAGTTTGAGCTTCAAAACTGTCTACATAAGATTTCGCACGACGCATTTCGGACGGTGGGTTACTCCAGACTTCTAACACCATTTGACGGATCACAGTGTATGTGTACTGCAGAACATTTCTGAGGCAGTTTTAGTTTTTGGCCCACTTTAGGTTTCGGTAGTAACACTAAATGTGGGCCTTTGCGGTTGTCGTTTGACAGCTCGAAATTTAAATGAAAATAACGTCTTAACCATGCATATGACACGAAAATTGAATAACGGAATTTGTATAGGAGAAAATTCTGTACAACTTTGCTCTCTTATGTTTTTTTTTCATATCTCGTATCGTTTCAGAGATATTTGCAAAAATAACAGCGATTTTGGGATGTCTGACACTGTGTCTGTCTGTCCGTCTGTCCGTAACGTGTTCCCTGTTTTTAAGACGAACTGTTCGACCAATCAGCACCAAATTTTACAGACATGATTTTAGGCCGCCAGAGACCACAACCTCCTTTTTTCAAATTTTTCGGACAAAAATTGCGGTAGTAATACCAAAAATAGCCGTTTCGATTTGACGATGTCTGTCTGGCTGTAACGTGGTCCCAATTTTTTGGTCGAACAGTTCAACCGATCGGCACCAAATTTTACAGACATAATTTTTGGCTACCAGAGACCAGAACCTCGCTTTTTGAAATATTTCGGACAGGAAATACGTTAGTAACACAAAAAAAGCAGTTTGTAATGTAATTTTAATTGCAAATAAACCTTTCATCTGAAGCAAAAATGGAATAAACGAATTTGTTGAGGAGAAAATTCTGTACAACTTTGTTCCCTTCTGTTTTTTTTTTTTTTTTTTTTTTTTTTTTTTTTTATATATCTCGTATCGTTTGAGAGATATTTGCAAAAATAACGGAGTTTTGACACCCTCCATTAAATTAACGAATTAGGGGTTTCGCCTGAGTCTCAGGACGTGCGCTAGCCGGGCGTTTCGCGTATTTCAAGCGTCAACTTCGCGTCGCAATATCTCGGGATGTAATTGGAATATTGCGATGCAATCAACGCCATTGTTTATGTGATTTGTCATGCTATGGATTGCTGAAGAAAAAATATAGGGTACCCATTAAAAAAAATAAAAAAAATAAAATAAAAATAAAAACATAAGTTTCTGTTAAAAAACACATTTTCTGCACTTAAGAATTATCGAAAAGACGCCGTTCTTCGTACGATAACTGATAATCTAGTGTCTACAAATGCCATCAGTTAACAACGACCATCAATAGTATGAGATTAAACAACGCAATTCCTAACTGTTAGCTGCAGCGTAGTGGACAATGTGTTGGACTGTGGCGTTGAAGGTCAGAGTTTTTTTTTTTTTTTTTTTTTTTTTCCTACAAGTGTTTCAGACACTCTTGTGAATTAATTTTTTATTATTTAGATTATTATTTTCGTCCAAAATGTTTGCAAAAACGTATAAAACTACAAATTTAAAGTGGGCCGTAAAACACGTCAGCGCGATTTTTATTTATTCATTTTTTTTTTAATTTTTTTTTATATTTTTTTTTAAGAAATGCGGTTGAGCCACAGTATAACACTGAACACTACAACTTTGAGGAACATCGGAACTGTCCGACCACTAAGCTTGGACTAAAATGAAACATAACACGACGCGAATGACGACACGAATGAATTCAAATGTTCAAATGTTTGTATAGGTTATGGGACTTAACTACGGGGTCATCAGTCCCTAAAAGTACAAATTACTTATCAACTAACTAAGACTAAGGTCGGTACAAATATCCATGCCCGAGGGGGGGATTCGAACCCCCGACCGTAGTGGCCGTGCAGACCGTGACTGGAGCGCCTTAGTCCCCTCGGCCACCGCGGCCGGCACGAAGGAATTGATCAGTGGCATACGGTTTTCTTGGAAGCAGAATGTGATTTGTTACAGTCGGACAGTAGCGTAACTAGAATGCGAAGCGGAAACAGTATTGGCAATTTGTATCGAGAGCGGTGCTCGGCGCGTTCTGCAGACGCGTGGGAGGAAAATGAGCGGACAGGCAGGCAGGCATACCTGTGAGCTGACGTCGTGCTGCTGGTATGCGCTGCCCTCCTGCTGTCCGGCCAGACGGGATTAATGCGGAGCAGGCCCGATAGTATCGCACAGTGTGCTCAGCGTCAGTACTAAACTGCCGGAGTCTGTCGTGCCGTTTAAATGCCTAGCGGTAACGCCGCGGGGCGTCATAAAAAAGGAAGGAACGTGTGTAAATAGTAGCGGGGCAGGCGAATGCAAGGCACGGGTTTGTTGGAGGGATTCTACTGAAGTGGAATCGGACGTATACCAACGGTACAATGTACCGTTGGCATTTAAATGTTCAAATGTTTGTATAGCTTATGGGACTTAATTATGGGATCATCAGTGCCTAAACTTACAAACTACTTATGAACTAGCTGAATGATTAATGGTAACTACACACAAACAGAATGGCTTCATATATATATACAGATGGATCCTTGACTGAAGCAAATGGAATCGCTGGTGCTGGAGCCTACAGTGAAATATTTTGTTTTTACAAAACTTTAGGACAGTATTACTCCCATTTTGATGGAGAGTTGGAGGCAATAAACCTGCTACTAAGACAATTTCTGTCTGTATCCAAAGGTCACAAAAAGGTTGTTATATTTTGTGATTCAACTTCTGCAATTGCATCCTTCCAAACACCTCAAAGTACTTGCATACATGAAATAAAATCCTCTATTGCCTCAATCACCAAAGCTGGAACTGAAATAGTTTTGCAATGGATACCAGCACATACAGGTATACATGGCAATGAAATGGCAGACTTTCTAGCCAAAAAAGGAACCAAGATTTCACAAACAAAATGACCAAAATTATCATATATCTCCGTTAAAAGACTCATCAACAACAGTTTCAAGAAGTTTTGTGACCACTTGACAACACAAGGGCAAGGAAAAACATGGCTTCTACTGTTAGAAGAGAAGAACGCACTTCCCAAACACCCACGAAGGGAAACTGTGGCTGCATTTCGAAGAATTACTGGCCACGACTGCCTTGCGGAACACCTGCACAGGATTGGAATCTTACCCTCACCGAAGTGTGTTATATGTGAAAGAGAAGACACCATTATGAACTGGGAGCATCTCAGAAACTGTGAAAGACTGCAATATTGTGACGGGGTGTCAGATGGTCAATTGTATTGGGAAGTTAGAAGACTAATGACTATGTATCAAATGTCTGAGCATTAAATAAATAAATATGCGAAGGACGGCACAAATATCCATGCCCGAGGGGGGATTAGAAACCCCGACCGTAGTGGCCGTGCAGTCCGTGATTGGAGCGCCTCAGTCCCCTCGGCCACCGCGGCCGGCCGTTGGCATTTAAACTTGAACTCATGTGGTCGGTGTTGGCGTCTACGATAATTCGGTAACTAGGCTGTTCGTAGTAGTTTACCCACCATCCTATGAGAGGGAGTTGGAAAATACGAGGCGCGTCCAGAAAGTAAGTTCCGTTTCAATTTATCTCCGCTGCATCACTGCGATTGCAGTTCCGCGCCGGCCGCGGTGGCCGAGGGGACTGAGGCGCTCCAGTCACGGTCTGCACGGCCGCTACAGCGCATGTGCGGAACTGCAAAAAATGTTCAAATGTTTGTATAGCTTATGGGACTTAACTACGGGGTCATCAGTCCCTAAACTTACAAACTACTTATGAACTACTTACGAACTAGGACGGCACAAATATCCATGCCCGAGGGGGGATTCGAACCACCGAACGTAGTGGCCGTGCAGACCGTGACTGAAGCGCCTCAGTCCCCTCGGCCACCGCGGCTGGCCGTTGGCATTTAAGGTTGAACTACTGTGGTCGGTGTTAGCGTCTACGATAATTCGGTAACAGGGCTGTTCGTAGTAGTTTACCCACCATCCTATGAGAGGGAGTTAGAAAATACGAGGCGCGTCCAGAAAGTAAGTTCCGTTTCAATTTATTCAATTTATCTCCGCTGCATCACTGCGATTGCAGTTCCGCACATGCGCTGTAGACGATGTGTATCAAGGAGAAGAACGTGCGCCATTTGGAGATCGCTGTCAGTTACGTACTCTTTGTTGTGCTTGTTTGAAATGTCGGCGCCGGCCGCGGTGGCCGAGGGGACTGAGGCGCTCCAGTCACGATCTGCACGGCCACTACGGTCGGGGGTTCGAATCCCCCCTCGGGCATGGATATCTGTGTTGTCCTTAGTAATAGCGAGTTCATAAGTAGTTTGTAAGTTTAGGGACTGATGACCCCGTAGTTAAGTCCCATAAGCTATACAAACATTTGAACATTTGATTTTGAAATGTCGGCGTTGATTGGAGATCCAATCCGAGCGTAAGCTCCGTCTCTAATGACCAAGCTGTCGACGGGACGTTAAACCCTAAGCTTCATTCTTTCCTTTACGAAATTCGGTTTTCGTCTTGCAGAAGATGTGTTGGATGTAAGCGTAGTGAGTGAGTGGGCAGTCTACAGGAGCAGCAGCTCTGCCCTGGAGGCTCCGGTAGCCGCTGGCGTGTGTGGACTCCCTCGCGCCAGTGGAGTGTAGGGAGCGTCATGTGGCCGATAAGGCGCCGGTTGCGCCGCTTCCGGCGTCCAGACGTCCACGGCAGGCGGCAACAGCGCTGGCGCCAGCCGCCGCGCCGCGCCAGTGGTCGATACGGCCGCCTAACGAACGCTTGTCCGCACATAAAGCACGGCAGCGGGGGCGTTCGCGAATGCACTGCTCCTGAGGCGTCCTTTTCACTTGCCGAGTTCCGTCGCCGAGAACGCGCTCTAACGACCTGCTTGTATCTCCAGCTCCTTCCCTTGTACTCAGAGGTCGCCGGCCCGACAGTCTGCAAATTGGCCGTTTAGGGCGTGGCGCTGCTACCTGCCATCGGGATAACGTTGTATGCAGAACGGGTCTCTACTGCAGTACAGATGCGAAGTAACGGAAACACTTGAGACTGAAATTATTATTACACACACTAGCTGAAACCCCGCTGCCTCGCATGCGTAGGCTGGTCGGTCTCCACCAGTTGTATCTTTTTAATTCTGATGAAGAATCCATATCTTAAATTTCGTAGTTATAGCTTGAAATTTCAGTTAACAGCACCATATTTTTGAAAATCACTTTTGCATCTCGTATTTCACCCCCTTATTGGTCGAATTTCCAAAAATACCGAAACACGTGTCTTTTAAATTTGAACCCCGAATCCAAATCCGAAAATTTGTAGTTCTAACTTCAAAACTGCCTAAATAGCAACATATTTCCGAAAAACACCCCCTTTCCAATTTAAGCCCCCTGATGGTTGAATTTCCAAAAATACCGAAAAATTTATTTTTTAACGTCTAACCAATTATACAAATATCAATTTTTGCAGCTCTAGCTTCAAAATTGTATCAATAGCAACGTGTTTTCAAAACGAATTTTTGATCTTCTATTTAACCATCTTACTTGTGAGATGACGGAGGTTTCAGTCATCTATCTGTATACACTGTGGAGTTTGTTTATGTTTTAGGAGGCGATCCAATTATGATATTGTAGAAAGATATAAAAGAAGCCAAGATCGCTGATCATCAATTTTTATTTAAGACGACCGATTTCGCTGATTATGTCAGCATCATTTGGTCCAATAAAATCATTTTACAAGTCAATAATCTTGTAATGTCAATCAGTTGCTATATAACATAATTTACAGTGCCTAGGTTCATTATGTCATTATAATGTTTGTATAGCTTATGGGACTTAAATACGGGGTTATCAGTCCCTAAACTTACAAACTACTTATCAACTAGCTTATCCTAAGGGCGGCACAAATATCCATGCCCGAGGGGGGATTCGAACCCCCGACCATAGTGGCCGTGCAGACCGTGCGCCTCAGCGCCTCAGTCCCGTCGGCCACCCCGGCCGGCTCATTATAATGGTAATAATTATGTTTTATTATAATGACATAGTGCACCTATGCACTGTAAATTACGTTATATAGCAACTGATTGACATTACAAGATAATGGCCTTGTAAAATGATTTTATCGGACCAGATGATGCTGACATAGTTTAGCGAAACCGGTCGACTTAAATAAAAATGATGATCAGCGATATTGGCTTTTTTATATTTTTCTACAATGTTTACACTGTGTTTAAAAAGTAATCTTTATACAGGGTGTTACAAAAAGGTACGTCCAAACTTTCAGGAAACATTCCTCACACACAAAGAAATAAAATATGTTATGTGGAAACGCTTAATTTCCATGTTAGAGCTCATTCTAGTATTTCTCTTTAAATGTAAATTGAAATAATTCGTACAGACAATTGTCAAAATACCCAATTGTTTCGTTAGTATTTACTGTAATTCCTCGATTCACGTGATTATCACTGTTAACGTTTGGGCAGGAATTGTTGGTGATGTCTTGATTGGGCTTCATGTTCTTCCATTTACGCTGACTGGAGCACGTCATCATGATTTCATACGGGATACTCTACCTGTGCTGCTAGAACATGTGCCTTTACAAGTACGACACAACATGTGGTTCACGCACGCTGGAGCTCCTGCACATTTCAGTCGACGTGATCAAAATGTTCAAATGTTTGTATAGTCTATGGGACTGAACTACGAGGTCATCAGTCCCTAAACTTACAAACTACTGATGAACTACTTACGAACTAGGACGGCACAAATATCCATGCCCGAGGGGGGATTCGAACCCCCGACCGTAGTGGCCGTGCAGACCGTGACTGGAGCGCCTTAGTCTCCTCGGCCACCGCGGCCGGCTCGACGTGATCGTACGCCTCTCAACGACTGATTTGGTGTCCGATGGATTGGTAGAGGCGGTCCAATCCCATGGACTCCACGCTCTCCTGACCTCAACCCTCTTGTCTTTCATTTATGGGGGCATTTGAAAGCTCTTGCCTACGCAACCCCGGTACCATATCTAGAGACTCTTCGTGCTTGTATTGTGGACGGCTGTGATAAAATATGCCATTCTCCAGGGCTGAATCAGCGCATCAGGGATTCCATGCGACGGAGGGTGGATGTTTGTATCCTCGCTAACGGAGGACATTTTGAACATTTCCTGTAACACTGTTTGAAGTCACGCTGGTACGTTCTGTTGCTGTGTGTTTCCATTCCATGATTAATGTGATTTGAAGAGAAGTAATAAAATGAGCTCTAAATGGAAATTAAGCGTTTCCGGACACATGTTCACCTAACATATTTTCTTTCTTTGTGTGTGAGGAATGTTTCCTGAAAGTTTGGCCGTACCTTTTTGTAACACCCTGCATATAAAACAGAGTGTCCGTATTTTCGTGTGTACGTATTGCATAAACAGTTTTGTTCCAATATTTTTCAAATTTTTGTACACCTAATCTTCAATTCATGAGGACGATCGCCGTAAGAATTACGTAAAACACATAGTTCACAAGATATGACGTCATAAATATTGAGATGCGCGAATAACTGCTGCATTAGGCGACAATGTTGCTCATTTTCTCCTAAACCAATGAACCGATTTAAACCAAAATTGGTACATGTCTGGCGGCACGACAGTGACCTCGCCAAGTCGAGCGCACGGTCGCATCATCCTTTAAATGTCTGTAAATCTATCGGACCAAACTTCGTGGTCATCAGTCCGTAGCTTACAAACTACTTAAAGCTAGGTAAACTAACCTAAGGACAACACACACATCCATGCCCCAGGGAGGACTCGAACGTCCACGGCGAGCAACCGCGCGCTCCGCAGCGAGGTGCTTTAGACCGCTCGGCTACTCCACTGCGGCTACCATCCTTTCCTCGATGCAGTAGACGGCACTTTCGACCCCCATGTATCTCAGTTGTGGGTAAAGCTAAAAGTCTGAATTTTCGGTTACTAAGAGTATCTACTATAACTAGCTATATTGTTCAAATTATACTATTCTACCCCTTATAGTTTACGAAATATTAGCAGTTGAAAGTCGCTAATTGAGACACTCACTGACTCATCGATCGTCAAAATTCTAAGGTACTTCTAGCAGACACACAAACATAAAAGTTTGTATTAGTGATTAGCCTATAATGGAAGGAAAAACATCTCTTAATATATTTATTATAGAAATAAAGATGTATAATTTTGATAGTCACTACAGATGTTGGTAGATAACTGATTAGATAAAAAATTATGACAAGGTGTTGCATAGGTGGTTCCATGAACACTAACTAAAATAACCGACTTGGTTTCCCATGAGATCTCACGACTTTTTATGGTGGAAGGAATTCGTCGCGAGACTTCCTTCCATTTGTGTACATATTACGTTTTTGGTGGGATATTCCTTTCGTGTGCTAACGATTGCTGTAGGAGTTCGAACCCCATAGGACACAGGGTTCAGCAGATATAACGTCATAAACTATAGGAGATGCAAGAAACTGCCACATAATGCGACGAGACTTTCTAAATATACTATATGAGAATGACAGTACTCAGAGACCTGCAACAAACTTTAAACATGGTAAGTCAATGCAGCTAACTGTCGAAATGATTCAGTAGCACTCTGCAACTTATAGTTTCTAAGACAAAATGTTCAAATGTTTGTAAAGCTTATGGGACTTAACTTCGGGGTCATCAGTCCCTAAACTTACAAACTACTTATGAACTTTATCAAAGCAAGACTTATTGGTCTGCGATCGTCATATGAATAAAATTCTTGAATATCAGTCTCCAGATCGCTTTTATTTTCCAAAACATGACCGGCTTCGGGACAGCTGCCCATCTTCAGATGAAATTTTTGAAGTTACAGAGTAACCTGTCCTCTGATGAATGAATGTTCACAGTCGTTACTCGTTCATCACAGGACAGGTAACTCTGTAACTTCAAAAATTTGATCTGAAGATGGGCAGCTGTCCCGAAGCCGGTCATGTTTTTGGAAAATAAAAGCGATCTGATATTCAAGAACTTTACTTATGAACTACCTTATACTAAAGACGACACAAACATCCATGCCCAAGAGAGGGATTCCAACCCCCGACCGTAGTGGCCGTGCAGACTGTGACTTGTGCGCCGCAGTTCCCTCGGCCACCGCTGCCGGCTTCTAAGACGAGTTACTAGCATATGAACATGATGTATACAAGCAGCTACAAATGAATTTGTGGTAAAATTTTGATATGTTTGAGAGAGATAATTGGAAAAATAAGGTATGTAGCTGATCAGCTACACTATGCATTAAAGGGTTATGGTAACATCTTAATTAGTTTGAGAGCTAATTGGAAAAATAAGATATGTAGCTGATGAGCTACACTATGCATTAAAGTATGTATGTTTGTATAGTCTATGGGACTTAACTACGGGGTCATCAGTCCCTAAACTTACAAACTACTTATGAATACTTACGAACTAGGACGGCACAAATATACATGCCCTATGGGGGATTCGAACCCGGAACCGTAGCGGCCGTGCAGACCGTGACTAGAGCGATTTAGTCCCCTCGGCTACCGCGGCCGGCATGCATTAAAGGTCTAAAATGTTAAGTGGATTCCTTTTCATGTTTATACTGTGGAACACCGGACGAAACCGAGCGGACATTGTATGATACGGAAATCACCGCGGTGGAGTAGCCGAGCGGTCTAAAGCGTCTCGCTGCGGAGCGTGCGGATGCTCGCCGTGGAGGTTCGAGTCCTCCCTGGGTTTGTGTTTATCCTTAGGTTAGTTTTCCTAGGTTAAGTAGTTTGTAAGCTACGGACTGATGACCACGCAGTTTGGTCCGATATATGTACAAACATTTGAACATTTGATTTGATACGGAAATCAACTAAATTAGTTGCAGAGCCCGTATTTGGCGTGGGGGTTGAAGCTATCAGAACTAACATCGCAGTTAACCTTCCGATAGGCGCGCCTTCTAGTTCAAAATGTTCAAATGTTTGTACAGCTTATGGGACTTAACTACGGGGTCATCAGTCCCTAAACTTACAAACTACCTATGAACTAACTAAGACTAAGGACGGCACAAATATCCATGCCCGAGGGGGGTTTCGGACCCCCGACCGTAGCGGCGGTGCAGACCGTGACTGGAGAGCCTCAGTCCCCTCGGCCACCGCGGCCGGCCGCCTTCTAGTCAGCCAAGGAGTTCACGCATATTTTGCAGATACCTCTTGATAATAAACCTTAAAAAGACACAAACATCAAACTTGTATCGTAAAAGAGAAGGCTAACACAAAGAGGGGGATTTCCGACTCACCCACTTTCCGAGAAAAGGATAAGAAACTTGTCGCCTCGTGTCTGACACATACGCGCGCCTGCCGGCAGGTTAAGGAACACAACGATCGGTGGAAACTGTTCGAGGATTTGTGGCGCGTCAGCCGTTGTGGCGGCGAAACTGGAGCCAGACAGGAGAGATAGGGGGGAAAAACGCATGAGTCTCCCTGGAGGCGATTTTTCCGCGCGGAGTTGAGGTGTGGTGTTGGGGGGGGGGGAGGGGGGGAGGGACATGTGGCGGAAACAGGAAGAGGCGAGGCGAGGCGAGGCGAGGCGGCACCTGCCGCGGATTTGCAAGTGGGTCGCGAGCCGCCTCCCACCACCGTGGCGCACCTGGCCTCTGGCCTGTGGGGCAGCGTTGAAGCTGTCATTACTGGACGCCTCCTCGCAGGCCCCTCACTAGTTGGCCTTGAACCTGTTTCAGCAGTTCAGTTAACCTTTTAAATCAGGCATCTTCATCTCAGGTGATTCTCGAGCACCGGGAAAAGCACCGGTGCTCTGCTGCATCGCCGGTGGTGTGGGACGCATGATGTAACCCGGGCTGGCATAGCGCTGTCACGGCAGTGGTAGCAGGGGGACGTGTATCTACATCTACATAGATACTCTGCAAATCACATTCAAGTGCCTGGCAGAGGGTTCATTAACTACTTTCATAACTTTTCTCTACCGTTCCATTCTCTAATAGCGCGCGGGAAGAAAGAACATCTAAATCGTTCCGTTTTCGATCTGATTTCTCTTATTTTATTGGGATGGTCATGTCTCCCTAAGTAGGTGGGTGCTAGCAAAATATTTTCACATTCAGAAGTAAAAGTCGGTGATTGAAACTTCGGAAACAGATCACGCCGCAATGAATAACGCCTTTCTTTTAATTCAATTCGTGCAACATTTCCGTCACGCTCCCCCCCCCCCCCCCACCGTAACGTGATAAAACAAAACGAGCTGCCCTTCTCTGAACCTCCTCAATATCTTCCGTCAGTCCCACCTGGTGAGGGTCCCACAAGGGGCAACAGTACTCCAGGAGAGGACGCACAAGTATGATGTAGGCAGTCTCTTTGGTGGAGCTGGTGCATCTTCGAAACGTTCTGCCAATGAAACATAACCTTTGATTCGCCTTCCCCACAATATTTTCTATGTGTTCTCTCCAGTCAAAATTGTTCATAATTGTAACTCATAGGTATTTGGTAGAATTTACGACCTTAAGGTTTGACTGATTTATCGCTTAATTGAAGTTCAGCGGATTTCTTTTAGTGGTCATGTGTATTACTTCACACTTTTCTTTATTTAGTGTCAGTCGCAACGCTTAGCGAGGCGAAAACCAATAATTATAATACCAATGTTTCTGTATAGACAGAAAAAAATAGTCTTATTGCGCTCCTTATTTTGCACTAATTTTCAACATTGATTGTTGATATTGAGTATCTTTTTGAACCCACTAATTTTCCCATATTAGGCACAATCGTTTTGTATTTACAGAATATATGACATAAACTGTAGACTGCTGACGAAGATACGAGCTTATGGAATAGGTTCACAGAGTCGTGACTGGATGGAAGACTTCCTAAGTAATAGAACACAGTGCGTTGTTCTCGACGGCAAGTGTTCATCAGAGACGAGTGTATCGTCAGGCGTGCCCCATGGAAGTGTGATAGCACCGCTATTATTTTCTATCTACATAAATGATCTAATGGACAGAGTAAGTTGTAATTTGCGGCTGTTTGCTGATGATGCTGTGGTGTATGGGAGGGTGTCGTCTTTAACTGACTGTAATAGCTTACATGTTGATTTAGACAAAATTTCTAGTTGTTGCGAAGAATAGCAGCTAGCTCTCAATGTAGAAAAATGTAAGGTGATGCGCATGAGTAGGAAAAACAATCCTATAATGTTCGAATACAGCATTAGTAGTGAGCTTCTTTATGATGTCGCGTCGTTCAAATATCTAGGTGTAACATTGCAGAGCGATATGAAATGGAACGAACATGTAAGGACAGTTGTGAGTAAGGCGGACAGCCGACTTCGGTTTATTGGGAGAATTTTGGGAAGATGTACTTCACCTGTAAAGGAGACGACGTATAAAACGCTTGTACGACCACGTCTTGAGTATTGCTCAAGTGGGACCCGCAGTAGATCAGTTTAAAGGAAGACATAGAGGCGGTTCAGAGGCGAGCTTTTAGATTTGTTAGCGGTAGGTTCGACCAATGCGCGAGTGTCACGGAAATGCTCCGGCAACTCATTTGGGGATCGCTGGAAGAAAGACGACGTTCTTTTCGTGAATTTCTGTTGAGTAAATTTAGAGGGCCGGAATTTGAAGCTGAGTGTAGTACGATCTTGCTGCCACCTATTTACATTTCGCGTGGTGATCACAAAGACAAGATAAGAGAAACTAGGGCTCGTACGGAGGCATATATGCATTCTTTTTTTCCTCGTTCAATTTGGGAGTGGAATAGGAAAGGAAATGCCTAGTAGTGGTACAGTGTACCCTCCGCCACGCACCCGTGTCTCCTGCTTTTTAGGAAGTTGTGCTGACAACTTTTTTTTTTTTTTGGGTCTATGGTTACTTCTCGTCCTTGCGGACGCTGATCGTGTTTGTTCGTTTTGGTTCTACGTGTTCTTTGGCTCAGCTTCTTTATTACAGAGAGCGTTGAGCCCTCTGACCGGGCGCGCTGAGCCACGGCCCCCGGCTACTGGGCACACAGTGCTCACCGCACCTGCAAGGACTAGCTAAGCACGCCTCCTGTCAGACACAAATTCCCAGCTTTACCCTACCCACAGTACTCAAACTCGTAGTTTCAGAAACTAATATCCGTAAAAATAAAGTTCCCAAACTTGCCCTCCTCCCCAATCGCAGTTGATGTTCTGTAAATATGAAAGAATAACAATTGCAGGAACAGAAGTGACGTCTGTTTCTTCGAAACAGACTCCACACACACACACACACACACACACACACACACACACACACACATATATATATATTACACCGGTGACGGACAATGATCCCTTAGTTAGTGGGGAGGGGTGGGCAAGTTTCTGGCGCTTACTCTTTCGGGAATTACTTTCAAAGTTCGAGTATTATGGACAGGGTAAACCTGAGAATTTGTGCCTTACGGAAGGCGTGCTTAGGTAGTCCTTGCATGTGCGCTTGTCACTATGTTCCCAGAGATGTAGTGGTCTGCGCAACTGCCTAGAAACCAGGAGACCCGGGTTCGAGTCCCAACTAGGTGCACATTTTCAGCTATTCCCATTCGCACTTGATGCCATATATTCTGTTCTTTCGGAACGGATTCCACATGCACATACAATCGTGTTGGCACTTCAAATTCGAAATACAGCTTGCAACGATGCATTAAACTCGAGCTTGTTCTTGCTTTGTTAATATTAAATACATTTGTTCACAAGTGAACGTTATTCAGAACATTTGAAATGTTCAAATGTTTGTTAAGCTTAAGGGACTTAACTGCGGGGTTATAAGTCCCTATCGGAACATTGCTACACATTTTAGGGCAAGGGCATCATGTAAATGAACTTCCCACCGCCATAACATCCATCACCCACCACACAGCCATGTATTATGTACAGCGTGTGGTATCTGCCCCTGAAACTTTGAAGTAACAGTGACGGGAATGTAGTTTAAATTGATTTGGACGCAGCTGGTTTCAACGATTCGAATGCACGATAGCAAAAACTATTGTTCCATTTAAAAAATTATATCTTTGTGCTGTAACTCTTTGGAAAATGATACAATAAACTATGTTCACAGCTCCGCAGAAAGTGTAACATTTCTTGTGTTGACCTACCGCATTAAAATTTCCCGTCACCTATTATTTTATAAGTTAGAGAAGGAAACACACTTAGTGAAACACCCTGTATATATAAATTGAGGTGCTTTTGCCTGTATTTCAATCTGCAGTCAAAACCACACATCGCAAACAAATAGTGTTTGTATGTGGTAGAAGGTATTAGTCTCCCATTGTGCACTATGGTGGTAGAGGGTTGATAACGATAAGGGGGTGGAAGATATGGGAGTTGAAAATTACCGACTTATATAAAAATTCTACGTGTGGTTGTGAATATTTTGCTCTTCAGCAAAAACTAAACATTTGAGACGAACGATCAGTGTTGTTTCAGTACAAAGTCTCCCTTTGTACAACATAGCAGTTCCGTGTCGATAGCTATAAGAGGGTGGAAGATATAGTGGTTGAAAGGCGTTAGCTTATAGAAAATTCGAACTGAAGACTAGCGATGACTTTTGACAGTATAATAAATAGCAAAGAGGTTATATATAGCGAAACGTGATGCACATGCTTCAGTTGTTTCTACAAGAAGCGAACGAATAAAGAAAAATATTTGCATATAGGAGTTTGAAAAGTAAAACTATCAAGAAAGGTGGCAAAGCATATGAAAGAAATTTCGCGTTTTTTATCCGTTTCTAAAACAGAAAACGACCCTGGAAAGTGAATCAACAGACGATAGAAACTTGTAGACGTTGTTTATCTTACACTTTAGGCATCAGTGATTTTTCGATATTCCCAACCCTAAAGGGGTGAAATAGGAGATGAACGGTTTGTTTGAAAATACGTTGCTGTTACGGCAATTTTAAAGCAAAAAATACAAAACTTCGGATATAGATTTTTGATTCGAATTTTGAAAACACGTGTTTCGATATTTTTGGAAATTCAATCATTAAGCGGGCGAAATAAGGAAAAATATTTTAAGGGTGCTACTATTTTGATGCTAGAAATGTGAAAAATTGGGTTTGAACCATGCTTATAATTTTAAAAAATGTGTTTCGGGATGTTTCGAATTCTGCCATCAATGGTGCAACTGGGGGTGGCAAGTTGTATCAAAACAATGGATTAGGAAAGCATTTTTAAAACTAAGCCTATGAACATTTATATTTAGAAGTTGAAAAAACCAATATCTACACGTGTGAAGCAGCGGGAATGAAGCTAGTTTCATAATAAGGTTAAAGCAGTCAACAATCCGAAGATTGATTTGAACACCTTAGTGCTTTACTAGGGGTTGTCGTGCTTGGAGATGGTATGCTGTTGCCTTCTGCCAACCTTCGAACTTACTACCCTGCCATTTAGAGGGGACCTAGAGTTTAACGTGCATTCTGAACCACGGTGGTACTAGAAATTTTTCACAAGAGCAACAGCCCGAGAGGTGAAAGAAGTGGAAAGTGACACATAAAAATCATAGGACCTGGCGGGAATCGAACCCGCGATCTTTTGAATTATAGGCTAGCACTTTTTTTTTTTTTTTTTTTTTTTTTTTTTTTTTTTTTTTTTTTTTTTTTTTTTTTTTTTTTTGCTCTATGGGTAGTTCTGTTTATTGCGGACGCTGATCGTATTTGTTCGTTGATGTTCAAAGTGTTCTTGGCTCAGCTTTTTTATTACAGAGGGCGTTGAGCCCCCTGACCGGGCGCGCTGAGCCACGGCGCCCGGCACCACTGTGCTACCCAGCCTAATAAATGGTATTCCTGTAGACTTCTCGTCTTCAGTTCTATATTTGCCACTTCTTTATACTGATTTCCGTTTTTAGCTCATTGACTGTATATGCACGTTGTGTGGAAAAACATGCCCATATCAGTGGCAGCGAAGCTGTTCTTATTCCTCTATTTACCTGTCTAAGTTAGTAAAAAAATTTCATAAAACGTAATGTGGTAGAAACACTAGTTTTGAATAAAATTCAAAGGATGAAATATTTGTAAATCTAAGGGACTTAACTACGTTGGTTATTACTCCCTACGCTTTCAAACTGCTTAAACTGACTTATGCTAAGAACAACACAAACACCGATGCCTGAGGGAGGACTCGAATCCCCGACGGCGTACGGCCGCGCGCACCGCAGCATGACTAATGTGAGTCAGCTTCTACGAAAGCTGTGGCCAAATGTATGAAGTTCACAAAACCTCGAATCAGGTCGCAGGCACAATACGTGTGACACTGCTGAACAGGTGTTACTGTAAAATTTCATATTAAAACTTTCTGATACGGGCTTATTTGTGTATGTTATGTAGACTGTGGATGTACTCTTGTAGCGTTTCCCCAACTGGTTTGGTGTGACGTTTGTAAGAATGTAGAGCACGTGCGGGCGAAACTGACGGCTGGGGAGCGGCAGCCCTTTTCACTCTCTTTCATAAGACCTCCTGACTCAGCTGCTTGACAGCGTGAGTTCATCAACAAGCAACTTGTCGGACAGGTTCGCACGCATGCCTCGGGCAGTGCTCTGTTTATCTGTTTCTGTATAATTCTGCACCCATTATGAATAAAAACACAACGAAATTTACGACAGTGACTGGCAGTGGGCGTTGAATGGAAGTTGAAAATTGTGGCAGGATGGGATTCGAAGTCGGATCTCCTGCTTACTCGCCATTCGCGCTTACCACTACGCCATATGGTCAGAGTCATCACCGCGACTGCACGGACTACTGAGGCACGGCTTCCGCAAGATGCAAAGTCTCAGCTTATATAGCCACTGCTGACGTAGTGCCACTGCGTATTTCGCTCATTACTTGCGACATTTAGTTGGCTACCGCGAGGATTCGAACCTGGTGTTCAGCCGCGCTTTACTAAATGATCACTGCCCCTCTGCGCCTTTTATACAGGGTGATTCGCGAAGATATGCAACTATTGTAATATACGAGGCGCGTCCAGAAAGTAAGTTCCGTTTCAATTTTTCTCCGCTGCAGCGCTGCGATTGCAGTTCCGCACACGCGCTGTAGACGATGTGTATCAAGGAGAAGAACGTGCGCCATTTGGAGATTGCTGTCAGTTACGTACGCTTTGTTGTGCTTGTTTGAAATGTCGGCGTTGATTGAAAATCCCGCCGCCTGTTTCTGAATGCGATGAAAGTGAAACCAAGTGAAATTTATCGGCAAATTTGCGATGTTTACGGATCAAATGCTATGAGTGATTCGATGGTGAGAAGATATGTCCGACAGTTCAATGGCGGGCGTAGTGATGTGCACGATGAAGAACGAAGTGGGCGTCCACCTTTGGTTACAGAAGAACTGGTTCACGTGATTGGATGACAAGATCCAGGAAAACCGCAGGTTTACAATTAGTGCTCTCACTGTGGACTTCCCCCAAATTTCACTGTTTCCAACTAGTTGAAGACACAGGCGGCAGATTTCTATGAAGGAGGTATACAAAACCTGGTGCCACGCTATGACAAATGCCGGAAAATTTTCGGCAGTTATGTGGAAAAGTATTTTAAGAGTTGTAGAATTTTGAGCAATAAAAATTTCTTCTGTATCTGTGTTCAATTTCATTTTATCACCAAACGGAACTTACTTTCTCGACGCGCCTCGTATTACTCTACTCGTGAAATTAAAGAAAAAAATGTTGATATAAATATAGGTCCGCAAATGTTTCGTTTAAGTTACGGCTAATGTAAGATTTTCTCTGAAAACCTCGCTAATTTGAAGGTCTTTTAAAACTGTACGAGATTAAAATAAAGAACGATTTCCGTTTAGTTTATTGTTACTGATTTGATGAATCTGCAGTAGTTTTCCAGAAATTCCAGAGATGCAAATAAAGAATTTGGAAAAAAATGTAATTTAATAATTTCTTGGCCCAATTTCTTTTAAATCCTAGACAACTGTACAAACTTTACAACAAAAATTGAAGGGAACATAATATTGTAAAATGATGGTAATAAAGTTAACTAAAACTGTATCTATGTGCCAGATAATCCGTTTTTTCTTAATAGCATAGCACACATGAATTCATGTCACACCGGGAAAGATAAAGCTCAGGTGTAAGGAACTTGACTGGTTGCCAACTTTCTTAATGGAAAGTAAACAATTTTACTTGTTAATTCATAAAATGCAGCAACCAGTTGCTTGTAGTTATTTATTTTTGACGACCGGTTTCGGGCGCTTGAGTGCCCTTCTTCTGGTCTCTATACAGGCAAACAAGTGCATTGGTATTACAGTAAAGGATATAAAACGTACAAAAGTTGGTTACAGAAATTGGAAATTGTGAGTATAAAAGTATTCGACATGAGAGTGAAAGTTTATAAAGCTAATACAATAAGTGATGCAGTTTTGAAACAAATAAATATTTACAAGCAATGGATAAAATACTTCAAATTTACTTGTATAATCTCTTGAATTTTCTTGTAAAATTTGTGGAAAACTATTCCAGATACACGTCTGGGAAATGTTTTATTACTGTCACCAGATCAATAATAACAAAATATTTGGAAATGGTGCTTTAAACTCGTACAGTTTTGGGATGATTTCATATAAACGAGACGGCCAAATTTCAGGCAAAATCTTTTATTAGCTGTAACTCCGTAACTAAACATTTGCGGACGTATGTTGCCAGAACATTTTTGTTTAGTTGCAGAATAACATATTAAAATATTTGCGTATCTTCGTGACTCACCCTGTATACGAGGCGCATCCAGAAAGTAAGCACCCCCTCCCTTATTTTTATGTAGTTATTTATTTTTGTTTAAAGAAAATACAACACAGTTACACGAAAATTTATTGGCCACGATACAGCAATTTTAATGCTATTTTTAGACATATTCACCCAAAGAATTAAGACCCTTGTCATGTCGTGCGATCAAATTTTCAGTTCCTGTGTCAGAGTTTGCCACCTGTGACACTCGTCTTTAGCTCTTCGTCGTTGTCAAAACATTGTCTGGAGGGCATGAATTTTTATTGAAGTTCAGGAAGAGACGGAAATAGCTTGGAGTAAGGTCAGGACTGTATGCTGGATGATCAATCATCTTCCAACCGAACTTCAGCTATACAGCTGGTGTGCCTCTAGCCGGCTGGAGGCTAGCGTTGTCAAGGAGCATCACCTGCAGTCAGCATTCCACTGCTCTTGTTCTGAATGGCACGTCACAGTTTCCGCACTGTGTGAGATTACCGCCCAATAGAAATATTGGTAATTAATAGCATTTATAATTAAACAGTATGAAGTTCACTGCAAACATTGACCATGCCAATGCACTAAATGTTACACAATTTTAATCACGTTGGTGGCTTGTTCCAGCTTACGATTTTCCAGTTTTCGTTTCCGGTGAGGGGATTCAAAAATGTTCAAATGTCTGTAAATCTATCGGACCAAACTGCGTGGTCATCAGTCCGTAGCTTACAAACTACTTAAACCTAGGTAAACTAACCTACGAACAAATACACACACCCATGCCCCAGGGAGAACTCGAACCTCCACGGCGAGCAACCGCGCGCTCCGCAGCGAGACGCTTTAGACCGCTCGGCTACTCCACCGCGGCCCGGTGAGGGGAGAGAGGGACAATGGCGAGTGCCAGGCACAATGCAGTGCACAGCGTGAAATAAAATATTCTAATACTACTGGCATTTGAAGTAATACGATGCAGTTAGGAACCTTTAAGGCCATCATTACAAAATAGCCTTTCGATAAATAAACAATACATTAGCTGATATAGTCACATCTGGCATAATATGTTTAATTTACAATGAAAAGTAATAAATTACCAATGAATACAAGACAGTTACACAACTAGCATGGCAATGTTTGTTTATAAAAATATTATATTAAACATTTCTCATTTTATTTTTCAATTAATCTTGTGTATTTTATCTTGAAGTAGTCAGTTAAATCACTTATCTGTGATATAAGAAATTGCACGATTATGATAAACAGTACAAAGGATGCAAACGTAGGCTTCCGCGGCTGTTGTCACTATCAATAAAATTCTTCTGGGTGTGAAACCGCGTCGTCATTTTATAAATTCCACCGACGTTTCGGCCACTGTTACAGACACAGACCCTGATGAAGGCCGCCTGCAACAGTTGCCGAAACGTCGGTGGAATTTATAAAATAACGATGCGGTTTCACACCCAGAAGAATTTTATTGATAGTACAAAGGATGTTTATACCAATATAAAAACCTAAGAAGAAATTTGTTTAATGTGTAGTATAATTATTTTTGATTTTAAGTAAACTTTTAGAAATGTATTGGCTGAGCGCTGTACGTTGGAAGTCGGTTAGAACAGCTCACATGGGGAAGTTATGACGTAGGGAAAAAAAACCGGGTGGTTGAGCTTTCGGCACGCGCGCGTGAGAGGGTTTGGAAGTGACGAGGCGGGAGCAAGTGGGGTAGCTGGCCGGGCGGCGTCGCTCTGCAGCAGTCGGCATGTGTACCTCGAGGTGGAGGTTATAGATTTGTGTGTGGCAATCGCCACGTGTTGTTGCTCGTCGTAGACTGCACCAAGTTGAATCGAGTGCTACTGTGTGTTTGTGAATATTTAGCCGGTGGAACAAGGTGTGCATCGCACTGAATTAAAGTGACTGTGTTTTGTTAATGTAACACGTGTCATCGCATGGGCATGAACATAAACAGTGTTTGAGACAGGCACATGGTGTGAAAAACAATTTGCGACAAATATTCATTTTGTCTGGGGGCTCACGAGCTATAACTTTGTTTGATAAATGTGTCGACGTACAGCCACGTGTCAGCCACAGGGTTCTAATATTGTGAAATAAACAACATAAAGTGAACTTTCACGTGTTTTCAAAAATAATAGTTAGTACACCCTTTTCTCTCATGAACTTGATTTTATTATGAATTTGTTTTGTAAATCATATGCAGGGAAGGAAAGCTGCGAACGTATGATATCATCCCCTAGAAAACGAGTCGAACAGTCGCAATCGCAGTTCCAGTGTTTCTGCATGTTTAGGAATTTGGTTCGCAGTTGGTGGTTGTGAGTTTTAAAAATTAATCTTTCCGTATTTTAAACTCTCACCCCGACCTTCACTCTAGCAACTGTTTGACAGTAATCGTCAGCGTCCACTGTTTCACCTCTGAGCAGTAAGTCGACGATCAGAATTTCCTCCTGTTCCAGAACAGCGTCCACAGAGATACAGTGTGTTTGAATTTCGTATCGACCGGACGCCAATGCACTGACTGCTGATTGGTGTCAGGGCAAAGTGAAAAACGACGTCTCATCGCCCGTGAGATTCTGTCGAGTAACTCGCGGCCGTCAGCACCGCTCCAGAAGCGTCAGTGCTGCTCCTGAGTGTTCCGCTTTGTGCTCGGATGTCAGGTGTTTCAGCACCCAGCTGTCACAGAGTTTCTTGAACAGCTGGCGCTTAGTGACATTGTCTGCAACAAGAATTGCGATATCCGCGGAGCACAATAATCGTAAAGTGACGGTTGAGCAAAATGCGCTGCCGCACCAGCTCAGTCGTGTGATCGTTGCTGAGGGTCAGTCGCTCATGATTGGAGCCTGTATATTCATGCAAATGCGTATTAAATACACGTTCGCATGTTTTTAGCAATTTAAATATTTATAAGATTTTTTCATATAACAACAGGTTTTGGTCATTTTTACAGAATGTTGTATCGTTTTATGACTTCAGTCCAAGCTTGAGTTTTACTGATATTTCATCACACCAATTACGGCGAACGAGCAGAACATAAGTAATTTTTCGCTCAGTTTTCATACTGTCTTCATGTGCCATATTTCGACTCAGTAGATGTCGGCACTAGTCAGTATATTTTGTAGTATCTCTCACTGTTGATACGCCTTGCTATCTACGTTAAGTGGTACAAGTTGCTACACATGATCTATGGTGCATTACAGGTATGTTTCCGTCACTCGGTAACATATCGTAAATTTCACGAGATTAATTACGTTAACGTCTGGTTACATCATTCTACTGAAGAGCCCTAAATTACTGGATCCTAATGGATTTTTCTTTTCTCTTTGTCTTTACTTGTAGACAGTTTTGCAGTCACAAAATGATCAAATGTCAATCAAAGCTACGAAAAAGAGAGGCAGATTAGTGTTTAACGCACCGTCGAGAGCGTGGTCATTAGAGGCCGAGCTTACGCTCGGGTTGTTTCGATCAGGATGGGGAAGGAATCGGCCGTGCCCTTTGAAAGGAACCATCCCGGCATTTGCCTAAAGTGATTTAGGGAAATCATGGAAAACCTAAATCTGGATGGTCGGAGGTGGATTTGCACCACCATCCTCCCGAATGCGTGTCCAGTGTGTTACCACTGAGCCACCTCGCTAGCGCAAAAGCTACAAATGTGTAGGCAGACCTTGAAACACGTCCACTAAATGTGTGGTCGTGTTCCATTTTGATTTAATTCATTAACTTAAAGTGTTTCTGCAACATTAATGCTATCTATTTGTGGGTTAAGTATTTTATTCCTTTTATTAAAGACCAATGCCCCATGTTTATATATGTTTGCCGCCCCCCCCCCCCCCCCATTTATAATATATGTTTCCATCCGCGTGATTGAACTTGTGTGTTCATGTGAATGTGAATGTGTGCTCTTAATAATGACTGACTGCCGCCCAATGGCTTGCAGTCGCCGCCTCCCGCTTTAGGCCTCGTTTTGCTGTAGTTAAGAATGCATGGCTTCGTTTGTCGTCTGCGCTAGCGTCTGCAGGGTGGCAAGAGACAAGCTTACTTGGCAAGAACACGAGGTGGCCGTGTTATTAGTTTCGTACCAACCTAATCTTGGACGAAAGAGGTGACAGGAAACCTCTCTGGGAGCGGTTGAAGAGGAAATTGACTTGGCCAGGTAGCAAGGGTTGGTAAACACTAGTCTCTGAACGCACTCTGCGTCGCTTTAGCGCGCTCTACATCCGGTGTATGGCGGGGGGAGGTTTTTCCGAGGCCTTACAGCTTCAGTCTTCACTCTTCATTCTGGCTCCGACGACTGTGCAAGTAAGTACTCGCCGAATCATATTGAGGGGAAGGCATGCTATGAGGACTTTACTTTCTTTGTGATCAGGCAGTCTTGGTTTTTCAGTGATAGTTCTCTGGAGTAATTCTTTCGCTATGCGAGGCGAAGTAAATTCAGTGTAAATTTATTATTTGCATTTTCATTCCGGTGATGATTGTGTGTCCGGTTTTTGCTCAAGTTAGAATACACGTGTGTGGCCTTCAGCCTTGGTGTAAATTTAGTGTGTTTGACTTTTCTTGCTGCTTTTAACTAACGTTTAATGTCACGTATGTATCCGCGAGTATGCTAAATATTTCTTAGATTTTCTTATTTGATTCCGTCTATATGACTTATTGCAGCACATGCTTTCGTAACGGACGTTACTTCGGCCTACAGCCATGGTTTTATTAATACTAACTTTCTTCTATACGAATTCTCGCGTGTGCTATATTCGCTTATTCTGAATTAATTTTCTTTGTAAATTCTATGTAATTCACCGTGGCCGCACACCACATGGTACTTAAAAATAGTATGCCGCTGCCATCCCACAGGTGAGTTTATTTTAGTGCACAGTATATTTAAAAATTTGTGATCAAGACACCTGCCATCTCGTCGAGACGACGCCGACGATTCGTTTCGCCGCTGCTTTCATGTGTTCCAGGATTGTGATGAACTGCCAAGATTTATGCTTGTGTCTGTGAATGAATGAATGTGCATTCAGCTACCCATTGTGTATTTGAAAATTGCCTCCCACATTACCTATATAGATAAAGGGCAGAAACAATATTAATACGGACAGTAATTATGTGTTTTAATTCACTCTTGTACAAGGTATGTGCTTAATTTGGTCTCCCCACATTTATTTACTTGTTATTTTACTGAAAAGATTACGATTTCAAAGTATCAAACCTCTGCTTTATGATTTCATGCTCCCCGTCCCATGTTTAATTATCTATTCCTTTTTTTAAACATTGATTTTGTGTTTGTTAAAACGTTGGATGTTCCCTTAAGGAGTGAGCAGTTAGATAAATTTCCGTTGCGCATGTACTGTGGCCACTCATAGACTCATTTAGAGCAGCAGTGAGCGTCTTAACTTAAATTCGCAGATCTCAACTGCCCGAGATTTTGCTTATTTTAATAACAGGCTACTTTCAACCTAATTTACATTAAATCGAACTTGACAAATTGTCCTGCGGCAATAGCGAAGCTGGAAGTCACAGGCCTACCACCCGAGAAGAATTTGAAAAATGTTTACACTCGTCTTATGGAGAAGTAGGTGTTGCTGCAAAACAAAAACTGAAGTGTTATCAAATAAAATCATGATTTTGATTTCCTTAAGATGGCAAAATAATTTTGTGGAGAGTATTCAAGGAAACTTTAGAAGTGATCTCACTGCTCTGACTTGCTCCGAAATTTCCTCTTTAAAATATGCACCTGTAGTTTTGTGTGATGTAGGAAGATAATTTTCTGTGTACAGGACTGTTCCTACTGCTAAACATATGAGCTGAAGTGTAGAAAATTTGCAGAAACCATTTTATGTACTGTTTTAGAAGAAAATTGAACGGAATATTGATTCTGCTAATGTGTTTTTTTGTTTTTTTTTTTTTTTTTTGTTTTTTTTTGCATCATTCTGAATATTTGGTGATTTGATACTGCATGAATGGATGCATTTTTTATCGTTTGATAGTGCATGAAAATGTGGCCCCTATTTTATACCCGTTTACGAGACAGAGCTGCCGATGAATTTAGGTGAATGCTGTATTTCGCGCGAAAAGAAACATTATCAGTGATAAAAGCAGGGAGAACGAATAAAAGACCACATTTCGGGACACGGCTGCCGCGTTACTGCTACCAGGCGGGACTTATCCGCCGAAATGTTACTGTAACGTATTAAATTCAAATGTTCAAGTGCTTGTCAATCTACGGGATCAAACTACGTAAACTAACCGAACGATACACACACAACCATCATCGAGAAAGGACACGAACCTCCGGTGCGAATACCCTCGCAGTCTCTGAAGCTCTCGGCGTTTCCGGCGCGGTGACACGTAATTGATTTGTTTCCCGGCTAAATAAGAAATATCGGGAAACTACCTTTCCGGATATGCCACGTATACAGGGTGTTACTAAAAGGTACGGCCAAACTTTCAGGAAACATTCCTCACACACAAAAAGAAAATAATTTAATTTCCACGTTAGAGCTCATTTTAGTATTTCTCTTTAAATGTAAATTGAAATAATTCGTGCAGACAATTGTCAAAATACCCAATACGAGAATCCGCACGTAATTGTGCAATCACGTCATCAACACAGATTTTCTGTGAACGTTTGGGCAGGAATTGTTGGTGATGTCTTGATTGGGCCTCTTGTTTTTCCACCTACGCTCACTGGAGCACGTCATGATGATTTCATACGGGATACTCTACCTGTGCAGCTAGAACAAGTGCCTTTACAAGTACGACACAACATATGGTTCATGCACGATGGACCTCCTGCACATTTCAGTCGACGTGTTCGTACGCTTCTCAACAACAGATTCGGTGACCGATGAATTGGTAGAGGTGTACCAATTCCACGGCATCCACGTTCTCCTGACCTCAACCCTCTAGACTTTCATTTATGGGGACATTTGAAAGCTCTTGTCTACGCAGCCCCGGTACCAAATGTAGAAACTCTTCGTGCTCGTATTGTGGACGGCTGTGATGCAATACGCCATTCTCCAGGGCTGCATGAGCGTATCAGGGATTCCATACGACGGAGGGTGGATGCACGTATCCTCGCTAACGGAGGACATTTTGAACATTTCCTGTAACAAAGTGTTTGAAGTCAGGCTGGTACGTTCTGTTGCTGTGTTTCCATTCCATGATTAATGTGATCTGAAGAGAAGTAATAAAATGAGCTCTAACATATAAATCAAGCGTTTCCGGACACATGTCCACATAACATATTTTCTTTCTTTGTGTGTGAGTAATGTTTCCTGAAAGTTTGGCCGTACCTTTTTGTAACACCCTGTATGTATCGGGTGTGGCAGGGAGCGTTATAAGCTAGTCCGTGCATTTGTGATCAGCTTGTCGACCAAACGTAGTGGTCAGCGCCACTGTCTAGTCAGTAGGAGACCCTGATCCGAATCGAAGCCAGTGTCATAATTATATTCACTTGTGGTGTGCTTGTCGTTACTGGTTGTGCCGTGAACAACAACCGGAGAAAACGAGGATTCTGTTATGGCGAACACGTCGTCATTCGTTCTAAACAGCCGGCCCTATCTGACAAGCAAAATTCGCGCAGGAAGCGCTCCTTCTCAGGAAGTCCGGAAGTGTGTGTGTGTGTGTGTGTGTGTGAGTGCAGCTTCCCGTGCACCTGCCGCCTGCTGCTTTTTGCACCGCCGCGAATACCGGACAGGAAGTCTGCGCCTGCGCCGTGGCGGCAAATTGGACGACGGGGTGCAGCACAACGGCCGCCCAGCGAAACTGTCTGCCGACCGGATAGCGCCGAGGCTCAAATAATCCATCGTTCTCCCGTAACATCATGCGGCATGCAGTAGTTCCTCTTATACGAAGCCGGGCGGGACAGCTTCCGTTATTTCTGACCGGCAACACTCCAAAAATAATTTTATAATATTTCTACATTTTAAGTAATTCAAATCGAAAGTTGTTGTTGTTGTGGTCTTCAGTCTGCAGACTGGTTGGATGCAGCTCTCCACGCTGCCCAGTCCTGGGCAAGTCTCTTCATCTGAGAATACGTTCGGCAACTTACATCCTTTTGAATCTGCTTACTGTATTCGTCCCTCGGTCTCCCTCTGCGATTTTCACCCCACACACTTCTTTCTAATGCTAAGTTGACGCCGCGGTGGAGTAGCCGAACGGTCTAAGGCGTCTCGCTGCGGAGCGCGCGGTTGCTCGCCATGGAGGTTTGAGTCCTCCCTGGGGCATGGGTGTGTGTGTTGTCCTTAGGTTAGTTTACTTAGGTTTAAGTAGTTTGTAAGCTACGGACTGATGACCACGCAGTTTGGTCCAATAGATTTACAAACATTTGAACATTTTGAACTAAGTTGACGATTCCTTGATGTCTCAGAATGTGTCCCACTTAGGATATGCCAGAAACTTCTTTTCTCACCGATTCGGTTAAGCACCTCATCTAATTTTCATCATTCGTCTATAGCATCACATTTCAAAAGCTTCTATCATCTTTTTATCTGAGTTCCTTATCGTCCACGTTTCACTCCCATACAGTGCTACACTCCAGACAAATACTTTCAGAAATGACTTCCTAACATTTAAATTAATATTGGATGTTAACAAGTTTCTTCAGAAACGCTTTTCTTCCATAGCCATTTTGCATTTTATATCTCCTTTACTTCGGCCATCAGAAGTTATCTTGCTACTCAAATAACAAAACTCATCTACTTTTACTGTCTCATTACCTAATATAATTCCTTCAGCATCACCTAATTTTCTGTCAGTACATTCCATTACCCTCGTTTTACTTTTGTTAATGTTAATCTTATATCTTCCTTTCACGACACTGTCCATTCTATTCAATTGCTGTTCCAGATCCTTTGAAGTCTCTGACAAAATTACTATGTCATCGACAAACCGCAAACTTTTTATTTCTTCTCCCTGAACTTTAATGCCCTCTCCAAATTTCTCCTTCCATTCGTTCACTGCCTGCTCAATGTAGAGATTGAAAAACATTGTGGAAAAGCTAAAGCTACAGCTCTGTTTTACTCCCTTCCCAACCTCTGCATCCCTTTCTTGCCCTTCGACTCTAATAACCGCTGTCTGGTTTTTGTATAGGTTGAATATAACTCTTCGCTCCCTATATTTTACCCCAGCTACCTTCAGAATTTGGAATAGTGTATTACAGTCGACATTGTCAAAAGCTTTCTCCAAATCGACAAAAGCTAAAAACGTAGGTTTCCCTTTCATTAGCCTATCTTCTCAGATAAGTCGTAATGTGAGTATTGCCTACCGTGTTCCTACATTTCTCCTAAATCTAAACTGATTTTCCCCGAGGCCAGCTTCTACCAGGTTCCATTCTCCTGTAGATGATTCGTGTTAAAATTTTGCAACCATGACTTATTAAACTGATGGTTCGTAATTTTCACACTTGTCTGCACTTGCTTTCTTTGTAATTGGAATTACGATATTCTTCTTGAAGAGCTTTTTGTAGAGCGTTAGGGAGTTAACTACGGGGTCATCAGTCCCTAAACTTACAAACTACTTACGAACTGATGACCTCGTAGTTAAGTCCCTTAAGCTCTACAAACATTTGAACATGAACGTCAGAGACGTTTACAAAAGCCAAACAAATCTGCTGTGGCCGAACACTGTCTTGACACAGATCACGCTATGGAATACAACAAAACGGAAATTCTGGCATGCACTTCCAATTACTGGGAGTCTGTTATCAAGGAAGCGATAGAAATAAAACTAGGTGACAACCTTATGAATAGTGATGGATGCTTCTGCTTAAATTCCGCTTGTGATCCTGCTCTCTCACTGCTCAAAAAACATAGGGACAAAACTAATCCGACCTCATCTGTCGAGAGCTGATGTTTATTATCGATATTCTGACCGGTTTCATTTTTGGTGGTGTCGACGATGTGTGCTTGCTTGTTCAGTGTGTGTTTTCTTTCCTGTTTACTCGTTGAAAACCGAGGTTTTTAAGATCGTTGCACATTGCTTCCTTACTGCAGAGTTTCGCCTTGAAAATGGCAGGGTGGTCTCCTGCCGAAATACCGGCCTTCGTCGATTTCGGTACCTGGCAGCATACCCGTAAGTTTTCCGGAGTTCTAGTCACGAAGAGCGCTGCCCTCTACTTAAGGTAACTTGCTCGTGAATCCTCTTAAAAAATTGATTTTTCGTTTTTGATCTTAAATTAAGGTTTAGACTTTTCTGAAAACAGTGGTGGTTAAAACATTTAAATTGGACTACGTGAAGTTGTTTAAATGTCAATTCAAATATCACTCTGTGCATCAATGCCCATTTTTCTGCTACTCTCACACGTCGATTGTATTCGTTAGACTTCTCTCCCAAAAGATAAGAACAATTGTTTTTCAAATTGACAGCGCTGTTGGAAGACACATTTCAATTCTCTTGTGTACTCTCTTGTATGTCTTTGGTTATCGAGTGTTGTTTTGGTTGTTAACATTTCCGTAGTTTGATTTAGTGCTACCTTGACTTTCTCGGAAATTGCTATGGCTGCCAAAAAGTGTTGTAGTTCTGTAAAACGCAAGTTTTACGTCAATCGGTTTGTTTTAATGATGGGGCAGTAAGCAGATGTGAAGTTTAAGAGTTGCTAGCAATACCTACTGGGTCCAGTATTAAACAATCACTGGTGGGAACTGTTGAGAGTGGCCGAAGAATGAAAAGGTGTTTCTTGAGGTAACTAAAGAAGCAAGGACAGCAAGGAGAAGCAAGAAAAGAAAGAGAGCAGATTAGGAACATATAAAACAAGAACAATGCATTAGAACCAACACAGATGACTTATAGATAAAATATATACTTTACGTAGAATTTCTCGACAAATACATTTTATGCAAAAATAAACTAGAGGAGCTAGATATGTAAAATTTTTTGGAATGTTTCAGGATACTATTTGGAGAAAAGTAGACTACAGACGCTAACCTACTATCAACAGGTGCAAAAGTATATACCGATTAATTATAAAAATGTAGCGTTTGTTTTGAACATCAAATGTAAATATTTCTAGAATATTTGTATAGCTTATGGGACTGAACTACGGGGTCATCAGCCCCTAAACTTACAAACTACTTATGAACTAACTAAGACTAAGGACGGCACAAATATCCATGCCCGAGGGAGGATTCGAACTCCCAACCGTAGTGGCTGTGCAGGCCGTGACAGGAGCGCCTCAGTCCCCTCGACCACCGCGGCCGGCTAAATATTTCTAGAATTAAAACTTGTGAATCAAATTACATCACTGTAGTCTACCTTCTAGATACACATGTTTCTTATATGTACCTAAAGTTTCAAATGTCTGAGTAAGACGGTTAGTCAGAGCATAGAATCGAAGGCATAAAAAAAAAACTGAAAAGTTCAATATATGAATTAGTGAAACTACCTGTATATCAAATTGTTCAAATTCAAATGTTTGTAAATCTATCGGACCAAACTGCGTGGTCATCAGTCCGTAGCTTACAAACTACTTAAACCTAGGTAAACTAACCTAAGGAAAAACACACACACCCATGCCCCAGGGAGGACTCGAACCTCCACGGCGAGCAACCGCGCGCTCCGCAGCGAGACGCTTTAGACCGCTCGGCTACTCCACCGCGGCTCAAATTGTTCAAAAAAGATATGAAACATTATCCTGGGATTTCATTCTATTAAGAGTTAGAAGTTGTAAGTTACCGCTGAGTAAACTTTATTAAAATTTGACGCATGTTTCCAGGCGTTCACTGCCCTGTACTTAAGCACGCTCTGCCGCCGTGGTGTCTGTCGTAGCAGACGACGCTGTTGCGTGGGCGTGCAGGCACGGCCCTTTGCTGCCTCTCAGCTGTGCCTCCGCTCGCGTCCTGCACTCCTCGAGACATTTTATAGCCCGCGCCCGCGAGCAAGTGACGCGGCGCAGCCTGGGCCGTGTGTTTACGAGGCGAGGCGCGGCTGCCCGGGGCCCGCTACGCTGGCTGTGGGGTTCACGACCAGCCGCTCCACCGCCGGCGCAGAGCGGCCAGCGACCAGCGGCCCAGGGAATGCCGACAATGCGCTCCGCTCTGCCCTGCTGTGAGGTCACGTCCCGAAATAGCGGCCAGATCGCGGTCAGCACGGCACGGCGCCACCGGCTCTCCGCTCCATTGACGGAAAAACCTGTTCTGTAGCCACCACGCACTACGCGGCTAAGGCGTTCTCCGCGGAGCCTGTGCCGGCAGTATGGCGCTATCCACGTGCGGCGGTCCGCTTGTATCAGGCGACCGCCATGGAGAACGTACAGCCGTCGGCACACGCAGCGTGTATCTGAACGAGTGGGGCCAACGTGGCGAGTTTCTGATGTCACAACATGCGAACCACACGTTGGTGAGGTTTTTTCAACGTGTCGGGCAGTATCAAGCATGCCAGATGTTCTCAACGTGCGTCTGAACGATCACCAATAAGTTGGGAGAACACCACCGAGCCGGCCGCGGTGGCCGAAGGGACTGCGGCGCTTCAGTCACAGTCTGCACAGCCACTACGGTCGGGGGTTCGTATCTCCTCTCGGGCATGGATATTTGTGCTTCATAACTAGTTTGTAAGTTTAGGGACTAATGACCCCGTAGTTAAGTCCCATAAGCTCTACAAACATTTGAACTTATGTACAGTACGCCTATATCACAGAACATAACGAACATATGCACAAGCGCGTAAATAAGCGATTTAATCTAAAGCGTCTCGCTGCGGAGCGCGCGGTTGCTCACCGTGGAGGTTCGAGTCCTGCCTGGGGCATGGGTGTGTATGTTTACCTAGGTTTAAGTAGTTTGTAAGCTACGGACTGATGACCACGCATTTTAGTCCAATAGATTTACAAAGCATTTGAACATTTGCAGCGATTTAATAGAGGTAAAGCAGGAATTCCACTCTTGATTTCATAAACAGTGTAATTCCAGATTCTGATGCCGCCGAAAACTGTCGCTGGAGCACACTGCGGTCGCGTGTAGCTCGTTGGGGCACACGTCTCGTATGCACAAGCCGCGCCGTCTCCGAGTGTTCAGCCGCACGGTGGACTCGGTACGTTGACCACACACGTTCACACGCTCCGTATGCCGACGGCTTAAAGCTGTGTTCACAGTGGTACCGACAGACCGACATCAGCCGCCGTCGACCGAGTTTGACTGAAAATATTGGCCGACGGCGTGGTCACACTGCATCCGATGTACACTCCTGGAAAATTCGTCGACCCAGCAGAGGGAAATTTTATTGAAACATTCTTGAGGTTGTATACAACACATGATCACACAGGCAGAGCTGTACACACGTGAATGCAGTCACAAGAGCGTCCTCAGTGTTGGCGTTAGTATCGTGTATACCCTGCTCTTGCAGCAACGCAAGCCGTAATTCTTTTGTGGAAACGATCTTAGAGGTTCCGATTGTTGTTAAGTGGAATAGCCTGCCATGCAACTACCACCTGGTGTCTCAGTTGGGCCAGATTTCGTGCCGTTCATGCAGACCGTCCAGACATGCGGTCCCAGACATCCTCAGTGCGGGACGGACCTGAGGATCGTGTTCGCCAGGGGAGTTGACGTACACCTTGCAGAGCACGTTGGGAAATTTCCATCTGATGCCTCAGATGGACCAGATCTCCTGCCGGTCGTGTTGACCACGCCAAGATGACGTTTCATCTGGTCCCAGACATCCCAATGGGGGAGAGATCTGGGGATAATGATGGGAAGGGTAGTTGACGTACACCTAGAAGAGCACATTGTACAGGATACGTGTGGACGTGCATTGTTCTCTTGGTAAAGCATATCACCTTGTTGGTGCATGAGTGGTAGAAAGACTGTTTAAATGATGGTTTCATTGTACTGTGAACTGTTCATATTCTCTAGACGGTCTAGAGGAGACTGGGGAGTTTAGAATATCGCTCCCCTCACAATGATGCACGATAATGTGTGCCGTTAGAGTGTTCTCCGCTCAAGCCCCTACATCGTTCAGCCCGCCACCAATGGTGTTATGAAGGGACGAATGGAGACATGTCGTCTTCAGTGATGAGAGTCGTCGCTGCTTCGGTGCCAATCTACATCTACATCTACATCTACATCTACATGGGATACTCTGCAAATCACATTTAAGTGCCTGGCAGAGGGTTCATCGAACCACAATTATACTATTTATCTCCCATTCCATTCTCGAATAGCGCGCGGGAAGAAAGAACACCTGAATCTCTCTGTTCGAGCTCTGATTTCTCTTATTTTATTCTGATGATCATTTCTACCTATGTAAGTGGGAGTCAACAATATATTTTCGCATTCGGAGGAGAATGTTGGCGATTGGAGTTTCGCAAGTAACCCACGCCTCAGCGATAAGCGCCGTTGTTCTAATGATTCCCATCCCAGATCCTGTATCATTTCCGTAACGCTGTCTCCCCTGTATCGTGACAATACAAAACGAGCTGCCCTTCTTTGGACTCTCTCGATGTTCTCCGTCATGCCCACCTGATAAGGATCCCACACTGGGCTGCAATACTCCAAAAATGGACGGACAAGCGCAGTGTATGCAGTTTCTTTAGTAGTTCTGTTGCATCTTTTAAGGATTCTGCCAATAAAACGCAGTCTCTGGTTCGCCTTTCCCACGATATTATCTACGTGTTCTTTCCAGTTTAAGTCTGAAGTAATAGTAATTCCTAGGTATTTTGTGGAGTTTACGGCCTTCACATTTGATTGATTTATGTTGTAAACAAAGTTTAACGGATTTCTTTTCGTACTCATGTGGACGACTTCACACTTCTCATTATTTAGAGTCAATTGCCAATTTTTACACCATACTGATATCTTATTCAGATCGTTCTGCAGTTGGTTTTGATCTTCAGATGATTTTACTAGACGGTAAATGACGGCGTCATCTGCAAACAACCTAAGAGAGCTACTTAGATTTTCCCCTAAATCGTTTATGTAAATAAGGAATAGCAGAGGACCAATAACACTACCTTGTGGAACGCCCGATATCACCTCTGTTTTAGTCGATGCCTTACCATCGATTACCACGAACTGTGTCCTCTCAGACAAGAAATCCCCTATCCAATTGCAAATTTGGGGCGATATACCATAACCACGCAATTTGATTAAAAGCCGTTTGTGAGGTACGGTGTCAAAAGCTTTCTGGAAATCAAGAAATACGGAATCGATTTGCGAACCTTTGTCGATAGCACCCATCACTTCGTGTGAATATAGAGCTAGTTGTGTTTCGCATGAACGATATTTTCTAAATCCGTGTTGACCTTGGGTCAAAAGATCGTTCTGTTCGAGATAATTCATAATATTTGAATACAGGATATGTTCCAAAACCCTGCTGCAAATTGACGTCAATGAAATAGGCCTGTAGTTTAGTGGGTTACTCCTACTGCCTTTCTTGAATATAGGTGTGACCTGTGCAACTTTCCAATCTTTTGGTACAGAACCTTCTATGAGAGAGCGGTTGTATATGACTGTTAAGTAAGGAGCTATCGCTTCAGCATAATCAGATAGAAATCTAATGGGTATACAATCCGGACCAGAAGACTTGTTCTTATTAAGTGATTTTAGTTGCTGCACTACTCCGATGATATCTACTTCTATGTTATTCATTACGGCATCTGTTCGTAATTCGAAATCTGGTATCGCATGTATGGTGTCGTGCAGGGCAGTGCGAAAATCTGAAGTCTATGCAACAGAGGCAAACGGGACCGACACCTGGCATCATGATTTGGGGAGCCATATCCTACACTGACCGTTCTCCTCTGATGTTCGTTGTGGCAAAATTAAACAGTACACGGTACACTGAAAACATGATTAAACTCTTCTTGCCACCGTACATGCACCAACAACGTGATGTGCTTTTCCAAGAGGACAATGCACGTCCACACGAATCCCATACAACCCAACTTGTTCATATAGGTGTACATCAACTACCCTGTCCATCATTATCCCCAGATCTGTCCCCTATTGATCATGTCTGGGACCAGATGAAACGTCGTCTTGGCGCGGTAAACACGACCGGCACGAGATCTGGTCCAACTGAGGCATCAGATGGAAATTGCATGGGAGGCCATACCGTAAGTCTTTATTCGGCACTTTGATCTACATCTTCGTGGAAACCAAGGCGCACAGGAATAAATCCCCTCAGCTTTTGATCTGCAGGTATTCCCGCACAACATACCTGCGACCGATCAAAATCCGTTTGTACCATACCTGGTATTCCAATTGTAAGCCACACTGGAGCCCTACCAAGTGAAGTCCGAACGCATCTGGCCGAGCTATGGAGTTCTAGTCGTCTAGTGTCCAAGCGATATGGCCACGAGCCAATACCACCTAGATACAAGACCTCACAACAGCACGAAACACGCCACACAGACCAGGCCGCGAGCACCAGCTGACTGGCTGGCCGCTATCAGGCTGCTATCGGCCAGAAAGTAAAAAGTTTCATAAAGGTTCGAAATTACGTTTAAAGTTGGTTGCAAGTCGCTAAGTGCTGTCATTCTCATGCAGTGTGTGAATAAAGTCTCGTAGCATTGTGTGGCAGTTTCTTGCAACTCCTATTGTTTATGACGTTGTACCTCTCGTATGTGGTTCTTACACCGACAGCAATGTTATCTCATGGTAAGGAATATGTGTATAAAATTTGGTTGAAATTGGTCCAGTGGTTTAGGAGGAAATGAGCAACATATTCGTTTGATGTAGCAGCGTTTGTGCATCTCATTGTTTATGACGTAGTACCTTGTTTAACTATGTGTTTTACGTGGTCCTTAGACTTACGGCGACCGTCCTCATGGATTGAAGCTTACGTGTGCAAAATTTTATAAAGATGGGAACAAAACTGTAGGTTTGTATGCAATACGTACATAGAAACGCACTACTTTATATACCGTATAAAGATTATCCAATAATAGATAGATAATCAAAATATATACTGGATAGTTCGTTTATAAAAAGTGAACCATAATATCTGACATGAAAAGTTAATACGGTATTGTTGCAGTCTACATCTTTCGAAATCGAAATCCGTTTTCCTACTGAGCCGATATTACGCGCAATTAGTTTTTTTCACTTTCTTTTACACAAAAAACCTAAGAAATAAGTATCAAAAAGAAATTTGAAAAATGCAGCCATCTAAGTGTATCGTATCGGCTAGGGAGGAAAGTAAAAATCTATTTACTTGAACACTCTTACACTACATTTTAGGGAAATGATTACAAGTTACACGAAAAATTAATATTAAATGAATCAGCGATGAATGTCAAATTGTGCGAACAGTAAAAAAATCGCGAAAATTATGTCTTTTGCCATTGAAAAAAATTACAAAGAAATAAGCAGATTTGTCTTTACAATGCCTATAAAATGTATCTATTACACAGATTGAAATTTTTATGCTTGTTACGTTGCAACATTACAAAATACATTACGAATTACTGGTGATGGACGTTGTACGCAATATACGTGAAGAATCAGTAGTTCAAAGTTAAAAAGTGTTCGAAACATGATAAAAATGGGCGAGCGCAGTAAAGAAAACAAACGACAGCTCGATACCGTGCAGTGAGCTGGATCTGAGGCACTGAGAGTGAATGGAACGGGTCCGGCTGCGCAGCTTGCCTGGAACAGACAGTTCCTGGATCTTGATATTGCCTCAACCGTTCCTGCATTCCAGACCGGGAACGTCGACAAGGAGCACTGAAAGACGAATTACCGTTGCTCGTAGGTAGTCCCTTGGTCCTTCAGTTCACTTTTGTGAACAGTTTCTTTGAAACCGTTCAATCGTGGACGACCCATTTTTATCTGTATCTTTGCCAATAACTATTACATGGCTTTTCTCACCTCAGTATTATTCGAACTTATAGCGTAGCTACTGCACTGGCGTCCCTTACATCTTATAAAACAGGCTATATGTATGTATATGGGTAGGTACGTTCCCCATCTCCTCCTAAATTACTGGGCCGATTTCAACCAAATTTGGTGCAATTATTCTTTAAGGTCAGGAATCATTTGCTGTGGTTGCGAAACCTACCTACAATACATAGGTCATACGATATCGGTCATAAACAATGAAAACTGACCTATCTTGAGGCGCGTAATTTTATTCAACTATTTGACAATGAGAGTACTTACCGACTTGCAATAAACTTTGAACATAATTTCAAATCTTTACGAAACTTTTTCTCGATGACAACCCCAACAAAATGATGAAAGGAAAATAGTTTATCGCTTACTACTTTTCCGATTTTCATTATGTATATCTACGGTATTTGGCGTGATGTTAAATACTTATACACTGTAAAATGTATTCGCAAGGCAATTCAGACAGTACACATACATACCACTGAACGTTCCTTCGATACTATATTACAGTTCATCATATAGTTCATGAGATCTGAAGTCACAAACAATTTCGGTCATGAATAACCGCATCGACGAGCATGAGGTATCGATTTATTACGTCTTTTCTGCTAACACAATTCACAACATATTATTCAGACATTAGGCATATATACAACTGAATGTACCTTCGAATTTACATCATAGTACGACACATATTTCGGGAGGTATGACCTCATAAGCAATGAAATTTTCGAATAACTGTTACATTATGCGCTAATTTTCCACATCTCCTAAAATAATGGACCAACTTCAACAATCACTGTGTGGCTAAAACTACGTACAACACATAGTTCAGCAAATAAATACAAATATTTACCATCATAAATATTGTTTATAGTCGTTTCGAATTAATGGTATACATCATTTGTATTTTATTACTCATTTTCTTTCTTTGCATACTACACTTAAAATTTTGTTCATTACGCATATTTCTTTGTTTTACTGTTTCATAATTTCTAAGCAGTTCTTATGGATACTTGAATATGAAATCTTTTTCGAGTTTTATTTTCGTTTCTGATATAAGACTGAAAAAATGCATATATACCCGGGAAATGCCTGATATAGCAACTAGTATAGTACGAGGTATGTCCACAAAGTAAGTTCCGTTTGGTTATATAAAACCAACGTATACAGGTACAAAAAAAATTATTGTACAAAAATATATAACTATTAAACTACTTTTCTACATAGCTTCAGAGATTTTGTAGGCATTTGTCATAGCGTGGCAGAAGGTTTTGTATGCCTTCTTCGTATAAGGTTGCCGCCTGTGTATTCAACCATGTGGTAACATGTTCTTTCAGCTCGTCATCATCGCTGAAGTGTTGATCACCATGGACAGGTTTTAGGTGTAAGAAGAAAGTCGCTAGGAGCGAGACTGTACGGAGAATGATCAAACACGTCCCAGTGAAATTCCCGTAAGAGTTGTTTGGTCACATTCGCCTTGTGAGGTCGAGCGGCAACGTGAAGGGAAAAAGAAGACTCCTTTCATCTCTTCTTACACCTAAAACCTGTCCTTGGTGGTCAACACTTCAACGATGATGAGCTGAAAGAACATGTTTGACACACGGTTGAATACACAGGCGGCAACCTTCTATGAAGAAGGCACACAAAAACTTGTCCCACGCTATGACAAGTGCCTACAAAATTTTGGAAGTTATGTAGAAAAGTTGTTGAACAGTTGCAGATTTTTATACAATAAATATTTTTTCTGTAACTGTTCACGTTTGGTTTATATAACCAAACGGAATTTACTTTGAGGACATACCTCGTATTAAAGTAGTCTACATCTACATTTACAACCATACTGCGCAAGCCACCTGACGGTGTGTGGCGGAGGGTACCTTGAGTACTACTATCGATTTTTCCCTCCTATTCCAGTCACGTATTGTTCGCGGAAAGAAGGATTGTCGGTATGCCTCTGTGTGGGCTCTAATCTCTGATTTTATCCTCACGGTCTCTTCGCGAGATATACGTAGGAGGGAGCAATATACTGCTAGACTTCTCGGTAAAGGATACCTTCGACAAAAGCCCGTACCGAGGGACAGAGCGTCTCTCCTGCAGAGTCTTCCACTGGAGTTTATCGAACATCTCCGTAACGCTTTCCCGATTACCGAATGTAACGAAGCGCGCTGCTCTCCGTTGGATCTTCTCTATCAATCCCACCTGGTACGGATCCCAAGACGGTGAGCAGTATTCAAGCTGTGGGCGAACACGTGTACTGTAACCTACTTCCTTTGTTTTCGGACTGCATTTCCTTAGTATTCTTCCAATGAATCTAAGTCTGGCATCTGCTTTACCGACGATTGATTTTATATGGTCGTTCCATTTTAAATCCCTCCTAATGACTACTCCCAGATACTTTATGGAATTAACTGATTCCAGTTGCTGCCCTGCTATAGTGTAGCTAAATGATAAAGCCTCTTTCTTTCTGTGTGTTCGCAGCACATTACACTTGTCTACATTGAGTTTTAATTGCCATTCCCTGCACCATGCGTCAATTCTATGCAGATCCTCCTGCATCTCAATACAATTTTCCATTGTTACAACCTCTCTAAATACTACAGCATCATTCGCAAAATGCCTCAGTGAACTTCCGATGTTATCCGCAAGGTCATTTATATATATCGTGAACAGCAATGGGCCCACGACACTCCCCTGTGGCACACCTGTCATAACTCCTACTTCGGAAGACTTCTCTCCATTGAGAATGACCTGCTGCTTTCTGTTATCTAGGAAATCCTCAATCCAATCACACAATTGGTCTGATTAACCGTTTGTGGGGAACTGTATTAAACGCCTTGCGGAAGCGTCCATTGAGATGCTTACGAGATTACTTGAGCCCCGTTCCTCCTGAATATAAGCCGCACATGCACGATCTCACCTGTTTAGACGCTGATGAAGGTAGCACTGCTCAAGTATGAACTCTGCCTGCAACCTCCGCAGTGAAACTATTTTGAGATATGAGGTATTATAACCGCGAGGAGAAATCGCCCGCTACGACCTTCTTCTGCACAGTAACGGGCCGCTCGGCGCTCTTTTTGCGTGATCGCTGGAAACGCTGGGCCTGTCTCGTTGCTTCTCGTCACTGCGTCACGGTCTGCGGTCGGCGCTGCCTCCGTTCATCCGGCGGCGAAAGGCTGCCACGCCGGCCTTCCAGTCCCCTAGACATTTACATGAGGTGTTTCTCCGTGCGGCCACCACAACGACGCTGACAAGTGTGAACATTCCTTTGTTCTAACGCTGCGGTTTCCGTCGCTGCTAAAATGAAATGCATGCCCTCAGGTATGTGACAACGGGACTGAATCTGAATCAAGGCCTGCAGACGGCAAAAACAGCTCACACTATCAATGGCGGAGGCAAACGCCGTCAACTTTACGCAACTTGAGCCGCTTTCTGCCCAGTCACTTTCAGTCACTGTTCACCTAACAGGGCACTGCTTGAGTGCGAGGTCGCAAAGTCAGTCTCTAGTCGGGCGCATTTGAAAGTGATATGTCAACGATTATGACAGAGACTGTTAGCTGCTAACGAGTCACCACGTGCATCTGGAGGGCGAAAGAAATGAGTGTCCGCCAGGTACAGAGGTCTAACTGTTATGCTATGTCCCAAACAATCCATTAAATTGCAACAGCCGGCCGCGGTGGCCGAGGGGGCTGAGACGCTCCAGTCACGGTCTGCATGGCCACTACGGTCGGGGTTCGAATCCCACCTCGGGCGTGGATATTTGTGCCGTCCTTAGTCTTAGCTAGTTCATAAGTAGTTTGTAAGTTTAGGGACTGATGACCCCGTAGTTAAGTCCCATAAGCTATACAAACATTTGAAACATTTGAAATTGCAACATGAACACCGAATGAGAAATAGCGTGCCTCTCAACGACGTGAGGTGAGACATATGGTTTGGATTCCACGCTAAGCTGTAGGGCCCCTTTCCAAAATGTTCAAATGTTTGTAGAACTTATGGGACTTAACTACGGGGTCATCAGTTCCTAAGCTTACAAACTACTTACGAACTAGCTAAGACTAAGGAAGGCACAAATATCCATGCCCGAGGGGGGATTCGAACCCCCGACCGTAGGGGCTGTGCAGACCGTGACTAGAGCGCTTCAGTCCCCTCGGCCACCGCGGTCGGCGGCCCCTTTCCCCGATTGGATAACTAAGGACACGTAAATCGCCCACGTGGCGTTCAATTGAAAGACTTGCACCAGGCCAATGAGTCACACTAAATTACTATTAGTGATCGGAAAAAGTCGCACCGTCAAGGCTAACTCCTTGGGAGCGGACACCTAGTTGAAATTCCTGCACCGCTGCAACTCTCAAAGGATGTGATCATTGTGGAGTGCCATTTTTCATTCGATGTTCATGGTGTTGAAGGCTGGCCGCGGTGGCCGAGGGGACCGAGGCGCTCCAGTCACGGTCTGCACGGCCACTACGGTCGGGGGTTCGAATCCCCCCTCGGGCATGGATATTTGTGCCGTCCTTAGTATTAGCTAGTTCATAACTAGTTTGTAAGTTTAGGGACTGATGACCCCGTAGTTAAGTCCCATAACCCCTACAAACATTTGAAAATTTTGTTGTCTGTCACCCTCCTGACGCACGGGTTCAGTCATTACCATCTATTACTTTTCCTGGTCTGACCTTTTCTTAACGCAACACTTTCAGGTGAGGATTACTAGAGACTGAACTTAAGACCTTGCTCTCAAAGGAGTTGCTTATAATTTTTGTAAGATGCATTTCGAACTGCAGTGGGTGTAGATGGCCAACTTTCTTTTAGTGTTGTTTACTGGAGTCACTTATGGTTTATAAACAGTTACATACGGGCATAAATTAAGTCAATTCAGTCAAGCTATTTTGCACCAAATACGGGTTAGTACACAGTGTTTCTGCACTTACTGAAACAAGACACTGTGAAGAAACGTTGATTCTTTCTGTTCTATTCTTAAGCAAATAGTTTTCATGTAGTACTAAACGACATTTTACTCCTATATTGAAGTCGATTTGATTATTCATTTTATGTACCGCGTGTGTCAGTTATGTCCCTATTATGGAACGTGCAGCCAGTGTCCTGAAATCAAATCTTGGGTAATTATTTTGTGATAGGTATCTTTATATGCAGATATTTTACAAGTAAATATGACCACAAATTAGCCTGCCTCCAATTTTCATTCCTTCCTGAAACGGAAGCTTTTCTTGCCTACAATGGTAAAAGTAGTCTTCTTTCACGAGCGAAGTTATGCCTGCAACTCACAAATGGTGTTTACACAACTGTAAATCATTACGATTATTAATGGTAATAGAAAGTGAGAGTAAAAGCGATACGCAATAATTTGTTGTCTTCCTGTACAATTATCACAATCGTGATAGAAAACCTGAATGAAATGTATTATTTACGATCACTGCCTCCAAAAGTCCACACACACACACACACACACACACACACACACACACACACACACTAAAAAAACAAAAAAAACTGCTGTCTCATGGCCTCGATAGATCCATCGAGTACCGTTCGACCGCCGTGTCCTCCTCCACCTGAAGGCAGTTCGGTTTCCATAACCGAAGTCGCTACTTTCCAATCAAGTAGCTCCTCCATTAGCTACACGAGGGCTGAGTGCACCCCACTTGGTAACACTGTTCGACAGACTCCTGCTGCTGGCAGACCGACTGCACAATCTCGCAAAATGCTTCCGAATCTAAACTTACCCTGTGCACAACCTATCCCCCAATTTGTAGAGTTCTTAAGGAATATTGTCAATACTGTTTCAAGGAACATGATATTAAAAAAAAATTATATACAAATACATAGATTTTATTATAAATTTCACATACAAAAATATTTGCAGAAAACAAATGCATTTAGTTTGGCTCATATTCTGCTCACGGCTGCTTAGTATGAAACGGACTTTACAAAGTCTAATTTGCAAATTTCACCATTCCTAAGTAATTCTAATTTCTGTTGCAGGAAAGCATGCCTCTTCCTGGTTTTTGAGTTCGTTTGGATGGTGATATTATTATTTTTTGCTGAGTTGACTCTTATATCAGTTTTTTTAATGCTTCATACTTTTCACAACCTGAAAGATGTTTGGGTGACGAGATTCACATGAAGCATTGAATCGGGAATGAAAGCTTTCGCAAGCGTTAGTCGTCCTCCACAAGGAAGCGCAATCTGCTGTCCAAACGTCTGGAGGAAAGGCTGCATCTTCTTCATAAATGTAGTTTTCAGTTATGTAATTCAAAAATTTTGTGATCTTGTCGTCTTGTGGTTGTTCCAAACGCGAAAATATATGTTCGCTGCCTACTGTAAATAACAGCACACCGCGAACGTTTAACGCAGTATCGCCATCCACGTTCTTCCGTTGCTACAACTCTTCTGTAAGGTTTTACAGATCAAACTTGTATTACCACAGTCACTAATAACAGGTTGCAAATCGTTACTTTCTGCCATATTATTCACTTCCGTGACTAAACTGAAGTACAAAACGAAACACTATGTGATTGTACACAGATGTCAGCGAGCTGGTGTCATTCACAGGACTGACGAGCTCACTTAGGGTACAGAGTAACATATACAGAGGAGCAGCCCCCCCCGTAAACCACTGTCCTATGCTTCCCTCGTAGTTCCTTAAGATGCTAGCAGGTGTCAGGCGGATCGCTGGCTTAGGATGCCTCTCGCACGTCAGAGGGTAGCGTGGAAGGGAGGCTGAGGGGAGAGCTCCTGCCGCCTGCCACAAGGCCATAGCTGTGTCCAGCTTGCTGGCGTTTAAGGGGAGGTGGTGGTGGGGGCAGCCGCTACCTGCCGACTGCTCTGGCCAGTTTAAAGGGATGCTTCTGACCGCAGCGCCATCATGGGACATGTTACTGAACTGCTGGAAACCCTCCCTCCCCGCACCCCTGAGCGTAGGACTGGGCCCTTACGGAGGTTTCCCGTCTGTATATATTTGTCTGTGCTTAGGGCCAGGAACGCCTTCTGTCAGACCGTCCTGCTACCTGCGAGCGGAAGTTGCCCAGTTCGATTGTGGGATTAACTGACTTTTTCGGGGCACCCTTCTGATGGCCACTAAAAGTTGCCCAGTTTGGGTCTGTCCACCCATCCTAGCACAGACAAATATATACAGACGGGAAACCTCCATAAGGGCCCGGTCCCACGCTCAGGGGTGCAGGGCGGGGGATGCTGAAGCAGTTCCGTAAGATGTCCCATGATGGCACTGCGGTCAGAAGCAGCCCTTTAAACTGGCCAGAGCAGGCGGCAGGTAGCGGCTGCCCCCACCACCACCTCCTCTCAAACGCCAACAAGCTGGACACAGCTATGGCCTTGTGGCAGGCGGCACGAGCTCTCCCCTCAAACGACGGCACACCGGACACAGCCGTGGCCTCGAGGAAGGCGGCACGAGCTCTCCCCTCAGCCTCCCCTCCGCGCTACCCTCTGACGTGCGAGAGGTACCCTCAGAAGTGCCTCTAGTGTGGTCTACCGGTACTAAGCCAAGTAACCGCCTGACACGTGCTAGCATCTTATGGAACTACGAGGGGAGTGTAGGACAGTGATTTGGGGGGTGGGGGTGGGAGATTCCCTCTGTATATGTTACTCTGTGGTACTAGCCACCCCCTAGTGTTTAACTTCGGTGATCTAGTGAGAACTGGCGTATCCATTGCGGCACGGCCGTTTTCAATGTATAACACCACTATTCTCTTCAGTCGTTGTTCGTCCTGTTCTTACAGGGTCTTTTTCTCGTCTCAGCGATGCCGGAGATTTCATGTTTTACAGGATTCCCGATATTCACAGTGCACTCGTGAAATGGTCGTACGGAAAATCCCCACTCCAACGCTACCTTGGTGATGTTGTGTCCCATCTTACCTACGCCGACTCTAACACCACGTTCAGACTCTCTTAAATCCTGCCATTGAAGCAGCAGTAACCGGTTTAACGCCTGTGCCACATAGGCATTGCCACGTAGGCATTACCGGCCACAGCGCCGTCCCCTGACAGTTTACATATCTGTGTAAACCATAACACTGCGCTCCAGTACGTGCGGCTAATCCGCCGCGGCCTAAATACCTAGGAATTAGTATTACATCAGACTTACACTGCAAATAACACATAGATAATGTCGTACGAAAGGCGAACCAGAGACTGCGTTTTATTGGCAGAACGCTTAAAAGATTCAACAGAACTACTAAAGAGACTGCATACAATAAGCTTGTCCGTCCTCATTTGGAGTATTGCTGCCCAGTGTGGGATCCTTATCAGGTGGATTTGATGGAGGACATCGAAAGAGTCCAAAGATGGGCAGCTCGTTTTGTATTGTCACGATACAGGGGAGACGGCGTCACGGACCTGGGTTGGGAATCATTACAGCGACGGCGGTTATCGCTGCGGCGTGGTCTACTTGCGAAACTCCAATCGCCAACATTCTCCTCCCACCGCGAAAATATATCGTTGACTCCCACCAGCATAGGTAGAAATAACCATCGAAATAAAATACAAGAAATCAGAGCTCGAACGGAAAGATTCAGATGTTCTTTCTTCTCGCACGCTATTCGAGAATGGAATGGCAGATGAAGAGTATAAAGGTGTTTCGATGATCCTTCTGCCATGCACTTAAATGTGATTTGCAGAGTATCCCATGTAGATGTATGATTGTTCCCTAACGGCTCCTGGGAGAGACTATCTGTAGAGATTGCTGAAATGAATGATATCTTCAAAATTTATGCCCTGCCATTAGTAAAATGAAGAAAATAACATCGTATGGAGTGGGCAGAGTCGGTGCGTTTCAAACAGCCTAAGCCCCGGCAGATGGTCCTGCCTTGCGAAGCCAAGCAGGGGCCCCAGGACTTGACGCAGGGTGTCGGCGGCTGACAGATGGTTCGCGACTGATAAGCCCGCGTACAAGGCGCCCATTGTCGATATCGGCGGTGTTTTGCGAGGCGGCCCGAGTTCAGCCGAAGAGCGGCGATAGCCGGCGCCGACCACGCGGTCTGGCGCTGTCCCAGGGGACCGAAGCGACGCTTCGCAGCCTCTGACGACAAGCCGGGGCACCGGCCGCCAGCGCACGCCCTCTGCAGTGAGCAGCGGCAGGCAGCACTGCCTTGAAACGGGCACGGCGCCGTTGAGCTAAATCCCTGCCTAAACTCGACTTCACTTCCAAGCGCGGGTCTTCCAATTGTGCACGGGTCTGCTGCGGAAACCGTCCTTCCAAACACGTGACTTGGGTTGTGTGCGGAAGATAGCCTGCCCCGGCCTGGTAGTTATTTCAGTTTGTTTGCAAACCTACTGGACCAAACTGCTGTGCCCAGGGGCGCCGACTCCGTGAGTGCTCCGGTGCTGGTGCACCCCCCCCCCCCCTACAAAATAAGGGAGGAAAATAAAGTAGCACAAAAATGGGGAAAAGTCGTGGCTGCCAATTATGCATTTTTGACATCGCAGTGCAGCAATCACGACCTAGCTGCTAGGCTGTTCCAACAGTGCCCCAAGGAGCAGAGGCTTGGAGCCCGTTCGGTGGGGCGAGACTACTGACTTCTGGCCACGTGACGTCGTAACCGATGCAACAATCACAGTTCAGTGACAGCCATAGTTTGCTGTGGTAGCTCCATTAATTCGGTTCATTAAGATAGAATGACATACGCACTGTCTTTCACGTCAATTATGCTAACAAGTATAGCATACTAGTGCAGTGGCGTTACACACGACTTAACATAAAACATCGCGGGCAGGTAGAGGGCGAAGCACCTGCAGGGCTAGTAGCCGAGCTTAATATTGACACATATACAGAAATGAACTGAAAAGTGAATCTAGGAAAGAGGTTTTGGCTATTCATTGCTCCATTCACGAAGCGCCATTGTCTGCTGAAGAAGTGCAACCAGGCGCCGTAATAAAAGACGTCACGTGTGTGGGATCTGTGCGGCCGGCCGCGGTGGCCGAGGGGACTGAGGCGCTCCAGTCACGGTCTGCACGGCCACTACGGTCGGGGGTTCGAATCCCCCATCGGGCATGGATATTTGTGCCGTCCGTAGTATTAGCTAGTTCATAAGTAGTTTGTAAGTTTAGGTACTGATGACCCCGTAGTTAAGTCCCATAAGCTATACAGATATGTCAACATGTGGATCTGCGCGTTGTCGCCATATAAATAACCGCCATTTCAAAGGTTTCCTGAAAGTTATACAAGTGGATCATGGGTATATACCTTAGCAAAGTACAGTTCGTAGGCTTAGTTGTCTGTTAGTCAGTCATCAGGAAATATGTCTCTCTAAATGAAAGGGGCAAACTTCATTGTAGAATAGATTAAAACTGGATAGTAAAGCTAACATAACTATGCACTTTAAGAAATTAATCATTACAGGGCAAAGAACATCTAATAATAGACATGCAGAACCAAATAGAAGTGTTTATGAAAGAGTTTCGTCTATCAGAGAGGCAAATGAGTAACTAAATACTAACATCCTTCAATCGTCTGATTCGTTTTAAACTTCTTAAAATTTCCTGAACGTATTGTGGTGCTTATTTTTAAATTAATGTTTTTTTGTTTCGTATTTTGTTTTCTATAATATTGAATCCACCACAGTTGAAGTACTGTTAATAATATCAGTGGCTGTTCTCTCTCGTTTTTCTCCAGTTATCAAATCATGCAATGTTATTACTACAGACAGAGCGACAAATGTGATTGATACGTTTTCTAGGTTGCAAGCAAAAATCTGAGAAATTGAGCAGTGTTTGGCCCAATCTTTGAACCACGAGAACCCACACTGATTTTCAAATTTCGGAGCCCCTGGCTGTGGCCATCAGTCCCTAGACTTATAAACTACTTAAACTAACTTGCACTAAGCACAACACACACACCCATGCCCGAGGGACGACACTAACCTTCGACGACGAGCAACCGTGCGCTCCGCAGCAAGGTGCCTTAGACCGCTCGGTCACTCCACCGCGGAAGTTATTGTCTTTACAAGACTTTAGTGTAGCTATGTTTCAGCGTATGTTATCACTTTCGTGTGTATGTTCATCTTCTCTTCTTTCTTTCTTCTTTTTCATTAGCCATGTTTCCGCACATGCAGGGACAGCTCTGTTAAATCGGGAATTGCCATGTTTATATTTACGGGGTGACCGGATGCCCTTCCTGTCACCATCCCATGCCCCCCCCCCTTTCTCCCTGGGAGGAAATGTATACGCCAAATGTCTGCGTATAGCATTATATGTATGAAAGTGTAAAGTCATACGAAATGTTTGCGAATCGTGTAACTGAAGCGGGACATGGGTACCATCCCGGTATTCACCTAGGGGGATCTGGAAAACCGCCTAAAAACCACATACAAGCTGGCCGGCACTCCGACCCTCTTCGTTAATCTGCCGGTGGGCCGGTACGCCTCCCCGTCTCAGAAAGCGGTGCGTTAGACCACACGGTTAACCGAGCGAGAGTATCTTGGGCTTCTCTCCACGGGAACAAATTCAGGAAAAGTAAACATCTCTCAACAACTTGGTCGACCTGCTGTCGGCCTTCTCGTTGTAAGGAGGCAATTGTTGTTCGACTGCGTACAGGACACTGTCACCGCCATTTTTTGAGCGCCGAACCTGCTCCACTCTGTGCTCAGTGCTCTCAACCGTTGACAGTGCGCTACATTTTGATTCATTGCACATAAATTAACAGTCTATGTATATGTCTAAGCTTGCCATCTCAGTTGTCAATTGTTTTAGCAGAAGACACACACGTTCAGTCCATCTTATTTTACTTGTTAATTACCACAGCAACATGGCGAAGGAAATCTCTCACCGCCCCCCTCCCCCTCACGGACCTCATCCAGCTCTGATGTTTCTCGAGAAAACTGTTCCCAATTGGGCATCCTTGTCATAACTGCTTCTATTTTGAAGACTGGATTTTGCCTTCTTTCGTCTTCTTTTTAACTTGGTCTTCTTACGTTCTGACACGGGTGCTTACGTCCATACTGTGTTGCGCCTTAAATAAAAATAAACAAACAATCGCGAGTTCTGGAGGGACAGCAGGAATGAATCTGGTCAAATGTGCCTCATCGAAGGATCCAAAGGCTGTTTGTCTCCATTCGGAATCGCATGAGTGTAGGCATTGATATCATTGGCATGTGGTAAAGTTAGTACAAATGATTATTTATATTTGCGTACAATCTTAAACTAAAAGGGCCTATAGCGTTGTTTGTCTGAACAGGGATCTGGTCCATCTGTCTCTGGAAACTGGGATTGATGGGACAGTGAAATTTGCGATATTTGGACCACTTACAAAAATTTGAGATAGTTGAAGGAATGATATCGCTCCTGCTGCTACGAGTAGCTCAATAAATCATAGTAATGCTATCACTTCAAGATGCTATGAAGATGTTCCTGTGCCTGGATCATCTGAACAGTACGAGAATTTATGTGAAAATGTATCCTCCTCGAAGTTATTGGACAAAATACATCCAGTGCATTGTGTCAATAAAGTTCATACTCTGAAAAAAAGTTCAAATGATATCAATAGCTTTAAACTCTTCAGAATACTGAATTGGCATTAAAAAGATAAAGAAAGAAATGAAGCCAAAGATAAAGATAGAAGGATAAAGAAAGAGGAAAAAAGACATGAGGGAAAGAAAAAAAGAAAGAGAGAAAAAGAAGTTGAGGAGAAAGTAAAAGAGAAGCAAACAACGATTAATAAAAGGAAGAGATAGCAAAAGAAGAATGAACTTACATAATCTGAAGATATTAATAAAATTTGCAACTATATTATATATGAAAGTAACTGGGACGAAGATTGTTGTGTATGGTGTAAAGCGAACTATAGTGAAATAAAATGAGATGACGATTAGATTAAATGTATGTCATGCTTTCGCTGTACACCTGAAGCCTGCATAAGATTCGAAAATAAATGCGGGATACTCGAAAGAAAATTACAGCACAATAATTACTTGGTCTGAACCAAATGAAGTAGACAACCTATATTTGCTAATTATTTTGACTGTCAGATTTACATATCCTTTTTCAGAATCTATGCTTTGTACTTATCACTTTTTGAACAGTTTACAAATAAAGTTGAAATAAACAACGTTTATACCTTTGTTCTGTATTTATTGCGCTACCAGAGGACAGTCAATTCCTAGAAGGTGGCCCCAACTAACCCGATCACATGTTCAAAATTTTGGCCTTTGGCACCAAACCGCTGTGGTCATCGCTTCCTACACTTACAAACTACTTAAACCACAGACCATAGATAACATACTGCCCGTGTCCCGATCTCTACCGAGTTGTGGTTTGAAACCAACGTCTAACGTTTTTGCCTCGTGTCACTTGTCTTGATTTTCGAGATTATGACCAACAGTTTTTCTCATTTATAGCTCAAACCAAACATTGAGATTAATAATAAAGGAGTTCATGTAATCCTATTACACGTCTAGTAGTAAAGGTAAGGTGATTTCGCAGAAATTACTAATTTCAATGCGATGACTAGCGTTTTTACATTTGACGAAGGAAAACATAGTGACAGTTCTTTTTACAAACAGCAGAATTCAACCCGGTGTTTGTGTGGCACTATGAATTTTTTTTTTTTTTTTTTTTTTTTTTTTTTTTTCAACCGACGAATGTGATTATCGGCAACTGGTAGAGATTGAGTTGAATGAGGTGATCAGCAAGCGTATCAATCTAGTAGAGATCTGCTTGTAATACTTTTGTACACAACAAAAGATGAATACAGACTGTTCATTACTCCTATAAACGAGTTATACTTGTCGAGTGCACCTGTAATGTTTCCCCTTCACGTTAGTGTAATGCAGACAGCCAATATTTTGATCGTTTTACGTATTGGCATCACTGTATGTGGCGTAAGTCATCAAACATAAACGCCTGTACTGTGTAATTATCAGACATTATGAATACCAACACACTTCTGTTCTTCCAAAAGCATAACATTACATTGCACATCTATTATTGAGGAATCATAAGAAAACTGATGCTGCTATTCAGGCTGATATTTCGTCTTCGCTTTATCTAAAAGCCGAAAGCTGAAATATTGACAATGCAAAAAAAGTGTTCAATTAAGAACTGAAATTTTATTGCTTGAAAAAACAATAAGTTTCACCTAGCCAGCTGTAAAAGTTGTAACCTTCGCACTAATGTGATGAACTGCGAAGAAATAACTTTAACTACAATACTAAATGTGTAATAACAACACGGTAAGACGTGTTATTGTTGAAACCTCCGATGATGATTGTCTGGCATTTGTGGCCGTTAGAACACAACTAGAGTCGTTTTCAGCCTGTCTGTTGCAAGTTTTTTTAGCTGACACCACTTGCGAGTGAATGAAGATGAAATGAAGATGAGGACGACACAACACCCAGCCCTCGAGCGGAGGAAATTTACGATCCGAATGGGAATCAAACCCGGGCCTCCTGCTGTCCGCTGGACTACAGAGGCGAATAAAATCTACGATTAATGTCATCTATGAATGACAAAAACTACAGCTACCAGCTCCAATTGAGACAGTTCGTAATGACGAAATCGAATTACTGCACGGCGTCACGTGACTTACAAGTGACTCAGAAGTGTAAATAACGGATTCTGATGGGTCTCGGATATGTTGTAGAGGGACATACCCTGAGTATGAGGCTATCCGCTTTTTCAGCGACGGGCCTTGGTTTTCGAGAAAATTGATGTTGAAGTTCACTGCGCGATGTAAGACGCGCTGCGTTAGCCACGTTCGAACCTGGTGAGGGTTGCGCAGCGGTTAAGGTTGCCCGCTACCACGCTGGGGGTATCATGTTCGCGTCTTCTCGGAGTTTCTTGTAATCAGAACGGTCTGACATTTTTCCGTTTTATTTTACAGATTATCAACAAACAGTGTACATTGTGTGAAAGTACTAAGAAATATTTAATTTTGCCGTAGTAATTTAATCTTGACATCATTATTAAAAAATCTTACCCGCTATCGCCTGCATCGCTTGCTTTGTTCAAATGTTCAAATGTTTGTATAACTTATGGGACTTAACTACGCGGTAATCAGTCCCTAAACTTACAAGCTACTTATGAACTAGCTAACACTAAGGACGGCACAAATATCCATGCCCGAGGGGGGATTTCGAACCCCCGATCGTAGTGGTCGCTTGCTAAGCCACAACAGAAATGCGGATGATATTTGTCGTAAAATCAAGCGAAACAAACCAGTTACGCCACCAAGCACATTTAATAAAAGCTGTTTTGCAGGCACACGTAGTTTTTAAGAGCGCATCAGAAAATGTTTGTTTACTTTAACAAAGAGTTCTCTTTCATCCGTTACCTTTGATGCGAACCATACGTATTTGATCATCTTCGGAAAACCAGATTCCCGGAATTGATGCTAAGTTAATGAGTGTCGTTTTACAACGAGTATCATTCGGACTTCTGTTTTGGCATAGCAAGCAATGCAGGCGATAGCGAGTAAGATTTTGTAATAATGACGTGAAAATTAAATTACTACGGCAAAATTGAATATTTGTTAGTAATTTCATACATTGTACACTGTTTGTTGATGTTCTGTAAAATGAAATATAAAAATGTCATACTATTTTTATTAAATAAATAAAAAAAAACCGGGAAGACTCGAACACGGTACCTCCAGCGTGGTGACTAACGTTACATGTCCTACAGTGCGCAGTGAACTTCAACATCAATTTTCTCGAAAACCACCGTCCGACAAGTTTGTGAAATCGGTTGAGCCGTTGTCAAGTTATGGCGCGACCAAGGTATTTGGGGATTCATTTTTAATGTTGCAAAGTACCCTCTCCCATGCACCGTATGAAACTTAAGGTAGACGGTGACCTTCCTCTTGCTTTGAAGATCGGAATGAAACTGTAAATTTCGTGAGTTTGTAGGAGAAGTATGCTTCGTCATGCACCTATCACAAAATACTTTCTTAGCTGACGTTTCCTAATTATAAACTACATTCCTGCCAAATTTCAGCTTCATTGGTAAATTAGTTTTCGAGATTTCGTGTTTAGTCAGTAACTGAGTGAGTGAGTGAGTCAGTGTCCTTTCGCTTCTCGTAGATAGAGATTAAGAAAACAGATTGATTAATTTCGGATGCAAGAGAATCAAGGGAGACTTGCAGACGAAAATAAATAATACCATGCAAATCTGCAATGCTAATTTTATCTGATACAAGGTCATACCTGATGAGACAGTTTTACAGCATCTACAGCGAAACTGTTGCAATCGGTAGACTTCTTTTCGTTTCATCATTTTCTTTTTGTGTGTGTGTGTGTGAGAGAGAGAGAGAGGGGGGGGGGGTGGGAGGGTCAGTTACAAACTACTCCCATTTTCCAATAATTGACGCATAAGTCTGGGTAATCTCACGCGGTGGTCTCTCATTATTTATGACGTCATATCTCCGGAGCTATGTGTCGTACGCTTTTGTTTTTTGATCAGAAACCTTCTTGGGCGTACGGTGAACAGTTCACCAAAGTTTCATGGCAATCGAATGAATCGTTTATGAACACATAGAGGACATACAGACAAACATTCATTTATATACCGGGTAATCAAAAATTAGTATAAATTTGAAAACCTATTAACTCACGGAATAATGTAGATAGAGAGGTAAATATTGACACACATGCTTAGAATGACAAGAAGTTTTATTAGAGAAAAAAAAGTGTTTGAAAAATGTTCGACAGATGGCGCTTCATCTGATCAGAAAAGCAATAATTAGCATCATTCCTCAAAAATAGCTGTAGTCGAGGAATAATGTTGTGAACAGCACTGTAAAGCATGTCCGGAGTTATGGTGAGGCATTGGCGTCGGATGTTGTATTTCAGCATCCCTGGAGATGACGGTCGGTCACGATACACTTGCGACTTCAGTTAACACCAAGCCAATAATCGCACGGACTGAGGTCTGGGGACCTGGGAGGCCAAGCATGACGAAACTGGGGGCTGAGCACACGATCATCACCAATCGAACCAATCCTCCATAAAAATCGTACGTTCCAGAAGGTGTTTATCAGCCAGGCTGGGGATGATGCGATTCTGTAACATATCGGCGTACCTCTCACCCGTCGCGGTAGCAGTTAAAAAACCAGAATCACGCAGTTCCTCGAAGAAAAACGCCCTATAACGGTAGATGTTTCGTTTTAATAAAACCCCATGTCATTCCAAGCATGTGTGTAAATTTTTACCTCTCTATCTACATTACTCCGTGATTTATTAAGTTTTCAAATTTATACAGACTTTTTTGATCACATGGTATGTAGAAGGGCCTACCGACGCAGTTGATGCTGCAATTAACTGAATTCCAGGGGAGACGGAGAAAGGCGCTACAGTGTCTTTTCGGTAACGAGGACTTTAAATGTCACTCGTTGGAACGGCGGCTACTGAAGAAATCCTTGTGTCGATGTTTTCCTGGTCACACTTCACGCTGAATCATATCGGTCGCCTTTGCAACCACTTGCGAAAGTGCGCGCTGTCGAGTGTGGGGATGAACCACGCGGAGATTATCATCTGTGACGAGACGGCGGTAATCGTTGGATTTGCGGACGCGTAATCGATTTGTGGCGTGGCGGTGAGTCAGGCAGGGGGCCCCAGATAGCAGACAGGGCCGCTATCTGCCGCGAGCTAGCGTGTGTAAACAGCGAGCGGCCGCGGGCCTTGGCAGTGGCGAGGGCGCACCTGTCCTGCGCAGCCGCCCGTCTCTGTGGCAGGCCACGATCGGACGCGCCTGCCTGTCGCGAGAGCCGACTACTCGATCAAGCAGCTTCCCAGTTGCCGTTATGAAGCTGAGTGCGACGTGTACCAGCCGTCCCACCGAGCTAACAGTACTGGCAAACGAACGCCAGTCGCCCACATCGCCCACAACACCACCTAGCAGACAAAGCCTTACGACAGGCCGTGCCTACGTCACACTTCAGAGTTCGCGGCCGCCATCCGACTGGCCTGCCGCCACGCGGCGGTGGGTGTGCCCCAGCGGCCAGCCAGTGAGGTGGCGGCCGGGGCCTCTGTGACGTAGGCACGGCCTGTTGTAAGGCCTTGTCTCTAGATGGTGTTGGTCTAAAGGCTAGTCTACACGACGACACTAGGTTGCGAAACGCGATGCATGAAATGAATTGCGCGCAACTGGTTTCGTATAAGTCTGTAGACACGGCGCCAATACTATACACTTCAGTTTCGTTGTTTTATGAGTACCCTAGTCGCCGTAAAATGAAAGCTTTTGTAACTGTAAGAGTTGTCGCGAATCTATTGCTTGTCTGTGAGAAGTCGCTGGATAAGACTAAACATAAAAGGAATAAGATACGTCTTTGGGTTCGTGAATGGATTAAAAAAAGACGTCAGCTCCGTTGCTCAGCGACCTTGCTGAAAGAAATTGTGATAGAAGACCCGAGAAGCTATTTTAATCAACTTAGAATGTCACCAGAGCAGTTCACGTTCTTTTAAACAGAGTTAGTAATGCAATAAACAAACAAGTTACCGTTATGCGTGAAGAATTGTTACCAGAACTGAAATTACAAATAGCATTATGTTTCTTATCAAGTAGATATTTGTCTCTGCAGTACTTGTACCGTGTTCCGAAATCTACGATTGCCATATTTCGTTTGTATAGGCATTTCGAATTGGATGTATTTTAGTCTGCAATTCACTAATCGTCAACCCATCAATATATAATTTCACAAATAATTGCTAGAAGAGCACTAACACGCCGTTAAAATCGCACAAACACCTACGCCACGCATATATGTTCAAAAACCGAATTATTTCTTCCGCCCCCCCCCCCCCTGTATATTATATTTTGTTCTGTATTGGTCATAACCTAACCTAAAACACGCGCAATCAGTTTCGCCAAAGTTGGAAGGTGCCGAATAGAGGTCTGCAAATCGCCGGTTTCGCTCGCTCGTACTCGGTCGAGTGCGCAACGCTCGGCGGTGGCGCGCCGAGTGTGTTACGCTCGCAGCGAGCGTGTTGACACTCGAGCGAGGCTGCGTGGGGCGGCGCGGGCAGAGGCCGCACAGCGTAGTGCTGCCGCTGTACTCACAAGGAAACATACCCAAGTGTCACTCTCCGATTTTTATGAAATTTGCATATTTTATAATACATGAAAAACTATGGGACACGTAATTTTTAGCGGCGGAGAAACATATTTAAGGGGTGAAACGGACCCTCCAAAATTGTCGCTAAAATAGAAACATGGCGATAACTTAGACACTAGTGAAGCGATTTTAATGATTTTTGGTATGAAAGTATCTTTTGGTAAAAGACAAATTTCATAGATTCAACTTCGATTAAATCAAAATAATTTTTTGAGCACAAAAAATTGGTCACTTTAGGGCTAGCTGTCCTAATTGTCACTCCCCCTGCAATGTACCTAGGCCGATCTCTTATCAATAGATACTTTCATACCAAGAATTATTAAAATCGCTTCACTAGTCTGTAAGTTATCGCTATTTTTCTATTTTAGCGACAATTTTGGAGGGACCATTTCCCCCTTAAATATGTTTTTCCACCGCTAAAAAAAAATACGTGTCCCACAGTGTTTCATGTATTATAACATATCCAAATTTCATAAAAATCGGAGGGTGACACTTGGGTTGGTTTCCTTGTCAGTCGCTACGGCAGCGGCTCTGTGGCTCTGAGGTGTGGGCTGCGGTTGCGTCTGACGCACCCCCACCATCTAAAGGAACTAAAATCAGTTATGCTGTAGACGAGTATTCCTGTATAGTAGCATCTAACCGCAATATCATTATACCGCAAACGAGACAAAAAGGTTGTTTTTACCAACTACAACATTTGGAAGTAATGTAAATTGTAAAGGATCCAAAGAGAAACTATGGAACGAACGACGTTTTTATTGCAATGTACAAAAGTGAATGTTACCGTACAACAAAGTATACATCGAAACGTAACACCATTATCCCCAAACTATTCGTTGGTGGCTTTGTAAATGCAATGTACTGTTAAAATATCATTGACACGTTGTAGATCGAGTCGAGTTCTTCTACCAGAGATCAGGTTCTCTGCCGCACTGAAAGTGCGTTCACTAGGTGCATTTGAGGCGGGCACACAAAATACTCTTTTTGCCACTAAAGCTAGCTTAGGAAAGAAAGTACTGTTACGTTTATACCATTCAAGTGGGTCGACGTCATCACTAGCAATTCGTGCTAAATAAAGGTCCACCTCATTGGTGGATTGCGTCTCGTGCATTTCACAGTCCAGCCATTCCGAAAACATGCACTTCAGTATTTTGGCTGGAGCACCCGGGTGACATTCTTCAGACGGCACTAAATAAATGTAACACAGATATCACTGAAACAGCAGGAACACCATAAATTCGTACAGCTGTGTAAATTAAACAATTGGAATAAGAGGATTTAAAACTTCTATGAGCGAGCATTAGACCGGCATATGACCCTGACACGAAAGAAAGTGCGGATCCTGTATATTGCACAAAAGCTTGCATACGTTCTTTATTATGTAGATAAGATAGACGACAGTGGCAGTGGGGGGATATATGAATGTTGCAGCTGGAAAAATTCCCGTTAAGGACCCACTCGGAAAAGGTAGAGGTGCAGCAACCATGCACAGTGCCAAAATGCTACGGGAATATATATTAACGGGGTGCAACAGAGATTCACAAACCTAACCTAACGACTGTACATCAATATCGTGTATTTAATATCAATATAAAAGACGGACAAAGTATTTCAGGACTTGAGAGTGATAAGAGGAATGGATACAAAATACAATCACTTCCTCATAAAGACGGAAAGTAACACCTACCACAAAACAGGCAATAACAGTCCACAAAATGGGAACAAGAAAGAAAGAAAGAAGGATCCTGGAAAACTCATTTAGTAAATGATCTTAGCACAGAAACTTTATATTAATCAGGTATAATAACCTGTATGGTAATGTATAAAATGTGAAACTGAATGGCTAGTTCAACTGGATCGAGAGAACAGCTTTCGAAGCACCCGGGAAAGGAAACAATTCCAAATTTCGCTGTCGGGATTTATTCCGTAGCGTCTAGTTTGCTCTCGTCACTCGCCTTGGACTCGAGTGGCGCTGCGGTGGGCGACCGAGTGGCGAGCGGGCAGTGTGGACGGTCGGGCCGGTCGAGCGTGCCCCGCTCGAACGAGCGTGGAGGAAGTCGAGTGCAGCCAAACGCCTTGCCACAAACTGCAGTACCGACACCTGTCGGACTGTTATAGAACGACATGTACCACGCGATTCGAGCGAGCAACCGAGCGACGTGCAGACCTCTAGTGCCGAAACTATTTAGTTTCGCGAACTAGTTGCACGAACACCTGCCGCGCATGCGCTTTGGCTAGTAGCGCAGTTTCATGAAACCTAGTGTCGTCGTGTAAACTAGCCTTAACTTACCAGTCACGACACTCGAGCCAATTTTTGTGACCCACCGCGATTGCAGCGCGCCAAGCAGCCAGCAGGGGACTCTAGTGTGCTGGCGGTATTTCGTACATTGTAATTCGTCTTTCTCGTAGCTTATATTCGTTTTATTATTATTATTATTTTTGGAATGGGGCATACTTTTAGCGCATTGAAATGTAGCAACAACCAGAAAAATGCCTCCTTTGTTATTTTTTTCAGTTCTAAGAACCCAGAGAGGGATGTAATACAATCATACTGTTGAAATGATTCTGTTACTGTTCACCTGAAAACTGGATATATTTAAGTCTGAAAAGGTTAAAAAAATGTTCATATGTTTGTTAAGCTTATGGGACTTAACTACGGGGTCATCAGTCCCTAAACTTACTAACTACTTATCAACTACCTTATACTAAGGACAGCACAAATATCCATGCCCGAGGGGGGATTCGAACCCCCGACCGTAGTGGCCGTGCAGATCGTGACTGGAGCGCCTCATTCTCCTCGGCCACCGCGGTCGGCTGAAAAGGTTTATATATATATATATATATACTGCAGTTTGGATGTCCTAAGGTACAGAAAAAGAGTATTATAAACTATACCGTAAGGTTGTCGAAAGTTCGTGAAATAAGAAGAAAATCGTGTGATGAGTCACGCAAATACCCGATAGGTGTAGAAATTATTAACACCAAATTCAAATCTGGGCGTCGGTGCTCATTATCGTCTATGTTTTCGTAAAAATTTGACTTTAAAGTAACGAGGCCAATACTTTTCAACATATTTCAACTGTTAGTTCGAAGCATATCATCCGACACAGGACAATAATAAAACGAAAGTTGTAGTTTCGTTAACTAGTGTCCCAAAATCTAAAGCACAGAACGAAACGAAAAAGAAATTGTGTGTCATACCCGTTTATTTTGAAGCTAGACGGCCATGCTTATTACGCTTCAAACTGTTTATGTATCTTGATGTAAATTATTTAGTTTTCAGTGGAAAAGCTGCAAAAATGTTCGGTTTAGACATTTAATTCATCTGATTTACTTGCACTACTATTTATTTTTATCATCCTCCCTTCCGTCTGATGTTGGACTAACGGCCTCGAGTCAAAAATAAAACAATCATGTCGTGAATTACGTAGAAAAGGTTGCGAAAATAAAGCGTTATCTATACGATGTATATGATGTTAACAGGCGTCTCCCATGCTCACCGCTTGGAGCGCTAGTGTCACCCAGCTGTCAGACGGTAACAGATTTTACAGTAGTGAGTGTCGCGACTGCTGTGTTAGACTGTGACATCGCTGTCAGGCGCTCTGAATGCTCACAATCAGAGATACAGAGCGGTGGCGCACTGCTAACACACTGGACTCGCATTCCGGAGGACTGGGATTCAAATACGACTGCGGCCAACCGATTTAAATTTTCCGTGGTTTCCCTAAATCACTCCATCCTTAAGAAAAAGCAATCTGAGCGTACGATCCGTCTCAAATGACCACGATGACGACTGGACGTTAAACTCTCATTTTTCCATTCTTCCTTCAGCTACCTGCTACCTGCCACCGCTGTAGGGGTGGACCAATACAATTTAGAATGATACAGAAATTTACTGACATAACTCGCAGAAGTAGACAACCTCTGACAATAAAAGTTCGGTGAATCTCTTCTCTATCTACATAAAAGCGAAAGGACACTCATTCAGACACTCACTCACTGACTAAACACGAAATCTCGAAAACTACTTCACCTATGAAGCTGAAATTTACAAAGTCAAATGTCCAAATGTCTGTATACCTAAAGGGACTTAACTACGGGGTCATCAGTCCCTAAACTTACAAACTACTTATGAACTACTTAACACTAAGGACGGCACAAATATCCATGCCCGAGGGGGATTCGAACCCCCGACCGTAGTGGCCGTGCAGACTGTGACTGGAGCGCCTCAGTCCCCTCGGCCACCGCGGCCAGCCTGAAATTTACAGGAATGTATTTCATCGGTAGAAGACGTCAGCTAAGAAAGGATTTTCCGATAGAGCCGATAGTTCAGGAGACATGACGTCATAAACAATGAAAACTTCCCCGTATTGCGACATGTGATAGTGTGACTTTATCAGTCCACTATTTGAGAAGGAGAGGACTTAGCGACTTGCAACAAACTTCAAACATAATTTCAAACCTATAGGAAACTTTTTCTCGATGGCGACCCCAACAAAATGATGATACGAAAAAAGTTTGTCGCTTACTACTTCTTCGGCGTTCATGAAGTAAAATTACGGCATTTTGCATGACGTTACAATTAATCGAGTGAAAGCTCCCATTTTAACTATGCACTACACTGGCGCTCCTGGTGACGGAATGAGTTACGGATACACTACATGAAGCAAAATTGGGATTGTTTGATACAAAATTAGACATCTGCAATTTTGAAGTTAACTAAAGAAATTTCTATATACACCCCCTGGCCATATAAATTGCTACACCAAGAAGGTGACATGCTACAGACGCGAAACTTAACCGACAGTAGTAAGTAGCTGTGATATGCAAATGATTAGCTTTTCAGAGTATCCACACACGGTTGGCGCCGGTGGGGAGACCTACAACGTGCTAACATCAGGAAAGTTTCCAACTGATTTCCCATACACTAACAGCAGTTGACCGGCGTTGCATGGTGAAACGTTGTTGTGATGCCTCGTGTAAGGAGGAGAAATGTGTACCATCACGTTTCCGACTTTGATAAAGGTCGGTTTGTAACCTATCGCGATTGCGGTTTATCGTATCGCGACATTGCTGGTCGAGTTACTCGTGATCCAATGACAGCAGAATACGGAATCGGTGGGTTTAGGAGGGCAATACGGAACGCCGTACTGGATCCCAACGGCCCCGTATCACTAAACACTAAACACACTAAGGCGCGTGACCAGGGGTGGACGAAACAGGGTCGTTCGCTCTATTTCGCTGCATCCTTTTCAGGTGTAAGGTCGTAGTGTGTTTTGTTATATAGCAGGCTATTTGAAGCCAAACATTTAAAATTTATTTCCTTTATTATTTTATAACAAGTTATTTTCTCCAACAATTTCCCAAATCTGCATCTTCGCTTACCGCAGCAAGTACTTTGCAAGTGTTGGAAATTGCTTACGAAACACTTTTCTTCGTATCGCATTTCAAAGTCACCAAGACGTTCTAAAAGCTTCTCTCGCATTTCTCCAACCCCCCCCCCCCCCCTTTTATTTTCTTTTTCTTTTTGTGGCTTGAAAGAGTGTGTGATTTTCTATCGTTCTATTGCTTGTTTTCATAACATAATCAGGCACTGACTGTTCTGCACACAAAAACTGTGTTTTATACACACTAGAAACCAAGTGTTTCTCCACAGAACTTTATTACTTCTTCCATGAACGCTTCATGGCTAGACTCAGATTGAAGGATGACATAATGAGGTTACTGTTACGCGATACGAATGCGAGAGAAAAAGAGACGTATGGACTATTAATGCTGAATGTTATTGTAAACACAAATACGTTACTATTCTGCAACTGGTCCTTTAAGATGAAGTTGATAGTCAATACCTGCTATCACTGCTATATAACAACACACACAACGACCTTACACCTGAAACAGATGCATCAAAAATGAGCGAACGTCTCTGTTTTCTCCAACGCTGGTCACGCGTCTCAGTGTATTTACAGGACGTCTCTCGTTTCAGTGAACGGAGTATACAGCAATTTGAAACCGCTTGCAGAAAAGACAGGCTGTCCCACAAAACGGAATTTGGCTCAAAAGTGCGTACCTCTCATTTGAGGTCACACTCACAACAAAGGTACTAAGATGGTACCACCCGCTATTAATTTTAAATTCCATCTCTTTTCGTGTGGCTAAATGTGCTTGCCTTCAGAGATTCTACCCCTTAGACGGTGTGATTTTTTCTGGCATTGTTTCTGAGGTGCTGTATCGAGTGGCTGTAGGTAACCGCAGATTTGGCTAGTGACACACTGACTGCCTACAAACATTATGGGCTGATTCATTTTTAGGACTGGCGCGGAATGAAAATGCATTAACACTTTGTTATTTATGTGAGATAGTCAAAGTCGCTCGTTTTTTCCGGTTTGAATTATTTCAGTTATGTTAAAACATTATTCCTTTCTACATCTACATCTACATACATACTCCGCAATTCACCGTAAGGTGCGTGGCGGAGGGTACACTGTACCACTACTAGGCATTTCCTTTCCTATTCCACTCCCAAATTGAACGAGGAAAAAAAGAATGCCTATATGATTCCGTACGAGCCCTAATTTCTCTTATCTTGTCGTTGTGATCTTTATGCGAAATATAAGTAGGCGGCAGCAAGATCGTACTACACTCAGCTTCAAATTCCAGCCCTCTAAATTTACTTAACAGAAATTCACGAAAAGAACGTCGTCTTTCTTCCAGCGATCCCCAATTGAGTTGCCGGAGCATTTCCGTGACACTCGCGCATTGGTCGAACCTACAGGTAACAAATCTAGCTGCTCGTCTGTGAACCGCCTCTATGTCTTTCTTCAAACTGATCTGCTGCGGGTCCCAAACACTTGAGCAATACTCAAGACGTGGTCGTACAAGCGTTTTATACGCGGTCTACATCTTCTGTATGCTATTACAGTCAGTTACAGACGACACACCACAGCATCATCAGCAAACAGCCGCAGATTACAAGTTACTCTGTCCATCAGATCATTTATATAGATAGAAAATAATAGCGGTCCTATCACACTCCCCTGGGGCACACCTGACGATACACTCGTCTCTGATGAACACTCGCCGTCGAGAAAAACGTACTGCGTTCTATTGCTTAGGATGTCTTCTAGCCAGTCACAAATCTGTGAACCTATTCCATAAGCTCGTATCTTCGTTAGCAGTCTGCAGTGTGGCACCGCGTCGAACGCTATTTTGAAGTCGAGAAAAACACAATCCGCCTGTTGCCCTTCATCCATGGCTCGCAAGATGTCATTCGAGAAAAGGGCAAGCTGAGTTTCACATGAACGATGTTTCCTAAACCCGTGCTGATTCATGGAAAGAAGCTATTCCGTTTCAAGGAAATTTATAATATTCGAACTGAGAATGCGCTCCAAAATTCTACATGAAACTGAAGTCATCGATATTGGCCTGTAATTGTGTGGGTCAGTTCTCTTTCCTTTCTTATAAACGGGAGTCACCTGCGCTTCTTTTCCAATCACTAGGAACTTTGCGCCGAATTAAAGATTCGCGATAAATGCAAGCTATGTCGGGGGCCAACGCCGCAGAATAGTCTTTGTAAAACCGAACTGGTATTCCATCCGGACCAGCAGACTTTTTCGTATTTAGCGCTCTCAGCTGCTTCTCTACAGCGGAAATACCTATTACTATGTCCCCCATTTCGGAATTAGTACTTTGATCAAATGATGGTACATTTGTGCGGTCCTCTTGCGTGAAAGATTTCTTAAAGGTTAAATTTAGAACTTCAGCTTTCCGTTTGCTTTCCTCTATTACTGCCCCGGAATGATCAACGAGTGACTGGACAGTGGGCTTTGACCCGCTTATCGATTTTACATAGGACCAGAATTTTTTCGGGTTCTCGGAAAGATCTTTTGCTAAGGTATGGCTGTGATAATTATTGTATGCTTCCCACATCGATCTTTTTATAGACGCACGAATCTCTACTAACTTTTGTCTGTCAACATTTGCGTGTTCTTTTTTGAATCGAGAGTGCAACAGCCTTTAGTTGCCACTGCTACATTCTGTCCGTGTTTGAACGCGTCCGTCAATTCGCTGGTTTACTCTGGGCGCCACAACCGCGAGCTAATTGAATAGCCTGTCGGGAAGCCGGTGTGGCTTCGGGCGACCTCGCAGGCGACTTGCGGGTCACACACGACTCAACTGTATGGCTGCCACTCCCACCTCAGCGTGCGTTCTGCGGCTGCACCGCCAGGCAATTTGCCTAAAAAACACTTCACCGGCATGTCAGCAATGTGGATTTAAAAAGCACGCTGACTGCCTGTTTATCACCTGCAGCCGTATAGAGGACGATCTGATTGAGGACTCTGTTGGGATCGCTATCAGCCGAACGGTTCGTGGAAGGTAACACGACAGCGAACTACCTTACACGTCAGCGATAACGAATCACGACTATTGCAGTTAGATTAACTCATTCTTTGAAAAGAATTTCACCAAATGGTGAAAGGAGAGGAAACGTCGCCAACGTGGAACACAAAGAGCTCTCACAGTGACGTGTCCAGAAAAGGACTCCCTGATTTCAAAATTAAATATCTCGGAAACAAAGATCGATAGAGTAATGCAGTAAACGGTATGTTTATTGTGAAAGCTGTAAGAAGTTTATACAGCAGTTTGAAATAATAGTTACAAAAGCTGCTAACAGATGGCGCTGTACGCTGTACAGCTCACATCAGCATACATAAGTAAAATAATCGTACGAAAATACTCTTTGCAAACAACCACATCACAATGTTTTCAAAATGTTCACTACAGAGGTGTCGCAAACGAAGAATGAAATTCGCCATCAAATTTCGTAGTGTCTCAACCGAAATGGATTCACATGCCACAGAGATCGCTGACTGAAGCTCGTCCAGCGTGGCGGGATGCTTCGGGTAGACCATGTCTTTCACTGTAACCCAGAAAAAAAAGTCACAGGGAGTCAAATCCGGCGAATATGTAGACCAATCCATGCCTGCACCAGTAAATTTGGGATATTCCAAAGCAATGACTCGATTCCCGAAGTATTCCTCAAGAAAGCGAAACACTTGTTCGGCCCGATGTGGTCAGGCTCCATCTTGCATAAACCATTCAGTACCTGGTCGATCCTCTAACGCTTGCTGTGTGGCGACAAATTGCTACCGGCCGCGGTGTCCGAGGAGACTGAGGCGCTCCAGTTAAGGTCTGCACGGCCACTACGGTCGGGGGTTCGAATCCCCTCTCGGGCATGGATATTTGTGCCGTCCTAGTTCGTAAGTAGTTCATAAGTAGTTTGTAAGTTTAGGGACTGACGACCCCGTAGTTAAGTCCCATAGACTATACAAACATTTGAATTTGAAACATTTGACAAATTGCTCCAAAATCGCAACGTAATGTGCACCAGTGACCGTTTCTCGAATGAAAAAAGGGCCAATAATGCCTCTGCTGCATACTGCAGCCCACACAGTAACTTTAGGAGAATACAGGGGTTTCGCTTCACACCAATATGGCTTTTCGGAACCCCAAAATCGCCAGTTCTGCTTATTCACGTATCCATTCAGGTGGAAGTGTGCTTCAATTGTAAACCAGATGCAACCAACATCAAATCCTTCACTATCAATCATTGTGAGCATCTGATTAGCAAAGGCAACTCTTTGTTGCACAGCTCGTACGGGTATGGCCTGGTGCGTTTGAATTTTGAATGGAAACATGTGTAGGCTCTTTCTCAGTATTTTCTGCGTACTGGAACGCATCAAACCAGTCTCAGATGCAATTCTACGGACGGATGACATTGGATTTCGCTGAATACTTCCAGAAACTGTGGCGATATTTTCAGGCGTAACTGTGGTTTTCTTGCGGCCAACATGGCCCATTAGATCATCAGTTACGCTGCCTGTTCGCTGAAATTTTACGAAGACCGTACGAATGGTTTTCGCATCGGGTCCTTTCGGAACCTTAAGTCGTGCTTGAAAACATCGCCTTGTTGCCGTAGGACTCTCTTCTAACCTGTGGTACTCTAGCACCAGAAAAACGCGTTGTTCAATGGAGTACGTGGTTTTAATCCCTTTCTTCGGTACGCTATCCTCCTTTCACGTTTCAATAGTGGAACTGATCGCTCTGGGCTTCGGATCACAATTTATACTAATCATTACGTATGGAGATTACAGCGCAATCTGTTAGCAGCTTTTGTAACTGTTATTTCAAACTGCTGTGTAAACTTTTTACAGCTTTCACAATAAAGATACCGTTTACTGCATTTCTCTATCGATCTTTGTTTTCGAGATATTTAATTTTCAAATCAGGGAGTCCTTTTTTGGACACCCTGTATGTAGCACGTATATTGAAGCGTGTCAAGATTCGAAGCGGAATAAGTAACGATATTAAAGGCAATGAAGATTATAGAACAACGATAAGTCTTTTGTACCATTTATCTTTGCCCTAGAGGAGCTATGCTTTGGGGTTGTAGTAGCCTATTTAAGATAGTACCATTCATATTGCTTGCAGTCGCAGTATTACCTTATTAGCATACAGTCAAGGACTGCGTGAGCACTACCTATCACAGATACAGAATTATTTCCATTAATTTTTCATAACATTGAAAGGAGATGACTAGTGGCGTTAAATCTAATAAAATTCGTGGCGGAACATCCAATCCTGATGTTAACTAACTAGTAACTCAGATCCTGCAGGAAGATGTGAATAAAACCAGTAAAGGAATTTATGTTTAGCAGAAAACTGCCCTGATAGAGATTTCTCAAAAATTACAGCAATGCGTGCATTGCTTTAAGACCGTGAATCAGCGCCTCATTATTGCGCAGATATCACCAAAAAAAGTCTAATAGGTCACCATGGTCAATGGATCTGAATGTGACCCCACCGTCAAACTAACAATGATTTGCTGTTTCTATTTGACAAATAAAATCCGTTTCAGATATTGTGAGTAGAGACTTTGTTTATACGTATAGCTGGCCAAACACATGTATCTCTTGCCAGTATGTAATAACGCCTGGTATTATTTGCAGATTTAGACCTTTTATTATTGAATCTAATGAAGACTAATTCAGACTTGTCCATAAAATCGGACTTCATAGTTTCTATAGAGTAAAACAAAGCAGTACTCGATGCTATGTACTGTTGCGAAGCGTAACAAACTGTAATTACTTGTAACTTTGGGTTACAGGAATAAAGACTATTATTATTTTTACTCTGTTTATTTTACTTTTTTTAATATACTGCAAGTTTGTTTTCTTCTTGAACTTCGCTGTTTGCTGCCTTCTCCGCAACTGATGAAAATCCAAAGATCTATCATTTAATCCAGTTGTCCTAAATAAGTTGCCTTAAATAAGAGATGTGCAGTGTCATTTAAGGCATTTCTCGTACTGTATTCAGCAACTTCTTCTTAACAAATAAGTTTCCCCTGTCAACTATGGGCAGAGTTGTGTATTACAGGAAACAATGGAATGAGACATTAGAGATAAGACATAATTTCCAAGAACATTCAGATAGTGTCATACCGCTTTATAAGCTTAAAAAGCCGCCCAGGATAAAATCAGGGCGTTGAACGGATTGTTTGACGTCAGCATTGCCTCCAAAGCGGCTTCCACCGAGAGTCTTCTTCAAAGCTGGAAACAGATGGTAGTCTCTTGTTGCCACATCAGGACTGTATGGCGGATGGTTTCGGCGCTCCAAACCACGAGTTACAGTGTGATTTTGCGTTGCCGCCGCCGAGTATGGTCTCGCATTGCATCCAACAGCAGACCGGCAAATCAGAGAAGGCCAGGCTGCTTTTTCCGAATCAGCTCTTTCAATTTCGACAGAGTGGCGAAGTACCGCGTAGCATTAATGGTTGCATCCTCGAAAACGTACAACACTCCTTGGGCTCGCAGAAAACGGTGGGTAGCACTTTACTTTCAGACGGAGCGCTTTTTAACTTCTTTCGGACAGGTGATGACGGATGCGGCCTTCGATTCGGGTGTGTAATAGTGGGCCCACGTTTCATCCCCCTTGACAATCCGAAACAGAAAATCATTGCCATATTCATGGTTGATCTCTACCCAATGGTATATCGGTGTCTTCCGTGCGCGCGTCACCTGTTGTGTCGTCTTTAATCCATAACCGTTCAACTCTTCTTCCGTATGCAACGCCATGATTTTTTATTGGACGTCTCTTTGATGCTTATAAAGTCTTTGACTGTTTCAATGTACCTGGAAATTATGTAGAAAAATAAATATATATCTTATCTTTAATGTATCATTCTATTTTTCTTCTTTCAAAAAATTCTGCCTACGGTCGACAACGGAAACTTATTTTCCAACTCCCCCTCGTATATTCCTTTTCTATTGGTAAAACTAATAGCGTTGATCTATCGCACCATTATCGTAAGGAGAGAGACGTAATTCTCGTACACAAAACACGAAATACACAGACAGAAAGCCATTGGTAACAAGTATGGAGAGATAGCACAAGTAGAATGTTTCAAATAGCTGGGAGAGATTACACAGAAAACAGGACTAAATTCGACAGCCAATGAAGAAAGAGTTGCGAAGCTAAAAAAGCTTACAGACTTACATGGAACCAGTACAATAAAAGAAGTATCTCTGTTAATGTCATTACAAAACAGTAGTCTTACCAGAAGACTTGTATGCCGCAAAAACAACAGTAATCAGAGGAAGAATGAAAATCAAGGAAATGGAAAAGTAAGAGGGGAAAATTCTAAGGAAGATTTATGGGCCAGTTCAGAAACAGGGGATCTGGATAAAGAGACCGACAAAAGAACTGTACAAACAGACAGAGACAATTACAGACAACATCAGAAAAAGAAGGGCAAAGTTCTATGGTCACATTTATAGGATGAATGAAAATAGGCTGATCAAGAAGATTTTTAACATTGTCATGAGTAATACGATACAAACTAACTGGGCAAAGAAAACCATGGAAGACCTCAAGAAACTAAATATCTCTACAGAAGAAATAATAAACGGAGAAAAATACAAGGAAAAAATCAGGAAACAGAAATTCGAAGAAACACCAAAAGAGACGAAACCAGGAAAGAAGTGGACAGAAGAGATGAAGAAGAAACACTATGAACATATGAGAGGTTTTTGGGAAGAGAAAAGAAAGAGAGAAAAAAGTGCCATGAAAATTGATTGTGTTTAAACGCTCTCCTAAATGAGGAATTAATGATGATGATAATGATAATAATAATAATAATAAGGGTTGCGCCTTCAATGTGTGCTAGCAACTAGTACAACCACAACTGGGTATACTACAAAGGGTGTCCCATTCCGTATGTTGAAATGAACTGCCTTGAACGAATGCCACATGGAACACCTCCTCTAAACACGCGTTTATCTCAGAAAGTATGTCTTTCCAGACACATGTTTATTGGACTTAATTTTTCTATTTTCGAACATCCTGTACACTTTGCGAATAATGATCGTGATAGCGTTATCGGTAATAGTAGGTCATACAAACACATTCATCCATAGTCCGCCAAAGTTTACTGTGTACCATATTCATCGATACCTGTATTAACATGAATTATTGAACAATTTCTATAACTCCTTACTGTTGCGTCTGTTTTTCGTCTCATAGCGCGTACAGTAATTCAAGCCTTCGTCATTTTCAGTCACGTCTGTCAGGAGTACGGCAGTGATACGGATATTTCGATTCGTCGTGACAAAGGTCGTCGTATGAAGATGACGTACGGGTAGGTGTGTATATTATTTAGAAGTACGTGAGCGAGGTAGATGAGAGAGGAGTGGTATGGCGCAATTCAGCAACACGTCTCCTTTGTTTGGGTGTCAGGGACATTTTGTCAATGGCGGTTTTTTGAAACAGGAACTGATACCGAGGTTGTTAACTTTCAACTCGGCGAAGGAAACAGCGAAATTAACAGTCAACACCGTAGCAGGAAACTCACAAGAGACAACTTCGTGTCTCGTTCTTGTGGGAGGAGTGCGTCTACGCCACCAAATGAGTGGGCAACTTGGGAAGGATTTAGTCGACCATATTCTCTGAAGTCATACTCCGAAAAAAGGACGGTGGTTTTCCGTGTTGTACAGGATCAGAGTTGAAAACTAGTGCTGACATACTGTGGAATTCATGATAGATGACTCTCTGTTTCCGTCGCCGAATCCCCTCGTCACTGAACTCAACTCGTGTTATAATGTGAAGTCCACTTGAATAGTAAACCGAGAAAACCGCAGGCGCAACTCCTTCTTGTTTATTTATCTTCTCCTTGTATTTTTGGAGTAGCGAAGGATGGAAACGATTGGAGAAAAAGCAAATATTTGGAGCGAGTAGAGTGAAGATTTGTAATGAGCGGCTAAGGTGATAAGGTAGACGGTGGAAAAAGGCATTAGAGATAACAGACCAGTGGACAGATGACTGTTCAAGTGGAGTGACGATGTGATAGAGGATAAGAGTACGCTGGCACTAGCTGGAAAAGAATACACAGACCGAAGAGAGTGCAGGAGGATAACTGGGGAGCATTTTACAACGAGCACATTACGGCATTGTTTTCAACCTTTTTGAACGCGCCGTAATAAAACTGTGTCAGTGATTTCAAGAGCAAAGTATTTAATTTTCTTTCTTGCTCTGTGCAGTCATTCACATCTGGTGAAACTTGCAGCAGCGGAAACGAATAAACGCAGAAAAAAGACTATGACTACACGTATTTGATGTATGGTTTTGCTGTCAGAAATAATAAACCACAATGCGTAATTTGAGATGACATGTTTGTACCGAAGCATGTTGGTTTTTTTTTCCATCTGCTTGCATTACTGAACCTCCCGATACCATTTTTGCATAATAATAGGTATGACTGTGTTAATCTATTATCATTTTCTTTTCCAAAACATTCGTTATTCTTTTTTTCTGACGTGACTAGCTGAAGTTATTCTCTGTTATTTGACGTCGGAAAAGTTTAATTAGAAAAATTAATTAGTTAATGCAATAGGCGTATTGCTAGTTCCAATAGTATGATAATTAGTATTTCTATTAAGGCTAATTAAATTCTTTTCTCATATTATTAAAGTACCTATTATTGTGTTTTACATGTTAGGAAAGTTGTACCTTCAATAGTTTCTGTGTAATTATTTACACGGAAGTAATTGCTTAAAAACCTATTAAAATATATTTGCAAGTGAAGCAATATCAATTTATCTGAGATTTGTATATCAATTTACTCAGTATTATTTACGCCACCTTTTACTATAGCCAATTATTTGTAATTGTTTACTTTTCCATTATCAATAATTTAATGTACATAATTAATAATACGTAATTTTCAGTGTCATTGTTTGGATGATATAAATAGATCTTAAGTAAAAGGGGCGATTATATTGAAAGTGTCTAACGGTAAGCATCTCTGTCGATAATGTCACCTACGAGAAAAATAATAGTTGTCGTTACTTTTTCTACAGTTCATATATCAGTAAAAGATAATTTCCGAACGTGAGTTCGTTATCACAATGTTAGCCTCTTGTACAATCCCTAGAAACCGGGGTTAGCGATCCTGAATTACCCACAACACAGAACTATTTACCTCTCGCCCTGTCATCTTACACGCTCCCCCTCCAACTACAGACTACTTACTGCAGGTATACACTTACCAACATTCCCATTTTTCTTTTCACAAAACGGGATATCCTAAGAGTCGAATTTATATGTGAATATAAACAGAAAGTTCCGTACATCGTAAGAAAATCGCTTTTAAAAATTTACATTTAACTGCAAAACTCTTTATATTCAAAACCCTGGTATAGTTTTCTGCACTGTTTCCAGATATAGGGCTTTGGAAATCGTCGTGGAACGAGAAGATAAACTGAATACAACTCACCAGGTACGATTTGCATGTTACAGAGGCATTCAACACTGGGTACTAACCTGGAACAGAAGAAAAAGAAAATTAGCTTCAGGACAGGGGTATTGTTAAAATAGTCATTTAAAATACGTCCTCTAATCATATCCCCACACAATAACGACAGCTTAATACAAATAAACAATCCCTGAGACGGATTTTCATCTCGAATATGTCAAAGACAATAATGATAAATCTGAAGCATAGAATTAAAATTTGTGATGTGGCCGGGAATCGAACCCGGACCTCCATGCTTACAAGGCAGACGCCTTATCGTTAGTGGTGTGATGGTCTAATGGTAAGATGTCTGCCTAGTAAGCATGGAGGTCCGACTTCGATTCCCGACCACATCACAAATTTTAATTCTATGCTTCAGATTTATCATTATTGTCAACAACGACAGCTTTTAAGCAGGTTTCATCTGTAAACTGTGGATCACTATCAGGACACAAATTAAATAATTTGACACATACAGAGCAAAGCAAAGCACACGCAGTGCTCTCTACTGATTGCTTACTTGGGACATGTTCACTGTTTATGGGAAGATCACATATTAATGGTTATTTCAGTTGTCGTTTGTGTGTGAATAACGGGTAAGCACGACTTCGAAAATTATTGCTCGTGTCAGTTATGAAGTGCAGGATATGAGATTTTTATGTAAATATAAGGAAATTGATCTGGAGATAGATCTAGTGACCCATTAATGTCTCGCGTTTCCATATGGCAATGATTTTCAACCTTTTCCAGTATGCGATCCCCTTCCGCCTAAAATAATCCAGCGACCCCGTTCCAATTAAAAATATTCTTAGGCAACGGATGTATGTTCATTCTGTTTATACAGCTTTCTTGTAAATTGTTGGACGCTCTTTTTAATGTGTATTTTTCGGAATGGAAGACGTTTTTACATAGTTTCCGACAGAAATGTATATTTTGCATAACGGGTGTTTCGCACTTAGACAAGATTGAGAACCGAATTATGCTGGTTAAGAAAGCTCACAATTTATAGACAATTTTTAAAGAAGTATATATATTTTTCAATTTCTTAGAATTAACTATCGCATCTTGTACATTTGTCTAATGTGTGGTTCCTGAAAACAGTTTTCAAACTTTGCACGTATTCATCGATAACATTGTAATATACAGGATGTCCCACTCAACTGTTTCACCCCAGATATCTCTGAAAGTACAAGAGATATTGAAAAACGATTTTTATGCTCATGAACGTGCGGCAGGGGCTTATGAAAGTAGGTACTATGAGACACTTTAAAACGTTAAGAAACATTATTTTCAACAGAAACTTTTGTTTTTTTTATGGATACCCCATATTATTTCTTAAGTAATAGAGAGGATGAAAAATCACAAAAAAATGGCGTCGGTTGCATCGCGATGCGTCAATTACATCCGGAGAAACTGCGAAGCGAAGTTGACGTTTGAAATACATTAGGCGCGCTGCTAGATCATGTCCGAGACTCAAGCGAGACTCACGGTTGAACCTCGGACACGCGCTAGCAGCGCGCCTCATGTGTTTCAAACAACTTCTCTTCGCAGTTTCTCCGGATGTAATTGACGCATCGTGATGCAACCGACGCCATTTTTTGTGATTTTTCATCCTCTCGATTACTTAAGAAATAATATGGGGTATCCATAAAAAAACATAAGTTTCTGTTGAAAATAATATTTCTTCACTTTTTAGAGTGTCTCATAGTACCTACTTTCATAAGCCACTGCCGTGCGTTCATGACGGTAAAAGTCGTTTATCAATACCTCTTGTAGTTTCAGAGGTATCTGGGGTGAAACAGTTGAGTGGGACACCCTATATATATACCTTTTGTTCAATTGAGAATTGATGTTGAACAAGGAATTATATAATTTTAACGAAAAGGAAATTTTATTGTAGTATTAGACCTATGTTTTTATATTATGGAGCCCTTTGTAGTCAGAGGTGAACTGTTGCAAATACTTCCTCGTGTGACGGCGACCCTCCGAGAAAATCTTTGCGACTTCCCTGGAGGTGGCGACCCACAGATTGGAGAACACTGCTCTACGGCTTTTGACCCTGGCGAATGTTTGAAACACAGAAAAGTTCCAAGCGACTGGAAAAAAGCGAAGGTCACTCCTGTTTACAAGAAAAGTTGTATAACGGACTGTCATGATTACAGAACAGTTACATTAACATCAGTTCGCTGCAGAAATCTTGAATACATTTATACTTCAAATATAGTGAATTTTCTTGGAACGCATAAGCTTCTGTCCACATACGAGCACAGATTTAGAGATAAAGAAAGCATCGCTTATATGAAACTGAGCTTTTCCTTTACTCGCATGAAATGTTTTGAGTCATGGATGAAGGGCAAGACAGACTGCACATCCCTTGATTTCAGAAAGGAGTTTGACACGTTACCTCACTGCAGATTAGCAAAGGCTGAACATATGATATAGGTTCCCGGATATGAGATATGTGAATAGCTCGAAGAATTCTTAACTCTTTCACCCCCACCCCCTCCCCCATTATGAATTCAGCTTTGGAAAAATTAAAATTTAGTGTTTTCTGTAACTTAACATGAAAAAAAATGTGTTTTTAAATTTTTGATCGAACTATTGTTTTTTATGTCATATATTTCATGTGCAACACAGACGTTGGAATCGAGGTATTTTATGACTTGAGACTTTTTTGTTGTTGTTGTTGTTAGATAACACTTTCAGATCAATAATGCTAGCATAATCTTCGCCACAACACCAAAGACAAGACAATTCGCTGCTGAAATAAAATAAATGAATCACACTCATGCTCACACTCACAGCCACGTAGAAATGGCAACGTAACACCACCTCCAAGATGGACAGATTAATGCCTCAGAAGTGGCTACAAGCCTGCCAAGCGGCAAAATGTCGTACTAGAAGCATGACGTTCATCAACAACCATCGACTTTAAAAACTGATACACAAAATACGGTATAAATCAGATTTTAATACGCTGTTGTTCAGGAACAACACTGGAAACGAAAGGTTAAGTAGCAGAACTCAGCAAGGTTTGCTCGACGGTGAGTGGTTATAAGAGACAAGGTTATCGACAGGGAAATTACATAAGTGCTCTGACGGAAAAGGTAAGTAGGATTCCGTAGTGCCGCGGCAGAGCAGCCGAGCGCATTGAGGCGCTATGTTCCGATGCGCGAGACCGTCCCCGTCGGGGATTCGAATCCCCCCTCGGGCATGGATGTTTCTGCTGTCTTTAGTATAAATTAGTTCGTAAGTAGCTTGTAAGTTTAGGGAATGATAACCCCGCAGTTAACCAACATTTGAACATTTGATTCCGTAGTTGTTTGCAAATGATCTTGAACCGTACGTGAAGGTGTTGTCGTTGAGCGATTCTAGGACGGTGGAAGATGAAATACAATTAGACAAAATTTATAGTTGGCGTGATGAACTAAAGATAGCTTTAGAAGTAGAAAAATGTATGTCAGTGCAGGAAATAACAAAAAATTCAGAACTCTTTGAGTACAGCGTTAGTAGTTTCTGGATGATACATTTGTGTCGATTAAACACACTGCTCAAAACAATTAGGGGATCAGTTGAGACGTCTTCCGTCGGTTATACGGAGTGCAGACAACAACATCACAGCAACCGATACAGTGGTAACAAAGGAACGTTGCTGCAGAGCCGATTGGTGTTGACTTGTGTGTTTACTCTACCAAAAGAATTACACAAGCAATTGGGTGCAGACAATGTGAGCAGGTGTTAAATCCAACAACAACGTGACTTACCAAACGCTGTGGCATGGAGAGCCTTATTAAGGTTGTACGCGGAACAGACACAAGAGGTGGCTGGAAACATTGGAGTGTCCCAAAGTGTAATTTTTAGGACCTGGACGCGATTTCAGACAAAAATAACCGTTAAAAGAAGGCAAGGCCAAGGTCGTCCACGGGTAACATCAGAAAGAGGTGACCGTTATCGCCGATTAAGAATCCATCGAAACAGGAGACTGAGTGCAATTCAGTTGCAAGCCACCCTCCTGGCAGCAACAGGACGCTCAATATCAATAAAAACAGTCCGAAATCGCCTTCGGGAATGTCGGTTCTGCCCAGGGAAGCATATGCTGTGTGACCCATAGAACCACGACACCGTTTAACCCACAGAAGCTGGGCGGAGGAACATCAGAATTAGATATCTTAGATTGTTTTCATATGACTCCGTCATTTACCGTCTAGTAAACTCATCTGAAGATCAAAACCAACTGCAGAACGATCTGAATATCACTATGGTGTAAAAATTGGCACTCTAAATAATGAGAAGTGTGAGGTTGTCCATGTGAGTACGAAAAGAAATCCGTTTAACTTTATTTATAAGATAAATCAATCAAAAGTGAAGGCCGTAACCTCCACAAAATACCTAGGAATTACTATTATTTTTGACTTAAATTGGAAAGAACGCGTAGATAATGTCGTGGGAAAGGCGAACCAGAGACTGCATTTTATTGGCAGAACCCTTAAAAGACGCAACAGAACTACAAAAGAAACTGCGTACACTACGCTTGTCCGTCAATTTTTGGTGTATTGCTGCCTTGTGTGGGATCTTTATCAGGTGGGTTTGACGGAGGATATCGAAAGAGTCCAAAGAAGGGCAGTTCGCTTCGTATTGTCACGATACAGGGGAGACAGCGTTACCGGAATGATACAGAATCTGGGATGGGAATCATTACAACGGCGCTTATCGCTGCGGCGTGGGCTGCTAACGAAACTCCAATCGCCAACATTCTCCTGCGAATGCGAAAATATATTGTTGACTCCCACTTACATAGGTAGAAATGATCATCAGAATAAAATACGAGAAATCAGAGCCCTAACGGAGAGATCTTTCTTCCCGCGCGCTATTCGAGAATGGAATGGGAGATGAATAGTATAATGGTGGTTCGATGAATCCTCTGCCAGGACCTAAATGCAGAGATCCCATGTAGATGTAGATGTAGATGTAGATGAAGAGCTGAGTGCTAACCTCACACTGTCAATGCCACGCAGGTGTGCACTGGCCGTCCGAGGTTATCACACACACCATACTAGAGGACAACTAGAATGACGTTTTCACTATTCTGGAAGCCCCATAGTGCCTTGTTCTAAGTAAACGCCATGCAAATGTCAAGTAAAGAGTTGAGAAAGCAAATTATCGTACCGCATCACACCTAATTACAATTGTAAACAATATCTGAATAAAATACGTTACCATATGGATATTGTGTACGATATCTCACGTGCATCCTTAATTTGTTGTGCAGTGTATATAGGCGGTAATGTTTGTCACCAAAATGAAGTGGAGGGAGTATATAAAGACAGTTGTGGAGAAGGCGGATGATCGACTTAGGTTTATTAGGAGAGTTTATGAGAATACGTGGTTCACCTGTAAAGGAAGTGATGTAAGCATTTCAGAGGCGGGCTGCTATATTTGTTACTGGTAGGTCGTATCAATACGCAAATTTACGGACATGATTCGGGGACTGAAATGTTTATTTCTAAAGTGAAGAAGATGTTGTTTCCGAGAAACAATAAACAGGAAATTTAGCATTTGAAGCTGACTGCAGTACTGTACTTCTTGTGCCAACTTTATTTCGCGTAAGTCTCCCGATACCGACTGTATACCAATTAGGCTCCTTTCAGAGTATGCTGATACAGTAGCCCCATACCTAGTTATCATATACAACCGGTCGCTTAGCGAACGTTCCGTACGCAAAGACTGGAAAGTTGCACAGGTCACTCCAATATTCGCGGCGGCCGAGCGCATTGAGGCACTATGCTACGATGCGCACGGCCGTTCTCCGTCGGGGCTTCGAATGCCCCTTCGGGCATGGATGTTTGTGCTGTCTTTAGTATAAGCTATTTCATAAGTAGTTTAATATTCAAGAATGGCAACAGGAGTGATACATAAAATTACAGACCTATATCATTGACGTCGGTTTGCAGCAGGATTTTGAACATATGTTGTTGTTGTGGTCTTCAGTCCGGAGACTGGTTTGATGCAGCTCTCCACAATACCCGATCCTGAGCAAGCCTCTTCAACTCCACATAAGAACGGCAACCTACATCTGTTTGAATCTGCTTACTGTACCCATCTCTAAGTCTTCTTCTGCGGTTTTTACCCCACACACTTCCCTCCAACGCTAAATTCACAATTCCTTGATGTCTAAGGATGTGTCATATCAATCGACCCCTTCTTTTAGTCAAGATATGCCAAAAATTCCTTTTCTCCCCAATTCTGTTCAGTACCTCCTCATTAGTAACGCGATCCACCCACCTAATCTTCAGCATTCTTCTGTAGCACCGCATTTCAAAGGCCTCTATCCTCTTCCTGTCCGCACTGCTTATCGTCCATGTTTCACTCCCACACAAGGCAACACTCCACACAAATGCCTTCAGAAATGACTTCCTTAGGTTAAAATCAATATTCGATGTTAACAACTTTCTCTTTTCAAGAACATTTTTCTACCCATTGCCATTCTGTATTTTATATTCTCTGTACTGCGATCATATACTTTCCTCAAATATTATGAACTACCTCGAAGAGAAAGTCCTATTGACATACAGACAACACGGATTCAGAAAGTATCGTTCTCGTGAAACACAGCTAGCTCTTTACTCACATGATGTGATGAGTGCTATCGACTAGGTATGTCAAATAGATTCCGTATTCCTAGAATTCCGAAAGGCTTTTGACAATGCACGTCACAAGCGCCTTCTAATCAAACTGCATGCTTATGGAATATCGCCACAGTTGTACGATTCGATTCGTGATTTCCTGTCAGAGACGACACAAGTCGTTGTAATTGACGGAAAGTTATCGAGTAGAACAGAAGTGATATCTGGCGTTCCCCAGGGTAGCGTTATAGGTCCCCTAATGTTCCTTATGTTTATAGACGAATTAAGAGACAATCTGGGTAGCTCTCTTAGACTGTTCGCGGATGATGCTCTCATTTATCGGTTAGTAAAGTCTCCATAAGATCAAAAGCAACTGAAAAATGATTTAAATAAGAAAATTAAATTAGCATCATGCATTACAATAATGGTGTGTTGCAACGCATACTTGACTGCCTTCTCCAACAGCTTCCTTACCGCGATAATCCATGCAACTGGGAATTCTTGGCAACTAACTCGCAACGCAACTGACTGCTCTCTCGCAGCCAGAGCGCTTATTCTACAATCGAACTTCCAAAGTTTACTGCGCCCCTTGCTATACATATATCTGCGGCCAGTTCACAAAATTCACTACATTGTTTATACTTACTATAAAGTATGTACAAAATAACTTATGTACAAACAAGAATGACAAACCGTATGAATAACAATTAATAATACAGCCCTACAAGTACTGTGTGAACACCAATACGGCCTAAATATTACAGAAAACCAACTATGACGGTACCATAGGGAGCTTACACACATCAAGTTTATGTGTATACATTCTTGTGGATAGAAGTGGGACATCGGCTGGTCAGTTCAGTTCTTGCAAAAAAATTTCCAACAGCCGTTCACGTTATAATTTTATTTAGGCGACTAGTTTCGGTACATCAATTGTACCATCTTCAGGCCCCAATAGTGAATATCTGGATAAGCTCCTCCAATTCATAAGGTTGGGCCTCAACTAGCATCCGTTTTACCAACCTCCAGTACATGCAGCATTGACACATACTGGAGGTTGGTAAAACGGATGCTAGTTGAGGTCCAACCTTATGAATTGGAGGAGCTTATCCAAATATTCACTATTGGGGCCTGAAGAAGGTACAATTGATGTACCGAAACTAGTCGCCTAAATAAAATTATAACGTGAACAGCTATTGGAAAATTTTTTGCAAGAACTTACACACATCAGGTGCGATTGACGGACGATTTAAAGAAAATTCAGAGAATAGCAGCTCTTTTTGAATTATCGGGATGTAGGGGAGAGAGTGTCTCGAAAATGATGCACGAGTTCGGGTGGAAATCATTAAAAGAAGGGCGTTATTTGTTGCAGCGAGATCTATTTGCGAAATTTCTTTCACCAACTTTCTCTTCAGAATGCGAACATACATTGTTAGCACCCGCCTACATAGGAAGACATGGCCATCATAAAAAAATAAGAGAAATCAGATCTAAAACATAAATATTTATGTGTTATTAGAGTTATTGTAGAGTGCAACTATAGAGAAAAATCATAAAAGTGGTTCGATGAACCCTCTGCCATGCACTTCAATGTGACTTGCAGAGTATCCATGTAGATGTAGATGGACCATAAAGATAAGGGATTTGTTATTATTTTTTATAGTTATTTTTTTATTTTATTTTAGACTGAAAGTCTTGGTAGAGGTATGCAGTATGCAACCTTCATTGTAAAATTTTTTTAATAATGATTCTAAAATTGCTAGAGATTGCTTGAATAGTCAAAAGATGTTATCAGTAGATTATTTATTGTCAATTCACAACATGTTTCAGGCTTAGCCCATCATCTGGTGATCGATATTATTATTATTATTTGTCAATACATAACAACCGTATTTTACATGACAAATTTGAATACATCAAATCTAAATTTATGTAATATCGATCACCAGATGATGGGCTAAGCCCAAAACATGTTGTGAATTGACAATAAATAATCTACTGATAACATCTTTTGATTATTCAAGCAATCTATAGCAATTTAAGAATAATTATTTTTAAAAAAAGACAAGGAATATTAGGGTCCTTACTGATTCACGTAAGCATTCGTTTTCCCCTCATTCCATCTCGCAAGGAATCATAAAAGTAAGTGACTAGTAGTAGGCCGGTCGTCAGGTATGTTTAGGTCCAAAAAAATTGCAGGAAGCTGAATTTTTGGTATGTTTTTACGACATATTAGAGTACTATTAAACCACGTTTGCAGCTTCGAAATCCTTTAGCTTAACTTTTGAGGGCCAAAAACCCTCGAAATTTTCGGACTTTTTTCTGGTTTTGACTTATAACTCGTTTTTTGATGAAACGTCACTCACACGTCTATTAATGTAGATAATATATTCGAAAATTTAAGCCCAACCGCAGCTCTGTTAAGTCCAATAGTTCCCGAGTTACTGGACTTCAAAATTGACTTATTTCTCCAAAAAGTTCAAACTTTCGATTTTAGTCATCTTTCGCCTAGAATATTGGCTCCAATGATCATCCCACGGGGAAAAATCGGAGTTTTTTATTTTATTTTATTTTGTTCTCCGAGTTACCTACATTCAATAAATTGACTCAGACGAATTGCAGTCCTATTATCCTATATTTGTTAAAGAAAATGGAGAGATTACTCATTGACGATGATTATAACGCATTGTATATAAATAGGTGTAATTTATGTGTTGGTGCATACCAGTATGTTTGTGAATGTAGGTATTGCTGTAAATACAAAGAAAGCCTCTCGTGTTGTGGGTATTGGTCAGCTATTAAGGGATTGGGACTTCCGTTCGTCGCGACGCCTTTTGATGTGTGAAGGCATTCCCGCCCCCCTCCCCCCCCTCTTACTCCTAGTGGTGACTTAGCGGATGTTCTGTCCTCCCTCCAAAACTTGTTGACTCCGAGGTCTTCCCCACTACACCCAGTCTGCACTTAGAAACGGCCGTATTCGGATCTGTGAAGAACGTTTCGAACAAAAATCGTCTAAATCTCGATCGTGGTGGTGTTTTAAGAACTTTCTTTTTTACAATATGTCGGAGCTACCCCGTCGCATATTTGTTTCGGGGTCGTCGGGAAGCTCTTGGAGAGGGAACAGTGACAGTGAAAAAACTCGGAATTTAGATGCTGATAAAAATGAGTCAGAAACGTGAGCTTGAAAGGGACATGAGGTTTTTTTGCAATTTAAACAAAGTGACCGAACATGACACATGCAGAAAGAGGTATACTGTGGAATGTAATGTGAAAGCATCTGTCCAGCTAGGAGGAGATGTTTCATCTGCTCAACCATCGTCTTCGCGTGGGGAAAGGCTAAGAAGTGCTCCGGACTCAAGGCGGCTCATCATTGGAGATTGTTGTTTCCTTTGTGGTGAAAAATTTTCCAAGGAATATTTCGAGAAACAGATAAAATTGCCCAAATATCTACAGGATGAACTCCATCAAGTGGAATCATTGGAAGTGAGAGAATCGATTGTGGAAAAAGCTAGACAAGCTGGTGAATGGAGACAACAAATTCTTCAGCGTCCTTCGTGTATTAGTGAACTTGTTGCTACTGAGGGTAAGTACCAAAACATTGCTACGTAAAATTGCACTCTTTGTCGCGATCTACTGGTGCAGGAGGTAAACGAGGGCGACCTGATCATCCCTTCCTTATCGAAGCTATGGAGCGTACATAAGCATACCCTGCAGAAACAAGAGAGGAAAACCAATTTTCCATAAGTGACTTGATTGCAGAGAACTTCACATGTGATAACAAACCAGCAGTTGCAAGTGTTCAAGCTCATCTAAAAAAGCGATATGGATAAAAAATTATTTTTGCGCAGGTTGGTCCGTTCACAGACATTGGAAAAAACATTCTTTATGAAAAGTGGTACAATCAAAGACTTAGCGATCCTGCTGAAGAGCGACTTAGTGTTGTCAAAGCTGCAACAGAGATTACCCTGCAGGACATTCGTTCCCAAACATTTGACAATACTCAATATCCCCCGTCAGATGCCTTTTTAAAAGACGCAGATCAGTTTCTGATGCTCTGCAACTGTTGCTTGAACAGACTGTGCTGAAAAACAAACGTCCTTCTCTTGAACAGTGGAAAAAGAAGTGCATAGGATTTTCTCAAGCAATTATGGCTGCAACGAGACCCAAATCTTTTCTACCCTCAATTCAAATAAGCATTGGAACCTATTTGTATAGAAAATTTGGATCAACGCACCTTGTTGAACTTTGCCACAGTATGGGAATTTATTGTACATATACGGAGGCTATGCATTTTGAAAGTTCCGCTATCCTCTATGAAGAAGTGACGAAACTAGTTGACAAAGGAGCTTTTATGCATTTTGTGTTCGACAATGCAGATGTGAATGTTAACACAATTTATGGAGAATATACGTTCCATCAAATGGGTGGTATAATGAACATGACCCCTCACTCATCTGTTCACCCAGACATAAACCACGTTTGAAGTCTGTTTCTGCAGTCTATAGGGTTCACACACTGTCACACACTGCCAGGATGGAATGGATTCATGGAGCAAGTGACAGAAGATCTTCCTTACAAACGTTCAAAGATTGTATACCTCCCTTTTATCCATGCTCCTCCAACCGACTACGACACTGTTTTAACATCACTTTTGGAACCCAGTTAAAGAACAAGCTTTTACGGTCAGGAAACATGTTTTGTGACCTTCGATCAACCACTGTACTTGAAAGCCCGAAACATTGTGGAGAGCCACCAGCATCCTCAGCTCGTCAACATAGTGGTGAGGCTTGGAGGTTTCCACCACCTCATGTCATTTATGGGGGCCGTCGGTGCCATAATGACAGGAAGTAGACTCAAGGAACTTCTCTATTCAGTATTTTCTGAAAACAGTGTTGAAAAATTCCTATTTATATACAATGAGTAAATAATCATCGTCAATGAGTAATTCGTCCTTTTTCTTTAACATATATAGGATAAGAGGACTGCAATTCCTCTGGGTCAATTTATTGAATACTCCGATTTTTCCAACTTTTCGTCTTTTAACGATAACTAGAAATCTATTGGGCCTGTGGACTTCGTTCAGTACTTAAAGACAAATAAATGCTCTATAAATTTTTTGTATGACTTTCCCTCTGGGATGACCATTGGAGCTAATATTCAAGCCGAAAGAGGACTAAAATCGATAGTTTGACCTTTTTGGAGAAATAAGTCAACTTTTGAAGTCCAATATCTCGGGTACTATTGGACTTAACAGAGCTGCGGTTGGGCTTAAATTTTCGAATATGTTATCTACATTAATAGATGTGTGAGTGACTTTTCGTCAAAAAACTACCCTTCACGAGTTATAAGCCAAAACCAGAATAAAGTCCGAAATTTCGAGGTCTTTTGGCCCTTAAAAGTTAAGCTAAAAGGATTTCAAAGCTGCAAACTTGGTTTAATACTACTCTAATATGTCGTAACAACATACCGAAAATTCAGCTTCCTGCAGTTTCTTTGGACCTAAGGCCATTTTTTGTCTACGACGACTGGCCTATAGTGGTATGCAACGTATGGTGACTTGCCGTGCATGGATGTAGATATAAGCTGGCGAGGCAAGAGAGCACTGCATTTGTGTGTCAACCAGCAGCACTGAAAGAGAAGAGAAGGCCGCGGCGCTCTCCTTTGACGTGACGCGTAATAGGCCGCGATCTCCTAGCAGAGTGGCTGTCCGCTACGCCCTAGCAGCTGGCCACTTAGTTTCGCGATCGCGGCCTACTCTGCGTGACGTCAAACGAGAACGCCGCGGCCTTCTTTGTTGGCTGGTGTCTGTCCGACCCACTGGATGAGTAACGAGACAGTACAATGAATCTCGTGGCCTCACATCCCGACGGATGTCGCCGAGTAGCAATGTCTGTGTTTCCCGCTGTGTATTGGTGCAGGTGCGGGCAGAGCGCGTCAAAGCGGGCAGCGGCCGTGTAGGCAACCAGCAGCACGGAAGAGCGCGCCGGGCCTTGGGCAGGCGCAGGCCGCGCTGTGCCGTGCTGCGCTGTGCTGTGCCGGGCTATTTATTGCGGCGGCTTTGGCGTGCTGTTATTCGCGTGCGTCACCGCAGGGAGGGGCAGGCGCCGGGAGGCCCCGGCCGTCTAATTCCAGGCCTGCCAAACGCCGTGCGAAATGGCCCGCTCTCTGCACCTGCATCTCGCTCCACAAGCCATACTACCGTGGAAGGTAGCTCTGGGACCACTGTCTGCCCCCTCACCGTTCCCCTCCACCACCAACACCCATTTCCTTCTCATAATATGTAGGCCGGCGACTTCATTATTTAAAACTTCCGGTCTAAGATGCCGTGGCCCATCTATAAAACTTCCCTATCCAAACGTTTCTTTGCCTACTGCGGGCAACATCTTCAGGGGTGAGATGACGACTGGTTTCTAGCCGCTGGAGATCATGCTTATATAGACCGCATAAAGGGTGCCACCACCTGTCACATGCTGCCGACTGTGAAGTTATCTCTGACCAGTTGCATCGTTCTCGATTACAGGTAATTGATTGTCACATCGTTGGTGAAAAACCTTCAAACCTTCTTCTTTTCTGTTGAAATTATTGTGATACTTCTGTATCTCTATGGCTTCTCTAAACATGCGTGTATAATAACGTGAGGTCTTGGCTAGCACGCTGGTTTCACTGAATTTTATTTCATGATCCCCGTTTGTAAAGACATGTTCCGCTACAGGTGAGTTGTTGGTGTGTCCCAGTCGACAATTTCTTTTGCGCTCCACCAGTCGGGTATTAAAACTTCTTTTCGTTGTTCCTATATAGACCATGCCACAGCTACACGGAATTTTATACACCACAGGCGTTGCTAGATTGTATCGTGCATCTTTGACCGATCTGAAACATTCACTAATCTTCTTGGCCAAAACTTTCCCAATACGAACCTTGATGTTGTGGATGAACGGAATAAAAACTTTCCCAGCCAAATCAAATGTTCAAATGTTTGTAAATCTTATGGGACTTAACTACGGGGTCATCAGTCCCTAAACTTACAAACTACTTATAAACTACTTACGAACTAGGACGGCACAAATATCCATGCCCGAGGGAGGATTCGAACCCCCGACCGTAGTGGCCGTGCAGACCGTGACTGAAATGCCTCAGTCCCCTCGGCCACCGCGGCCGGCCTCTCCCAGCCGACAGTGGTTCTTGTCGCATATTTTCTGATACTTTTCTTCTAGGATGGAGTGCGCGATTATCTCTTTATCGACATATCCATTATTCTTGAAAGCCGTTCGTAAATGCTTTAATTCATCTTCCAGATAAATTAGCTGACATATATTATTGGCTCTATCAACAATATTTTGATGACACCCTTCTTCTGTCTAAGATGATGATAGGAATCCTTATTGAAGTAACGATCTGTATGTGTTTCTTTTATATACTTTATGCCTTAAGGTGCCACATGGCCGTTTGATAACTAATACGCTCAAGAAATTCAATTGTCCATTTTCCTCTTTACCAATAGTAAATTGCATCTTGGGATTAATACTGTTTAGGTGCACCATTCAATTCCTCTTCACCGTGGTCCCATATCACAAAAGTATAGTTCACGTACCGGTACCACTTCGATGGGCTTTTGTAGGCCAACTGCCGCGCTTTTTGTTCAAAAATTTCCATGAAAAGATTAGCAATAGCTGGACTCAGAGGGCTACCCACGTCCTCCCCTTCAATTTGCTCGTAAAATTCACTGTTGTATTTCTTGGCAACGAAACGTTGGAAGAAGGAAGTTTTACACATGGTCCACGACATCTTAGCCCTGAAATTTTAATTAATGACCCCGTTCCTTCTTTCTGAATGACGCGTGTGAATAATTACTATCGATATATATATTAGTTCGAGCCTGACGAAAGAATCGCTGTTTTCGCCTTATACTGGATGTTTCAGGAAGAACAGTAAGTCACGGTCTGCACGGTCACTACGGTCGGGGGTTCGAATCCCCCCTCGGGCATGGATATTTGTGCCGTCCTAGTTAGTAAGTAGTTCATAAGTAGTTTGTAAGTTTAGGGACTGATGACCCCGTAGTTAAGTCCCATAGACTATACAACCATTTGAACATTTTCTTTTTAAGAACAGTAACTGTAGGGTTGAGAATAAAAAGTACTACCAGCTACGTTAAAGATCGTATTTTTTATTTGACACGACCGGTTTCGAGCTTATGCCCATCTTCAGGTGCTTAAACATTCAGAATTTTATACAGGGTGGTCGTAAATTCCCGTTACAAACTTCTAGGACTTGTAGAGGGTGGAGAGAGTACATAACATTTTGAATAGGAACCCATGTCCGGAAACGTATCGTTTCCGTCCCACGACGGTTTCAGTTCAGATTATTATCTCATACACTCCTACTTGAGGAATGTAATTAGGTGTGATCCAGTACAATTGTTGCAATCAATTTGAAAATAATACTGAATCGTTCCGTTATTACATACGCATTATCATTACAATTTACACGTTATGATTTACATTAGCCGCAACGTACCGATGAATTACAACAGCGGCTCGATGTGGCGACACACAGTGTACCTCCGAAGCATGTTCTGGTTCACTCTCTCTATCCCACCTGCTATCTGTTCAATGTATTGTGCAGCGGCCAGATCTCGTTCCAGCAGACGTTGACGAGTTGCAGCCTGCAAGTGCCGATGTGTTACGGAATACCACTACGATTGCAGCACTCCACTGATACCAATGTTTATAACTTCGAACACCTTCTGTAAATGGATTTTCATGCCACCTTTTTTATCTTCGTTGACGTTAAAAGACCTTACTGTTACACATCACTGGATTCGTATGGAGAGCCGCTATCAGAAAATAAGTAACCAACTATAGCATCCCATTTAAAAAATTCACCTTCATATCTCTGAAGCGACCCTACATAGCAACAAAATCCAACGTCATATTCTTGCCCTCGTTGCACCATGAACTTTTGTCTCACAAACTTTTCAGATGCTATTCTTAGTGGCCGTAGTTAGTGACTCACCTTGTACAATATTGACCAGATCCAAAGGCCCAATGTATCGTGCTGTTGTTCTGATAAGCGGATGATCGTTCTTCGAATGTAATAGATACACGATATTTTTATTTTTCATATTGCACAAATTTACTAACTCTCCGTCCGCTCATTGACGTCTTTGTTCTCTTTTTGTAATCTTGTCAGTTGTCATACTACACAGTAGTATATGAGTCGTGTGGTAAGAATATATTACCTTCGTAAGTAAATGGGATGAACAGAGAATTTAGGCAAGAGGATGTATACTCCTTTCACACAAATTTCAATTTCGCAAGAACTCTCTTTCTAAAATCTATGTTCAAAAAGAAAAAAAAAAGGAAAAAAAAAAAAATAAATAAAAAAAAGACTTTTCCTTCTCCAAAAACACCCTTATAAGCCCACGCGCACTTCGCAATGAAACTCGGGTTCTGTTTCATTAAGGGACTATTCGCTATTCGGGCGTAATGCAAGAAGGATTCTCAATTATTTTTCTGCGTAATATGATATTAAGACTGAAAGTCAGCGGTGTATCCCACATTGAGAACGAAACATTCACGGTTAATTTTAGCACTCATCTTGCTAATAACGTTGAATCTTAGATTTGCAATATACCACTGAGCCTAGTTGTGCACAGTAATTGGTCTAAGATAATGACGAGCACCGTCTTCTCATATATTGGACTGCTTATAGAATTACGCATGATTGCAGACTGCAACCAGCGAACCCGTCCACTGCCACTAGTCGTTCGCAGTACACGAAACAATCTCAAGATTCCAACAACCTCTGTATAATTGTTGGTAGGTCTTCGCGCGTACTTCAGTCCCAATTTTATTTTCATGATCTTTAAAAAGAGATACACGAGTAGAATCAAAATGTTTGTTGACTCTTCTATAATCTTTCAATGAATCTCTCTTTCTCTCTCTCTCTCTCTCTCTCTCTCTCTCTCTCTCTCTCTCTCTCTCTCTCTCTCTGGCATCTATTTGTTCCATTTCAGATCATTCCACACGCATAGTCTCAGATGCTTTATGGCTGTGACTACTTCATCGGATTATTTATGAACGGTGTAAGCAGACGGTGCAGGGGTTTGCCCCATATGTAACTGCGGCAGGTTACCTTTGTTTGTATGGAGGGTCAATAGGCAATACCTGCTACAAACTTCCTTCCTGCAGTTCCCTTAAAGTTTTCTATAGTTATGTCTTCTCTGTATACGACAGCATTGGAACTATCGGCCTTATCTACTAAGCCACATCTTAACGTTAGCGTAATGGATAAAAAAAAACCTTAGATTTTACTTTCTAATGTTTCGTTTTTAATGGATATGGATCTTGCTTATCTGATACATGACTTTTAACATGGGGTAACCTTCCGATCGCTCATTCAGTTCACTTGCTAGCGAAACAAAATGTCTTCGACACACTAACAAAAGAATTAAAATCACAATCAAATAGATGTGATTAATATCAGAACATTAGCCACGATTACTTTCGAACTCTTTTCTGATTGGTTTCAATACGCCAGCATGTCAGGATGACATAAGGACTCTTCCTTTTCATGGTTTTGTGTCCTTAATACCTATCCTTGTGTCCTTAATACCTAACCGGAGCACTTTTTCCTTTGTTTCGTCTTTTGTTAGACTTGACAGAAGGCAGCCTGTCTTTGACAGCAAAATATTCGTTATTCGTTTGAGAAGACCGATCAGTTCTATTTTTACGACGAACTCGGCCATTCATAAAGAGTTAAACTACCACAACACTTCATTACTTAAGGTACCAGCGGCATAGGTGGCTCATGTTTCTTTATATTAGCGTATAGATTCGAAAAGGAAATCATGGTAGTTGCCTGATAGTAAAAATATTTTGAAATCATAGAAAACATAAAGGATCAGAGATAAATTATATTACAGAGAAAATACGAACTGTGTGCTAAGTTGCTGTTTGTTCGTAAACAAAATTAAATGAAAACTTCTAGCAGCAGTCCATGTCAGGTCTCTCACTGTCCATCATATATTAGTTCGGAGAAATAACTTCACTCTAACAAAGCTTCAGATTTTAAGCCAAGTATTCCGCTCTTGAAATATAAATCGATTTCCAGTTACCTCACAATTTCCATGCTCTCTCTCTCGTGATTATTTCATATATCTTTCATTATAAACTCTGAGAGACCGCAGGTACAGTGTAAGGTGTCGTTTGAAGACATTGTTCGTTAACGGTGTCTGTCATGTGTGCTTGTGTCTTATCAATATTCCCATTTACCTATGAAGTGAAAGCATTCATGTAGCCCCCTTTCTTTGGACTGTGAAATCAAACATCAATATCTCATAGTGTTTAGATATTAGTGAAGACCTAATAACAAAAATAGATTTTTCATGCTCACGCATACAAGAAAACTACATTAATGCCCTCTTTGGAAATAATTATTACACATATGTGTTCTTACTGCATCTGTTTAGTTAGTGATTTTAAAACTGTGATTTCCACAGTAACGTGACATGATACACAGATATTTCTGTCACTGACAACATGAGAGCAGTTACCTGCTACGGAAGTTGTAAACACTAACACGAGCAATACGAGGAGAAAAAAAGTCGTAATCCTAGACGCCTGTAAAAAAGAACTGTGTGACACACAACCGTCCCTTTCGTTTTTCTTTTCGAAGGACAAAAACTCGTCCGTCGTATTTCGTGTTGTCTGACTCATAAAACCGGACATTCTTTCACGGATCATAAATCACACGTTTTTCACGGCAACAGATAAGACCAACGCATGCTTTCAGTTCCGTCCGCAGATAAATAACGTTTAGGAACGGCAAAACTAAACACAATAGCAGTGCAAGGGGCATAACAACGAAGATGATGTCGCGAGTACGCTTACAGTCAGTGTTAAAAAAAATACCAGTTTTTTACTTTTACGACATTGTAAGAAATAAAATCTTTATATAGTTAATTTTCGTTAATTAAGAACAAAGCTTATACGTGCTGACAGTATAGACTGCTCTAACTCATATTCCGTGTGAAATCTACGATTTCAGTGAAATCCTGTAATCTTGCTATATTAAAGAGTTTCTCGATTTTTATTTACAGCTACTAGGAAGGGTTGATGAGAGGCTAAGAAGGGTGGGGAAGGAAATCCGATAACGTGTATCGTATAAATGTAATGTCGGAGAATGTCAGTTCTTCCGTCCGAAAGCTGGAGTGAATTTCGCAGCTGGTCACGATCATATTGCAGAAGATACGGCAATTCCTTCCTTCGGTCTCGAAACTGATTGGCTCCATAAGTTTAAGATGCGTTTCAGATTATAGTGTCGTTTGGTTTTCCTGCCATAAACATATCGTTGTAAACGGTGAAATAATGTAATGCTGACCTCAAAATTATAAGATCGACAGGGACTTGAACACCAACCCTGCTCTATAGCCTAACGTTTGCTCACTGCATCACCGAAAACTAAAGCCAAATGCACCAATTATCAAACTGCAACATGTTTTCAAGAAGACGAAAAATTCAGTACCATTTGAAAGAGTTCATTAGGAATGACCGCCGCGGCGGAGTGACCGAGCGCATTGAGGCGCTATGCTACGATGCGCGAGGCCCTTCCCCGTCGGGGGTTCGAATCCCCCTTCCCCCCTCGGGCATGGATGTTTGTGCTGTGTTTAGTATAAGTTGATAAGTAGTTTGTAAGTTTAGGGACTGATGGCCCCGCAGTTAAGTCCCTTAAGCTCAACAAACATTTGAACATTTTTGAATAATAGACCAGTGTGACTATACAGAAGTAATGTTCGTAGAGTCGCGCCATTAGTATAAATAATGGTATTGTGTCGCTTTATACAGGGCCAACAGTGGACCGCGGCAAGCTGTTGGATCAGCTGCCAGACAGGCCAGGTATCGGGTTAAACTGAGCAGCCGGTCAGGATAGTCCAAATCTGCGGAAATCTGGGAAAGACCCATGCTTCGTATTCAAAACTAATGAGGACTGTTATCCGAGCGTTTCTTGTGGGTCTGAAAAACATCTGTGAGTCCCATATTCCAGTAATTAAGAATAACATAAAATAATCTACAAAATTTAAGACAGAACGAGGTCGGAATAATTACACAAAGCTCATGAGTCTGAAAATACTTTCGGTTTCTCAAAAATTACAAATGTTTATGACTACTACAGGGTGTCCCACTCAACTGTTTCACCGCACATATCACTGAAACTACAAAAGATATTGAATAACCACTTTCACGGTCATGAACGTACGGCAGGGGCTTATGAAAGTAGGTACTATGAGATCCTCTAAAACGTGAATAAATATTATTTTTAACACAAACTTAAGTTTTTTTTTAAATGGATACCCCATATTATTTCTTAAGCAATCTATAGGATGAAAAATCACAAAAAGAATGACGTCGGTTGCATTGCGATGCGTCAATTAGATCCGGAGAAACTGCGAAGCGAAGTTGACGTTTGAAACACATGAGGCGCGGTGCTAGCCCATGTCCGAGACTCAGCCGCATCGCAATGCAACCGACGCCATTCTTTTTGTGACTTTTCATCCTATCGATTGCTTAATAATATGGGTTATTCATTTAAAAAAATAAGTCTGTGTTGAAAATGATATTTCTTAGTTTTGTGTCCCAGCCTCGTCGCCGCTTTCGTGTCTCGTTTCGGTCATAGGTGTCGGTGGCCGAGTGGAATGAGACCGACGCAGGAATAAAGATAGCACGCTGGTGCAGGTACGGAGGGGAGCAGCCAGAAACTAGAAACACTAGAGTAAATTAGAACGAGATATATATTGCACAGAATTTATACAATACTTAACTTTTACGCAATTCAGTACTGCAGAGTGCTGATACATAGTTGAGTTAGAGGCCTGCCTAGTACTGCTTCCTAGGGCCTATACTTTAGCCAAGTCTTCACTGGTGCCTATCTGATTACGAAGGTCCTAACTGGTTGCTATCTCAGTCCCAAGTGAACGATGTCGTTCAGTGTGGCCACGAGCGGAGCTGTACCAGAGGGCGCTCGTGGCTGTCGTCGGAAGAACGCCGCGCCGTGCGTGCATGGCGGCGCGCGGCGAAAGTAGGTGGCGCGCACTTTGTACTTGTGTGTCACCACACTTAGAGTGTCTCGTAGTACCTACTTTAATAAGCCCCCGTACGTTCATGACCATGAAAGTGGTTTTTCAATATCTCTTCTAGTTTCAGAGATATCTGGAGTGAAACAGTTGAGTGGGGCATCCTGTATATCAAGATGTAGAAAAATCGAGCTTAAAATAATCACCTTTTGAATGCGTCAAGCAATTTAGAAAAGCGGATGCGGTGGCCGAGGGGACTGAGGCGCTTCAGTCACGGTCTGCAAGGCCACTACGGTCGGGGGTTCGAATCCCCCCCTCGGGCATGGATATTTGTGCCGTCCTAGTTCGTAAGTAGTTCATAAGTAGTTTGTAAGTTTAGGGACTGATGACCCCGTAGTTAAGTCCTATAAGATTTACAAACATTTGAACATTTTTTTTTGAATTTCGAAAAACTCTGATTTGGATGATAGCTTATTGTCTCTAACAATCATCTTGAAAGCGTCATACTTGTATATTTTTATTGAATGACTGATTTCAACTGATATAAACTTACAATGGAACTATAAACATCTCATCATGTTCTCCACAGTAACAATGAAAATGCAAGCAGCGTGGTTTACCTCTGTTATATTTAATTTATTGTGTCGATTTCTATATCTACAATTATACAGTTTGCCAATAATTTATATAAATATTGTGTGGCATGAGCGGTCAAGCTCATGAAAGCTGGTTTGTCTATTTATTTATATCAGACTTTATGTAATAGCAATTAACAGTCCTTTTTGTATTTAAATAACGTTATATTAGTAAGGGAGTGGTTTGAAATGGTAAGTTTTTACTTAAAGAAATACCTCATGTTAAGATGTATACGATTTTGGAAGAGATGACGATCGGACAATGAGGAAGTGACCAAGGAATATAACTGGTGGGGGAGGGGGGGGGGGGAGGTGTGCCTGAGACGCAGGAGAGGAGCGAAGAGTTTGCGCAAAAGAACTCCATGTCTCTGCAGTAGAAGGACCTTCCTGGATGAAAGCAGTGATTCGATCGTGCAGTGTTAAGATATGCCCATCGAACGGTCGCTTTGCGGTCTCTGAATTTGGTGAGGTGTACGCCAGTGCAGCTGAAATTTGTTTCCGAGAAGTTACGAGTGTATAAATGGTGTTCGAGATACTTAAACTATTTTGAACTGTGGACAAAATCATTCTAAGTGCTCGCGATATATACATAGTTAATATGTCTCTTAGAGTTATGATTACTTAGTTGAGGGAAAGTGGTACCAATTTCTTATCGAAGACGATGCTGCTGTTGAACCGTCTTATTCTATTTATGATTAATAATTCATGTGATCACATCCAATAAGGATCTAGTTTAAATGAATAAACCCTATTCTACTAAATTTCTGATTTTGCATACATCATTTGCAAATGTTATAATAAAATCCTTTTCATTTTTGGACCAGTTATTTTATGTAATATTTCTTATTTGTTTCGCAAACTACAGCCTATGGATAGAGTGTTTGCCGGCCGCGGTGGCCGAGGGGACTGCGGCGCGCCAGTCACGGTCTGCACGGCAACTACGGTCGGGTGTTTGAATCCCCCCTCGGGCATGGATATTTGAGCCGTCCTTAATGTTAGCTGGTTCATAAGTAATTTGTAAGCTTAGGGACTTATGACCCCGTAGTTAAATCCCACAAGCTATACAAACATTTGAACATTTGATAGATTATTTTTAACTAAAGGATGAGACGTAAAGGATATCATCTTCAACTAAGGTAGTTGCTGGGGCATGAAGGCAGAAAGGTACGGTTCGAGTCTAAGATAACTTCGAGCCAAATTCAAACTGCTTACACTAACAATAACATGGTGATGGTGTCTGTTCTTTTCGTGCATGTCCGAAAGAACAAAAACCATTAGCTGACAGTAACGGCAGTAAATTTACAAAATAGAAATATGGAAAAAACTAACAGTTTTGGTGGGTGGGTGGGGGTGGGGGGGAGGGTTGAAATAAATTCAACGACTAAGTTGGAAATTTATGCTGGATCGGGGTTCGAACCCGGATTTCCAGCTTCGGGCCAGCGGTCGCTTAACCAGGCTATCCATCTACGCTTCCCTTCCAACCCAAATTCCCAACTTGTAGCCCCTTGCCTGTTAAAATGTTGACGTATTCAAAAGCTCGATCTCTTTCGAGAATCCATATAGGCTGCGAGGAAGAGAAGTCAGTCAACAGGGAGCTAGAAGTTGAGAATTTGGTTTGGAAGGGAAGCGTGTCTGGACTGCCTAATTGGTTAAGGCGACCGCTGACCCGAAGAGGGATATCCGGGTTCAAATCCCGATCACAAATTTTCATCTTATTGAATCCATCATTGCTGGTGGAAACGGGACAGCGGCTGGTCAAGTGTATGAAGGAAGTGAGATACCAACAGCCGTATGTGTACTAAAATATTTATTCTATCACAACTAGTTTCGGTCTTCGACTATGCCATCTTCAGGTCCTTACATCGGAGCATACTATCCATTAAGTAAGGATATCAAAAGTGATTTCGTGGACTTCTGTCTCTTACTGAGAACCAAGAACTGTGACAACAAGGACTTGTTGTTGTTGGTTCCCACTAAGAGACAGAAGTCCACGAAATTAGTTTTGACATCCCTACTTAATGGATATTATGCTCCGATGTAAGGACCTGGAGATGGATTAGTGGAAGACCGAAAGTAGTTGATAGAATAAATATTTTATTATACATACGGCTGTTGGTATCTCACTTCCTTCATAAATAATTTTCAACAGTTGAAATGTTTCAATATTTCGTTTTCGTACTTACACTAAGGACAACACACACAAACACACACACACACACACACATTATATATATATATATATATATATATATATATATATATATATATATATATATATATATATATATATATATGTGTGTGTGTGTGTGTGTGTGTGTGTGTGTGTGTGTGCCCGAGGGAGCACCGGAGCCTCAGACGGGGACGACCAAGCAGTGAGAGATGTGTTGCCAAAGAAAAGTGGCTTTTAGGAATATTGAGGTTTCCCAATTCCTGCATTGTGTCTTGGTGTGTACTGTTACTTTTGGCTGGCCCTTTTGTCTAATTCGTGTTTTATTTCACTTATGGACAAAAAGTTATACTGAGAGGTAAAGACACTGTCCGTGGAAAACGTGTGTTAATTCCGGAGCAAAGTGATTGGAGAGTGGTCGGCTTTCCTGGTGAGAGGCCGCGGATGCGCGAGCGCGTGCTCTCGGCGCGTGTGTCGGGCAGCGGGGCGGCGGACGCAGAACGCAGAACGCACAGCCTGCCTCGCGGGTCACTGTCGGCTTCCGGCGCAATTAGCCAGCCAGCCAGCGGCCGCGGGAGAGGAGAAAGCACGGCCGGCTGGGCTGCTAGCGGACCCAGCAGGCAGCTACTAGCCTTGTAAGGCGCCGCCACAGCCGCCACAGCCGCCGATGGACTCACAGAGAAACTTTCCTGCTGCCTCACATCCTCACCGCATATGCAAACGTCTCAGTTTTTGGCTGCGGTAGATAGGTTCGTCGGTCAGCTGGTAAAATAACGGCCGTCCGCATGTCTACAACATCTACATCCATACTCCGCAAGCTACCCGACGGTGTGTGGCGGAGGGTACCTTGAGTACCACTATCGATTTTCCCTCCTATTCCGGTCACGTTCGCGGAAAGGATTGTCGGTATGCCACTGTCTGGGCTCTAATCTCTGTGATTTTATCCTCATGATCTCTTCGAGAGATATACGTAGGAGGGAGCAATATACTGCTAGAATCCTCAGTAAAGGTATGTTCTCGAAACTTCGACAAAAGCCCGTACCGAGCGACAGAGCGTCTCTCCTGCAGAATCTTTCACTGGAGTTTAGCGATCATCTCCGTAACCCTTTCACGATTACCAAATGATCCTGTAACGAAGCGCGCTGCCCTCCGTTGGATCTTCTCCACTTCCTCTATCAATCCCACCTGGTACGGATTCCACACCGGTGAGCAGTATTCAAGCTGTGGGCGAACAAGTGTACAGTAACCTACTTCCTTTGTTTTCGGACTGCATTTCCTTAGAATTCTCCCAATGAATCTAAGTCTGGCATCTGCTTTACCGACGATTGATTTTATATGGTCGTTCCACTTTAAATCCCTCGTAATGACTACTCCCAGATAATTTATGAAATTAACTGCTTCCAGTTGCTGACCTGCTATATTGTATCTAAATGATAAAGGATCTATCTTTCTGTGTATTCGCAGCACATTAAACTTGTCTACATTGAGATTTAATTGCCATACCCTGTACCATGCGTCAATTCGATGCACATCCTCCTGCATCTCAATACAATTTTCCATTGTTACGACCTCTCTATATACTACAGCATCATCCGCAAAAAGCCTCAGTGAACTTCCGATGTTATCCGCAAGGTCATTTATATATATCGTGAACAGCAACGGACCCACGACACTCCCCTGTGGCACACCTGACATAACTCCTACTTCGGAAGACATTGACAATGACCTGCTGCTTTCTGTTATCTAGGAATTCCTCAATCCAGTCACACAATTCGTATGATAGACCATATGCTCTTACTTTGTTCATTAAAAGTATCAAACGCCTTGCGGAAGTCAAAAACACAGCATCTACCTGAGAACCCCTGTCTATGGCCCTCTGAGTCTCGTGGACGAATAGCGCAAGCCGGGTTTCACACGAAAGCCTTTATTGAAACCCATGCTGATTCCTACAGAGCAGATTCCTAGTCTCGAGAAATGTCATTATATTCGAACGTAATACTTGTTCCAAAATTTGGAACCGTTAGCGGGTATTGCGGCTTGCACAGTGGACGGCCACGGACCGGCAACGTCAAAAAGCCGGTCAGCTGCCGGCCGCTGCCACTGCAGACCGCCGGTGCCGGGCCGGTTCCGGCGATACAAGGTGCGTGTTCTCAAATGGCTGCTTGCACAAGCAACAATTTTTACCGGCCGTACTCCCTGCACAGTTCTCGCTGTGTCTTCTCGCTATACATTCGACGTAGCGCATATAGAACTAAAATATAAAAATATTGATTCTGTTTCAATAAATTACAAATATTTCTTTTCTCCTCTGCTTCCGGGCCTCGCCTATCGTAACAAAGCGCCTCAATGCTCTCGGCCGCTCCGTTACGGCCATAGCAGTTTGGTCCAGTACGTTTACAAACATTTGAACATTGTGAAATAGCAATCGATCGTACTGCATCTCAGCTGCCATCAAACTGGAGCCGATGAGTAGCAAGGTCAGTGGACGTTAAGCGGTGGTGGTGGAGCAACGCGGCCAGGTGTCAAAACGATATGTTCCCTAGTTTCCGAATGACCCTAGCATAATCACCAACCGAGGTGGTGCAGTGATTTAGACACTCGACTTGCATTCGGGAGGACGCTGATTCAAACCTGCCTCCAGCCATCCTTGTTTAGGTTTTCCGTAATTTCCATAATTCATTTCAGGCGAATGCCGGGATAGTTCCTTCGGAAGAACATGGCGAGTTTCCTTTGCCATCCCTCACACAAACTATCCCTGAGTGTACCCCGCCTCTGTTGTAGTTGTTGTGGTCTTCGGTATGCAGACTGGTATGATGCAGCTCTCCACACTACACTGTTCTGTGCAAGTCTCTTCATCTGAGAATATATTCGGCAACCTCATCCTTGTGAATCTCTTTACTGTATTCGGCCTTCGGTCTCCCTCTACCATTTTTACCCCACACTCTTCCTTCTAACGCTAAGTTGACAATTCCTCGATGTCTCACGATGTGTCCTACCAATCTATCCCTTCTCTTAGTCAGGATATGCCAGAAACTCCTTTTCTCCCCATTTCGGGTAAGCACCTCCTCAGTCACGTGATCTACCTATCTAATCTTCATCATTCGTCTGTAGCACCATATTTAAAAAACTTCTATCATCGTTTTGTCTGAACTCCTTTTCGTCCCCATTTCACTCCCATAGAATGCTACACTCCAGACAAATGCTATCAGAAAGGACTTATTAACATTTAAATTAATATTGGATGTTAACAAGTTTCGCATCTTTAGAAACGCTTTTCTTTCCAAAGCCGTTCTTCATTTCATATCTTCTTTACTCTGTCCAAAATTCTACCAAGCGATCTCCTCTTTCATCCCTTTTTCCCAGTCCATATTCACCTACTAGATTTCCTTCTCTTCCCTTTCCTACTTCTGAGTTCCAGTCCCCCATCACAATCAACTCTTCTGAGTTTTCTTTTATCCCTCATACATTTCTTCGATATCCTAATCATCGGCCGTGCAGACCTACTGCTGTGTTATCAACAACTGATTTTGTATTTATAACCCTGTACTCACCTGACCCGAAATCCTGTTCATCCTGCCACCCAACTTCACTAATCCCTAGCATATCTAACTTTAACCTATCCTCCTGAGTAGTCCCCGTCCGGAGATCAAATGGGGACTATTTTACCTCCGGAATATTTTACCCAAGAAGACGCCATCATATATTGATACAGTAGAGCTGCATTTACTCAGGAAAAGTAACGGTTGTAGTTTCCCCTTGCTTTCAGCCATTCGCAGTAACTGCATGGCAAAGCCACGTTAGCTGATGTTACAAGGCCAGCTCAGTCAATCATCCAGACTGTTGCCCCTGTAACTACTGAAAAGGCTGCTGCCCCTCTTCAGGAACCACACGTTTGTCTGGCCTCTCCACAGGTACCCCTCCGCCGTGGTTGCACCTACGGTACGGCCATCTGTATCGTTTAGGTAGGCAAGCCACCCCTGTCTGTTTGAGTGGCAAGAAATTTACCAGTCGCCACTGTTTCTGACTACCTCTATTGCGCATGAGCGGCCTCCGCCAGTAGCAACTGCAAACGCCAACTAGAACGCTTTTTTTTTCTCGTGTTTCGTGGTTTGGCCACCTGTAGCGCTAGTTGACTCATTTGCTCTCTCAGCTGCGTAGAAAGGTTTATGATTTAAAATAATGAAACACGACAACAGCAACAGTTTGTTATGCTGAAGACTATACCTTTTCAGACTTTACTGGATCGTTAAATAAAAATATATATGTGACGATGACATGTGATTTCTGCTGATTTTGATCTGTGCTGTGTCGTGTTTCAGAGGTTATAAGGCACCACATCACTGAAAATTCCATATGGAAAACAGTGGTGGTATTTGTGTGTGTGTGTGTGTGTGTGTGTGTGATGAAGGACGCAGTACTTTATAACCTAAGGCCGATTACAGTGCGAGGGAGGCATCTAAATCACAGAAATAGCGTACGTTATGTACGTAAATGATTGATCTTCATCTCGAGAATTACTCAATACATGTCACGTAAAGCATTACAACATGCACAACTCTTTCATTGTTTCATTAATCAAGTAATGGATATCTGATTTCATCAATTATACTGAATGAAATTATGTCAAATTGTTAAACAAAGCTCTTAATAACTATGGACAGCAGTTTTCCCTGAACATCCTATTTTACATTGCTTTTTTTTAAATTAAAGGAATTGGAGAATTTTAAATTGTGGCTTATATTTTGTCATAGATTTCTCTGTCGATTGGTACTAATTATCTGCTATTTAATGTCAATGTTGATAAACTAAAATTTTGTTCATGACCAAATGTAACCCATGCTGTAAATTGTGTAATTGCAAGAAAGGTCATGAATTGGAACTCATTAAGTTGATAGGAAAAGTCTGAAATGAGTCCAGTATGCAAACGCACGGCTGGTGGTAGATGTATTACGTATACAAACTGAGTTTTTTTTTACGCTAGAAGCAATGAATATGAAAACTATTTATATTTAAAAACAAACAGTGGTCAGTTGTTGCTTTCAAAATTGGCTAAGTCAATCACCAATAGTGACCCACAATTGTTGATTTTTGTAATCCGATGCTTGTATGGAAGAAGCAAAATTTAATTTTTAAAGTGAGATCCTACTTTCGATATCGCTAGATTCATGTAAACGTCAGACATCGGCAGAAAAATCCACAAAGGGAATAAAATGATACTATTATGTATTAAATTTTTACGAGACTGTTATTTACCACCCGTTTAAAAGAATAACCTGAATTTCGCACTTCCTTTCTTCGAGGAAAAGGAACGAGCTGCATACAAAACACTTTGCACATGTGCCGGTTTATCTATTTCGTGGAATGTCATTAAACGCTTTGGAGTCGGTAAGTAGAATTTCCTCTTACCGTAACTAACGATTGCAACTCCTTTCGCACCGCAACTCGAACGCCTCAATGGCAGTCATATCAGAGTCTAATATAAAAAGTCACGAAACTCCCGGTAGTTCTCTGCAACCTGGCGACTGCAGCGCTGCCAAGCGGCCGGGTCGTAAGAACACACCGAGAGGCGAGAAACCGTTGTGGATATCAGATACGGAGTCTAACGACACGTTTAAAATGCGACTGCATTCGGAGCTTATTGCGACGCGATAAATTGTAGTTTCTCAAATATGAAAAGCTCATACAATGTAGGATAAATTAAAGTTTGTTAAATTTTAATGGTGTGTGATATCAGTAACAGAGAGAGAAGTAACGAACCCAGTATTTTTCTTGAATGTTATTTTTGGTAGTCTACTCACAGGTTTAAAGACGTCAAACAAATTTTTGCACAGCAGTCTACTATTGGTGATGTAGCAATGATAGTCGAAAGTTAACAGGGATTTGTTTGCGCAAAATGTAAAATAAAACGCAACTTACTGTAGTTTAACGTGTGCAGACAAACTGAGACTTTAGCAGGAGAGATTCTTAAGGTTTTACTGTATCTTTATATTCCTGGGGAGTAGGTACGATGAAAACATGACAGGAACGGCACATGCAAGCCATCTGAGCAAGAATAAAGCGAAAAGGATTTTTATAAGACGTAACACTTAGTCTCTAAGAATGTAAAAATCGTGTCTAGTGCCAGTATCAAATGTATTAAGATGTTCAAAATCTGCATAAAAAATATATGTGCAATGTGTAACTACGTAGCAGTACATTGTATAACTGTTAATCTATTTTGAGCTTTACCACAACAGGTTACAATTCGCTTCTTGTCTTAAATCGTTTTTAGATGTTATGATTGCGACCTTGCTAGTGTGAGCCGTATGTATTAAAATGCACTGACATGTTATTATTACAAACTGACATAATCAGGAAACGGGAATTTTCCTTTAATAATATTTTCGTATTTGTGTCACGAAATACAGTACCACGTTTAATGCCTAGGAAATATGTAAACAACAGCAATAATAAATAATAAATTGTTCGTTTCGGTAGTGCCATTTTCTGCTACTGAGCTTGCTACCCAGCTGCTTGGAGCGCTAGTATCGCTTCAGCTGTCAAATAGTTGCATTTTTTTCCCTACTGAGTTTCGCGACTGTTTGTTTTAGACTGTGGTCATATTTAGTTTGAAACGGTGGCGACCGGGACACGAACGGTTCAGCGCGGTTGCAACCGTTGCAACCGCAACTGAACGAAGCTAATGTTTGTATTTCATGGAGTCAGTCATACCCCGTCTGTAATGACTACAATGTCGGCGGGACGTCAAACCCTAGTCTTGCTTCCCCGTATAATCTCTGGCACGTAAAGTTCCTGCACCTTGTCGGGCAGTGGTGTGCGGTGGCCGGCAGCGCCGCCACCAGCTGCGGGCCCGTTGCTGCGACCGCGGCCCGCGCTAACCTCGACCCCTGGTGGCCAGCAAGCGTCAGGTGGGCGTCTCGCAGACCGGTCGGCAGGCGCGTGGGCTGCGGCTCGTGCCTGCCTAGCCGCCTAACTGCCGGCTCGCTCACTGTACTGGCCAGTGCCCGCACCACAGCTGGCCGCCAGAGGGCGTTCGCCCGCACGCGCTGCTAGGCGCGGGGAACCACCTTACTGCATAGAGGTCTGCACCTCGCTCGGTTGCTTGCTCGAATTGCAAGATACATGTCGTTCTCTGACAGTCCGACAGGTGTCGATACTGCAGCTTGCGGCAAGGCGTGTGCTGCGCTCGACTTCCTCCTCGCTCGTTCGAGCGGCGCACGCTCGACTGGCCCGACCGTCCACACTGCCCGCTCGCCACTCGGTCGCCCACCGCAGCGCCACTCGAGTCCAAGGCGAGTGTCGGGAGTAAACTAGATGCTTGAGAATACATCCTGACCTCGAAATTCGGAATTGTTTCCTTTACCGGGTGCTTCGAAAGCTTTTCTCTCAATTCAGTTGAACTAGCCATTTAGTTTCGCATTTTATACTTTACCATACAGGTTATTATACGTGATTAACGTAAAGTTTCTGTGCTAAGATAATTTACTAAATGAGTTTTCCAGGATCTTTCTTTCTTTCTTGTTCCTATTTTGTGGACTGTTAGTGCCTGTTTAGTGGTAGGTGTTACTTGCCGTCTTAACGAGGACGTGATTGTATTTTATATCCATTCTTCTTATCACTCTCAAGCCCTGGAATACTTTGTCCGTCTCTTATATTGATACTAAATACACTATATTGATGTACACCCGTTAGGTTAGTTTTGTGCATCTCTCTCTCTCTATCTCTCTCTCTCTCTCTCTCTCTCTCTCTCTCTCTCTCTCTGTTGCACCCCGTTAATATATACTACCGTAGCATTTTGGCACTGTGCTTGGTTGCTGCGCCTCTACCTTTTCCGAGTGAGTCCTTAATGGGAATTTTTCCAATTGCAACATTCATATATCCCCCACTGCCACTGTCGTCTTTCTTATCTACATAATAAAGAACGTATGCAAGCTTTTGTGCAATATATAGGATCCTCGCTTTCTTCCGTGTCTTGGTAAGAGATCGGCCTAAGTACATTTCAGGGGAGTGACAATTAGGGGGATAGCTCAAAAAATTATTTTGATTTTATCGAAGTTGAATCTATGGAATTTGTCTTTCATCAAAAGATATTTTCATACCAAACATCATTAAAATCGCTTCTCTAGTCTGTAAGTTATCGCCATGTTTCTATTTTAGCGACAATTTTGGAGGGTCCGTTTCACCCCTTAAATATGTTTCTCCGCCGCTAAAAAAATACGTGTCCCATTGTTTTTCATGTATTACAACATATGCAAATTTCATAAAAATCGGAGAGCGGTAGGTTTCCTTGTGAGTACAGCGGCAGCACTACGCTGTGCGGCCTCTGCCCGCGCCGCCCCGCGCAGCCTCGTACGAGTGTCAACACGCTCGCTGCGAGCGTAACACACTCGGCGCGCCACCGCCGAGCGTTGCGCACTCGACCGAGTACGAGCGAGCGAAACCGGCCATTTGCAGACCTCTATTACTGCAGCCGTCTGTGTTCTGACAACACAGTCGGAGTCAACGGAACGGCATTGAGCTGATAAAACGAAGGCACCGAATTCGTTGTTGGAAATTATATAGGTTTATTATTTTGTACTGATAAATCGAGTGCGACTGAGACAGAGGGCAAGGGCAGACGCTTGTTATATCGGTCACACAGTCGAAATTATCGAAGCTATAAAAAAGCCGAAGGGAGAAGATGTGGGTGGGTAGTAAACCGGGGCTGAAGAGAACGCATCGATTCTCCGAGGTCCCGCACAGAGAACCTTGCGCCATCACCAATCGGAGCTGTGATCGGCAGCCCAGTGCTGCGAAACCTGCACGCCGCGGGGACACTCGGGTGCCATCTTTTATCAGGAAGCTCAACAAACAATCTAGATTCGGCTAAGCAACGCGAACAGACAATATATACAGGGTGTTACAAAAAGGTACGGCCAAACTTTCAGGAAACATTCCTCCAACACAAAGAAAGAAAATATGTTATGTGTCCGGAAACGCTTAATTTCCATGTTAGAGCTCATTTTAATATTTCTGTTTAGATGTAAATTGAAATAATTCGTGCAGACAATTGTCAAAATACACAATTGTTTCGTTAGTATCTACTGTACGTCCTCGATTCAGCGCCAGTTGGCCCAATTGAAGGAAGGTAATGTTGACTTCAGTGCTTGTGTTGACATGCGACTCATTGCTCTACAGCACTAACTAGCATCAAGCACATCAGTGCGTAGCATCAACTGGTTAGTGTTCATCACGAACGTGGTTTTGCGGTCAGGCAGTAGCCGTGGCGCGGTACGTTTGTATCGAGACAGATTTCCAGAACGAAGGTGTCCCGACAGGAAGACGGTCGAAGTAAGTGATCGGCGTCTTACGGAGCACGGAACATTCCAGCCTATGACTCGCGACTGGGGAAGACCTAGAACGACGAGGACACCTGCAAAGGACGAGTCAATTCTTCGTGCAGTTGCCGATAACCGTAATGTCAGCGTCAGAGAAGTAGCTGCTGTACAAGGTAACGTTGACCACGTCACTGTATGGAGAGTGCTACGGAAGAACAAGTTGTTTCCGTACCATGTACAGCGTGTGCAGACACTATCAGCAGCTGATTGGCCTCCACGGGTACACTTCTGCGAATAGTTTATCCAACAATGTGTCACTTCTCATTTCAGTGCTCTAACATGGAAATTAAGCGTTACCGGAAACATGTCCACATAACATTGTTTTTCTTTGTGTGTGAGGAATGTTTCGTGAAAGTTTGGCCGTGTCTTTTTTAACACCCTGTATATAAATTTATTAGACTTATGCTCCCATTGGGAAGGCGTCGCCTCATACAGCGTTTATAGAACCTCCAAAAATAAATTTCGGTGAACAGTCCTGTAGCATTACGTAGATCAACTATGAACAACAGTTACCCTACTGTCCTTCGAAACAGTCACCTCCCAGTACTATGAAACGATGAGCTTTGCGGTACATGTAGTGGAAACTGAACATGAATTCTTCCGATAGGATGGTGTTCAAAAGCCTCCTCAAGTTTCGTTGGATGTCAGTAATGTACTCAAATCTCTTTCTTTTCATAGCGAATTTCGGACGAGGGAATATGAAGACGTCTGGAGGGTTGAGGTCCGGCGAGTATGCTGGATGTTCAAGTTGCACCACACCATTTTTTTTATTTTTTTTATTTTTTTTGCCAGGAACTGTTTGGCGATATTGGCTGTGTGTGGGCGAGCGTTGTCGTGCAACTTTAACATCCACTTTACTGGTATGTTCTCAATTCTCCAGACTTCTTCCTATTCCTTCGACTCTCGCTTTGAAAGGAAAGAGATTTCGCGATATTCCTGACATCCAACGAATTTTTTGCAAACTTTCCACGACATGTATCGTAGAGTTCAGCGGTGCTTGGTTGATGAAGGTAATTGTTTCGAAGGATAGTGAGATAACTGTAGTTCATTGCTCATCTAGGTCAGTGCTTTCCAAACTTTCCCTCATGCCGACAACCTTTTATAGCTTACAGTTTTGCGCGACACCCTTTCACTAATATAAATACATATGGCAGAATTTATATGGTTCTAGCGTGCGGGAGGAATAAAGTATCGCTTAAATGTAGTTTGTAAATGACAATGAAATTCTCGTACGCATTGGCTTGTTTAATGTTGATCCTGACTGCAGCAATTACGTACACTCATCGCAAGAACTACGGAGATATACAACAGGGTAACACCGCAGACAACAATGCCTACCTCACACAGTAATACTTGCTTCTTCTATATGCGACCCAACGTCCTAAACACGAAAACTTAATTTCGGAAACCGCTTTTCGCTATCGTGTGTACATGTCATGGCCAGATACGGTTTTGCTGGATCAATTGAAAACGGCATCTGAAAATTAGCTGCTCGGATTTCTGATTTAGACAGTACAGTGGTTGTTCCCTTTCAGTTCAATATTATCACATTATTTTCAGAAATAAAGAGGATGTATTTATGACAAGGATGAATTATTATTCAAGTTCTATTGTTAGGTTCTTGCTTCAACACGACCTCGGAAGTCCCGACATATTCGAAAAAAATTGATAATTATTTGTGACAAGTAAGAACATGAATGTTCTTTCTGGTCTGTTACATACAGGAAACTGAGAGAAAAAAATATTAACACATACCAGGGTTCGAACCAATGATCACTTCATTTTAAAACACTACTCTCCGTTAATCAATCGGCCATACTCCATGCTAAACATCGCTACTGAATAGCTTTAGTCAGTCATTGATTGACATTAAATTGTAAGAAACGCTACTGAGGGTGACGTGGCTCTGATAAATCCATTAAAATACGCTCAGGTGCAGCTTTTTGAGAAGGAAAGCAGACTACAGTGAAGGTTCGTTCAAGCAACTGTCCCAGTAAACTGAGCATGGGAAGAGTTGTTATCGAGTATCAGCAGCAGCTCTGCAAATGCCGAGTTTGCTGGAATCTGGCAACTGGCAGCTGCTTGAACGAACCCTGAGTGTCTATGCTGCTGAAGCAGAGCTGCTGCCTAGCAGCTGAGAATACAATTAATGTGCACCAATCAATACTTTAATACGTGATCTGTGGTGCACCGAATGAAGAAAAGGATCATTAGCTGCAGGCGAGTGTTCATGATAGTATGAAGAGAAGAATATTTTGTGTTATTTTATGACAAGTTTTTTTGTTTAGAGTCTATATTTGTCAGTCTCGCGACATCCTTGATACTACTACGCGACACCCTAGGGCGTCGCGACACCCAGTTTGGAAAGCTGTGAACTAGGTTAATGTCGATTATGCATGGAACTTTATTGTCAGAGGGTGTACCGATAAGTCAAAACAGTAGATTATTAAATCCTTAAATGCCCGCAACATGAGTATTACTTAGAGTATTTCTGCGAAAATTTAATAGGACATAGAGAATACTCCATAAACAATTTGAGTTAGGGAACCTGGGTCGGAGAAGCCGGCTTAAGGAGATAATAGGAAACCGTCACATTACCGGGCACTTTTTTTTATTTACATTAGTTACAGTTAACTGCAAATTCCATCATTCAAGCAATCAACGTACCATTTGCACTGTATCTCACTGAAACTGACGACCATCAACCTCAAAGCGAGCATGAAATCGGCGAACGACCTCAAAGCGAGATTCACATCGGCGAACAAGGTTCTGACGCATCCTGACAAAAATCCCTAATATGTTTCGAATCACATCGCAAGCAGCTGATACCATTCTGACAACTAATTACGTCAGCGTATCGATTGGGGTCACATACAATAAGCGATTTCTCCACATGAAAAAATCAAATGGACTCAGGTCAGGTGATCTCTCAGGCAATGCAATAGGATCACCCCTTCCAATCCAAAATCTGCAGGCACCAATGATCTTTGCAGTTTGTTCCCTTAAACCCTCAACGAACCAACCAAACACTGCATCATGACTTGTTCACCTTGTTTCCTTATAGAAAATATAGAATGCCGATCTTGCAACATGTTGTCATTCAATGTATTGATCTACAACCACTATGGAAACGCTAGGGACGTCAGTGTACCAAAGGCAAAGCAGCAGCGATGCTTCGGTGCACGCGTCCCACAAGCCAGAGGACGTATTCAAACACACGTCACCAGACGCTTTCTTAAATTGGGCTGGGAGGTAGCGTCCGACAACGTCTTACATGCGTTGCATCGGATGCCGATTAGGTGAATCTACTGCCACTATCATTCCCCAGAAAGCATTGTAGCGTGTGAAACAGAAATGTCTGACGCTGTGGCTGTTCCAGAGCGCTGAAAGACATTCAACGGCGTCAGTTAAAAATGACCGAGCCCGAACTGGAATCCGTATATCCCGCTTTAGGTGCCGGTTCTCTTTAATGCTCCGACATTCCCGACATGCTTCCTGTCCGACTCAAATTCTGAACTTGCTGTACCTTCTGTTTTACTGTGTCCCGTCCATTTTCTATCTTTCTCGGAGCTTGGACATGTACGAAAAACAAAAACCACAACTCCGTATATGCGTTGCAAACTGTGCGACACCTTGCATGAATATATGTATAGCTACCAGCAACAGGGAACTCGACGGGATATATACATCAGTGCACTGTCTGTAAAAAATTAGACACCTGGATAGGTGAGGTCGATGCTGACCAGATGACGGCAGACACCACCAAGGGGATTGTAGATGCTAGATAATGGTTTAAATGCTTTCCACCAAAAAATAGCATAAGTGACGTCATTACCACAGCGCCATCTCTGTGTTTACAACCATAAGGCTCAACGTGTGAAACACACAGACACAGAGACGTATTCGTGCTTCCTACTGCCAACTGAGCGATGAGCGAGTCTGAAACAACGCAAATTGTGGCCTTCCGGATGGCGGGATGGTCCTTTAGGAGAACTGGTACAAAAGTTTGACGTGTTGCGGCAGTTGTACAAAGATGCTAATTCGAATAGTCACGTGAACATTCTCACACCTGTAGACGAGATTCTGAACATACACACTGCAACACGTCCGCCAAGAACATCGAAACAAGAGGAAGAACGCTGTCTTCCTAATATTTTAGACGGTGTATGGCAGACAGTCTCTTACTAGAGGTGTTGACACCGTTTTATGAATTATTACGAAAAAAGTTCAAATATTTAAGTCTTTATGGAGAAGTTTTAAGTTTACCTTAATTTTACCCATTGTTATCAATGTTTATTCCGTGTCTGTTTTACTTTTGTAAAATAAAATGAACTCACCTTTAGAGCTCTGGGGGCTCGTCTTCAGGTGCCTCTTGAGTAATTTGCATTCCTCCATCCTCGACTGGTTAACAGTGGTGTATAAACATATATGATGCAGCAGGAGATGTACAGAGGTCTTTGAGATGTTGTTAATCCCAGTGTGCCACAAAACAGCAAGTATATGTATTGATGTTTATTTATGCCTGGTAATATACTACAAATCAGACAATGTATATATCTCCTGCTGCACCAGACATGTTTACACACTACTGTTAATCATACCAGAATTATTTAAACGAATGTATATTACTCAAGAGGCACTTGAAGTTGAGCCCTCACCCAGGGCTCGAAGGGCATCGTGCATTAATAAATCACTATTTTAGTGACTGCAGGCGCATTCATTTTATTTTACGAAGTTTTGTATTATCCGCAGGCTACGGTACGGTGCTTGGCAGAGGGTACCGTGCTATAAACTTCACACTGTTTTTCTGACCACCTCGAAAGTTGACCAAATGCTAAAATGTTTGTATATCTATGGGACTTAACTAATGTGCTTATCAGTCCCTAAGCTTACAACTACTAAAACTAACCTAAGGTCAACACACCCGGCCGCGAAGGAGTGGCCTGATGCACTAAGGCGCCTTGTTGCGGAGCTTGCGGTTGCTTGCCGACAGAGGTTCGAGTCCTCCCTCTCTGTCATGGGAGTGTGAGTTGTCCTTAGCGTAAATTGGTTGAAGTAATTTGTAAGCCTAGAGACTGATAACCGTAAAAGTTAAGTCCCTTAGATTTAAAAGGGGAAAAAAAGGAAACGCCCCACTCATTCTGGAGGGAGAACTCGAAGTGGCGATGGGAAAGTTGACAGATAAATGTGACTTATCAAAGAGAGGGTTAGGAGGAGATATGGCACAGCAGGAATTTCCGGCCATCCGTTAAATGTAATCATGCCATTTCTCCAGCAAACTGCAAATGAGAAAAGCCGCAAGAAGAGGGAAATATGAGTTTGGGGGAGGGGGGGGGGGGAAGGCGATAAACGAAGAGAGTTGATAGGAAGAGATGGACGGAGAGACAGAGAGGTGCAGAGAAGTGATGGACTAATAAGATAATGGAATAAATAAACAAGCGAACAATGTCGAGTTCTTTGCTAGTTAACACAGAACGAAGAGTGTCCGTGTGTTTGTATTGTACACAAATCTACAGTTCTGTTTCGATTTTGATTAATTTTTACACTTCACCGTCAAAACAAGAGGAAGGTCACTCACTGTCTGCATAAAATGTCGTATGCTGCGTGCTGGAGGGTACTTTACGTAAAGACTTCGTCACCAGTCTACTGTTTTATTTCGAGTTTAATGAGATTTTGCACACTTCACCTTCGAAACAATAGTAACATCTTTGTCTACGTAATATCTCATACGGTTCACGGTGGAGGGTATCTTACTACACATCCATACGAGTTTAAAATTTTATTCCGATCTTTATGAATTTTGCAAACATCCGCTACGAAACAATAGGAAGATCATTTTTGGACATAATATTTCGTATGGTGCGTAGCTGACGGTACCTTCGATACATTTTCACTGATCACAAGTGAAAGTTTAAATAAATATAAAGAGGGGAATATTGACCAAGAAAGTTGAGGAGATGGGCACAGATAGGAGGGGAGTTGGACAGCGAGAGATGACAGGGCGAGCTGAACGTAGGACATGCACAGACAGAGGAAGAGGGGAAGTACTAACTCAATAAACGAATACATAATTACCTGTGCAGCGCAGGGTTTTCAGCTAGTTTTCTTTATGCATAGAGTCCGTGTGTTTGGTTACGTGTTGGTGTGTTTGTTCTGCATAAAAGCCTATAGTTATGTTCCGATCTTCATGAAATCTTGCACACTCCAAGTTGAAAAAATAAGAAAACTCGCTACTACATAAAATTTTGTATGGTTCATGGTGGAAGGTACTTCACCTACAATCTTCGACAAAATCTACGGTTTTATTCTATTCTTGATGAAATTTTGAGCCTTCAAAACAAGAATAACAACAACGTCTATCTAAGATTTCATAATGGTGCATGGTTGAGGATACCTTGTAGTAAATTCGGACACAACTTCAAAAATGTTTCGATGTTTGTAATTCTAAGGGATTTAACTACTAATTTTATCAGTCCCTGGGCTTACAAACTATTTAACTTATACTAAGGACAACACATACAGCCATTCCTGAGGGAGGACTCGAACCTTCGACGGTGAGAATTTGCGAGCCTTAGAGCTCTCGGCCACTCCACTGCGGCGAGACCACTTCACCGATAACCATGAACGTTAACAGAATTATATATTAAAATTGGAAGAACCAGCTTCGGCCGCATTGAAATCTTTATTTTTTATATACAATACAGATCGATTTCGGTCACTGTCTCACCATCCTTAGCGCATGAATCCAAGCTCTGTGGGCCCACAAAAACTTGCACTTTCATATTAAAATCAAGTAGGCAGAACATAAGTAGAATGTTTATGAAACTTCCTTTCAGATTAAAATTGTGTGCCGGAACCGGGACTACAATCTGGGACCATTGCCTTTTGCGGGCAAGCGCTCTACCGAATGAGCTATCCCGACACGTCTCACGATGCCGCCTCACAACTTTACTTCCGCCAGCACCTCGCCTCCTACTTGCCCGCGAAAGGCAAAGGTCACAGGTTCGAGTCCCGGTTCCGGCACACACTTTAATTTGCCAGGAAGTTTCATATCAGCGCACACTCCGCTGCAGAGCGAAAGTTTCATTCTGGAAACATCCCTTAGGCTGTGTCTAAGCCATGTCTCCACGATATCCTTTCTTCCAGGAGTGCTAGTCTTGCGTGGTCCGCAGGAGAGCTTCTGGGAAGTTGGAAAGTAGGAGGCGAGGTAGTGGCGGAAGTACAGTTGTGGGGCGGCATCGTAAGTCTTGTCGGGATAGCTCGGTTGGTAGAGCGCTTGCCCGCGAAAGGCAAAGGTCCCAGGTTCGAGTCCCAGTTTCGGCACACAATTTTAATCTGCAATGAAGTTTCATATCAGCGCACACTCCGCTACAGAGTGAAAGTTTCATACTAGAATGCTTATGTTTGACATTCTACTTATCTACTGCCTACTTTACGTTGGATGGTCAGACACTAACCAAAATTTCAATGCGGCCAAAGGTGGTGCTTCCAATTTTAATAATTTTAATGTGGTCGCTCTGCACCAGATTCCGGATGGAGTCGCCTACATGTAGAGAATTATATATGTTTTATGGATGTAAGAGGGCAATGGATTGAGGAGGTGGAGGGGCAGTTCGACAGAGAGATGAGGACGTAACTGACAGAGAGAGGGCGAGATGGAGATGGGCAGAGAGAGAGAGAGAGAAAGAGAAAGGTAGGGGGAGACGAACAGAGGGAGAAAGAAGGAGACGGTGGACAGGAAGAAAAAAGCGAACGAGATATGGACTGCAATGAACAAGTACCTGCGTGACGCGGGGTTTCCAGCTGGTTATATGTAAAGTTGAATATCCGTGTGTCTGCTTGTACAAATCTACCGTTTTGTTCCAATCTTGATGACAATTTGCACACTTGACTTCCAGAAGCAGATATAGATTGCTGCCAACATAAAATTTGGTTCGGTGCATGCCGAAGGGACTCTTCGACAAAAAAAAAAAATCTTTTACTACTGTCTTCAAGAAATTTTGCACAGTTGACCTTGAAAATAGGAGGAAGCTTACTGTTTTCATAAATGTGCATTGTACAGAGTATCTTACAACAGCGTTTGACGCTGCTATACCAGTTGACCTCTATACGAATGGTTCGACGGAGGTTTCGTTCGTAGAAAGACCATCTCGAAACCGGAAAGTAGCACTCTCGGTGACGCGTAAAGTGGGTATGCGGTGTCCGCTGTACGTGCCTAGAGGCACCTGCCATCAAACACTGGCCGGCGACAGGTGGCTGTTAGCACGTACAGCGGCTCCGCGCATCACCTTCAGGCGTCACCAAAGGAGTTCCCAGATGGTTCGAAGATTGTCCTTCTGAGAATCGAATCGGTTACTTGTGATCTATATTGACTGCTTTTGTTGAAATAACTTCAAACTACTTTATATTATCGTCGCTTGCATCGTTAACGTCAAATATTTAACATATTCAATCATTTGTAATCAGTATTTTGTAGAGTGTATATGCCTGCCCTTTTTGTAGTAGCTCTGCACAGACTAAACAAGTGGACATTGCGTTCAACGAATCGTGTAGAGTAATTACTGGTAGTCTGAAACCTACATGACGCCATGAAGTCTCCCATCTATCGGCTATTGTGCCTCCGAACGTCAAGCGTGAGGCATCCACACGCAGAGAAACTAATAACGTGTGAGAAGCACCCGCTGCATTGTTACAATCCTCCTTCTCCACTTTTGAAGACCGGGAGACTAAACAGTTCCAATTTTTAGGTGTTCAGATAGATAATTAGTAAGTTGTTGTGAAAAGCCCATGGTCAGGATCTTTAGCATCATAAACTAAATTCTGCTTTATTTAACATTAGAACAGTATATGAAATAAGTGATGTTTCAACACGAAAAGTAACCTACTACGTTTACTTTCATTCATGTCATACAGCGTTATTTTTTGGGCAACTCGACTTATACAAAAAGGATATTAGGAACGGGCGGTTCGAGCAATATGTGGCGTAAGTTCGCGAACTTCCTGTCGACCTCTTTTCAGTAGTCTGACAATTCTGACATTGGCGTCACAATACGTAGGAATATCAATTCCCTCAAGTTAGCAGCTTTCACTGGGTGAATAATAGAAATCGAATCTACATTCCGATCACACCTCCTTGACTCTTGTGCAGAAAGGTGTGCAGTATTCTGCAGCATCCATTTTCAATAAGCTGCCTCAAGACCTCAAGAACTCAAGAATCTTAGTACTAACCCATTCGCTTTTAAATCTAAATTGAAGGGTTACCTCATGGCTCATTCCTTTTATTCTGTCGAAGAACTCCTGGAAAAATTAAAAAAAAAATCTAATTCCTTTTATTTGTTGATTCTTTCTACTTAGGTTTAAGATTGTCACATGCATAGGACTACTTAAAGTTTTTCCATTACTATTCTTGTGTTAAAATTTCATGTACTGACTTGTTCCATGACCGTGGTGTCTTGTTCCTCAATTATGTCATACGCAGCAGAAAATCTTATTATTGTTATTATTTTAGGAAAGGATGCGAACAACAAGTGACACACCACACATATGGTCCCGTTACCTATACGGAGAAGTCTGAACAGCACTGGGTGGCACCATTAGAAAATCTGCTGGTTTCACCGTGGAATGGCCTGTGAAGAGAACACTGAATCGGCTCAGAACAGGGGTCATAAATCCAAAGACAATTTTCGTAAATGCAGTTATCTCAGATCAACAACATTTTGTGTCTGTGGAGTTGATAATATCGCGGAACACCTAGTATAGACCATGTCCTGCAAGATGCACCACTGACAATCTGATGTCCGGAGTCGTTGCGATTGCCGAATACTGAGGTCGCCTAAACTGTCATTTGTTTTTCTGTTATTTCTCTTTGTTAGCTTTCTTCCCTTTCGTTTTCATTTTTAAATGTATACCAATGTCAAGTGTGATTTATAAAATAAACACTATTTATAATTTGATAACACTGTTTTATAGTGTGACTTCTGCAGCTTTCCCGGCGTATTTCTTCATCCAGTGACTTTCGTCATTCTGACACGATATTTCGGCCTGGAAACGTCTGGCCATCTTCAGGTGAGTAGCGAGTACTGAAGAGCCCAGGTGCAGTCGCGGTATTTATAGTGCCGGTATCATTTTGCGCATGCGTTAGATGGTGTCATGCGCGATACAGCCGAGTTGTATGTGCTGCCCTCGGTGGTGGAAGAGCAGTGGTCTTCTAATCATAGATAATCGATTGATGGCGCCGATTACGCTGTAATCACATGATTCCAATTTTTGTCGAACTGAAAGCCGTTGTCACGATTTATAAGATGTCGGCAAGACGAATTTCCACCGATTCTTTAATAAGTGAATTCCAGAAAATGGAGACTGAAGTTAAAATTTTATTTTTACTATATTCCATTGTGTGTCTCATAGTAAAACTAAAATTTTAACTCCAGTCTCCAGTTTATGGAGAGCAAGACGAAAACGAATATAAGCTACGAGTAACCAGACGTACAACGCACGAAATATCGCAGAACGACATATTGACCATAGCTGTTTATTTTTTCTGGATGATACCGGTAGCACTGAGAAAAAATAAACAGCTATGGTCAATATGTCGTTCTGCAATTATGTCAAAGCTGTTATGCCCCACCGCCGCGGTGGAGTAGCCGAGCGGTCTAAAGCGTCTCGCTGCGGAGCGCGCGGTTGCTCGCCGTGGAGGTTTGAGTCCTCCCTGGGGCATGGGTGTGTATGTTCGTCCCTAGGTTAGTTTACTAGGTTTAAGTAGTTTGTAAGCTACGGAATGATGACCACGCAGTTTGGTCCGATAGATTTACAGACATTTTTATGCCCCACCTGTTCAACTTTCTGCACGATATATAGCTAACTCAGTACTGTCGCTTGCTGGTCGGTTGGTGCGCTGCTGTCGCGGTGGGTACCAAAAATTATTCGCTGGAGTGTCGTGACTGGTATGGTAGACTGTTCAAATGTTTGTATAGCTTATGGGACTTAACTACGGGGTTACCAACTACTAAGGACCGACCCCCCATGGTACACAAAACAGGTCAGATAACTGTTGCAGAAACAAAGAAAAACGCATGGAAAATTTAAAAAGACACAGAATCCACAAGACTGGCAATCTTTTACTGAAACACGCAATCTAGCGCGGACATCAATGCGAGAAGCCTATAGTAGTTACCACAACGAAATCCTGTCTCGTAATCTTGCAGAAAATCCAAAGAAATTCTGGTCATATGTGAAGTACACTAGCGGCAAAACACAAACAATACCTTCACTACGCGATAGCAATGGTAATACTACCGACGACAGTACTGCTAAGACAGAATTACTAAACACAGCTTTCCGAAATTCTTTCACCAAAGAAGACGAAGTGAACACTCCAGTATTCAATCCAACAACAGCTGCCAGCATGCCAAACTTAGAAGTAGATGTTCCTGGAGTAGTAAAACAACTTAAGTCACTAAACAAAAACAAATCTTCCGGGCCAGATTGTATACCAACTAGATTCCTCTCAGAGTATGCTGATGCAATAGCTCCGTACTTAGCTATCATTTACAACCGATCACTCAGCGAAAGATCCGTACCCAAAGACTGGAAAGTTGCCCAAGTTACTCAAATATTCAAGAAAGGCAATAGGAGTGATCCCCAAAATTACAGGCCAATCTCATTGACGTCGATTTGCAGTAGGATTTTGGAACATATACTTTGTTCGAATATTATGAACTACCTCGAAGAGAACGACCTATTAACCAATAGTCAACACGGATTCAGAAAGTATAGCTCTTGCGAAACACAGCTTGCTCTTTATTCACATGAAGTGTTAAGTGCCATCGACAAGGGATCTCAAATCGATTCCATATTTCTGGATTTCCAGAAGGCTTTTGATACTGTACCCCACAAGCGGCTTCTAATGAAATTGCGTGCTTATGGAATATCTTCCCAATTGTGCGATTGGATTCACGATTTCCAATCAGAAAGAACACAATTCGTTGTAATTGACGGTAAGTCATCGAGTAAAAACAGAAGTGATATCTGGCGTTCCACAAGGAAGCGTTATAGGTCCCCTAATCTTCCTCGTGTTTATAAACGATTTAGGAGACAATCTCAATAGCCCCTTAGACTGTTCGCGGATGATGCTGTCGTTTATCGGTTAGTGAAGGCAACAGAGGATGAAAAGCAACTGCAAAGCGATTTAGAAAAAAATTCTACTTGGTGCAAAAATTGGCAATTGACACTAAATAAAGAAAAGTGTGAAGTAATACACATGACCACTAAAAGAAATCCACTGAACTTCAATTACGCGATAAATCAGTCAAACGTGAAGGTCGTAAATTCTACCAAATACCTATGAGTTACAATTACGAACAACTTTGACTGGAGACAACACATAGAAAATATTGTGGGGAAGGCGAATTAAAGGTTGCGTTTCATTGGCATAACACTCCGAAGATGCACCAGCTCCACCAAAGAGACTGCCTACATCAGACTTGTGCGTCCTCTCCTGGAGTACTGTTGCCCCTTGTGGGACCCTCACCAGGTGGGGCTGACTGAAGATATTGAGAAGGTTCAGAGAAGGGCAGCTCGTTTTGTTTTATCACGTTACGGGGGGGAAAGCGTCACGGAAATGTTGCACGAATTGGGGTGGAAATCATTAAAAGAAAGACGTTATTCATTGCGGCGTGATCTGTTTGCGAAGTTTCAATCACCGACTTTTAGTTCTGAATGTGAAAATATTTTGCTAGCACCCACCTACTTAGGGAGACATGACCATCCCAATAAAATAAGAGAAATCAGATCGAAAACGGAACGATTTAGGTGTTCTTTCTTCCCGCGCGCTATTAGAGAATGGAACGGTAGAGAAAAGTTATGAAAGTGGTTAATGAACCTTCTGCCAGGCAGAGTATTTATGTAGATGTAGAAATATCCAAGGCCAAGGGGGATTCGAAACCCCGACCGTAGTGGCCGTGCAGACCGTGACTGGAGCGCCTCAGTCCCCTCGGACACTGCGGCCAGCTTTACTTAGCGCACAGTTGTGTTAGTTGAAGGTCTCGTATAATAAGTGCTTTAGTTTGATGCGGCCGTATACATTGTGGCGACAGTTTGAGCAGCACGGCGGCGTGTAGAGGGCTCACGCCTTGAGGCGCGAGGGGCCCCCTGATCGGCAGGCACAAGGCCGGTGCCGGTCGCGGCCGGCTGCGCGCTGCCGCACGGCATAGCACAACACGGCACAGCACGGCGCCGCCCCTGCCCGCCGTGACCCGCGAGGCACAGCCACAGCTACAGCTGCAGCTGCAGGCGCGCTAGCCGGCCTTCCGCGTGGCGCGCATTCCCCGCGAAACTCACTGCTGCGCTCCCCGAGCACGCTCCACCCACTACTCCATACAGCGCACCCTACACGAGTCTTCGGACGTAAAAAAAAATCGCACTGACGTGTTTTACCGCCCACTTTACATCTGTAGTTTTATACGTTTTTGCAGTGCGCCTCGATTGCACAGTGGTAGAGTGCCAGACTACAAATCCAAAGGTCGCGGGTTCGATCCCCGCCAGGTCCTAGGATTTTTATCTGTCACTTTCCACTTCTTTCACCTCTGGCAGTATTACTCATGTGAAAAATACCGAGTAGCACCGTGGTTCGGAACCCACGTTAAACTGTAGTCCCCCTATAACTGGCTGGGTAAGTCAGTTCGAAGGTCGAAGTCAGCTTTCCGCTGCGACGCGGCGAGGACGCGCTGTTGTGTTCGCTGCCGCGGAGCCAGCGCTCGGGTTTGTTTACGCCGTACTCGGCCGTTTCCACGCGTCCCGGCGTATTTACATAGAACAACATGGCGAACCAGTACCGCAAATCGACGCTCAAATTCACGTTCCAAAACGAATTTGCAAGACCGAAGGCACTCGAACTAGAACGATTTATTCGAGATGAAGTGAAAATTCCGACGGCCGACGTTCTCGGCATACACCTGTCAATAGTGAGCAGTGTAGCTTATGTAAAGATCATCAGTGAAGCAACATGTGAAAGAATTCTTCGGGAGACGAAACGAGAGCTTCGTTTCTGTCACTCTGATGGCAATGTGGGTACTGTGACAGTCGACCACGCTGGATTGGGACTTCGTACCATCAGGATCTTCGAACTCCCCTTCGAACTTCCAGCAGAAGAGGTCGTGGCGGCGCTCCGCCCCTACGGCACGGTGCAGAGTCACGTTGCTGAGAAGTGGATGCAGTTCCAAACGTACCCTGTCTTGAACGGCGTGCGGCAGGTCCGTATCGAACTTCGACGCCATGTTCCCTCATATATCTCTATCGGCGGCTGTCGCGCTATAGTCATATATGATGGACAACCGAAGACCTGCTCGGGATGTGGAAAAGAGGGACACCTCCGATCCGAATGTATGCAACGTCGGATCACGCAACTGCCTCCGACGGATATGTTGCCTCCGTCGCAGCCAACGATACTTGCCGTGACTTATGCTGCCGCCCTAACAAATGATAAAAATTTGTCGACTCATCTGCCAGCTTCGAACACTACATTGCACTACCCTCCGACGCGGAGCGATGCGGCAACGCATGCTCCACGTACTGAGGAATCACTACCGACGGCACCTCCCTCCACGACGGAGGAACAACCCCGTAACACCAGCATGGCGGTAGAGTCACTGATTGTGCCGACTTCGGCCTTTGTGCTGGAGCGTCGCGACTCGGTGCTGTCGTCGGATGCGGAAGGACACACCCGGAAACAACGATCCCCGAAGCGACACAAACGGAGGCGTAAGTCTTCAGTAGAAAAGATGGAGGACGAGACGCAGGAGGATGAGGACTCGACTCACAATGACGACACTCCCTCGGTGGCGACCGCCGCTGACAAGGTGATACTAGATACTGATCAACTTGCTTCACGGATGCCCGACGAGACGAGACAAGGGATGGACGTGGCTCCACCGGTGCAGGAGAGAGCGCGCCCAATCTGTGCCCTGAGGATGCAATGGACGAAGACCCTCCTCCGCGCTCCACGGCGTGGGCAGACGACACTGAAGACGACCATACAACACCGTCGGAGTCCGCGTCGGTGACGGCGGCACACTAGGAATCGGTCCGGTAGAGGTGATGGGGGTTGGTGGCATTATCGATTCTGCATGACGCTCCACAGACATTTTTCCTTCTCATGAATAACTTGGCAACTGCAGCACACCAGCAGGCGTATCGGATTTCAACGATTAACCTTAACACGATAAGGACAGTAGTGAAGTATCAGTTGCTGCGAGAGATGCTCCGAGCGTCCGACGTTGACTTTGCTTTGTTACAAGAAGTCTCCATAGCGACTCTTCCAGAAATTTATGGTTATAGGACGTACAAGACACCTGGTGAACCGAATGGCAGTGGAACAGCAATACTTATTCGTGACGGCATCCCTGTTGAAGAAGTGACATACCTCCCTTCGGGCAGAGGGGTGGCGGTCGCTGCGTTGGGAACGCGTATAATCAACATCTATGCTCCCTCAGGAACCGATAAACGTCGCGAGAGGTCACAGTTCTACGCCGAGGAAATCACCCTCCTTTTTCTTGGTCGTTACGATCACATTATCCTTGGGGGTGACTTCAATTGTGTTTTACACAAGAAGGATCAGGTCCCACATTTCTCGACGTGTCCTGAACTTCGGATAATTGTAAGGGACTTGCTTCTCGTCGATACTTGGGAGCAGATACACGGGGACCGCCCAGGCCATACCTATTTCACTAGTCACTCGGCCAGTCGTCTTGACCGTATCTACGTCTCACGAGATCTTGGTCCACGAGTGATAGACGCCGTACGTTGGCAGCTTGCCTTCTCCGACCACAGCGCTTTCATATGCACGGTCACCCTTTCGAGACAGAAAGTATGGCAAAGCCGTGGGCTCTGGAAGTTGAATGTGGCACACCTCTAAAACCCGGAATGTCGGGAACTGATTGCCGCGGCATGGGCGAACTGCGAGCGTCGGCTTCCAAGATACCGGTCAACTCTAGAATGGTGGATAGAGTGTACAAAACCGACGTGCCGTCGGGTGCTAACACAGTATGGGAGAGACGCTGCAGCTTGGACCCGTCACACTTTGGACTTTTACTATACGATGCTTCGGGAAATTACCTCCCAACCCCCGTCCCTGGAAAGACAGATGGAAAGTCGCCGCATTAAAGCAAAAATATTGTCGTTGACGCGGAGAAGATTAGAAGGGGTAGTTGTGAGATCACGGCATCGAGACAGAGCGAGTGGAGAACCTCCTACAATGCATCATATTGTGCTTGAAAACCGGCAACGCAAACGGCAGCTCATAACGAAACTGTCCTTGCCAGACGGCCGAAACGAAACGACCCAAGCGGCCATTGTGGAAGCCTTTGCAGCTCATTATCGACGATTTTACCAGGAAGACAACAGTGAGGAGGGAGACGAAAACGACGTCTTGCAATACGTCTCACACACCCTCGACGCCACGTCTGCTGCTTCACTTTTAGAGGAGGTTTCGCGGGATGACATCGAGGAAGCAATCGATAAAGCTGCGCTGAACAAAGCACCTGGGCCAGATGGACTGCCGATCGAATTTTATCGAACTTTCCGTACCTTGATGATGCCCCGTTGGATCGATATGTACCGAGAACTGATGTCACCTGGCTTTCATATCCCATCGGCTTTCGTCGAAGGACTTCTTATCCCCATACACAAGCCTTCAAGAGGCAGAGGATTGAAGACTACCGTCCAATAACTTTGTTAAATTCGGACTATAAAATTTTCACCCGACTACTAGCGGCACGTATCAAGAAAGTTCTACCAGTAGTCCTTTCCATAGAACAAACTACACGAGGAGGAGAGACCACCATGCAAACAGCCACTAGTGAATGTAGAGATGTGATAGGACTCGCCGCATCCTGTCACCTCGCGGCAGCGTTGATCGCCATTGATTTCGATCACGCATTCGACAGGGTACACCACAGTTTTCTCATGGCAGTGTTGGATTGAATGGCCTTTCCAAATGATTTTAAGAACATCATACTGCGCCTCCTACGCGACGCTACATCTCGTGTACTGGTGAATGGCCGTGTAACAGATCCTTTACCAATTCGGCGTTCGGTTCGACAAGGATGCCCACTCTCCATGATCCTTTACGCAATTGCTCTGGAACCACTCATAGGAGGACTGAAAAGCAAACTCACAGGAATTACCCTAAGGGGTCTTACCTTTCGCTGCAGGGCATATGCGGATGATCTTCTCCTGTTGGTACAATCTGGAGATGAGATCCGCTTTCGTGATTGATTGGATCCAACAATATGGTTTGGTGGCGAAAAGCGTCATGAATGTCAATAAATCGGCAGCAATGTTCATTGGAAGAGGCTTACCTGAAGATTGTGTGGCCCCAAAACCTACTACGACAAATGGACCTACTACAACGTGTCGAATACCTTAACATCTATGTGGCGACTAAGATCATACACATGGCTCAGGTGCTCCCACTGCCGACAGTGATGGCACGCAACCTACAATCGGCCTTTGGATATTACGTCACTGCTGGATACATTTTCAAAGTCCGCTATGACACTCTTACCCTTCAACGGCGTGACGGCGGACTCGGACTTATCAATGTCAAAACGCGGGCCATGGCGCTGTTCCTGTCCACGATGGTGAAACTGAGGACACGTCGACATACCTCACTAACGGGCGTTCTGATAGATGAGCTGATGCCTACGTCGATCCTGCCACCGGTTGCGATTGGACACGTCGCGCCCCCTCTTGGCCACATTGCGACTTTCATACTCGAATATAGCTACCTACATACTCAGCTCCCCACCACTCGAGCTCCAAAGGCAAGGGACATTTACCAATTGTTGCTTAGGGCAGTCCCTCGAAATGTGATTGAAAGTAAAGCACCGGCCACACAATGGTCAACGGTGTGGAAAGCAGTTCAACAGCCGTTCTTCCCTACAAGAATAAGAGCCACGTGGTACCACGTCGTCAATCGGAAATTTACGACGAGACACCGGCTGCACGCAATCAGGATGGTGGATTCGCCCCTTTGCCCGGAATGCCAGCTTATGGACAATGATGAACATCGTTTAACATGTGAATCTGTTGTCGAAGTCTGGACGCTAGTACAGAAGATTATTGCCTGCTACCTTCGCGTCCCGCCTAACTCGATTGACCCCAGGCTCCTCCTATGCCCGGAGGACACATATTTTCCGGCCGCGAAAACACACGCTCTCACGTGGATAAAAGGCATGTCCATTTACTACCTTTTCCAAGAAGGTGAGAAGTCGGTACTTGATTACTGGCAATTCCTCCAAGAGCATCATCACAGACTCGAGACCACACCTCGATACCGACAGATCTTCGCCAGTTACCTACGTAGTGTCTTCACCGACCCCCCCCTAGCAGCTGGGGAGTGCCGGATAGGGGACGCCCGCCGTAACGAACCTTAACAAAAGATCAACTGCATACGACCAGAATCAACGAAAATAGTCCGCAAATGGGATGTAGTGCGGAATTTTTCCAGTTTTATTTTTTTTCCGCTTAGAATGGGAGTCTTTTGTTATATGTTTAGTGTTCTGAAGAAATCAATGGCGATGCACGATTATGGTAACTGACGGCGTCAGGGTTCACAGAAGTATACTATTGACTATGCATCTCGGGCAACCGAAGCCAGACACACAAAGTAACTGAGAGAACAAGAACTTCCTGAGACAGCAGACCTACGAGAAGACAAACCCTGAATCTGTCGGTGTACTGTTATTTCGTGCAGCAACGGCCATCTGGACAGAATGGGACGTGAGTGTCGCTCCATTAAAAAAAAAAAAAAAATAAATAAAGCAATCCAAGAAGACGCTATACCTTTTGTTATCCCTTATCCTTTCCCTTAGTTTAATCTTTCATTTAGTATAAGGTAAAAGTGGCGGTGGCACTAGACCTTTTTTTTTTTTTTTGGCAGGCGAGATGTTTTGTTTATGGGGGTTATGATAGTTAGGCGCCAACGCCTGAAGAGGAAGAGCTTAGGGAAGGAAAAAAAAAAAAAAAAAAAAAAAAAAAAAAGGTCGGAGGAAGGCAACGGCATACCACCTCCAAACAGGACCATGCCTAGTAAAGCACTGTGGCGTTCAAACCAATCTTCGGATTGTTGACTGCTTTACCTTTTTACCTTACGTTTTTGCAAACAGTTGGCACTAAAATAATAACCTAAATAATAAAAAATTGATTAATAACAGTGTCTGAACCCCTTGTAGGAAAAAAATTAGATACTGGCGGGTTCCGAACCACTGACCTTCAGCGTCACATTCCAACACATTGCCCTCTACACTACAGCTAATAGTTGGAAATTACGTTTTTAAATCTCATACTATTGATGGTCGTTGTTAACTGATGCTAATATGGCACTTGTAGACACTAGATTATCATATATCGTAAAAGAACAACGTCTTTTTGTTAATTCTTCAGTGCGTCATTGCTTTGAAATGTCAACGTGTAAGTAACAATAAGAAAATAATCAAATACGCAACGCAATATGGGGTATGCCAGACATAGTTCTGGGCGAGGAATGTCACGTGACATCTGCGAACGGTTGGTTTTCGTTAATTTAATGGAGAGTGTCAAAACTCCGTTATTTTTGCAAATATCTCTGAAACGATACGAGATATTAAAAAAGATAAGAGAGCAAAGTTTTAGAGAATTTTCTCCTCTACAAATTCGGTTATTCAATTTTCGTGTCAGATGCATGGTTAAGCCGTTATTTCCATTTAAATTTCGAGCTGTCAAAAGACGATCGCAAAGGCCCACTTTTAGTGTTACTACCGTAACCTAAAGTGGGCCAAAAGTTGACAGTATTCAGTTTGTAGCCGGATAACATCGTCGACTTGACACACTATTTCGACAGGCCAACTGGCTGCCATCTTCAGGTGAGTACGCCGAATGCAGTTGCTAGCCGGAAAATGACGATTTCCGGCGAGGAAGTGCATTGAGCCTATTCTCCTGAATATGGCAGCCAGTTAGTCTGTCGAAATATTGTGTCAAATTGACGATGTTAGCTGGCTGCAAGCCGCGGTGGAGTAGCCGAGGTTTGAGTCCTCCCTGGGGCATGTGTAGGCTGCAAACACGAGAACAATATTATCAGTCACTACCTGCACACAGGCGTCGCCCGAGAAACATTTATTTGTCAAGTTAGTCCAACTCTCCTTACCTTCTCTCTCTTTCTCTCTATCCACCTTCTCTTTCCTTCTGCCCCGATAGAGAGGTCGAGCTCACTCAGGCGCTATGCTACGAAGCGCAAGGGCGTTCCCCGTCAGGGGTTCGCATCCCCGGGAATGGATGTTTGTGCCGTCTTTAGTATAAACTAGTTCTTAAGTAGTTTCTAGGTTTAGGGACTGATGACCCCGCAGTTAAGCTTAAGTCCCCTAAGCTTAACAAACATTTGAACATTCTTTCCTTCTCTCTCTGTCCATCTGCGCGTCTTTCATCTCTCCCTGTTCCTCTCCTCACCATCACGTATTCTCTTCATCTCCTCCTCCTCCCTCCCCTTTCTCTCTGTTCCTGATCTTTCCTACCTCTGCTCATCTCCGCCTTCCCCTTTCTCTGCCTAACACCTCCTCATCTCTCTTTCTGTCGAGCTCCTCAACCATAACCTCCTCTATCTGTGAAAAATTATATAATTCTGTTAAGATTCAGGGTGATCAGTGTTGTGATGCCTAATTTCATAACAACGTATCCCCGCCATGCTAAATTCACTAGCTTGCAGATTATAAAAATGTTCTACGTAAGAACTTACATTTATGTGCTGTCATTGGACGTTTGTTGTAACGTCCGCTACGTCATGCACCTATGGAGACTTATGAAAGGTAGCACATGTATTAATTCAGGGTATAAGCTATCTGCGTTACAAAATTCGTTCAAATCCGTGCAGCTACACTCCTGGCCATTAAAATTTATACACCACGAAGATGACTTGCTAAAGACGCGAAATTTAACCCACTGGAAGAAGACGCTGTGATATGCAAATGATTAGCTTTTCAAAGCATTCACACAATGTTGGCGCTGGTGGCGACAACTACAACGGGCTGACATGAGGAAAGTTTCCAACTGATTCCTCATACACAAACAGCAATAGACTGACGTTTCCTGATGAAACCTTGTTGTGATGCCTCGTGTAACGAGGAGAAATACGTACCATCAGTTTCCGACTCAAATAAAGGTCGCATTGTAGCTATCACGATTGCTGTTTACCGTATCGTGACGTTGCTTGCTCGCGTTGGTCTCGATTCAATGATTGTTATGGAATCGGTGGGTTCAGGAGGACAATACGGTTGCTACAAAAAAACCATCTGCACGAATAGTTCAACGACGTTTGCAGCAGCAGGGACTATCAGATCGGAGACCATGGCTGCGGCTACCCTTGACGCTCCACGCAACGACAAACGTGGGTGCACGAATGGCAAAACGTCATTTTTTCGTACGAATCCAGGTTCTGTTTACAGCATCATGAAGGTCGCATCCGTGTTTGGCGACATCGGGGTGAACGCACATTGGAAGCGTGTATCCGTCTTCGCCATACTGCGGTATCACCCCGCGTGATGGTATGGTGTGCGATTGGTTACACGTTATCGGTCACCTCTTGTTCGCATCGACGGCGGTTTGAACAGTGGCCGTTACATTTCAGTTGAGTTACGACCCGTGGCTCTACCCTTTATTCGATCCCTGCACAACCCTACATTTCAGCAGGATAATGCACGACCGCATTTTACAGGTCCTGTACCGGCCTTTCTGGATACGGAAAATGTTCGACTGCTGCCCTGGCCAGCACATTCTCCAGATCTCTCACCAATTGAAAACGTCTGGTAAATGGTGGCCGAGCAACTGGCCCGTCACAATACGTCACTCACTACTCTTGACGAACTGGGGTATCTTGCTGAAGCTGCATGGGCATCTGTACTTATACAAGCTCCAAGCTCAGTTTGACTCAATGCCAGGGGTATCAAGGCCGTTATTACGGCCAGAGGTGGTTGTTTTGGATACTGATTTCTCAGGATCTATGCACCCAAATTGTGTGAAAATGTAATCATATGTCAGTTGTAGTATAATATATTTGTCCAATGAATACCCGTTCATCATCTGCATTTCTTCTTGGTGTAGCTATTTTAATGGCCAGTAGTGTACTTCAGCCTGAAGAGAAACAAACGTATTAACCCTTTGCACCGCCACGCATCGTACGATGCCTTACGAAAGGTAGTCCATGTATTAATGAAAGGTGTAAGCTATTTCCATACCAAATTTCATTCATATCTGTCCATCCCTTTCAGCAGGAAGTAGCAAACATATTAAACCATTATAAGGCGCTCTCTGCCACGCACCATACGGCGGCTTACAAAAGGTAGGTCACGTATTAATCAGAGTATAAGCTGCCTCTGTTCCAAATTTCATTCACATCCATCCAGCGTGAAGGCATAAGACACGAATTTACTAATAGTAAAGCACCCTCCGTCGGGCACCATACAAAATTAATTTTAGTATGCCTATAACCAAAATTTTATCGAATTGGAATGTACGGTATGGCCGTCCATAAAATACGAACAAAGAGACAAACAAACATTAATTTTTATACATTAGATTTCGCCGGCAAAGACTATGCAACCACAAACGTATTTACGATGTGCCCCAGGACCGTTGCTTTGCAAAATATTAATAATTAAAGTTTCACTTTGAAAATGCTGTACAAAAAGAACCACGGAGCGGAAAGACTGTAGCTTTGAAATGAAAACACTATAAGCGTCATATGGAAAATATATGCCGACAATTCACGTCCCCGACGTGCACAGCTTGTCGTACTGTTATTGCAGTGTGTTTCAATCTTTTTGAATATTTGACTCCCTTCCAAGTAAAAATATTCTGGCGACCCCCCTTCCCCCACTCCTCTCCTCCCGAACCACATTCACCAATATTATCTCAAAGGCAACGAATTTAATTTCCTTTCTGTTGACAAAGCTTTCTTGTAAATTACTGGCAAAGATCTTTGTATATTTTTTGAATGGAACACATTATCTTATTTTTACGCTATTTCACACAGAAAAATATATTTTGTATAAGCAGTGCTTCGCATTTCAAAGCAGGACTCAGAAGCGAATTGTTTTTATTTGAGAAATGAGGCGCTGCATAGACAATTTAAAAAGACGTATATCTTTTGTAATTTATTAGAATTACTTATTGCGTCTTATTCATTTACTTATCGATTGGTTCGGGAAAACAGCTTTCCACTACGGTCGGGGTTCGAATCCCCCCTTGGGCATGGATATTTGTGCCGTCCTTAGTATTAGCTAGTTCATAAGTAGTTTGTAATTTTAGAGACTGATGACCCCGCAGTTAAGTCCCATAAGCTCTACAAATAGTTGAACATTTTTGAATACAGCTTTCGAACTTTACACTTAATCTTTAACACGCTGCGTTAGAAGACATTGTACTGAATATAGAATTAAGGATAAACAAGGAAATACCTCATTTTAACGTGAACTGAATTTCACTTTCCTACGCCTATGTGTCTCCATTACGAAACCCTTAGAAACTAGCCATGCAGTGGTCTGCTTGATTCATGGTACAGGTAAGTAGTTCCCCGTATGATGACGAGCCCCCCGAGCAAGGCTTTGTGACCCTGCAGGGGGTCGCGATCCACAAGTTGAAAACAGCCGCGGTGGAGTAGCCGAGCGGTCTACTGCTGAGCGCGCGGTTGCTCGCCGAGGAGGTTCGAGTCCTTCCTGGGGCATGGGTGTGTGTGTTTGTCCGTAGGTTAGTTTACCTAGGTTTAAGTAGTTTGTAAGCTACGGACTGATGACCACGCAGTTTGGTCTGACAGATCTACAAACATTTGAACATTTGAAAACTGTTAGTGGGAAGTCCATCAACCACGGCAAGGTCGTACCACATCCTTGGGCCAAAAACCGCCGGAGAAGCGCTAATGTAAACCTGTTAATTATAACGGGACTTGCGCAAGTCGTGTTTAAAGGTGGAAACACTTAATTTTGCTATTATCACTGACTCTCGTCAGTGATATTGATTGTGACATACTGATTGTACGTATTCCTGCGAGAGTGGAAGCTGTTATCAAGGCTAAAGTTTCGCTGTCTTAGGTTTTTTGCAGATGACGTCGTCATTTACCGTCTAGTGAAATCATCTGAAGATCAAAACCAACTGCAGAAAGATCTGAATAAGATATCACTATGCTGTAAAAATTGGGCAATTGACTCTAAATAATGAGAAGTGTGAAGTCGTCCACATTAGGACGAAAAGAAATCCGTCAAACTTTGTTTACAAGATAAATCCTTGAAAAGTGTATTGCTGTCCAGTGTGGGATCCTTATCAGGTGGGTTTGATGGAGGACATAGAAAGAGTTCAAAGGTGGGCAACTCCTTTTGTATTGTCACGATACAGAGAAGACAGCGTTACGGAAATGATACAGGATCTGGGATGGGAATCATTACAACAACGGCGCTTATCGCTGCGGCGTGGGCTACTTACGAAACTCCAACCGCCAACATTCTCCTCCGAAAGCGAAAATATATTGTTGACTCCTACTTACATACGTAGAAATGATCATCAGAATAAAATACGAGAAATCAGAGCTCGAGCGGAGAGATTCAGGTGTTCTTTCTTCCCGCGCGCTATTCGAGAATGTAAAGGGAGATAAATAGTATAATGGTGGTTCGATGAATCCTCTGCCCGGCACTTAAATCTTATTTGCAGAGTATCCCATGTAGATGTAGATGTAGAATGAATTCCATCATTACCGATGGAGGGTGTTACGAACTCGTAAGTCATTTTCAGCCGGGTCTCCAGATACTTTTGATCACATAGTTTTAATGTCCTAAGGAGTTTCAACGTGGCACATGCTATGCTGCCGAGTGAAAGAGCGTTTCTTAAAACTGTTTTGGATTAAAGTTTTCTTCAAACACATCTCTTCCGAGTTGACGAGTCAGACTCAAGTAGAGAAGATTAGGATTCGTTGTTGTTGTTGTGGTCTTCAGTCCGGAGACTGGTTTGATGCAGCTCTCCACAATACCCTATCCTGAGCAAGCCTCTTCATCTCCACATAAGAACGGCAACCTACATCTGTCTGAATCTGCTTACTGTATCCATCTCTTGATCTTCCTCTGCGGTTTTTACCCCACACACTTCCCTCCAACGCTAAATTCACAATTCCTTGATGTCTAAGAATGTGTCCTACCAATCTATCCCTTCTTTTAGTCAAGGTATGCCAGAAATTCTGAAAAGAATTACCACACTGTCACTTCCAGAAGATGATGCGAAGCGTTTCGTAGGACCGCAGGATCGAATATGTGGACGCGGCACCCAGGAGGAGACCCGCCAGCCGCGACAGAAGAGCGCGACAGAGTGTCGGTGACATCCGGTTGAGCCCAACCAACGGGGCGAAGGTGAGCGTGTGCCCGCCAAGTTCAAGGAGGCGGCGCAATTACCGGCCTCAATGCTTCCCAAGACCATTGTTCAGCAGCAGCGACCGCGGCCCGTGTGGCAGGAGGCGCCCACTGGCGGCATCGGAGAAAACAGCCAGCCTCCAGCCGCGGCTGCTGGTACAGTTGCACTACGTCACAGTTTCAGCACAAGTAGGCACTTGCCGCAGGACTAACAATGTTGGCAGCCATAATCTCGCATACTGATCTAATGCATGATTCGTGAAAATGTTTTGTTGTTAACTCTGAAAGCGTAAGTAGTAGAATGTCTGAGGCAACGACTAACGTTTCTGGTAACTCGGTAACGTAAAACACAAAGAAAAATCATCTTAACTAGCTTCGCATCTGATGAAAAATGAGTTGGAAAATAAAACAAAGAATTCATGGGAAGACATTCACATAGACAACTAATCAGTCGAATCAGTACCCTGATGTCCTTAGCTGCGGCTGCGCAAAATGGGGAAAAAAGGGACGTTTTCACAGAAAATCTTCGATGATTGTTAAGTCAGTGAACTGACTAAATTTTTAGAATGAAATTTTCACTCTGTAGCGGTGTTCACGGTGATATGGAACTTCCTGGACCTTTCGCAGACAAGGGCTCTACTCACTATTTTTTTTCCTTCTTTTTCTTCGATAAACCGATCCTTTACGGACCTGGATTCGAGCATGTTCTATGTTGATACTCGAGTTCTGGCCTCATTATTATTACTATAATTATAACAGTGTGCCGGCCACGGTGGCCGAGGGGACTGAGGCGCTTCAGTCACGGTCTGCACGGCCACTACGGTGGGGGTTCGAATCCCCCCTCGGGCATGGATATTTGTGCCGTCCTAGTTCGTAAGTAGTTCATAAGTAGTTTGTAAGTTTAGGAACTGATGACCCCGTAGTTGAGTCCCATAGGCTTTACAAACATTTGAACATTTTTATAACAGTGTACACCCACTCAGAGACCGCAATGAGTCATCGTGCTGGTAACTGACAGTTACTTGTGGTGCGCCATTACGTCTCACAAGTTTTTTATATGTGTCGCCACTACTTGATAACAAGAAATCCGAGATAAGTATGTAATAAAAAATTTAATTGAAGTGTTAGCATATGTTTTACTTTTTATTTGTAATTGATTGTTGTAGAAAACACTCTGCAGCCCGCAGCAAGCCTTGCAGCCATCACGCACTGGTCGACTCCACACACACACACACACACACACACACATACATACACACACAGCCGCGGCGTTCCATCCTGCTGTCGAGCTGGCCACAACAATAAAAAGGCGGAAAACAATCCAAAGAGTCGATGTATTGTCGAACTAAAGGCGAAGCTGTCCATTTATTCTAAGAATAGTTCTAAGTAGTTCGTAGAGCGGAAGCATCGTGAAAGTTCCGACCTAGATTGCGCTGAAAAATTTGATTAATTCAAAAGTATATAGGTCTCTAGCGTCCTTTTTATTGTTTCATTCTCTAAGAAGCATAGAACACCCATACTGAAGCGCAACCAGTGGAATAACTGTGAGTACTATTCAATTTTCGTGCGACCTAACATTTACAGTTAGAGAGCTCGTTTTTTGTGTGTTTTGTACAGAAATGTACGGTTCAAATGTTGCTTAATCTGCTAGAGCGCATTTCGATAGTCAAATGTCTGCAGGCACGCCTGTGAAGAAAAGTTCTCTTGGAGAAACGTGTTTCGTTGGTCGGTATTGTTTGCGAATACGAAATTTCTTGAAAGTTTAAGTGCGATGTATAGTAATCTGTGTTTTTATAATGACTAAACCAAAAGGCCTGTTAAAGAAACGTAAATTCCACGGAGGTTTCTGCTGCTGTAGTAGACTTCCATACATCTTAGACTCACAGGTGTCCGATATACTGAACACTTAGGCGACGGAGATAGCAAAGCATTCAATGCTGTCTGCCAGAGTGAACCTTACGATGTTCCACTAATAAAATTAGAATATATGGGGCATGTTAGAAAGTGGATGGGCACCCACCTTCGTACACTCAAGAGCAAATTTGTTGCAGCAAAGCTTTCTGATAGCAAGTCTATGAAGTATAGGCTGACAGATTAGATTATCAATGAGTTACAGGAATATTATGGGAATGCCATTAGGAAGAATTCTAGAGGCAAAGAACAAAGTAATATGGGCCACTTTCTTCCATCGTATATCCACTGAGGAGAAGCCGACACATTTTCTATGTCCGCCACCCTCTGATACGTGGTGTAAGTTTAGGAAGGCACAGGCAGCTGGTAACCTCAATACATTCAAACACAAGCATTCTATCCCTGAATCAATTATGGATAAAATCCAACCAGTCTACAGAGAATTTGCCCAGCCTGATCTACTGAGGAAGTGCTTGCATGGAAAAACTCAAAACTTAAATGAGGCCTTCAACAACATCGTGTGGACCCGGATCCCTAGAAATGTGTTTGTTGGTAACAGAACTTTACAACTAGGAGTGTCCAGATGCTGTGATAACGTGGAACAATGGGAACATTGCTGGACTAAAAGTTTTGGAACAGTAAGGCGTACCACCCGGACAGAATACTGTAACTCTTCTAACAGAACTTGTCAACTTGGATATTGCCAAGTCAGATTTTGCTGCTTCTCTAGTGTCTAAAGAGTTAAGAAGCAAGAAAAGAAAACAGGCAAATGAACCCAAAGATCATGATGACTCTGATTATGGTGCAGGATGCTTCTAACTACTTCTTAGGGACAGAATAAACATGATGTAAAACTTTTTCTCGTTTTCTCAAACTATAAATTCTGAAACATTTTCCTCATTTTCTCAGAAATTATCAGAGAAACTTTAATGAAAATTTCACAGATTGTTCAAAATGTTCAAATGTTTGTAAAGCTTATGGGACTTAACTACGGGATCAGTCCCTAATGTTACAAACTACTTATGAACTAACTAATACTAAGGACGGCATAAATATCCATGCCCGACTGGGGATTCGAACCTCCGACTGTAGTGGCCGTGCAGACCGTGACTGGAGCGCCGCAGTCCCCTCGGCCACCGCGGCTGGCTATTTAGTGTCAATTGACAATTTTCGCACCATGTAGAAGTTTTGTCTAAATCGCTTTGCAGTTGCCTTTGATCCTCTGTTGACTTCACTAACCGATAAACGACAGCATCAGCCGCGAACAGTCTACGGGATCTATTCAGATTGTCTCCTATATCGTTTATAAACACAAGGAAGATTAGAGGACCTATAAAACGTCCCTGTGGAATGCCAGATATCACTTCTGTCTTACTCGATGACTTACCGTTAGTTACAACGAACTGCGTCCTTTCTGATAGGAAATCGTGAATCCAATCGCACAATTGCGGAGATATTCCATAAGGACGCAATTTCATTAGAAGCCGTTTGTGGGGTAAAGTGTCAAAATCCTACCGGAAATCCAGAAATATGGAATCGATTTGAGATCCCTTGTCGATGGCACTTAACACTTCATGTGAATAAAGGGCAAGCTGTGTTTCATGTGTGCGTGATTTGCCCACACTTTCCGCTTACTATCGCGCCCATACTCAGACTATCTGATAATGCTTTTATAAAGCTATTGAGTCTAAAATACATATGATTTAAATTAATATGGTCCTCTTTTCCGGACAACGTGTCCATATTTTATCACCGTTTACACCTTCCCTAGACTTATACCAATATTACGAGCGTAAGTCAATTATTATCCGCAATTTAGTAATATTTTTGTTTATGTTGGTAGTACTGTCGTTTTACGTTGGTGACGCATGCTTTGTTTATTTGTTGTTATATATTTGCAATTTTCAAGCTGCTACGTTAGTTTCGTTGTCGCTGCCGTGCTGTTAATCATGGCTGCTCCGCTGTCTATTTGCACCAAAGAAGAGCAACTTTCAGTGATACGTGTTTTGTGTGCGGAAGGTGTATCAGGGGCCGAAATTCATAGAAGATTTTCAGTACAGAACGGGAGCAGTGTTTTGCCACAACGAAGTGTGTACGAGTGGATTCTAAAATTCCGCGAACACGTGAAATGATTCTCTTAGACAGACGATTAACTTTTGATGAAGTGGCTCATCGTCTTCAAATTAGTCATGGTTCTGCCTACGAAATAAATTCACAACAGACTTGGATTTCGTAAAGTTTGTGCAAGATGGGTCCCAAAATAACTCACACAGTTGCATAAGCAAACGCGCCTCGACCATGATTTGGATCACTATGGTAACGAAGGGGACAACTTCTTAAACAGAATCATTACAGGTGACTAAACACGGATCCATCACTACGAGCCGGAGAGTAAACGGCAGAGTATGGAATGGAAACTCTGCCGTGCAACTCTGCCGTGCAAGAAAAAGTTCAAGATCCAACCGTCCGCAGGAAAACTGATGTTTACGGTTTTCTGGGATGCACGAGGTCCTGTACTGGAACACTATTGTGAAAGGGGGACAACAATAAACAGTGTACGTTACGGTGAGACGCTTACTGATAGGCTAAAGCCTGCAGTTCGAAGCAAACGCCGAGGATTGTTGTCAGAAGGTGTTGTGTTGTTGCACGACAATGCCCGTCTGCATACTGCTGTCCACACTGCTGAAACGCTCCAGAAACTCAAATTAGAAGTACTGGATCAACCTCCATATAGTCCCGATCTTGCCCCTTCTGACTATCACTTGTTTGGTCTACTCAAACAGGCATTAAGGGGCCGTCGATTTGACTCGGACGAAGGAGTGAAGGAAGCAGTCAATTTCTGGCTCACAGCTCAACCGAAAACCTTCTTTTATGAGGGCATAAGGAAGCTTGTAGAGGGATGGACGAAATGCATTGAAAAGCAAGGAGACTATGTCGAAAAATGATGTTCTTGTAAGTTTCGTATTTTATTACAATAAAAATTTGTAACTACTTTGCGGATAATAATTGACTTTGGCCGAGGTGACTGAGGCGTCCAGTCACGGTCAGCACGGCCACTACGGTCGGGGGTTCGAATCCCCCCTCGGGCATGGATATTTGTGCCGTCCTAGTTCGTAAGTAGTTCATAAGTAGTTTTTAAGTTTAGGGACTGATGACCCCATAGTTAAGTCCCATAAGGTTACCAAACAGTTGAATAATTGACTTACCCTCTTATTATTATTATTGAAGACGCATAAATGCTCCGAGAATATGATTGCGAACGCCCCGCCCAAGAAAATGAAAACAAGCTTGCTGCCGTTTGTGGTGTGAGGCCACCCGAAGGATTCAACAGGCGCGCCTGCCTGGCTAATGAGGCGGCAAGCCGCGCAGGGCCGCTGGCAGTCGTACGTCTTCTGCTGTACTGCGCCTGCAGCGGAGTCGCGGTACAGTGAACGTCGCTTATCTCGCCGATAAACCACTACACTCCACCCTTGTCTAACACGTTTCTTGGGTGCTACGTTTACATTCCACATGTCGAATTTCCTTGTTCTCGCTGACTTTCGCCTGGCTAAGGCCTCTAACAATCATCTAATATTCTTTATACAGGGTGTTACAAAAGGCACGGCCAAACTTTCAGGAAACATTCCTAACACACAAAGACAGAAAATATGTTATGTGCACATGTGTCTGGAAACGCTTAATTTCCATGTTAGAGCTCATTTTAGTATTTCTCTTTAAATTGAAACAAATCGTGTAGACAATTGTCAAAATATCCAATTGTTTCGTTAGTATGTACTGTAATTCCTCGATTCATCGCCAGATGTCCCAATTGAAGGAAGATTATGTTGATTTTAGTGCTTGTGTTGACATGCAAGCACATCAGTACGTAGTATCAACTGGTTAGTGTTCATCACGAACGTGGTTTTGCAGTCAGTCAGTGCAATGGAAAGAACACGTAGACAATATCGTGGGAAAGGCTAACCAGAGACTGCGTTTTATTGGCAGAACCCTTAAAACATGCAACAGAACTACAAAAGAAACTGCATACACTACGCTTGTCCGTCCATTTTTTGAGTATTGCAGCCCAGTGTGGGATCCTTATCAGCTGGGTTTGACGGAGGACATCGAAAGAATCCAAAGAAGAGCAGCTCGTTTAGTATTGTGACGATACAGGGGAGACAGCGTTACGGAAATGATACAGGATCTGGGATGGGAATCATTACAACAACGGCGCTTATCGCTGCGGCGTGGGCTACTTGCGAAACTACAATCGCCAACATTCTCCTCCGAATGCGAAAATATATTGTTGACTCCCACTTACATAGGTAGAAATGATCATCAGAATAAAATACGAGAAATCAGAGCTCGAACAGAGAGATTCAGGTGTTCATTCTTCCCACGTGCTATTCGAGAATGGAATGGGACATAAATAGTATAATTGTGGTTTGATGAACCCTCTGCCAGGCACTTAAATGTGATTTGCAGAGTATCCCATGTAGATGTAGATCTTTACAAATGCAGAGTTGGCAGATGCCCATTTAATGTACGGATTAGCACGGGGCAATAGCCGTGGCGCGGTACCTTTGTATCGAGACAGATTTCCACAACGAAGGTGTCCCGACAGGAAGACGTTCGAAGCAATTGATTGGCGTCTTAGGGAGCACGGAACATTCCAGCCTATGACTCGCACTGGGGAAGACCTAGAACGACGAGGACATCTGCAATGAACGAGGCAATTCTTCGTGCAGTTGACGATAACCATAATGTCAGCGTCAGAGAAGTAGCTGCTGTACAAGGTAACGTTAACCACGTCACTGTATGGAGAGTGCTACGGAAGAACCAGTTGTTTCCGTACCATGTGCAGCGTGTGCTGGCACTATCAGCAGCTGATTGGTCTCCACGGGTACACTTCTGCGAATGGTTCATCCAACAATGTGTCACTCCTCATTTCAGTGCAAATGTCCTATTTACGGATGAGGCTTCATTCCAGCGTGATCAAATTGTAAATTTTCAAATCAAAATGTGTGGGCTGACGAGAATCCGCACGCAAGTGTGCAATCACGTCATCAACACAGATTTCCTGCGAACGTTTGGGCAGGAATTGTTGGTGATGTCTTGATTGGGCCTCATGTTCTTCCACGTACGCTCACTGGAGCACGTTATCATGATTTCATACGGGATACTCTAGCTGTGCCTTTACAAGTGCGACACAACATGTGGTTCATGCACGATGGAGCTCCTGCACATTTCAGTCGACGTGTCCGTACGCTTCTCAACCACAGATTCGGTGACCGATGGATTGGTAGAGGCGGGAGAATTCCATGGCCTCCACGCTCTCCTGACCTTAACCCTCTTGACTTTCATTTATGGGGGCATTTGAAAGCTCTTGTCTACGCAACTCCGGTACCAAATGTAGAGACTCTCCGTGCTCGTATTGTGGACGGCTGTGATACAATACGCCATTCTCCAGGGCTGCATCAGCGCATCAGGGATTCCATGCGACGGAGGGTGGATGCATGTATCCACGCTAACGGAGGACATTTTGAACGTTTCCTGTAACAAAGTATTTGAAGTCACGCTGGTACGTTCTGTTCTGTGTGATTCCATTCCATGATTAATGTGATTTGAAGAGAAGTAATAGAATGAGCTCTAACATGGAAATTAAGCGTTACCGGACACATGTCCACATAACATATTTTCTTTCTTTGTGTGTGAGGAATGTTTCCTGAAAGTTTGCCCGTATCTTTTTGTAACACCCTGTATATAAACCAGAGTCTCCGTGTATTTGTGTTTGTTTGGTCACGAGATATGACGTCATAAACAATGAGATGCGAGAAAAACTGCTGCAGTGAGCCACAATGTTACTCATTTCCTCCTAAACCACTGCACCGAGTTCAACCAAATTTGATACGCGTAGTCCTTATAGGAGGGTAACAGTTGCTGCAGGGTTAAGAATCAAATACGACACATGGTTAAAGAGATATGACCTCATATGCAATACTTATCGCAAAAAAACCTGCGACGTAATGCGACTAGAATTTATTCATACAGTGTATAAAAATGAAAGTACTTTGCGACTTGCAACAATCTTTAAACATAATTTCAAAACTTTATTCGACTTTTTCTCGCTGACAACCACAGCAAAATTATGAAAGCAAAAGAGTTTCTCACTTACTACTTTTCCGCTGTTCATGGACTAATACTGTGGATTCATGACGTTACGATTTATATTTTCTACACTACAAATTGTAGCCGCAGGAAATTTTACATTCAGTATATACACATACAGCTGAATGTTCCTTCGAAATTGTACCACAGTACGACACATATTTCGTGAGATATGAGCACATAAACAGTAACATTCATGAAAACTCGCCCATCACCCATTGCGATGAATTACTTCTTTACTACTAATTGTATTCGCAACAGTTTTTACAGAAATAGAAATTGCGTGCTTATGGAATATCTCCCCAATTGTGCGATTGGATTCACGATTTCCTATCAGAAAGGATAGTTGTAATTGACGGTAAGTCATCGAGTAAAATAGAAGTGATATCTGGCGTTCCATAGGGAAGCGTTATTGGTCCCCTACTCTTCCTCGTGTTTATAAACGATTTAGGAGATAATCTGAATAGCTCCCTTAAACTGTTCGCGGATGATGCTGTCGTTTATCGGTTAGTAAAGTCAACAGAGGATCAAAAGCAACTGCAAAGCGATTTAGACAAAATTTCTACTTGGTGCGAAAATTGGCAATTGACACTAAATAAAGAAAAGTGTGAAGTAATACACATGACCACTAAAAGAAATCCGCTGAACTTCAATTACGCGATAAATCAGTCAAACCTTAAGGTCATAAATTCTACCAAATACCTAGGAGTTACAATTACGAACAACTTTGACTGGAGAGAACACACAGAAAATATTGTGGGGAAGGCGAACCAAAGGTTACGTTTCATTGGCAGAACGCTTAGACGATGCACCAGCTCCACCAAAGAGACTACCTACATCACACTTGTGCGTCCTCTCTTGGAGTACTGTTGCCCCTTGTGGGACCCTCACCAGGTGGGACTGACGGAAGATATTGAGAAGGTTCAGAGAAGGGCAGCTCGTTTTGTTTTATCACGTTACGGGGGGGAAAGCGTCACGGAAATGTTGGACTAATTGGGGTGGAAATCATTAAAAGAAAGACGTTATTCATTGCGGCGTGATCTGTTTGCGTAGTTTCAAACTTTTTCTTCTGTATGTGAAAATATTTTGCTAGCACCCACCTACTTAGGGAGACATGACCATCCCAATAAAATAAGAGAAATCAGATCGAAAACGGAACGATTTAGGTGTTCTTTCTTCCCACGCGCTATTAGAGAATGGAACGGTAGAGAAAAGTTATGAAGGTGGTTAATGAACCCTCTGCCAGGCACTTAAATGGGATTTGCAGAGTACCTATGTAGATGTAGATGAACACTTATCAAATTAATATTAACCTGAAAAATTATACAATTGTGTATTGAAATGATAAAATTATCTACTTGTAGTTTAAAGAGGAATCGAAGCATAATTGTTATTCGTAAACTTTTGGTTTGAAATTGGTGCGTACTCGGAATTCACAATCGGAAGCCGGCAACCTGATTTTTATCATATACGCTTTCGATCTAAACCTATTGAAGTTTCACATGCAGCCTGCATTCACTGTATCTACAAAGCACAATGCCAAATACTTTGAGTGGAACATATTAAACATCTTCATCTACATCTACATACATACTCCGCAATTCACCGTAAGGTGCGTGGCGGAGGGTACACTGTACTACTACTAGGAATTTCCTTTCCTATTCCAGAGGCATAGAACGAGGGAAAAAAGAATGCCTATATGCCTCCATACGAGCCCTAATTTCTCTTATCTTGTCTTCCCTTTCAAGGTGAAGTGCACTTGTTTGAAATCTACTATAGTGTAATGAATAAACATAAAAATTTATAAATGACTGTTACGGAATTATTTCCATATCTCACCTTAAAAAAAGTAATGCAGTCTCACAATGCATCAAGATACGAAACAATCTCACAACGTTTTATTCACTGATTCTAACCAAAAAGATTATGTTCTAATTTGTGCTGCGCTTAAGAGCGTAAATCATAGTGTTACATAAAACTTATATAATTTGAAAATATCGTGGTGATTCAATAGATACGTAATCTGCCGTATTAAATTACGTAGCGTTGCGGGATCCCTATATCCTTTTAATATTTTAAAGCGATATTGTTTATTTCTGTATTTCTTTTACTTCCGGTCACCAACAACATCAAGAAATTGTTAAAAACGCTTTTTAACATATAACAACAACATCCTACGCAATTATCGTTACTTGCAAAGGACCGGTCTAAGCTAGAACTCAAACTCCATAGTGCCTATTGCTTACAAGGCTCTGATAAAAAAGCCTTGAAAAAAGCCCTTATAATGTGACAATTGCGAACACCAACACCTTTTAGTTATTTTCAAACCAATCGCAGTCCGGTTCACCATGTCCTCCACATTTATACCGCAAAATTTAATGTAAAGTACGACTATACAGTATGAAAATAGGGGGATAATTTTGTATCGAAATAGCTGCTTAGAGAAAATGGACAGGTTCACATTTCAGTTCAACGGTGTCTCATGATTCGAAAAACGAGATAAATGTTAATCAATTGTGTAGGCTCTCAGCAGGGTTAGAAGGCGACTGAAACAGTGGTATGTGTCGTGGAAGAGTGTTCGAGTATCGTAGCAGGTAAGCAATGAATATCAGCGACAAGAAAAACCGGTCTTAACGGAAAACTGGGAGGCGTCGTGGCCTGTCCTTCCTGAAGCACGTTCCTCTCTTCAGCTACAACCATCGATGTTTCCATGGCTTCGAAAACATTAAAGAAAATTTAGTGTCAAATCGATCACACTATCTTTTCTGAAAACAATCCTCTGACATTATAAGAAGTCTCCTATTTCTCATAAAATTATGTTATACCAAAACGATTTGAGATATCGATAAATATTTTTCTCATGTGGTACCGTGCAGAGAAGTTACAATGCTGCCGTATGATTTTTGGTCGTCTTCTTTTGTACTGCATTGTCTATTGTTGCTGTGCTCCTTCCCTATGCTAGTTACGTAAGTTGTTGTCGAAACTGGAATGGAGAAACAAAGCAAATATAAATCCTGTGCACAGGACAGATTAAGAAAAAGTAAAAATAACCTACTACGTAACAAGGAAATTATCATATGTCTCTAAGTTTTCTAGGTATTACTCGACAGAATGGAATGAGTGAGCCATGAGGAAACTCTTCATTTTAGGTTAAAAGTGCTGGATGACTTCTAACCTTTTTGAATTCTCGTGACAGCTTATTAAAAATACATGCTGCAGAATAATAATAAAGAAAATGAGTATTGAGAAGCTAATGTCAGAATTCCCAGGCCACTAAACATGGGTCAACAAGATGTTCGGGAACTCATACCACATATTGTTCCAACCGGCCGCTTCTGCGCAATAAAAAATACACTTTTTGAATCAGAGGAGATATCCTAAAATTTACACCATATATCGTAAGCGAATGAAAATAATAAAAGTAGTTTGATTTTTGTGTTGAACTATCACTTATTTCAGATACTGTTCCAATTGGAATTACGCAGCATTTAGGTATTGAACAAGGTCCTGAACATGGGCTTTCCACGACAGCTTACTATCTATATCAACGCCTAGAAAGTTGAACTATTCAGTCTCACTTATCGTATGTCCGTTCCACGTTATCGAAATGTAATTTTTGCGAACTTTATGATAGAAACTGTGTAAACACTGAGTTTTACTGTGATTTAGCATCAATTTATTTTCTACAACCTATGAAATTACTTCTTTAACCGCATTATTTGATACTGCGTCATATTGTCAATAACATGCTTCGCTAGCAAGCTGGTACAATCAGAAAACAAATATATCTTAAAATTACCTGTTATACTACAAGTCATTCCATTTATATACATAAGAAACAACAGTAAGCCCAGAACAGAACCCTGGGGTACTTCCCTCTTAACTGTGCCCCATTGTGAGTGTATATCATATTCGTTTCCAACACTACAGAGAATTACTTTCTGTTGTCTGACATTATAGTGAGAGGTGACTCAATTGTCTGCTACTCCCTTTAATGTCGTTTATTGTTAATAATGTTCCAACTTCTGCAACAATTTTTTGTGATCAACACAACAAAGCGCTTTTGTTAAATCAAAGGAAATGCCTTGCCAGAAGAGTCCTTACTCTTTAGTGATTAAGTTATTGACAGTCTCGGAATGCTATTTTCTAAGAGAGTTATATGGTGACCAGCTACATTCAGAAAGTGATTATATTAAATACTGTTCATACATGTGACTTATCAGTAACAGATTTTTTTTTTATGCTCTGACTTAATATCCTCAGCTATGTGCTTTTGACCAAATATTTCCTTCATTACTTACCACGGAGTTTTAATTTTATCCTGAGTATTAACTATTCTTGTTGCATAGCTTGTACTTTTTACCTTCATAATAACATTTTTCAGAATCTTACAATACTGTTTGTAATGTATCTTGGTTGTAACTGCTCCTAACATTTTGATGTAATTCCCGCTTTGTTTTATACGATATTATTATCCCTCTTGTCAGCCACACATAGTTACCTGTTAGTGTGTTGTGAGCATTCTAACGGAAAGCGGCTTTCTAGCAACACGAGAAGTGTGTCGTGTGTCTCAAAGACCATTCACTATTCTGTTAGCGGAATGCCTCTCTAATAATAAAGAACGACCAAAAATGTTTTCTACGGTCGTGCTCCTGTTCTCCTACATTCTCGTTGGAATGAATACTATTTGCAAAGAGTGATAAAATTTAACGATATCTAAAAGCGTAATTTTTCTTGCACAATCTCTTATTACTAATTTGTAATTAGTAGGCTAAGCATCAGTGGAGATCAGTGCTAAAAATACTAGTACGAATATCTATAAAGTGCGACTTCAAGCCGGAAAAGCTATTACATTGCTAGTACCGACTGAAAAATTCAAAATTTGCAAGAATTTTGTACGCGGGTTTCATAACTTCTTAGAAATATGCACAGGATGAATGTAGCTCAAATATTTGAAAGGAGAAACGAAAGGACATTTCACTTATCTGATGTATGAGTCAAACCTCAGATTTCGCAATTTTGTTTTGTTGGATTCATTTCAGTGGTAACCGCCGCAATTTTTTTCGTTTTGTATTGTTCTTGAACATATTATCAAGTCTCATTATGCCGGAGTCTCAATGGGAAATGGTTTCCTTCTGTGACTAAGTGAAAATGATTCGCAACAACCTTGATTTTCGAGCTATGATATGCAGAACATTTGAAATTTATCACTCATAGAAACATTTTTAGAGAGGTAAAGTTCTTCTGGTTTTAGATTTTGGTTCCACGTGTTTAGTCTTAGTTCGTTGTCCAAGTACTAAGCGACTAGTCACACATATTCATACTGCGTGACAAAGGGACGATTACTACTGTTTTCTTCAGTGGGCACTTTAAGTTAACTATAATGTATTGATGATCTCCATAATCCCGAGGTAACGACTTAGTCTGTCGTAATAGACATTACCCTGAATGCTAACTGGAGTACTTGTCTTACTGTCCTAAGCTTTTTCAACGTAAAATTATAGCTCTTATGAGTAGATGACAGTATAGCAAACGTTTAAATTCGTCAGTTATTTTTATGAAATGTTTCAAGTAATATTTTTATTGCAACTGGAAGCCGTTCGTAAGGTAAGTTGCAACTGAGACCTTGTACCGTAATCCGCACAGTATGTGTTGTAATACCCATAACACGTATATTTGCTATTTACACATTTGTTCATTACTGACATAATGATGAACAATTGGACTCTCTATGCTTGCAAACTGAAATAGTCGAAGGAGGAAGAGCTACTTTCCACAGGTAGAATGGTTTACTTCCAGCTATCTAATAAAAAGGGACATTTAATATCTTGAAAACATAGACACGCAGCGTAATAAAGAGTTAATATTGTAGGTCTAATTTATTCAACTAGGTGGTCAAATACACAACTGGCCATTGAAATTGCTACACCAAGAAGAAATGCAGATGATAAACGGGTATTCATTGGACAAAAATATTATACTATAACCGTCATGTGATAACATTTTCACGCAATTTGGGTGCATAGATCCTGAGAAATCAGTACCCAGAACTACCATCTCTGGTCATAATAACGGCCTTAATACGCCTGGTCATTGAGTCAAACTGAGCTTGGATGGCGTGTATGAGTACAGATGCCCATGCAGCTTCAACACGATACCGCAGTTCATCAAGAGTAGTGGCTGGCGTATTGTGACGAGCCAGTTGCTCGCCCACCATTGACCGGACGTTTTCAATTGGTGACAGATCTGGAGAATGTACTGGAGAGGGCAGCAGTCGAACATTTTCCGTATCCACAAAGGCCCGTACAGCGCTTGCAACATGCGGTCGTGCGTTATTCTGCTGAAATGTAGGGTTTCGCAGGGATCGAATGAAGGGTAGAGCCACGAGTTGTAACACATCTGAAATGTAACGGCCACGTTAAAAGTGCCGTCTATGTGACAAGAGGTTACCGAGACGTGTAACCAATGGCACCCCATACCATCACGTCGGGTGATACGCCAGTATGGCGATGACGAATACACGCTTCCAATGTGCGTTCACGGCGTTGTCGCCACAGATGGGACCATCATGATGCTGTAAACAGAACGTGGATTCGTTCGAAAAAATGACATTTTGCCATTCGAGCATCCAGGTTCGTCGTTGCGTACACCATTGCAGGCGCTCCTCTCCGTGATTCAGCGTGAAGGGTAACGGCAGCTATGGTCTCCGAGCTGATAGTCCATGCTGCTGCAAACGTCGTCGAACTGTTCGTGCAGGTGGTTGTTGTCTTGCAAACGTCCCCAATTGTTGACTCAGGATTCGAGATATGGCTGCACGATCCGTTATATCCATGCGGATAGCATGCCTGTCACCTCGACTATTAGTGATACGAGGCCGTTGGGATCCAGCACGGCGTTCCGTATAGCCCTCCTGAACCCACCGATTCAATATTCTGCGAACAGTCATTGGACCGCAACCAACGCGAGCAGCAATGTCGCGATACGATAAACCGCAATCGGCATAGGCTACAATCCGACCTTTATCAAAGTCGGAAACGTGATGGTACGCATTTCTCCTCCTTACACGAGGCATCACAACAATGTTTCTCCAGGCAACGCCGGTCAACTGCCGTTTGTGTATGAGAAATCGGTTGGAAACTTTCCTCATGTCAGCACGTTGTAGGTGTCGTCACCGACGCCAACCTTGTGGGAATGCCCTGAAAAGCTAATAATTTGCATATCGCAGCATCTTCTTTCTGTCGGTTAAATTTCGCATCTGTAGCACTTCGTGATGTAGCAATTTTAATGGCCATGAGAGTAATATTTTTAGATACAAACTTGTTTTTACGTTTATTCTCCTACTTCTCCCGTTTAAATAGTTGTTCCTCGATTTCCATAGGTCTAGAAGCATTTTGTTAAACCGTTTAGGCCGCGGTGAAGTAGCCAAGCGGTCTAAAGCGTCTCGCTGCGGAGCGCGCGGTTGCTCGCCGTGGAGGTTCGAGTCCTCCCTGGGGCATGTGTGTGTGTGTTTGTTCTTAGGTTAGTTTACCTAGGTTTAAGTAGTTTGTAAGCTACGGACTGATGATCACGCAGTTTGGTCCGATAGATTTACAAACATTTTAACTTTTTATTTATTTTATTTTATTTTATTTAATCCGTTTGATTCGTGGGTAAATGTTAACTGCGATTAACTTTATACACAGAAAAAGACCTTTACTCCGGTCCCCACTTCATTTCACTTGGTGTGTTTGACATCAAGTTGACACTGAGTAGCCAGAGGCGGATTAGCTTCTACCAAACGTATTCTACACGCTGTCACTGTTAACCGCTGCGCCTGACAGCAATGGAAGGAGAGAACCTAGATGAAGCACAACGCGTGATGGTCGTATTTGCTGTTGTAGTGGCCGATAGAAAGTTGGATATCGTCCAAGATCAAGATAGAGGACTGTGAAAAGTCACCTGAAATAATTTCTAGACCGAAGATAGTTTGACACGTGTTTAATTCGAGGAGATGTTTGCGGTCTAATACACAGCACACTGACCTTGACAGCAAAATGTATCTGCCCACAACTCGTTCCGGATCCGTGGTCGCAATAAGGCAAGTCACTGACAGGGGGCAAACCTAAAATTTGGGAGCCGCCGAGGTCGCTAACGCACGGTTGTTCCGAGTCGCTCGACTGAATTCTATTCCTGGTGTGCGCATAACTTTCCATCACAAGTATTTGTCCAGTAATGGGAAGATAGGTGTGATGTACGACCATCAGACTATTCATTCGTACGTGGCCCAGGCTGAATACCAGATCTCTTCACAATGTCTCACAGAGTGCGGCCGTGTCCTTGTGACATTGTTACTGTCACTTCCATCAGATAGGGGGCGTTAAGCTCTGCTACTCCCTTGGAGTCAACTACATTCATTTCGCACTCTCTTTATTAGCAACACAGAAATAAAATTCAAAATGACAAGCCAAGATGTCATGATGGTGACACAGTGCACCGAAACCGGTCGTCATTTAATACATTGTTTGTGTGCGATTTTGGCTCGTCATTTTGAAAACTATAAAACGATTAGATCACCTCCAGACCAGACTATGTAGTGTAATCTTAACAGTAATAATAATATTACTATCACCTGCACTGGTCAGACACAGTTAACAGCCATGAACAATTATAAGCAGCCGCTAACCCAAAAAAGGATCCGTACTCAAAGACTGGGAAGTTTCAGAGATCACACCAATATTCAGGAAAGCATTAGCAGTAAGCAGTGAAATTACAGACCTATGTCATTGACGTCGATTTTTGACATGTTTTTGTAACACATTGTGTTGAAGCATTATGAGTTACCTCCAACAGTACAATCTACTAACCCATTTGCAATACCGATGTAGAAAATATCGTTCTTATGAAACACAAATGACTCAGTATTCGTACTAACGGATGAATGCTAACCACAAACAGTTTCTAATCAAATTGCATGGTTAGTGAATGTTGTCTCAGACATGTGACTGGGTTGGGGATTTCCTGTCAGAGATGACACAAATTGTGATAACTGTTGGAAAAACATCGACAAAAACAGAAGTGACGTCTGGCCTTCTCTAGGATAGTATTATAGGTTCTCTGCTATTCCTTATCAATATAAACGATTTGAGAGAATATCTAAGGAGGACATTTAGGATGTTTGCAGGTTATGCTGTCATTTATCGTTTAGCAAAGTCATCAGAAGATCAAAATCCACTGCAGAAAGATTAACAAAATATCTGTAGGGGGTAAAAAATCAGCAATTGACACTAAATTATTGACAAGTGTGAGATAATCCACACGAATCAGTTAAACTTTTGTTTACGAGATAAATAAATCGAGTCTTAAAGCTGTAGCTCAACTACATACCCAGAAATTAGAATTCAGAGCGAAGTAAAATTGAAAATAATACGCATGATATATTGTGGGGGAAGGCGAACCAAATACGGCGTCTTATTGGCAGAAAAAAATGTTCAAATGTTTGTAGAGCTTATGGGACTTAACTACGGGGTCATCAGTCCCTAAATTTACAAACTACTTATCAACTAGCTACAACTAAGGACGGCACAAATATCCATGCCCGAGGAGGGATTCGAAACCCGACCGTAGTGGCCGTGCAGACCGTGACTGAAGCGCCTCAGTTCCCTCGGCCACCGCGGCCGGCTATTGGCAGAACACAAGATGCAACGGAACTACTTATGTGACTACCCACACCATGCTTGTCCGTCCTCTTTTGGACTATTGCTGAACTATGTTGCATACTTACCAGGTAGAACTGATGGTGGACGTCAAAAGCATACAAAGAAGGGCAGCACGGTTTGTATCATCGCGGTACAGGGGAGTGTTAGGGAATTGATACACTAGTTGTGGATGGAGTCATTAGAACAACGACGTTTTTGGTTGCTGCGTGATCTAATTACGAGATTTCTATCGCTTACTGTCCTACGAATGCGAAAACATATTGTTGAATCCCTCTTACATTGGGAGAGTTGATCATCATTAGAAAACACGAAAAATAAGAGCCCTTATGGAGAAATTTCGGCGTTCTTCCTTTCTCGCGTTATTTGAAAATGTGATTGTAGATAAATAGTCCGAAAGTTGTTGGATGGACTCTCTTCTAGGTACTAAATTGTGATTTGTGGAGTTACAATGTAACTAATTTATTTTTCATATTCTTTCCATAACTTAAGGACTTTTAAAGAAATTGAAATTAACTGAATGTGAGCAAACGTATTGGGATAGGAAAAGAGATAATTATATAGATGGATATATAGGTAAGTACTCTGATTGACTGATTGATAAATAAAGGACAATTAAATAAAAACGGGACGGAAGGAAGAAAAGTAACTGAACTACTTATTGTTTAAAAGAAATCGCCATACCTGTTTCTACATTTTCCTAATTTTCTTCAATGACGTTATGGCTCGGAAATCATGAATATACATGAGATGCGTTTGAAGTTTCAAAACTGGTGTACTGACTTTAAATTGTAATATTAAAGTAACAATTTTACTCAGTTTGATGAAGTTTTATCTGGTTATGATGTTGATTATGAGCCGACATTTAACTACATTTTATAATAATAATATAGACGGAAATCATGGCTCATTTTAGTTATGATGTCGTTGTCTAAAATGGGATATTTATCCTACCTTTGTGACAAGTCAGAAAAGTCACCTGAAATAATTTCTAGACCGAAGATAGTTTGACACGTGTTTAATTTGAGGAGAAGTTTCCGGTCTGATACACAGCACACTGACCTTGACAGAAAAATGTATCTGACCACTCTCAACCAGACAACTCGTTCTGGATTTGTGACGCAATAAGGCAAATTACTGACAGGGGGCAAACCTAAACATTTGCTCTTAGAGCAACATCCTGTATAAGCCCTAACAAATAATATTCGTGTTCTCATATTGCGTTGTCATGTCTTCTGCTATTATGTATTAGGTGTTGTCGTATCGCGCTGTGTATGGAGTCGTGCTGTTAGAGCATGTAAGAGTAGTTTAAACTTTTTGAGAGTATGAAACTATTTTGCCAATGGTTTTACGTGGATTTGCCGCAGACTAGCCTTAATCTTTGGACATAATAACTAATAACTAATTGACTAGTTTCGCGGCCCACGAGTGTCGTTCTTGAGGCTCCAAAAATATGAATATCGCTTGGCGAGGCATCGCAAGGTAGTCGAAACTAGCGCAACGTAGTCGAAACAACTTTGGTTTTTGTGGGCGGGCATTATAATATAAGATCATTTCGACGCTGTTGATGCTTCCCTGGGAAGCACACATCCTCCACGTTCTTCCAATCGCACCCCCCAGATACAGTGTGTCCTATTTATCGTGAGCACCCAAAATATCTCTGGAACAACAACAGCTATTGTAAAAAGACTTTCACCGTTACCAGTGTAAGGCAGTGGCTCATGAATGTAAATATTTTGAAACATTCTAAAACGAAAGCATATCTGTGTTTTATTCGACACCTTCAGTTTTTTCATCAGCAATCTATAGCATGACAAATCACATAAACAACGGCGTTTCTTGCATCGTAATACGTCAATTACACCTCGAGATTTTGCGTGAAATACGCGAAACGCGCGGTTAGTGCACGTCCTGAGCAGCATGGGGTTCTCGCCTGAGACTCACGACGTGTGCTAGCCGCGCGTTTCGCGTATTTCTCGTAAAATCTCGGGTGTAATTAACGTATTGCGATGCAATCAATGCCATTGCTTATGTGATTTGTCATGGTATAGATTGCTGATGAAATAACATATGTGTCCATTTAAAACACTTAAGTTTGTGCTGAAAACACATATGGTTTCGTATTAGAATGTTTCAATATATTTACATTCATTATGCCTGCCTATTATTGATACCGGTGAAAATCGTTTTACAATAGCTGTTGTTGGTCCGGAGATATATTGCGTGGTCAAGATAAATGGGACACTATATATGTATATGACTCGATATACCTTGGCTTGAAAAATGACACTCCAGGCTTTCGATTTGATTCGGATGAAGTTGCGCAATCCTGGGCGAAGTCATGGTTCCATAGGTCACCGCATACATTTTTCGAGAAGGCAGTGACCGTATTGTGCCATAGTGGGATACATCTGTTAAAACTATGGCGATTACGTTTGAAATAATAAACTATTTTTTAAACTTTTTTCTATCTGTCACGTTTCCATTTCATTGTCATTTACAAATAGTTAGGCAGATAGTAGGTAAGTTAAGATGTAGACAGAAGGATTAAGACACAGGATGTGGAACACAAATAAGTCGTTTCAAAACAATCCAGAATGCGAAAACTGTATATGCGTTACGGGCACTGCTGTGCGAGCCGTGTTTGTCGGTGATATAACGTAAGCTGCGGTAGGTATACACAACCGTCGTCGTTTCCGTAGGTTTGATTCTTTCATTTTGTTGGGTTATACGTTTCACTTCACAGTACCACGTAAACATTGGAATAATAGATGCCCTCAAAACAGACTGTATAAAAAAACGGGAATGGCTTTTTCCCTAATGAAGTAAGTATCTTTATTACAACGAATGATGATTACGTTACAACCATCTTTTAATCTGATTTTCTTATTTATGTCAAGCATGCACAACCGACTTTAGGACAGTATACTCTCATCTTCCGGTACATGTTAGGCGTGTTTTATGAATCGTATGCCGTAGTTACTATAGCTGGCGTTCCAGGAAGGGAAGACATGCAATTTACCTCTCTGAGTAGATGTTCAAATGTTTGTAATTCTATCGGACCAAACTGCGTGGTCATTAGTCCGTAGCTTACAAACTACTTAAACCCAGGTAAACTAACCTAAGGACAAACACACACACCCATGCCCCAGGGAGGACTCGAACCTCCACGGCGAGCAACCGCGCGCTCCGCAGCGAGACGCTTTAGACCGCTCGGCTACTCCACCGCGGCTCTCTGAGTAGAAATCAACGCCACAGAGTGTACATAATTTTTATGTACTTATCAAAATGTGTGGCAGACAAATTATAGTCGCCTCCCTTGAAGGAGTTTCAGTTACATTACTTACGGCATTCGTTTCATGACACAAGTCTAATATATACCGGAAGATGAGAAGATATCGTCTTCAAGTCGATTTTACTTAGGACTATGTGAGGTAAAACATAAAGAATACAGCTGAAATCCTGTGGATATTCGATACGTAGCCTACTCCACAAACAGAAAAGGCCGTTACAAAGCATACAAATACACACATTACATTTTAAAAAATGAAAATACTACTATACAGTCGAGCGATTAACAATTATCAACTTCCTTGACATACCTTTCTTGGTAATGGAATAATCTGCTGTCATTTTTCTGACGTTTCAACGTGCAATTATAACTGGAAAGTCAACAATGTAACGTTGTAGTCAGTATACTGTTCGTAAGGTGAAGCCGTATACCGACGGTCCCTCTCAGTTTCTTTACGACATAAATGACTGTCAAGTTATTTTCTGTATCCGTTCCAAAGTTTAATCTACCTCGCAGTGTAAATTAAATAATAATTACAGAGAACAATGGCAACACAGAGTACCATAAAATATACTTTCTAGCCTAGAATGCAAGTGAAACATAAAGTGTGCTAAAATGTTAAAGACCGGCGAACCCTTGTAGACCTGACACCAAATAGACCAGAACATAGGCAGTACAAGGAAGTAGGAGTGTCATCCACATTTCAAGAAAGAAAATGTACAGCATCTTCTAGAACTTCACGAAAGTCATGGCAGAACCGCAGGGCATGCTAATGATAATCAAAGTTTTTAGACGATAAGGCACTTGAAGAAGAAGAAGAAGAAGAAGAAGAGGCATGCATGCTTCCAAGTAATAGCTTCATCATAGCGGGTTTTCTTGAGAATTAAGAACCTTCAGAGCAATGTCACAATGTCAGCAACATTTCCCTGTGGATTTTGATGGTGTGAGAAACAAAATAATTCAGCAAAAATCACAAGCATTATTTGTGTAACTTCTAACAGATGTTGTAACTCCCCATTATAACAACTAAATTTTGCGTGTAAAACAAATGTTTCGTATTGTCCGAACCAAAAAAAGCTAATTGTAACGACGTTAATGAGAGAAAAGTGAAACAAATTATGAAACATAACGTAATTTAAGAACAAAGAGCAATACAGTTTTTATAGAACTTCTTTAATACTAGCATACAGGGTGTCTCTGTAAGATCGCGAGGAAACTTGACAGGATACAGAGAATGCTCCACTGAACAATCTGAGGTAGAGAACGTGGATCGGAGCTCCCGCCGCTGGTTCGAGTCCTCTGTCGTGCATGGATGCGTGTGTTGTCTTTAGTCTAAGTTAGTTTAAGTAGTTTGTAAGTCTAGGAATTGATGACCAAAGCAGTGGAGTCGGAGAAACCAGCTTAAGGAAATATGGAAGTATACTTGTGTAGAAGTTTGTCTCGCATTACCCTGATGCAGCTTATTTACAACAAGATGAGTACAAGTTTATACGTATTGTGCTGTCTATTTACACGAACATTTCTTATTTCCTCCAAGGAAATCCTCTATGTCCTGTGCAGTTTTTGAACGCTCTTACGCCAACATCTAGTATAAGCCCCAACTAATAATATTCGTGTTCTTGTATTGTTCTCGTACTGCGTTGTCATGTCTTCTGCTAGTTTGTATTAGGTGTTATCGTATCGCGCGGAGTATGGAATCCTGCTGATAGAGCATGTAAGAGTAATTTAAACTTTTTGAGAGCATAAAATATACGTATGAAAAGTGTTTCTTTCGTTGAAATTCAGATACCTCCGCCTGACCCTGGGGTAACTTTTTAAAAGATTGAAATGAAGAAACTAATTACGTTGCTCGGTCAGTCTTCTATTCTCATATACAAATGTATAACTCGTACCTGACTACATAAAATTTTAAAATGGAAAGTCTGGTTGGAATATCAATAACGGAGGCTAGATTACAACTCACCGTAAAGAGGCTCGTTGAGCTGCTGACAGGTACGGGAAATAGAAAATTACATTCACATAACTTAAATTTTCGGCCTTGGCCTTCACCAGAAAAACAAACACACACGTTCACAAAGTCACTAAGACAACTATACACACACACACATAAACACACACACCAACCATCTCCAGCCGCTCCGAGTATAGCTGTCTGAGTGATTGTGTCAATGTATGTGTTTCTTATTTTGATGAAGGCCATGTCCGAAAATGTAATTTGTGTGAACTTAATTTTCCATTTTTCCTGCTTATCAGCAGCTAAGTGAACCTCTTTACGGTGAGTTGTTATCCATGCTCCATTATCAACATGACAACATAAAATTTTATTTACCTTAGTGCATATATGTGCTACAACATAAGATGCATGAATTGTTTATCGTTTTTTATGACCATCCCTGATATTTGTGCTTCGGCACTGACGATGGTTACTGTGTAACTGAAATCGATTTGCCGTATATGAAAAGCAAGATTGTACTATTAACGCTGTCAATTTCACTGTTTATAAATTTGTCTCACGGAAGATTTTAAATGTTTATATTGAACTTTAGTTTACTTAGCTTTGGGTCGTCGGTTGCTGAATATCGGGGAACTTCATTAATAAGTAATTAATTTTTGTAATGAAGGCAACACAAAATATAGGCCCCATCTTTTTTGTGACATTGCCATAGATGTGGTACTGTGTTCCGATGTAAGACGAGTCTTTTATGCATTCACGTATGCCATGAAACATCGTCACTGTTGCACGAGGTATGACAAAAATAAATGAAAGCATTACACAGGCAATGTAGTCGTTACATTAAAAAATAATAATAAAAAATAAACCTGTTACTAAGAACTATACATCAGCACATCGTAAATGTTTTGAAGCCTGTAGTAGGAATTTTCTAATCTTCGTCACACAAATTGTCACAGAAACTCTCTGGAATCCAAATTCGGCGCTGACGCCACACGGAAGACTCGGTAAACACAAGGATGGAGCACACGAAGCTCGTCACGAAAGGGAAACGGTCCCGAAACTACTCGGTAAACGCGTCCAGAGCAGAGTGTTGCTGAACGTGGGAGCACAGCGGAAAGGGAAAACTGGCGGCGGGGTGCGCGCGGCGGTTGCGACAGTTCCGGTGGCGTGCGGCGCCGGTGCCGGCGTCTAGAGGTTGGCAGCGCCGCGACAGCTGAGCGGAAGGCGTGGCCGGCGCATTGTGTGCTAATGGGCGGACCTGCCGCGGCGGCCAGGGCTGCCACCCGCTGCCGCTGCTCGCCTACCTGTGGCGGCTGCGCTGCGCCTCGCTGCGACCGTCGGTCTGCGGCGCCGCGGCTCGAGTGCCGCCGCGGCTGCCGGCCGGCGGCGCGGCCCCTCCCCCTGCCCCTCCCCCTCCACCACGGCGCCGCCCCCACCACCGACGCTGGCGCCGACGACGGGGGTGGGACGCCGAGCGGCGCCGCGACGCCCGAATCGATACTGGCGCGACCCCTCGCCTCGGCGGTCGGCCAGACGAGAGGGCCGCCGAACACTGTTTACATCGGCGCCAGGTAGCAACGACCGGCGGGTCGTGTTGTCTGGCCGTTCAGTGGGTCAAGCCATCTGCCGCATCTCCTCTCATATGCATACTCACCACCCACTGGGTGTCCGAGTCTAGCGTAAGAGTCACGAAACCCCCACTGATTTTTCGCGATTTCCTCTGTCCCCCCACCCCTCCCCCCTGCAACACGGTTTCAGGAAACGTCGTTCATGTGAAACAACTTGCCCTTTTCTCACGTGACAACTTGCGAGCCACGGGTGAAGGGCAACAGGCGGATTGTGTTTTTTTCGACTTCAAGAAGGTGTTCGACGCGGTGCCACACTGCAGACTGCTAACGAAGATACGAGCTTATGTAATAGGTTCACAGATTTGTGACTGGCTGGAAGACTTCCTAAGTAATAGAACGCAGTATGACGTTCTCTAAGGCGAGTGTTTATCAGAGACGAGTGTATCGTCAGGCGTGCCCCAGGGGAGTGTGATAGGACCGCTGTTACTTTCTATCCATATAAATTATCTAATAGAGTAAGTTGTAATTTGCGGCTGTTTGCTGATGATGTTGTGGTGTATGGGAGGGTGTCGTCTTTAACTGACTGTAATAGCATACAGGATGACTTAGACAAAATTTCTAGTTGGTGCGAAGTATAGCAGCTAGCTCTCAATATATAAAATGTAACGTGATGCGCATGAGTAGGAACAACAAATTCCATAATGTTCGACTATAGCATTAGTAGTGAGCTTCTTGATGCTGTCGCATCGTTCAAATATTTAGGCGTAACATTGCAGAGCGATATGAAATGGAACGAACATGTAAGAACAGTTGTGAGTAAGGCAGAGAGCCGACTTCGGTTTATTGGGAGAATTTTGGAAAGATGTACTTCACCTGTAAAGGAGACCGCGTATAAAACACTTGTAGGACCACGTCTTGAGTATTCCTCAAGTGTTTGGGACCCGCGGCAGACCAGTTTAAAGGAAGACATAGAAGCAGTTCAGAGTCGAGCAGCTAGGTTTGTTACTGGTAGGTTCGACCAATGCGCGAGTGTCCCGGAAATGCTCCGGCAACTCAGTTGGGTATCGCTGGATGAAAGACGACGTTCTTTTCGTAAATTTCTGTTGAGGAAATTTTGAAGCTCAGTGTAGTACGATCTTGCTGCCTCCTACTTACGTCTCGCGTAGTGATCACAAAGAGAAATTAGGGCTCGTACGGAGACATAGAGGCATTCTTTTTTTTCTCGTTCTATTTGGGAGTGGAATAGGAAAGGAAATGCCTAGTAGTGGTACAGTGTACTCTCCGTCACGCACCTTACGGTGGATTGCGGAGTATGTATGTAGATGTAGATTTAGATGTAGACTTTACAACTTCGGGGATGCCAAGCGACTGGGTCGTAAAAACATACCGCGAAACGTAGGGCCGTATCATTAAAGTACAGTATCTTCTTTACACCCTGTATTCTAGGCAACATCCTCAGCTTCGCATGAAAAAAAGGAGTCTACATCTCCATGGGATACTCTCGAATTCTCGATTAGCGCGCGGAAAGATAGAACATTTGAATCTCTCCGTTCGAGTAGTTTATTATGCAGATCATTTCTACCCATAGGCGTAGCCAGGATATGATTTCAGCAGGGGTTTTCAATGCAAGGAGACTTTAATAACGTGTACTCTTAATAGAACTGCAAATGGCGCTAATGCAGTATATATTATTTCTCATTGCAAAGGACTGGATACTTGAAAGTCATCACGGTATAGAAACAAAATCCGAAAACGTATTAAGAATCTATGTATTCTCCGAAATAGAGACAAGGCAAATCATAATGACAGGTAAATGTGGATCGAAACACGGATGGCAATCAGAAAGGCAGTGCGTGAAGCTTTTAATAACTTCTGAAACATTAACAGAGAATTATTGCCTAAATCAATTCTTTTTCTTTTGGTACTAGAAAGCTGTCAGTGGCAAAAAAGGTAAGTTTACAGAAGATAGGCCTACTCTTTGACTAGACGGGAACCTTGATTCGTTTGCATAGGAACTTCAACATATATTGCTGACTGGCATTGTGATTACTAATAGTGGTGGAAAAAAAAATCTCAGATCTAAAGCAGAGTGAAGCTCCAGGGCCAAAAACTTTCTACACGGAATCTCCGCCGGATTTAGTCCCCCTCTTTACCATAATTTACCGTGGATGCCTTGATCAAGGACTTGTTCTAGTGATTGGAAAACGAATGAGTCACACTCATCTGTAAGGAGCAGACATAGTAAATGAAGACACTCGAGAAGAAACTAAATAAATTGCGCATTGTTAATACATTTAATAAACTGTGACACAAGACGTTCAATACCTTAATTTTTCCAGTTAGTTAAAGGATGAGGTGTGCACCTCTTTCTCCTAAACATACAGGAACCTAAAAGCATGGGAATCGCATGTGGAGAAATAGTGACTGTATGGAGCATAGGTAACGGCTTACCAGCCTTGGCAAAATGTAGGCGGGCTTTATCCTGACTCAGAATGATGCCAGTTTTTATTGGCTTTGCCAACATTTCGGGAAAGGTTTGAACCCCAGAAAACCACCCCTCGGGCTACGCCCATGTTCTACCTATTCAGGTGGCAGTCAACAGTATATCTTTGCATTCAAATGAGAATGTTGGCGATTGGATTTTCGTAAGTAGACCACGCCGCAGCGATAACCGCCGTTGCTGTAATGATTCCCATCCCAGATACTGTATCATTTCCGTGACGCAGTCTCCCCTGCATCGTGACAATACAAAACGAGCTGCCCATCTTTGGACTCTTGCGATGGCTTCCGCCAAACCCACTTGATAAGGATCCCACACTGGGCAACAATACTCCAAATGAGGACGGACAAGCGTGGTGTATGCAGTCTCTTTAATAGTTCTTTTGTATCTTTTAAGTGTTTTGTCAGTAAAACGCAGTCTCTGGTTCGCCTTTCCCACGACATTATCTACGTGCTCTTTCCCTTTTAAGACTGATGTAATTGTAATTCCTTCACATTTGGTTGATGTATCCTGCAAACAAAGTTTAACTTATTTCTTTTCGTACTCATGTGGACGACATCACACTTCTCATTATTTAGTGTCAATTGCCAATTTTTACACCATAGTGATATCTTATTTAGATCGTTCGGCAGTTGGTTTTGATCTTCAGATGACTTTACTAGACGATAAACGACGGCGTCATCTGCAAACAACTTAGGAGACCTGTTAAGATTTTTTTCCCACATAGTTTATGTAGATAAGGAACAATAAGGGACCACTAACATTACAATCAGAGAATATGCTTCATCCGAGTATGTTGTTATCTTGAGTAAAAGGGTACGGGAAGTTGCTCACAACAGAGAACATTCTTAGATTTAGTATGAATAAAGTAGAGAAATTTCTCACGATCAGAGAATATTCTCCGTTTTCCGAAGTGAGTTCTATAGCATACTTCAAGCTTAGTAATTTCTACTAGGGTAACGTTTTACTGTGAATTATAATAAAAATGACTAAATTTGTGTTGCTCAGATAGCAAAAAAAGTTGCTTTATACGTAGGTTAGTCTCACGAATTACGGAAGAATCTAAAAAGTTTATGGAAATAAAGGCATTTTTCTGACGAGTCGCTTCCTTCACAAAAATCACAAGTGTGACACTTCAAGTACTGTACATAGTGACTAGAGTGATGTCAGAGGATTTATATCATTACTGACATAGAAATGGAACAGAAGTGGATTCAGCTGCATGTTTTACCCGTTTGTTTGGAGTGCATATTTATAGTTGTAAACAGCTACATAGCAAAATTTCTAAATAGAGCCTATTAATAACGGCTTATGACGTTAACTGCAAATAAAGTGCATCCCAGGACTTAACAGTCTATAACACAAAATAAATATTGCAATACCGCATACTCAAGTATGTTGTATTACTCTTGTTCATTCCACCCAAACCGGTTGGCCTATTTAACTCTTTTATTCCCGGTGTTGTTCCTGGACAACAACGTATTAAAAGTTGATTTATACCGTATTTTGTGTATCAATCCTTAAAATTGCATTTTGCTGATGGACAACGTGCTTCTAATACGACATTTGCCGCTTGGTGCGGCGTGTAGCCACTACTGAGGCATTAATCTGTCCATCTTGGAGGTTGTGTTACGTTGCCGTCTCTACGTGGCTGAGAATGTGAGCGTAAATGAAGTTCCTTTTATTTTATTCCAGCAGTGAACTGTCTTGTCTTGCAGTGAATTGTCTTTGATGCTGTGGGGAAGATTATGCTAGCATTATTGATCTGGCAGTGTTAACTATCAACAAAATAACATGCAAGCGTCGCTGCGGAGCGGTCGAGCGCTTTGAGGCACTATGCTAAGATGCGCGAGGCCGTTCCCCGTCGGTGGTTCGAATCCCCCTCGGGCGTGGATGTTTATGCTGTCTTTAATATAAGCTAGTTCATAAGTAGTTTGTAAGTTCAGGGACTGATGACCCCGCAGTTAAGTCCCATTTGCTTTACAAACATTTGAATTTCCAAGTAATGAAATACATAAAAAATCAATAGTTCGAACAAAAATTTTAAAACACATATTTTGATGTTTACTACACTGTATTAATACAGAAAACACTGAATTTTAATTTTTCCAAAGCTCATTTTATAATGTGGGACTGAAATGGTTAAAATGCTTTTTCTGACTTCGTAATCGCAACTTATATTAGACGCAAGGAAAATTAATATGATTAATTACGTAACTAGCAGTCTGTTTCTTGGAGCAATATCGCATGGCCTTTCGGTTATGAGTAGATCATTAGAAGTCATATTTAACAAAAAAGTATTTCGCTTTAGAAAGCTCTAACAACGTCCCACGTTATAGCAAATGAAAATGAGATGCATTCTTAAAATTTAGTTCGGAAATTGTGCTAACCCAACTTCAATAACAAGAAAGCTTCTTCATAACGAACATTTTGTAACATCTTCTAAAGAATACAGTTTACTAAAAAGTCAATAATTAGTCTTAATAATATGCTGCTCCACAACAAACTAATATCTAAACATAGTACAGTTCTTCCTTAGCACGTAGATGCCTACTCCATATTTGTACACTAAATAATTTGCCTGATCGGGCTATGCTGTTCAGCTGTACGATTGAATGGCTGTTCTGCAAGAAGGAGGGGAGCTACCGAAAATGAACTTCCTGCTCAGAGCATATGCTTTATTCATACGAAATTGAGAACTTACAAAAATAACTTTCTTTTGCTCTGAGAATCTTCTCTGGAGCATGTGCTCTTTCTTATTCATACGGCCCACTGCGTACTGAACATGTATTTGGAGCCCAGCGGTACATTCAAAATACCATAAATTTAGGAGCATTTGTGGCGCTAAAAATTGTAGCAGCTGTGAAAAATATAATCCGGAAACGTTTCTTTTTTGGTGGGAAGTAAGAGAATAATGTTACGAATAACAAGAATTAATTTATAGTGGTTACTTACGCTTTTAGGCATGGCAGAAAATCTTTAACATTCACTCCCTTCGAAAACTCGGCTCTTACTGAGAATCGCAAGTGCTTAAACACTACTTGATAATATTATTGCTGTTCAACGTAATGTCTGAACGTTTCCGATTGCGTTTCATAAAAAATTTTAGTAGAGCTCGCTTAGTTTCGTACTGCAGTTGCACTGCAGTTTTGGAACATATGACAATGTCTGAAATCCGCTAAAACAAAACTCTTGAACGTGAAAGCACGAACCGACCATGCGAATACAATCATAATCATTTTCTTTTGTACTTGACCACATCAGGTCGCAATTCATTTCTGCTCTTAAAAGGTGTTTGGACTGTACGATTACGACTCAGCTACTGCGAGCCGTACGAATTGAACTGCAGTGACATTTTATTATTACAGACTGCCATTAACGAAAGCACAGTTATTACTTCAATAGCATTTTCATATTTGTGTTAGAAAATTCACAACAACATTTAGTCATTAGGAAATTTGAAAGTAACAGCGTAAAAAACAGCCACTACTCGTTTTGTATCGTGCCATTCTTCTGCTACTCCCTACTGGTCGCCTGGAGCGCTGCCATCGCCTCAGCTGCCGTCTTCCGCCTAGAGAGTTTCGCGACTGTCTGTGTCAGACTGTACTGTGGGTCGCATACGAGCTCCGACAAACTTTGGGGACAAGTTTCTTAATAACAATGTAACAATAATATGGTTTTCTGTTTCGCAGGTCCTAAGTGAGGAGTAAGACTCCATGGTCATGGAACACGTCAGTACATAAAATTATAACTGGATAGTGGTAATAGAAAAACTTAAAGTAATCGTATGCACATGACAATCTTAAGCTTAACCAAGAAGAATCAATAACGAAAGAAAATGATTTTGCTTAATTTTTTTATATTTTTGCAGGAGTTCCTCGACAGAATAAAAGGAGTGAGCCATGAGGTAACTCTTCAATCCAGACTTGAAAGTGCGTTGGTTAGTACTAAGATCTTGTAACAGCTTACTTAAAATGGATCCTGCAGAATAATGTACGCTTTTCTTCACAAGAGTGAAGCAGGTGTGATGCAAATGTAGATTCGATTTCTCTCTAGTAGTCATAGAGTGAAAGCAACTAATGTGTGGAAATCAGCTGATATTGTTTACAGCAAACGAAATTAAAGAAAATACGTACTGTGAAGCCGATGTCAAAATTCCGAGACTACTGAAAAGGAGTTAGCAGTATGTTTTGAACAATGAACAAGCGTTTGTAAGGTTTGCTCCACACACCTTCACTCCTGAACAAAATCAAGAGTGCATGGACGTCTGGTGCGACTTGAGTGAAATGAAAAACGAGGGCAACATTTGCTGGAAAAAACAAGAAAAGAAATCTTTCTGGTTGACTAGACTTGATGTTATCAATTACCATCAACCTTCAACGACAAAATGCAGAATGGGCCGCCTCTGATTGCCAACTCCGAAGCAATAGGGTATTTGAAAGCCTAGTAAAAAGTTTCATTTCAGGCATGTGATATCTGTGACGTCAGCTGGCACGACGAGGCGGCTGCAGCCGGTAAATTCACAAACAGAGATCAATTGTTAACTCTAACGTTTCTGAAAATTGTCTAAATATTATGTCGTACCAAATTGTATAAATACATTTCAAAAATTCAAAAAAAAAAAAATTGTTTGTGCATCTTCCAAGCAATAATAAATGGGTAAAATGTGGTTGAAACTCGCTCTCAAAGATCAAAATGACATAGCCACATCGCCCGTTTATTTTTGTGAGGATAATATTGATTTAGTAAGTTAACACTCCATGCGATAATTATTACTCTATTAGTTCACTATTAAGTATGATGCCCTACAGCTGCAAGGATGTAAAGTGTTACTATGAGCAGATTAGAGAGCTGATGTTTATATTTGCGAAACGGATGTTCATGATATGACACACCAACAATTTGTTTTCAAAGACGTTTTCTGGTGTAGTTGGTGAAAGTACAAATTTTATGTTGGTTTCCAGTTTTGATATATACATCATTGATACAATATTTCAATACATGATCGATAAATCAACGATAACGTAAAACAGTTAACAATCCGAAGGTTTGTTTGAACACGACTGTGCTTCACTAGGCATGGTCCTATTTGGATGTGGTATGCCTTTGCCTTCTTACGGCCTTGGAACTGAATTACCGAGCCAGTTATAGGGAGACCTACAGTTTAACGTGGGTTTCGAACCATGGTGCTACTCGATATGTTTCACATAAGCAACATTGAGAAAGGTTTTCCCGACAACTGAAAGAGATTAATAAAATTGAAGAGTGTTACATTTGCACACAGAACGCACATTTCATAATTCACAAAGAAAACCGTTGCGTTGCCAACCAACCGTAATAAATTCTGCCCAACAAAATAAAACCACTGCACAGGTAAATGCAATGAAAAATTTCGACCATTATTTTTCTTCGAACATATTTAATATTGCCACCTACGCCAAAACATTTGTCCTCCATTTTTCACTTTTCTTTAGTCTCTCAAGTTCTGATTTAACCTAACAAATTTCTTTGTAACCAATTAGCACGAGAACAATGCATAATGATCCGTGGGAAGACAACTATGTGCAAGAATCAATTTGAAGCCGAAATGTAGCTGCATAGTTGCGCAGTTACCACCTAATTTGTACAGTGGCCACTAATAACAGTGTTACTTAAAGAATGAAACGTATTTGCTAGTTAAACTAAGACTGAATCTAAGAGGAAATGATTATTTACACAAGTTTATGGTGTATAAAAGTTTCTCTTTAGGCTAGATTCAGTCTGGTGATACAAACTAGCAACAGTTTGGTTTAAATGTAGGAGTATTTTACTTTAAATGCAGTTTTTAATTTCCTTATAGAGTTTTTCTTTATGGAAACCTAATTTATAGCTTTTATGTAAAAGAATAATTTTGTGAAGCCTGATAGCGAAAATCTTTCAAAAGCTATGTGTTTGGATTCCGGTGAAATGTAGGAACTCACGAGGCAATACTTACATTACGATTTGTCACAGAAGATAGGTTAAGGAAAGGGAAACCTACGTTTTTAGCATTTGTGGACCTGGAGAAAGCTTTTGACAGTGTTGACTGGAATATACTCTGTCGAATTCTGTAGGAAGCAGGTGTAAAATATAGGGAGCGAAGAGTTATATTCAACTTGTACAAAAACCAGACAGCAGTTATTTGAATCGAAGGGCATGAAAGGGTCGCAGTGTTTGGAAAGTGAGTAAAATAGGGTTGTAGCGTATCCCCAATGTTGTTCAATCTGTACACTGAGCAAGCTGTGAAGGAACGCAAGGAAAAAATGAATGTTCAAATGTTTGTAAGGCTTATGGAACTTACCTGCGGGGTCGTCAGTTCCTAAACTACAAACTACTTCTTAAGTACCTTATACTAAAGACGACACAAACATCAATGCCCGAGGGAGGATTCGAACCCCCGACCCTAGTGGACGTGCAGAACGTGACTGGCGCGCCTAGACCGCTTGGCCACCGCGGCCAGCTCTAAGTTTTTATTATGTCACTTTCTTTCTGCTTGTCGGTTCGGTACAAAGTTTACAGTTGAGTTTAAACTAGCATGCCATTGAGTAAGCAATTTCAAACTTTATCTATAACTGAAAACAGATCGACAATGCAATATTAAATTTCTTTCATATCTGCTGTGTCGTTGATTCTTTCTTTTTGTTTCAGTTTCTTTCTGAGATACACGTTATGCCATTCACTTAAAACTAACTTCGCAAAGAGTTAAGAGTCCTGAAACTTCCTACATAGCTTAGAATTGTATGGAAATAGGATAAAAACTCGCTTTCGAGTCTGTTGTGTGAGGGACGAGCTTTTTTTCTCATACATATTTCTTCTTTGTGTTTTTGGCTTCCTTTTCCGCAGTTGCAGTTATACAATTTGTATAGGTTATGGGACCATCTTATGCAACTGTAAATTAGTCTACTTTAGAACAGACGCGTTTCGCTTTATTATAAAGCATCTCCAGTAGTCAACTGTACAAGAAATGGTTTTTATTAAATTATTTGTTTGATTTTTACCGGCCGAATTTAAATAAAATCAAACAAATAATGTAATACAAACCACGTCTTGTACAGTTAACCACTGAAGATGCTTTAGAATAAAGTGAAACGCGTCTGGCCTCAAGTTGACTAATTTACAGTTGCATAAGACGGTCCCATAACCTATAAAAATTTTTCTCATGTTAGGTTTAAATATTGCAATTGATTTTAACATAAGTCTCATGAGCTACATGTTTTAAACTTTCAACTTAGGTAGAACCTGATACCAATACAATATTAGGCTTAAGTTTACAATCCGTGTCGAGGCGTAGTGTTAATTGTTCAGATGTCGGCTACCGCCAATTCATGAGATCAGCCAATTAGGTGGTAGTGTACGGCATCCAGTTTTCTTCTTGGACTGGTACTGAACTTATTGAGCTCAATTTGCACCTTCTCGTGTCAATGTTTTCACGTTAACGTCAATGTTTTGTTATGAATTGTTCCTGTCACAATTACAGTAAATGTTCAAATGTTTGTACAGTTTATGTATTTGCACCTTCTCGTGTCAATGTTTTCACGTTAACGTCAATGTTTTGTTATGAATTGTTCCTGTCACAATTACAGTAAATGTTCAAATGTTTGTACAGTTTATGGGATTTAACTACGGGGTCATCAGTCCCTAAACTTACAAACTACTTATGAACTACGTACGAACTAGGACGGCACAAATATCCATGCCCGAGGGGGGATTCGAACCCCCGACCGTAGTGGCCGCGCAGACCGTGACTGAAGCGCATCAGTCCCCTCGGCCACCGCGGCAGGCTACAGTAAATTTACTGAGCGGACAAGGGTACATCGAGAAGCTGTCAACCATGGAACAGGAAGAGCATTAATTATTTACTTCATGGTCAGTAATTATTTATTACGAAAAAAATTAAATCAATTTACATTACGCAAATATTTCACTGCTTCGTTCTCAATGTTTCATACTTAGGCCAAGATTATTACATCAGCGTCGTGGCATAAGTAAATAACAAGTATAGTACTAAGTGTTTCTTTGATAGAAGACGGCAAGAGTTATTTCGTTATTTTGCCTGTTTGCGATTTCAATACAAAGATCTCCCTTCGGAAGAAATTTAACGTGTTTCAAACTAAAATATTAGATCTTCCGTTTGTAATCTATATTATCTATTGTGAAGACAAAACAGCTGCTACGCGCTAATATCTGATTGGCTGTTGCTGTCTGTGCTACGATTGGTCGGCTGCGACCACTGCCAACATCGGAACACTCGACACTACGCCGCGACTCGGATTGAAAACTTTTGCCCAATATTAACTATTTCGTTTGATGTGTGGCAGAGGGTATTTTGGTTTTATGTCTGTCTCTTCGGTGCACATTTAACAATACTTTTAAACTAACCTCCTGTTTATCCAGAAGCCTGATAGACTGGTAAACCAGAACATTATGTCCACCTACCTATTACCGATACAAGCCAGTTGACGAGTAATGACTGTAATAACACACACACACACACACACACACACACACACACAGGGTGCATATGGTATTAGTGAGGGTGCTGTTGGCAGAACCGAGGTGAAACACACCCAAACGTCAGAGGTCTGGCAGTCATCAGTCATTGTCGATGTCGAATGTCGTGGGCAGGGCAGACTGGCAAATCAGGATATGTGGTGAACTGTGGCGAAACTATCACCTGACTTTACTGCTGGGCACAGTACAAGTGTGTCTGAAGACAGCAGTACATCGATGGGCCTCCACAGCCGACGAACCGTTCTTGTGACAATGTTAACACCACCACATCGGGAACTGATACTGAAATGAGGTCGTGACCATCGTCACTGGACGTTGTGGATATGTCAGACTGTTGAATGGTCTGAAGAATCCCGACATCTTCTTCATCATGCCGATGGGAGGCAACAAATCCGTCGTCTTCCAGGGCAGCAGCTCATTGACACATGTACTGCGGGACGGGAACAAGCTGGTGGCGGCTCAGCTATGCTCTGGGGAACATTCACGTGGTCATCCATTGGGCAAGTGGAGATCGTGCAAGGTCCGTGAGCGCCGAGAACTACCGTACAATGCTTTTAGAGCATTTATCACACAGTGTGGAATTACTTGTAGTTGGGAAATCCCACTTTAGGCAGGTAATGGAGCCCCTTGGGTATATGGCTGCTAGGGAGGGGAAGAAGGCAATTGTGCACTCAGGGCGCATACCGTACTGGTCGGAGCCAACTGGAGGTGGTTCCTCATGACGGTACAAACGATATGTGTTGCTTTGGATCGAAAGAGACTATCTGAAGTGGTACAGAGTGCCAGTCTTGCTTGCAAGATGAAGGCAAAGCTCACCATAGGTAGCATAGTTGACAGCACTGGTACAGAGCTGAGTGGAGAGTCTGATTCAGAGGCTCAGACGGTTCTGCGACCGTGTAGACCGCAGATTCCTCGACTTGTGTCATAGGATGATCGGGTTGCGGGTTCCGTTTAATAGGCCTGGGTTCCACTACAAGCAGGAAGCGGCTACACGGATAGCGGGAGCTGTGTGGCGTTGACTGGCCTTTTTTTTGGGGGGGGGGGGGGGGCGGGTGGGAGGGGTAGAGGGTCTCGGGAGCACACAAAAAGGGTTTCATTAGCGAAGGGAACAGGTCGCAGGTAGGACGAACACAGTACTAAGAACCATTGGTCTAACAGTTGTAAACTCACGTAGCTGGTGCGGAAAGTACCAGAGCTCCAAGCACTAATAACACTAAAGCTAAAGCCGGAGGCAACTTCGGCAAAAATTTTTACAATGGAACAAATGGTGTTCTGAAAGAATATCGAAATTGAAGTAGATGTTGTTGTCAGTTTGTATGGGTAGAGGCTATACCTGACAACCGGAATAAATTAATATTCGGTTCTTTTTATCAACCCCCTGACTCAGACGATTCAATTGCAGAAATGTATACAATCGACATAACTGTAATTGGTTGTTACTGTAACTTACCTTCGATATGTTGACGAAAATACATGATGAAAACAGGAAGTCAAGCATAACACATCGTCCTAAAACGTACTGAATACTTTCTCCGAAAACTCTCTCTCTTCATGAACCCATGGGAATAGTAAATGGTTGTGAAAACATACTTGACAACCTAACAAGAAACAATCCGGAACTAATAAAGAACATAAAAACAGACACAGGGATATGCAGACACAGGGATATGGAGTTGTAGCGAGACTGAATATCGAAATTCCCAAATCCAGCAAAATTAAACGAAAGATAAATTTATTAAAAAAAAAAAAAAAAAAAAAAAAAAAAAAAAAAAAAAAAAAAAAAAAAAAGCTGATAAAAATCCGCTTAATAGTTTCTTGAATGAGAGTCAGCAATCTTTGGAAATTAACATTCAAAGAAATAGTACCGACAGCTATTGAGAGATAAATACCGAACAAATCAACTAAAGAAGGTACTGAACCACTGAGATCAGCGCCGGCTTTAGGGTGGGCCGACCCGAACGGTCGCCCGGGGCTCCGAGGCCCAGGGGCGCCGCGTACGCCAGCGTATGTCTAAAACGACGGTGCCGTACTATCCATCAGTATTACAGTTTACAATCAGCCATCTTGCGAAAGTAAAATATTATTCAATCTCATTCAATGTACGTCGTTAATGTCACAAACGCGCGCTGAATTCAGGATATAAGAAAAGAAAACGTGCTTAACGCAATCTTCCTATTGGCTGCATCCATCCATGTTTCACGCAAGCGTAGTCTACGTGTGTAAATATGATTCATAATATAAAACTTACGCATGGTTTTATACGTTACAGTAAATAAAACAATGCAGCACCTCACACGTGGAAAAATATAATGAATATGGCACTGAACACAGATAAAGCACTGCAGCCGCGGCGGAGTGGCCGAGCGGATTGAGGCACTATGTTCCTAAGCGCAAGGGCGTTTCCCTTCGGGGGTTCGAATCCCCCTCGGGCATGGATGTTTGTGCTGTCTTTAGTTTAAGTTAGTTTGTAAGTAGTTTGTAAGTTTAGGGACTGATAACACCGCAGTGAAGTCCCATAAGCTGAACACACATTACATTAAAGCACTGCAAAGTGGGAACCAGTTGCCGGCCGCGGTGGCCGTGGGGACTGAGGCGCTCCAGTCACGGTCTGCACGGCCACTACGGTCGGGGGTTCGAATCCCCCTCAGGCATGGATATTTGTGCCGTCCTTAGTATTAGTTCATAAGTAGTTTGTAAGTTTAGGGACTGACGACCCCGTAGTTAAGTCCCATACGCTACATTTGAACATTTGGGAACCAGTTTTACCAATCTATCGTGTAAAATATAAGTAATTAAAAATCTTTACTGGGCGTAGAAAAATTATTTCGTATAAAAACGCTATAAAATATATAATTTTAAGCAGTACGGCTGTAGTACTTTCATTCATAATATTTTTGGGTTAAAAGTGATGAAGATGTAGAATAGTCTGCAAGACTTTTTCATTCCTTTAAGTAGTGTTAAAAATAAAAAATAATAATAAAAATTAAAAAAAGTGTATCAAATGGACGCTCGCATGGCTGTAGCCTAGCGGATTGGCCTGAGCTTCAAGCAGCATGAGAGAGGCGCCCAGGTGACCAGCGCTATTGCTGCCGCCAGTGTTGCGTTTCGAATTCTGACAAAAACGTGCGTGGAGAAAAAGAAGGGGGTTGTGTCTCCTTAGAGAAACAATCGAGGGACTACCGCGTATTACTATGTCATGTTCGCAAAGCCGCGATAAATATTATTGTGTAGGATTTAGCCATGTTATAGAAAGATGTTTTACTCAATAACCCAGTTTTGCACTGTTTCTTGCGGAAAAAGTACGTAAGATTTGCTCCCTCTCCACCACGTGAAATTTTTTGGATTCGGTTCGACCCCCTCCCCCCCCCCCCCCCAAACACCACAGGTAATTAATGGAGCCTCCTAAGGGCGATTCGCCCGGGCGCCTGGTTGGGCAAGGCCGGCCCTGGCCGTGATGCACAAAACAGGTTCTATTACTCTTGCAGAAGCAAGGCAAACAGCATGCGAAATGTAAACAGTCACGAAATCCCCAAGACTGGAAAAGTTTTACGGAAACTCGAAATTTAGCGTGGACTTCAATGCGACGTGCTTACAACAGTTTAAACAACGAAACTTTGTCTCGTAATTGAGTACAAAATCCAAAGAAATTCTAGTCGTATGTGAAGTACACTAGCTGAAAAACACAATCAATGCCTCCACTGTGCGATAACAATGGTCATTAAACTGGTCAACTTGCTACTATAGCAGAACGTTTAAACACAATTTTCCGATATTCCTTATATCCTTGCAGTAGTAAACTATCTTAAATTACGTAACAAAACCACATCATACAGCCCTGGTTGTATACCAATTACGTTAGTATCAGAGTATGCTGATGCAATAGCTCCGTACCTCGTTATCATATACAATCTCTCCCTCAGCTGAAGATCCGTACCCAAGGTCAGGCAAATTGGTCAAGTCACTCCTATATTCAAGAAAGACAATAGCAGTCATCACAAAATTACAGGCCTACATCACTGACATCAGTTTGGAACAGGATTTTGGAACCTGTATTTTTTCCAACATTATGAACTACGTCGAAGAAAACGACTTATTGACTCGTAGTCAAAATGGTTTCGGAAAGTATCATTCTTCTGAAACACAGATAGCTCTATACTCACATGAAAGGAAGATAGCTATCGAAAAGGGATCTCATATCGATTCCATATTTCTGGATTTCGAGAAGACGACACTATAGCTCTGTCCACTGTACCTCTACCCACACAAAGCAGCTTCAAATGAAATTGCATGTTTATGGAATATCGTTCTATTGTGCGCCTGTATTCGTGATTTCCTGTCAGAAAGGTCACAGTACGTAATAATTGACGGTAAGTCTTCAAGTAAAACGTAAATAATACGTGGCATTCCCAGTGTTATAGGGGCTACTGTTCCTTATATTTATAAACTATTTAGGACGGAATGTGAGTAGCTCTCTTAGACTGTTCGGGGACAATGCTGTGGTTTATCGGTTAGTAAAATCGCACAAAGATCAAAAGCAGTTGCGAAACGATTTAGGTAAGATATCTACTTGGTGCAAAAATTGGCAGTTGACAGAAAAAAAAAAGGTTCCAATTTTTTAAAATTATAGACTCTAACTACAGTGATCATTAGTCCATAAACTTACAAACTGCTTAAACTAACTTAGCCTATGAACTATGAACAATACACAGAACCATACCAGATGGAGGACTCGAACCTCCGACGACGAACGGCCGCGGGCATCGCAGCAAGGCGCCTTAGTGCGCACTGCTATTTTGCCGCAGCTTGACTCTAAGCAATGTAAAATGTGAAGTCATCCATATGATCTCTATAAGAAGTCCGTTAAAAAACATTTGCACGATAAATCAATCAAATCTAAAAGCCATAAATTCAATTAAATCCTAGGAATTACAATTATGAACAACTTTAAATGAAAAAAAAACACATCGAAAGTATCCGTTAAACTTTGTTTACAAGACAAATCAATCAAAAGTGAAGGCCGTAAACTCCACAAAATACGTAGGAATTACTATTACATCAGATTTAAACGGGAAAGAACCGTAGATAATGTCATAGTTCAAAATGTTCAAATGTTTGTTAAGCTTAAGGGACTTTAACTGCGGGGTCATCAGTCCCTAAACTTACAAACTACTTATAAACTGCCTTACACTAAAGACGACACAAATATCCATGCCCGAGGGGGGCTTTGAACCCCCGGCCGTAGCGCCGCAGACTACTCAGCCACTGCGGCTTACTAATGTCGTAGGAAAGGCGAACCAGAGATTGCGTTTTATTGACAGAACCCTTAAAAGATGCAGCAGAACTACGAAAGAAACTGCGTACACTACGCCTGTCCGTCCTTTTTTGGAGTATTACTGCCCAGTATAGAATCCTTATCAAGTGGGTTTGACGGAGTACATCGAAAGAGTCCAAAGAAGGGCAGCTCGTTGTGTAATTTCCGATACAGGATCTGGGATGGGATTTATTACAAGAACGGCGCATATCGCTGCGGCGTGGGCTACTTACGAAACTCCAATCGCCAACATTCTCCTCCAAATTCGAAAATATATTGTTGACTCCCACAAGAAGAAAAGATCATCAGAATAAAATACGAGAAATCAGAGCTCGAACGGAGAGATTCAGGTGTTCTTTCTTTCCGCGCGCTGTTAGAGATTGGAATGGGAGGTAAATAGTATAAAGGTGGTTCGATGAACCCTCTGCCCGGCACTTTGATGCGATTTGCAGAGTATCCCATGTAGTTGTAGATGTGGGGAAAGCGAACCAAAGCTACGTTTCATTGGCAGAAAACTTAGAGGATGCAACAGATCTACTAAAGAAACTGCCTGCACTGCACTCGTCCTTCCTATTTTGGAGTATTGCTACGAATTATAGGATGCTCACCAACCGGGACTGTCGGAGGACATAGAAAACATTCAGAGAAGGGCAGCTCGTTTTGTATTATAGCGATACGGGGCAGAGAGTGTTACAGAAATGATACACGAGTTGGGGCCGAAATCTTTAAAGGAAAGGCGTTATTCGTTCCGGCTAGATGTATTTGCGAAATTTCTCTCACCGTATTTTCCTCCGAATGGGAACATATCCGTTAGCACCCACCTACATAGGAAGACACGGTTATAATAATAAGAGAAATAATATCTGAATGGAATGATTTAGTTTTTCCTTTTTCCCACGCGCTATGAATGGAAAGGTAAGTAAGTATTATGAAAGTGGTTCGATAAACCGCCTGCCACGCATTAAAATGTGATTTGCAGGGTAAACATGTCGATGTCGATGTAGATGTACACAACGATCATGTTTTTCAGCGGTACTGACATTTGTAACAAGATTATGCACCATGTCACCAGACCGGAGTGAACCGGGGTTGCTGCAGGATCACGTTACGAGTTTCAGTTGATGTGCTGGCCCCCTGACTTGCCAGATCTGAACCCGATCGAAGCATCTGAGATATGACTGGACGAACATCAGAGCTCATCTGGCCTCTTCCCTCAATTTACGGCACTGGGGTGTGCATACGTGGTGGCAACTTCCTACAACGGCCTTCCAAGGCCTCATTACTTGCAAGCCAAGACGTCATACAAATCGATACACACGCTTGAAATGAAGTGGGATTCTGCTGAAACCCACGACGTATGTGCAAACCGCCCAACTAACGGTACTGAGCAATAATTAAGGCGTACTCTCCAGCTCTATTCGTGCAAAATCCAGCGTCATCATGAATCGTTTGCCACCTACTCACTTTTGAATTTAAATACATGTTTGTTTTGATTTTGAAACACTCAAAAAAATTATAAAATGATAAAATTCCTATTTTCTCTTGGAACTTTACATTTCATCATTGGTCCAAACTGCTTCAATTTGTGAGAATATTCATTGCAGTAATTAGCTTCCACATTGACACAATGCGTAAGTATTCCTCTTAAAAATGGTGAACGACTGTTCGATTTGATAAGTGCGACAAAATATGGACACAATTTTATACGAAAAAACTCTTTATATAAAACAGAGCGAGGTGGCGCAGTGGTAACGCACTGGACTCGCATTCGGGACGACGGTGGTCCAAATCCACCTCCGGCCTTCCTCATTTAGCTTTTCCGTGATTTTACTGAATCAAATGTTCAAATATTTGTAAGACTTATGTGACTTAACTGCGGGATCATCAGTCCCTAAACTTACAAACTACTTATAAACTAACTTATGCTGAAGAAAGCACAAACATTCATGCCCGAGGGGGGATTCGAACCCCCTACGGGAACCAGCCTCGCACATCGCAGCATAGCGCCCCAATGCGCTCGGCCGCTCCGCCGCGTCTTTCCTGAATCACTCCAGGCAAATGCCGCGATGGTTTCTTTCAAAGGGCACGGCCGATTTCCTTCCCCATCCTTACCCAAAACTCCGAGCGTTAGCTCCGTCTCTAATGACCAAGCTGACGACGGGACGTTAAACCCCGAGCTTCCTTCTTTATATAAAACTCTTTAGTATCGCTAAAACTCAGAAATGGCTTGGCCAAACTAAACAATTTGGGTTTGTTTTATCCGCTTTAGTACGCGGTTGATTTAGAAAAAAAAGGGAAAACCCAAAGGAATAATTAAAAATCGAAAAAAAAACTAAAATCAGACGCCTATTATCCTTCTGAAAGGCACTCTGCCAAACACAACTGTTGATGAGCTGCTTAGTAGGAAGAAAACGTGACACACTGCTACTCCTTTTATGCATCGTAATATTATACCTCAACACGAAAGTTTAAGTTCTGATTTTTAACCTTGTTGTTGTTGTTGTTGTGGTCTTCAGTCCAGAGACTGGTTTGATGCAGCTCTCCACCCTACTCTATCCTGAGCAAGCCTTTTCATCTCCTCATAAGAACGGCAACCCACATCCACTTGGATCTGCTTACTATACGCGTCTCTTGGTCTCCCTCTGCGATTTTTACCCCACACACTTCCCTCCAACGCTAAATTCACAATTTCTTGATGTCTAAGAATGTGTCCTACCAATCTATCCCTTCTTTTAGTCAAGCTATGCCAGAAATTTATTTTCTCCCCAATTCGTTTCAGTACCTCCTCATTAGTTACGCGATCCACCCACCTAATCTTCTGCATTCTTCTGTAGCACCACATTTCAAAAGCCTCTATCCTCTTTCTGTCCACACTGCTTATCGTCCATGCTTCACCCCCATACAAGGCAACACTCCATACAAATGCCTTCAGAAAGGACTTCCTTAGGCTTAAATCAATATTCGATGTTAACAAATTTCTCTTTTTCAAAAACGCCTTTCTACCCATTGCCATTCTGCATTTTATATCATCTGTACTGCGACCATCATTTGTTATTTTACTGCCCAAGTAACAAAACTCATCTACCTCCTTTATTGTTTCGTTACCTAATCTAATTCCTTCAGCATCACCTGATTTTCTTACACTGCACTCCATTACCCTAGTTTTACTCTTGTTAATGTTCATCTTATATGCGCCTTTCAGCACACTGTCCATTCCGTTCAATTGCTCTTCCAGGTCCTTTGCTGTATCTGACAGAATTACTATGTCGTCGGCAAAACGCAATGTTTTTAATTCTTCACCCTGTACTTTAATTCCTTCTCCAAATTTCTCCTTGCTTTCCTTTATAGCTTGCTCAATGTACAAATTGAATAACATTGGAGAAAGGCTACAACCCTGTCTTACTCCCTTTCCAACCACTGCATCCCTTTCATTCCCTTCAACTCTGACAACCGCTGTCTGGTTTTTGTACAAGTTGTAAATAACCTTACGCTCCCTATATTTTACTCCTGCTTGCTTCAGAACTTGAAAGAGTTTATTCCAATCAACATTGTCAAAAGCCTTCTCCAAATCTACAAAAGCTAGAAATGTTGGTTTGCCTTTTCTTAATCTATCTTCTAGGATAAGCCGTAAAGTGAGTATTGCCTCCCGTGTTCCTACATTTCTCCTGAACCCAAACTGATCTTCCCCGAGGTCGACTTCTACCAGTTTTTCCATCCTTCTGTATATAATTCGTGTTAATATTTTGCAACCATGACTTATTAAACTGATGGTTCTGTAGTTTTCACACCTGTCTGCACCCGCATTCTTTGGAATGGGGATTATAACATTATGTTTCTTATATGTAAAGAAGAGTGGCCCTTCTTGTGTTTGTTTACAATTTATTTCCTATCTTGATGAAGTTTTGCACACTTGACCATCAACACAAGAGTAAGGTCACTGTTTACATAAAATTCTGTATGGTTCACGACAAAGGCAGCTTTCGGATTCCGACAAAATCTACAGTTTTATTTTGATCTTGATAATATTTTACAGACTTGACCATCAAAATAAAAGGATACCTGACAACCGACGTTCACGTCGTTTTGCTAATTATTAGAAAATTCGTGCTTGTACGAATTTATTCATGGAGAGGGTTTTTATAAATCGTAAGTCAGCGTATAGTGCATGGCAAAGGGTACCACGCAGTAAACGATTACATTATTTCACTGATCACTACGAAAGTTGACAGGTATATGTGCGAATTTTCATAGGGGAAATGGTGGGGGAGGCAAAAAATGGAGAGAGAGAGGTTTCCAGGGCAGATGGACTGCGAGGGCATGGATTAAATAAATACTCAGGCATCGCCGAGTTTTCAGCTAGTCCTCTGATATATTCAGAGCTGGCAAGTAAATTTGTCTCGAATACAGGTACATTTCACTGAATTTAGGAATCAAACCTGAATGGCTCTGGATCTCAGCTACTTTCATTTTGCGTTTGCATCAGACATTACAGTAGCACTATTTCATTCTTCCCTCTCCTCTGTTCCCTTTACATTAACCTACATTTCGCATTTTCTACGTATCTGATCATATCTTTCATTCGCTCTTCGTCGCAAAACTCACGTTCATTCTCCTGTTATACAAATGTGAAGAAAATAAAATAATCTTGGGTGAAACTCATAAAATTTTGGAAACATTTATTATTAATCTTCCCATCTTATATCTTTATAACACATACTTATGACTTGAAGTTTTAGTACTAAGACAGCTTCCAAAATTGTTCGGCTCGGAGATTTTCTTTATTGACGCCTAAACAATAAGTTACAAAATCACTTAAAGAATGCGATTCTTAATTGGAGGGTTTTGTTCTTGGTATACGATTTAAGGAATGGAAATTCTGAGGAATATGAACACACTATACTTATTTACTAAGATACAGCTGTTCTAAAGAAACAGCCATTGCTGATGGTCCACAGCTATAAGTCCCCCCTTATGGCACACAAAGTGTACACTTGGTCTTGAAGACCGCAGTGCCGTTTCTTTCAGTCTCATTCGGCCTTTTTTGCATCTAATTGTCTTAAAATGCATGTAGTGCACCATTCGGTCTTCCCCTTCTCCAGCATAAACCCCCCAATAGTTTTCACACACACTTGATATGTAGATTTTTTCCAATTTTATAGACTTTCAGTTGATTGTGAAAGGAAAAACACACAACTTGAGGGCAAGTGGGGTACATTGGACCGGAGAAAATAAAGACATTCAGTGTACACATCGGCCTTTTTTGACCGGGAGAGGAGAGTACAATTCGTTAGTTACAGAACTTCGGACAGATTCACAACAATGAAAAGACTGCCTTGAGGCTACTGAGGAGGGCAGAGTGCTGACACGCACTCAGAGAGAAGAGGAGGGAGGAGAAAGTGTTCGCCCCGGTCCAAAATACCGGTGTACGGGCTAAAGGTTAATTCGCAATTTGCAAAAACTAACGTAGCCTGTCTGGCTGTCAAATTCACTAAATATGACAGCCAAGACAGGTTAAGGATGGTGTGGGAGTGTCTCTCACCGCCGCGGGAGATACAACACTAAATGTGCGCGAGCATCAGGGGATGCAGTCAAGTGTGGCATCTGTAAGTTTGGGTCTGGCCGGGGAGCGTGCCCTGGTGGCGAGGAGTTAGGGCGACAGTTCGCAAAAAGCGGGAGAACCGGATTCAAGTCCGGTCCGGCACAAATTTTCACGTGTCGCAAAATGACAGACCATCTAAAGAAGAGCAGCTAAAGTCGGAAGTTTTCCCAAATCGAGACTTAATATACGGATATTTGCCACTACACTCAATTTTCTGAAGAACTGAAAGAAGTACATAGTAGGAATCAGATTTCTATTTGTACCAATGGGTGTATAAATTGCAGCACCCTTATGAACTACTTCCTTCAGCTAAAAGTTATGTTCTAATCTACGTTCCTGTAAATATTCCGTATTTCGGTTTTCACATCACATTTCAGACATTACAACAGCACAGTTTCACTCTTTCCTCGTCGGTGTTCACTTTGCATGAATCTACATTTTATGCATCTGGTCATTTCTTTCATTCGATCTTCGTCGCACAACTCGCCGCGTAATTCCTCTGTTTTAAAAATGAGATTCTGAGGTGGCTTCTCCTCAGAATATCCAGGACACTTACTTTTCACAGATGGAGCAGTAATTTTAGATTTCTTCCCCTTGGCTCAAAGACTCATTGGCTAAGACTTAAGGGTTTCATTAGAACTATTATTATTCACAACGGATTCAGCGATTGTTCTTGGATGGACACCTTCTGCCTTTTTACCTTCCATGGCTTCTAATAAAAGCATAACGTAAGTAGTGTCTTTAGTAGTGCTGGCGCATCCCGTAGGTTCACTCTAAGGCGCCTACATCTACATCTATAGCTACATCTACATACATACTCCGCAATTCACCACTACTAGGTATTTTCTTTCCTATTCCACTCCCAAACTGAACGAGGCAAAAAAAGAATGCCTATATGCCTCCGTACGAGCCCTAATTTCTCTTTTCTTGTATATATGATCTTTACGCAAAATGTAAGTAGGCGGCAGCAAGATCGTACTACACTCAGCTTCAAATTCCGGCCCTCTAAATTTACTTAACAGAAATTCACGAAAAGAATGTCGTCTTTCATCCAGCGATCCCCAATTGAGTTGCCGGAGCATTTCCGTGACACTCGCGCATTGGTCGAACCTATCGGTAACAAATCTAGCTGCTCGCCTCTGAACTGCCTCTATGTCTTCCTTTAAACTGATCTGCTGCGGGACCCAAACACTTGGTCAATACTCAAGACGTGGTCGTACAAGCGTTTTATACGCGGTCTCCTTTACAGGTGAAGTACATCTTCCCAAAATTCTCCCAATAAACCGAAGTCGGCTGTCCGCCTTATTCACAGCTGTCCTTACATGCTCGTTCCATTTCATATCGCTCTGCAATGTTACGCCTAGATATTTGAACGACGCGACAGCATCGAGAAACTCACTACTAATGCTGTATTCGAACATTATGGGATTGCTTTTTCTATTCATGCGCATCACCTTACATTTTTCTACATTAAGGGCTAGCTGCCATTCTTCGCACCAACTAGAAATTTTGTCTAAGTCATCCTGTGTGGTATTACAGTCAGTTACAGACGACACCCTCCCATACACCACAGCATCATCAGCAAACAGCCGCAAATTACAACTTACTCTGTCCATCAGATCATTTATATAGATAGAAAATAATAGCGGTCCTATCACACTCCCCTAGGGCACGCCTGACGATACACTCGTCTCTGATGAACACTCGCCGTCTTCCAGCCAGTCACAAATCTGTGAACCTATTCCATAAGCTCGTATCTTCCTTAGCAGTCTGCAGTGTGGCACCGCGTCTAACGCCTTTTTGAAGTCGAGAAAAACACAATACGCTTGTTGCCCTTCATCCATGGCTTGCAAGATGCCATGTGAGAAGAGGGCAAGCTGGGTTTCACATGAACGATGTTTCCTAAACCCGTGCTGATTCATGGAAAGAAGATTTTCCGTTTCATGGTAATTTACTATATTCGAACTGAGAATATGCTCTAAAATTCTACATGAAACTGATGTCAACGATATTGGCCTGTAATTGTGTGGGTCAGTTCTCTTTCCTTTCTTATAAACGGGAGTCACCTGCGCTTTTTTCCAATCACTAGGAGCTTAGCGCTGAATTAAAGATTCGTGATAAATGCAAGCTAAGTAGGGGGCCAATGCCGCTGAATAGTCTTTGTAAAACCGAAGTGGTATTCCGTCCGGACCAGCAGTCTTTTTCGTATTTACCTCTCTCAGCTGCTTCTCTACACCGGAAATACCTATTGCTACATCCCCCATTTCGTAATTAATACGTTGATCAAATAATGGTACATTTGTACGGTCCTCCTGAGTGAAAGATTTCTTAAAAGTTAAATTTAGAACTTCAGCTTTCCGTTTGCTTTCTTCTATTACTGCCCCGGAATGATCAACGAGTGACTGGACAGTGGGCTTTGACCCGCTTATCGATTTTACATAGGACCAGAATTTTTTCGGGTTCTCGGAAAGATATTTTGCTAAGATATGGCTGTGATAATTATTGTATGTTTCGTGCATTGATCTTTTTATAGACGCATGAATCTCTACTAACTTTTGCCTGTCATCATTTGCGTGTTCTTTTTTGAATCGAGAGTGCAACAGCCTTTGCTTTCTCAGCAGCTTTCTAACATTATTATTATACCACGTTGGATCTTTTCCATCCTTAATCGTCTTTACTGGAACATGTTTCTTTAACCCTCTATTAACAATGCATTTAAATTTAGTCCACAATTCCTCTACATCCATAGTCTCGGAATTAAACGATGCCCATCATTTTCTAAGCGCGATCGTAACATTTGCTTATCGGCTCTTCCCAACAAAAACACGCTCCTAGCCTTCTTGATTGGTTTATGAACTTTGGTCACCATCGACGCTATGACGATATCATGATCACTAATTCCTGTCTCTACACAGACATCGTTAATAAGGTCAGGCCTGTTTGTGGCTATAAGGTTTGGAATATTTCCATTGCGCGTGGGTTGCCGGTTTAACTGCTCAAGACAGTTTTCGGAGAACGTGTCCAAAAGTAGCTCGCAAGACTGCTTGTCTGTACCGCCTGAAATGTAACTAGCGAGGTCCCAATCTATACTCTTAAGGTTGAAATCTCCTCCGACTAATATTACATGGCCCGGATACCTATTCACTACTTGCTGTAGACTTTCTTTGAATGATTCTAAAACTGCTACCGCAGCACTTGGGGGGACGGGGGACGGTAAAAACAGCCAACTATTAACTTTACTTCTTTTAGACCTGTTATACGTGCCCAGATAACTTCACAGTTATCGGCCTAGCTGCGGAGCGCGCCGTTGCTCGCAGTCTGAGGTTCGAATCCTCTTTTGGGCATGGGTGTGTGTGTGTGTGTGTGTGTGTGTGTGTGTTGTCCTTTGCGTAAGTTAGTTTAAGAAGTTTGTAAGCCTAGGGACTGATGACCGCAGCAGTTAAGTCCCTTAGATTTACAAACATTCTTTCGTTCACATTCCCCACAACGTTTCCCGTGTATTCTTTCCACGACGGGACGTTAAACATTAATCTTCCTTTCTACCTTCCTTGTTCTTTCCAATTTAAGTCTGTCCTTATTGTAGCAGTTAATTATTTACTTTCATTTACGGCCTTTAGATTTGAATGCCGCGTATGCATGATATACATACGCGTAATGTAGAGAGAATGGGGCAGAAGGTGATCCGATAAGAGGGGGTAGAAGGAGGTAAGAACGTAATATATATCTGAGCAAAGTCGGGTCCTAAGGCTGGTATACGATAAATTATTTTGGTATACTGCTAGAGGTCTCCCTCTAGGAGAGCGAGACCGAGGGACGAGTACAGTAAGCAGATTAAAAAGGATGTAGGTTGCCGAACGTATTCTCAGATGAAGAGGCTTGCACAGGACAGTGTAGCGTGTAGAGCTGCATCACACCAGTCTGCGGACAACACAACTGGTAGAGGTTATTAACCAATTTTTTTCCAATGAATGTGGGTCCACTGTTGCTCGAATTATTTTTATGGTAACTGTCAATAAAGATTATAAAACTGCCAGATGTGTACCTGAGCTGACAGTCGCAGACAATCACGGTGTCATTTAATAAATGGACATCTCGATAGTTTCGAACTTGCAATAAATATTTGTTAGCCGTACAGTAAATTACTTAAGTCTGTTAAAGGGCAATTTCAAGGAGTAGTGCGAAGGGGATTGTGTCTTTAAGTAGTTCCCAGACGAACTCCACGGCTGAGTAATTGGTGGGATCAGATTGTCGCACAGTGAATTGCTGTGGGTGAGCGGCGGCGCTTCTACGGTATCCAAACTGGGGCGAACCTCGGCGTGTCAGTGGCGGCCTGGGCCGGGGTGATCAATACGGGGCTTCCTGCGACCCCTGTCCCCCCCCAACCCCCCCCCCTCATCGCCGTCGCTTGTTATCAAGCAACAGCCTATCCGAGGGGCGGCGGTCAGCCCGCCACCAGTGTTACTCCCCACCAGTCATCTGTAGGCTATTCAGCAAAGCCAACCTGCCGGCGGCAACCACCTTCCCGTTCGTGGGCACCACTACCATACGAGACACTCAAACCACGATACATGCTACAGTGGTGTGCTTACACCTGCCGCAGCTCGAAGAAATTAAGGGACTCCGTATGCCTTGTGGCACATTTACACAGCTAGAATGTACGAGGCGCGTTCAGAAAATAAGTTCCGTTTGGTAATAAAATGAAATTGTACACAGATACAGAAGAATTTTTTATTGCACAAAATTCTACAACTCTTAAACTACTTTTCCACACAACTGCCGAAATTTTGCGGGCATTTGTCATAGCTTGGCACCAAGTTTTGTATACTTCTTCGTAGAAATCAACCGCCTGTGTCTTCAACCAGTTGGAAACAGTTTCTTTCAGCTCGTCGTCATTGGTGAAGTGATGACCGACAAAAAAAGACTTGTCATCAATCGCGTGAACCAGTTCTTCTGTAACCAAATGTGGACGCCCACTTCGTTCTTCATCGTGCACATCACTACGCCAGCCCTTGAACTGTCGGACCCATCTTCTCGACATCGAATCACTCATCGCATTTGGTCCGTAAACATCGCAAATTTGCCGATAAATTTCACTTGGTTTCTCTTTCCTCGCATTCAGAAACCGAATCACCGACCTGATTTCACAGGCGGCGGGATTTTCAATCAACGCCGACATTTCAAACAAGCACAACAAAACGAACGCAACTGACAGCGATCTCCAAATGGCGCACGTTCTTCTCCTTGAGACACATCGTCTACAGCGCATGTGGGGAACTGCAATCGCAGCGCTGCAGCGGAGATAAACTGAAACGGAACTTATTTTCTATACGAGCCTCGTAGAACGACTTTAATTTCGTAGACTACCCAGGCGATTTGTTGTCATTTCATAGTATTGCGTGTATTGTGGGTAGTCCGCGTTTTCCCAACACGATATTTCGACGTCTTAATTGGGCATCTTCATCAAATGATCCTACAGAGTCTCATGAATCACATGATGGATGCGCCGAGTTTTCACGTCGAACTACCGTGTTGGGAAGACACGAACCGCCGGCAGTACTCACGTTCTACGAGCTAACTCAACACAGACTTTATTCTTTACTACGTTGCGCGCACGAAGAAGTTAGATATTTACATCAAATTGTTTATTTCTTTCTGTGTTTCGTGAATGACGTTCACGACAATTCGTAATCTCCTGGGTCTGCTGAGTCGTATGTGTCATTTAGAGACTTTGTAGAGTATTTATTCCAAGAACACTGCTTTTTAATAAATTATTTAATTCGACAGGACTATTTCGGCGTGAATGCCATCATCTGGTTCAATTGGTAGCCCTTCTTAACCTTGTAAGATCGCTGTTAACTGATCTGTTTAGTTCTTATTAAAATGTATTTAGAAATATTGTTGATGTAGTTCTTTATAATTCTTACGTTGTCGAAGACACATGTATCAAAATAGCTGTCACGTATGGACAACATTAAGGAACTACAACAAGAACATTTCTAAATACATCTTAAATAAGAACAAAACAGATCAAATAAACAGCGATCTTATAAGGATAAGAAGAGCTACCAATTTAACCTGACGTTGGCATTCACGCCGAAACTGGCCTGTAAAATTAAATAATTTATTAAAAAACAACGTCCTTGGAATAAATACTTCACGGCAATTCACTACAAAGCGGAACTTGTAAGTTGACTTATAAATGAAGTAAATTGTCTGTGTGAAAACGTTGCTACATTTCCATATCTAAATTTTTAAAAAACTATAACATAATGTCGTCCATATACAAACTAACTAAAGGCTAACGCATCTTCAGTTTATTAATGTTTACTAGTTCTTTGCAATAGGGCCGTTACTGTTCAATATATGTAAATGACGTAATAGATAAGGTCGGTAGTTTTATGTCACACCGCTGGAAAATTGTAGATAAATGCAGGATAATCTGAAGTGTATCGACGCTTGGCGCAGGGAGTGGCGATTGAACCTCAACATAAATAAATGTAACATAAAGCAAACACAAGGAAAAAAGGATCATTTACTGTATGGATACACAACTGTAGAACAATCAGTGGAAGTAGTTACCTCCATGAAATATCTATATACATAATTATTGTAAAACGAAGTCCTCCCATCGCGTCTGTCTGTTCTCGATAAATTAAAAAACTACTGAACGGATCTTCATACAGTTTCCACCAGCGGACAGTGTGATTCATGACGAAGGTCTTGGTATGTAATTCATTGATATGCGTCGCAGTGGGTGAGTGCGGCGAACAAAACTCCGCAAAATATGAAGCATAAATATTCTTAGAAAATGCTAGATGTTCTGTGACTTAGAAATTTAGCCATACATGTGAAAAAGCGTTTATTGCTTCATAATACGATGCTTGTAAGCCCAAGACTTGGCGTCGTGTAATATTGACAACAAGTGTATCAGTTTTTAGTCTCTCAAACCGTTTTCCTCAGTTAATCATTTACTCATGATCAACAGACAGGTGTCGAGAGGTAACCTGAAGCCTATACGACACCTACCGGACCTACCGATAGATGTCTCTACAGTCACCCTATCATGATCCTTTGCTTGTCCAGAGCGTCCATTTCTGCTGCTTATTTATTTAGCTCTCGAAGGCAACCATTTATTTATAACGAACACGCCACTTTTTGTACTGTCCCTTGAAGTCCTTCGGCACGTCTGTCTGTCCTCGGGAAACTAAAAAATACTGAATGAACGTTCATACGATTATTACCAATGAAGAGAGTGACTCACGACGAAGATTTAGGTGTATAGCTCATCACGGTTTTTGGCAGTGGTTGTGTGGCGAGCAAAAATCCGCGAATAGGCAATGAATTCTCTTACAAAAATTTGTGTATATTCTGTGGCTTACGAACTTCACTGAACGTATGAAAATGAGTTAATTTCATAACACAATGAGACGCTACAGACGTGACATCATACATGTATTATATTACCAAAGAATTTAAATCTAATTAAACTGTGCAACAGTACCAGGCTCATAACAGTTAATTTAAGAAATGTTTAAGTGTTTTCAGGATTAGAAATAAAATACGTCAGGTAGGATGAACATGAGTTACCTTTTAACCCTTTATTTGGCACACACATAAATCACGAAAAGAAAAAGTATTATGCCTTTCTTTTTTTTTTTCTTTTTTTTTTTTTTTTTTTTTTTTTTTCATAATATAATTTCTGGTTTGTAACTAACATTGACCAAAAACTTCGCATGGTGGTACAGTATCAATAATACAATATTGTTCAAAAATGTTCAAATGTATGTCGAGCTAAGGTGTCATCAGTCCCTAAACTTACAAACTACTTATTAATTAGCTATTACTAAGGGCGGCACAAATATCCATGCTCGAATGGGGATTCGAACCCCCGACCGTGACTGGCGCGCCGCACACTGCTTGGCCACCGCGGCCGGCTACAATGCTGTTCTTATTACTGTAGAAATTATTGTATTTTGGACTATTGCATGTGAAACGTGTGAAAACAAGTCGTTTTTGTTGCAAAGTTCAGAACAGTCCCATGATTTCCCCGAAGACAAAACTTTCAAATTCCTTTTGACCCGTAATCTTTCAAGTGACAACATATAGTCATGTCTGTTATACCGTACATCATTGACTGGTACAGGAGATGCTGTTTCATTCTTCTTTTGGACTTATTGCCCATTTTGTCGTGGTCTACCAGGCCTCCTCTTCCCAATAAATTTAAGTCCATTATCAGTCTCCCATATAAGAACTCATCAACATTTTTCCATAATAATTGAACTTCAAGGCTTCGACTTTCCATATTATACGCAGTTTTCCATGTATCACGAAAACTATCGGCGCAAAATTGAAACAAACAAGTTTCTCGGTAACGTATGCTTGGAGTGTCAAATGTTTCAAATGTTTGTATAGTCTATGGGACTTAACTACGGGGTCATCAGTCCCTAAACTTACAAACTACCTATGAACTAGGACGGCACAAATATCCATGCCCGAGAGGGGATTCGAACCCCCGACCGTAGTGGCCGTGCAGACCGTGACTGAAGCGCCTTAGTCCCCTCGGCCACCGCGGCCGGCCTTGGAGTGTCCGCTAAATATTCAGTTTATTGCTACACTTTTCGCAAAATACAACGAAACAGCAGTTAGAGCTTAAATGTTAGTTTCAAGCACTGTTGCCCATCCAAGAACACTCGCAATTTTGATGTTGCTTGGCCGGCCGCGGTGGCCGAGGGGACTGAGGCGCTCCAGTCACGGTCGGGGGTTCGAATCCCCACTCGGGCATGGATATTTGTGCCGTCCTTAGTCTTAGCTAGTTCATAAGTAGTTTGTAAGCTTAGGGACTGATGACCCCGTAGTTAAGTCCCATAAGTTCTACAAACATATGAACATTTGATTTGATGTTGCTTGAAAGCAACATTGCCAAATAAAAGCTTTATCTTACCAAATTGCTCGATGCACCAGGCTGATACGGGCACTACGACAGAAAAAGAAATGTGGGCATACGCGATCTACTAGCCGTGTAAAGCCGGGCCAGGTTGTTAGTCTGGAAGTAAAAATAAGGAGCAGTTTGAAGTGAAATAAAAACACAGATTTAATTATGGGTAAGGCATATGCCACACTGAGGTTTATTGGAATAATCCTCAAGTAGTGTAGACCATCAACAAATGACGTATCTTACAAAAAATTCGTTTCATCAGTACTTGAATTTTGGCCCGTGTCAGATAGGTTGCTAGAGGCCATGGAGAACTCCTAAGATAGAGCAGCACTGCTCGTTAGACCTTCATTTAGGGGAAGCGTCACAGGGATGATGGGCCAACTCCAGATACAGACGCTGCAAAAGAGGCCTTCTTCATCAAGGAACGGCCAACAGTAAAAGTTCAGAGAGCGTACGTTTCTATAAAGGTCAACCAACGTATTGCTTCTCTCGCGGAAAGACAATGCAGATAAAATTCGAGAGATGAGAGCCAACACTGAGGCTGCAGTCATTTACCCAGCGAACTACGCGTGACTGGAACAGGCAAATGAGGGAGTAACAGCGGTGCATAAAATTCCCTCCGCCTCACACCGTATGGTGACTGGCTGAGTGCAAACGTAAATGTAGATGAACTGATGAAGGTGGAGAAGAACGCCCACAATTTACTTCTTGAGAACGGTATGCTAGGCCTTGACGTCGTCGTCAATATAAACCGTGAACGAGTGAGCTGGAGGACATTGAGACAAGAAAGGGTCTGTTGCCTGTTGAAGGAATCGTCCTAGCTTTCATCTAAAAATATTTCATGAAGACATTGAGAAGTTAACTCTGAGAGTACGAACAGGCATTTGATCTGTAGCCGACGTTACGTAGTTACACTGTATTCTTCGGTGAGTATTTGACAGAGATTTGTTAACATAGTTTTAATGAGTTTAGCTATGTGGATAATCTCATTTGAACGAAGAGTTCATGTACGGTAATAAAGCTCAACTTTATTCACACAATTTTCATGACCGCTATACAACATGGATGAATAACTCTGGTCTCTCAGGACAGAAATGTAGCGTGCTTGCATCTATACAGCTCGGAGCGTAGAACTGCAGCATGCCTGCACATTCCTAGGTTTTGCACATGGTTCTCAATTGGCCACCAAGTTGTAAATTTGGCAAATGAATTTCTATCGGGTTGTTTCTGACAACTAATTGTCTGTTTACTTCTTGTATTGGGCTTAATGTCAATGACCTCTGTAAATCATGTTATAGTAATATTTCGAAGCAGTCATGCTGTAATTTCGCAAGAAATGAAATATGAATATTTATAGCTGACACGCTCAGGCAACCTAAGTTCAGCATCTAGGTAGTATAGAGATCAATGGTGCCTGCACATCCATGTGTTTTGCATCGCTAGCTATGTTTTAATGTGACAAACTAATTTCCCTCAGTCTGTACCTGACAAAGAGTCACTTACATACTTCATATTTTAAACTTTATGCCAATATGGAATGTAATGGGCTGGTGCAGAAGCAGAATCGAAACGTATTTTGTTTTCGTGTTGCAGTAACATTTGCAGCCATGCTGTAATTTGGCAAGAAACGTAATATGAACTAACACAGCACGTTTCAGGAAGAATAGTAAATATTTTCGGAGATGGTAATTTAGATGAGTTGCAACAAAATATTCCGTACAACATGTGTGTAATTTTTTACCGAGTACGGGTATATTGCTGTTAGTATGTAACCCAAACAAACTTAAAGCTAAGGGAAATGAGAACTTTTAAAGCTGATATTCAGAAATTCACCACCAACTTCAATGCACTTTCTACCTCACTTGCCACGGTCGAATGCTCGAGTACTTTAAGGCTACTTGTTGCGGAGCTCTCGTGGTTGCTTCCCGTCGGAGATTTGAGTTCTCCCTTGGACATGGGTGTGTGTGTGTGTGTGTGTGTGTGTGTGTGTGTGTGTGTGTGTTGTCCTTCGGTTAATTTGTAGTTTGTAAGCTTAGGGACTGATAACCAGCCGCGGCAAAATAGCCGTGCGCACTAAGGCGCCCTAAGCGGTGCGCGCGGCATGCCCTCGGGTATAAGTGTTTCTGTTGTCCTTAGCGTAAGTTACTTCAACCCTTTCCTGTCCAAGCTACCAAATATTCGAGCACGTAACTTCATATTTAGTTATCTTACTACCGAAGTAAATAAAGGCACATTAGTGTATTCCCACATTATTGTTTCCTTATTTTGCGCAAAAAATAAATAAATAAATAAAATAAAATAAAAATGGGAATTCAAAGTCCAAGAGGATATAATACAATTGGGAGACATTACACAATGCTTATCTCAATGCAATTTTAGATGCTGTCAGTTGGAAATTTGAGCTGGACCGGGATTCAAACCCGGATTTCCCCCTTCGGGTCAGCGATCACCTTAACCAATTGAGCTATCCAGGCACGCTTCCCTTCCAATCCAAATTCTCAACTTCTAGCACACCACACCTCTTGCTCGCAGCCTATACTGGATTCCCGCAAGAGGTCGAGCGTATTAATGCGTCCGCATTGCAGTTGTCTTTGCCTGTTGTGGACATATTTACAATTATTGATGTGGTGCACGCCATATCGAGATCTGTTCATTCACATACACAAATACAACTGCTGGGCACTGTAAACAGAGCGGTCTAAGGCGTCTCGCTGCCGATCTCACGGTTGCTCGCCGTCGGAGGTTCGAGTCCTCCCTAGGGCATGGGTGTGTATGTTCCCCTTAGGTTAGTTTACCTTTGTTTAAGTAGTTTGTAAGCTACCACGCAGTCTGGTGCGATAGAATTATAGACATTTAAACATTTGAACATTTGCACTGTAAACTCTACCAGTGACGCTCATTGTATTGAACACACGAGTAAACAGTCTTGAATATGGTTGTCTCTGGTTAGTAAATCGTGTGCCGTATTCTCAACAAGCAGCAACACTTTTTCTATTACACATCCATACACAAATACCGTGCATCACCCGGCAAGGAGAAGTGGTAACGCGGCAGCGGCAGTAACTAACTTGGTCACGTGACGAGGTACAGCCGGTCTACGGTTACACTAGTGCGCGTTGTTACCTGTAAGTGCGAGAAGCGAGAATGGAATGTGAGCGTGGAAAGTGTCTCCATCGACAGGCGCGGCGGCTTGCGGTTAACGTAATTAAATTCGGCCGCTGTGGAGTAGCCGAGCGGTCTAAAGCGTCTCGCTGCGGAGCGCGCGGTTGTTCGCCGTGGAGGTTCGAGTCCTCCCTGGGGCATGGGGGTGTGTGTTGTCCTTAGGTTAGTTTACCTAGGTTTAAGTAGTTTGCAAGCTACGGACTGATAACCACGCAGTTTCGTCCGATACATTTACAAACATTTGAACATTTGAATTAAATTCGTTGACGACGGAATTGACCGTGCCGGTGCAGAAGGCGATGGAACGTGCTGCCAAAATGTTAAAGCTGAGCAAGAGGATGGTTTCCAAATTAAGAAAAGAAGGAAACGATGCTGTTTCCACGCCGAAGACGAAGAAGCAAGAACCTCACGATAAGAATGTGATCGATGATATGGATAAATGTATTATCAGGCAGCAATTTCAACGGTATTACGAATAATATAAAGAAATACCAACTTAGCGAAAAATGAACAATTTTGTCCAACAGAAATGAGTTTCAAAGCTAGCAGGAAAACCCTTAGAAAAATTGTTTTGTCTATGGGATTTAGTTTTAGAAGGTGGCAAAATAAACGTGTCGTTTTGTGCGAACAAGATGACATTGTTGCTAAAAGGGCTTACTTTCTCAGATTTTTACGTAAAAATTTAGCACCAGAATGAAAGGTACCAGTGGTTTACATAGATGAAACACGGATTCACACGCATTAAACAGTAAATAAATATTGGCAAAGTGATAGTGTGCGAGTAGTGTTGTCAAACTCTGAAGATGAGGAATCTGTTAGGTGTGGCTTGCCATTAAACGTTTATTTTTATATTACAATAACCAATTTAAAAACACACACACACACACACACACACACACAAGCAAAAAACAAATAGCAATACTTATCCTTGGCTTAGCAAATTTTTATTTCCAAAATCTTTCTCCACAAAGTGATCTGAGCATACTACGTACCTTTTATTCAAATACTTGGGACCCTTCTTTTTGAAAATTTCATCCAAGTCAGCTATTTGATTAAGAATAACCCACTGGATGCATCTATAACGAATTATCTAATATATAAAGCAGAGTGTCCATATGTTCGTACGTGTTGCATACAAATCTATACTTTTCTTCCGATCTTTAAGAAATTTTGTACACGTAAGCTGCAATCCATGAGGACGGTTGCCGTAAGTGTAAGAATCACGTACGATACATCGATACGTAGTTCACGAAATATGACGTCATAAACAATGAGATGCGCGATAAACTGCTGCATATAGCGACAATGCTGCTCATTTTCTCCTAAAACAAAGGACCGATTTCAACTAAATTTGGTACACACATTCCTTACTGTGAGGCAACAATTGCTCCATGGTTAAGAATGACATACGACACATGGTTCAGAAGATATGACGTCACCGCGGTGGAGTAGCCGAGAGGTCTAAAGCGTCTCGCTGCGGAGCGCACGGTTGCTTGCCGTGGAGGTTCGAGTCCTCCCTGTGACATGGGTGTGTGTGTTGTCCTTAGGTTAGTTTACCTAAGTTTAAGTAGTTTGTAAGCTACGGACTGATGACCACGCAGTTTGGTCCGATATATTTACAAACATTTGAACATTTTTTGATATGACTTCATAAACAATAGGAATCGCGAAAAACAGACACATAATGCGGCGAGACTTTATAAAATACGCTATATGAGAATGATAGCGAATTCCAAAAGCCGGCCGCGGTGGCCGAGGGAACTGAGGCGCTTCAGTCACGGTCTGCACGGCCACTACAGTCGGGGGTTCGAATCCTCCCTCGGGCATGGATATTTGTGCCGTCCTAGTTCGTAAGTAGTTCATAAGTAGTTTGTAACTTTAGGGAGTGATGACCCCGTAGTTAAGTCCCATAAGCTTTACAAACATTTGAACATTTTTCGAATTGCAACAAACTTTAAACATAATTTCAAAGCATTATTAAACTTTTCCTCGCTGACAACCACATCAAAATACTGAAAGGAAAAAAGTTTCTCGCTTACTACTTTTCCGATGTTCATGGAGCAAAACTACGGCATTCGCAATGACGTTGCAGTTTGTAATTTCTACACTACAAATTGTAGCTGCAGTAAATTTTACAGGCAGTATACACGCATATAGTTGACATTGTATCACAGTACGACATATAGTTCATGAGATATGAGCACATAAACAGTAACGTTCATTGAAAACCGCGCCTTCCCGCATCAAGTTTTGATCTATTACTTCTTTACTATTAACTGCATTCCCAAGATATTTTACAGGCATACAGCCGTTATACAAATGACTATATACTTTAAAATTAATTAAATAAATATCCGGGCATAGCCGGGTTATATATACGAGGCGCGTCCAGAAAGTAAGTTTCGTTTGGTAATAAAATAAAATTGTACACAGATACAGAAGAAATTTTTATTGCACAAAATTCTACAACTCTTAAACTACTTATCCATATAACTGCCGTAATTTTGTAGGCACTTGTCATAGCGTGCCACAAGTTTTTGCATGCATTCTTCACAAAAGGTTGCCGCCTGTGTATTCAACCATGTGGTAACAGCTCTTTATCATCGTTGAAGTGTTGACCACCAAGGTCAGATTTTAGGTGTAAGAAGAGATGAAAGTCACTAGGAGAGAGGTCCGACCTGTATGGAGGATGATCAAACATGTCCCACTGAAATTTCCGTAAGAATTATTTTGTCAGTAATCCTCTTCTAACACCTAAAATCTGTCCTCGGTGGACAACACTTCAACGATGATGACGAGCTGAAAGAACATGTTACCACATGGTTGAATACACAGGCGGCAACATTCTATGAAATAGGCACACAAAACCTTGAGCCATGCTATGACAATTGCCTACAAAATTTCGGAAGCTATGTAGAAAAGTAGTTTAACAGTTGTAGATTTTTGTAAAATCAATTTTTTCTGTATCTGTACACGTTCGTTTTATATAACCAAACGGAACTTACTTTCTGGACGCGCCTCATATATATATATATATATATATATATATATATATATAGAGAGAGAGAGAGAGAGAGAGAGAGGGAGGGAGGGAGGGAGGGAGGGAGGGAGAGAGAGAGAGTAAATCTGAGCGTAAAAGAAAAGGATCTGAGTTGTTGGCCTAATAGTTGCCCGCTTAAGATATCATACTTGTATCTCTTTATTTTTTGGAAACTTGAAAAATGATTTTGGAGTGCTTTGCTGTTTTTATTACAGCCATACATAGCACATATGCTCCCCTTTAAATAATTTTCTAGTTGTATCAAGTAAGACGACGTATCAAGTACGTCTTCTGGGTGTAACGTTGCAAAGCAGGTGTCCATGCCCTATGTTAGTTGACAACTCGCGCCGCTAGGAGGTGTTCGGGTGCGCTGTCGCCGGTTTCACGGCTCAGTTTCCGCTATTACCTTTATAAGCTACTAGCTTATATGCCCGGCTTCGCAACGGTTGTTGAAGGAGGGCCTGTGTGTATCATGGCTTTTTAGGGTTCTGGACTTCAGTAAGTAAAAATAGAATCCTTGTTGGATCGCTATGTCAATAAACTCAGTTGTCCTAGCTAAGATCCAAAATGTAAGTAGAAGTCATTGTTCGAAACGATGTATCTTCATAAAGTTTGGATACAAAGGGTGAAACGTGTCAAAATAAGCAAAGAAATGTCCTTAAGTATTTAATACACAAAGCGAAATTAGTAATACTATGTTCAATGTTTGGTGGTATTCGTAGACGTAAGATTGCTTAATTCTGTCACAGACGTTCGCTTCCTTGTTGTACTGCCTCATACTCGTTACGCAGCAGCGATGTATATTAGTTCTTTGGTGCACTACAACGCCTCTATTGCTTGTTTGCTGTACTACGCAATTCATACTTCAAGCATAACCTTCATCTAAAACAATTTCCCTGATTCCACTTTCATGAAACGAAGTTGCTCTATGCAACTCCGTGAAGTAGTTTAGGAGATTAGGTATTTCTAATAGATGAACAGACAGTTACTGAAAATACTGAAGATTGCGATGTATCTTTTTTCCGTGATCTGAGTTTGATAAAATCATGCCTATAAGTTGCCCCAATCTTAGCTCAAATTTCCTGTGAAAACCGCATGAAAATTCGTCCAATAGTTTTGAAGATCGAAGCGAACAGCGACAGACCTACTTTTATAGCTTTATTATTAGTATAGATATGTTGTACAATTGTAAAATTTTGCAGGAATATATTGATTTGTATAAGTTCTGTGTGTCGGTAAAATCTGTTGCGAATACGATTAGTAGTAAAGAAGTAATACATTAAAACGTGATGCTTGATGGGGCGGTTTTCCATGAACGTTACTCTTTACGTCTTCATATCTCATGAACAACGTGTCGTACTGTGATACAATTTCCAAGGTACATTCATCTGTATATGTGTATATTGTCTGTAAAATTTTCAGCGGCTACAATTTGTAGTGAAATTATTATAAATTGTAAAGTCATACCGAATGTCATAGTTTTACTCCAGAAACAGCGGAAAAGTAGTAAGCGAGAAACTTTTTCCTATCATCATTTTTCCATGGTTGTCAGCGAGAAAAAGTTTAATAAACGTTTGAAATTATGTTTAAAGTTTGTTGCAAGTCGCTAAGTACTCCCATTCTCATACAGTGTATTCATAAAGTCTCGTCGCATTACGTGGAGTTTCTTGCAACTCTTATTGTTTATGATGTTATATCTCCTGAACCGTATGTCGTATGTGGTTCGTAGTTTTACAGCAATTGTTATCTCATATAAGGTATATGTGTACCAAATTTGGTTGAAATCGATCCAGCGTTTTAGGAGGAAATGTGCAGCATTGTCGTTTGACGCAGAAGTTTTTCGCGCATCTCATTGTTTATTACGTCATATCTCCTTACGTATGTGTCGTAGGTGATTCTTACCCCGACAGTGATTGTTGCCAGATAGTAAGGAACATGTGTACCAAATTTGGTTGAAATCGGTCCTGTAGTTTAGAAGGAGATGTTGAACATACATACATACACACATACAGTCTATTTTATAAGTAGTAAGATTTGCTGCTGCGTGTGGCCGTGAGTGGACCACTCTTCAGGAAGCCGCGAGGCGGCGGTTGCGCAGCCGTGGTGACGTCACGGCCATGTGCGTCCTCTCGGGATATGCCCGCGAGCCGGTGGTGGTAGTGGTGGTACACCTGCGGAATGTCGCGGAGCCCCGGGCTGCGCTGTTTCGCAAGTTGCACCAACTGTGCGGCCTGGACACCGGACGCCGCGCCGCCTGCGTTCTCACTGCGTGTGTGCAAACGCACCAATCTGTGACGACAGCCGCTGTGCACTCTTCCTGCTCTGCTTCTTGTCGCCACCAGGTGCTTCAAAAAACACTCGCGCCTACATCTATAGCAGTTCTCCGCAAGCCATTTAAAGGACGGTACTTTATGAACTTCTACCGCCCCTTCGTCTTCCGCGGGAAACAACTGCAAAGTAATTCTCTGAGTAGACTCAAAAACTCTCAGATTTTATCCTCATGGTATTCCTCTGAGATATGCGTAAGAGGAAACAATGTATTGATTGACTCTTTTAAAAACGAATGTGTCACAACTTTTACAGTTACTCATGCCGTGATGCAGACAGCCTCTCTTGCAACGTCTGCCACTGGAGTTGGTCGATCGTCTCCGTTGCACTTTCTGGCTCGCTAAACGAACCTGTAACGAAGCGAGCTGCTCTCCTTTGAACTTTCTCCGCCTCCTCTATCAATTCTACCTGGTAAGGATGCCGCACTGACGCGAAATGGAAGTACTGGTCGACCAAGTGCTTAATAAGCTACTATCTTTGTTGATTGACTACACTTCCTGAGGAATATTACGGTGAATTTCAGTCTGGCATCTGGCTTTCCAAAGATTAATTTTATGTATTCGTTGCAGTTCAAATCGTTTCTTACGCAAACTTCCAAATATTCTATAAAAGTAACTACTTCCAGAGATTTTTCAACACTGAGAAGTATCTAATGCAGTAAAAAATCTTTGTATTATGTATGCATATTGCATTACGTGTTTATTTATTATGAGGTACAACTGGCTCACCTTGCTGTTAGCGTCGGTACGCTACAGATCCTCCTGAATTTTGCTAGCTTTTTCCGTTTCGAATTCTTTGCCTATCACAGATTATATGGGGTGTATCAAAAAGGATGGCTCAAACGTACATGATAATAGGAGCAAAAATGTCCCAATAAACACGGGTCCGCAAACAAGCAAGATAATTACGAATGTATGGTTCCAAGGCGCCACTGACATTTGTAAGGTGGCTACTGAATGGAAATTTACTATCTTAAGTTTTGGGATTATATATGTTGGCAACAACATATATATAAACATATTTCTTGGGTCCGCATTGCCCAAGGTCGCTCATTTGATTTTATTTTATTTTATATCACTTTCCATTCAGTAGGAACCTATACACAACCTTGATTAATTCGTGGCTCGTCACTGTAATTGTTGTAATAACCAAACGTAATAATAAAAAAGCAGTTCCTTTCACTTTTTGACATTTTGATTTTTTATAATTAATCCTTTCCTGAGGGCAGGGCTGCATTCCTGTTTTAGAAACTGCCTCATTGCACGACTTCGGAATAATATGTACATTCTTCATTTTTTATACTTTATGTTACTCGGGTCGAATTTGCTGATTGCTAATTTTCTAATTTTCTTTAATACAAATTTATTCAGTTTGATTGGTTTAATTTTGTTTGTGATTATTCTTGACGCTGTGATTGTACGTTAATGGTAATTAAGTACGTTGTAGCAAGTGTGTGACATGAACGATATGAAGTGAGAATGTTTTTACAACAAAATAACATTTCTTGCACGCATTCATTATTTGTGTATGCAGACTGATTGTATAGTAATACTAAGACAGGGCCAACAAGTACAACACAGTACGATACTCTTTTATTGTTCTCGTAAAGTGACTATCAGCCTAACAAGATTTTGCATCTTTTTAATCCTTCTAATATTGCAGTCAGATAGCGTAAGTTTCGACGTGCCCAAACTTGCATTACGTTGCGCACTAATTGGCAAGTTACCCCCCTAGTAGTATTGCAGTCAGATCCATAATTTTAGTAGCCCGATACGATCTTTCATTTTTGTAGACCCCTGTTAGTACTGAAGACAACACACGCACACACACATATTAAGTAGCCCCGTTACACACACATCAACCAGTCCCCTGGCACATTGTAAACATCGTGCTAGTTAGTATACATTCAATTGAAATTTAGACTTTACTATTAGGATTTACATCGCATTTAGTGCCGATTACACATATAGGTTATCTGTTAAAGCAGATGTTCAAAGTATCTTCCTTGCCTCTGGATGAAAACTGTGCTCGTCTCTGCAATGAATTTCGAATTGCTTAGTAACCCACTGGATCATTTCGGAATTCTTGACAAACGTGTACAACTCTCCGCTCCAGGTCTTCAACCGTGTTAACGGGTGTGCTGTACACAAAACACAAAAATCCAAAAGGATTTAGATCGTGTGATCTTGGAAGCCAATGTACAGGTCCGCCTCGACCTATCCATATTTGGCAGTATATGCGCGTTAGATGCGTCTCACAGCAGCAGCAGAATGGCACCCGGAGCTCTACCATGCATATACCTCATACTCTGACGTTGCTGAAGGGGAACATCCTCAAGAAATTCTGGAAAATGACACCGCAGGAAAGCTAACGTAACTCCGTCTATTAAGTTTTGGTGGAGGAATGTGTAGCCCAACGAGTTGATCACGTAGTACCCCTACCCACAACATTCATTGAGAAACTCTCCTGATATGGTGACTCATGAAGTGTACCAGAAATGTGTACCGGATGATCAAAAAGTAAGTATAAATTTGAAAACTTAATAAATAACGGAATAATGTAGATAGAGTGGTAAAAATTGACACACATGCTTGGAATGCCATGGGGTTTTATTAGAACAAATAAAAAAAAAAGTTTAAAAACGTCCGACAGATGGAGCTTCAACTGATCAGAAAAGCAATAATTACCATAACAAATTAAGACAAAGCAAAGATGATGTTTTTTATAGGAAATGCTCAATATGTTCACCATAATTCCTCAACAATAGCTGTAGTCGAGGAATAATGTCGTCAACAGCATTGCAAAGCACGTCCGGAGTTATGGTGAGGCACTATCAGTTCCGATCGGAAGATTCACATGAACGCCAGTCTTTTTTAAACAACTGTATTACAGCACCGCTGCATACACTGCGTACACTGTCACCGAAACATTCAACACCAGATTAATCGAAGGTGAAACTTATGACTAAGAAGGATTTTAGTAGTGAGAGCTTGTCATCTGCTGCGACTCTCATTAATTCTTTTACGCTGTCATATGTGTGTGTGTGTGTGTGTGTGTGTGTGTGTGTGTGTGTGTGTGTGTGTTCTAATAAAACACCATGTCATTCCAAGCATGTGTGTCAATTTTTTACCTCTCTATTTACATTATTCCGCGATTTATTGAGTTTTCATATTTATACTGACTTTTTGATCACCCGATATTATGATAATTAAAATCACCGTCGCGTGTGAATCCTGCTTCGTCTGTACATTCTTAATTATCTTGCAAAACGACTCGTTGGCGGACCCCTGTTTACTGGGACATTTTTGCTTTCATTAAATTTGCTCTATATTCGACTAGTCCCGACTTTCTTCCCCGTCCCCCGTTACTCTCTGTCTCTAATAGTCTAATAGATCTATCTTTGCCCTGTTGCAGGCTGTGTTACGGCCAGTTCACAACGTCAGTTTTATATAATAAATGTTAGTCGTGTTGAATAACTGTAATTTTAATCGTATCCGCGTTCCTCTAAAACTCCCTTACATTACCCCAGCAACGTCTGTAGTAGTAGGGTGCAAATGTAAGTCAAACAGGACTTGTTATTGATAGCTTGTAGAGCACTCAATATTTGCTGCCCCATTATTCATGTTAACGTGTGCACTTTTTCCTGCCTTTGACAGTGCGTCTTGGAAATCTGCAGTTAGTATTTAATTTATACATTAGTGAAACAAATGCTTATATTCCTGCTCCATTTAAGTCTGCTGTGTTGTACGTACAAATTGGTCGGTAGATTCTTCCTAACCAAAATGCACGCTAGTCTTAGAGTTTCTACCAAAACCTTATATTTACCTTGGTTTCACAAGTCTTACCTGACCAAATTGATCTACAACAGGGTGTCGTCTTGTTTGCTGTGATCATATTTCCATATTGTAACTGTTTCTGTCTGAACGTTTAACGCAGGAAACGAAATGACAATCATAGAAAATACGACGTAGTGAAGGACAGCCCCTGAAGAAGACATGTTGAATATGTTCAACAGATGCGTGCCTTCCGCACGGTTTAAGTGTATTACCTAACGTAATGTGCCATCCGTGACTTAGTGTGTGGAGTCAACACAACTTGCATGTGATTACCCTGGGAACTGACGTCTGTGAAGGTCCGCTTGGCCATTCCTAGTGAGAGGCCAGGATGTCGCGGAGTAAGAGCGTACTTACAAGTTTCAACCAACTGAAAGTTTTACCATAAAATAGAACTTGAAGTCTTTCATTCGAATGTAATTATGGATGGTTAATTTTTGGGGAAAAAATTCCTTAACACATATTCATATGACCTTTTACCACACTATTTTTGATGTTTCCATATGTATGAAATTGCATTAATATCTGTGACATACAAATTGCAATATGTAAGAAGTTAGGTGTTGATGTTACTGTTTAGTTTCAACCTCTGCCTACTCCAGCCCTACGCTTGAGTATATAACAGGACATGAGTTTTGCTCAGTTCCAAAATGCTTGTAGATGAGTAGTTTTTAGCTTTTACTATACTGAAGGGCAGTGTTTTAATTTAACTAAAAGGCGGTACTTGGTTTTGAATTGACCCATCTTCCCATTTTTATTACATGTGAGTATCTCACATCTAGAGGGTCTAGTTGCTTAGGTTCTGGTAGTTTTATGCTATTAAAATACATTGATTGCCCTTACTGCTCTAAAGAGGTCGAGTATTTCATGTATTTGAAGATCACCGTAGTACCCATTTTTTAGAGTGACTTAATATTAAACCCTCGTTTCGATATTAATGGACAGTACTTTATTTTCATAACCAGTGGACACATTCTATTACAGTGACACCATTGTACAACACAATTGTTTCTTTTATATGATTTCTCTGTTTTTACTTAAGATATGTTGCTCTTATAGAACAATTATAAACTTGTTTGTTAAATTTCAGTGCAATGGTATGGCTGAACTGTTTAATGTTTTGTATCTATGTAGGGGCCTGAAGATGGTATAATTCATGTACCGAAACTAGTCGCCTAAATAAAATTATAACGTTAACAGCTGTTGGAATATTTTTTGCAAGAACATTCAACTTTCGTTGCGCCACAGAACATTTTTCTGAACAAGATTCCTGGCTTATGTAACTGAGAGCTATAAATTTTATTATTGTTATAATTTTATAACAATAGCGTAGACAAGAAAAATCGAGAACTTAAACAGGTACTGCCAAGCATTTCTACGAAAGTGTTATTAATCCCGTTGCGTTGAGTGCCAACTCTAAGTTTTAATGACGTACAGAATAGTTTCAGAACAACAACGCCATTTAATTTTCAACAGTTTAGGTCACAGCTTCAAGATAATTATCGAAAAATATGGCTAATAACTTTACTAGAACGTAAATAAACATACGAGGTCAGACTCCAATATGTAGCCTATGGAAGCGTTCAGAATTGTCGACCACAGGGTCAGGTAAGATACTTATAGCTTGTGGGGAATTAGCATCTAGGATATTATAATTCGTTAGTGTACTTGTGTAAGGTTTTTGAGTTAATAAAGAGATAGAACTTTTTGTTGAAGTAAAAATAAACCGTATTTTTATACGAAAACAAAACTATTAAATTGTGTCTGGATGTCGGTTTTTTTCCTGTGATCCCGAGATGGCATTTCTGAGATTTCAAGACACTTCGTTTCTCGAGCGAAGCCGGGCTATCGAACTTTGTCTAATCAGCTTCACTGGTGCAACTGTGTGTGTATGTGGAATTAATTATGATGCTTTCCTTTTTGGGAGTGACTTAATTAGTAAATACATAGCGTAGCGACTTTGTGAGCGTCACTTATTGACAGAGTCAACATGGATTCCGAAAGCAACGATCATGTGGAACCCATCTCACTCCGTTGGTCCAAGATGCCCACAAAGCAGCAGAAACAGGATCACAGGTAGATGGCGTGTTCCTTGACTCCCAAAAGGCATTCTGTACGGTTCTGCACAGTCGCCGAATGAACAAAATATGAGCGTATGGAATATCAGACCGACTGTGAGACCGTAGATTTTCTGGTAAACAGAACACATCTAGTCATTCTCAATAGAGAGAGGCCTTCTAACGTGAAAGTAATTTAGGTATGCCTCAAAGGGAGTGTTACAGTCTCTTCACGTTTCACAATATATGTAAACTAATAGGTTGAAGTGTTACATCTGATTTTATAAACAGATAGTTGATAAGTAGAGAGTCGAGGTTGTTGTTCTTGTTGTGATCTTCGGTCCGCAGACTGGTTTGATGCAGCTCTCCACGCTACCCTGTCCTGTACAAGTCTCTTCATCTGAGAACACGTTCGGCAACCTACATTCTTTTGAATCGGCTTACTATATTCGTCCTCTACGATTTTTACCCCACGCGCTTCCTTCTAATGCTAAGTTGACTATTCCTTGATGTCTCAGAATGTGTCCTACCAATATATCCCTTCTCTTAGTCAGGATATGCCAGAAACTCCTTTTCTCCCCAATTCGGTTAAGCACGTGATCTACCCACCTAATCTTCATTATTAGTCTGTAGCACCACACTTCAAAAGCTTCAATAATATTTTTGTGTGAACTCCTTATCGTCCACGTTTCACTACCATACAATGCTACACTCCAGACAAATGCTTTCAGAAAGAACTTTCTAACATTTAAATTAATATTGGATGTTAACAAGTTTCGCTTCTTTATAAACGCTTTTCTCCCTATAGCCATTCTTCATTTTATATCTTCTTTACTTCAGCCATCAGAAGTAATCTTGCTACCCAAATAACAAAATTCATCTACTACTTTTATTGTCTCATTACCTAATCTAATTCCTTCAGCATCGCCTGATTTTCTGACATTACATTCCATTACCTTCGTTATACTCTTGTTAATGTTCATCTTATATCTTCCTTTCAAGACACTGTCCATCCCATTCAACTGCTCTTCCAGATCTTTTGCGTTCTCTGACAAAATTACTATGTCATCAGCAAACCGCAATGTTTTTATTTCTTCTCCCTCCCTCTCCCTTCTCTCTCTCCAAATTTCTCCTTCTATTTCTTCACTGCTTGCTCAATGTACAGATTGAACAACATTGGGGAAAGGCTACAACCCTCTCTTACTCCATTCCCAACCTCTGTATCCCTTTCATGCCCTTCAACTCTAATAACCGCTGTCTGGTTTTTGTATAGGTTGAATATAACTCTTCGTTCCCCATATTTTACCCCTGATATCTTCAGAATTTGGAAGAGTGCATACCAGTCGACATTGTCGAAGCTTTTTCCAGATCTACAAACGCCAAAAACGTAGGTTTGCCGTTCCTTAGCCTATCTTCTAAGATAAGTCGTAATGTGAGTATTGCCTCCCGTGTTCCTACATTTCTCCTAAATCGTAACTGATCTTCCCCGAGGACAGATTCCACAAGTTTTTTCCATTCGTCTATAAATAAATCGTGTTAGTATTTTGCAACCATGACTTATTAAACTGATAGTTCTGTAATTTTCAAACTTGTCTGCACTTGCTTTGTTTGGAATTGGAATTACGATATTTCTTCTTGAATTCGGAGGGAATTTCTCCTGTGTCATACATCTTGCATACCAGGTGGAACAATCTTTTCATGACTAGCTCTCCTAACGAAATCAGCAGTTTAGACTGAATATCATCCACTCCAGGGGTCCTTGTTTCGATTCAAATCCTTCAGTGCTCTGTCAAATTCTTCTCGCAGTATCATATCTCATCTTCCTCCATTTGTTCTTCCGTTTCTAGAATACTGCCCTCAAGTTTATTTCCTTTGTATAGGCCCTCTACACATTCCTTCAAAAATGTCTGTAAATCTATCGGACCAAACTGCGTGGTCATCAGTCCGTACCTTACAAACTACTTAAACTTTGGTAAACTAACCTAAGAACAAACACACACACCCATGCCCCAGGGAGGACTCGAACCTCCACGGCGAGCAACCGCGCGCTCCGCAGCGAGACGCTTTAGAGCGCTCGGCTACTCCAACGCGGCTATATTCCTTCCGCAGCTCAACTTTTCCCTCTTTGCCCAGTACTGGTTTTCCGTCTGAGTTCTTGATATTCATACAGCTGCTTTTCTTGTTTCCAAATATCTCCTTTATCTTCCTGTAGGCGGTATCTATCTTTCCCTTGTTATGCATTCTTCTACGGTTCTACATTTGTCCTGTAGCCACTCCTGATCAGCCAGTCTGCACTTCCTGTCAATCTGATTTTTTAGACACCTGTACTCCCTTTTTCCTGCTTCACTTGCTGAATTTTTATATTTTCTCCCTCTCATCAATTAAGTTCAGTATATACCGTGTTATCCAGGGTTTTCTATTAGGCCTTGTCCTTCTGCCTATATGATTCTCTGCTGCCTTCACTACCCTATCTCTCAGAGCTACCCATTCTTCTTGTACTATATTACATTCCCCCGTTTCAGCCAATCCTTGCCTAATGCTCCCTCTGAAACTCTCAACCACCTCTGGTTTCTACAATTTGTCCAGGTTCCTTCTCCTAACTTTTCTACTTTTCTGCAGTCTCTTAAATTTTAATCTACAGTTCATTACCAGTAACTTACGGTCAGAGTCAATATCTGCCCTTGGATATGTCTTACAGTTTAAAACCTGGTTCCTGAATCTATTCCTTACCATTATAAAGTCAATCTGGTACCTTCCAGTGTCTCCTGGTCTCTTCTACGTAGACAGCCTTCTTTCATGATGTTTGAACCAAGTGTAGGTGATCATTAAATCAGACAAAAACTGCTTTCATCGCTGAAGATCACTTTCAACTTTCAAGTGTCCCTCTGATGGCGCCAGTTGAGCCGTCACGTGTGAGTGCCCGTAATCGTACTGCCAGTAAGTTGTTAGCAACAGTTGGTGTTAGAGTTGTCGGCACAAAAACCCAACTGCAGTAGCTGTATCATCTGCCACTGCTTACCTCACAATACGACGATCATGGCTGACGTACACTGTGTGATAGAAAGTATCTGAAGCTCCCCCCCCCCTGCCCAAAAAAATGCCACGTTTCTCATATTACGTACATTGTGCTGCCACTTGCCAGGCACTCCATATCAGCGACCTCAGTAGTCACTGGACATCGTGACGGAGAAGAATGGGGCGCTCTGTGGAATTCTCGGACTTCTAACGTGGTCATATGATTAGGTGTCACTTGTGTCAGAAATCTGTACGCGAGATTTCCACACAAACATAGCGTGGTCCACCGTTTCTAATGTGATAGTGAAGTGGAAACGTGAAGGAACACTTGGAGGCCGACCATCACACAGGAACTGCATACGGCATTATGACCCACTACAAGTACTATGACAGGCGGGAGATGAGAAAACTTGCATTTCATGGTCGAACAGCTGCCCAAAATCTACACATCACGTAGGTCAATATCAAACGCCGTCTCGCTTGGTTCAAAAAATGTTTCAAACGTTTGTAGAGCTTATGGGACTTAACTACGGGGTCATCATTCCCTAAAGTTACAAACTACTTAGGAACTACCTACTACTAAGGACGGCACAAATATCCATGCCCGAGGGGGTTTCGAACCCCCGACCGTAGTGGTCGTGCAGACCGTGACTGGCGCGCCGCAGTCCCCTCGGCCGCCGCGGCCGACACCCGGTTTGTGTAAGGAGCGTAAACATTGGACGATTGAACAGTGAAAATACGTTGTGTGGAGTGACGAATCACGGTACACAATGTAGTAATCCGATGGCAGGCTGTGGGTGTCGCGAATACCAAAAAATGTTCAAATGGCTTATGGGACTTAACTACGGGGTCATCAGTCCCTAAACTTACAAACTACTTATGAACTACTTACGAACTAGGACGGCACAAATATGCATGCCCGAGGGGGGGATTCGAACCCCCGACCGTAGTGGCCGTGCAGACCGTGACTGAAGCGCCTCAGTCCCCTCGGCCACCGCGGCCGGCTCGCGAATACCCAGTGAACGTCATATGCCAGCGTGTACCAACAGTAAAATTCGGAGGCGGTGGTGTTATCAAGTTAAGGGTGGGGTAACACCATAATGAATTCCAGAATTACCGATGGTAGGCGCCACGAACTCGTGAGTCATTTTCAGCCGGGGTCCGGTTAGTTTTATTCACATAGTGTGTGTGCAGCGTGCACATACGAAATCTCATCTACAGGTGTGACAGTGTTGACGTGGCAATTGTAAACAGAATCGTTACACAACTGACCCAGTACGTCCAACTAGTGTGGAAATTCTCCGAAAGGGCACAGTGTGACCTCTTCCAAACTCGCTTGATTCGTTGTAGTAAGCATGAGTGCGGCGTCGTGGCATGGCGGCTGTTTGCATCATACGTCGATATCACACTGAGCCTAGTGGCTGTAAAAGATTTCCTAATGAAGGATTCACGCAGACTGCGCATGGCAGCTGTGTCACTACACTGTTGGTGGACGACGTCAGTACATCTGCTACTCCCCAGTTGAGATATGAAGTCAACGGTTCAAACCTGACGTCGTGTTTCCAGGTGTACTACTTTTCGGCAGCTTGTTAGTGTTTGAGTGCGTGGAGCGGCGGTGCACCCCTCTGGAGTGGCAGGTGGCGGTGAGTCGTCGTGCCCGCGGACCGGTCCTTGAGTGCGTGGGCAGCAGACGTGCCGGCAGGTTGTTGCCCCGCGGCCGCAGCCCGCCAGCAGCTACACGCCGCGTGACGTAAGCGGCAAGCGCCGCCAGCCTCCATTCAGCGCCACCTCGCGGCCGCCAGTGAGTCACGGGAAAGCGGCCTGCCCTCTGACTGGCCGCGTCTTGCCCAGGGGGGTGTAAGTTTGACTCGCGCGCTTTGCTTCTGTGACGTCACCTGGCAGCGAGCAGCGAGCAGTTGCCGTAGTACCCTTATGAAACGTTCAAGCAGGATGTTGTGTTTTGCGCTCGCTCGTTTCGTGAGTTGTTAACTGTTCGAATAGAAAGTAGCTTTCTTGTATTAGGGATCAATTTTTCCATACATTCTTTCTATGAGTAAGAATACTTCGTGTTGTGCTGTTGCGAAGTGCAATAACAGTGGACGCAAGATGGAAGGAATTTTGTACCATCGGTTTCCAAAAGATGACGAACTTTAGCGTATATGGATCTCTCGCTGTGAAAGACTGGACGAGATAAATGTCAAAAATACCAGAATTTGTTCTGAACATTTTTGTGAAGCCGATTGAAAAAAAATGGATGTATAAAAGTAGTATGCAGTTCAATGTTCAAAGTAATTACATGAGTAAAACAAAATCATTAATGCGAAAATCGGTGGCTATGTTTGCGTTGTAACGAAAGTTTTTTTTATCTAATATATACAAATGAAGGTCTCTGTTTGTCCCTATGCTATGTCTGTCAATGTCATTCAGTCGATTGCGGTATAACTTCGTCATCTTATTGCATGAACTAGCGTCACGGTTATACGCATAGTAAAATTTTGAAATTCGCTCTTAAGGGGGTGAAATCATGAAGATATATAAAACAGAAGCACATTTTCTCTCTGTCTGTCCTTTTCACCTTCTATAACTCGAGAACTACTGAACGTATCGTGATGAGATTTCTTTTTTAAATTGTAGATCTCACAAAGGTCTAAAAAGTCCGGAGAGCATATGTCTAACTTACATGAGTGAAGCATATGCACCATTTTTCTCTCCTAAGGCGCTGGCGCCGGATGGCTTCAGACTACATAAATAGTGATTGTGGGAAATCTATAAAAGACATGTGCTCTCATGAACTTTATTTTAGATCTTTATGAGCTCTAAAATTTAAATGAAACCTCATCACGATACGTTTAGTGCTTCTCGAGTTAAAGACGTTTAAATATTACCCGTGCCAAATCGCGGGGCGGTACGGATTAGCTAGTTGTTAATAATGTTTGAAGCTTTTCTTTTTTAGTCCTTTGTATGTTAGTATACATATATATTAATCACAAGCGTGTTCCACCGCGTAATAGCAATGTTTTCTGTGGAATGAGAAAAGACGGAGAAAATGTGTTCACGGCGGTCTCATAATACAGCGGCTTGCTGCCGAGTGACGTAATACAGCGCTAACCAATGACAGTGAAGAATCCCAAACTGGCATACGTTTTAGTCTACGTACCTTGGCGTGTTGCCACTTGTCAGCGCTGAGAAGGTTTCAATGAAGGGAGGTCGCCATACCTACGCTGAGAACAGACATTGGTTGAAGCCAAGGGCCGTCTTTTTGGGCTCACCTTGATTGTCCGATACCACCAGTCAGCTTTGACCGATTGCGTCATGTATTACGTCATTTTGTCATAGATGTGTTTCTATTTGTTTATTACCGGTCGCTGATTATTTTGTAAATGAGTCAGAGGTAATATTTATTAGAATGCATTTATTTATTTACCTCCGCTTTATGTGGTGAAGAATTACTACAGCGATAGGAAATACCTTAAAAATCTAAAACGACCCGAATTATAAGGGGTGAAGTGCATTTTATGAGTCCGCGAGTGGTGTTTCATGTGTAGACGTTGAAGTTCGTGTGTGTGAGCTTATTAAACATCGTTTTGTGCGCATCACGTCATGGTTTTGTCCCCTTTCTTTCTTTAATTTTACACAGCACATTAATCTGGACATTCCTATGACTGCAGTAAAACATAGATCCGTCTGAATGAGAGTTATTTATTTATTTATTTTTATTATTTTTTTTAATAAACTGAAACATGAAGACTTATGTCGCACTTACAATCACACGCGAGAGCGCGTGAGTAACATTTTTCTAAGCATTTTTTTCTCTAAACAATCTCCGTTCCCTCGACTTCATTTTTAACAAAAGAACATCGCAAAACGTAACTTTACTTTTACACTTCGCTAGTCTCTAGCGCCGTATTTCACCAGTTTCGTAATTGTACTTCATTATTACTAAAGAAAGCTCTCCTGATGCTACATCGTATTCAGGAATTTCAATAAACGAGTCGTTTTCAGGTTGTTTTTGTGTCCTATATTGTCAAAATGTTCAAATGTTTGTATAGCTTATGGGACTTAACTACGGGGTCATCAGTCCCTAAACTTACAAATTACTCATGAACTACTTACGAACTAGGACGGCACAAATATCTATACCCGAGGGGGGATTCGAACCCCCGACCGTAGTGGCCGTGCAGACCGTGACTGGCGCGCCGCAATCCCCTCGGCCACTGCGATCGGCCCTATAATGTCCGGAAGTGCCATTTACATACAGTGAAACGTTATCATTGCAAGTTTTTTCGATGTTTCATTTTTATTTCATGATTGCTATTTCTATTGTTTTTCCATTTAGAATCTTCCCGCCCAAAACCCCTTAATTCTCACGGTAATACCGTTAAATCCTGTACTTACTTTTTTTTCTTTTTTTTTCGCTTACATTTATATTTGTGTTAATGTTTAATTCATTTTGTCATCGACGCCACATTACATTCGTATTGAAATATGATTGTCGGTTACCGTCATGAAGTACCTACGTCATGGGTCAAAGCAAACGGAAAGAAAGAAAGGTTAATGCCTCCAGCTACTGCGTTGGAGGTAGCGTCTTCGGGTCGTCCCCGTGTTTTTGCTTTCTTTAAAAGTCGGTATAGTACGACATTTTCAATTTTATTTTACAGAATATCAACAAACAGCGAACGGTGTGTGTGATTAGTAATAAATATTCAATTTTGCCATAGTAATTTAATCTTGACGTGATTATTACAAAGTCTTACTCACTATCGCCCGTCGTTAGAGCAACCGAAATACAATAATACCAGAAAAAGTTCATTTACATTAAAAAAAAGAAGAGTTCTATCTCATCCGTTAACTTTGATGAGAACCATGCGTGTTTGAATATCTTCGAAAAAGTTGGTGCCCTGAATGGATGCAAAACTAATGAGTCTTACGACAAAATTCAAATGTTTGTTAAGCTTAAGGGACTTAACTGCGGGGTCATCAGCCCTTAGACTTACAAACTACTTATGAAGTACCTTATACTAAAGACGACATAAGCATCCATGCCCGAGGGGGGATTCGAACCCCCGACCGTAGCGGCCATGCAGACTGTGACTGGCATGCCGTAAACCGCTCGGCCACCGCGGCCGGCTTTACGACAAATATCATTCGGATTTTCTAATAACGACGTCAAGATTAAATTATTATGGAAAAATTGAATATTTCATACTAATTTCACACAATGTGCTCTGTTTTTTTATGTGTTGTGGTCTTCAGTCCGGAGACTGGTTTGATGCAGCTCTCCACCCTACTCTATCCTGAGCAAGCCTCTTCATCTCCACATAAGAACGACAACCTACATCTGTCTGAATCTGCTTACTGTATCCATCTCTTGGTCTTCCCCTGCGATTTTTTCCCCACACACTTCCCTCCAACGCTAAATTCACAATTCCTTGATGTCTAAGAATGTGTCCTACCAATCTATCCCTTCTTTTAGTCAAAATAAAATGGAAAATATCGGATTAGTCTGATAAAAAAAAATAAAAAACACGGAGAGGACCCGAACACTGTTCCTCCAGCGTGATAGCTGGAGAACGTAATCGCTGTTTCTGTGTCATTACTCTTTCTTGCTGTTAGATACAGTTTCCTTTTTCGGTTACAAGATATTCTTATTCCTTTAGTAAGCCATGGTTTCTTATCATTATACTTAACTGCTTTCTTGGGGAAACGATTTTCGAATACTCTTACGAATGTATCATGAAATAAGTTGTATTTTAAATTAGCATACACCTCATCCCAGTCTAAATGCTAAATATTTTCCCTGAAATTTCTAATTGTTGAATTGTTAACTGAACGCACAACTTTGGAGGACTGTTTTGAATTACAGAGAGGAACTATGTCATTTACTGTAACTAGATGTGCAGCATGATCGGAAAGACCATTCTCAACAGGATAAGCAATTATGTTTTTCAACTTATCTTGGGCTATAAAAAGTTATCTATCAGTGTGCTGCTGTTCTTTAATACCCGAGTAGGAAAATCAATTACAGATGACAAACTGAAAAAAACGAGTAAGACTTCCAGGTCATTCTTCCTATTACATTCCTTTAGTGAGTTAACATTGAAATCCCCACAAATAATAATTTCTTTTCTCTTACCTGAGAGAGAGCACAACAAGGCATCCAAAGTTTTCATAAATAACTGAAAGTTTCCTGAAGGGGACCTATATACTATTACAATTATAAAAGAAGGACCTTTTTTAGTTTAAGCTCGCAGGCACATGTTTCTATATGTTGCTGTACACAAAACTTTGTGTTTCTAAACTTTTTGCACTGTAATAACTTTTGACACAGATGGCAACTCCTCCTCTCACCTTATTCTCTCTATTCACATGTGCTGCTAGTTTGTAACTGCTTATGTTTACTTTTTCCATATCCGTCACAATGTGATGCTCAGATAGGCATGGTATATCTATTACATTCTCTGATTCTACGTCATCTAAACAAACCAACAGCTCGTCTACTTTGTTCTTTAATCTCCCAATATTTTGGTGAAATATGCTAACATTATTTTTTACTTTACTTTTGTCAGATTCATGTGAGTTTTGAGCATCTTTAGCACATGCCTACCTGAGCTTCCGATTGGACCCTGCTCTTAGCCTAAAAAGAAGTAGATGCATGAATTGCAGTGTCCCCCCCTTAAGGTTTTTGCTATTAACCCAGCCAGTTTACCCTTCCCTTTCCTATTCAGGTGTAGGCCATGCCTTGTGAAGTCCCACATATCTATAGCATCAACAGGAACCAAGACAATGTCTGATAGAGTGGCCGCCCTACGCAACTGATCTAACTCCATATTGACCCTGCTGAGCGGTTCAACTGGGGCTGATCATGTCGCACGAAAGCAGTCCTCAGACCAACATTTGTGTGGGTCGTTGCAGAGGCTGTTTTCACCAGGTCACACTCAATACTGTAGCCCTGATCCCTATCGATACTGTTTCCCACCCCACCCAATACCACAACATGATGTTGTTTAGTGAAATCTTTGCACAGGAAACCTAAATCCTTTACCCTCTTGCTAAGACATGCACTGGGCTTGTAAAAGTTTGTGACCTGGCACCTGGCACCTAATTTTTCCTGCAAAATCTGGCCCACGCCTCTTCCATGGCTGCTACCTACAAACAGAACTTTCTTCCTACTTTCTACTTTTTTTGAAACCTTTGGTTTCCTAATTGAGTTCTGTCGCATCTACTTCCACTGGAGCCTCTTCCTTACTCAACTATGATAGCGGGGCAAATTGCAAAACTGTCAGACACTGTTCTCTTTCTCTGGCCCCTGCTATCACTTCCCACCTCTGGTTACCCTCCTCCCTCCTTAACTTCATCAGTTTTTCCCTCGCTCTATCCAAATCAGCCTGAAGGGCTCTAATATTCCCCTCCTGTTCTGCTATTTTCCTATCTCTTGAGCAAACCCTGCAAAAGAATGAAAGAGTCTCGTTTGTTTTCTCAACTTCCACACCGCTACATCCCCAATGAAACCACCTCTCGCAACAGCTGCATGAAACCCCTAAACTAACTTTCCTACGGCAGCTCACACACTTGGAATTCATGATTGTTTGCAAATTAATTACGAGATTTACTTAATTGATAACGCTAATATATATATATATATATATATATATATATATATATATATATATATTAACCACAAATCTATATATATAAATGTGAATGTCTGTTCAGTGTACGTTTATCACGTCTGAACCACAAGACATAAAGAGCTAAAAACTTCTACAGTTACTAATGTCACCCGGGGAAGGCTTTAGGCACGGTTTTATGGCGATCGGATAGCTATTTATCTATATATATTAATGTGAATATCTCTTCGGTGTACGCTTATCACGTCCGAACGACAAGACGCAGAGACTTAATATTTGTACAGTTACTAATATGTAACTGAGGAAGGTTTTATGAACGGTTTTATAGCGATCTGACAGATATTTAATAATTTGAAAAATATAACGCGAAATGCGGAACAATAATTACTCTTTGAAAATTATATTTACTCTTTGAAAATGGTTTTATTGGTTGCATTCTTGCTTGAGGGTTGATAATTATAAAAGGATGGAGTATATTGGGATGGAAAGTTATCGGTGTATATAAAATTCTACGTGTGTGTGTGTGTGTGTGTGTGTGTGTGTGTGTTAATATTTCGCTCTGCAGCGAAAACTACAGAACGCAAACAAATGGTCTGTGTGTAATTGTTGTCCGAAGTCTCAGATTGTACACCATAGCAGTTCCATGCCGAAAGCTATAAAGGGGTGGAAGATATGGTGGTTGAAAGTCGTCAAATTATAAAAAAAATTCTGACTGAAGGACAGCGATGACGTTTTCGACTCTATAGCAAGGAGGTTACAAACAGCGCAACGTAATGCCACAGACCATATCTTTAGTCTATGCGTGCTACAATGTCTTCAGCTCTTTCTCTGTAAGGATAAGCATACGAATGAGGAAATATAAGAATAAATAAATAAATCAGTAAAAAAGAAATTTCTTTTAATACATCTCTTTAAAAAAATGGATTTGACGTTTGTTTCTAAAGAAGGTTGTTGTTGTTGTGGTCTTCAGTCCAGAGACTGGTTTGATGCAGCTCTCCACCCTACTCTATCCTGAGCAAGCCTTTTCATCTCCTCATAAGAACGACAACCCACATCCACTTGAATCTGCTTACTATACGCGTCTCTTGGTCTCCCTCTGCGATTTTTACCCCACACACTTCCCTCCAACGCTAATTTCACAATTCCTTGATGTCTAAGAATGTGTCCTACCAACCTATCCCTTCTTTTAGTCAAGCTATGCCAGAAATTTCTTTTCTCCCCAATTCGGTTCAGTACCTCCTCATTAGTTACGCGATCCACCCACCTAATCTTCAGCATTCTTCTGTAGCACCACATTTCAAAAGCCTCTATCCTCTTTCTGTCCACACTGCTTATCGTCCATGTTTCACTCCCATACAAGGCAACACTCCATACAAATGCCTTCAGAAAGGACTTCCTTAGGCTTAAATCAATATTCGATGTTAACAAATTTCTCTTTTTCAAAAACGCCTTTCTACCCATTGCCATTCTGCATTTTATATCATCTGTACTGCGACCATCATTTGTTATTTTACTGCCCAAGTAACAAAACTCATCTACCTCCTTTATTGTTTCGTTACCTAATCTAATTCCTTCAGCATCACCTGATTTTCTTACACTGCACTCCATTACCCTAGTTTTACTCTTGTTAATGTTCATTTTATATGCACCTTTCAGCACACTGTCCATTCCGTTCAATTGCTCTTCCAGGTCCTTTGCTGTATCTGACAGAATTACTATGTCGTCGGCAAAACGCAATGTTTTTAATTCTTCACCCTGAACTTTAATTCCTTCTCCAAATTTCTCCTTGCTTTCCTTTATAGCTTGCTCAATGTACAAGTTGAACAACAATGGAGAAAGACTACAACCCTGTCTTACTCCCTTTCCAACCACTGCATCCCTTTCATGCCCTTCAACTCTGACAACGGCTGTCTGATTTTTGTACAAGTTGTAAATAACCTTACGCTCCCTATATTTTACTCCTGCTTGCTTCAGAACTTTAAAGAGTTTATTCCAATCAACATTGTCAAAAGCCTTCTCCAAATCTACAAAAGCTAGAAATGTTGGTTTGTCTTTTCTTGATCTATCTTCTAGGATAAGCCGTAAAGTGAGTATTGCCTCCCGTGTTCCTACATTTCTCCTGAACCCAAACTGATCTTCCCCGAGGTCGGCTGCTACCAGCTTTTCCATCCTTCTGTATATAATTCGTGTTAATATTTTGCAACCATGACTTATTAAACTGATGGTTCTGTAGTTTTCACACCTGTCTGCACCCGCTTTCTTTGGAATGGGGATTATTATATTTTTCTTAAAGTCTGAGGGTATTTCGCCTTAGGCTGTATCTATTTTTCCCCTATTTATACATTCTTCTACATCCTTGCATTTGCCTTCTAGCCATTCCTGCTTAGCCATTTTGCACTTCCTGTCAATCTCATTTCTTAGTCGTCTGTACTCCATTTTGCCTGTTTCATTTACTGCATTTTTATACTTTCTCCTTTCATCGATTAAATTTAGTATCTCCTGTGATATCCAAGGATTCTTTGTAGGTCTTGCCTTCCTACCTATTTTGTCCTCTGCTGCCTTCACTATTTCATCTCTCAATTTTACCCATTCCTCTTCAACTGTTTTATTTTCCCCTGTTTCTGTCAATTGTTGCCTGAGCTCCCTCTGAAATTCTTAAGAACTTCAGGTTCCTTCAATTTATTTAGGTCCCATCTCCTTATTTTCCTACCTTTCTGTAGTTTCTTCAGTTTCAGCCTACAGTTCATAACCAACAAGTTATGGTCAGACTCTATATCTGCCCCTGGGTATGTCTTTCACTTTAAAACCTGGTTCCGAAATCTATGTCTTACCATTATAAAATCTATCTGGTATCTCCCGGTGTCTCCTGGTCTCTTCCACGTATACAACCTTCTTTTGTGATTCTTAAACCAGGTGTTTGTTATAACTAAATTATGTTCCGTGCAAAATTCTACCAGGCGGCTTCCTCTTTCATTCCTTTTGCCCAGACCATATTCACCCACTATCTTCCCTTCCCTTCCTTGTCCTACTACCGAATTCCAGTCTCCCATTACAATTAAGTTTTCCTCTCCCTTAATTGTCTGAATAATTTCCTTTAGCTCCTCATATATTTCTTCGATCTCCTCATCATCGGCAGAGCTAGTTGGCATATAAACCTGTACTACTGTTGTCCGTGTTGGCTTCGTATCTATCTTGACAATGATAATGCGATCGCTGTGCTGGTCATAGTAGTTTACCCGCATTCCTATTTTCTTATTCATTATCAATCCTACTCCTGTGATACCCCCAACTGATTTTGTATTTATAATCCTGTACTCACCTGACCAGAAATCCTGTTCATCCTGCCACCGAACTTCACTAATCCCCACTATATCTAACTTCAACCTATCCATTTCCTTTTTTAAATTTTCTAATTTTCCTACTCGATTAAGGGATCTAACATTCCACGCTCCGACCCGTAGAATGCCAGTATTGTCTTTCCTGATGATCACATCCTCCTGAGTAGTCCCCGCCCGGAGATCCGAATGGGGGACTATTTTACCTCCGGAATATTTTACCCGAGAGGATGCCATCATCATATGTTCATACAGTAGAGCTGCATGTCCTCGGGAAAGATAACGGCTGTAGTTTCCCCTTGCTTTCAGCCGTTCGCAGTAGCTGTGGCAAAGCCACATTAGCTGATGTTACAAGGCCAGTTCAGTCAATCATCCAGACTGTTGCCCCTGTAACTACTGAAAAGGCTGCTGCCCCTCTTCAGGAACCACACGTTTGTCTGGCCTCTCCACAGATACCCCTCCGCTGTGGTTGCACCTACGGTACGGCTATCTGTATCGTTGAGGCACGCAAGCCACCCCACCTCGGCAATGTCTGTGGTTCATGGGAGTGGCTAAAGAAGGTATGTATTTAATTTCATCCTTCAAAATCAGTCTCATAGCACACTACTGAAAGATAGCTTATCTATCATAATCAACCAACTTGCGAGCGAAGCCGCAGGTTTCAGCTAGTATAATTATATATTTGACACTGATATGTATGGAAACTATTAGAAAATGCACTTAAAACTGAGGTGTCACGCTAAATATGCACCCTCGGAAATTAGGCCTTAAACATTAAGTAAACAAAACAAAACCGACTTTTCGCTGTTACTAAAACAATAGGCAAATAAAAGAAAACATTTTGTTGGTGGGCTTTAAGAGTAAGCCATTGAACGTATCTAATTAGTTAAAAACGTTAAATTACAATTTATTGCTACCTAATTCCTTATCTTTTACGAGCGCTCTTCAACAGCTCGTCCGACCTTGCACACGGCTGCCACCACAGTGTTGAGACCTGTTAAACAGCCCAGTCATTGTGAAATGTATTAGTTGGGTTACAAAAAACCCTTATGTATATTTCATCACTAAAAATTTGAAAGAGTCTTTATTTAGTGGTGTGAATTGATGAATACATAGATGCAAGTCTCCTTCTTCATCATTTGGTTGATACCTTCTGTGGCGACAGTCTGAGCCTAATCAAGAAGAAGCTGCTTTGAGAGGAACAGTTTTACTGGGCATCTATTCCATAATTATATTTCATTTAATGGAAGCGCAACTGACATAACAAAGACGATCTTGTGGTGGTTCACATAAAATTTACACTGTTACACCACACACACTGCGGTACGAGGTATGCGCAATGCGCTGCGGCGGACGGGGAAAACACACGCAAATGCGTTGAGCTCCATTTGTTTGTCCTCGGAGAGTTTTAATGAAATTGTCGGTCACGGTGGCGGTCCTCTTGTCGCCACTGATTGGCATCGATCAGCTTCGTGTGTCCGTCTAATAAAGCGTGTCATGGTTTAAAGAAACTAATAAATAAATAAAACGGTCGGAGTCCTTCAAGATTAATACCGGAGTGAGACAGGGAGATGGACAATCCTCTATGCTCTTCAACTGTGTACTCGACAAAGTAATCAGGGAGTGGCGACAAGGAATGAAAGGAGAGGACGGGATACGACTGGGGTGCAAGAAAAAAGGAATACGAGTAGATTGCCTTGCATTCGCGGATGATACTGTTTTACTGTCAGAATCATTAGAAGAGGCAGTGAACCAAACCAAAGAACTACAGAGACAAGCAGCTAAAACAGGCCTACAGATCTCTATCGAGAAGACAAAAGATATGACAAACACCACGGAAGCTCCTGGATGGATGACAATAGACAGAGGGAAAATTCAGAAGGTGGGAGAATTCAAATACCTAGGAGAATGGATAGACTCTGGACTGGCAGAAAAGGATGCAATGGAAGCACGAATAAACAAAACTAATTTAGCATATAAACTGACAATGAACATCTATAATAAGAAGAATATTTCTATCAATGCAAAACTGAAACATTACCAGACAGTGATCCGCCCTGAAGCTTTATATGCAGCAGAAACACTCAACCTAATAAGAACTGGAGTGATCAAGAGGCTAGAACTGGTGGAACGGAAGATTCTCAGGAAAATATTAGAACCTCGAAGAACAGAAGACGGTCAGTTTAGAAATCGATCCAACCAGGAACTTTATTCCAAAATAGAAAAAAATATCCAATATCATAAAGAAAAGAAGGTGGGGGTTGTTTGGACAAATTTGCAGAATGGACCAGGGGAAGTTGACACAGCAAATTTCACAATTCTTGTAGTACAAGAAAAGCAAAATACGGTGGATCCAAGAAGTACAAAGGGATCTGGAAGAAATGGGAATACGGGTTCAAGAAATACACAACAGGGTCATTTTTAATTAAAAAATTCAGGCATTTGCAGGATTTGAGGACAAAACTAGACCGAGAACGAAATCATCGTGGACAGAAGAGCGAAGAAAGATGCAAAGTATGAGAACGAAAGAATACTGGAAGAGGAGGAAGAACGGAAGAAAGGAAGCTGATGTGAATGAACGTGGTCCAAATATGGCCGAAACGAAAGAAGAAGAAGAAATAATTTTCAACTTGCTTTTAGTGTAGGATTAGTCGTTGTGTACTTATAACTGCAAATATTTGAAGACGTGACTCAAAACAGTGTACCTAACAACACAATAAAAGTGTGTTTTGTCATTCGGGGGCTTTAAAATATAGCTTTTAAAAGTCAGATTAGGTAGCGCCAGGACACCTGTACTCCCCTAGATCAGGGGCAAAGTGGTGCGCCACGCCCCGCGATAATGAGATACCAGACCACTCTCCTGAGGTGGAAGACTATATGGCCACGCGTCGTTCACTTGCGTCCCAACTACAACAGGAGTGAAACGAATATCTTAGCATCTAGTACGTCAGCAAAATAATTCATTGCCGACGAGTAACGTTTATAATTTAGTAAATATTGAAAAACCGCGATAAATGATTTCTTTATAAACATTTGTAAACTGTCAACATCACATACAACAATATATTCTACTACTGTATTCAGTGTTGGCTACGATAATGCGATCACTGTTGGTCATAGTAACTTACCCGCACTCCTCTTATTCATTACCAGACCTACTCCTAAATTGCAACCAACTAATTTTGTATTTATAATCTTGTACTCACCTGACCATAAATCCTGTTCATCCTGCCACCGAACTTCACTAATCCCTGCTATATCTAATTTAACCTATCCCATTCCCTTTTCTTACCTACCCGATTAAGGGATAGAACATTTCACGCTCCGCGTAGATTTTCAGTACTGTCTTCCCTGATCCCCACATCCTCCTGAGTAGTTTCCCACCTGGAGATCTGAATGGGACACTATCTTACCTCCTAAATATTTCACCCAACAAGACGCCGTCATCAAATATTCATACAGTAGAGCTGTATCTCCTCGGGAAAAGTAACCACTGTAGTTTCGGCTTGCTTTCAGTCGTTCGCAGTAACTGCATGGAAAAGCCATGTTAGCTGATGTTACAAGACCGGATCAATCATCCCGACTGTTGCCCCTGTAACTACTGAAAAGGTTGCTGCCGTTATTCAGAAACCATACGTTTGTCTGGTCTCTCTCAGATACTACGACAATGTCTGTGGTTCATGAGGATGAAATAATGAGGCATATAGTATAATACTGAAGTATTGTTCTGCTTCTGGTAGCCCAGTACTTAACCATAATTGTAAGTTTTCCTTGCAGAATAGCCAGTTTTCTGGCAGACTGAAGTATTCAGTAGGAAAAGCAGTTTATAAAAAGGAGAAAGGGATAATGTAGACAACTTTAGACCTAATTCTGCGCCACCAGTTTTTGCTGAAGTTATTGAAAGGACTGTTTATTCAAGGTTAATTCCTCATTTCAGTTCCTATCATTTACTGTCAAATCTTCAGTTTTATTTCAGAAGTGTTCAACGGAATATGTTATATTCTCTTTTTTCTCTCAGACACTTGGTGGATTAAATAATAATAAAAAATAAAATAAAGAAAACTGTGAACGCTAGGCATATTCTTTGATTTAACAAAATCATTGTATCGTGTTGGTCACAGGGTATTGTTGCAGAAGTTGGAATATTATGGACAATTGGGTCAACTCTTTAGTAACAGACAGCAGAAGGTGAATTTCTGCAGTGTCGAAAATGGCTGGCTGTAAAATGCACTCACAATGGGGCACAGTGAAGTGGGAAGGCGTGGGGGTCCCAGGGCTCTATACTGGGGCCACTGTTGTTTGTCATTTGATATGTAAATGATATTCCTTATGGCATAAAACGAAATTCAAAGATATTTCTGTTTGCTGATGACACTGATAGTGAAGAATGTTGTTGACAATATTGATGCAATATCAAATAATGCAGTTAAAGAACTAAGTTCATGACTTGTAGAAAATAAATTGATGCTAAATCACAGTAAGACTCAGTTTTTACAGTTTCTAATATACAGTTCAACAATAACTGACATTTCAATTACACAGAATGGGCATATGGTAAGTGAGCCTGAAAGTTCAAATTTCTGGGCATTCAGATAGTAAGTTCTCATAGAAAGCTCACATTCAGGACCTTGTTCAAAACCTAAACGGTGTGTTGTTTACCATTCCAACGGCTTCTGAAATAAGTGATAGTTCAACACGAAAATTTTGTCTAACTTTGCTTATTTTCATTTACTTATGTCGTACGGAGTTATTTTTTGCGGTGACTTCTGCGTAGCACAAAGGATATGTATTGTATGGAAACGGGCGTGTCAAGCAATGTTTGTGGTAAGCCTACGTACATCTTGTCGAGCCCTGTTTAGTATCCTGGAAATTCTGACATCGGCCTCTCAATACATATTATCTTTAATGTCGTTTGTTGTTCATAATATTTGGCTATTCTGAAGAGATAACAGCTGTCACTCAGTCAATACTAAACAGAAATCGAATATACATTTGCATCACACCTCTCTGACCCTTGTGCAAATATCTGTGCAATATTCTGCCATATCCATTTTTAATAAACCACCATAAGAATTCAAAATGCTTAGTATTAACCCTCGGACTTTCAAACCTAAACTGAAAAGTTGCCTCATAACTCACGTTTTCTATTCTGTCGAGAAAATACTGGAAATTTCTGTGTTATAGGTTCTTTTTACTTAGGCTAGGATTGCTATTAGTTTCCCTTTATCTCTTACTACATCTTTGTTAGAATTTCATGTGCTGTCTCATTTCATGACCATATAGACAGGCACCTCAAGTTAGTCTTGCAGGACATGGTAAATATAAATAAATGAATAGCTTTCTTGATATTCAAGCAGCTGCTTTCCTTGTTGTCAAACGTGTCTTTTATTTTTCTGTAGGTGGTATCTATCTTTTCCTAGTTGAACATTCTCCTATGGCCTTGCATTTTTCTTCTAGCCAGTCTGCACTTCCTATCAATCTCATTTATCAGCCGTTTGTACTACCTTTTTCTTGCTTCACTTGCTGCATTTTTATATTTTCTCCTTTCAGTATCTCCTGTGTTTTCCAGGGATTTCTATTACGCCTTGTCCTTCTGCCTATATGATCCTCTGCTGCTTTCACTACTCCATTTCTCAGAGCTGCCCATTCTTCTTCTTCTTCTTCTGTAGTACTTTCCCCCATTTCGATCAATCCTTACCTAATGCTCCCTCTGAAACTCTCAACCACCTCTGGTTCCTTCATTTTATCCAGGTTCCATCTCCTTACTTTTCGACCTTTTTCCAACTTCTTAAGTTTTAATCTACAGTTCATAACCAGTAAATTATGGTCATCTATCTGCCCCTGGATGTGTCTTACAGTTTCAAACCTGGTTCAGAAATCTGTCTTACCATTAATAAATCTGACTGGTATCTTCCGGTGTCTCGTGGTCGCTTCCGTCTTTTCAACTAAATTTGCAATATCGGCAATTGACTGGTTATCTTTTTTTATGGTGATTAATCTAAATTCTGTACGTCACTCGAAATTTTGCAAAAGCATACTTTCATGTAAAATCACTGGATTAAGATTAGCATTTTATCACGCCTCTTTCCAGTTTAACACCTGTAGTTATTGTAATGTCGATATGAACATCGCTTGGTTTTAATAGATTTGTTTGTGCATTTCGTTTAGGAGTAGACCTCGTAAATTTACCGTCGCTCACATCAGTGTCACTTTCTTTAATAACTGTTTGTTCCCCTGTTATTTACTTAAAATTTTCCGCTGGTAATCTTTCTGCCTCTGTTATATATGTTGAGTCATCAAGCCCTGATTCTTTTATAATGTCGTTTTCACTTGTTGGTATCAGCGATAGACCTTCCATTTTCGGTTTTGTCGTTTCACTAATAAACGGGTGAGTTGTCCTTGATATTCCATGGTCCATTAAATTACTGCTGCGCCATGTCCTACCGCCATTTAGTTCAGTTTTTTCGCCACTTAAAAAACTTCTTGAACCACCAAGACCTACTATCTTGATTCGTTTTGAAAATTGGTTTCTGGTCTCTTATAAAATATCAGGTATAAATACATGCACTTCTTGTTCACGGTACCACGTCTTATGCGCCTACAGTCTTTTGGCACTTTTCTCTTCCAGTTCTTTATTTCTTCCAAAATTCCCATTTACGTCCACAATACAATGCGAAGATTTGCGAGAATTGCTCGAGGAAAAACGTATTCCAGAAGGTTCCACAAAACATAAAAATATAAAATAAAGGCTCTGTACTTAGCTTTCGTCGTCTGGCCAGTGTAGTCTGGTGATGTTTCGTTGAGTAGGTAGCTAAATCCTAAAATATATAAAAATTGAGGTGTAGTGCCTAAATTTCACTCTGAAACCAAAAATACACATCGCAAACGAATAGTGTTTGTTTGTGGTAGTAGGTATCAGACTTCCATTGTGCACTATGGTGGTAGATGGTTGATAACGATAAGTGGGTGGAAGATATGTGAGTTGAAAGTTACCGACGTATATAAAATTCTACGTGTGTCAACATTTTGCTCTTCAGCAAAAACTACACAATGGAGACGAACGATCTCTCTGTGTTGTTGTGTTGTATTATAACGTCTCCCGTAGTACACCAAAGCAGTTACGTGTCAATAGCTATAAGATGGTGGAAGATATAGTGGTTGAAAGTCGTCAGCTCGGACTGAAGACCAGCGATGACTTTTGACACTGTAATATCAAAGAGGTTACATATAGCGAAACGTGATGCACATTGTTCAGTTGCTTTTCTGCAACAAGCGTACGAATAAAGAAAAATAAGTGCATATTGCAGTTTGAAAAGTAAAACTACCAAGAAAGATGCCAAATCGGAAGAAAGAAATTTCGCGTTCTCGATCCGTTTCTAAAGGACAGAAAACGACGGTGAGGAAGTGAATCTACAGACGATGAAACTTGAAATCTGTAGACATTGTTTATCTTATACTGTAGGCATCAGCAATTTTTCGATATTCCCATCCCTAATAGAGTGAAATAGGGGACGAACGGTTTTTTGAAAATACGTTGCTATTCAGGCAATAAGAATAATAATTAATTTCAATACACCCAATAATTAACATCTAGTTCGCTGTAGATAAGGCCTAATACCGTGGGTACGGTTGAGGAAGCAAAGGACTAGTCCATCAGTTGTAAACATATCATGATTTTTGTTTGTGATCATAGAAATACAATATTATCCAACGAACAATGTTGTGTACATCAACTTTATGTACCTATTTGAAATGCCTGTATACCTATTTGCCGACGAACTCCCATTTGGTGCATCTACGTTATTTCCTGTAGTGATGCCCGCAGCGAACGGCAAGCATTGCTACGATGCATATGGTTCCTATGCGCATGTTCCTTCGTGATAGTTGAAGTATGCACATCGCTAGTATCGTTCTACGAGTGGAAAGACCCACAGAAAAACGTGCTGCAATTGTAGCACTTAGCCAAGCAGGTTTATCTATAAGCCAATTGCGAAACAGTGTAGTGTGTCTATACGGGGAGTGCAATACACCCTTCACCGCCAAAAGACAACAGGTAGAAATATGAACATACGACGACCAGGACGACCTCGTAAAACAACTACAGGTTTTTGATAAATGTGCCATAATTACCAGTAAGAGAAATAGATTCAAAACAGCGCCCTAAGTTCAGAATTAATGAAATAAATCGCAATTTGCGATCAATTATCACTGTACTAGGTTTGGATTGAATACCAAAGGGCGGCGAATGAAAATTTGTGTCCGGCCGAGATTCGAACCCGGGATTTCCTGCCTACTAGGCAAACGCGTTGACCACTCGAGGACAGTGTCACCAGCCTGACTGCAGAGGACTCTTCCGTGTAAGTGATCGCAAATTGCGATTTATTTCATTAAAATGAACGCTGTAACATCGTCAAAAATAAATAATTCATGCATAATTGATAGAAATGAACACGACAACAATATGTGTTGCAACAGTAAAAAGGAGACTGATTTAAGCCGGCATGAAAGGTTGTTTCATAGCAAGGAAATCCCTCCTAAGGTCCATAAATAAACGGAAGAGACTTGAATGGGCTAGAATACTTCGTAGCCGGCCGCGGTGGCCGAGGGGACTGAGGCGCTTCAGTCACGGTCTGCACGACCACTACGGTCGGGGGTTTGATATTTGTGCCGTCCTTAGTTGTAGGTAGTTCATAAGTAGTTTGTAAGTTTAGGGACTGATGACCCGGTAGTTAAGTCCCTTAAGCTTAACAAACATTTGAATTTGAATACTTCGTAATTGAACGTAGGAAGAGTAGACGAAGGTGTAATTCACCGATGAATCGAAGTTCGAGGTTTTTTGAAACAGAAGGAGAATGATACGTTGCAAAAAGGCTAAAACCAAGATCGCTGGTATACAATTTTGACGACCAGTTTCGGTGGTCTCTGCCATCATCATCTGATCAAAAATGTTTTACAAGCCGTCATCTTGTAATGTCAACAGGTGTTGTATAAAGTAATTTGAATTGCATAGATGCACTATGTCATTAGTATCCTGCTGTCATTTATATATAAACTTTTACTACAATGACATAGTGCATCTATGCACTTCAAATTATATAATACTTGATCGCCTCCTCACAATATAAACAAAGTCAGAAGGAGAATATTTGTTTGCCGATTTGTAGGGGTAAGGGTAGCCCAGCAGTGTGTTCTACCTACAGTTACACACAGTTAACACAGATTCTGTTACGGTTTGGGTATGTTTTGCTGGAGATAGAGTTGGAGACATTTTGAAAATTGAAACATGTAGGGATCAGAAGCAGTACTTCATACACTTCACTATCATGCAATACCACGTGGATTGTGCTTAATACGGAAAGGGTTCGTCTTACAATAGTGTAATGACCCAATACATCGGTCGGCATATTATACGAAATATATTTCATCAAAGTAAAAACCGAAAGTACTTAAAGATATCGTAAGGCCGTCTCATAGAGCCGATTGTAATCCCATTGAAATGGTCTACTATGAAGTGCACGTATCAGAGAAGTTAATATATCTACCAAGGAACATCTCTGGAATATTGTTCACGATCTATGGAACAATATAGATTCACTATACCAACAAAAACTGATTAACCGCATTCTCGAGTTTGTGTGGCGGTCATTAAATCCAAAGGTGAATACTTTGATGAAAGTAAAATACACTACTGGCCATCAAAATTACTACACCAAGAAGAAATGCAGATGATAAACGGGTATTCATTGGACAAATATATTATACTAGAACTGACATGTGATTACATTTTCACGCAATTTGGGTGCATAGATCCTGAGAAATCAGTACCAAGAACAACTACCTCTGGCCGTAATAACGGTCTTGATACGCCTGGACATTGATTCATACAGAGCTTGGATGGCGTTTACAGGTACAGATGCCCATGCAGCTTCAACACGATACCACAGTTCATCAAGAGTAGTGACTGGCGTATTGTGACGAGACAGTTGCTCGGCCACCATTGACCAGACGTTTTCAATTGGTGAGAGATCTGGAGAATGTGCTGGCCAAGGCAGCAGTCGAACATTTTCCGTATCCAGAAAGGACCGTACAGGACCTGCAACATGCGGTCGTTCATTATCCTGCTGAAATGTAAGGTTTCGCAGGGATCGAATGAAGGGTAGAGACACGGATCGTAACACATCTGAAATGTAATGGCTACTGTTCAAAGTGCCGTTGATGCAAACAAGAGGTGACCGAGACGTGTAACCAATGGCACCCCATACAATCACGCCAGTATGGCGACGACGAATACACGCTTCCAATGTGCGTTCACCGCGCTGTCGCCTAACACGAATGCGACCATCATGATGCTGTAAACGTTCCGTATTGTCCTCCTGAAGCCACCGATTCCATATTCTGCTAACAGCCGTTGGCTCGCGAGCAGCAATGTCGCGATACGATAAACCGCAATCGCGAAAGCTACAATCCGACCTTTATCTAAGTCGGAAATGTGATGGTACGCACTTCTCCTTCTTACACGAGGCATCACAACAACATTTCACCAGGAAACGCCGATGAAGTACTGTTTGCGTATGAGAAGTCGGTTGGAAACTTTCCCCATGTCAGCACGTTGTAGGTGTCGCCACCGGCGCCAACCTTGTGTGAATGCTCTGAAAAGCTAATCATTTGCATATCACAGCATCTTCTTCCTGTCGGATAAATTTCGCCTCTGTACCACGTCGTCTTCGTGATGTAGCAATTTTAATGGCTAGAAATGTATAATTATTGTGATTTTATTATATTTGTGTAAGTTAATGTAATTATATCTACGAGAAATAACGTTTGATTTGTGTTGTAAATCTCAAATACCACGGTGTATTGAAATGAATGACCGGTAGTGTAAATACTGGAGGTTATCAACTTCCGTTCTGCGTGGCGATCAGATGTCATGGTGCAAATGAACACAAAACAAATGTTCACATTTAAATAGTTCATTTGCAGTAACACACTCGAACCGCGCAGCTGCAGGGCCACAATTGATACATTGATCATACTGTCAGTAGTCGTAATCAACATATCCAAGTAAAACAGTCGTTCTTTCGCTCAGTTTTTTGTATAAAGAAAGAAACGATGTTTTTCTCTGCTATTATATTATCCATGACACACGAGTACAGCCTCTGACTAGCACAGATATAACTTACTGTAAATATAAACCATCAACAGAGTAAACAGTGTCTATATCTGTCAAATAAAAAAATTAACGAGATAAATCCTGACTATACCATTTTGTCTCAAAAAGGCACTAACTCTAATATGCTTTATGGACGTCAATTCAACTTCACGTAAGTGAATTTCTAATGAAATTTTATTAAGTATTTTATACAAAATTGTATATTGTAAAAATAGGTAATTATTTTATTATACATCACCAGGTCCACTTGACAATGGCATAAGCCGAAACAAGCTTGTAGTGGAGTAAATTTGCACAAGCTGAATAAATATTGTTAGCAGCAAACGTGGATTTCTATATTACGATAATGTCATATTTTGACCTTGTATATGCTGCGGGCCCAGTAGAAAAGAAACTATTGATATTGTCATCAAAAGAAGAAAAGGGGGAAATTCTACATTACCTGCGTCTGAAAATTAAAATGTTGAAACTCATAGAAAGCCTAAGATATAACTTTGAGGTGGATTTGTAACACCGCCAACTTCGGAGTGAGTTCTGTAGTAACGAGCACGGCTTAGTATTCGGCGAGTGCTTCTGCTTAAAAAGTTAAGATCGTAGGATATCACGTGACTTACACATAAATGCTCATTTTATTTAAATAGAAGCACACTCGTCGCCAGTCCTTATTTAGTGTGTCCGTAGTACACAAAGCTAAAAAGGCTTTGCTCGGATGTCGAGGAGTGCTTTCGGACATGCCACGACCACGACTCACTGTTCAAACTAGCAGTTTTGGAAGTGCTTCTAGTAACTGTATCGAAAATCAGCAACGAAATCCTAAATCAACTGGTCGGAAAGCCAACAATGTGAGCTACCACCACTAGCAATGTCTGTTAATTTTAAAGATAAACCTACCCTCATTAATTCCAGCACTTCAGGTGTCATCTGTTTCACAATACGTAATTTCAGGTACAACGCTACATTTTTTGAACTTGGGGTGATAAATATCAAAGAAATACCAAGAACGCTATGGGGTTCACAGATCTCCACGGTTAGCAGTGGGGGATATTGGTAATACCATAGGAATGTACAGTGTCATTTTTAAAGTAAGAACCGATTTGTAATGAAATAAGAGAATCTTTATTTATGAACGTAAATTGTGTTACACACTATAATTTGTACATTTTTTCACAATATTTACGTCATGGAGATTTAAACATTTTTCAAGTCATGAGACCAGTATTTGGATCCCAGCATCAAAGAATTCTGCCGCCTGACCGTCACATTTTCTTTGTAGTGCAGTTGATAACAATGTGATAAACCACTGATCTTGAAACTTTGGAAATTTCTGATGCAGCTCGTCAACGATGACGCGCTTGTTTTGATCTGTACGGCCTGCTCTCACGAATGAAGACTTGACACAAGAAGTTAATGAGGTAATTCGTCAAAACAGGTGCATCAATAAACTTCCACAAGTTTCAAGCTCGTTAGTTTATCACGTCGTTACTGACAAACTTCGCTACAAAAAATGTATATTGTAGTACGTGATGCAATTTACGTTCATAGTTTCCCTGACTCCATTACAAATCGGTTCTTACTTTAAAACTGATATTGGTATTAGAGTGTTAATGGACTCTGTTTCAGATACCTCTGGCACACTCGTATTCCTGTATTCTACGAATCAGAGTGCTTTTGTGATCTCCCGCGTCGGAGGTTCGAATCCTCTCTCGGGCATGATGTGTTTGTTGTCCTTAGGTTAATTTAACTTGGTTTAAGTAGTTTGTAAGCTACGGACTAACAACCACGCCGTTGAGTCTGATAGACTTACAAACTTTTGAACATTTGCTTTTGTGATTAATCGCCGTCCGAAAATAATCTACAGGGAGTTCCTAAAATGTGCGTAGCTGCACCTATCAAAGCGTAGTCTGGATGATAAAACTAACAGCAAACTATATAACATATAGGGCTCTTAACTGTTCAGATTTCATCGTTGGACGAGTGCCATTGAGTAGTATTTAAAATAAGGCTGATTAAAATAGCTACACCTACTAAGAGTTTTACATATACAGGGTGTTACGAAAAAGTACGGCCAAACTTTCAGGACACATTCCTCACAAACAAGGAAAGATAATATGTCATATGGACATGTGTCCGGAAACGCTTAATTTCCATGTTAGAGCTCATTTTATTACTTCTCTTCAAATCACATTAATCATGGAATGGAAACACACAGCAACAGCACGTACCAGCGTGACTTCAAACACTTTGTTGCAGGAAATGTTCAAAATGTCCTCCATTAGCGAGGATACATGCATCCACCCTCCGTCGCATGGAATCACTAATGCGCTGATGCAGCCCTGGAGAATAGCGTATTGTATCACAGTCGTCTACAATACGAGCACGAAAAGTCTCTACTTTTGGTACCGGGGTTCCATAGACAAGAGCTTTCAAAGGCCCCCATAAATGAAAGTCAAGAGGGTTGCGGTCAGGAGAGCGTGGAGGTCACGGAATTAGTCCGCCTCTACCAATCCATCAGTCACCGAATCTGTTGTTGAGAGGCGTACGAACACGTCGACTGATATGTGCAGGAGCTCCACCGTGCATGAACCACATGTTGTGTCATACTTGTAAAGGCATATGTTCTAGCAGCACAGGTAGAGTATCCCGTATGAAATCATGATAACGTGGTCCAGTGAGCGTAGGTGGAAGAACATGAGGCCCAATCAAGACATTACCAACATTACCTTCCTTCAATTGGGCCAACTGGCGGTGAATGGAGGAAGTATAGTACATACTAACGAAACAATTGGGTATTTTGACAATTGTCTGCAGGAATTATTTCAATTTACATTTAAAGAGAAATACTAAAATGAGCCCTAACATGGAAATTAAGCATTTCCGGACACATGTCCACATAACATATTTTCTTTCTTTGTGTGTGAGGAATGCTTCCTGAAAGTTTGGCCGTACCTTTTTGTAAAATCCTCTATACAAGAGGTGTTCAAATGAAAAGTTACGAAATGCCACTGCAGGTATAATTGAAGTCTTTGTTCAAAAGTAATCACCAGAGGCCTGAGCACATCTATCCCACTGTATAACGAGTCAAAGGATTCCCTGCTCCCAGAATTCCAGTGGCTGTGACATGAGTCAGTCCTCTACTGTGTCTGCCGAATTCCCCACAAACGTTTAAGGAACAAAGTAAGAGCACATGGTCTATCAGACCAATTGTGTGATTGCATTGAGGAATTCCTAGATAACAGAAAGCAGCAGGTCATTCTCAATGGAGAGAAGTCTTCCGAAGTAGGAGTTAGGTGTGCCACAGGGGAGTGTCGTGGGTCCGTTGCTGTTCACGATATATATAAATGACCTTGCGGATAACATCGGAAGTTCACTGAGGCTTTTTGCGGATGATACTGTAGTATATGGAGAGGTTGTAACAATGGAAAATTGTATTGAGATGCAGGAGGATCTGCATCGATTTGACGCATGGAGCAGGGAATAGCAATTAAAGCTCAATGTAGACAAGAGTAATGTGCTGCGAATACACAGAAAGATAGATCCTTTATCATTTAGCTACACTATAGTAGGTCAGCAACTGGAAGCAGTTAATTGCATAAATTATCTGGGAGTAGTCATTATGAAGGATTTAAAATGGAACGACCATATAAAATCAATCATCGGTAAAGTAGATTGCAGACTTAGATTCATTGGGAGAATTCTAAGGAAATGCAGTCCGAAGACAAAGAAAGTAGGTTACAGTACACTTGTTCGCCCACAGCTTGAATACTGCTCACCGGTGTGGGATCCGTACCAGGTGGGATTGATAGAGGAAGTGGAGAAGATCCAACGGAGAGCAGCGCGCTTCGTTACAGGATCATTTGGTAATCGTGAAAGCGTTACGGAGATGATCGCTAAACTTCAGTGGAAGACTCTGCAGAGAGACGCTCTGTCGCTCGGTACGGGCTTTTGTCGAAGTTCCGAGAACTTACCTTTACTGAGGAGTCTAGCAGTATATTGCTCCCTTTTATGTATATCTCGCGAAGAGATCGTGAGGATAAAATCAGAGAGATTAGAGCCCACACAGAGGCATACCGACAATCCTTTTTTCAAATGTTCAAATGTTTGTTAAGCTTATGGGACTTAACTACGGGGTCATCAGTCCCTAAACTTACAAACTACTTATGAACTACTTACGAACTAGGACGGCACAAATATCCATGTCCGAGGGGGGATTCGAACCCCCGACCGTAGTGGCCGTGCAGACCGTGACTGAAGCTCCTCAGTCTCCTCGGAATCCTTTTTTTCCCGCGAACAAAACGTGACTAGAATAGAAGGGAAAATCGATAGTGGTACTCAAGGTACCCTCCTCCACACACCGTCGGGTGGCTTGCGGAGTATGGTTGTAGATGTAAATGTAGAAGCGCTTCTCTTTGAGGGTGGTTTTTTTAAATTATTTTTTATTAGCGTACCAAACAGATGGAAGTCACAGGGCGACATGTCCGGGCTGTATGGCGGCTGTTCAAGCTGTTCCCACTTGAACTTGCCCAGTATACTTTGTGTGGCCCTGGAGACGAGTGCACGCCTGTTATCATGGAGTAGAATCACTCCCTCCGTGAGCATTTCAGACTATTTGCTCTTGATGGACTTCGTAAGTTACGGAGAGTCTCACAGTACACGTCAATGTTAATGGTTTTTCCATGCTATAACACTTCGATGAGTATCGGACCTCGGACGTCGAAAAAGACGCTAAGGGCTAAGGGCGAGGTTTATAGGGGAAGGTTGAAACGTGTTCATAATGTATATTGCTGAATTTGTAAGAAAAGTCTAATATTGTGCCTTCTGTTTTGTGTCGAGTAACTTGCTTGCAAGAAAATGCATAATATTGCTTCCACTGCGTGTATCAATATGTGTACATAAATCCGTGAAGTTTTATCTTTGGCAAAGATTATGTATCGCGTAGCATTGTAGCTCGTGCAGAGAGTGGGACTTGTGGTTCAGCTCGCTTAGAGAGCAGTTGTGTATGTGGCTCCGATGTAGAACAGAGGCTGCTGTGCCAGCAAGTTGATTTGATTGTATTTGGAATATATTGTATTTCTCTGGAATTAAGGTAATAGCATTTCGTGTAATTATGAAAAGCTTGTATCATTTAGGTAATGTAATGGTGATTATTAATAATAAGTAACAAAGTTGACCTTTCTTTCCTGTTTCATTTACGTAGTTATAAGATTAGCCTACTTCCTTTATTTGGTAATTAGTTATTTGTGGATTTAAAGTGCAGTATTGATTTTGGTAATCTTGTTGAACAGATTTCTTTATGGGTACCGTAGTAAATGATCGTTATGCAACACTGCAGTTAATTGAGTATGATACTGAGTTTTGATAATCAGGTACTGATCTGCATAAAATTCTCGTAGTCGAACATTAAGAAAGTGGTTTGTGTTTTTAATATCTTCCTCGCAGTAAAATTTGTTTAGTATAGTCAGTCACTACGTTTACATGCAATACATCTTCCGGAAGACGAAAACCGATTTTCGTGTACCGTTTTTCGCTGTCGTGTTTACATGGCATAGCCTGAATCGGATTTCCTATCCCACTTAACATGGCGGCTGAAAAACAGCTGATTCAGTTCCTGATTTAGTCCGCACAATCGCTCTTTTTCGCTATTTAAATACGCAGATTTGTGTTCACTCTAATATTTATACTTTTATTTCACATTAGAATATATCAATCTTTCCATATGTGCAGAAAATTCTTAACAAGAAAACAGAATCTGATAGGCCAAGAACGCTTCAAAAATTGTTGCGTTTACATGGGCACGAAAATCGATTGTGAAACTGGAAAACCAATTTTTAGAAGCAGATTTCCAGAATCGATTTTGGAGTGTTTGCATGATCAACCAAAAGCGGAATTGGGAAATCGGTTTACGAAATCCGGTTTTGGGAGCCCATGTAAACGGGGTGAGTGTGTGTGTAATGCAGGTTATGTGTCACAGTTGTTTTGTTAAAAGATCCGTAGCCCACATAATCAGTTTAATGCGCTGTTTATTATTTAACAGTATATTCATCAATATCAGGGCCATAATTAAACCAAATTACTGTGTTAATGAACGATGTACGTGTTCAGTTAAATTTTGATGAAGTTATGATCTTGACTGTTAAACATCAATATATGACAACTATTTGGACTGCAACTAATACCAGGTCAGGTTTTGAATGAGTAACTTTAAAATAAACTACTTTTGTTGTCAGATTAAACGATAGGTTCAACATTAAACTACACGTACACAACTTTTAAGGTGACTGCGCATACTTCGCGTCTCTAGATGTCGCACTACGTTATCACCAGTTGTTGTTAAGAACGTTTCGTACCTTTTCATTTGAACATCCATCGTATATATGTGGGGCGTCTGTTCTTTCGGACATGTCTGACACATCAGTCGCCGTTGTTAATGCGACGACGGGAAGAAAAGATCCTTACATTTCAGTGCGGATGCCTAAAACGCCCATCTCTTTACGGGAATCGGCTAACTATGTCCGTGAGTAAACTAGACTACCGAACAAGGGACACAGCGATAGTTACATAGGCTATATGTTGAGCAACGCTGTCTGGCTGAAAGAGGGGTTGGAATGCCCCTGCAGCAACGATATCTACTGTGTCCAGGTGGCTTAGAGGGTAGAACAGCTGTATAGTAAGCAGAGGACCCGAGTTCCATCCTCTTGTCTGGACATAAATGTTCAATCGCCTCATTTAATTAAATCAATGCCTACAATAAGCATCTAAAACGTCTCTGACATCCTTGTTTGTACAAGGAGTTTCTTAATGACGGAACGTCTGTACAACACCGTAGATAATGCAAGCCAGTGGAATTATTGTGAAAATATAGACAGCTAATTCAGCTGCAGCTGTTTGCTAACGATTCACGCGAAAGCGAAATGTAACTGTGCACCAAGGCTGTGGGAATTTTTCACATGGTGAGAAAGACCTAGACGTAACGGGAATGCCACCGCTACAGATTAGACCCAGATAACAGTAACGAGAAATTCTCTGCCCGTACCTCGATTGCAGAAACATTTACTTTGCGTATAATACAGGCATTAGCTAGCCATCCCATGGTAATACGTCAAAAAGGTAAGCTAGAAAAGCATTTAACAAATATCGAAAGTATTGGTGTTATACAAAGAAGTTTTAAAAATTGCACAGTGGAATATGTAGTTTATATAAGAGATAGTCAACTGCAACCATAGATTAAACAGCGTCTTATGAACGCGAATATTAAATTTTACAACTATATGAAAGTACAGCTATATAAAAAAGAAGCTGTGTACCACTAACATAATAATGAATAGATGTTGATCTTGGGGTATAGATTCTTTGGCTTTAAGACTCTTATTGGCAGCTTGAAAAGAAGGAAGACTCGATTGTTCTATGGCACATTCCATTATCTATACACTGTAAAAGAGCCTAAAAGGTATAAGCTTCAAAATATCCAAACAGATACCGGTTTGGTTGAACAGCTCCTAGGCTAAAGCCCAGAAGTACAGACAGCCAAGATGACGTTCTATTAGACCAGTACTGGGAGTTGAGGAAAACCGTCTCGAACTGACGATGTGATAGTTCGTTCACACAAGAACAAGAATTGAAAGAGCTCCATTTAGAGCAATATCCTGTCCAGCAGTTCTTGCTCACACTAATCTGCTCTTTGGAGCTTCCGCAGCACTGTCGTCAGCAGCTAAGCTGTCGTCTTAACATATACTGTAATGATACTTTCTCTTTTTGGCTGGTGTTGTCGTCAAGATTAAAGGTAAGTACCATTATTGAAATTTAACAAACTGTGAAATATTGCAATGAATATTAATTTTGAAAAGATGGAGAGACTGAGAAAAACCTAAAAGATTCCGCCATCAAAATTTAGCGGTAATAGTGATTAGAAAAAAGACAACACCAAAAGAAAGCGGCGAAATCCGTTCTTTACCTGGCAGGAGAATTCAGATTGTATCGGAGTCATCATACTGGAGTCGCACCTGTACGGAGCAATAAATTGCTTCTTTAATGTAAAATTTGTTTAATTCCAATTACGATGAGTGGTTAAAATTGCAAAATTATCGGACTTCGTTTAAAGAAAAGAAGAATTACTGCAGGCATTGAAATAAAAGTCAACACAAAATGTGCGTAAGTGAAAGTCGTGTCTGGAATGGCCAAGCATCATTTTATGAATTATGCTGGAAAGAAACATCACAAAATGAATGAAAATGTGGGAAGAAAATGTTTTTGACTAAATATTCATTTCAAATGAACAGAGGTATTTATTACGATTAATAAATTATATGCTCACAGTTACATAATCAATGTAGAGAGACCAAAAGAGAGACGTACGATATGTTCAGCAGTAAGAAGAAGAAAGACGACGAGCGATTTACTTTTCTCTCCAGCTCGTTCAAAAAAATTGAAAGTCGCAGACATAATTTTTAATAAAAAAATACCAAATGTAAAGCTACAATACGACAACTAGTAAGAAAGTTTTATTTAATTCACACCTGTTAAGTTTTGTGACGCATTACAAAGTGACCTATGTGAATTGGTTTTTGATAGTTGATTTTTGTTTCTAAGTTTGAAACTCTTCGTTCAGTTATTGTCCTACGCCATTATTACGTGACAGGATCACAACCATGCTCTTCTGTAAAATTGAACCAGCCTGTCATTTATTAATTGGAAGTAAACTCTGAAAGTGAAATAACAAGTGCCATTTTATTTTGTCTGAGACATAAATTAATTGTGCATTTCATTAAACCTCATTTCAGGAACCGTTTATGCATAGATCCCACGGCGATATTTTACACAGTCCTTCAGCGATCCACCAAAACAATTTTCTTCGCTCGCCCGACCGTGCCATCGACCGAATGGCGCGAAGCCGAGACTGTCTTGGTGTTCTGCCTTCTCTCAACTGTCGCGCCATGAGTGCACATTGGAAGCATCCATGACACCATCAACGTATGTCTCACTCAACGGGCAGTGAACTTCAATCGGTAGCACACCTCCCAAATGAATAATTCGAATTATTAAACCCTGTTTTTTGTACTGAGAACGCCACTATTTTAAGTATCAGTAACAGTACTAACTCCTTCCCACTTCTATGTACCGTCACATGTCTCAATCAACAATACACCTGTTTTCACAGTAGACTGAGGAAACTCCTGATTAGGCTAGGCTACAGAGAATATTCTAGAAAATTTGGAATCCGCATGGTGACACAAATGTTCTATATGCACAGCACCCCCATGATCATCCCATCCCCCTGCTCAGACCAAAATCCTGTAATCTAGATTTGCTACTGGTATCTTCACATCGGAAGTTTTGCGTCAGCCATAGCCTACATCTGAAAAACTGTTATTACCAGAAAGTACATGCAGGGCAGCTAGCTATAAATCGTTCGTGCAGCTGGTAATTCGCTTAGTTTCCTGTTTGTCTGGTAGACAAATCCATCATCCCGTGATTGTCGCGGGGAAGTAGCCGAGCGGTCTGGAGCGCCACGTTGCGGATCGTGCAGACTACCGCGTCGGAGGTTTGAATCCTCCCTCGGGCATGGATGTGTGTGTTGTTCTTAGGTTGATTGATTGATTTTCTCAGGGAAGCCAAAACAGTCTTGGTCCAACCCGCCACGGCCTGCAACGAAACTAAGTTTATTGTGCGGTATCGCTCCCTGTATATCTATTAAAGCCAACCAATGCCCTTGAACAGTGCAAGGAGTCCCTTTACAAGTTCTTTATTAGATACAATTTCTTCGGGTCTGGTTGTCCCAAACGTTCTGTGTCTTTTACTCTCCAATGCAATGCATTCGAAGATTAGATTTGATGCAGTATCATCACCGTCATCACAGATCCTACATTTAGGGTCCTCTTCTGTTATTCCCATTGTATGTAGGTGTGTCCTTAGGTTAGTTAGTTTAAGTATTTTGTAAGACTAGGGACTGATGACCAACGCAGTTTGGTCCCATAGAATTACAAACAAACATCCCGTGATTGACCACTATACTCCATTCACCGAAACGAGAGACGTACGGTAAACACGGCAAGGCGCGTGACCACAGCGCTGCCGTCGAGGGGTGTACAAGGCGGGGGCGTGCAGTCAGCGTGGCCGTCTCCATTGCAAGTGTGAGCTCGTTAGTGCGTGTTGTACAGGATCACGATTTCAGGATCTCTTAAGTTCATCTTTAAAGACGCTTGAAAGACTAGTTGAATCTTCGAGAAGTGGTATGAAGATTTTCTTCCTCGGCTTGCAGTTATTGTTGATAAAGCACGGTACCATTATCGTAGAAAAGAAAATGTTCCCAGTGCGAATTCCAATAAGCAAGAAATATGCTAAAATCTAAAAACCTCGATTTTGAAGACGGTATGTTGATGAAATAACTTGTAGATACATTTCAAAATCACAGAACAGCGCACAACGAATACGCGTTCCCGCGCTCTATTAGAGAATGGAACGGTAGAGAAAAGTTATGAAAGTGGTTAATGACCCCTCTGCCAGGCACTTATCTATGTAGATGTAGATGTAGATGAAATGGCGAAGAATGCAGGGAAAACTGTTCTTAGAATTCCTCCGTACCGCTGCGAATTAAACGCCATCGAGTAAGTGTGGGCTAGAATCAAAGGCTATGTTGCAGCGAAAGACAAAACATACAAAATGCCGGAAGCTAAAGAACTGCAAGAAGAAGCAGTAAAAACAGTGACTGTAGAAGTTTGGAACAAGTGCGTCCTCCTTGTCGTATTTTTAGTTGAAAGTCAAATGTGGAAATTTTAGAGGAGAGAGAGAGGAGCGATTTGGTATAAATAAACCTCAATGAAAACAGTTCAAGTTTGACAGAATGAACCTTGTTTCGCCGTCCTTTGCGATTATTATTACTTGTAATGTCATTAAAAATTGTGTATGAATGGAGCGTTTTGTTAGCAACCTAAATGAAAACAAATCTGTTTTAACAGAATGAACTCAGTTTCATCGTACTTTTACCATTATTGTAACTGGTTTTGAATCTTCGATGTCGTGCTTTATTTCGTTACGTTGTTGCCCAGGTTTCTCATGGTCCGCTATGACGTCAGCACGGCAGCCAGCCGACGCCACCAGCTGCAAAGCGTGCGCCAAGGATTTTGCACACCCCTTCGTATCACGTGAACACCGAATGCTTTCTCTGGAAACGATCATACTCGCTCACGTGACACTGTTTACGTTTCGTCCCCCCAGCTCTCGGTAAACGGACTATAGTCTGCTCGAATATCTGCTGGAAATATGTGATTGTTATAACTCAGTCTGTAGCGACTACCACGACGTCTCGACAGTTGTGTTCACTGATGGTAGAACTCGCAGTTGGCAGCATTGACGATAGTCGGCGATAACCCGCTCTTCGCCTGGCGTAAGTACCTCGTTGCCTGATAGGTGCTTACTGTTATCCTTCACCGCCAATGCGTCACCTATGCGACTCATGAACGAGTAAACTGCCCACCACACCATTAAGGTAGTAGTAGGTTGGAAAGCCACATTAACGCTGCACTTCCTTTCCGATCCAATTGTACGTGCTATGGGCATGAACGCTGTGGTCACGTCTATGGCACATGCCGTATGCTTAGAATATTACCGAACTATTTTTATGGCTGCCATCTATAGTGGCTATCCAAAATGCAATATCTAGAAAGACCAGAGATACGAGAACGAAATTTATTTGATAGATGCAAGATGATTGAAAATACAGCCCCATGTGTAGTGAGGAAGAGAATGAAATCAATATTAAGTGTTGCTGCTCTTATTGATTGTATCCGCTGCGCTGCTTAAAGAAGGCGGCTCTAAACACCTTAGGCCAGCTTACAGTGCATGTACTGTTCCAGCGAAAAACGATCCAAAATCCCATTTGTGCTCTCTCAGCTGCAGCAGCAGTAACTGTGCAGATTGTCATTATTAGTTTCTTTTAATACTGAATACATGGTACGATGACAACGGTAAGCACTTTGATTATCAAAACACAACTAAGCTTTTATGCATATAGTGTTAACGAACACGCAACATGCGGACGTGATGGTGGCTACGTGGTTGCGTCGTAGCTCCTGATATTAAGGTTTTCGGTTTCGAATCTACTTACTTGGTACGTTTTCTATTCTCCCTTATCAATAGTTGTCTCTACTGCATTGGTCATAAAAGATGATACCATAACACACCATCGAATTACTGCAGTCAGTTTTCAGCTCATTCTAGGAGACTGTTGGACAACAGAACTGTTTCACATTATTGTTTTCAAATGTATGTGGCAAGGCTTACTGAAAGATAAAATGTACCGTAATAATTGTAAGCCGGCCGCGGTGGCCGAGGGGACTGAGGCGCTCCAGTCACGGTCTGCACGGCCCCTACGGTCGAATCCCCCCTCGGGCATGGATATTTGTGCCGTCCTAGTTTGTAAGTAGTTCATAAATAGTTTGTAAGTTTAGGGACTGATGACCCCGTAGTTAAGTCCCATAAGCTATACAAACAATTGAACATTGAACATTGAATAATTGTAATGAGAGTTTAAAAAATAATATCTGTGCACGTACAAGTGATTTAGTATTCTTTTCTTATTATTTTCATAAAACAGTTTCAAACTCTTGCTGTACCGATTTGTGTGAATTTAAACCAACAGAAACTTCTTTCCATGCCTGTACCTTCTAGGCCGTAGTATATCCGTTTCTTTTTTTCTTTTTTTTTTTTTTTTTTTCCTTTTCACTGTGTCCTCACATCGCCTCAAAATGATTTTTAGATGTAAATCTTTTTCGTATTGGGAGAAGTTTCAATACACCTCTTTTTACTGTTTACTTTCTTCCATTTTTTTCCAATTTGAAAGCTTCGGTAATAGAAATTGTGAACGCAGTAACAATGTCGATAGCCGATTTTATTGGTATTACCAAGCATCTTTCGTGCTGAATCAGTACCGAAATTCTGTTAAAACAGTTTGATATATTTGTCTCTATTTTTCTCAGCGGTTATTGTCAGTGTTCGGTAAGTGCAGCCCAAAAGAACTCGACTTCCTCCTGTGTGGGCCAAAAAAAAAAGCTAAAACGTTGGCTGAATCAGTACCGAAATTCTGTTAAAACAGTTTGATATATTTGTCTCTATTTTTCTCAGCGGTTATTGTCAGTGTTCGGTAAGTGCAGCCCAAAAGAACTCGACTTCCTCCTGTGTGGGCCAAAAAAAGCTAAAACGTTGGCCATCCTTATTTGAAAGTTATAATCTTACCAGTTTTCGTAATTTACTTGCTGTGGATGAAATCAAAATGAGTCATTTAATTTCAGCTCAGCACCTAGCCACTCCCTGCCCGCTCCCTACCACTACAATCCCCGTTCGATGATGGTCGAGTCTTCTTTTTCGGCGGTATGATTTCCACTTGTGTGCACTGCCTGCTTCTCTACTTTTTCAGTGAAGTACACCCAGTACTCATTCAGTTGGACGGCTAAGGAAGTGTTCCGGATTGACCAGACAGACCACTAACATTTCCGCTGCTGCTTTGGCCCGGCGGTCTAACAAGGAAAGTACATGAGCTCGAACAAACATATCTGTATGAAAGTTTGGTTACAGGATCTCTACGTACACTTCAATGTGCTGGTGGATGTCGTTTTTCTGCGAAGCTCTGCAACCATGCTCTAGATAGCACAGTAGATGTAATTGTAGACGCCATACGTAATGCAGATATGTTAACTATAACTTTTATAATAATAATCATCACACATGTTCTCTAGCGAATTGTCATCAAAAGCCGTGATGATAGTTGCAACATTAACCTTCTTCCCGAAAGACTGTTGGTATTCACTGCCACTGCTTCCATCGCCTCTTCCCGCACTTACCGTAGCACTACCGCATGCAATGAGTTGTTCGTCATTATCATCCCTATTATCATTATTATGAGTTTGTAACAACAGTATCTAACTTATACTCATATTTCTGCACCATAACAGATACGAGAAAGCATGCAAATGATTCATCTTATACACTAATACAATCTTCACGAAGATGGGTCCTTCGTAACTTCATCTCAACTAATCGAAATACATTAGCAGGATTGATTAGCAATCGCCGACCCATCTGACGCTTCACCACACAAATAACATCACAAAACGCAACTTCGGAGGCACACTGCACCGTCCCTACTGGCGAACCGACACCTCAAAGTGCAATGCGGCACGGCACACGCAGAGGCCTCTAACGGACGATTGCAGAGTTTTGCAGATGTGGGAGTATCACTAGTGCAATAAGGGATCTTCACATTATATCTCATACGATTTTGGGGTATATGTGTTTGTTCGAGCCCAGGTACTTTCCTTGTAAGTGCGAGTGGCCACACTACTCACGGAGCCCAGAGACTGACCATTTTTGACACCTTCCAAGCTCAAAACGTCGACGAGGACTGTCGCCTCAATTCTGACAGTTGCTCTATGGGCACTAGGCTCTCCATTTCACTTGCAATTCCAGAGTCTTCACTGCGTTCTTCGTAATTAAGACGCCACTGAACTCCTGAATACACATTGTTGCACTCGAATTAGCACATTTTATTTATTTATTTATTTTTATTCATTGCGTTGCATCATAAAACATAGCAGCCGACGAAATCATTTTCAGCTATAAAGTAAGTTGACATTTCAAAGAATAAATAGTATTTTCGCAGAGTAATTATTCTTCTTTCGATTTATTCTGTGTTTGACACAATATACCACGTGCTTAAAAGATTTTTTTTCTCAATTTTTTTCGCCGCTAACATAACAGCAACCGCGAGAAGTTATGTAATTGATCGATCTGGCAATCTTGATTCTAATTAACGATAGGAATTAGATAATTGATGGATCTCCATCAATACCGTTTATCCGACTGTGATAAAATTTTGCACATTTGACTTTCAAAACAAGAGGAATGGCACTGTCTTGAGAATAATTCGTACGGTGCATGGCAGAGGATATTTTACAAGACACTTCCAATCTAGAGTTTAATTCAGATCATGGCTAAATTTTTCATACTAGATCTTCAAAAGCAGAAAAACATCATTTGTCCACATAAGATTTAGTTTTGTGCAAGGTGAATGGTATTTTACTCCAGACTTCTTCCCCATAAAATTTGACAGGTATTTTTGATTTTTCATACGCACGGGAGGGGAGGACATCGTCAGACAACGTGCTAGTTGGGTGGAAATAAAAGGGCAGGAGGTAGAGATAGATAGGAAACGGGGACAGCGAGAGGAGAAGGAATAAGTAAATGGATAAATGAATCGGCATATAGAAAGTGAGGAAGGTTAGAGACGCAAAGGGGCGGGAGGCAAGGAGATGGATTGAGTGAGGGACAAGAGACGTACAGGGAGTGGCGTAAATGTGATGGACAGATATAGAGGGAGGAGGAAGAGATTGAGAAAATGGAGGGCCGGCCGCGGTGGCCGAGGAGACTGAGGCGCTCCAGTCACGGTCCGCATGGCCACTACGGTCGGGGGTTCGAATATTTGTGACGTCCTTAGTATAAGGTAGTTGATAAGTAGTTTGTAAGTTTAGGGACTGATGACCCCGTAGTTAAGTCCCATAAGCTTAACAAACATTTGAACATTTGAACAAATGGAGGAAGAGAAAGACAAAGGGAGGAGAAGGAGGAAATGGGTAAAGAGAGGGAGGAGAAGAGGATTAGAGTGCATATCCAATTCCCATACATGTTAGCAATTGCGAAGCATTGCCGGGTTCGTGAGTTACATGTAACTTCTCTCCTGTAACACTGACATCGTGTTACGTTACTTACTTTCTCTCTATTACTATGTCAAGTGTGGCAGAAGGTAAACATTTCGAGGGCAAAGCAGTCCCTTGTCAGATACTCGCTTCACACTTGCCGTTTCATTTAAAACAGGTGCGTCAGGTGGGCCGCGCGAGACTTTCAGCCAAAAGAGAAACCGCCGCCGAGTGAATTTATCGTCTTGTCGGGCGCGTCGCTTTCCCGCGCCTTTTATCTGCGTGAACAAGGACGGGTGCTTCGCGCGTGCGGAACAGCGGGACAGCGGACAGCCTTCCTCGCACTTTACAGGCAGGTGCGTGCGTAGGAGGCCCGAGAACCACCGAGTCACGTTACAGCCGCACGCTGCCGGGGAAGCCGAAACAAGTTTGGCACGAAATACCCATAAAATCCTAGCAGTCTCTATCGTGAACAGCACATAAATACTGGGCACATAAATGAAATTTGCAACTCGACTCAACACCAATAATGATACAAAAAAGTTAAATTGACGCCCTGATGTAATTATATTACATAAGTAAAGTTAAAATATTTGATAAAGTTCAAATGTGCAAATGTCTGTAAATCTATCGGACCAAACTGCGTGGTCGTCGTCCGTAGCTTACAAACTACTTAAACCTAGGTAAACTAATCTACGGACAAACACACACACCCATGCCCCAGGGAGGACTCAAACCTCCACGGCGAGCAACCGTGCGCTCCGTAGCAAGGTGCTATAGACCGCTCGGCTGCTCCATCGCGGCTTGACAAAGTTCAGCCCAACCAGTTGCAAAATTTGATAAAATACCTTGATCTAGATTGCGGCACCATCTAAGGGTGTCTTTATCAGAAGAATAAAAATTAAAACTTAAAATTAATCATTGAGTTAGTATACATTAGGTTAGAAGAAAGTGCTTTACATATGTTGTGTTATGCAAAGGTATACATATGTACTTATATAAGACGTGCAATTACGAGCAGTGTGCTCAAGTCCAGACTTATAAAATTATGCAACATGCTAGCAAAAGGCTAGCAAGTCAAAAATAAAATAGAGGCTTACAGTGCTGCTCAACAGCCAACCTAACGTCATCAAACTGAGAACAGGAGCGTACAGGGCATATGGCGCCCTCTCTTACAGTTTACACGCAACAGGCGTAGTACAAAGCGGCAGCAGCCGGTAACATTACATTATGTGAATGAATAAAGGATAAATAATGGTTTAACAAATCACCTGATATACGAAATTTCGTATATCAGTTGCTTTTGTATCCCATCCTCGTCGCCACTTTTGGGTCTCGTTTCCGCCGGTTGTCCTGGGTGTCGGTGGCCGAGTAGAGAGAGAGACCGACACAGGAAAATAGGATGCACGCGTGTGCAGGGACGGAGGTGACCAGCCAGTGGGACAGCAGAAACTAGAAACACTAAGCTAGATTAGAACAAGAGATTATAATACTTGACTTTGTTAACTGAAGACTAGTGGAATGCAGATACATAGTATAACTAGGTAGAAGCCTGTCTACTGATGAGTCCTAGTGCCTGTCCTAATCCCAAGTGACCGATGTAGTTCAGTGGTGGCCACGAGCGGAGTTGCAGCAGAGGGCGCTCGTGGACGACGTCGTAAGAACGCCGCGCCGTGCTTGCAAGGCGGCGCGCGGCGAAAGTACGTGGCGCGCACTTCAGACTTGTGCGACACCACAAGCTGATTTGTTAAAACATTCTTTATCCTTTATTCATTCACACAATGTAATGTTGCCGGCTGCTGCCGCTATGTACTACACCTATTGCGTATAAACTGTAAGAGAGGGCGCCATATGCCACTGTACGGGCCTGTCCTCAGTTCGGTCGGCTGTTGAGCAGCACTGTAAGCCTAACACACGCGAGCTGCCTATATTTCATTTTTGACTTGCTAGCATGTTGCATAGTTTTATAAGTTTGGACATGAGCAGACTGCTCGTAATTACACGTCTTATATAAGTACATATGTATACCTATGATTTTGCATAACACAACATATGTAAAGCACTTTCTTCTAACACAATGTATACTAATTTAACTCAATGATTATTTTTAGGTTTTAATTTTTATTCTCCTGATGAAAGCACCCTCAGATGGTGCCGAAATCTAGATCAAGGTATTTTATCAAATTTTGCAACTGATTGGACTGAACTTTGTCAAATATTTGTAAATCTGCAGTTGCTGCAGTCGACAAGCTATGTTTGAAATCATAACTATAGTTTTAATTCATTTATCATACGGACGATGCACTGTATATGCCAGTTCAACGAAAAGGTATCTTTGAAAACATATTATGAGATGAATATAAGTAAAGCAATGAAAGGAGACAAGTTACAATCATCGATGCGAATCGAATTGGATTAGCGAGCAAAGTAACTGATGATGGCTGAAGGAGACAGAATACATGACACGTAAAATTTCAAGAGCAAGTAACACAATTTTCAGAAAGAGAAATGTGTTCACCTTTGGTATACACTCAGATGCCAAAGATCATGGGATACCTCCTAATGTGGAGTCGGGTCTCCTTTCCCTAGCGAAATGCTGCAACTCGTGGAATGACTCAACAAGTCCCCTGCAACATACTGAGCCAGGCTACCGTTACTGCGTCCATAATTGCAAAAGATTTTCCACTGCAGGATTTTGTATGTTCGATGGAATTCATGTTAAGCGATCTGCGTGGACAAATCATTCCATGGAGCCGTGCAGAATGTTCTTCAAACCAACCGCGAACAGCTGTGCCCGGTGACTCCATCGTTGTTTGGGAATATGAAGTCCAGTATTGACTGCGGATGTTCGTGCAACCGCGACGCTCGATGCCATATAGGCCAATGTATATCTCTCTTTACGCACTTCTCACCATAACTTGCTTCCAAAAAATCTGACATTCTGAAATTTCGAATCGTTTGTCCTAGCTGCTTTCGTAGAAACTAACTAATATACAATGGACGCTACCTGTACTGGAAACCTCCATGGGCTCACGCTTCTTTCGTGAGTACGTGCGAGGCGAGCACGGTGCCCCGAGCTAATACAGTCTTCCTTCCTTCTTTACTTCCCGCGCTGCATTTCCTTTCCCCTCACCTCTTTTTCTATCCTCACTCCTTCCCTTCCCCACCGGGGGACTGATAACCGTAGCAGTTTAGTCCCCCTATCCCAACCAAACAACCCAACCCAGCTCCTTGTGGTTATTTTACATTTTTGGTGTTTTTTGTCCATTTCAGTTCAATTATTTGCCGATTTCCGTGTCTTTTCGGAAAAATTGACCTTACTTTTTATCCAGTCTTCGATATTTAAATAATTCTCAGTCTCTGTTGCAATATTTTTATTCTCCAATTACGCGTTTCGCGCTGTTGGCGCATCGTCAGATTGGGCGGAGATGGAGTCACAGGTCTATAGTTGTGGTGGAAGTAGCTTAACAATTTGTGTTGTCATTGGGCCCCATAGCAGCAGAGGAGTCGCCGGCCGCGGTGGCCGAGGAGACTGAAGCGCTTCAGTCATGGTCTGCACGGCCACTACGGTCGGGGGTTCGAATCCCCCCTCGGGCATGGATATTTGTGCCGTCCTTAGTCTTAGCTAGTTCATAAGTAGTTTGTAAGCTTAGGGACTGATGACCCCGTAGTTAAGTCCCATAAGTTCTACAAACATTAGAACAGCAGAGGAGTCGCTGTCGCGGCAGGTCCAGGTTTACAACTGTTGGTATTGTTAATAACAGCGGAACATAAATGCGACCGTCAAACAGTGTTTAAGTTTAATGGTCGCATTTATGTTCCGCAGTTATGAACAATACTACCAGTTGTAAACGTGGATCTGCCGCGACAGCGACTCCTCTGCTACTATGGGGCCCAATGACAACACAAATTGTTAAGCTACCTCCACCACAACTATAGATAGTTCTGTGACTCCATCTCCGCCCAATTTGACGCGAAACGCGTAATTGGAGAATAAAAATATTGCAACAGAGACTGAGAATTATTTAATTATTCAACACTGTTGCTGCATCAGCCGCCACCACCACCTTCATGGAATGGAATGAAATGTACAGACGTTGATATTTTTAACAAATACTATGTAATTGGTTTCAACTTGAGCACTTTTTTTTGCCAGGATCAAGTAATTTTTTCCAAAATTAATGTTTTTGGCCTTTACTTTCTTCATTCCTCTTCTATTTTTTCCGAAATCGTTGTATTTTTCTCAGTTGCGGCACTGTTTTGCCAATTCTCTTGTCGTATCGAATTTTTTTTTTTTTTTTTTTTTTTTTTTTTTTTTTTTTTTTTTTTTTTTTTTTTTTTGCCAGATTTGGTGTTACTGTTTCCGCTTTCGTTGTGACTATTTATTCTTGTCACATTTTTGCCTGACTCGACCTTTTTCCCCGATTTCGGTGTACTTTTCTTTTTCAAATGCTATGTTCCTTCTGCCACCATGTGACTAATATTTTTTTACAAGTTTGGTGTCTTTCCCATATCCGCTTTCTTTCGCTGATTTCTGTTTTGTGTCAATTTTGGTGGTGTTTCTCTCTCTCTGTCTCTTTCCTTTTTCTTTTCAGTTACGGTGTTGTTTTTGGTGTCACATAATAGTTCGTTACATCATAAATGACTATAATATAATTATACCTGAGCTTTGATGAAAAAAACGAGTCGAAATTCATTTTGAAAATTCAATATGTATTAGCTACGCATATAATTTTTGTTTGTTTGGGGAAATAGTAAATTTCTCGACATTTCGTAAAAGAGAGAGAAAGGTGTAAAAATAACAGATTTGAGGCGAGTGACATAAGCATGATTTTCCACACAGCGTATATATACAGCCAGTGAGTTCAAATGAAAAACAGTGTCAGTAATAGGCAAATAAAGAATTGCACACGCCGTGCGGGAATAACCGTGCTGTCTAAAGCGTCTTGCCTCGAATCGTGCGTCTGTTCCACGTCGAAGGTTAGCGGGCATGGGTGTCTGTGTTCTTCTTAGCATAAGTTAGTTTAAGTAGTTTGTATGTCGAAGGACAGAAGACCTCAGCAGTTTGGTCCCTTAGGATTACAAACATTTTAACAATCGAACTGCGCACGAGAAGTACCGTCTACAGCAATGAAATTGAATCATCAAATGAAAAAAGTCATTCTGAATAAAACTATAACTTCCTTAAGAAACTGAGCTCCACTTTCTTTCCTCGGAGTTCTCTGTAACCATAAGTAACACAATACTTCACCATTATATATTTATAAAAGTAATCAATGATTCGTGACTTATATTCAAAGCACGTAAACGAAAAAACAACATGAGCAATACCTACGAAGTTGCCAGTGTAACAGTAAGAAATCGTCAAGAGTTTGACATATCCAGCATTATAGTTGTACATTCTGTTTGTATTTAGCTGATGAAGAAGATACCTAAAATTGGCCCATTTTTCGTGTCAGACACCTCTCAAATATCTTTTGCTGATACAAAATCTGACGTCGTACATTCTTCTAGCGTACTATCAGTGGAACCGCAAACAGGAAATTAGCGCCAACCTCAGTGATAATAACGAAAACATATTACAAGTTCCAAACGACCCAACAGAGTGGAACTTTGTCGATGGTTTTAGAGAGCAGGTGGCCAAAGATTATTTAAGCAAAATGATGCTGTCGATTATCCTCTGTCTAAAAGGCAATACGCAGATCCATGTCGATATTTATCAAAATCATGTTTCACCAAAAGAATGGCTAATGGTGTAGTTGTTAAACGATCATTGATACTATATTCGCTTCTACTGGGCACGACTTCTGTGTTCCTTGCAAGTTATATGGTAAAAGTACTCAGTTTGTTGTGAAGAAAGGAAGGAAGAATGGTTTTTCGAGATTTTTTCAGGAACCACCCATGAATAAAAATTGCTTGTGTAAGCCGTATAAAGCACGTCATAGCCGACACGGGATGTGCCAAAACCAACCGATTAGCTCAGTGTGGATGAGTTCCAGGAAGCGTATAATATTTGAAATTGTGACGCTACTATAGGGCATCTACAGTGTTGCCATTCTTCCAATGTGTATACAAGTGATCACTAGGGCAAGGACTGTCCACCGTGATTGCTGTGGTTATTTCAAACATAATCGCCGTAACTGTTTACATTACTATGACGCCGGTCGATGCCCTCATGGAAAATTCCTTGAGGCTGCCTGGGGAAGCGCGATTGTTGCAGGAGCTGACTTCTTCGCCCGAAGCAAATCGACCGCCGCGAATTTCTTTATTCAGGGCTGCAAAAATATGAAAATCACATGTAAAGAGACCGGGACAGTGTAGGAGATGTATAAGGGCGTTCCTCTAACTTCTGCAACGAAGTCCAAATAGACTTCAACATTTGGACGGACAATGCCCTGCAGCAGAATGATGCCGTTTCGACTACGCTGTTGAATTTTCGCAGGGAAGCACTTACACATTCTCCATACATCCCAATCTCTCCAAGCGCAAGATCCGTATTTTTGGACCCCTGAAGAAAGACATTGGTGGTCGTTGATTTGCTGCGGATGCCTGGTTACAAATATGGTATCGTAGAAAACCGATAAAATCTTTCATTGAAAGTAAAAAACCATCTTGCCTGACAGCAGGTTAAACGTATTACTAGCTACGGTGATTACTTTTTGAAATAATAAACAGCTTACTTCCTATTTTCCTACCTGCCACTTGTTTATTTAATTTTTTTGTTGGGGATCCTCAGCCTCTTCATATTTCACAGACGAAGACATGGTCCGTGGTAAGCTGTGTTATTATGGTTTTCATTCCGTAGACTCTATCTTGAGCAAGCCTCTTCATCTCCTCATAAGAACGGCAACCCACATCCATTTGAATCTGCTTCCTATATGCGTCTCTTGGTCTCCCACTGCGATTTTTTCCCCACACACTTCCCTCCAATACTAAGTTTACGATTCCTCGATGTCTAAAAATTGGTCCTCATTGTTAGTATTTTCTTTTGCGATTAACTAATTTCGGGACCAAGTCATTTTCATACACATGTTTTATCAGTTGTATTTCAAGGGTATTTCAGACCAGTTTCTAAAAAGTATTTACGATTTCGAGATGTGTCGGTGAAGTTGTGTTTAAATGCAAAGAATTTCAAGGAATATGGAAGACGTTATTTGGACTTTGACAATGTAATGTCTGTGAAATTCAATTGACAATACGTGTGCTTTAAAATGACTCACAGTCACTGTCGAAATTAGCTACTCGCAAAATAAAATATAAGTAGTGCAACCTACAACGGACCAGTTTTTCATTTTTGAAACTTTTACATTTGACAGCCTCATTGACTACAAGCTATGTCCATTTGTACCCAGTTACGTAATCAGGACACGATCACCAACATTAGAAAATTGGCGATGTCCTGATATTTCAGGTAGTGTTTAAGTTAATTGTACCTTGAATTTCGCACCTCCTCAGTCACACTTAGAACGCAGTAATTATTCGATCATCGCATTCTTTCATTAGCATTCTTTTGTAGCTTCGAATTCAAAAGCTTACATTCGATTCTCCTCTGAACTGTTCATCTTCCACAGAGTGATTCTACAGATAATTAGCTTTAGAGACGATATACTTATTTTTACACTGAGGTGACGAAAGTCGTGGGATAGCGATATACACACTTGCAGAAGGCGGTAGTATCACGTTCACAAAGTATATAAGGGCGGTGCATTGGCATAGATGTCACGTGTACTGCGGTGTATTGTGTGAAAAGCTGTCAGATGTGATAGTGCTTTCACGACGGGAATTAACAGACACTGAATGACTAATGGTAGTAGGAGCTACATGCTTGGAACATTCCATTTACGTAATCGTTAGGGAATTCAAAATTCCGAACTCCACAGAGTCAGGAGTCTGTGGAGAGCACCAAATTTCAGGCATCTCCTTTCACGAGTTGTCGGTGGTGTTTTGTAGGGTTATTACTACCAACAGACAAGTGACACTGGATGAAATAACCGCAGATATCAATGTAGGATGTGAGACGAAAGTATCCGTTAGGACACTGCGGTGAATTTTGTGTTAATGGATTACGGCGGAAGGTAAACTCGAGAGCCTTCCATGAGAACACGACATCGTAGCTCGTAACCATTTAATGCCTACTCTTTTGATGTTCGTTGGTTGAAGAAACAAGTGAAACTAAATTGTAGAATTAAATTACCCTGCATGATTTCTGCTTCCCAATTAACAGGTGACTTACCTGTTAATCTTCTGTTGCTGTGACAGTTGCCAGCATCGGACATCCTCTCTTCTAGCAGGGATTTCTGTTATTTAATAACTGAAAAAGATGGTAGCAATAGGGGAAGGCTACAGGCCAGAAGTTGAACTCTTCAGTGAAATAATCAATATATCCTGCAAGTATGACACAGAGTTTAAAGGTAGCCTGTTACGTTTAATAAAACAGCTACTAATTCTTGTTGCAGGACAAGACGAACAAAATAGGGAGAAATCATCGTAAATAAAGCACACTTAAATAATTCAAAAAATGTTTAAATGTTTGTTAAGCTTAAGGGACTTAACTGAGGGGTAATCAGTTCCTAAACTTACAAACTACTTATAAACTAACTTCCACTAAAGACAATACAAACAGCCATCCCCGAGGGAGGATTCAAACCTCCGACGGGGAACGGCCTCGCGCATCGGAGCATTTCGCCTCAATGCGTTTTGAGAGTGTTTCATGAAAATACCCGTTAGTCATGAATACAAGAGACTTAGCCCAACTGTGGAACTGTGAAGTTCAAGTCGGACAACGCGGATACTTCTGGACACTATAAATCGCGGATTTGTCCTCCTATGTATTGGAAGCTAAGGAGAGCGGTCACGTCGCTCACCACAATTTTGTTCACGCGAGCCTCGCACCGCTGATTCTAATGACTAATGACGTGACACCAACCTGACCCAGAGCACTCTTTGAGTTCGTTCCGGTCTGCAAGGTCTGGTTTCACGAATGATAGGATGGCGGCTTGCCGTAGCGGCAACTCCACAGAGATGGCGGGAATAGAAGTCTCCTGATTTGAATTTAACGGCTCCGGTAGCCTTGTGGCACCTCGCCATCTTGTCAATTTATGGTATTAATTATTCCATGTCCATAAAAATTATTTCGCCTCCACGAGACGATGGTCCTCTGGTCAGGCAAGCAGACTGTAATACTAGATTATCGTGGAAAATTAGTTTAATAGGATTTAATTGGCGATTTATTTTAACAACTTTCTGAATATTAATTGTACCGAACTTTCTAATATCAAACGAATTGTAATTTTTCATATGATTAGAATCCATAGTCATAAAAATAAGATATATATATATATATATATATATATACAATTTTGTTTTTTTAATTTATACCCTCTTTCTTTGTCATAAAGGCTGGCAATGTCGTTCATGACACTTTTGCGCTGGTCAGTGAAAAGCCTTAGCTATTAGTCTTAGCGGTTAGAAATTATACGAATGAAAACCTGTCGTTTGGTTAGATGACCCCAGATTTTGTTGGTAAGAGCTGACGATAGGATTCCAGAGTGAAGCAGAGCCCACGGAGCTCTGTACCTAAGTTATTAACAAGCAAGATGCAAGCTGATGGTGGTTGAATAATGGAGTGGGCTGTTTTTACATAGAATAGAGTAAGTTTTCACGTCCAACTGAGCAGATCATCGACTGGAAGTATTAGTGAGAAGTGGATAGACATTGACCTATATGGCGTCGAGAGTCGCGACTTCGCAATACGCAATCATGGACGTATAAGGAGAGCAGGTGGCATTACGTCACATCCGCCATTTTATGTATCCCTACACATTAGCAGACAATTGTTTACAATAGCTTTTCGTTGACAATTTCTGTCGCATGCACGCAACAGCTGTTTTAAATACTGAAATTTAGAGTACTTATTCACTGGTCAACAATTAGGGTATTTGGTGACATATCATACACAGTATTCATATGGTAAAGTACTTTATTCATATATTGGTTACAATTGTAATTTGTGTGTTAAATACGACATTTTGCTGTATCAACTCTTTGCTTGAGGTTTAAATGCCGTTTACTTAGAGCGAGGCACCGTGGGTCTACCAAAATAGCGAAAAAATCATTCTAGTTTTCCTTTAATATGATACCTCGGACGGCCAGTACAGTTGCACACCTGCGTGGTATGGACAGTATGACATTATCAATAACCTCTTAACGTTGAAGTATTAAAATGCCAAGATCACCGTCCTACCGTGGAAAAATTGAAAGCTCTTAACGGATATTTGACCATTCTTTGGCCATTCTACCTTATCAGTAAGCTGTTAACGGATATGTGGCCATTCTTCCATGAGTGCAATAACCAACTCTGCAACCGTTCTAGGAGGTGCTAGTCTTGCTGTAAAGCCTCTGTCAACTGCATCCCAGTCAGGCTCAATCGGGTCTAAGTACAGTTAAGCAAACAAGCTGGCCACTACATTCGTTCTCTTCCCACAGCTTCAAGCATGTTGTCCACCAATGCAGCTCAGGGAGCGATATCGTCCACCAAAAGGAACCCATCTCCTACAGTACCAGCGTAGGCACAACATAACTGGAGGAGTCTCGTGTCTATACTCATGAACAATCAAAGCGCCATTCTGAACGGCATAGAGGTCCGTACGTCCGCCGATACTGACTCCCGCCTGCACCACTCGTCCACCATCTTGATACGGCGATCTCTCCTTCAGATAAGCATAACTATTCCACGTTCTCTCGGAACTACGATTGCTGGCTGAACACAAAATCTTGATTCATCTGTGAGTAAAACCCGACGCCATTCCTTACGACTCCAATCCAAGCCCAGTTCCCGCGGGCTATACGGTGCCGTGGTTTAAATAGGACACACACCTTCGTGCGCAGAGGCCATATTCCCGAAGGATTTTGCGCGTCCTATTGTTGCCTGGAGGGTGGCTTGCAGCTGAGTTGCATTCAGCCTCTTGTCTCCACGGGTTGTTGACAGGATATAACTGTCATCTCTTGCTGATGTTACTCCGAGGACGACCTTGGTCTTGCCTTCTTTAAACGGTTCCTGTTATCACGAGCAGGTCCTGGACATTACACACTGGGACACTCCAACAGAGGTAGCCACCTCCCTCTGTATCTGTCCCGCTTCCAACCTTCCTATGGCTTTCCATGCCATAGCTTAGAGTAAGTTTATTTGTTGTTGCATTGCACTACCTGCTCACTACAGTATCTGAATCCAACTGCTTGTGTAATTCGTTTGGTTGAGGAAACACAAATCAACACCAACCGCCTCTGTAGCAACTTTCTATTATTGCCACTGTCTGGGTTGCCGTAATGTTGTTGGCTCTGTAGAACCACAGTCTATCACAGACAGTCGCGAAACTCTCTAGGAAAAAAAATTGCAGCCGAAGCGGCCAGTAGGAAATAACAGTGGAATCGCATGATACAAACTGAGACGTTGCCGTTTTTAATGCTGTTACTTTCGTATTTCCTGGTCACTGAACGTTGCCGTGAACTTTGTAATACAAATACGAAAACATCATTGAAGTAATATCACTGCTTCTGTTAATGGCAGCCTATAATTTAACAAACTGTCTGTGCGGTGTAATTCATACAGTCCACAATACCCGAGTCACATTAATATCGTCCAATATCTTTTGAAAGCCGAAATTAATTGCAACCTGATGTGTTGAAGTATATAAAAGGAACTGATTATGTTCGCGTGCTCGTTGCGTATTGACATGTTGCACGAGTTTTATTTTAGCTAATTTCGGACATTGTAATAGTTTGTAATAGTTTCCAAAGTACGTACGGACTTTACATTGTAGGGGACTAGGTTCTACACCGTCGTTTAAACCATCTTTTAACCTTGTCCTTGCTTCTGTGCCTCTCGTGTACCTATCATAACTTTTTAGCTACTTGGCAGGTATCAAACTGAATATCTTCAAGAATGTGAAGTGCTAACATTAACAGTTTATATATAGACATATTATTTAGCTACGTATTCACTTTATTAAACTAGTAGATAACCACCAAAATATGTTAGTATACAGAGTTATCATTTTTGTGAAGCTGAGGTACGAACCTTAGCAGGTATTCAGACATTACTTTTATTCAGCAGTAATATTATGAAATAGTGGTCAAGTATTTGCGATTCTAATCAAGAGCATAAGTTTGGGACGTGAATGAATTGTGAAAGATTTACTTCTATGCCTAAAAGTATAACTAACCACCGTAAACGAACACTTCTTATTCATAACATTATATGGCCGGCCGCGGTGGCCGAGGTGACTGAGGCGCTCCAGTCACGGTCAGCACGGCCACTACGGTCGGGGGTTTGAATCCCCCCTCGGGCATGGATATTTGTGCCGTCCTAGTTCGTAAGTAGTTCATAAGTAGTTTGTAAGTTTAGGGACTGATGACCCCGTAGTTAAGTCCCATAAGCTTGACAAACATTTGAACATTTGAACATAACATTATTCTGTTACTTCTGAGAAACCTTTGCAATTGACAGATTTCCGAATTGATAGTTACTACAATTTATAGCGCCTCAAAAGCTCTTAGATACGCAGTATTTTGAAAGTGCTGGCCGCGGTGGAGTAGCCGAGCGATCTAAAGCGTCTCGCTGCGGAGCGCGCGGTTGCTCGCCGTGGAGGTTCGAGTCCTCCCTGGGGCATGGGTGTATGTGTTCTCGTTAGGTTAGTTTACCTAGGTCTAAATAGTTTGTAAGCTACGGACTGATGACCACGCAGTTTGGTCCGATAGATTTACAAACATTTGAACATTTTGAAAGTGCTGCTTCAGTCCAAATACAGTTCGCTGTATGCTGTATGCTTTTACGACCAGCCGCTTGCCAGCTTTGCAGTAGAAAAGTTGCAGAAAATCACTGGGAGTTTCGCGACTCTTATGTTCGAATCTGGTAGAACCGACAGATAGACGTTGAACCACTTTAATTCATTCAGCCGATATGAATACTTCAGAACCCCTGATTGTTTTACCAGTGTTGATTGATGTATGTCACGAATGCGATTCCGAAAGGTTTCTCATCTTAAATGCGTATTTCATCCAATAATGCCACAGATTTGGCCTCGTTAACGTGAAAGTCTTTCATTTATACATGTCGACTAAATAAGAAGTTAAAAGATTTTGCCTGCTAGCGATTGCATTGTTTAGAGACTTAGTTGTTTGACCAAAGACGACATCTTGTTTTCTTTGTAGTTGCACTAATCGTTTTGATCGCGGTATAAAGTTTAAAGCAAGTGGAGCAAACATCCACAAAATTACGAAGCATCCTTTACACATCACTTTCTTCTCGTTTATTTGAAACGTAGAAACAAAAACAGACACATGCTAAATGTCATATTGTCGGCTCAAATATGCATTCAAAGCTCCGAAAAAAGGTTTGAATTGTTTTTCATGGCCCTATTTTTTTCGAGTAAGAACTGTAATGTTTAGTATTTAAAGCAGTTGCTAACTGCTCACAACAAAAATATTAACATCAAGAAGCATTCTTAAATTGTAGTCTACTACTGTTTCGTAGCGTTAAAGATGGCTTCCACTAGTTTGAAAACAATGTGCAGCGAAAGTCTGACATAAGTGTAAAGTGCCATCTCTCGTATTTAGAGTTCAATGTCTCTACACAACTGGATGCATAACTTTGTTCCCTGAGCGTAAAAACGCAGCGGGCCTGTACATTAACGTTCCACTTATCCAACCGGGAAAAGGGGGCCTACAGCTTAACGTGTAATCCAAACCATGTGTCGTTTCTGGCGACTCCTCACATCGTTGATAGGTGAAGGATTGGTTAAAACTTTACGTCGAAAAGCTTCCGTATGTTACTAGTTACTATGACCTACTGTCACGAAATGATATTGTAAGCTTTGCTAGTTGGTTTAAACTTGCTTTGCATTTGCGGTAATTGTTTCGTAGTAGTTGAATTTAACACAGGCATTGTAGAATCGTGTTATGTGAAGAACATGCTACGTACAGCTAAAGCAGAATGTAGGTATCACAATAGAACTCAGAGAATAATACGTGTTATCCACGACTAATAGCACATTCATAACGGTCATACTATTGAAAGAAAAGCTGAAATTGATCGAAAATGGTAACATATTAACAAAAACAGCAAATTTACTCGACTTATTACTGTATGTGTCAAACCAGAATGTAGTTTTCGTAAGAACACTAAAACGAAACAAACACAACACAGGAATTGAACATTATGTCAGAACTCTAAAGGCAGCGTAGTTACGTCATCCCTTCGTATTTTACAACTTTTTTTCTGTAATTACACACAAGGCAGCCCACTCGATTACAGGATAAAAGTATGGCAGCGCGACTGTCAGTGACACCAATGATACCATACATGGCATGGCCAATCTACTTATACATTTCTATGAGTTTAACAACCATGTGGCATGGAGATCAGTAGTTGAAGATTTATGACTGATTCTCTTTGAAGTAGACGATCTTTGCCCGTTATGCTTACACAAGTGAATATCAACATCCCACTGAGGTAATCACCATTTATCTCTATGCTACCTGCAAGTTAAACTTCAGCTGTCTGAGAGTGCCAGATGTTCATATATCGTATCTCGCCAGATTACAGCAAAAATGTTCAAATGTTTGTAGAGCTTATGGAACTCAACTACAGGGGTCATCAGTCCCTAAGCTTACAAACTACTTATGAACTAGCTAATACTAAGGCCGGCACAAATATCCATGCCCGAGGGGGGGATTCGAACCCCCGACTGAGCGGAGAATGTTGGGAGCTGAAGCTTGCATTCAGCTCGTAGCGCGTTGGGTGTTAGAACCAGCCCCGCCTCTTTCTCCCAGTGCCGCCAGCTTACGGCCTATAGCTTACAGGTTTTAAACGAAACAACGTGTTAGGGGTTAAAGCGTCACAGATGGAACACGAAGTTAAGAATCACTTTAATGAGTAATAGAAAAATGGAACGTATATCTACGAAATATTAATATCTTAAAGGGACTTATTAAGTGGGTATAGCAACGCTTTCTGCCTCTTTTCTTCGTAACTGAATAGCAATCGGAATTAACATTCTTCATATCACTTTCAAGGACAGCCTTCCTTTTTCTAAAAGAAGTCGTCGGGGTATGTGGATTTATTTTAGGAAATAACAAAGTGGAAGCCAATGATCAATACCAAGTACAAATCAACAATATATTGACGATATCTACGGTGTACTATGCGGTTATGAGGTAAAGCCCTTTCTATATGAGACGTGCAACACGCACAAGGAAGTCGCTGTCAGCTGCAGCGCCCCTTGCGATAGACCGTCTAACTACAAAGAAGCGTTCAAACCAACGACCTATATAAACAACATAGACAGGCTAAGGTGCTGCCATACTTGAAGCAAATTGAAAGCTCGGCTGCCATGTTTTACAACGTCACGTAGGCGTAACGAGTCGTCTGCTATAGCACTGAATCATGCCACTTTCACTTTGTACAAGGACTTTACAAACCATTCTCTACCTGCTTATTGTTATTTTTATACCCAAGCTAATATGGATAAAGGATAAATGATAGACGACAAGTGTGTGGTAGACAAATCGGAAAGTTTAATTACAAATGTCACACACACTGGATCGGGTAAACCTCGTCTCATTCATACAAAAAACATGCCTTTTCACTGTCCTTTAAACCATATAAATTTCGTGTACCTTTGCCTAATTTGCTTATCACTTTCCTCCGCAGATTTGGCTTAATATAAATGATGTATTCTACAACTGAAGCAATGTTTTAATAAAGCTTTATTAGGCTGGAGTATTGAGACTACTCCCAAAATTCCGAGTATACCATTAAGTGCTCGTAGTTGGTAAAAAAAAAAAAAAAAAAAATAAAAAAAAAAAAAATAAAAAATAAAAAAAAAATAGTTTTACAAAATCTTTATAGGGATTGAACAGACCGTCTTTTATACCTTTTAATCCGAAAAACCCTGTTTTACTCTCATTTTTAGGAGCAAGGAGAACTTCCAAGCAAACTAAACCCTTGAGTTTTTTACTCACTTGCCTAATGATGCTTCCAGAAATATACTACTTTTTCGGAATACGAAGTCAGCATTTCGTATTCTGCCACATAATCATGGTCAAACTGAATAGGCCTACTGCTCTCTGAATGACTTAAATCATGATTTGCCATAGGTAATAAAAGATGTTCCTTGTCTACTGCTTGGCTATATGACATATCTTCTAATGAAGCTTATTCAGCTATTAGCCAGAAGCCGCATTGTATCATTTGTTGCTTACATGATTTCTCCTCAAAATGCGAAGACAAATGTAAGTATGCAGTAGGTTTCCACTTATCTCGCCTCATATTGGCTACAGTAACCATCGTTTTTGTAAGTTCTTCATTTTTCAAAGGCAAACTGAAAAATATAATTACAGCTTACTTCAGTTACAGTTAAACACATACACGGCCCATAGGACAATTGTATGCAGAAATGTGGTAAGTACAAAAGACGAGTACATGAAATGTTAGAAATGAAAACATACAAATAATATGATATTTTAACAGTCTCATTACTGCGGTTGGTACAGTTATATGCTGCGCATACACTCGGCGTGATTTCAGCTTAATAAATATCCTTTGAAGCTTACTACTATACATAAAATGTGAAACTAAAACACGTAAATAGCGTCGGTACAACTTCCGTATTCGGCGCAGAAGACGTTGGAAAAAAAATGGCTGCCACAGTTCCTGGTTGCTGCCACAAGGAGCGCTGTTAACCCAGAGATAGCCACTCTATGTAGTTTATATAGCTCGTTGGTTCAAACGGTACGCATTTGTTGAGTCGTCTGCTTCACGCGTCTACTTTGTTGTCAACTTACAGCAAATGAATTTTGGTTAACTTCACTTTGCGATACTGTATGATATAATGTGATGATTAAAACATTTCTTTGTGTTTTAGACCGCCACTGTGAGACTTTATTTAATTTTTTTGCGTAACTACGTCGCTCACATGTGTTAATATCCTCATTATAAAATGCGATTACATACTTCCAGCCCCTGCCGTTTGAGGAACTTGTAGAAAACACACAAAATTCTACTTTTAAGTAAGTGTGGTATTGTACTACCAAGAATCGACGGATAAATCAGTGAAAATTTCTTGATTTACACTTGCTCTACGTTTGTTTGGATTTCATGTTAACAGCTATATCTCTTTATTCAATAAAAATTGTTCACAGGTTATATTAAATTTTAATGCAATTCCTCTATAGTACAGTATCCTTCTAAAATACTTAACGACTGAGTCGAAAAACTACGTTCCTCTGAGCGGGAGACAAGTACACATTCTCAAACAATTTCCCGACTTGGCTTCCTTTGTCAGCTGGGTTCCCCATTCGGTCGTCTGCGCTTGCGCGAAGCACTTCCATACGCGTGAGAATAGGATCCATCCTATTCCGTATACTAGCGATCGTACGCGTGCATCTTTTGCAAGTGGAAGCGTCTACATTGTACGCGGACGGCGTAACCGGTGCATCATGGGTAATCTCGTAAGCTCTCACTTCCCGTGTAGAAATGGCTTTAAACGTGGCCCCTGAGCGGAGAATGTTGGGAGCTGACGCTTGCATTCAGCTCGTAGCGCATTAACTGTTAGAACAAGCCCCGCCTCTTTCTCTCAGTGCCGCCAGCTTACGGAATATAGCTTCAAGTTTTAAAAGAACCAATATGTAAAGGGTTAAAGCGTCACAGGTGGAACACGAAATTAAGTATCACTTTAATGAGTAATAGAAAAATGGAACGTATATCTACGAAATATTAATAACTGAAATGTTCAAATGTTTGTTAAGATTATGGGACTTAACTACGGGGTCATCAGTCCCTAAACTTACAAACTACTTATCAACTACCTACAACTAAGGACGGCACAAATATCCATGCCCGAGGGGGGATTCGAACCCCCGACCGTAGTGGCCGTGCAGACCGTGACTCAAGCGCCTCAGTCCCCGCGGCCACCGCGGCCGGCTATTAATAACTTAAAGGGACTTATTAAGCGGGTATAGCAACGCTTTCTGCCTCTTTTCTTCGTAACTGAATAGCAATCGGAATTAGCATTCTTCATACCACTTTGAAGGACAGCCTTCCTTTTTCTAAAAAAAGTCGTCGGGGTATGTGGATTTATTTTAGGAAATAATAATGGAAGACAATATCAATACCAAGTACAAATCAATAATACATTGACGATGTCTACGGTGTACTATGTGGTTACAAGGTAAGTTTGGTAGAGAGCATAAACATTCCGTAGGCACACGAACTCAGCCGACATCCGCCGATCACAGAGGGCACGAAAAAGTGTTTGACTTGTACAACGGATGTTTGTAGTGCCGTAAGCTCCGTGCTATTTAGGGATCAGTGTCAGTCGCCGATGTATTTCTTAAGTCGAGAACATGAAACAAAGTTCGGAAATGTAATTTACACGGGACGGCAGCAGGGAAGCGAAAGCGGCAGTGGGCGGCGGCGCGCGGCGCACGTGGAAAATCACCCCTGGAGTGCGCAACGCTAATGAGGCTGCCTGCGCAGACGACGCAGTGGCGGCGCTGCTGGCCTACCTGAACACAGCGCGGTGCGGGTGCCGTCGACGTGTTGGTGGTGGCGGCCCTGGCTGGCGTGGCTCCCGCGTGGCCCCTGCTCGGCGGCGCGGCGCGCGACTAAAATGATTTGCCGGTCGGTCGCGCCTCGACACACGCCGCCGGCCACGACGCACGCGGCAATTAGCCGGGCGCGGGCTCGCTGTAGCTGTCTGTGTACCAGCCCGGCACACAACAAAGGCAAGGCCTCGCACACGGCCAAACGAATCGGCCATTGTTCGGCACGGAAGGAAGGAATCTTTGGGTTTATCGTCCCGTCGATTGTTTGGTCATTAGAGACGGAGCTCACGCTCGGATTTTTGGGGAAGGGTGGGGGAAGGAAATCGGCTGTGCCCTTTGAAAGGAACCATCGCGGCATTTGCCTGGAGTGATTTAGGGAAATCATGGAAAACCTAAATCCGGTGGATTTGAACCACCTCTCTCGGTTATTTGACACGTTCCTTGTGTATCCTGAGCAGATGTCATGTGTAAGATACCTGTCAGTTCTACGCGTCACATAGGTACCTTTGTTAATCACGTAACTATCAATAAAAGATTTTGTTATGTTGTGTATTAAATTCAACACTAATTAGGAAGTTAGCAGTACTCAATATGTATCAAAAATCTGATCATTAATCACAAATTTAATGTAGGGGACAGTAGTACACAGTGGAACAAAAATTACCCTTTTGATTGTTTCGTTTAAAATACTACTCAGAAAACAAATTTTCTTTATTTACTTGAAAGAACAATACTTTATCAATATTTTGGAACAAAAAATAATAATATTGCTACTAATTGGGAAGTGAAATAACAATTTTAAGCCGGCCGCGGTGGCCGAGGGGACTGAGGCGCTTCAGTCACGGTCCGCACGGCCATTACGGTCGGGGGTTCGAATCCCCCCTCGGGCATGGATATTTGTGCCGTCCTTAGGATAAGCTAGTTGTTAAGTAGTTTGTAAGTTTAGGGACTGATAACCCCGTAGTTAAGTCCCATAAGCTTAACAAACATTTGAACATTTTTTTGAAACAATTTTAAACAACCTCCGAAAATGCTTTACTGTGTACCGCGTATAGTACGCAGTGAAACAGCTGCCATTTTTTTATTTATTACTTGCTGAGAGACTTATAAAACATAAATATCTTTGTTAAATACAGGTACAAACATTAACATATACTAAGTTTTGTTCAGTGAATATTAAGTCCACCAAACTTGATTATAAAATTAATGTACCTGTGGTTGGAGAGTTTCTTAGAGGCCATAGACAACGCGGGTGGCAAAATCATTGCAGTGTCCTTATGTAAAACACTATGTCTTCTGCAACTGGGACTACAAAACCAGTATTTTATATATATTGTTTTTAAATTTCACCAAAATGTAGTCACCAATCATAACGTCCCACTTCAAGTTAAAAAGATCTTATGATACACTTATCTGTATTTCACTCAATGGCCTTCATCTTTGTCACTTTCTTCATCACTTTCACTTAAAGCTGTTTTACTTACACACCGCTTTTTTTTATTGTTGGCTCTCTTCATACTTCTTTTCTTCCAGCTCGGTCCTTTTTTTCAAAGTCTTTTCTTCAACAGCTTCTCACTCTGGTGTTGGTGTTAATATTATGCTTCTACCTTTGGAACGTCCACTTTTTTTTCTGGGAGATGCTTTGGGCAAACCACGAAACTCTTTTGGCGAGATGTATGGTTTGTTGTTACTGCAACTGGCTGCCATAGTACCCTCCAAAGTGTTAGGAGGAGTCATACACCCAGCTGAGGCCAATGGTCTTGTTTCACTGTCTACCACATACAACTGTTTCACTGTGTACCAAAGTCACCATAAACTAAAAAGTTATTCACAACTCTGAACCAACCTATCTACCAAACTAACAGCTGGTCAGTATATAGCTAAAGAAGTGTATCTTATCACAAAACATAATATTTCTTTTAGCTGTATGTTATATCAAAAATATTAAACTTATAAAGAGACATTGACTGAACTTCTGACCACCAAAAACCAATAATAACCTATATAAACAAGAATAATCAACCAAACTATCATTTACAAAGATGTATTTTATCATAATAAACATACAGGGATACCAACAAGTTGAAAAAAGTTACTAAAAAATTGAGATGGAATGTTTCACTGAGTACCATGTTTCACTATGTACTACTCTCCCCTAGAGTATTTTTCGAAACATATAAAATCTCTATGCAATGGCTAGGAAGAGGAGTGGTTGTTCTTTGCTTGTATGTTGTAGTATTCTAATTATGATCGAGGATTGTCATATTTCGTTATGGAATTATTGGATGTATGACGAACGCTCAATATAGGTATGTTTCAACTCAAAGTAAGTTCCACATTTGTCTACAGTTATTTAATCAATTGCACAGGCAATTTCTGTTAAGCACAAAGGTAGCCTACGGGACTGCCTCATCTAGAATTAAGAATCTGCAGATTATACACACAGGACTTTATCTAAATTGATCGCAAAATAGTTACATTAGACACAACACAGCTAGCAATTCCAGATTGGGTAGTGGATTATCCGTTCAGACAGAGATACTCAATTCCGTGACTCTCTCTCTTATGTAAAAATAAATTAAAGTGTTACAGCTTCACACAATTGCAGATCATGAATCGAGTATCTACGACCTACATTAATGCCACAACGTCTAGCATGTGGTGGTGAGAAACAAATAAACTCTTTCAGAATTTTTTTGCAGCATCTTATCAGAACATAACCAGAGAGAGTTAATTTCAACTGATTATCTCAGATATTTATTTTATATATATATATATATATATATATATATATATATATATATATATATATATATATATAATTACACATATGACAGCTACCTAAACAGTTCAAAATTTTCAAATGTTTATGTAAAAATATATTCCAAACGCTGCAATTTATTTTCTTCTTTATTTATACTATAGGCCTATTTCGGAAACATTTCCATCATCAGGTATCTGTAAGTAATATAATACAATATTATAGGTATTCCTTATGCAAATAAAATTTAAATACGCGTTATTATACGTACATAGATTTTCTTAACATCCGTACGTTATCGCCGTTCTGTGTATGGTTTTCCTATTAAATTAACCCCCTTGGGGTAACAATAGTTATTTTGTTGCTGGCTGTAATATTCCGATGTAATTTTCGGAGTTTTATTTCGTATTTCTTACGTTGTTATATACGTGACAGCTCGTTTGACAGATGACAGCGATATTGTATGGCCGGCCGCGGTGGCCGAGGGGACTGAGGCGCTTCAGTCACGGTCTGCACGACCACTACGGTCGGGGGTTCGAATCCCCCCTTGGGCCTGGATATTTGTGCCGTCCTTAGGATTAGCTAGTTCATAAGTAGTTTGTAAGCTTAGGGACTGATGACCCCGTAGTTAAGTCCCATAAGTTCTACAAACATTTGAACTTTTTTTTATATTGTATGGATACAGGCTGCTTTGTTTATTAAGTTGATTATGATGATCTTTGCCAGCCAGAGGTAACGGAAAATTTGTATGATCGTTGTCTGTTATATAAACATATGTTTGTTTATCCGTTTTCTTGTTGAATAATTGCGATAAGTTTTCTATGTAATTTTTTTGTTTCAGGTCGATTTGTTCATTGAGTATTTGTAATGGATTGTTGTATGTATGTAAAAATATTTCCAGTTCTTCCAACATGTTCATAAGTGGTCCTTTGATGGCTTTTTTCAAGTGTGTCGTTCAGTTTTTAAGTGGTGGAAGAAAGTTTACGGATTACTGTCACGGCGCCTAGTATGTTCTCGGTATCTAATGTTCAAGTTTCTACCAATCTTCCCTATGTAAAATTTATCTCAGTTCTGGCACTGAATTTTATAAGCGCCTGTGTTCGAATAAGCTAGGAATTTTGTTTTGCCTGATTCAATTTGAGATTTAAGATTGTGGCGTGTTTGGTAAGCGAATCTTACATTCGTATTTTTGAGTAGTGCATTAATTTGATTCGATATTCTTGCTAGGTATATTATTGTCACGTATGTTAATTTCTGTTTGCTTGGTGTTTCTTTTGTAAGAGTTATTTCTTATCGTAAAAAGTCTTTTATTGGTCTCGTCATTTTGTTGTATAGGTCAGTAACTATTTGTGGGTTGTAATCATTTTGCTGTGCGACATACTGCAGGATTTTCATTTCTTTTTCTACAGAGTCTTGTTCCAGTGGCATACTTCTCTGATTTGGGTGGCATGGTTGTGCATTAATAATGTTATCTGTCGTAGTGGACTTACGATAGATTTCGAATTTATGTATGTTGTTGACGTTTTTTATGGTAAGGCCGAGAAAATTTATCGTTCTCTCATTTGATGGTTCCACTGTAAATCTTATTATGGGGTGCTTTGTATTGAGTGTTCTGTGTATCTGTTGGATGTCGGATTTATTTCCATTTATCAACATTAATGTATCATCTACGTAGCTGCAGTAGTATATAATTTTTTGGTTTAGTGTTTTGGTTATTGAAAAAGTTTGTTTTCTAATATGTTTAGGACTATACCTGCTATTGTGCCTGCTATACTGCATCCCATGGCCACTCCATCTTCTGGTGTATAGATATTTTTGTCGAATTGAAAGTAGTTTGGTTGTAGTACTAATTTCAGCAATAACATGATTTCATTCATTCCTAAAAACCAAGTTTTTCTGAACAGTATTTTTCTTCAATTATGGAAATAGTTTCTTGGATTGGAATGTTGGAATAAAGATTTGTTATGTCAAAAGAAACAAATATTACATTTTCCAGTATTTAATATCTTTTATTTTATGTACTAGCGATGTTGATTTTTTTATTGGACAACACAAACACTCATTCCCGAGGGAGGACTCGAACCTCCGACGGCGAACGGCCGTGCGCACCGCAGTTGGGCACCTTAAGAGCGTTCGGGCACTCCACCGCGGCGCACGTGTAGAGATTGGGATGCATAGAGAATGGCTATACTGCCACGGCCTAATGCAGTCTGGGGCCTCCTCTGGCTCTGTGACCTGCAGTGAGACGCCGTGCTACTCCTCTGTACGCAGCCGACATCAAATCGTTGGCAGAATGGCTGTTAATTCTGGTCTGCTCGTGGTTGCATGATCCATGACATAGGTCAGGCTTTCTTAGTCTTAAAATAATGATTAAAACTTATAACGCAACCTCCTCAACTTGACATTAACATTATCATAACCAAAGCAAAAACCCAAATCTTCGCCATACTTCATACAATTTGCGTCTGAAAAGTTCGGTGAATGGTCTCAGGAAATATAGGAAACAAGAGTTACAAACAAAATACCTTTATTGGCCTTTAAAGTAATCGACATTTGCTACAACACACTTCTGACAACGGTTATACAGCTGCTGGCAACTGTCAGCAAACGCTTCTTGTGGAATCGCTCGAAGCAGTGAGGTCACGCATCGTTGCATCGTTGCATCTCCGCAACTGCGCAATAGTTACACTGCATGCGCTGATCTGCAACTCGTCTGCTGTCATTCTTAAAGACAGCCACCCATCTTCCGCAAGCCATCGTCGCACTCGTTCGGTGTTCTCCGGGACTGTGATTGTGAAGGGTCGACACCTTCCATTCCGTCTCTGAAGCATTTAAACCACCCAGACACATACTTTTTACTCACTTGCACTAACATCCTATGTGTCTACGTCGCCGTTTTGCCTAACTACGAGGGTTGGAACTTAAATAGTGGCAACACTGTAAAACTGGCATGTTGCTTGTTGGAAGAAATGTAAGGCTGTTCTATTGATAGAAAAAAAAAATACAGGGTCGCTACAGGGATTTGGTAATTGTGAACCAACTAAAGGAGGTTTGCTTTAAAGCTACTCGTTCAAGACTGATCTGATGTTAAATGCAGCACTAATAATTATCCTCATCTGGCAGAGAGCATAAACATTCCGTAGGCACACGAACTCATCCAATCAAGCTCATTAAAGATTAGTTGAACACATTTATTATTATTTAACACTATAATTTTGTTTAGTTGTTGTTGTTGTGGTCTTCAGTCTGTAGAATTGTTTGATGCAGCTCTCCACGCTACCCTGTCCTGTTCAAGTCTCTTCATCTGAGAATACGTTCGGCAACCTACATCCTTTTGAATCTGCTTACTATATTCGTCCCTCGGTCTCCCTCTACGATTTTTACCCCACACGCTTCCTTCTAATGCTAAGTTGACAATTCCTTGATGTCTCAGAATGTGTCCAACCAATCTATCCCTTCTCTTAGTCAGGATATGCCAGAAACTCCTTTTCTCCCCGATTCGGTTAAGCACCTCCTCTTTAGTTACGTGATCTACCCATCTAATTTTCATCATTCTAGCACCATATTTCAAAAGCTTCTATCATCTTTTTATCTGAACACCTTATCGTCCACGTTTCACTCCCATACAATGCTACACTCCAGACTGGCCGTAATATTAATACCTGCACAGTTGATAAGGAAACAGTGGGTTTAAACTGATTGAAAGCGCAACGGATGATTTGAACACAGCAGGAACAATACGTAGTCTGCACAAGGCTGTGTTCACACCGACGGCCGGGCCGAGCCGAGTCGAGTCGAGAGATTAAACACATTGTTTCTAATTGCGCTGTTCACACTGCCGGCCGGGCCGGGAGGACTCCGCTTCAGCCGGCTCACGCCGAGCCGACGACATTCGGAATGAAACTTCCTGGTAGATCTGTCTGCTCGTGGTCATGCTAGGGGCAGGACGCTCCGTGCCGTGCGCTGCGACAGCTTGTCTTCGCGTGGTAAGTGTCGGCGCTTGCAGCAGCAAATAGCCTTCGTTATTGAACTGTGGGGAAGGTATGAACCGATTGTAATGATGGAACAAGAAATGGAACGACCGACTAGGAAGGATACTTTGAAATTGACATTTGAGAATCGATCTACTAGACCGAAATCTTATGAGATAGAAAATTGGTTAGAGCAGGATGTAAAACTATCATGCAACGACATTATTGGTATTCATCTGTCGATTATAGCGAGTGTGGTATTTGTCAAGTTGAGTAGTGCGGAGCTATGCTCGAAGGTAGTTGAATCCTGTGGAGGTACTATGAAATTTAGGTATTCAGATGGACGTGTTGGGGAGGTTGCTATCACTCATGCTGGGTTTGGAATACGCACTATCCGAATTTTTGAGTTGCCTTTTGAAATTACTGCGGAACAGATAAATGCTGTAATTTCTCCGTTCGGTACAGTGCTTAGCAATTTTGCTGAAAAGTGGTCGAGCGCGCATAAATTTCCCGTTCTAAACGGTGTACGACAACTCCGAGTAGAACTACGGAAACATATTCCTTCGTATGTAAACGTCTGCGGATATAGAGGAATTGTTATTTATGACGATCAACCCAGAACTTGTTCGGTCTGTAACAAGCCTGGCCACGTGCGCGCCAATTGTATACAGAGGCGCGTGGCGCAGCTACCCGCCGGCGAGCCCGCCAGGCCACTAGCCATGACGTCACTGCCTGGAACTTACGCCGCTGCAGCTCGAGCGCAACCGGCTACAGTTTTGGTCCCTGATCCAACTGCAGGAGCAATCGTTGCAGAGCCTGAAATCCCAATGGATGTCAGCACACTTATAGTTGACGATATACTCGATTCCCGACCGCCAACAGCAACAGACGAAGTTCGGCCGACACAGGAAACCGAACCTGTAAATGGTGCAGATCCTTCGGCAAATGAAGAGCTTACCACTCCGCAGGAACCAGAAAGTGGGTCTGAAACCACAGATAGTTCACCAAAAAGAAAGTCCGGAAGGAGAAACAAGAAGCGCAGGATTGCATCCGAAGGCGCAGAGGAGGCCGCTGCACCTCTGCGACAAAAGGCAAAAGAAATAGCAGCCAGCTTAAGTCAAAAGTCCTCTTCCGATAAGAAAGCGACACCAGCACCCGAAAAACCCCCTGTCTCTGCACTGGGGAAAAAAGGCGCTGAAGGACGGTTACCAAAGGAACCACCCACACAGAAACCAGAAAGAATTCCCTCTCCGGAGGCTCCCCATGACCCACCCCAGACGCCTACGCACACCAACTGGGTGGACGAAGTGGCAGATGACCCAGCGGATGAAGAAATGAGCGAAATTCACGAATCTGAGATAGTTAATGCACAGCTCCAAAAAGATGACGACACCCGGAAAGAAGACACTTCCATGACAGATCTCTCAAAGCGACAAGATTATGTTCCGGATCCTTTTGATACTGATGAGTATTATTAAGCTTTTTTTTTTTTTACTATACGACTTTTAAGAAGTAACGAAGAACTGAAGAACGAATTCATGATTGAACAGCCAGAACGACCGATGACAGAAGTACAAACGTACAAGATAGCCACAGTACATCTCAATAAGGCTCATAGCTCATTCAAATTACAAAACCTCAAAGATTTTATATATGCCGCTGACGTAGACATTCCCCTTTTGCAAGAAGTCACAGATATTGACCTTGAACATATACCGGGATTCAATGCTTTCACAAATCCAGGGATTGGAACGGAAATGGGTACAGCTATCCTCACGAAAGAGGGCATAATAGTCCAAGATGTTGTAAAATTAACCACCAGTAAAGGCATAGCAGGTACAATCAATAACGTACGAATCATTAATGTCTATCCCCCATCGGGATCTAGCAATAGACAACGCAGGGCGGAATTTTTTAAAGAAGAAGTTGTCCCTCTGTTCGGATCCCTACAGGAGCACATTATCCTCGGAGGTGATTTTAATTGCGTATTGCATGCCAAAGACCAAACTCCCAATCTCAATAAGTCTATCGAACTTGAACGGATAGTCACGCAACTACGTCTAGTAGACTCTTGGGAGCACTTGCACGGTGCAGCCCCCGGATTCACTCATGTGACCAGCCACTCGGCGAGTCGTTTAGACAGAGTGTATGTCTCACATAATTTAAAGCGCAACATCCTGCAATCGGAAATATGGCCTGTCGTTTTCTCGGATCATGCAGCGTAAATCTGCGCAATCAATATGGCCAAACAGGGGACTTACAGAGGTAGAGGGACCTGGAAGCTGAACGTGTCTCACCTAGAAGACCAGGCGTGCCAGGAGGCGTTCCACGCACTATGGAGGGAGTGTGAGAGCAGGTTCGCCTCGTACAACACTGCTACCGACTGGTGGCTGAAACATGTCAAGCCGAAAATACGGAGATTTTTCCTACACTACTCCAGAGAAAAAAAGCTTCTGGTACAAAAGTACTATGGAATTTTACTTTCAATGCCTAAGAGATTTATTCAAATCAGATGCCACGATTGTTGAAAACTATGCAAGAATTAAAAAGATCAAGGCGAAAATCTTGGCCCTTCGACGTAAACAACTGGAAGGTTACAAAATACGGTCACGAGTGCAGGATACGGCGCCGAATGAGATACCTTCCGTATATCACGTTATCCGTGAGCACAAAAGAGCGTCGCGCAAAATATTCACTGCAATACAACTGAATGACGGAAGGAAGCTAACGAAAAACTCTGAGATTAAGGAGGCGATCGTACAACACTTTGCTTCCTTCATGTCCTCTCAACCAGTTAACGAACGCCTTCAAGACGAGTTTCTGTCCACCCTACAAAGGAGAATAAACCACGCGGAAGCACAATCCCTCATCTCAGAAGTGACTGCAGAAGACGTCGAAGAAGCAATAGCAGAAAGCAAAACGAACAAATCTCCGGGATCGGACGGTATTCCAGCCGAATTTTATAAAACATTCAGTTCCCTCATAAAAGACAAGTTCACTCTCATTTGCAATGAACTGTTAAACCCTGAAAACGATATCCCAAAAGAGCTTCGGGAAGGCATCGTAGTGCTAGTGCCCAAAACATCAGGCACTAAGACTATAAGCAGTCTTAGGCCAATAACATTGCTGAACAGCGATTATAAGATTTTTGGTCGAGTACTAGCGCGAAGATTAAACAGCACAATGACCACTGTCACCGGTCCTTACCAAACGAGTGTCGGTAAAGATAGAAAGATTTTGAAGACCCTCTGTGATTACAGGGATATAATTGCCACGGCCGACGTTTGCAAAATAAAATGTGCCCTGGTGTCCCTTGACCTTGACAAAGCTTTTGACAGGGTCAACCACCAGTTCCTACTCCGGACTATGAGCGCAATGGGATACCCACCTCGCTTTATTGCCGTCATCCGCAATACGCTAACGAACAACGCAGCGAGATTTGTAATTAATGGACAGATTAGCCAACCGATAGAAGTTACCAGCTCCATCCGGCAAGGGTGCCCCATGTCCATGGCACTCTTTGCCATTGCTATCGAACCACTCCTCGCTTCCCTCACACAACATCTCCAGGGATTACAAATTAGGAGAGAAAAGATCGTATGCAATGCGTACGCTGATGATGTCGGATTTCTCGCCACGAGTGGCAATGAAGTCATGACTGCGCTGGAGATAGTCACGAAATACGAACAAGCTTCAGGCGCAAAACTTAATGAAGCGAAGTCCGGGATATTTCATATTGGACGTGGCATCAGGTTACAAACCCAAAGCTTGCTACCAGAACTCGCAACAATGAAATGCCTTGGCATTGATTTTAAACGGTCCATCCAGAAAACTATTGCAGTTAATTATCGGAAACTACTGAACAGCATGCGAGCCTATGTACAAGAACATAGTATAAGGAAACTCGACGAACTCCAAAAGGTCGCAGTTGCAAATGTTTACATTACATCTAAAGTAAACTATGTAGCACAAGTCTTGCCCCTTCCTGCAACCTTGGCCAAAAGCATGATATCTGCTCTAGGACATTTCGTGACCCGTGGACGAATCTTCAAAGTGAAATACGACACGCTGACGCTTCCCACGATACTTGGGGGTTTAAACCTCACAGATGTCAGTCAAAAAGCGAAAGCTCTGTACCTCTCCAACACGTACAAGGAATGGAAAAAGCAAGGTGGTAGCCTTACTGCACACTTGGTAAACGAAACAGCTCCTGTCGACCTCAATGCACCTGTCAGTGTCCGACACATCCCTAACGGATTGCACCACTTAAAATATTTTTTCGTGGAATACAGTTACATACACGGCAGGATACCAGAAAAAGAAATCGTAAAGGTTAAAGATCTTTACAAACAGCTGATGAAAAACAAACTCGGAAATAATATAGAGCCGGCCGCGGTGGCCGAGGTGACTGAGGCGCTACAGTCACGGTCAGCACGGTCACTACGGTCGGGGGTTCGAATCCCCCCTCGGGCATGGATATTTGTGCTGTCCTAGTTCGTAAGTAGTTCATAAGTAGTTTGTAAGTTTAGGGACTGATGACCCCGTAGTTAAGTCCCATAAGCTTAACAAACATTTGAACATTTGAATAATATAGAACAGAAATATCCGTCGAATAACTGGAACATAATCTGGAAAAACATTCACAGCAGGAACTTACCAACGTCCGTGAAAGCGACCTGGTATTTCGCGGTCAACAGGAAAACTGCAACGAACTCTAGATTACATGCAATTCGGCTGGCACCTTCAACGCTGTGTCCACTCTGCAACGTAGTAGACGATGAAGAACATAGACTCTTGTGTAAAAAGGTTGAAGACATATGGCTTTATGTTAGACAAAAGTTAGCTAGCATCAGCAGAACGACACCCACCGCCTTCACAGCTGCTGACTTCCTAACACCGGATAGCATTCCATATCCAAGAACTAAAAGAAATGCTGTCAACTGGTTGAAAGGGCAAACTCTTCATTACATCCTAACCAAAGAATCAAGCAATGTGGAGGATTTCTGGGTGTATCTTACAACTGAACACCACATGCTGATGCATAATAAAAAATACAAGGAAACTTTTGCAAATTTTTTGTCTAGAACAATAATGTAAAGTATTACAAGAATTTTACATTTAGAAGAATGTAATTGTTTTGACTTTTCTGTTACACGCAACAAGAGAAGGTTTTTAGGGAAACAAAGAGAAGACCGCCATGTATCATTTAAATTCAGATACGTTGCTGCGTTGACCCAGTGACGAAACTGGACGTTCTGTTGCAATTACAAATTTAGTTTAATTAGTATAACAAGAAGAAGAAATCTAATTTACTCAAGACTAACATCAACACAGTTTTAAATCATTGGTAAATCAGAAGAAAAAACTTAAGTATGTTACCACATTACATCTACGAGGAAAAGAACTTATGTATTCATACAAATGATTCTTGATTTCCTACAAGACATACCGGAAAAGAGATTTTCTTTTCATTACAGTTTTTAATTCTTTACAATTTATTTTCTTATTTATCTTATTCTATTTTGACATCACGCCACACGCAAAGTTAAAAAAAAACCTACTAATTCACGTACGACGAAGAAGAACAAACATTCACTTCCTTTACCGAATATTTCCGACACAATACGGAAATATAAAAATATATATTTCAGTTATATATGGCAAAAAGAAGCCCACGCCGAAGAAGGCGAACTATTGGCGAGCAAAAAAAAAAAAAAAAAAAAAAAAAAAAAAAAAAAAAAAAAAAAAAAAAGGTGGCAAGCAAAGCACTGGTCTTTTGGTTTGCAATATTTTCGATATAAAGCTGTGGAACAGCGAGACGGAAATTCGTCAAATCCGCAACATTTTTATTATTATTATTTTCAAGTCCAAGAAATGGAACAAAAAGGCCGATAGAAGCCGACGCCGAAGAAGGCGACTTTGGTGAGCGGAAGGACGGGTTGAAGGGGAGGAAGGAGACCCGAAAAAAAAAAAAAAAAAAAAAAAAGGTAGATTAAAATTGTGTGCCGGAACCGAGACTCGAACCTGGTACCTTTGCCTTTCGCGGGCAAGCGCTCTACCACTTTTTTTTTTTTTTTTTTTTTTTTTTTTTTTTTCGGGCCTCCTTCCACCCCTTCAGCCCGTCCTTGCGCTCGCCAAATTCGCCTTCTTCGGCGTCGGCTTCAACCGCCTTGTAACGGAATATTTCCTTTCTTTGTCCAAGCGGAATCGGATAGTGTCTTCAATAATTTTAAATGAACTTATACGGCGTCTTCCACCATAATTAAATGAGTAATTGCCTCTTTGGCGTATATTTTAACTTTTGTGTAGGAAATAGTAATCTGGTGTCTCGCGACAGTTGAGATATGCTGCAGTGCAAATGATATGTCTTTTAGTTAAAATATAAGAAGAAACACATATAACTTAAACGAATCTACTTCGTGATGTAAACTTGCATTAAAAGTAAAACACACGTCTTCTTCACAGCAAATAAAAGTATGCCTTCATTGGCCGTATAAATATTGGTTCTTGAATTCGGCGGTTTATGAAACTAAACAACAATTCCGTAGGGAAGATTGGTAAAATAAAATAATTCGTAGTAAACGAAAAGCAAGTATGGGATTTCGCACAAAACATAGCTAAATAAATAAGTCTTCTAGTTCTTAATCTACTGCAATGTTCTAGTCAAAAAATTCGCATAGTTGTTTTTATAATTTTTCTGGCGTTTCAGTTTCTGATGTTCCGTTTGTAAATACATCCAGTAATCTTCTTTCTTCTTTTCTCTGTTTGTCAATAGGTAATGGACCGTGTGTCCTTATAACCAGTTGACTGCTCTCCTTTTGGTGGGAGGGTAAGGCACTTCGTCTGGATTGAGTAGGCGAGCCGGTGTGATCATGTTGGGAGACGTTCGCAGCATACTTGCAAGTTTTGTTCTGCAGAGAAGCCATATCTCCTGTACAAGGTGACATGTAAATCTATGTTCATCCGTGTCTATGAGATTGCAACTTATGCAGTTTGGCGATTCTGCCAGGTGAATGTCGTACAACTTGGAATTGGTCGGAAGTTTTCTATTAACTGCTAAGTACCATGTGGACCTCACGCTTGTTGGTAATTGCGCATCCTGTACGTTTTCCCAAATTTTGTTCCAGTTATATTCTTTATATATGTTCTCTATTCTATTTCTCTGTTTGTTTTCCATCATCATGTTATATACTGCTTTAACTTGGTACAGATCTTTCTCGGCAATACGGCGTTTAATGTAGCTATACTCCAGAAGAAAATGTTTCAGATGATTGAATGCAGTCGGAATGTGGCGTACATCCATAGGTGCCTCCATGCTGTCCGGAGCTATTGCTTGTAGTAAGTGACTCACAAGTGCGTTGGGTGATCTCTGCCACAGTTTATATGTTTTGCTAAGATACAAAGCTTGGGCCTTGACATAGATATCTGTCAAATTAAGGCCTCCCTTTTCCGTTGCTAATGTAAGAGTGTCGTATTTTACTTTAAATAACTGTCCTCTGCTTACAAAGTGGCCGAGCGCTGCTAGCATTTGTTGCGCTATTGTGCGAGGTAGCGGTAGCAGCTGAGCAACAAAGTTGATCTTCGAGGTGATGTATGTGTTCGCTAAATGTACTTTTTGCATTGCATTTATGTTCCGCAAAACATATTGCTGTGTGCTAGCTCTAATTTTTTCCAGCAGTCTTCTGTAGTTGAGGGCGGCACTGTTGTTGATATTGCGCGTGAATTCGATTCCGAGGGTTTTGAGTTTGTCCACAAGTTTTATGTGTTCGGTTCGAAATTCTATCCCTCGCCCGATGTTCAAAATTCTTGACTTTTTCTGGTTGAGTTTGGCCCCTGACGCGGCTTCATATCGAGATACAATGCGAAGTGCGGTCGCTAGCTCGCTTTCGTCTGTCACTATACAACTGACGTCATCAGCGTACGCGTGGCAGACTATTTTCTGACCATGTAGCCGCAATCCTCGGAGTTCTTGGGTGAGCGTGAACAGGAGAGGTTCAAGCGCTAATGCAAAAAGTGCCATAGACATGGGGCATCCCTGACGGACCGAGCTCTTTATAGCGATCGGCCTGCTGAGTTGTCCGTTGATACTGATTTTGGACGTACCTCTAGTCAGTAGGTTCTTAATCGTGGTTACAACTTTTTGTGGCAAATGGGCTTCTGTTAATATTCTAAAAAGATATGAATGGTTGACCGCATCGAAAGCTTTGGCAAAGTCGAAGGATACGATAGCGCATCTGATATCACAAGCATCTGCGATTGCGATAATATCGCGGTAGTCGCTTAATGTGTGAAACATAGTTCTGTTTTTCCCCACACCTGTTTGATAGGCTCCCGTTATGGTCGTGATAACTGAATTTAATCTTTGCATTATTATTCTTGCAAAAATTTTATAGTCACTATTTAATAGTGTTATGGGTCTAAAGTTTTCTATAGTCTTCCCTCTTGAAGTTTTAGGGACTAAGACCACGGTGCCTTCACAAAATTCTGTCGGAATTTCGTTAGTTCATTACATACTAATGTCATCTTACTGGCTAACTGCTGTCGGAATATTTGATATAGTTCCGCAGGTAGGCCATCAGGGCCTGGGGACTTATTTTTCGGGCTTCTTTGAATAGCGTCTATGACCTCTTCTTCTGTTATCTCTCCTGCGAGTTCTTCCGCGTCCTCAGGGCTCAATCTTCCTGACAAATTCGTGATGGTTTCCTGCGCTATTTCGTCTGTTGGTTTATCCTCTAATAGTGCTGTAAAATGTTTGTGCACTTCTTCTCTTATTTCCACTTGTTCTGTCAATAGTCTTCCGTCAGTAGTTTTCAATTCCGCTAAAATTTTTCGGTTTGTCCGCTTGACTTCCTGTATGACATGAAACATAGACGTCGTTTCCTCTTGTATCGTATTTTGCAGTCGCGTTCGAACTTTGCATCCTTCAAGTTGTTGTCGCTTCAGCGTTAATAATTTGGCTTGTATTCGTTTTATCTGTCTGTAATTTTCGATTATAGTTGCATCTTGGCTATATAATTCTCGCAAACATTGGAAATAAAATTCAACAGTCTTCTTCTGCCATGCACTTTTTTCGCGAGAGTAAGTTTTTAAAGTTTTTATTATCGCCGGCTTGGCACATTTTATCCACCAAATAACAGCGGAGTTGTATCTTGAGAACTTCCTCTCACAGTCTGCCCACGTATTACAGAAGGCTGCGCGGCATTCTGGATCGGAAAGATGAGAAACGTTTAGTTTCCACGATCCTTTCCCTCTGTAGGTCCCCTGTTTTGCAAGATTTATAGTGCATATCTACGCTACGTGGTCAGAGAATATGGTAGGCCATCTCTCAGATTGTAAAATGTGGCCTCGCAGATTGGATGTTACATAAATTCTATCAATACGGCTGGCAGAGTGACCAGTCACATGGGTAAAACCTGGTCTATCACCGTGTTTTTCCTCCCACGTATCAATGAACTTTAAGTCTCGTACGATCGTCTCTAACTCAACTGATTTATTAAAATTGGGCGTCTGGTCCTTCGGACTAAGGACGCAGTTAAAATCACCCGCAAAAATTGTTTGTGCGGATCGTGGTAAAAGGAGAGGAACTATGTCTTCCTTGAAAAATTGTGCTCTTAGGCATTTGTTTCCTGTTCCAGAGGGAGCATAAACGTTAATAAATCGAGTACTGTTCACAGTAAAAGCTATACCTCGGCTGTTCGGCAGTTTCTCGACATTTTCAGTTCGTATCCCTTCTTTAGCCAATATTGCTGTACCAAGGCCATTGCCCAGTCCGGGGTTCATTATGACGTTGTAGCCAGTGATGCGATGTAAAGGAATCTCCTTTACCTCTTGCAAACATACTATGTCAATATCGGCTGCGTACAAAAAGTCTTGGAGATTTCGCAATTTTAGCGCTTCTGATTTTGTTAATATTGAGAGTCGCAATTCTATACGCCTGAAGAGATGTCATGTTTGATAGGTCTTCCTCACTGTTTGTGTTGTTACGATGTTGGGCATTTCGCTTTAATAGAATTCCGGGTCGTCCTGGGGCAGGATTGCATCCGGGACGTCATTTTGCGGATACTGGGACTCCACCAATCCGGATGCGGACGACGCCCCTCCGTTATCTTCTCTATGTTCCGCCATCTCTGTATCATAAGTGCAGGCGTCAACCTCGGCTGCCCACTCTTTCGAGGTTTGATGTTTGTTCACGTCTTCTTGTGTATTTCCTGACAAGGTTTTCTCTCTAACTTCGTCATAATCCATCATCTCGGTACATTTTATTGAGGTCACAATCTCACGGTCTTGTTCGGTGATGGCTGTTTTAGATTTCTTCGTAATTTGTCGTTTTGCGGAAGTGATTTCTTGCGAATTTGCAGTCAGTGTTTGGGCAATCATTTTTGCTTTTTCACGCAGAATTTGTGCGTTTTTTGCGGCTCCCTGATGAGCGCTCCTGCGTTTTTTGTGCGTCTTTGGTGACGAGTCTGTATTCTGATTGTCATCGGTCTCAGATGTCTCTACGAGGCTGTCCTTGGGATTGACACATTCGGCTCGACATTTGTCGAGTCTTTCTTCCGTGTGGTCGGACTCATGATGTTCTGTATGTTGACTACCGTCTTGGTCCGTTGGGGTGGCCATGGGGGTAGGTTCTGCAATAACGGCTTTCATAGATTCCGTCACATCGTTGAGGTCACCTTCTTCTTGTATGTAGGGTCTCCCTTCTTTAACAGCGGAGTCATTCTGTGAGGTGTGTTGGCCACTATCTCCATCCTTGTTAGCAGAGTTAGATGTGGCCTCGATGATCATAGATTCTATAGGTGTGGTGGTTTCCTTTGAGTCAATGTCGTCTATTAGTGTCGGATCTACGTTTGGTTCCGGTTGGACGTTGGCGCGGACTGCCGCGACGTACGTCACAGGTAACTTGGATATCGCGCTTGGCCCGTCCCTCTCTCCTGTCGGTAACTGCGCCACGCGCCGCTGAACGCACTGGGCACGAACGTGTTCTGTCGACCCGCAGGCTGCGCACGTTCTCGGTTGTCCGTCGTACATCACTATAGCTCTATACCCACAAACAGTGATGTACGAGGGGATGTGCTTCAGCAAATCAATTTTCACTTGCCGTACACCGTTCAAAACCGGGAATTTATGAAAACTAGACCTCTTTTCGGCGACGTTACTAATAACAGTTCCGTATTCCCGTAGTTTGACATTGATTTGTTCCGCTGATATTTCGAACGGTAACTCAAAAATCCTTAGAGTTCGTATACCCAGTCCTGCATGCGTGACTCGAACTGTTCCTACATTACCATCGGAATGTTTGAATTTCAAAGTGCCGCCGCAGGATGCAACTACTTGTTCACATTTTTCTGAGCTTGTCAACTTCAAGTAAACAGTACTACTAACTATCGACAGGTGTATTCCAATCAGGTCATCCGCGGAAAGTTTCATTTCTTCTTCTACAAAATTCTCAACTTCAAACGATCGAGGTCGTACAAAGTTCGGGTCGAAACTTATTTTCAATGTATCCTTTCGTAGTTGTTGATCCATTACGCCATTCTGTTTCTATATTAACGTGGAGAATATAGGACGCTTAAAGCGTACACTTACCACACAGCGCTCGGCCACCAGCAGCGAGGATGTAAACAACAGCGTCCGCACAGCACGGCCGCCTCACGCGGAATGGCCACTGAGCTACCCCGACACGACTCACGATGCCGCCTCACAACTTTACTTCCGCCAGTACCTCGCCTCCTACTGGCGGAAGTTATCAACTGTGCAGGTATGGGAGTGAAACGTGGACGATAAGGTGTTCAGATAAAAAGATGATAGAAGCTTTTGAAATATGGTGCTAGAATGATGAAAATTAGATGGGTAGATCACGTAACTAAAGAGGAGGTGCTTAACCAAAGTTTCATATCAGCGCACACTCCGCTGCAGAGTGAAAGTTTCATTCTGGAAACATCCCCTAGGCTGTGGCTAAGCCATGTCTCCACCATATCCTTTCTTCCAGGAGTGCTAGTCTTGCAAGTTTCGCAGGAGAACTTCTGTGAAGTTTGGAAAGTAGGAGGCGAGGTACTGGCGGAAGTAAAGTTGTGAGGCGGCATCGTGAGTCGTGTCGGGGTAGCTCAGTGGTAGAGCGCTTGCCCGCGAAAGGCAAAGGTCCCAGGTTCGAGTCCCGGTTCCGGCACACAATTTTAATCTGCCAGGAAGTTTCATATCAGCGCACACTCCGCTGCAGAGTGAAAGTTTCATTTTGGACATTCGGAATGTTTAATATTCCCGGCGCGAGCCGAATTGGCTTCTGCAGCACTAGTGTCTGGCGTCTCGGGCCTGTTTCCAATTCAAAACTCCCTGCCTAATAGCCTCTTTTTTTAATAACACTTTTGAACATATGTTTTGTTTATTTTTTCTTTCATTACTATTAATTCAGTAAAATGAATAAAAATTAAATAAATATAATTACTCGACGAGTTACTACAGTGTGAGAACATGCGAATACTTCATACTGTTAGTGGAAAGATAAAAAAAAAGTTGGGAAAAAATGTTCAAATGTTTGTAGAACATATGGGACTTAATTACGGGGTCATCAGTCCCTAAGCTTACAAACTAGTTATGAACTAGCTACGACTAAGGACGGCACAAATATCCATGCCCCAGGGGGGAATCGAACCCCCGACCGTAGTGGCCGTGCAGACCGTGACTGGAGCGCCTCAGTCCCCTCGGCCACCGCTGCCGGCAGGTGAAAAAAGGGATTTTTGCAAATTTAACATCATGCTAGAACCTATAGCCTGCCTATTACGTTTGCCGGCTCTACGGGTTGCGAATGATAGGTTGCTCCCCTGGGGCGTTGCGGCGTCGAGCTGTCTGCTGCACCCGGAAAAAAAGGGAAGTAAAGTTGAATGTTCACGCATAGTTTTCTTCATAATCAATCAATGCAAGTGATTAAAAGCGCAAATGAAAGAGCTTGATCCGCTGAGTGTTGTTAGGCCAAAAAGAACTGCGTACCTTAATTAAAGCCGATGTTATCGTAAGACAAACCGATTAAAATATTCAATGCAAGGACAGAAGGAAACCGCATTTGAATAAAAATAAATGATGGGGAGACTTATGTTAATTGTGATACTAGATGACAAATCTACGAATGAATACCTTTCGTTTAAAGCAAAATTAAAGGAAATCGGTCGGATAGAACTGCCTGACCCACTGACTTTAGTTTACAGCAAGGTCGTCCCCATAAGAAATATATAGAAGGAAATCGCCTTTGAGTATAGAAGAAGAAAGACGAGAGTTATATGTAAATTCTGATACTTGATGACAAATCTGTGGATGAATAACTTTGGTTTAAAACACAAATGAAGGAAATCGGTTTGGTATGGCCGACTGACTTTAGTTTTCGTAGATTCTTTTAATATATAAGATAATTCTATCGACACTAAAAAAAAAAAGGAAGAAAAGCAATCAGTAGAGCGTTTTAACTACTGCAACCTTCTCAGTTTACAGTTTCCTATCGGAGCTATATATATGTATATATAAAACGTGCGCCTCGGTTGAATAGTGGTAGAGTGCCAGACTACAAATATACAGGACGCGGGTTCGTAACTCGCCAGGTCCTAGGATTTTTATCTGTCACTTTCCACTTCTTTCACCACTAGCAGTATTGCTCATGTGAAAAATAGCGAGTGGCACCGTGGTTCGGAATCCTCGTTAAACTGTAGGTCCCACTATAACTGGCTGGGTAAATCAGTTCGAAGGTCGGAGGAAGGCAACGGCATACCACCTCCAAACAGGACCATGCCTAGTAAAGCACTGTGGTGTTCAAACCCATCTTCGGATTGTTGACTGCTTTACCTATATATATATATATATATATATATATATATATATGGCGCCGCGGCGGAGTGGTCGAGCTATGCTTCCCCCGCTTCCCCGTCGGGGGTTCGAATCCTCCCACAAGTATGGATGTTTGTGCTGTCTTCAGTATAAGTTAATTCCTAAGTAGTTTGTAATTTTAGGGACTGATGACCCCGCAGCTAAGTCCCGTAAGTTTAACAAACATTTGCACATTTTTATATACACGGCATTGTTCCGCATCTCGATTCGAATTTCATGAAACAAGAACTCTATTAACGCCTCTATTTAACGCCCTATAAGTCTATATATTTGTTCTTAGGAAATGATTTTTGCAAATTTAAAATGTTCAAATGTTCGTAAATCTATCGGACCAAACTACGTGGTCATCAGTCCGTAGCTTACAAACTACTTAAACCTAGATAAACTAACCTAAGGACAACAGACACACCCATGTCCCAGGGAGGACTCGAACCTGCACGGCGAACAACCGCGCGCTCCGCAGCGAGACGCTTTAGACCGCTCGGCTACTCCACCGCGGCTGCAAATTTAACATCATGCTTGTACCAATAGTCTGCCTATTACGTTTGGCGGCTCTACGGGTTGCGAATGATAGGTTGCTTCCCTGGGGCTATGCGGCGTCGAGCTGTCTGCTGCACCCAGTTGTCACCGGGCAAGTCACGTGCCGCGCACGTGTTGCGGGGCAGGTAGCGAGCCAGCAGCCGGACGTGCTTCCATTCAGCTCCGCAGGCAGCTGTGAGGCCGTGTCCTCGGCCGTCGCCGATCAGCTAGCTCAGGCGTGAGGCGCTGGGTCTTCATCCCGATACTGCCAGTGCCTAACAGCTGTCTGCATCTGCACAGCCCACGCCTCTTACTGACGTTTTATACAGGTCCTACCTTCACATAGTGTAACATTTAAACTAGCTGAAAACCCGTCTTTGCCCGGGTATCTATTTATTTATTCCTGCCATTTTTCGGGTATGCATTCATTTGTATAAGAGCTATACGTCTATAAAATCTTTTGACAATACAATTAGTAGTAAAGAAGTAATGGATAAAACTTGGTGCGTGATGGGGCAGTTTTCCAAGACCTACGTCTCGTACTGTGATACAATTTAGAAGTTACACTGAACTATATGCGTGTATACTGTGTGTATAATTTCCTGCGGCTACAGTTTGCAGTGTGGAAATTACAAATTGTAACGTCACACGAAAAAGCCGTAGTTAATGTCCATAAACAGCGGAACGTTACTGTTTATGCGCTCATATCTCATGAACTAGAAGGTACACTCAACTATATGCGTGTATACTGTCTGTAAAATTTTCTGTGGCTGAAATTTGTAGTGTTCAAATTATAAATTGGAACGTCATACCGATAGTCTTAGTTTTACTCCATAAACAGCGGGAAAGTAGTAAGTGAGACACTTTTTTCCTTTCATCATTTTAGTATGGTTGCCAGCGAGAAAAAGTTTAATAAAGGTTTGAAATTATGTTTAAAGTTTGTTGCAAGTCACTAAGTACTGTCATTCTCATGCAGTATATTTCGAAAGTCTCGCCGCATTATATGGCATTTTTTGCGATTTCTATTGGTTATGACGTAATATCTTTTGAACCATGTGCCGTATGTGGTTCTTAACCATGCAGCAATTGTTACCTCACGGTAAAGAATGTGTGTTCCAAATTTGGTTGAAATCGGTCCAATGGTTTAGGAGAAAATGAGCAGCATTGTCGCAAAATGCAGCAGTTTTTCGCGCATCTAATTGTTTATGACGCCATATCTCGTGAACTATACATCGTATGTGATTCTTACACTTACGACGATCGTTCTCATGGATTGAAGCTTACGTGTACAAAATTTCATAAAGATTAGAACAAAACTGTAGATTTGTATCCAACACGTACAAACATACGGACACTGCTTTATGTATTATATTGCCCTTAAAACAGCGTGACTGACGACTGAGAATGCTGTTATTGTGATCTTCGGTCCGGAGACTGGCTTGAAGCAACCCTCCGCCCCACTCGATCTTGAGCAAGCCTCTTCATCACTTCATAACAAGAGCAACCCACATCCATTTCAATCTGCGTGCTGTGATCGTCTCTTGGTCTCCCTCCCCAATTTTTACCCAACACACTTCCTTCCAATGCTAAATTCACGATTCCTTTATGTCTAAGAATGTGTCCCTTGTCTTGGTCAAGGTATGCCAAAAATTCCTTTTCTCTCCATTTCTTTTCAGTAGCTCCTCATGAGTTAAGCGATCCACCCATCTAATCTCCAGCATTCTTCTGTAACACCACATTTCAAAAGCCTGTATCCTCTGCCTGTCAAAACTATTTATCGTCCATGATTCACTTCCGTATAAGGCAACAATCCACACATATGCCTTCTGAAAAGACTTCCTTACACTTACATTAATTTTTCATGTTGGTAAATTTCCATCTGATGCACATTTATTAGTAGTTGCAAATAAGTGTTTAAAATAATTTCATAACAGTAATATAACAAAGTTTCACGCATCACAGAAAATCTCAAATCACAATTCTGTGAAAGACTTTTAACGGCGAAACATTATAACTACGAGAGTATCAAAATAGTGGTTGGTAGTATTCGGAAACAAGCGCTTATCGTTGCAAACATACACACAATTTTTCCATTAACATCGAAATATCGACTCTTAAAAGATTATCAAACTGTGACTTAACGGACAGGGTCTAGAAACGAGGTTCTAAGATGGACATTAAGAAGAGCAAAACAAGAGTAATGCAATGTAGTCCGTGAAAATCAGGCACCGATGAATGAATTAGATTGGGTAACGAGACAATAAGAGTAGTAAACGAATTTTGTTATTTCGGTAGCAAAACAACTTCTGCTGGCTGAAGTAAAGAAGATATAAAATGCACAATGGCTACGGGAAGAAAAGCTTTTCTCATTTTTGACTTCCAATATTAATTTAAAAAGTAGCATATTACTTCGTTAACATCATTCTCACTATCTAGACAGTTGAAAAAATATCACACCCTGCAGATGTGAAAGTTCTTTTAAGTCATTTTGGACCCTTTCAATTAACAAAATGTGAAGTACGAAGAAGTACGAAGAAAATAAGCCTAAACCGTTACTGTAGATGGATCTCCTGAGAAGATCTAGATCCAGTCCGCAGACTGACTCTATCCTGAGCAAGTCTTTTCATCTTCTAATAAGAACGTGAACCCACATCCATTTCAATCTGCTTAATGTAAATGTATCTTGGTCTCCCTCTGCGATTTTTCCCCCACACACTTCCCTCCAATGCTAAATTAACGATTCCTTGATGTCTAAGAACGTGTTCTACCAATCGATCCCTTCTTTTAGTCAAGGTATACCAGAAATTCCTTTTATTCAAAGTTCTGTTCAGAATCTCTTCATTACTTACGAGATCCACCGACCTAATCTCCAGCATTCTTCTGTAGCAGATTCCAAAAGCTTCTATCCTCTTTCTGTCAAAACTATTTATTCTCCACGTTTCACTCCCATACAAGGCAACATTCCATACGAATGTCTTCAGAGAAGACTTCCTTACACTTCGATATAAACAATTTTCTCTTTTTCAAAAAATCTATTGTTCCCATAGTCATTCTGCATATTTACATTCTCTGTACTGCGACCGTAATACGTTACTTTACTGCCCATGTAACAAAACTCATTTACCGCACTTTATTGTTTCGTTGCCTAATCTGATACCTTCAGCAGCGCCTGATTTTCTTAGAATGCATTCCATTACCCTTGTTTTGCTCTTGTTAATGTTCATTATACACGTTCCTTTCAACGCCCTGTCATTCTGTTCAATTGCTGTTCCAGGTCCTTTGTCATCGGCGAACCACATTTTTCCTCTTATCCTGAACTTTAAATCCTTCATCAATTTTCTCCTTGCTTTCCTTCACAACTTGCTCAAGTACAAACTGAATAACATTGGAGAAAGGCTACAACCCTGTCTTACTCCCTTTCCAATCAATGCTTCCCTTCAATTATAACTGCTACTTGTTTTTTCTACAAGTTGTAAATAAACTCCCGTTCCCTATATTTTACCCTTGCTAAATTCTGAATTCGAAAGACTGTACTCCAGTAAACATTTTCAAAAACGTTTTCCAAAGCTACAAAAGTTAGAAACGTAAGTTTTCCTTTCCTTTCTTCTAAGATATGTCCTAAGGTGAGTACTGCCTCCCGTGATCCTACATTTCTATTGAATCCAAACTGATTCTGAAGTCAGCTTCCGCCAGATTTTCCATTCTTTTGTAATTGATTGGTGTTAAAATTTTGCAACCTTGACTCATTAAACTGAAAGTTCTGTAATTTTTACACCTGTCTGCGCCGGCTTTGTTTGGAATGGGAATTATTACATTTTTCTTAACGTCTGAGGGTATATTGTCTCGTACATCTTACACACCAAGTGAAATAATTTTAACATGGCTGGCTGTCCCACAGACATCAGTAGCTCAGAGAGAATTCATATACTTCACATACTTTCTCTTCCCTTTCCTCAATATTGTCTCTATGGTAAACACTGTCAATCTTTCGCTTCGAGCGGCGTGTGCTACGATACGCGCGGTCGAAATATCCCTGGCCGTATTTCTCCGCTGTCGGCCACTGTAGCATCCCAGTGGGTTTCGCGCGCTCGCCCGCCGGCACTATCAGCGATTGGCCATCCACGACAACAAATCGATTGTCCGCTTAGAAGAGATAGCGTCCCCAGCCGCCGGTTCCGTAAACTAATAGAGCCTTATTTAACGCCACCGTGGCGCCTGCAAGCCAGTTCTTCGCTCGCAGATGCTCGACTCAACAACAAGCAAGTGCTACACTATGGACTGCTGCCTACTGCTTGCTGTTTACGCGTGTGCCCTGGACTTGGATTCTGCCCGATATACGGAACTTGGATTGAGGCAGTCACATGGTTTAGAGCGTCGATGTACTGGTGACTGATAACCTTTAGGAATTATATTCGTACGTGTTTCGCCAAAACATTGGACTTTGGTAACTAAGTTATGTTGTTAATTAAGTAGTTGGATGGTGATATATTATTTGTGTTGTTACTGGTTATGACACAAATAAAAGGGCGACGAATGTGCAGAAATCTACATTCGAAGTTCTAGTCACGAGGCAGGACGAGAACCAGAAGCTGCTACTAAACTCTCTCCAGCCATTTTTTTAAAAACAATTTTATATATCAGCCATCCGGTTGCGTAGTTTTAAGGTACTTGACCTGACGTTTCGTTGTCGGTAGGGACAACTTCATCAGAAGAATAAATAACAGTTACCTAAAAATGATAATAACAGAATAAATGTCTTATATAAGGAAAGATTTTTACACAGGCTGAACAGTGAAAACATCACTACTTACATGAAACACATGACGTCAAAAATATTACGTGTAGAATTGCTCAAGTCGATTGCAATAAAAAAACTGGCATTCTTGCCATGCAAATAAAATCAGTGTGGTTGAAGGGCATGAAGGAACTGTCTACGAGGCATCAAACAGGTAGCCACGTGCGTGCCACAAGTCATGTGGGCAGTACTAATGTTACGTAATTACGAACATAGTAGTTTACATTTGTGAAAGGTTAGACAAAAATTGTTTACAATATTATATTAGAGGATTAAATGAAAATTCCAAGTAGGAGAAAATGTGAGAGAAAATCGTCAGAAATATGCAAAAGTGTACGTACTTACAAAAGACATACATTAATTGCGAAGTAGTGTAAGCAATTGTGCATACAACACCATTTTACAAAAAATTGACAAGATCACGGTATAGCAGAAATAACGAATTAAAGTGAATGAAGTACAACCAATTAAAGGACAATGTTACTGAAGTGGAGGAGGGAAATAACCCGGGCTACAAGACACTTATTCAAGGCTTAATACAGATGTAAACAACGCAGCAATTGCCAGCTTTTCCGTCTTTTGACGAGGCATCAGAGGATTGGGAAGCTAACGAATAGAGATTACCGGAGCATTTTCAAGCATTCAAGGTAACTGACGCCAGCCCCATTAATTCTTTATTCTTGTACTGGTCTAAACCGGAGAAGTATCGGCTTCTGTGCGAACTGGCCCGTTTTCCAGGCCTTTGAAGTTCGTCATTTCAGATATTCGCTCATTACTGACCAAGTGCTACCAGCGGCATACCCATGTCATTTTCTTTCGGGTAGCATTTAATCAAATCAAGAAGCAACTGCATCAGGATCAGAGAGACTGGGCGGCGGATTTGCAAGGTTTTATGCGAAAGTGTCACTTTGTTATGCCTAACAGAAAGGAGTCATATGCAGAAGAAGTTATCCCAGACATGATCATCTATGGTACCCGCAGAGAGATTTCCAGCACGAAGCACTTCACCCGTTATTAGATAAAGTTTTAGACTTAGCATAATGCATCGAAGTGACCCTGGCAGCAGGTAAGAAACTATAATCATGGGTGGACATATCAGCCGTTAATGTGAACGCATCCGATCAAGCCACGCTACGCCAGTAGTGACTTGGACATAGCTACTGTACAGACAGGACTCTGTACCGTTAACCATCCACGTCCTCCATCTCTCTATAGCCGATCAAATCGGTCACTGGCACTGAAAAGATTACCATCATGTCCGGATTGTTTTTTAAAAAAAATATCGACGCTACGACTAACCTGACCGATGCGCCTTTTGCCAAACATGTTCTTCTTAGGGGCATTTAGCTTCTGTGTGTCCCGTCAGATAATCCCCTGACCATCGGATGGATGTTCATTTGATTTCCGCTATAGACCATCATTATATCTCTAATAGCTTTTCATTGAAGGACAAATTGCCAAGAAACTAGTTCAATTACAAGTTGACACCGGAGCGCCCGTGAGCATCCTGAATTACGCTACCTATTTGAAACTTGGAGCTCCACCCTTGCAAGAGATCGAGAGACATCTCATGTCATACAATAAACATTCCATTCCAGTATGTGGACAGTATGATTTGGCTGAGAACTTGTTTCGACTTACTCTTTTCGAAAATTTGGTTTTACGATAGACGATTCTGTGAATCTGGTGTCGGAAGGAGTGACATATTCAGTCCTCAAGAAACTTTTCCAAGAGTATGCATACCTGTTCACACCGGAAATCGGCACCGTAAGGGATTTTTAGGCGCACATCACATTGAAACACAATGCACGGCCTCTTTATTTTACATCTCGCGCTGTTCCCTTAGCTCTCAGAGACAAAGGAAGAGTCGGATTGCCCAACTGTAAATGGCTGTTCTTCAGCCTATCCCTTCTAGTCAATGGGCTTCCCTGTTGGTCATCGTACCATCGTACGAAAGCCATCAGGAAACATCCTCCTGTGCGGCGATTTTAAGGCGACTATCAATGCCCAGTCAGAGATTGAGACATATTCTATCCTGAAGCCTTACGAATTTCCAAACTGAAAGGTGGCAACTTCTTTTCTAAAATTGACATAGCCGTCGCCTATCTCCAACTTCCCCTGGATGCAGGGTCTCAACAGTACCTTACTCTTTATATCGTTTTGAAACAGCTACTGTGCAGTAAGGCAAGTGCCTCCGCCATTTTCCAGCAGTTTTTCGAGCAATTAGTACTCAAAGTAGATGGATGAATTAACTACTTGGAGAACATCATGGTAACAGGCAGAACCACAGAGGAACACCTTCACAACCAGAGTTCCTTACTTAGCATTTTGAGGAAGACTGGCCTCAGATGCAGGAAAGAAAAGTGTTCTTTCTTTTTTCAACCAGAGGTTGAGTACCTTGGCCACATGATTTCCAAATCTGGTATTCGTCCACCGAATAATGTTGAAGCCATCATCAAGCTCTCCAGACCACCAACACGTAAGCTACTTCATTACTTTCTGTGAAGGATATCGTATTACCGACAGTTCTTACCGGCAGTCGCAACAAACTCCGCCCTTGTCCCAGTTACTGAAAGACAGGGATGTCCTTCCACTGGACACCAACTGCTACCTCGCTTTCAACAAATTTAAGAAGTCGCAGTTGTTGAAGCATCCATGCCTCGCACGTTTTGATCCAATCAAACCGATAGTTACTACTACGCATGCTTCTGAAACAGGTGTTGGAGCATTTCTGGAGCACAGGGAGGCAGATGGCTCGGAGCATCCGGTAGCCTATGCTTCAAAAACACCGACTGACGCACAACGCTAACATTCAAAAATAGAAAAAGAGGCGCTAGCCATCATCTTTGCCTTGAAGATGTTTTACTTTTTTGTGTATGGCAAAACGTTTTACCTTATCACGGACCATAAACATCTGATCTCCTTATTTAACCCAGCTTTCAAGATTCCAGACAGGACTGCTCACCGCCTACAGCGCTGGGCTTTATTTTTGTCACGCTACCAGTACAACATTCACTTCCGCGACACGAGTAAGCATGCAAAAGCTGATACTCTGTTCCGCCTTCCATGGGGACCTGATCCAGAGTTGGACAAGAACGAAATTCTGTCTTTCCACATTGACGAGGAAGCGCAAGCCCCTGTGTAATCCTTTCCCATCACCAGCTCCCACGTAGCAGACGCCACCCCTTGGTCCGCCAAAAAGTCAGTACCCATGGCCTGCATGGATGGCCTGAACGACAACCTCCAAAGGCTTCTTTGGTATTCCGTCAATTCCTCCAGGTCTGCCATCAGTTCATGTCGGTTGATGGAGTACTTCTCCTCATTTCCGACAAGGAGTTCCTCATTCTTTACGTCAGCAAGTCAAGCACATATTACACCAGGGTCACTAGTCCCAAGCCAAACTTCTGGCTTGCAAGTTCACTAACTGGCCAGGTATGAACCGCGAAATCGCTCACCTGAACATGTTCCTCCTACCAAAGCCAGCAGTTATCCCCACGACATTTCATTTGCTTATTGGTCCCGATGTGGTCATCCTTGGGAACAGGTACACACTGATTTCGCTGGACCAGTGTTTAATGCCATTTTCTTGATAGTGGTTGATGCTTACATTGTTTCTGTACATTGTTCGATGCTCTACCACATCCACCTCCACCATCATAAAAGCCTTAGAAAAAATATTTCCGAAGTAAGGTCTTCCGGAAGTGCTCGTAACAGACAATGGCCCACAGTTCTTTAACGAGTTACTGGTTTTCTGTGTCCAGCCAGTTTTCTACTCCCTTCCATCTGCAATATAATGGTGAAGTGGAAAGAATGGTGCATACCTTCAAAACGCAAAGGAAGAAACACCTTCAGGAACACTCCTCCGAAGTATCCTTAAGATTTTTCTTGGGCAGTTACAGATGCACACCCATTGGCGACAAAAGTCCAGAACTTCTTCACGGATGGTGGTGCTGGACCCTCTTGAGCCTTCTCCTGCCAACCCTACAGTTGGCCCTTCCACTGCCCACACCTAAGTTCCGCTTCAGAACTTTGCTACAGGCGAAAGGCTTTGGCTGGCAACCGGCTTGGATTCCAACAACCATCATCCAGTGCTACGAAAGAAACGTCTTCAAGGTACAGCTTGCTGATCAGGAGATATTCCTTCATACCAATCAACTTCGTCCTCGATTGGGTTCCCTTCTCCCTCTCCACACCATCACCCTCTGTCACCCTGTCACCCTCGTACTTCACACAATCCAGCCTGTGAAACACCAGACATTGCATGTCTTCTGCTCACATTCAGGTGCCCAGTACTGCACCTGAAAAAAAATGTTCAAATGTTTGTAAATCTTATGGGACTTAACTATGGGGTCATCAGTCCCTAAACTTACAAACTACTTATGAACTACTTACGAACTAGGACGGCACAAATATCCATGCCCGAGGGGGGATTCGAACCCCCGACCGTAGTGGCCGTGCAGACCGTGACTGAAGCACCTCAGTCCCCACGGCCACCGCGGCCGGCCCCAAACAAGAAGGTCTTTCCTTGGGCGACAGTCAGACCGCAGTCTCAGCCGTTCCTGGACTACGAGCTGTCGTTCGGTCACCACCCGGATGATGATTAAGACATGCCGCGGGCTCCTGCTGTCCCGCCTGCTCCACTGCCGTGGTCCACAAGATACAACCTCAGCAATCGCGCTGGGAGTTTTCATCTATATGCTCCAGTTCGACAAATCACTGCCGACGCAAAAATCTCCGACGAGGACCCTATGGATGGGGCGTTCTTCCGCAGCAGATGCTTCTGCGCTTCCCCAAGGGGGAAGGGGTGTGGCGAACACCACACTTAATCTACCGGTTAGAGCGCCGCGCTACGGTACGCGCGCCCGTAAAATCTCTAGCCACGTTTTCCGCACGTTCTCCGCCGCGACCGCTCGCCGCCAATATCGTCGATTGGGCATCCACGACAACACAGCGATTGACCGTCTAGATGAGATAGCGACCGCAGCCGCCGGTTCCGTAAACTAAAAGAGCCTTATTTAATGCCACCACGGCCTCTACATGTTAGTTCTTCGCTCGCTGATGTTCGACTCAACAACAAGGAAGTGCTTCGCTGCGGACTGCTGCCTGTGCTTCTTCCTCTCACCTGTCGATCACCCCACCGATCTCTATGTCAATCTCCTTCTTCCGACTCTCTTTGTCTCCCCCTCCCCCACCTCTCTCTCTCTGTCTATCTGGTCTCCGACTATGAAACAATTCTGGCAGCATTCATGGTCATCAGTATAATGGAGTCAACTTTTACTGCAAGATTTCCCCTGCAGTCCGCCTTACGGTGGCTTATGGGAAACACAAACGTTCTCCACATACATACATGTGCCAACTTTCATGGTGATCGATCAAACGTATTGAAGCCTATTCTGAACTACTCACCACCAAGAAGGCTACTATATGGTGTATACTGGAGTACGCCGGCCGCGGTGGCCGAGGAGACTGAGGCGCTTCAGTCACGGTCTGCACGGCCACTACGGTCGGGGGTTCGAATTCCCCCTCGGGCATGGATATTTGTGCCGTCCTAGTTCGTAAGTAGTTCATAAGTAGTTTGTAAGTTTAGAGACTGATGATCCCGTAGTTAAGTCCCATAAGCTTTACAAACATTTGAACATACTAGAGTACAAAAACTTTCTCTGTTTAAAAATACATTTACGTCATTATCATCATCCTAACCGTCAGTTAGGATCGTAAGTGAATTCAAAAATCATTTTTGAAGTTAGTAAAAATTTTCCAAGTTTCGTTTGTAATCGTCCCGATTTTTTTTTTCGCTGAAATCTTTGTCAGGATCATAATGGTTTAAAACAAAAAATAATTATTCATGGATTTCCTTTGAATAATGATCTATGGTCTTGATTTCACAAAAAAAAATCCCATAGATATTAAGCATTTTGAGTTTTTCACGAATCTTCCAGTTTTCGGGCAACTTCTCCAAGTTTTCTTTCACATAAACCTTTTCTTAACAAATACGGGCACAACCAAAAATTACAATAAAATGCTCATCCACATCGTACGAACCATTCTCAATAATTATCTCTCCTACGTCACTTACTTTTTTCTATAATAAGCAACGGTGTCTGCGTGTTGCGTCTTTAATTGTACGACCCTATGTTTTCGAGGAGATGAGTCTTGCGGGTTTTGCTACCTATACCGCCAATACCGTCAGTGGTAATCGCTATGGGAATACTTTGTTTTTGGTACTGAAAACTCTGTTTTGATGCTGCTATCTTATTTGATTCATTTCATCCACTGACAGAATGCAGCAGGTAACAGAAGGTTTCATTAATAAAAATTAAAAATAGAAAGAAATTCGATACTTGCTGCGAAAAATGGCTACACAGACAAACTTGCAGTGCGAATCTCTCGCCCATAAATGTAATTCCAGCCCTTCAACAGAGTAGTTGTGTTGGTAGGATCATCTTCATGCAGCATGGTAGTCCTCACACTGCACAGTATGAGAATTACAGAGGAAACTCTAGAAACTATCTGTCGTTATTTTCTTATAGCCTGGCTCACCAGTTCACCTCATATTGATCCATGTAGCTACTGACTGTGAGGTATCCTAAAAGAGTATGTGTTCATTGATCCAGTTACGAACGTAGCTGAATTGAAGGCACAAAGTGCGCAACGAAATACTTTGTTGTGGAACATCCTTCTTTTGCGTTTTCAACGTGTGGTGGTCAGCTTTTTGAAGATGTAGTGCGCCACTCTCACGACAGAAAACTATTTCACTTTTTTTTATGGTATCAGAACGATTAAGGAAAATTAAAAAAACTATTTTTCCTATCCGATGTGCTACGACCTTCCCGTGGTCGGTGCTACAGCTGTTGACTGCCGAGCTTGTGCAATCATGCACAATCATACAACTCAAACCATAACCATTAAGTCGCTATTTATCAGTCAACTTTTCGTTAATTTTTCTTCTGTGACGTTCCCCCTCAGCAATAATTTTCTGTCCACAGTTGTAATTCAGAGCAGTGGTTCTCCTTTTACTGCGTTTTGAGTCTGTAATTAAAGACCCCCTGTACAACACGTATTAAAGAAATATGAACCGACAAAGAGCCTGTATAAGAATGCAACATTCACCCCGTTTACATGGTCCCCAAAACCGGATTTCGTAAACCGATTTCCCAAATCCGCTTTTGATTGATCATGTAAACACTCTAAAATCGATTTTGGAAATCCGCTTCTCTAAAGCGGTTTTCCAGTTCCACAGTCGATTTTCGTGCCCATGTAAACGCAACCGTTTTCGAAGCGTTCTTGGCTTGTCAGATAGCATTTTCTTGTTAAGAATTTTCGGCACATATGCAAAGAGTAATATTTTCTTATGCGAAATAAAAGTATAAATATTAAAGTGAAGATGAATCTAAGTATTTAAATAAAGAAAAATAGCGATTGTACTGACTAAATCAGGAACTGAAACAGTTGTTTTTCAGTCGCCATATTAAGTGGGCTAGGAAATCCGATTCAGGCTATTCCATGTAAACACGACAGCGAAAAACGGTTTACAAAAATAGGTTTTCGTCTTCCGGAAGATGTGTTGCATGTAGACGTAGTGATTGTGTCAAAATCTAAAACTAATGACTTTTGACAAACAAACAATTATATTTTTTATTTACGTAGATTAAAGTTTCTTGAAGAAAGCAACATTCAGATTTGTGAGGGTCATCCTTTTCATCACGTCCCTACACTGCCAGAAATTTTTCATTCCCAAACCTGACAAAGTCCATGGGGAGCCATTTCCCTCTTTGAATGTCCTACAGATGCGGAACATCGTGCAGTTAAAACTTCAGACGCCGCTATACAAGTCAAATGCCTTTCACTATTATAGGCTATTATAGGCTATTTCGGCTTCAATGCCATCTTCGAGTTCTGTCAACTGCTCTGGTCACTCACATAGTCGGTGGTTTTGTCATTGTCAAGCATTTTTTTACGTTCTTGTTATTAGTTTAATATTCGTTATTACTGCTTTGACAGATGAACCAGGAATATTATATGGTTACATGCAGTCAAGGAATATATCAAACTAAAATAGCTGAACATACTTCAAAGGTTACATACAGTAACTAATGATATGAAGTAATAACAAATATTAATCTAATAAGAAAAATGTAAAAATACATTCAGAGTGACAAATCCATCGATATATATGGATGTCAAGACCAAATGACAAACTGAAGATGGCTTTTAAGCTTATACTAATAAAAGGAATTTACTTATACATCAGTGTTTCGAGTTTTAGTGGTACAATCTCATTAAAAAACATATATATAACGTTACAGACCCTAATAACACAGATGCGGGTCATTGTGGATACCAGAAGACGTGTCTAGCTGTATTGTTGTCTTTCACCCGTACTGGTTATTTAATATTTCTGACATATTTGAGCTAATGTGGTGAAAAAATTTCGCACCGTTGTGAAAGTGACACCATTTGTCTAATAATTGATGAGTGGTGTACTTACCTCTTCGTTATCTTAACACTGGATGGCGTGTCATTTCCTGAGTCCAAACTAGTTCTCACGAGCTTTCTACCAGATAAAGAAAATGACCGACTTTAACCAACGTCGGGTTTCCTGTTTAGCGACCAGAAGATAAAGGAACGGGTAGAGAGCAATGCTTCTACAAAATAGATAGCCACGGAAAGTGAAAAATAAAAGAGCAATAATATACGAGTTGCTTAGGCAGTGGCGTTTATAAAGGAATGAGGAACTTGTTAAACCACAATTTAATTTTTGCTCACTGTCCGAGAAATGTAATTTGTCATATTTATCCGCATTGGGCACTTGTGTCAAGATCATGCATTTTTATACCCGGAACAACTTTCGTCATGTTAATAAGAAACATTTCGGAATGGTGGACAGCTGTTTGTTAGAATTATCTCAACACATATATTAACATCACTTTTGTTTTGCTATCGAAGTTGGGATGCCACGGATCTCTATATACACACCATACAATTCAATTTACTGCATCCTTTCTCATATAAAGCGTCTTTATTTTAGCTTGAGACAACTATCAAGAAAAATGACCCACACACTAAAAACCGTTGTACACCCATTTTCTAATTCTGAAGTTTACAAGCTAATTTGTAATAACTACCCCGTTTACTATAAAGGGCAAACAGGTAGGGCGATTAAAGTAAGGTGCCAATGTACATAATTCGACCTTTGCTGAGCACTTTCTTATTGCCGATCACATTCCGAGGCCTTTGGAAGACACTACATCTACATCTACATCTGCATCTACATGGATACTCTGCAAGTCACATTAAAGTGCTTGGCAGAATATTACAAAAAGAGGTTAAAGGGAGGAAGAGATTTGTGGGAAGGGCTTCAAATTTTTAAACAATTTGCTGTTAGTGATGGCAATATTCTTAATGACCAACTTAAGATCGCAAGTAGGCAGTACCTAGAAGGCTTCAAACCTGTATTGTTTGCGTGAATTTTTGCTAGTCAACATTGATTTCTGCACAATGTCTGTTATCCTCAGAATTCTACTTGTATTCTCATCAATGCTGTATTTTATATTAATTGTTGGCCACGGCGGGGCGGCCGAGCGCATTGAGGCGCTATGCAACAATGCGCGAGGCCGTTCCCCATCGGGGGTTCGAATCCCCTCTCGGGCATGGATGTTTGTGCCGTCTTTAGTATAAGGTAGTTCATAAGTCGTTTGTAAGTTTAGGGACTGATGACCCGCAGTTAAGTCCCTTAAGCTCTACAAACATTTTAAATTGTTGTTGTTGTATTTTCCTACCGATTGTATACTATTGTTTGGCATTTTACTGTTCTTAAGTCGAACTTCCGAAGACGACAACATTAATTTTGTCGAAATCTAGGTAAAGGTTTTAATTAAACCTATTTTAACGCAACTGGTTGGCTGTTACTTATTCTAAGTGTACCTGTTTTTGCAAGTAAAAACAAAAATATTTGATTCTACATACCATTTACGATGTGAACGTAAACCTTTCCGTTCTAACGGTTGATATTTTATATTCAAACTTTACTTACGAGCTGCAAATATAAGTTTAGAGTACTAATAATAGTACTAGACCGATATTTCCGATACAAGATATCTGAATGGTAACGTAGCTTCCTGTTCCCTATAGGGTTGATTGTGGTAAGTGCGAGAACAATTGGAATGGTTGATTTCTGAGACTTAGCTTGAATACCGCCTCAGAGTGACTAATTAGGGTGTGTTTTTTCATGCAACCGCCCAACTCTTGCTCTCGTCGGTAATCAGCTACGGGTGGAATACGATGTTGTTTGTAATCTATCGGACTCAACTGCGTGGTTATTAGTCCGTAGCTTACAAACTACTTAAACTAAGGTAAACTAAGGACAACACACACATCCATGCCCGAGGGAGGATTCAAACCTCCGACGCGGGAGGCCGAGCGATCCGCAACGTGGCGCTCCAGACCGCTCGGCTACTCCCGCGCGGCACAGGTGGAATACGAACGAAACACCCTAGTGGTTAGGTGCAAACCGACAACGAGCAACACGATAGGGACAGAAAAGATTTATGTCCGTTGTACATGGATCAGGTTAAACATAGTTTTCTAAGCCGAGCGAGGTGGCGCAGCGATAATACACTGGACTCGCATTCGGTAGAATAGTGGTTCAAATTCACATCCGTCCATCCAGATTAGCCTTTTCCGTGATTTCCGTAAATCACTCCTGGCAAATGTCGGAATGGTTCCTTTCAAAGGGCACGGCCGATTTCCTCCCACATCCTTCCCAAATACCCGAGATTACGCTCCGTATGTAATGGCTACGCTTTCGACGTGGCGTTATACCCTATGCTTCCTTCCTTCCGTACTTTATAACCAGACATTCCTACGGCTAACTTTAGTGTGCTGTACCGTCACATTTGCACATTCAAGTAGCGTTTGAACATAAAATACGAGGCGCAATTTTTTTTTAACAAAAATAACTTGTGTGAAGTTTAGAAAGTACGAGGCGAGGTAAAAATAGAAGTAAAGCTGTGAGGACGGACCGTGATGCGTACGAGGATAGCTCGGTCGGTAGAGCGAAAAGCTAAGGTCTCAGGTTCGACTTGCGGCTCGGCTTACAGCTTTAATCTGTCAGGTAGTTTCATATCAGCGTACCTTTCGCTGTGGAATGAAAATACCCTTCTGTAAAGTAAGAAAAAACTTGTTGAACCATTTTATATTGTGGGATGAAATTTAATATTACTGTGATGTGGAAGTTTCCCGCCTGTGAATGGAACCAGCATGTGGTGGTCGTCTTCGCTCATCGCCGTTGTCAAAACGCTGGCCGGAAGTCAGGCATTTCTTGAGCTGCAAGAAAAGGTGGAAATCGAGATCAGGACTGTATGCTGTATCGACAAACAGCTCTCGGCCGAACTTCTGCAAAAGTGAACCTAGCCATAGAAGACGTGGACTGTCGTGGAGCAGCGAACCAGCAGTAAGCATGCCACATCCTGTTGTTCTGAATGGCACGCAGTTTCCGTATTGTTTCAAGAAAGAGTTAAGGACAACCGTCACCTGCTGGTACCAATCACAGGCTGCAGGCATTCTACAACACAGGAAGAGAATGTTGTACCTACAATATAACGAGTTTCTAAATTGTTTTGGTGACTGTTAAAATAGCTCTAACATCGCTGTAACTGATTCCAATAACGTTTTTATGTAAATATGTTGTCTTTGTATTACAGAATAGGGAAACACACATTCTGGATACACCTCACCTTATAAAGTGTTTCTCACATAAAAGTAGCACATAAAACCTACACAACACCTTGTACTTTCGCAGTTGCGGATATATGTCTCAATATTTCTGCAGAAGACTTCCAACGCCTTGTTGAATAATTTCCATGTAGAGTTGCTGCACTTCGACGGGCAAAGGAAGGGTCGACGCCATATCGGGCGGTATCCACAACTTACTTCTCTGTATACGGGGTGTAAGTAAATATGTAGGAAAACTGCGGAGCTGACAAGTAGAATATATCTTCACCTACATCTACGTGAATACTCTGCAAGTCACAATGAAGTACGTAGCAGAGGGTTCATCGAAACGCTTTTATGACTTTTTTCTACTCTTCCATTCTCTAAAACCGCACGCGAGAAATGAACACCTAAATCATCCCTTTTCGATCTCATTTGTCTTATTTTATTGTGAAAAAATTGTATCACCTGGTATGCAAGATGTAGGAGACAGGGGAAATACCCTTCGACTTCAAGAAGAATATTGTAATTCCAATTCCAAAGAAAGCAAGTGCAGACAAGTGTGGAAATTACAGAACTATCAGTTTAATAAGTCATGGTTGCAAAATACTAATACGAATTATTTACAGACGAATGGAAAAACTTGTGGAATCCGAACTCGGAGAAGATCAGTTTGGATTTAGGAGAAATGTAGTAACACGGGAGGCAATACATTAAGATATGCTACGGAAAGGGAAACCTAGGTTTTTAGCGTTTGTCGATTTGGAGAAAGCTTTTGACAATGTCGACTGGAATACACTGTTTCAAATTCTGAAGGTATCAGGGGTAAAATATAGGGAGCGAAGAGTTATATTCAACCTATACAAAAACCAGACAGCGGTTATTAGAGTCGAAGGGCAAGAAAGGGACAGGGAGTAGGAGTAAGACAGGGTTGTAGCCTTTCCCCAATGTTGTTCAATCTGTACATTGAGCAGGCAGGAGAAATTGGAAGGAGAAATTTGGAACGGGCATTAAAGTGCAGGGAGAAGAAATAAAAACATTGCCATTTGTCGATGACATAGTAATTCTGTCAGAGACTGCAAAAGATCTGGAAGAGCAATTGAGGGGAATGGACAGTGACTTCAAAGGAAGATATAAGATGAACATTAACAAGAGTAAAACGAAGGTAATGGAATGCAATGTCAGAAAATCAGGCAATGCTGAAGGAATTAGATTAGGTAATCAGACAATAAAAGTAGTAGATGAATTTTGTTATTTGGGTAGCAAGGTAACTTCTGATGGCCGAAGTAAAGAAGATATAAAATTCTGAATGGCTATGGGAAGAAAAGCGGTTCTGAAGAAGCGAAATTTGCTAACATCCAACAATAATTTGAATTTTAGGCAGTCCTTTCTGAAAGCATCTGTCTGGAGTGTAGCATTGTATGGTAGTGAAACGTGGACGATAGGGAGTTCAGATAAAAAGATGATGGAAGCTTTTCAAATGTGGTGCTACAGACGAATGATGAAAATTAGATGGGTGGATCACGTAAATAATGAGGAGGTGCTTAACCGAATCGGGGAGAAAAGGAGTTTCTGGCACATCCTGACCAAGAGAAGGGATAGATTGGTTGGGAAATTCTGAGACATCAAGGAATTGTCAACTTATCATTAGTTACTTAGCGTGTGGGGTAAAAATTGTAGAGGGAGACCGAGGGACGAATACAGTAAGCAGATTCAAAAGGATGTAGGTTACCGAACGTATTCTCAGATGCAGAGACTTGCCCAGGACAGGGTTGCGTGGAGAGCTGCATCAAACCAGTCTGCGGATTGAAGACCACAACAACAACATTGGGATGGTCATGTCTCCCCATGCAGATGGGTGCTAACAAAATATGTTCTTACTCGGAAGAGAAAGTTGGTGAAAGTAATTTCGCAAATAGATCTCGTGGCAGAGAATAACACTTTTATTTCAATGATTCCACCCCAACTCGTGCATCATTTCCGTGACACTCTCTCCCCAATATAGCAATAATACTTTCTCTAAATCGTCTGTCAGTTCGATCTGGTGTGGACCCCACAATGCATTACTCCAAAATAAACGCACAAGTCTTGGTTTAGAAGCACTGTTGCATCTTCTAACAAGGGATACCTTGACCTGTATCGCGTCATTGTTTCATTCGTTCCCATATTCCAGGCGTCTTTCGTATCCGCTGATACGCTTACTGCCGGCCGCGGTGGCCGAGGAGACTGAGGCGCTTCAGTCACGGTCTGCACGGCCACTGCGGTCGGGGGTTCGAATCCCCCCTCGGGCATGGATATTTGTGCTGTCCTAGTTCGTAAGTAGTTCATAAGTAGTTTGTAAGTTTAGGGACTGATGACCCCGTAGTTAAGTCCCATAAGCTTTACAAACATTTGAACATTTGAATTTTGATACCTTTACTCAAGGCGCTGACGCTGCAGTTCCACGTTATCAATGAGTGTGGCGTACACAATGGCCTTGAAGTGACCTCATAATTAATGGTTGGAGTCGGAAGAGCGATCAGGCCACAGGCCGGTCCCTGACGCCATGTCCATTTGTTTGGGAATCGCTGATGTAAAACTGCTCTAAAAGCTCGAGCAAAATGAAGTGGTGCTCCATCACGCATGAACCACATGACCTGAATTAAATCCAGTGGAACGTCTTTCTACAAACCATGACCAAAAATGGACAGTGACGTGCTCTGTGTCATGTACACCACAACAAATACCTGTAACACGTTAATGAAAGCAAGTACCCTGAAACTTCCCTTAAGATACACTTCCCAATAGCGGACTCCTCTCAACAGCGGACATTTTAAAATTCTCCGGCAAAACATTAGCCCTTATGCTAAAATCATTTCAAATAGCGTGAAAGACGACCGTCTGTCGTCTTACATACATTTTTCATAAAATTATAATTTATTTTTTGTCGCTATATTAGCATTTTGTTAAGACTGGAACCCCACTCTTTTCGAGGCATTAGGAATAGCATTTTTATTTCATGTTTGAACATATTAGTTTCTGAAATGTTAGTTAATATTGCTAGGATTTTGTTATTTTAATGATTTATTATTGTCCCTGTGAGAAAGTGTACTTGTTTTAAGTGCATCTGCAAGAATCTAATGGATGTCTGAATGTGGGTGGTAATAGCTCGCTTTGCATGGTTCTCTCTGGCTCAGAGTCGATAGTTAGTCGTTACCAACCCCTGCTGCTGATGCGACCAAAGAGGTTTCTACACCCTTTCGTTACAAGCCAGTCGATGAGGCCTCTACAGGACGAGTCTCACGATCATCTCTCCCCACCACCGCTGTGTTTTGCCCAGTTTCCGGTAGCTTTCCCGCCTCGTGGCCGCTAGGTCTTCACTTTGTGCTGGGATCGTGGTGAGGTAAGGTTGGTTCTGCTCTTGTGCCCACAGAGATGGTGGCGATGGATTGTCTATCATGTTTAAATTAGACTCTTCAACTTAGATTCATTATTCAGAATATTTTTTTCGATCGTGCGCGGAAATGTTTCTAGTTTTTCAATCCAGTGATTTCCAACAGATAAACACAGTGTACGAGTTACTAGTTGCAGTTTGATAACGGCCTGGTATATTCAAACCTTTTGTGATTATGTGGCGGTGTACGAACATGGTGTAAATTCTTTATAGGTTTGTGGGACCCGATTTCTCACTGATGATATGTTCATTTTTGTACAGTGCATGTAAAAATCTTTCTTATCATTTCGTTCTGTGAGTGATATGTGTTCCACTTGGTTGGTTCTTAGAACAAAGCCTTCAGCTTCCACTATTGTTTGTTCCATGCCCATCAGGCAAGTAACTATGCGTGTATCCTTCTGATTTCCACTAACATTTCGCGATCTTCTCTCCCACCTATTTTAATTTTGCTGTTTCTTCTCTGAACTTTTAGTATGCACTCAATCTTTGTCAGTAACTCACTCCGAGCCTTGTACAACCTCCCTCAATAGCTTGCTTATTAAATTCTAAACATTTCTATGGGTCGCATGCCGTAGTTTTTATTTTTATTTTTCCGACTTTGTAATTATTTCACTTTTCTGGGTTTTGAGACTGGACTTTTTCCGTCTCTGTGAACGCTCCCAATCGCATGTTGCTGCATTTCAGTAGCTTCCTTACGAAATTCTGCGCAGTTCTGGGGGTTGCATGCCGTAGTTAATTTTCTTTATTTCTCGGAAATTGAATTTATACATTTTTATCGGTTTTCGTAATCACTTGGGTCCTAGCTCCGACTTCAGGGGTTTGCAGCTAGTTACCCGAATTCATGCCACTTCTCATAAAAACAGTGCCTAGATAGTTTACTCTCAGATTGCAACTTAAGAGTCCGCCGTGATTTTGTGTATGTTGTTGTTATGGTCTTCAGTCCAGAGACTGGTTTGATGCAGCTCTCCACCCTACTCTATCCTGAGCAAGCCTTTTCATCTCCTGATAAGAACGGCAACCCACATCCATTTGAATCTGCTTACTATACGCGTCTCTTGGTCTCCCTCTGCGATTTTTACCCCACACGCTTCCCTCCAATGCTAAATTTACGATACCTCGATGTCTAAGAATGTGTCCTACCAAGCGATCCCTTCTTTTGGTCAGGGTATGCCAAAAATTCCTTTTCTCACCAATTCTGTTCAGTACCTCTTCATTAGTTATGCGATCTACCCACTTAATCTTCAGCATTCTTCTGTAGCACCACATTTCAAAGGCCTCTATTCTCTTCCTGTCCACACTGCTTATCGTCCATGTTTCACTCCCGTACAAGGCAACACTCCACACAAATGCCTTCAGAAAAGATTTCCTTACACTCAAATTAATATTCGATGTCAGCAAATTTCTCTTTTTCAAAAATGCTTTTCTTCCCATTGCCATTCTGCATTTTATATCCTCTGTACTGCGACCATCGCATGTTATTTTACTACCCAAGTAACAAAACTCATCTACCACCTTCATTGTTTCGTTACCTAATCTAATTCCTTCAGCATCGCCCGACTTTCTAAGACCGCATTCCATTATTTTTGTTTTGCTCTTGTTAATGTTCATTTTATACGCTCCTTTCAACACACTGTCCATTCCATTCAACTGCTCTTCCAGGTCCCCTGCTGTCTCTGACAGAACTACAATGTCATCAGCAAAACGCAATGTTTTTATTTCTTCCCCCTGAACTTTAATCCCTATTCCAAATTTTTCCTTGCTTTCCTTCACCGCCTGCTCGATGTACAAATTGAATAACATCGGAGAAAGGCTACAACCCTGTCTTACTCCCTTCCCAACTGATGCTTCCCTTTCATGCCCTTCGAGTCTAATAACTGCGGTCTGGCTTTTGTACAAGTTGTAAATAACTCTCCTTTCCCTATATTTTACCCCTGCTGACTTCAGAATTTGAAAGATTGTATTCCAGTCAACATGGTCAAATGCTTTCTCCAAATCTACAAAAGCTAGAAATGTAGGTTTGCCTTTCCTTAATCTATCTTCTAAGATAAGACGTAAAGTGAGTATTGCCTCCCGGGTTCCTATGTTCCTCCTGAATCCAAACTGATCTTCCCCGAGGTTAGCTTCTACCAGCTTTTCCATTCTCCTGTAGATAATTCGTGTTAAAATTTTGCTACCATGACTTATTAAACTGATTGTTCTGTAGTTTTCACACCTGTCTGCACCTGCTTTCTTTGGAATGGGGATTATAACATTTTTCTTAAAGTCTGAGGGCATTTCGCCTGTCTCATACATCCTACACACCAGTTCAAATAGTCTTGTCATGGCTGGCTCTCCCAGAGACTTTAGTAACTCTGAGGGTATGTCATCTACTCCTGGGGCCTTATTCCGACCAAGGTCTTTCAAGGCTCTGTCAAATTCATCTCTCAGTATGGTATCTCCTATTTCATCTTGATCCACTTCCTCTTCCCTTCCTACAACATCGTCCCTAAGTTCATTTCCTTTGTAGAGCTGCTCTATGTATTCTTTCCACCTTTCAGCTTTCCCTTCTTTGCTGAGAACTGGTTTCTCATCTGAGTTCTTGATATTCGTAGAGTTGCTTTTCTTGACCCCAAATGTCTCTTTTATTTTCCTGTAGGCGGTATCTACTTTTCCCCTTCTTATACATTCTTCTACAGATTTGCATTTGGCTTCTAGCCACTCCTGCTTAGCCATTTTGCACTTCCTGTCGATCTCATTTTTTAGTCGTCTGTACTCCATTTTGCCTGTTTCATTTACTGCATTTTTATATTTTCTCCTTTCATCAATTAAGTTTAGTATTTCCTGTGTTATCCAAGGATTTTTTGTAGGTCTTGCCTTTCTACCTATTTTGTCCTCTGCTGCCTTCACTATTTCATCTCTCAATGCTACCCATTCCTCTTCTACTGTTTTATTTCTCCCTGTTTCTGTCAATTGTTGCCTAAATCTCCCTCTGAAATTCTCCAGAACCTCTCTTTCCTTCAATTTATCTAAGTCCCATCTCCTCATTTTCCTACCTTTCTGCAGTTTTTTCAGTTTCAGCCTACAGTTCATGACTAACAAGTTATGGTCAGAGTCTATATCTGCCCCTGGGTATGTTTTGCAGTTTAGAACCTGGTTCCGGAATCTATGTTTTACCATTATAAAATCTATCTGATACCTTCCGGAGTCTCCTGGTCTCTTCCACGTATACAACCTTCTTTTGTGATTCTTAAACCACGTGTTTGTTACGATTAAATCATGTTCCGTGCAAAATTCTACCAGGCGACTTCCTCTTTCATTCCTCCTGCCCAATCCATATTCACCTACTATTTTTCCTTCTCTTCCTTTTCCTACTACCGAATTCCAGTCTCCCATCACAATTAAGTTTTCCTCTCCCTTAACTGTCTGAATAATTTCCTTTAGCTCCTCATATATTTCTTCGATCTCCTCCTCATCGGCAGAGCTAGTTGGCATATAAACCTGTACTACTGTCGTCGCTGTTGGCTTCGTATCTATCTTGACGATGATAATGCGATCACTGTGCTGCTCATAGTAGTTTACCCGCATTCCTATTTTCTTATTCATTATTAGTCCTACTCCTGTGATACCCCCAACTGATTTTGTATTTATAATCCTGTACTCACCTGACCAGAAATCCTGTTCATCCTGCCACCGAACCTCACTAATCCCCACTATATCTAACTTCAACCTATCCATTTCCCTTTTTAAATTTTCTAATTTTCCTACCCTATTAAGGGATCTAACATTCCACGCTCCGATCCGTAGAATGCCAGTATTGTCTTTCCTGATGACAACATCCTCCTGAGTAGTCCCCGCCCGGAGATCCGAATGGGGGACTATTTTACCTCCGGAATATTTTACCCGAGAGGATGCCATCATCATATGTTCATACAGTAGAGCTGCATGTCCTCGGGAAAAGTAACGGCTGTAGTTTCCCCTTGCTTTCAGCCGTTCGCAGTAGCTGTGTGGCAAAGCCACATTAGCTGATGTTACAAGGCCAGCTCAGTCAATCATCCAGACTGTTGCCCCTGTAACTACTGAAAAGGCTGCTGCCCCTCTTCAGGAACCACACGTTTGTCTGGCCTCTCCACAGATATCCCTCCGCTGTGGTTGCACCTACGGTACGGCTATCTGCATCGTTGAGGCACGCAAGCCACCCCACCTCGGCAATGTCTGTGGTTCATGGGGGTGGGATTTTGTGTAATGAATCCGATTTTTAACCACTTCACCTTCAGTGGAGTGCGACCATGTAACGTACCGAGTGTCGCCGTTTGCGTGTTTACTCGCGGTCTAATCTAAATGCAACTTAACTTTGCTATACTCACGCATCATCTCAAATCAGGCACGACAGACCAGAGCCATCTTCGCAGTTTTATTGTAAATTGTGTTGTGTGGTATCTCCGACTTTGCTGAATTTCGCCTACGACAGCGGCGCCGGCTTCTGCCTCGATTCTCGCTGAGTTCTGTGTAATTTATGTTAAGTTCAATGCTGGGCATCATCAGTATTAGACTATGTAAGGGAGATGCATTTTTATTGTAGTAACAAAATTGGTTCCCCATTTTCCTTGCGTTCGACCTGAATAAACAAGGTAACTTTCAGTATAATTTTGACTTGCCTATAAACTGTAGTTTTCGAGCACCTTTACCCTTTTATTTAATATTGTTGTTCACCTGTGCTGAGAACAAGTTCAGATGTAATTTTTTATGTTTAAGTTCCGTTGCGCTATAAATGATTTTCTTCAGCCACCTTTATGAAATAACTTTAATTGTGGTGGCTTGTTTATTAATGCCTGTGTGTAATTTCGTGTGAGCTTCTACGTATATTGGCCACTGTATCATTAAATTCTTGTTATTAGAGTAATTTGAACCAAGTTAGTTCTCAATTTGGGCCAGGGAACAAAGTTTTTGCAGCAGGGAGTAGACGGTAGTTCACATGGACCTTTTGCTAATTTTACTGTTAAAATTAAGTTTTTTATAAAAGTAAACTCTTATCTGGATGCCTCCTCCCAGAATTAAGCTTTTATTACGTACAGTGGCCTGTTTTAAGCGGACATTCTCAATGGACCACGGACACTGTAAAATGTCCCCCCATCAACAATCAAATCTTCCAAATAACGGACAGCATGAAAGAATTCGTGTCAAAAGTCTGAGTGTCGTCAGTTCGAACGTGTGTTCGTTGAAGCTTTAGCGTGTTTCTTGTTCGTATCGTGTGGTTTTATGGCACTGCCATCTATTCGAACTTGTTGGAGGCACAGTACGTACAGTATTGCCACAGAATAAGGAGTATACAGAAAGGTAACTCCCGCTGCAGTCTGTCGTCCAAAATTTAGTGCGCATGCGCGGAATCGGCCGTCTTGAAAAGCAGTAAACTCCCTACTCTGTGGCGTGGTAATGCGCCGTCTTTGTTTGTTAATTGTGTATTTTAGCTGCCTGAATAGCATAAAAGTAAACAAGTATTTGGTGCAATGAAAAGAAAGAACTGTGTGTCAGTAGGTGAAGCTGTTCCGTTTTTATTACGAGCAGCAATAAAAGTAAAGGCGGCCGATGGTGTTCAGCACTTAATTGCCGCAATAATTCTCATACAAATAAGGATATAAGCTACTTCACCTTCCCAAAAGATGTTGAACGGTTATATGTGTGGTAAAAGTTAAATGTTATCAGTTTAGAATGAGAGAAATGTGTGCATAATTATTAAAAATAGCCTTCCTTCTTCTCTTGCTGTTGCTGTAGCAGTTCAACAGCATCGAAATGTTGAAGTACATTTATATTTTGTAATTATAAGTTTAACGTCGCAGGGAATAATATAAAATCAAAGATAAATAATAGTGCGTAAGTAACGGGACTTCAACATTTTGCGCGTGCGTTCCCTTTTCCGGGTGCCCACATAGGCGAGATATTTCAGGAATATTTAAGGCTCATCTACCTGCTCACCTTCACATAATTTGATGCAAACGGTAAAATTTTACTATGGGCAACGGAGGCGTAGCTTGCTAATGTTAACGACCGGTGATCCTCTTACAAGGGGAGGTCAGCAATCGGGACTCGCCGATTTCGCCCAAACTGCGTGTGTAGAAGGAGATTGCTCCCTATAACGTGCCTGAAATATTTCGCCTGAGTGGGCCTTCGGAAAGGAGAAAATGCTCTCGAAAGTTTTTCAATAGTACTGTACATCTTATTTAGCTAACTGTTCGTAACTAACGGCGTAGCGTAATGGTCAACCGAATTACTTGCGAAACAGGCGCCCTGGGATCAATCCCAGGAGCTTCCTATTTTTATTTATTTTATTTTATTTTTTATTTATTTATTTATTTATTTATTTATTTATTTTCATTACGCTACGCCGTTTATTCACGAACAGAGCGCTGAATAACATGTACAGTGCTATTGGAAAAAACTCGAAAGCATTTCCTCCTTTCCTAAGGCCCACTAAGGCAAAATATTTTAGGCACGTCATGTGGAGATCCACTTTCTCCTACACACGTAACTTGGGCGAAATCGGCGCGTCCCGATTGCGGACCTCCCCTTGTTACGAATGTAATAAGGGAAATAATCTTGCTGTTCTTGCTCTATGGTTGGCAGTTTCTTGTATCTACCTTAACCTGGTCGGTAAAGTAATTGTTCCCGTAAAACGAACATTATGTTGCCAACATTAAAACATTACTCCACTGCCCTAAGTAAAACTGAACCAGTCAAATCGATGACACTCACCCTCCTGCCTCCTCCCCTTGTTCTACGCTGCTTAGGCAGGTAAAATTTTACTTACGGCAATAGAGGCGTAGTGTGCTAATGTTGGCAACGAATGCTCTTCGGATACTGGAGCTAAATAGATTAGGGGTAATAATTATTTTATGCTGTTCCTGCTCTATGGTTGACAGATTTTTCTATATGCCCTTCTCCGATCAGTAAATTAATTATCCTCCTAAAGCGAATACAACTTTTCCAACATTGAAACACAACTACATCACTACCATAAGTAAAATATAACATATAGCTATGTTTTAAAGGCAATATTTATTTCCAGGGCTAAGAAACGGACTATGAATTCAAGGAGAGCTCATTTACTTAAAGATATATTATCCAATATTTGGTAAAACTTTTTGTCAGAGTGAGAATTTTCTATTTCTTGAAGTTCACAAACAGGGACTTGAAATATAAAACCAAACTTGAAAAAAATTTCAAAGTGAGAAAAGTGACCCCTCTATGAGGTACAAATGGTGTGTATGTTCTGGTGAATACATATTGACAAGGAAGACTAAGAGGAAAATGATGAGCACTTTTTCTTTTGCTATAACTAAAACAATGTGTGCCCCAATATGACAAGTACAGAGTAAGTATGTTAAGTAGTTTTATGTTTCCGCTACCTGTCCTTCATTTGTGTGTAATTTAAGTTTTATATATGCCCAGACGTCATTACTTCTGTGTAATCACATTGTACTGCTAACACCGCCCCCAGCTTTCCGTTCTGTATGCTCCCTATTCTGTGGTATTGCTCCAAGCAGCGCAGCGTAGCCCTGTCGAAACCGACAATGAGAATGCGGCGCCAAACACTTTCCGCCTGTTGTCGGTGCATCAGACGAAGCCAACCGTTTAGCATTAAAGGTACTGTTGTGTTGTCTCGTGGACTTGGGTAGGACAGGGGAGAGTCGATAGGCGTATCAAATGTTTTATTCGATGGTTGCCTCAGCCTGGTTTCAAAAGTCAAAAGCTTTGTCTAATTCTTCTTGAGTGTTGTCGTTCGTCTGTGTGTTTTCTATTTGATGTTCGTAGTCACGCTACATGCTTTAAAATGTCCAGAGATAAAAGTGGCAAAAAAAGAATCACTCAAGTTTCGGTAAAAAGAAAAAAAAATCGATGACTACGGGTGCGAAACGAAAAGATAATGTGATCTCGTTGTAACAAAAGCTTCGTGCTTTGCAGAAAATTGATGCTGATGAGCCACCCGCGAAAGTTGCTGCGGATTTGAACGTCGGTAAGAGTGTGATTACTGATTGGAAAATAAATTAATCATAAATTGAAACATTTTATTCCATTAAAGCGTCAGGCAGCGCAATGAAATCTCGAAAAACAGTCATAAAAGGTTCAAATCCTCAGTTAGAAGAGACTTTATTTTTGTGACATGAACAAGTTAAGAGCCAAAGGCTACTTCGTCAAAAAGCGATGACTGTTTATGAACTGACTGAAGCGAAGGAGCAATAATTCCTCGGAAATGATGCCCGGCTGGATCGGTTCAAGAAGCGGCGTGCCATTCGCACTTTTACGAAAATCGACCAATTGTGTTTACAATGGTCACGGGGGGGGGGGGGGGGAATTTTACGTATAATGTCGGCGACCTCGCGTGATTATGTTGGCAACATCAACAACATGATAGAAAATCTTTACCCATTTGTTCAACCACATAGAATGACTCGATTAGTGTATCGTAAGGACTATGAAGTAAACAAATAATGATGTTCCTGCTTTATCGTTGACAGGTTCTTATATGTACCCTCGTCCGCTCAGTAAAAATAACTGCCCTCGTAAAGCGAAGATTCCATGAGAAAACATCAGCGTTGTCAAGCGATTGGCTAAAATGAAGACTCACAGGATTCTCACTATTCAGCATCTGTTGCGAACATTATCATAGGAGGCCCTGGGATATTTGGTAAAATTTAACCGGCACTGGGAGGTATGAAACGGTATCTTTTACGTGTTAAGGAAAATGCCTTACACAATAACAATAAATAATCACGTGAGTATATACTTTTCATGCCATTTTCGAATTATATAACTTTCATTAGCCTAATATTTGAAATGGATCTACAATTTCGGTGTTCGCATATTTATACAACGCCAAAAAATAATGTTATTTCGATACTGCGATATTCAGAATTCCAGAGCTGACAACATGTCGACTTCGTAGTTCCATCCGTGCACCGCTACATGCCTCTCCCGGCGCGTCATCCTTTATATCGGCATTCATATGAAAACATCCATTTCCTTTCACCACTCTTAATCACTGCGCAAATGAAGCATTTGAACGGCACATGAAAGTGCTTTGGGAGCACTCCATGTTTCGATATTCAATTATTTTAATACGTTAATACTGCAGATGCGTTGCATTATAGCGTCTTTGGTCGAGGCGAATAGCCTATCAGCCAATCAGATCGTTGGAGAATGTAGAACTTGATCCAAGCTGTAGATAGGAAAATTTCTACTTCCTTTTACCATTTTTAATGGCTAAATGCACACATAATAGTTATATTCGTGAAATCTACGACAAACAATCTTTCGAATTATGTACCTTTGATTGGCCTTCTTGTACGAATAAATTAGTAATTTGTACCACAATTTTCGTGTTAGCGTATTTATATAATGATAGTTCACGGAATTGAGGCAATTCTGAGTGTTTCACGCATGAAAACAGGGGATTTCGGTTTATCCGAGATTTTCGTTATCCGAACCGGCCGCCGTTCCGACCATTTCGGATAAACGGTACTTTACTGTTTTGTATTTCATCCTTTTCTTAACAGCGGAGACTTCTCAAAAGCTGACTATTATTTTCCCCATTAGAGTCCGTTATTCAGAAGTATTACTGTATAACCATAGGTTTACAGGACATGTTCTATTTGTTGCCCTGTTCGCCATCAAAAACCCACAGCTTGGCCACATGGTTAGAGACACCCTGCCGGACGCGGTGGCCGAGGGGACTGAGGCGCTTCAGTCACGGTCTGCACGGCCACTACGGTCGGGGTTTCGAATCCCCCCTCGGGCATGGATATTTGTGCCGTCCTAGTTCGTAAGTAGTTCATAAGTAGTTTGTAAGTTTAGGGACTGATGACCCCGTAGTTAAGTCCCATAAGCTGTACAAACATTTGAACATTTTAGATACACCCTGTACATCACACTGGTAGTGCTGCGCATGCCTCTACAAACGGTTACTATAGGATGACGTATAACGTGTGCAGTGATGTGAGTGTGCAGTGTACAGTTCGAGGCAGAATCGCGCGCCGCTGATCACCTATGTGCAGCTGTTCAGTTCACTTAAAGCGCGCGGCTTCACGTGCTGCTGCACCGCTCTCGGCCATCCGGCTCCAGACGTGCGCTGTAAGCGGTGACGGTCGTAGCGTTCGCTCTCTAACTGGAGATGGGCCTGCATCCAGTGGCGGAGTAGGGGGGGGGGGCGATGGGGCGGACCGCCCCGGGCCTCCGGTCTTGGGGGGGGGGGGGGGCTCCAAATACCTCGAAAGGACCTTTTTTTTTTTTTTTTTTTTTTTTTTTTTTTTTTTCTTCTAGCGTGCTTGGCGTGTCGTTCTGCTGGGACCTCCAAATCTCGGAAGCTATTTTTTCAGACTGTCCCGTGCCTCTCGTCCTGGAAGGGGCCTCCAATTCTTTTTACAATAATACTTGTATTTCCAAGTGGAAGGGGAGGAGTCTCCTTGCGTTTCACCGGCGCCCCTGGCCTCCAACACCCTTATGGGCCCTACACATGATGAGATTTATTGGACCAATTCGTTGGTCACCCGATAAATTGGGCGGTTTTAGTCGCTACCCGACCAACTTTCTTGTCGGCCGGTTGGTTGTGCCTGACCATCCGATCTCCGATTCCCCCGCCACTTCACTCGACAAATTGTACCGTATGTAGCGCTTCCCCACCAACTTTCATGCCTGAGGTCTTATGCACAGCGAACACGCGTAAACAAAAACAGTTCGACAAACAGATACCAGAACAGGGTGGTGCTGCGTGAAGTTGGTCGGAACGTGTGTAAGCTGCTACCAATTGGTTGGTTCGTTGGACATCTTGTTGGTCGTACGATAAATCAGAGCGTGTGTAGGGGCCATTAGTCCGCCACTGCCGGCATCTACCTACAGCAGGGATACCTGTCTGGTGACGCTCTTGTCGGTTTCTTCACGACCGCCGTTATTGCGGATTTATACGTCCTTGTGCATGGTAGCCCATCTAGTTTAGTTACGCTGGAGATGTACCAACATACTGTGAAACCTTTCTAGCGATGTGGTTATGGGCACTCCTAAACACGATCGCTCCTATCTGGAAGTCTACATAGCGACGAATCTTACTGCGTTGATTCCATATAACTGACTGCATCACTTCACTGTTATTACCTTTGGCGGGTTAGACGACTGTTCAGCACTGCAAATCGACCAGTGTGCTCTCACATTTTGTTCATGAACTGATCCGCCACATTAATGTTTGAAGTATGATAAATTTTTTTTTTTTTTTTTTTTTTTTTTTTTTTTTTTTTTTTTTTTTTTTTTTTTTTTACCTGTGAAAAGGATTTAGATCTGGGTATATTCATACACAAGACCATTTTAGTACCTGTGAATTAAATTGTATTTTACTCCAATACATCGCTGAACTGACGGAACTGACATACAAAACAATGCATCGCACTACACAAATGGTTAAGGTTAAAAGTTAACATTAGTGAAGGGGGTACCTACCCCTGCTTCAGTTCGCCACCCCGTAACCACCCTTCCTGCGAGCGCGGTATCAACTTCGTAATTTCAAATGTGAACTCCGCCTCTCACTCCTCTCCCCCATATTACAGCATATTTGGATTCTACGCCAAAAATATATACGGTTTAATCAAAAATGTTCAAATGTTTGTAAATCTGTCGGACCAAACTGCGTGCTAATCAGTCCATAGTTTATAAACTACTTAAACTAAGGTAAACTAACCTAAGGACAAACACACACACGCATGCTCCAGGAAGGACTCGAACCTCTGACGGCGAGCAGAAGCGCGCTCCGCAGCAAGGCGCCTTAGACCGCTCGGCTACTCCGCCGCGGCTACTGTTTACTCAAACCATTGTTTTGCATTGATGGTGGGTAGCGCTGTAATCGTATAATATCAACTGTGTTCTCGCAATTGCGAATGGTCACATATTATTTTACATCTCATTTACCATATAAAGGCAAACCTGTTTTCTCACGGTTGAAATGCGTCTTCCCCTTATTGCGTGTTTTCTACACCATGCAGCATATCTTGGATCCAAGTTTTCACTTGCTTTGTCTTGCCAGTCCTCAATGCTTCTGCCCTACATCGCCCACCTCATTCCATCGTTCCAACTCACTTCCTGTCTCATGGACGTCTCCAGTTCCCTATTCTAGAAGGCCATTTATCCTCTGGCGTTCTTATGAAATGTCTCTAGCATGCTAGGCATTCGTTTTTCACACATAAAAACCGCACGCCTCACGACAGAGATTCAATCAATACTTTAACAGTACCAATGCACGTATTAAAAGCCGGCCGCGGTGGCCGAGGGGACTAAGGCGCTCCAGTCACGGTCTGCACGGCCACTACGGTCGGGGGTTCGAATCCCCCCTCGGGCATGGATATTTGTGCCGTCCTAGTTCGTAAGTAGCTCATAAGTAGTTTGTAAGTTTAGGGACTGATGACCCCGTAGTTAAGTCCCATAGACTGTGCAAACATTTGAACATTTTTAACGTATTAAAACCAATAGACAATAGTAACGTAAAAATCATATTGAGACGCTGCACAAAACAGTATAAACACCTAGCATACACATACTATTTATCTTATTGGTGAGTACCGATATGAAGATCGCAAGCCGTTGAGTACACAAACACGCCTCTGCCTACCTGCTCCATTCTATTGTAACAACTATCACTCTTAGAGAAAGAACACGATCCAAACAACCTTAGGTTACCTGCACTTTGTGGGCGCCCTTAAACACCATTAAAATTACCAAGTGTATATTATTTCAGAAAATCTCATGGCAGCGACTAAGCATGTCTCTGTTTCCAATATTATTTTATGAACTTTGCACTCCTATTTCACAAATGATCTCAATACCCAACCACTTTTTCAACAAGACTTTAACCCAATAACAAAACTACCGATCAAAACGCTCTCATGTTACACTTCGAACCTAATTATTATTCAATTTCAAACACGCTAAAATTTAGTACTCTCTCTGTCTCTCTATCGCTCATACGCCGTCACAATATTAAACACTGCAAAGACTTCTACTCGCAACCAACACACCTTCTCAGCCCACTGGACTTAACAGGTATTTTTGTTTTCTAAGTCAAAAATTACAAGTTTCTGTCTATTCCAATTGAAAATGTCTATAAATTAGGATTCTAACCTACCCGGCACTACAGTTATCATTAAATATTTTTTTCACCCTCGTCACAAAACACGAACAAGCCAGACAAACTTTGAAGTCGTATGTCACAAGAACATAGACGATGATAAATGCCCCATCCAACTAAATAACAGGCGACTGTGCTTAAATCATTCTGTAACTCCCTCTGAAGCCTTGACCTACCACCCCATCAACCTCACCTCAGTGTTCAGCAACGTCTTGAAAACCAAAACATCCATCAACACCAACTCCTTCCCCTCTCTCATTGTAGCTTCTAACCATTCTTCTCATGACTAACTCGTCCATCTCACCCACCTCCTCTTCGTCCAGCTGAATTCCCTTCATGCCATCATCTTTGTATCCCTCAACATCAGGGACTGATGACCCCATAGTTAAGTCCCATAAGCTTAACAAACATTTTAACATTCCCTCAACATCGAAGAAGGCCTACAATCGAGTTTGACATTCTGGTCTCCTTTCCAATCTCCAGACCTATGGCCTACCTTTTAATTATGTCAATTTCGTCGCTTCGTTTCTCTCCCACCACCCCGTCCTATGTCACTGTCAACAACTCCGACTCCCGTTCGTTTTGCCCCTACACCAGGGTGCCCCAGGCTTCCATTCTCTCGCGCTCATTACCACATGCCGCAACCCCAGCTTCATCTCCTTCAGTATACTGATGACATGCCATCTTTGCCCTCGCCCCCAACCTCACCTTCACCCAGCACCTTCTCCAGTCTCACCTTTACCAGTTTATTACCTGGTGCAAACAGTCACTCTTTTCCGCCAACCCGATAAATACCATGCAGTCATTATATGTTGTACCATGTGAACTATACCTCACTGTTCATGACCGTTCCATCTGCTAAACTCCCACCCTCAACTATCCTGACCTCATCCTTGACCTCTCCCCATCTTGGAATTCCCAACTTCAGACCATCTAGAAGAAAGCCCTCTCTCGTCACAACCCTTCCGCCATCCTATATTCCTATGGCTCCCTAATGCGTCCCATCCTCTATAGTTTCTTACATGGGTCTCTGCTTCCCTTACTATAAATCCCTCCAAACCTTGAGCAGCATACCCTCCACCTCGCTTAGCAAATCTGCCTCCTCCACACAGATCCTCTATGATCTCATTCCCTTTCCCCGCTTACTAAAGTCCCTTGAGCACATCCACATCTTCTATGTCATCCGAAAAATAGAGTCCCATCACTCTCTGGTTTCTCCCTTTTTGAACCCTGGGCCCCTGCTGCGCCCATACCAATGCATTCCTTCCTCCCTACAACTTCGTACTCTGCACATCCTTTTTGACGGTAACTTACCCCCTTTTCCCCATATATGATGCCCCCTCTCTCCCGCCCCTCCCCGACTGTCCCCTCCTATGCTTGGTCTTCTCCTTCTTAGCCCTTTCTCATGCAGTTCTTATGCGCTTCCCCTTCCATGCTCCCCTATCCTTCTCCTGCCCCTCTGCTGGCCTCTTTTTTCCTTGCAGGATCTCAATGATTGATGTTTTTTGTGCTTCATGGATTGTTACATTCACCATTATCATCTCCATTGTATGTATTTTCAACATTCCATGTTCGTTCATATCTCCTCTGCAAGTAATGCAACCTCTTGGCTGTACAGCCACGCCGAAGCCATTGACAGCCTGTCCCTAAGGGCTTTAAAATAAAGGGGGAAAATGAATGGTCTTCAGACGATTTTCGATAAACAAAATGTTTTTTCGAAAATTGTTAATGCAAGCATAGTTCCTTTCATGTCACAGATAACTGTTTAAATATTTGTTCTTAAATAATATGGAGCTCTGCTCTGCTAGCGACGGACACGTCCTCACCCTTCTGTCTCATGGAGCAGATTGACGGATTCCTGCCAATTTCATAAGGGGGGGGGGAGAGGAAGAGTAGGTATGGGTGAGGGGATGCGGTGCTGCCATCTAGTGGTGAAAATTATTTCTCCCGGTAAAAGTTTTTTTGGAAATGTTCAATAGCAAGCAAGGGAAATTCACCATTTGTATTTCCTGGTAGACACCATCCTCAATTAAGTCATAGTGAAAGGGGTCACAGGGAGGCGTAGCGACTTCTAGTTTCCCCGCTAAAAAAAAAATTGGGCTATTTCGAAAGGTAAATTTTCCTTGCTTGCTATTGACAATTTCCAAAAAACTTTTTGCTGGGAGAAACCTAATTTTCACCACTAGGTGACAGCACCAACCCTTCCTCTGCCCCACTATGAAATTGTCAGGAATCTCAGTCAGTCTGCTCCAGGAGCTACCAGGATGAGGACGTGTAGGGAGGAAGGGGTGCACTGGTACAGGTGCAGCAGTGGCCCAGGGTTCAAAAGGAGGGAGAAACCAGAGAGTGATTATTTTTTGGATGACATAGAGGATGTGGATGTGCTCAAGGGACTTTAGTAAGTGCGGAAAGGGAATGAGTCATAGAGGATCTGTGTGGAGGAGACAGATTTGCTAAGCGAGGTGGAAGATACGGTGCTCAAGGTTTGGAGGGATTTATAGTAAGGGAGGCAGAGACCCATGTAAGATAGAAACTACAGAGGATGGGACGCATTAGGGAGCAGTAGAAGTGGGATGGCGGGTTGAGTTCCAATGTCCGGCAGGGGAGGAGGTTGTGACGGGATAGGACTTTCTGGTGGATGGTCTGAAGTTGGGATTTCAATTCGGATTTCCTGAATTACGTGGTAGGGGAACATGAATGACGTCATAGGGGTGAAAGACTGAGATGTTGTTCAAGCTCTTCATTCCATTACTACTCCCTCCCACCTATTCTCGAACAGTGAAATGCTTGTGACAACGAAGAATATAAACGTCACTGACTCTCGAAATCGTGAGACATTCGGAAAAATTAGGCAAATATTTGTGGCAAGTAACAATACAATAATATAACTTGTAGCCATCCGCGCGGAAATGGCCGCGTGGTCTATGGCGTATTGGCATGGATTGCGCGGCCGCTCGCATCGAAGGTTCGAGTCCTCCCTTGGGCATGGGTGTGTGTGTGTGTGTGTGTGTGTGTGTGTGTGTGTTGTGCTTAGCGTAAGTTACTTAGAGTGATTTGTAAGTCAACGGAGCGATGAACTTAATAGTTCATTGGTCCATTAGGTTTACAACCATTTTTACATTTTTATTTTTATCCTTTTACCCCACAATATGATGCATGTAACCACACCACCGTTATCACATTTTGAGTTAACTATCGTTAATATTAGTGTTATTATAATCTGAATACTTTTACAACTGATACATCATTATTTGACATTTAGTTATGACGTTTTTATTACATCTTTAATGCGCCAAATACAGCGGTGAGGCGCAGGTGTTACCTTCAGGCCGTCTTTGTGGATGCGAAAGGTGCGACGCTGAAACTAGCTACTTTGTCTTACATTCGGGATAATACGTGTGTTTCTGTCAAAGTCCAAATAGCGGAAACGCGAATGTCGCTAGCTACATTCGCCCTCACCTCTCCGTGCCGAAGGAGCGACCATAGTGTTTGGTAGACCTCTATATGGGTACCTTTAATTTCACGAAGCACATCAAGCCGGTACTCAATTTCTTCAATGTTCGCTGTAGCATAGTTCATCACTGGAGGCAATGGCATTACCAATCCTTTGCTTCAACTCAGCAATGTCCCGTATTGGTGTTTCATTCACAATATCTTTTACATACCCCTATAAAAAAAAAAAAAAGACAGCATATCGCCTTGACAGTGCTACAGTAGTCTTCTCACTCTATTGTACTTTTGTGTCAGTGATACAGTCTACATCTACATCCTACTCCGCAAGCCACCTAACGGTGTGTGGCGAAGGGTACTTTGTGTACCATTCGCACTTCCTCTTCCCATTCCAGTCGCGAATGGTTTGCAGGAAAAATGGTTCTCGGTAAGCCTCCATGACCAAAGAATTTGCTCATCCCCCCCAATCCGTCTGCCTGGAAATGTTTCGTTGAGGAACCGACGAGCATGAAGTCCCCAATGTGGTGGTACACCATCTTGCTGGAAAATGATAGTTGGTTGTAAGTCAATCAATTATGGTGCCACATGTTCCGTTAGAAGATCCAGGTAAACATCTACAGTAATTGTTGACTCGATGAAGAAAAATAAATCAATTTTTCGGTTGCACATGATTCCACACCACACATTCACTTTTGGACTATCCCGGTGAAGCTCTGTAGTCACATGGGAGAGTTGAGATCCCAGAGTCTGACATACTATAATATCTCAGAAGCATGAAACATTGGCTCGTCACTGAAACAAACTCTCCTGATGAATGCTGCGTCCTCCGAAATGCATTCTAGCATTTTGAGTGCAGGCTTTGTCTGTTTTGGCTTGTCATTTGGCTCAAGTGTCTGTAGCAGTTGCACTTTTTTAAGCGTACAACCGTGGGTTCTCGTGGAGAATCTTTTGCACAGTTGAATGTGGTAGTTTGCAGCTGTCTGGCAGCTATGCGGATGGACGTCGTAGGTGATGAATAATGTCGTTTAAAACGCGATCGATGATTTCTTCGGATGTTCTTCGTCGCCCGCACCTCCCTTTATGCAACAATGTGCCTGTGTCTACCAATTTTTTGTGCCATGCACGGATTGAAGGGCGCGATGATGGATCTCACCATAAAAATGTTCAAATGTTTGTAAATCTATCGGACCAAACTGCGTGGTCATCAGTCCGTAGCTTACAAACTACTTAAACCTAGGTAAACTAACCTAAGGACAACACATACACCCATGCCTCAGGGAGGACTCGAACCTCCACGGCGAGCAACCGCGCGCTCCGCAGCGAGACACATTTTTCTTCTTTTTTTTTTTTTTTTTTTTCTTCTATGGGTAGTTCTCTTCGTTGCGGACGCTGATCGTTTATGTTCGCTCTTGTTCGGTCTGTTGTTGGCTCAGCTTTTTTATTACAGAGGGCGTTGAACCCTCTGACCGGGCGCGCTGAGCCACGGCGCCCGGCTCCGCTCGGCTACTCCACCGCGGCGATCTCACCATACTTCGTTCTGAAGTTTCATTGAGTACGTACATCCGATTTTCTCTCAATAAAACAGGACACATATTGTGCTTTCTCTCGAGGAGTTGCCACTTTATAGATGTTGAGTTCCTTCCATCAACAGAGTTGTGCCGTGCCGGAGCCTTCTTCAGTTACGTGTCGCCGGCCGGACTGGTATCACTGGTGGTATCGAGAGCGAATTCGACCTAAAGGCCAGAGGGCGTAAGTGGCGGCGCGCTGTTTTTCCTGGAGGCGAAAACGTCGGAGCGGGTGGACAGTAACGTTTGGACGCTGGCGCCGGAGTGAGTGACGTGTACACAACGAACGATCATGGTGGGAGTTATACACGAGGGCATGTGTGTGTGTGCTCGACGCGGAAATGATCTGAAAAGTCTAGTCAGCCCTCAGGGACAGCTGGTGTTGTGGATAAACCTTAACTGGAGGAGCCAACGTGAGGAAAGGTCAACCAATTGTGGCCAAACTGTTCCTAAACTTCCGGATGTACATGGATTGTATCACTTGTTATTGTGCTGTCTGTGCTCCCTACGGACGGAAATGTTCAAAAAATGTTCAAATGTTTGTTAAGCTTATGGGACTTAACTACGGGGTCATCAGTCCGTAAACTTACAAACTACTTACCAACTACCTTATACTAAGGACGGCACAAATATCCATGCCCGAGGGGGGATTCGAACCCCCGACCGTAGTGGCCGTGAAGATCGTGACTGGAGCGCCTCAGTCCCCGCGGCCACCGCGGCGGACGGAAATGCTTTGATGCCTGTGTACAGCCGTCCCGCTGAGAGACTTGCGCCGCTAACATGTCATGTCACATTTTGCTGCGATTGTTTCAATTTGACATTTACGTGGTGTTTGGCCTATAGGTGGCTAACCTTATGTTTTCTGTGTATGTGTGGTAACAGTTCCTGTGTTTCAGGTGTTTCACCCAAGTTGGTTCCTTGTGCCTTGTAACTAAATATTAGTGGCAAAACATTTAAGGCCCAGAAAAGGGGCAATGTATTACTGTTGGATGGCAGTGAGTCGGGAGGACATAAAATGTAGCTCCTGTGATGATGACTCAATTAAAGCCAACCTCTCAAGTTGAGTAATACCTTCATACTATGTAATTACGTAATTCATTCAGACAAAACCTGACTGATTTGTTTACTTTCAAGTACTGTCTGAGCAAGGCTAAGTTTACTGCTATTAATTCATTGATTTCATTTTGTTAAAGGTTGTCGGTAGTTAAGGTACAGCCGGCCGCAGTGGTCGAGGGGACTGAGGCGCTTCAGTCACGGTCTGCACGGCCCCTACGGTCGGGGATTCGAATCCCCCCTCGGGCATGGATATTTGTGCCGTCCTTAGTCTTAGCTAGTTCATAGGTAGTTTGTAAGTTTAGGGACTGATGACCCCGTAGTTAAGTCCCATAGACTATACAAACATTTGAACATTTTTGAGTTAAGGTACATTCTCTGTTGATATTTGATTGTTGGTGAAAATTCTGTGTAATGAGATATGTGTTTAGTAACCCAAGGAGGCCTCTAAGTTTTGTTTTATGTAAATAATTGCTGTAATAAATTGGCTATATTTTATAACAGTTTATTTAGGCTCAGTACCTTACTACTTCCTCGCCCCCCCTCCCCCACCATATCAAGAGTACCGAAAACACAAAAGTTTAGAATATATAAAAACTTAAGTAAACATTGATTACAATAAAAGGAATTTTTTTTAAAATAGTTCAACCACTGTCGTGGTAATAACATTTTGAAGATCTGAAGGGCCTTTACATACATCCGGTACTTTCTGTTTGTTTGCTTTTCGGGTGTTCATAAGGGACATAGGCCGTCCCGCCATTTCATGTGCCGCAACTGAGCGCAGGAGAGATGGCGAAAGCGGTGTAGCGGCCAGCGCAGCAGGCCTTCCGCCGCTGGTGGTTGTCTCGGCCGCGCGGCGGTGACGCAACCGCACCGTGGGAAGTCGGCTGCTGGGCCACACGGGCAGGCAGGTAGCAGGCGTGGGTATCTGCCCCACAAACGCCGCGCCTATCACGCCCACACCGGACACTCGCCACGCACGTTTAACACGCTACATTCGCCAAGTGCTTTCCGGCCACTGACCCCGTGTTTTCGGCGTAGGCAGTAAACCTCAGTTTAGCTGTCCACGCTGACTGCTAACGGTCCATCAGTTGCAGGTAATTCGCACACGCGACAGCATAGTGCTTTGACAGTGCTAGAGTAGTCTTCTCACTCTATTGTACTTTTGTGTGATACTCGGCGCAGTGTCGTATAAAACGACATTCCTGCGGTTTGGAGTGGCGTCAAATAGTTTTGGTTTCCGGACGAATCCGGCGAGGTAGTGTTTGAAAGTGATGGCCACATTTTGTTTCAACGCCGACAGCGGTAGTGGAATCGCAGTTACAGTAATAACAGAAGACACACATTGCAAACTCAAGACCTTGTGATGTGCGGTGCTATTGGTCACAACCAGTGGCGGCTGGTGGGCTGTTTATTAGGAGGGGCGGCATGTCTTTTCAATTGTACACGACTTTTGTCCCTTCAGAACATTTTTTGAATGGGGAGAATATAGCATTAATTTTCAACTTCAATAGCGATATAATCTGTTTCTGACATTTCTTTGCAAATTAACTGATGGCACACAGTATATATAGAGTTCAGTAGTTCGTTATGAATTGTTTTGGAACGCCCCAAAAAAAACACGATTATTGGTTATTTCAATATGCCCCTTCAACGTGGAATCCAATTCTGCCATGAGATTGACCAAACCCCGAAAAATACCATGATTATCTGAAGCATCTGTTTCGTCATGTCCCCTTAGTGCAAGTTCAAATTTCCCACAGAACTTGATACAGTCGATCAACTTGCTAAGGATGTAACGATTCTTAGAAACATCTTCATTAAACTTCTTAATCCTCAGTCTATAAGCTGTATCCAGCTAACATCTAATATCGACTTTTCTAAGCATAACGAATTCGATGTTACTGTTTGTTTGAAGTGCACTTAATTTATGTTTTTTAACTTTATCAGCTAAATGTTTAATGTCTGTTACCCCATCTGTGGTAGAAGGATGTTCCGCAACATTTATTACCAAACACGTGTAGCGGAAGAAAGCATTTCATATTTCACAGCCACAAAGCCAGTCTGCATGTTTATATAAAGCAGGATTAAATTTCCTACTGAAACTACTACTGCTTTTGCACGCATTTTGTGTCTGTACAAAGTTCAAATCAGGTTTCGGTGGTCGTAACCTTTTTAATTCCAACTTTCCCTCAAAAGTCAATTTTTGACTACCAAGTGTTAAAATTTAGTTTACGCTATTTATATTATTGATTCTAAATAGGAAACTAGAAAACCAGGCAATATCACGCGCCTTCACAACAACGACACTAGTATCGCGTGCACTGCACCTGCTACAAACTGCCTGACCGGTGCCGGTGCGCCATTGTGTATTTGGCGCCCTTGGCGCGGACGCCGTCCTAAGCGGCCCGGCTCAGCACACTACCCCCACCCAACCCCCAGTACCACCACTGACCCCAAGCGCCCGTTGCCAGCCTACACGGCGCGGACGGATCGCGTAGAGTCCGACAGTCAGCCCATTCTGAAAACATTCGGTGACCCTGGCTGGCAGACTACCTAGTCTAAAAACATTGATCATTTATTTACAGCGACTGCTGCCACACGAAAATTATTCGATTCGATTGGTACGACTGGTACGTATTCCGTGTTGGATATTTTTTTTTTTTTTTTTTTTTTGAGGGCGCCGCCCCAGAGTCCTTAAGGAGTAGCCGCCACTGGTCACAACCACATATCACAGTTGGTGCGTGTCCTGGGAGCTGTGACGTTTCACCTACGTGAATGACATGTTGAGACCCACAGACATAACGTTTCAGTTTGACACCGCAAACGTCATTTTTCGTCAAGACGATTCACGACCAGATGTTGCTGCACGAACAGTTGCCTTCTCGGTGGCACAGGATTTCAACTTCTTTTCCTAGTCGACCAGATCAGCAGACTTGTCGCCAGTCGAAAATGCTTGGCATGTGGTGAAACGATAGGTGAATGCTGTGACCCAATGCTAACGACCACATATCAACTTTTGAACCGAGTGAATGCAGCAGGGATGGCTGTACCAACGGACGCAATTCGCGCCTTATACACGTCGATGACAGCATGCACGGAACCAGTAACCAGGGTCGATGGCGGACACTCTGATTTACTACGCAACAGGACAGATACTGAAACAAGGTGTCCGGAATATCTAATCACTTCTCCATAACATATTAATAAAATTCTCCTACGAATGGGAACTTCCTATCTGTAGTCTCTCGAGATAGATCTTATTGAATCCATCGTCGATGATGGAACTGGGACTGCGGCGGGTCAAGATTACGTAGGAAACAGGTTACCAACAGCCGTATGTTTTATAGAAACATTTATTTCTTGGCTACCAGTTTCGGCACTACACTTTGCTATCTTTATGCCTCTGTGTATCGAACATAAACTTACTCTAGTAACTAAGGCAAAAAATAATAAAAAACACAGTTATTTTACAGTAACAAAATGAAAAATAATACAGGAATGAAAGCGCTACGTGCTAACGGCAGTTCTAAAGCACTATTTTGGAATGTAAGCATCAAAATATTGGATAAGCATTCAAATATTCATAATTTTATCTTTACGATCGTTCCGCGAGATTATCAGGGTGATCATAATTAAACTGTCAAAACGCTGCAAAGAAACACCACTGGTCACAAACATCTTCAAGCTGCGACGAAATATTATCGGAGAAGGGGGAAAACGTATGAAAGAAGAAAAATAAATAATGTAAAAAGTGATGAAAATCGCGCCGTAAGCATCATAATTTAATAGCGGTCGGCTATAAATGACGAATAATTCATTGATGCCTAAGGTGTAAGTAAAACTTCAAAGTAGCCTGTTATTAAAATTGGCAAGATCTCGGGCAGTTGAGATCTGCAAATGTAAGTTAAAACGCTCACTGCTGCTCTAAATTACTTTATGAGTGGTCACAGTCTAAGCGCAACGGAAATTTATCTAACTGCTCACTCCTTAAGGGAGCAGCCTACGTTTTAACAAACAAAAAATCAATGTTAAAAATAAATGAATGGATAATTAAACATGGGACGGGGAGCATGAAATCATAAAGCAGAGGTTTGATACTTTAAAATCATAATCTATTCAGTAAAATAAGAAGGAAATAAATGTGGGGAGACCAAATTAAGCACACACCTTGTACAATCGTGAATTAAATCATATAATTACCGCCCATATTAAAATTGTTTCTCCCCTTTATGAATATGGAGGTAACGTGGCAGGAAATTTTCAAATTTGGTCATACTATTTAGCCCGTGTTTCCGCGCTGTCTTGTTTACCGATTTGTTCATAACGTCCATCCCGTGTTTGTTCGTAGATGACGAGTATTAGGGGCTTTCCACAACGATTTCTTGAACGACGACAATACGTATTCGGAAGTATTGCACTTCTGAACATATCATATACTATCAGTGCACATGAATAATTTTCATAGTAAGTAATCTCAGTACGTATCAGTTATATTACCATTCTCTCTGCCAAGGAATATTAATTAACATGTCTGTTCTTTTATCACAGGTTTGAATGACAACAAAATTTTTTTAGTCCTAACGTGCACCTAATGGTTTCTAGGAATTTTCTAATTTTAAGAATTGTAACACAGACCACGACTCCAAAAAGCTTCTGCTTTTAATAATTATTTTAATAGCATATGACACAAATCATTGGTACAATTCATTTTACTTTAGATTCAGGGGATACTGAACCCACCCCTACGTTCAACTTAAAAAATTTTAAGCAGTAAACCTGGTGAGTAACACTCCTCTTGTTACGCTTTCCTTTGCGGTTACGCCCTCTAAATTCTAGCTCACGATGACTTTTCATTCATTAGGTATACGCAATCGTTGCCCACATGGACGTTTATTGAAGGGACTCTATTGTAAAATAAATTAACATCTTTGAAGAAAACCTCCATAAAACCCGGCAAACCATCATGAACGTTGGGACAGGCAACAAGTCAAACCACCCCATGTAAATTAAAAGGTTGGTGTTTGTCACGTTTTCTTAATTTTTTGTAAATACTAACAGTTATAAACCCTATGTTTTACATTTTGTTTTTTAATACAGATACCTGAAGATGTACCTTTAACAGTACGAAACCGGTAGTAACGCAATAAAGGCGTATAAAAAAACAGCTAAGGCGGACTGCAATAATTCATAAAAAGACATCCTGATTGTTTATATTACTTTATAGAATTGATTTACAATTTTCAAATACACAATGGGTAGCTGAAAACACAGTCATTCATTCACACACATGCACATAATTCCAGGCAGTACATTACAAATGTACACATGAAAACAGGTGCGAAAAAAATCGTCGGCGGCGTCTTGACGAGATGGCAGGTGCCTTGATCACAAATTTTTAAATGTGCACTAAATGAACTCATTGGTGGAAAGGCAGCGGCATACTATTCTTAAGTACTACGTGGTGTGGACCACACCGAATTTCATAACATTTACAAACAGATTAATCTTGAATAAGCGAGTAAAGCACACGTGAGAATTCGTATAGAAGAAAGCTAGTATTAACAAAAGCATGGCTGAAGGCCGAAGTAACGACCGTTACGAAAGCACGTGGAGCAATCAGTCATACAAGACAGGAAAGACGGAATCAAACAAGAAAATCTAAGAAATATTTAGCATACTCGCGGATACAGACACGACATGAAGACGTTAGTAACAAGCAGCAAGGAAATTCAAACATACTAAATTTACACAAAGGCTGAAGGCCACACACATGTATTCAAACTTGAACAAAACAATCATCACTGGAACGAAAATGAAAATAATAAATTTACACTGAATTTACTCGTGTTCTGTAAATTAAGAAGCACTTCGCATCTCATAGCGAAAGAATTACTCAAAAGAACGATCACTGAAAAACAAAGACTGCCTGATTATAAATAAATCAAAGTCCTAACAGCATGCCTTCCCCTCAGCATGATTCGGCGGAGTACTTACTTCCACAGTCAACAGAGCCATAATGAAGAGTAAAGAGTGAAGCTCTAAGACCTCGGAAAAACCTCCCCCCGAAATACACCGAATGTAGAGCGCGCTAAAAGTGACGCCGAGTGCGTTCAGAGACTAGTGTTTACCACCCCTTGCTACCTGGCCAAGACAATTCCCTCTACATCCGCTCCCAGAGAGGTCTCCTGTCACCTCTTTCGTCCAAGATTAGGTTGGTACGACACTAACAACAAGGCCACCTCACCATCTTGCCAAGTAAGCTTGTCTCTGGCCACCCAGCAGCAAAACGAGGCCTAGAGCGGGAGGCGGCGACTTTTAGCAATTGCGCGGCAGTAAGTCAATATTAAGAGCACACATTCACTTTCACATGAACACACAAGTTCAGTCACACGGATGGAAACATTTATAAATATGGAGCAAACATATATAAACTTGGGGTATCAATCATTAATAAAAAGAATAAAATAATTAACACACAGATAGATAACATTAATGGTGCAGAAACACTTTAGGTTAAAGAATAAATCATAATTGGACACGACCACAGATTCAGCTGACGTGTTTCAAACTGTACTACTCAAAGTATATGGATGTACAGGTATGATACTGATAACAAATACGTCTGCCCATCCACGACGGCAAAGTCATATTACATCAAATGAGAACATCTTTTAATTTTCCTGTGACTAGAAAACGTATAAAAGCATGAATCAAAATCAAATCGGATTTTTAATTTCCATGTGAATGGCGCAATACATGTTTCTTGCAAAAAGTTGACATTTGAACTAACATGTTCCGCACCTGATCGAGGTGTTCCGAATGTGTTGCGCAATGTGTGCCTTCAGTGCAGCTACGTTCGCAATCGAAACTCTGAAGACAGCATCTGTCAGATAGCTAGACAGCCAGAAGTCACGGCTGGGCTGTAGGGAAGTGGCGCTTCAGCAGCTGCTTAACTGGATTTTTAACGTGCGATGGTGCGCCATTTTGCATAAAATGTATCCTGTCCGCACATCCATGCTGCTGGAAAGGTGGAATGACTTAGTTGTGCAAAGGACACTCATTGCGCTTACCAGTGACGACAGAGATAAAATATCGAAATTATCCATCTCTTCGAAAAAATATGGTCCTGTGATTAATGACACTGTAAACCCGCACCAATGACTGACCTTTCCAGGATGACGCGGTACTACCTGATTTTCGTGTGGTTTTTCCATTATCCATATTCAACAATTCTGATTATTGACATGTCGTGTCAAATGGAAGTGGGCTTCGTCCATACACAAAATTTTCCACGAACATTCATTGTCCACTTCCATGCCAGCAAGAAATTCAAATGCAAAAGTCTCTCTTGCTGGCAAGGCAACAGGAAGAAACTCGTGTGCATGGGTAATTTCGAATGGATGAACTACAGACATTGCGCGAAGTAGGATATCATGCTTTCCTCAACAATAAACCTGTGAGAGCAACCACAGTGGAAGGATATATGTGGAGAGGCCAGACAAACGTGTGGTTCCTGAAGATGGGCGCCGGCCGCGGTGGCCGAGGGGACTGAGGCGCTTCAGTCACGGTTCGCACGGCCACTACGGTCGGGGGTTCGAATCCCCCCTCGGGCATGGATATTTGTGCCGTCCTTAGTATAAGGTAGTTGATAAGTAGTTTGTAAGTTTAGGGACTGATGACCCCGTAGTTAAGTCCCATAAGCTTAACAAACATTTGAACATTTGAAGATGGGCAACTGTCTTTTCAGTGGTTACAGGCGCGGGGAGATCCTAAAATTCATTAGAAGAAAAAAGACTTTGAAGCAAAGACCGCAGTATCCCTTCACATTTAGCCTATTTTCTGCAAATGTGAAAAAAAGGCATGAGGTTATCCTAAATAAATCTTGGCTTCTTATTTTCACCATATATCATTGAGAGGATGCACCGTTCAATGGAGCGTTGACAGCACGAGTGTGCCGATGCATCTGCACAAAACTTTGAGCAACTCCCTACAATGGGCGTCTATTTGTAACATGGCATGTGACTAAAACAGTAAGAAGCCATTTAGTACACCCGGATGCCGTTTGCGAACGCAGTTCCTATGTGACCGATTACTGATGCTTGCTGTATGTGTGCTATGTCATTTTGTAAAAGTGTTCTTTACCTTCGCTGATGAAATATTAAATGCCTTGAATAACCGAACATCACCAGTTGGGATTTTTTGTGATCTATCAAAGTCTTTTGATTGTGTAAATCATGGGATTCTTCTAGATAAGCTTAAGTATTGTGGTATGAGCGGGACAGTGCACAAATGATTTAAATCATACTTAACTAGAAGAGTGCAGAAAGTTGAAGTAAGCAGTTCACATGATGTAGATGAAACAATTAATTCTCCTAACTGGGGAGTTATCAAAAATGGGGTCCCACAAGGTTCGGTCTTGGTTCCCTTTCTGTTCTTAATATATATTAATGACTTGCCATTCTACATTCACTAAGATGCTAAGCTAGTACTTTTTGCTGATGATTCAGGTATAGCTATCACACCTGAAAACGGGAAATAACTGGTGAAATTGTAAATGATATCTTTCAGAAAGTTATTAAGTGGTTCTTTACAAATGGGCTCTCATTAAACTTTGATAAAACCCAGTATATACAGTTTCATACAGCAAATGGCATGACACCATTAATAAATTTAGACTTTGAACATAAATCTGTAGCTAAGGTAGAATATTCAAAAATTTTAGGTGTTTGCATTGCCGAGGGACTGAATTGGAAGAAACATATTGAAGAACTCCTGAAACGTTGGAGTTCAGCTACTTATGCTATCAGAGTCATTGCAAAATTTGATGATATACAACTCAGTAAATTAGCTTACTACGCATATTTTCATTCATTGCTTTCATATGGGATCATATTCTGGGGCAATTCAACATTGAGTAAAAAAGTATTCATTGTACAATAGTGTGTAATCAGAATAATTGCTGGAACCCACACAAGAGCATCCTGCAGACACTTATTTAGGGATCTTCACTGATGCTTCACAATATATATATATATATATATATATATATATATATATATATATATATATATTTGTTATTAACAATTCGACCCAATTCAAAAGTAACGGCAGTGTGCATAGCTACAACACTAGGAGAAGGATGATATTCACTATTCAAGATTAAACCTAACTTTGACTCAGAAATTATGAATTATGAATTATGCTGCCACAAAAGTCTTTGGTCACTTACCAAGTAGTATCAAAAATCTGACAGATAGCCAACTAATATTTAAAAAGAAATTAAAGGATTTTCTGAATGGCAACTCCTTCTACAAAAATGTAGATGAATTTTCAGATAAAACTTTAAAAAAAATTTAAATATAAAAATTAAAAAATATATAAAAATCCTTTAAAAAATTTATGGTCAAGTGTAGACAACATTTACTGAACTGACACGTTCCACATCATTACGAAATGTCGTATATTTGATCTATGGAACAAGTATTAATCTAATCTAATATAATCAATCCCTCATCTATAAAAAGGATACGAACACACTGTTAGAGAAGAGGAAAATATAATAGTGTGAGAAGCATTGGACAGAATACTGAAGTACTAGTAGAAACAAAGTCCTTGGATTAGACGATATTCCCTTAGAATTATTCATTTTTGATATTTTGCCGTTTCAGTCTTCTCAGGCACTCAGAGCGTCTGATATAATTCATATAGCCTCTTCACTTCCATCGCTTTGTTTTGCTTCTAGTCACGAAGTGAATATAACCGATGAATTATTGCAGGCGCTTCGTTGCCATATTTACGACAGCTGCTCGTCCCATCGCAGTGCCTCGATCGCTAAAACTGTCAGCTAGGCGCGCGTTTCTTGGAGTTAATAACAAAGCGGCACTCCCAGCGCGGATCTGCTCCGAAACCAGGCATCGCGGCGCCTCCGACGTGACGCCGCGCGACAAGTGGGCCTCAACTCCAAGTGCGTTCGAGGAATGGAAAGAGTCACGCAGAAGTAAAACTGGAAATTACTTACGATTCAGGCGGTGGAGGCCACAAGGACGTAGGAGTGCGCTCTAAAGGAAATTGTTGTTTTGTTGTAGATTTCGGCTTTGTTTGCTCAGGTAAAAGAGAGCACTCCATCTCTTACGTAGAACAGAGACACTACATTTAAACCTCCTTTTTCGTGCCAAAAACCTGTAATTTAACGAAGATTAGATTAGATTACATTAATACTTGTTCCATAGATCATATATACGATATTCCGCAATGATGTGGAACGTGTCAGTTTAGTAAATGTTGTCTATACTTGACAATCAATATTTTAAGGATTTTTTTTGTTTTTATTTATTTGTTTTTATTATTATTATTATTATTATTATTATTATTATTATTATTATTATTATTATTTTAGGTTTTATCTAAAAATTCATCTACATTGTAGAAGGTGTTGCCATTCAGAAATTCCTTTAATTTCTTTTTAAATACTAGTTGGCTATCTGTCAGACTTTTGATACTACTTGGTAAGTGACCAAAGACTTTTGTGGCAGCATAATTCACCGCTTTCTGTGCCAAAGTTAGATTTAACCTTGAATAGTGAATATCATCCTTTCTCCTAGTGTTGTAGCTAAGCACACTGCTATTACTTTTGAATTGGGCCGGATTGTTAATAACAAATTTCATCAGTGAATATATATATATATATATAGTGAAGCTACAGTGAAGATCCCTAGATCCCTAAATAAATGTCTGTAGGATGCTCTTGGGTGGGCTCCAGCAATTATTCTGATTACACGCGCTGTTGTGCAAAGAATACTTTTTAACTCAATGTTGAATTGCCCCAGAATATGATCCCATATGAAAGCAGTGAATGAAAATAGGCGTAGTAAGCTAATTTACTGAGATGTATATCACCAAATTTTGCAATGACTCTGATATAATAGCTCAAATTTCTGATAAGGTACTTTACATGGGAACCACTTTCGGATGGTGATCAAACAAAGCAATTAAACCGTGTGAGGTGGAGTTTTATGGCCTAGAGAAAATAAATTGATGCTGTATCACAGTAAGACTTAGTTTTTTACACTTTATAACACATGATTGAACAACAACCGACATTTGGATTTCACAGAATAGGATTATGAGAAAGAGTGAACAGTGCACATTTCTAGGCGTTCTGATAGTAAGCTGTCGTGGAAACCCATGTTCGGGATCATGTTCAAAAACTAACTGCTGTGATATTTACCACTGGAACAGTATCTGAAATTATCCAGCACTCTCTAATGACGTATGATTTAATATTTTAGGATATGGGATGTAAGCTCGCAAATCTCTTGTCGACCCCTGTTTATTACCCTGGGAACCCTCGCGTTAGCTTATCAGTACATATTTTCTTTAATGTCGTTTGTTGTTAACAATATCAGCTTAGCAGCTTTCAATCAGTTAACACTTGACAGAAATCGAATCTGCAACTTGTTGCTGGACCAGGAATCGAACCTGGGGTAGTTGTCTTTTGCCAGAAAACGCTCTACAGACCGAGCAATCCTGGCACGCTTCACGACCCGTCCTTAGAGTTTTACATCCGCCCTCTTCTCATAGTTTTCAAACTTCACAAACGTTCTCCTGTGAATCTTGCAGTACTAAAACTCCAGGAAGAAAGGATATAGTGGAGGCACGGCTTAGCCACAACCTGGGATATGTTTCCCGCTGATATTTTCACTCTCCATTAGAGTGCTGGTCCGAAACACAGTTGCAGTCTGCCACAGAGTTTCATATCAGCGCACAGTTCGCTCAGAGTGAAAATATACTGTAAACATCCCTTTGTGTGACTAAACCGTATTTCCACTATATCCTTTCTTCCAGGAGTGTTACTCCCACAAGTGTTGTGTGTCATAGACATATAAATAAGAAACAATTGACAGGCGAACAGCAATTAACGGCGGGTGTGTTACTGTCAAGAGTGGAAATAGTTTACTCAACTGTGGGAGGCAGCCATTTACGTAAGTGAATCACAGTGCACCACTCACGACCAAAAGCTGATACAAGAAGTAAACACACACCGAGGAAACTGGTATAAATAGTAATGGAAGTTAAGAGATGTCATCAGCTGTTGCAGCAGAACCACGCCAGGAACGCACCGTCGTCTGCAGGGCAGGCCATACTAGGAGATGGTTGACGCCGCGCCGTCCTCGCCAAAGTGTTTCGTGGCATCAGCGCTACTGGGCCGCTCCAGGGTCCGCAGGAGTGCTATCACAGGAAGGCCTTCGCTCATCGGGCCGCTCGACAGTCAAAGCACTGTTTTACTGGCGCCAGGAGGCGCGTACACCTAGCATCCCGGCACTACAGGTCGCTGACACCTTCTACACTGCTATCATTAGCTCTATATTGGTGTCAGGACAAGCTTCGTCTTTCCAACTTGAAGCTCGAAACTACAGCCCAGGGCGGGTGAAAAACTTATTATTTCATTCCTTTACAATGGAAGGTAGTGTTAACGTGTGAGCTATTACGACAGTTACTTTGGTGGTACAGACATTTCGTGTAGTACATGGTTGGTAGGAATGCTTGACACCTATCAGATGTATTTTTGTGGGGATTCTCAGGTAAATCTTCACCTCGAAACACGTCCACTGATTGTGTGGTCGTGTTCCATTTTAATTTATTCTTTAACATAAAGTGTTTCTGCACCATTAATGTTATCTCTCTGTGTGTAAAATATTTTATTATTTATATCAATGATCAATGTCCCATGTTTATGTACGTTTGCCCCATATTTATATATGTTTGCACCCGTGTGATTGAACTTGTATGTGGAAGGTTGCTTTTAATATTGACTGACTGTCGCGCAATGGCTTATAGTCGCCGCCTCCTGCTTTAGGCCTCGTTTTGTTGTAGTTAAGAATGCATGGCTTCCTTTGTCGTCTGCGCTGCAAGGTGGTGAGGTGGCCGTGTTGTTAATGTAGTACCAACCTAACCTTGGACGAAATAGGTGACAGGAGGTCTCTCTGGGAGCGGTTGTAGAGGGGATTGTCGTGGCCAGGTAGCAAGGGTTGGTAAACACTAGTCTCTGAACGCACTCTGCATCGCTTTTAGCGCGCTCTACATCCGCTGTTTGGCGGGGGGAGGTTTTTCGCCTGGCCTTAGAGCTTCACTCTTGCTGCAGCCTTGGAAGTAAGTACTTCATCGGGGAAGACATGCTGTTAGAACTTTTGTTTTGTTTGTGATCAGGCAGTCTTGGGTAATTCTTTCGCTATGCGAGGTGAAGTGTTTCCTGATTTACAGAACTCGTATAATTTAGTGTAAATTTATTATCTGCATTTGCATTCCAGTGATGATTTTGTGTCTGGTTTTGCTCCAGTTAAAATACTCGTGTGTGGCCTTCAGCCTTTGTGTAAATTTAGTGTGTCTGAATTTCCTTGCTGTTTTTAATTAACGATTTCACGCTGTGTCTGTATCTGTCAGTATGCTGCATATTTCTTAGATTTTCTTGTTTGATTCCATCTTTCCTGTCTTGTATGACCGATTGCACCACATACTTTTGTAACAGTCGTTACTTCAGCCTTCAGCCCTGGTTTTATTAAGACTAGCTTTCTTCTATAAAAATTCTCACATGTGCTTTACTCACTTATTCTAAATTAATTTGTGTTGTAAATGCTAGCCGGCCGTGGTGGCCGAGGGGACTGCGGCGTGCCAGTCACGGTCTGCAGGGTCACTACGGTCGGGGGTTTGAATCCCCCCTCGTGCATGGATATTTGTGCCGTCCTTAGTATTAGCTAGTATGTAAGTAGTTTGTAAGTTTAGGGACTGATGACACAATAGTTAAGTCCCATAAGCTCTACAAACATTTGAACATTTTGTAAATGCTTTGAAATTCGGTGTGATCGCATACCACGTGGTACTTAATAATAGTGATCCGCTTCCTCCCTGAACATGAGTTAGTTTAGTGCACAGTATCATTAAATTTTTGATCAAGACACCCACCATCTCGTCAAGACGCCGCTGACGCTTCGTTTTGCCACTGCTTTCATGTGTTCCAGTATTGTAATGTACCGCCAAGCATTACGCGTGTGTCTGTGAATGAATGAATATGCTTTCAGCTACGCATTGTGTATTTGAAAATTTCCTCCCACATTACCTCCATATTCATAAAGAGCAAAAACAATTTTAATATGGGCAGTAATTATATGATTTAATTCACTTTTGTACAAGGTGTGTGCTTAATTTGGTCTCCCCACATATAGTTGTCTGTTCATTTTTTGGAATAGATTATGATTTTTAAAGTATTAAACCTCTGCTTCATGATTTCAAGCTCCCTGTCCCATGTTTAATCATCTATTCATTTATTTTTTTAAATTGATTTTGTGTTTGTTAAAACGTTGGCTACTTCCTTAAGGAGTGAGCAGTTAGACAATTCTCCATTGCACATGTACTGTGGCCACATGTGGAAAGTAATTAAGAGCAGCAGTGAGCATTTTAACTTATATTTGCTGATCTCAACTGCCCGAGATCTTACTTAATTTAATAACAGGCTACTGTCAACCTGGTGTTGATTTCGTTAATAGATTCGTTCATAAATATGGCGAAACGGTGATGATTTATATAAGTAATGATTCAAAGGAAGAACAATATTTTTTTCCTTTTTTTATAGTATGATGACTAGGAACAAAAGCGCAAAAGCGCAAAAGTCAGAGACAAAGGGTGTATCTGACCCGGCGTAATATAAGTGCAATTGGTAGCACAAAATGCAGAGCTGTGTGATAGATTGGAAGTATTGTGTCCACCTTCCGGTCTAATGGAAGTCAACGGACACAAGCGTGGGTTCCGTAACACAAAGTGCAATCTCGCAAAGAGAGAAAGCTTGCCTGAGAGCTGATACACTGTGACATATAACAGACAAACTTTTTTATTAACAGGTACTTAACTTGCAAAACGTAGGCTTCCGCGGCTGTTGTCACTATCAAAAAAATTCTTCCGGGGTATGAGACCGCGTCATCGTTTTATAACCTTACCGACGTTTCGGCCACTGTTGCAGGCGGCTTTCATCAGGGTCTGTGTCTGATGAAGGCCGCCTGCAACAATGGCCGAAACGTCGGTAGAGTTTATAAAATGACGACTCGGTCTCATGCCCTGAAGAATTTTATTGATAGGTACTTAATTTTATTAGCACCGAAAGTGCCGATAAATATACCAGAATATAGTATATAGTCTTGAAGCCATCTGATAAACACAACGTCTATAGCGACACTTGGTGGCGTTAACACTCCCTACTAGCGCTGCCGTTGACTATCATATCCAGACCCGGTGTCATCTAGGGGAAGGTTGGGGCTGCGACGAGAACTTACTTCGGTGTAGCCGCGCCGACCTCGAGTATGCAGCGAATACTGCAACTTGTCATCGCCTTCTCGATCGGCGAGTCATGGCTTCGAGTACGCCACAGGAAGCATAGAGCAAACAGAATAACGAATATGGCAGCTGCAAGTTGATAGTATAGCCGAAATACAACGATCCCTGGTGCTTGCGTTAATCGGCTTTGAGCGCCGGTTGCGGCAGCAGACCATTGGAAGTAAGTCAAACACGAACTCTGCTCTGCACATGCGAGCGTCCGGATGCGCTGTCACTTTTGCCAGTTCTGTCACACAACAGCGACCGTTGGCTGTACTGTCCGGCAGTGAACTATGTTACTACTTGGCAACACGATTGCATTCTGTTTCCGCGGCCGGGGCGATCTCCCAGCCCAGCAGGAGGAGACATGGATCATCGTGTTTCGGGCAGACTATAGTTACTCCCATTTCTGGTAAGTTAAGTGAGGATGTACAGACTTTTGTGGTTGCTTTAATAGACGCAAATAATATCTAGGTTTGGTCAGATGCAGAGTTGACAGAGAAAGTAAAGGTGTATGCACGATATATGGAGGCTCTGGGGAAGGGGGGGGGGGGCGGGAGCAGAGAAATCTGATCATTTAAAGCAAGCTCTAATTCAGAGGTATAGGAAACAAAATATTTTCACGCACTACAGGGAGCAATTGACATTGGTAACGAAAAAGAATGGTGAGGCAGTAAAGGAATTTGCAGGGAGAATTCAGAAGATCAATGGGTGCACGTATACATGAGATTAGTATACTGCATTAAATCGAGTAATCTCAAGGAAACCATAACAGAGAGCTTTGGGCGCATTTTTACGAGGGTTACCGACAGACATGTCTAGAATGGTAAGTATAGTGTTACCTGAAAGTCTGTAAGCAGCAGTGAGACTCGTGGTTGAGTGCGAGGAGATCGATGCATCCATAGGAGCACAAACGTAATGGGTGATGTTCACAAGTGATGTAAAATGTTATGGTTATGGTCTATTAGGGCGCATTAGGATGTATTGTCGCCAATTTCAATGTAGTAGTAACAGGGGGCGCAATCAGCGATGGGATAGTAATCCACCTAATGTCATTCCCTGTTAAATTCAATGCTACAAGTTGTTTGTATGCAGAGGTGCATTGAGCCGTGCAAGTGTAAGAAATAAATTGTAGGATATTATTGGACACAGGGGTGCATGCGTCGGCTGCCAGTGAGAGACTGGTGAAACATAATCAACGGAACTCGTCACAGTACAGGTTGAATGATGTGGGAGACACGGACATCAGACCACTGGGTTTGGTAGGCATAGATTGCTGCCTGGTGACGATCCAGTTTAGTCAGTGTTTACAAATTGTGCCACACGTGAGCGAATGACACGACATGATCCTAGGGCTAGATTTTCCGTGTCAGCATTATGCTAAAATCGACCTTCAGCAATGTAAAGTGGAACTTTACGGACTAGTTTTCTATTTGAGTGATACTGTTGACAGTATAGCAATGTCGCAGGGGAGTCGGAACGCGCGCGGTCAGCCAGACTGTGAACAATGATACTAAGACTTGATTCATATAATCGCATACCTCAGGGCACTGGGAGTTCGCTATGGGTGAGTCTCAAATCCTGTTTGTAATAGGAGTTTTGTGTCTGGTGGAAACATTAGAGGAAAATGCTGCTTTAGATCATACAAGGTGTTTAGGAAGAACAAGTGTAGTACACATACACAAATAGATGGTGAAACATTAGTACCAGTACTAGTAAATAATATCGGTGCTGAAGAGGTGAAATTAAAAATGGGTTTGTTGTGTATATGGATATTCTGGAAGATGAAGGGCGGGACATGAAGTGTGTGATCCACAAGTAGTTGCCAAGCACTGTTGAAACAGTCTTACGAACAAAACTCAACCATTTACACTGTGTTCCAGGAAGCATATGGGGGATTTATTAGTAGAAACATTTGTTTTGTCCACAAGGGCTGTTACCATCTACAAAGATAAAGCATTGAATATCAATGGGGACACAACACCCATATATCACAAACCATGTAGGTCCCCAAAGCAGTTATAACCTATACTAGAGGAGTTTATTGATCAACAGTTGAGAGATGGAATCATAGAAAAGAGTAACAGTGTGTGGGGGCCTAAGAAATTTCCGGACAGTTCTAAATGTTCAAATGTTTGTATAGCTTATGGGACTTACCTAAGGGGTCATCAGTCCCTAAACTTACAAACTATAAGGGCAGCACAAATATCCATGCCCGAGGGGGATTCGAACCCCCGACCGTAGTGGCCGTGCAGACCGTGACTGACGCGCCGCAGTCCCCTCGGCCACCGGGGCCGGCCCGGACAGTTCTAAGAAATATAGGTTTTGTTGTCACTATCGTCATTTGAATGCTTAGAGAGTAACAGATATGTATCCTTTGCCTAATGTCACAGAAACCTTAGACAATTTGGGCCAGTGCAGATAGTTTTCGACAATGGATTTGATGAGTGGTTTGTTCAGAAGTTGTATATGTGGGTCACATAATAATCAAAAATTGAGTGAAAACACATCCTAGGTAAGTAACAGCTGTGCATAAATTCCATGTAGTTGAGATTTCGAATTTCTATAGGCGTTCTGTCAAGGGCTTTGCAGACAGTCCATTAACACAATCGTTAAAAAAGGGCTCTAAGCTTGTATGGACAGAAGAATGCTAATGTGGATTTGGAAAATTGAAAAGAACTTTGACGGAAAGTCCAGTTTTACTATATCCAGATTTCAGTAAAAAATTTATTATGTCATGTGATGCATCAGATTATGGTTTCGGCTTTTTGTTAAGAAATTGATGGTGTATGGCATCCAGTTGCTAGGAGTACTGTTTTGGGCCAATTTATTCTGGTCTGCTCTACGCCAGTTCGAGTGATGAAAAGACATAAATCCAAGAAGATTGGATGCCGATTTCTCTCAATGATTTTAAAAATTCAGCAGAAATTTTATCTGTTGCTTTTGCCTTGTTTATTTACAAGCCTCCCTTGACTAGGTCAAACTACACTACTGGCCATTAAAATTGCTACATCAAGAAGAAATGCAAATGATAAACGGGTATTCATTGGACAAATATATTCTACTAGAACTGACATGTTATTACATTTTCACGCAATTTGGGTGCATAGTTCCTGAGAAATCAGTACCGACAACAACCAGCTATGGCCATAATAACGGCCTTGACACGCCTGGGCATTGAGTCAAACAGAGCTTGGATAGCGTGTGCAGATACAGATTCCCCTGCAGCTTCAACTCGATACCAGAGTTCATCAAGAGTAGTGACTGGCATATTATCACAAGCCATTTGCTCGGCCAGCATTGACCAGACGTTGTCAATTGGTGAGAGATCTGGAGAATGTGCTAGCCAGGGTAGCAGTCGAACATTTTCCGTATCCAGATAGCCCGTACAGGACCTGCAACATGCGGTCGTGCATTATCCTGCTGAAATGTAGGGTTTCGCAGGGATCGAATGAAGAGTAGTGTCACGGATCGTAACACATCTGAAATGTAACGGCCACTGTTCAAAGTGCCGTCGATGCGAACATGAGATGACCGAAACGTATAACCAGTGGCACCCCATACCATCAAGCCGGGCGATACGCCAGGATGGCGATGACAAAAAATTCAAATGTTTGTAATTCTATCGGACCAAACTGCGTGGTCATCAGTACGTAGCTTACAAACTACTTAAACCTAGGTAAACTAACCTACGGACAAACACACACACCCATGCCCCAGGGAGGACTCGAACCTCCGCGGCAAGCAACCGCGCGCTCCGCAGTGAGGTGCTTTAGACCTCTCGGCTACTTCACCGCGGCTGGCGATGACAAATACACGCTTCCAGCGTGCGTTCACCGCGATGTCGTCAAACACGGATGCGACCATCATGTTACTGTAACCAGAAAAAATGATGTTTTGCAATTCGTGCACCCAAGTTCTTCGTTGCGTACACCATCGCAGGCGCTCCTGTCTGTGATGCAGTGTCAAGGGTAACCGCAGCCATGGTCTCCGAGCTGATAGTCCATGCTTCTGCAAACATAGTCGAACTGTTCGTGCAGATGGTTGTTATCTTTCAAACGTCCCCATCTGTTGACTCAAGGATCGAGATGTGGCTGCACGATCCGTTACAACCACGAGGATAAGATGCCTGTCATCCTCGACAGCTAGTGATACGTTGGGATCCAGCACGGCGTTCCGTATTGTCCTCTTGAACCCACCGATTCCATATTCTGCTAACAGTCATTGGATCGCAACCAACGCGAGCAGCAATGTCGCGATCGATAAACCGTAATCGCGATAGGCTACAATACGACCTTTATCAAAGTCGGAAACGTGATGGTATGCATTTCTCCTCCTTACACGAGACATCACAACAACGTTTCACCAGGCAACGCCGGGCAACTGATGTTTGTGTATGAGAAATCGGCTGGAAACTTTCCCCATGTCAGCGCGTTATAGGTGTCGCAACCGGCGCCAACCTTTTATGAATGCTCTAAAATGCTAATCAGTTGTACATCACAGCATCTTCTTTCTGTCGGTTAAATTTCGTGGTGTAGCAATTTTAATGGCCAGGAGTGTCTGATACTAATTTTTGATTTCCTTCACCTTCCAAATTAACATCAACATGTCACGTCAGTAGACACCTCATACTTGTAGCAGGAGACAGACCGCCGGTTAATTTCAACTTCCCTCACACATGACACTAATGGGAAGGTAACTTATTAATCTAGCTGTTTAAAGGCGAGTACTATATAAATGAGAGTTAATTAGAATTATAGCAATAATTTGTACTGTAGGGGTGCCATATTGATATAGAACTATAGACGTTCTTCAGCAACAGTTAGTGTTCTCATTCACGTGTACATTTTACCCATAAATGAAAATCTTGGTCCTTAACATGTTAGCAATTCCAATGCATGTGACGCAGCTGCGATACCACGAGTAAGAATCAATAGTTAGTAGCTATTTTGTAACTACAAACAGATAAATATAGGAACTAGCCGCAGGAGTCTGTGGTAAACTATCTCTAACGTTGTGATGGCAATGTAAATGCAATGGTTAAGGATTAGCACCTTCCACCCTTGATCCAGCAATGTGACACACACTGGACTCGTATTCGGGAAGACAGCAGTTCAGATACACCTCTGGACATCCAGATTTAGATTTTCCAGATTTCCCTAACCAATTCAGGCAAATATCGAGATGGTTCCATTGAGAGGGCACGGCTGATTTCTTTAGACATTCTTAACAAAACAATCCTGCTCTTCAGTAATTAAAACTTCCGGGCTGAGAGGCCGTGGTCGAACAGTAGAAATTTCTTCGTTTTGACGTTCTGACGTTTCGTTGCCGGCTGCGGACAACATCTTCTGAGGTGAGTCGACGACTGGCTGCTGGGCCGTGGAGATCCTGCATATATAGAGGGCATAGAGGGCGCCACCACTCGTCACGTGATGTCAACAGTAAAACTATCTCTGGCTGGCATCATTACTCTCGATCGAAGGTAATCGATTGTCACGTCTTTGGTACAAAGCAGACCGCCATATCTTGTCTAACTTCAAGCCTTCTTCCTTTCTGTTAAAATTATTGTGGTGTTTAAAAATCTCTACAGCCTCTCTATTCATACGTGCATAATAATGCGATGTCTTAGCTAGCACGCTTGTCTCACTAAATTTTATTTTGTGGTCACCGTTTTCAAAAACATGTTCCGCTACGGCCGATTTGTCCGTGTGTCCCAGTCGACAGTTCCTTTTGTGTTCAGTTAGGCGCGTATTGATACTTCTTTTTGTTGTGCCAATATAAACCTTCCCACAACTACATGGGATCTTATACACACCTGGAGTAGCCAAAGGGTGTCGCGCATCTTTCGTTGATCGTAAGCATTCACTGATCTTTTTGGTGGGTTTGAATATTGTTTCCACTCTAAACTTGGCCAGTACTTTCCCAATGCGGTCCGTGATTTTGTGGATGAATGGGAGAAACACTTTCCCCGCCAAAGGTGTTTGTTGGACGTTAGCAGAGATTTGTCTTCTGGGCTGGAGTGCTCGATCTATCTCCTTATCACTGTATCCGTTTTTACTGTTGACATCACGTGACGAGTGGTGGCGCCCTCTATGCCCTCTATATATGCAGGATCTCCACGATCCAGCAGCCAGTCGTCGACTCACCTCAGAAGATGTTGTCCGCAGCCGGCAACGAAACGTCAGGGGAAGAAATTTCTACTGTTCGACCAGGGCCTCTCAGCCCGGAAGTTTTAATTACTGAAGACGCCGGCCGTGAAAGCCTACACGTTAATCCTGCTCTTGCTCTGTCTCTGAAGACCACGCTGTCGACGGAACATAAAACTCTGAACTTCCTTTCCTGCTTCTTCCTTCCACTACTTTACATCGACTACCGCGGTGTGACGATCCTCGACAAAAGCACGACCAATTAGTTTTATGGCCCATCTTAAACAAGGTTATCATTGTGTGTGTGTATGTAATGTATGCTAAGGACAACACACACACACACACACACACACGCACGCACACATACACATACATGCCCGAGGGAGGATTCGAACTGCCGGCCGGAGCGGCCGCGAAATCCGTGTCGTGGTGCGTCAGACCGTATGGGGGCCATCCCCACGCGTCCCTAGGCAATTTCATGTGCATTTCTTATATAGGGCAACGGTTGTTTTCTTCTCCCATCCCTATCCAAAACGACCTCAAAGTCTACTGAACATTGAAATCTGACCGTAAACAATGAGACTCTACGTCCCAGTTAAGTCCGTAACAGACAATGGAATGTTGCCGAGCGAGGTGGTGCGTGCTAGACACTGGACTCGTACTCAGGACAACGGCGGTTCGAGCCCCTCTCCGGCCATCCTGATTCAGGATTTCCGTGAATATCCTAAATCACTCGAGGAAAATGCCGGGATGGTTCTTTTCAAAGGGCACGGCCGATTTCCTTCTCTATCCCTAACCAAAATTATCCGAGCGTGTGCCCCGTCTCTAACGACCACGCTATTGACGGGACGTTAAATCGTAATCTTCCTTCCTACCTTTTTTGCGGACTGTAAGTGACTAGTCAAGCGTTATGCATCACCTCTGGCCTAGTTAAGCCAGTAATTGTAAACAGGTGACCGCTTACGTGTGCCTCCGGTTCCTAGAACTGATGCTCACATAGCGTTTGCCTCGTACAAAGGCTGTGCGCAAGCACAGCTGCTGTGACTCACTTATTATCCCCAACATTCCGGCGGCAGCTTCTCTTTCAATTAACTCCTGCCTGTAGCTCTTTAGACCGAAAAAAACTCATTATCTATTCTTAAAGGTAAGGGGATTTGTTCGGACTCTGGGCCATTGTAGAATAGGAGCCTTTTCAACGAGAGAGGGAAGCAGAAAGGGTCCCGATTGCATAAATGAGGCGGAGGTAGGGGGGTCAGGAAATTTGACTTAAACCCAAGGAAAGTGTTACAAAATTCGCTCGCAGAAGCAGAGGATTTTATTTTAATTCTAGGACAATAAGTTACAAATCAAAACACGCGCTTAGTACGACGATTATCCAAAAAGTAACAGGAGTTTTCAAATAAAATGGAAAAAATAAGTGTTCTAAATAATCGCAATCCAAATTAAAGCATTTATTACACACTGGCATAGTTATTCAATAATGTACCTGTGGAAATCTGTCGTCTACTATTTGAACCATGTGCACCAACTCGGTGACATCTGGGGAAAATGCTGCGAAAGTTTCCTGGTAGCGAAACGACGCGTTCACGATTTTCATCTGCAGTTCGTCAGTCACAAGGCTACGTCTACCACGGCGCTACTAATCGTGAACGCTCGTACGGCCATTTTTTTAAATGAAAGGTCCACTGTCACACTCGGCTTCCACTCATTTCTTTTTCCGTACACTTCACAAAGTTTGCTATAAATTTCAATAGCTTTGTAGTTTCTTTGCCAAAAAATAAATAAAATAAAATAAAATAATTCTCCACTCACGTAACAAATGTCACATGTGGGATTGTAGTGCACATTTTAACACGTCACATAAAGCTAAGTATGGCACCAAGACGGCGCATGTAATGCTGCTAACCGCTACCTTCGACCAAAATGTCTTCGACGCATATTTTCTGACCATCTGAGTTCACAGAACGAAATTCGCAAAGAATGTATGCCCTGATGTCGACGCGTCACTTGTTTACTGTCCTCAGCAGTTTTGCGGTGTAAGTTAGACGTTTCCAAGTCACACATGCATCCATCGGCCGCCAAGGTTTACAATACTGCATTTTTGATCGATAGCTTTTGTTCTTCCTGTTGTAATTGTACTCTTCACTCCAGAGAATAATTTGATGCAGCTCTCCACGTTACCCTATCTTGTGTAAGCATCTCTGAATAACAGCAGCATCCTACATCCTTTTGAATCTGCTACTATACTCGTCTGTCGGTCTCTCTCTGCGATTTTTGCCCCTCGCGCTCCTCTCCAATGATAAAGTGACGACATCTAAAAATGTTTCCTACCAATCGATCCCTTCTTTTAGTCATTATAAGCCAGAAATTTCTTTTCTCTGTTCAGTACTCCCTCATTAGTAACGCCATGTACCCATATAATCTTAAGAATTCGTCTGTAGCTCCAATTTTCAAAAGCTAGTATCCTCTTCTTGACTGAACTGTTTATCGTCCACATTTCATTCCCAGCAAATGCCTCCAGAAAAGAATTCCCGTGAAATTAATATTTGATGTTAAAATATTTTTCATCTTTATAAATGCTTTTATTCCCACTGTCGTTCTGTATTTTATATCTTCACATCTCTGACCATCAAACTTTAGTTTACTGCCCCAAATAGCAAAACTTATTTACTACCGTCATTGTCTCTTTTATTAATCTAATTCCTTCACATTCGCCTAACCGCATTGCACTTACTCTCGTTTTGCTCGATTGTTAATGTTCATCTCCTTTCAGAATGCTGTTAATTCCATTTAATTGCTCTTGCAGGCCCTTTACTGTCCCCGACAGAATTACAACGTCATCGGTCAACAGCTAAGTTTTTATTTGTTCTCCCAGAAATTTAATTCCTTCTCCAAATTTCTCCTCGTACAGATTGAATAACATTTGGGAAAGGCTGTAACCTTGTCTTATTTCCTACCCAACTACTGTGTCCCTTTCATACCCTTGGACTCTTAACTGCTGTCTAGTCTTTGCACAAGTTCTAAATAACCTTCCGTTCGATATATTTTACGCATCTTCGGAATTTGAAAGAGTGTATTCCAGTCAACATTATCAAAAACGTTCCCCAAACCTATAAATACAAATGTTTGTTTACCTTTCCTTAACCTATCTTAAGATAAGTCCGAAAGTGAGTATTGCCTCATTTGTTCCTACATTCCTACTAAATCTAAACTGATCTACCCCGAGATCGGATTCTACCAGCTAATGTTCGTAAATTTGTGACCAATTTGTGCAACTGCTTCGTGGTACTTTTTTTTAGAGTATTTTGAGCCCAGTGTTTGACCAGTAATATTGTGCAGTCGGAGTTTGGCATGGCCCCAGGGATCACTACACCACCACCGATTCCGTCGCAGTCGCGGCACTGGGAACATCGTAACATTTTCAACCACACTTGAAACGCTTATATTTAAATTAAATAAATTAAAATTAAAATCAAATACCTTCGAAATATCGTGTCTGTGTGTGTGCACGACAGTGCGTAGACTGGCACCACACAGTGAATATAAAAAATGTTCAAAAGTCTGTGTTCGAATAAGAATAGTAAATGCTGAGACTAATCTGGCTGATTGTGATATGTATCGCCCTGTTAGTGTGCCTGATTAGCAAGAAGGTGAATCTGATATTACTTGCATAGTAATTACATTAATTGACAAAGTTGAAACATGTTACTTATTTCAAGCGAAGATCATAGTTTGGATTACAAATGCAATAAAGAAATTTAGCAATGATTATTGGATTTGAGGATACGTGCTGAGATGAAGTCTTCATTTCATTTTTTAAATTGTTGTTTTTCATCAACTGGTGTATTTAATTTTTTATGTTTGGGGCGCTTTTCACAATTTGACAAGAAATAGTGGAAGCTGACAAGATGATAGGTTTCGTTATAATAGGAAATTGAAAGTCCGAGAATAAGTAGTTAATCAAAATTGTGAAAATTTAATAAATAATCTCAAATGCTAGCGGTCTTTCTTGTTGGTGATGTCTAACATATATAAATTAAATTTCACTCACATTTTTACGTTGTCAGCACATTAACAAATGATGCAATTTTTGAGCTCAAGCACGGTGTTGAACAATGAATGTCAAAAGGTTGGTAACTGACTTTAGAACACGAATGAAAATAAGAACCAATTTGTGAAATTAAGGAAAAATTCTGACTAATTGTAACTGTGGAGTATCGTTTGTTTGCATACCACAAAGCATCGAAACGTGCATATGGCTTTAACTTGATCCTGTCAGTTCTGCTCAGAAAATGTAAAGATCACATAAATTATAAAAAGCTGTGTCTAAATTCATGTGCAAATTGGACAGAATAATACTGGAGTGGATAATGTGTATTATCTAACAAAGGATGCAGGGAAATAAGACCTTTAAAGACTCTAATACCTGCTTTTTTTTCTTTTTAGTAGGGATTTCATTTATTCGAAAGATGACATATGTAGTTTGAATTAACAATGACTAAATACCTTTTAATTACTCTCTCTGACGACTCCCTACTTCTACATCTGTCTCTCACGGTGACTCGTGCTACCCACGTTATTGCTCGCACTCTCCAAAGATATGCTTTTTTCAAATTGACCGAAGCAGTTTCTTAGCAGTAGTTACCCTTCACACTGTCTTGATTCCCGTCGGAGGCTGTGCGTGCTACAAAGATGATCGCGCTTGTGGCTACAGTAAAGTTAAATATCCGGCACATAAGGCCAGTGGGTAAGTGGCATCGCAAGTTCGAAGAGTGTCCACACCGTCGTACAATGTTCCACAGTTTCATAATGGCTCAAGACTCATCAGTACTGACTCCGAATACGTCACTTGTTTACGGGCCAACGCTTGGACTCAACGCTGACTGTCTCAACACAACTCTGAAGAATCACACAATGTCTGTAATGTAAACTTTATCAGCACTGAAATTATGAACGCCAAAGTGAAGAAAAGCATAAATGTTACCTCAGATCATTACATATCCGTGATTAAATTCAAACCTTACCCTCTCGAATACGAGAGTTATCAGTACTTTTTCCCAATCATTAGGTACATTGCTGCTTGAAGGGGAACAATTTATGTGTTCAATAGAAGCGGTATCATATCAGGTACAGTCTTTCGTCTATCAATTTCAGATGCTTTTCTACCCCAGATTCACGTACTACAATATCTGTCATTTTGTCTTTCATCCGACTATTTAAAGGTTACAGACTCTTTGAACAGGTTATTAGATGATTTATATCCGTTCACTGACTTAACCAAACTTTTCTGTGTGGTAATTATTCAGCAATCAGTCGTCATAAATATAAATTCTTTATTTGTTGGCAAATCCGGATTTCGACCACTGTGTGGTCATTATCAATGCTTAAAATAAATTTAAAAACTTAAAATATCTCGACCTCCATGTAGGAGGTTGCGTTTGTACTCCAATATGGAATCAAGCCTGATAAAACTTTTCTGTGCTTTTTGTCATGTCGGTAGGTGCAATTTTACAGTAGAATTGGTTGAACTTACCACTCATGGCCCTCCGTATGCTGCTTTTCGCTCAGTAGGACTTTTGGTTATCTGTGAGGCTTTGGGAACACTTGCAGTGAAGCACCTATAGATTTAGCAGCAGCTTTTCAACCACAGTCGACGAACCACGGCGAGCCGTGGCGGCTATTGCTTGGAGTTTCCTGCATCTTTCTTCTCGTTGTTGCCCCCTTGCCAACGCTCTGGACTTCCTTGATTTGGGTGTTTGGTGATGGTCCAATTTTCTTTCTGTAAGTTACTTCCTTCTCATTTCATCTCGGCTGATCGTTATCATCTCACCCCTATCACTACCTAGTTCTCGTGACGAACTATTTCACAGCACGTTCTGTCATTGGTTTTGGTGCAAGTAGGCTTTATGGTTTGTAGTATCGACTGTGTTTCTGTCTGCTGTCACTGATGACGCACTTTTTGTGACCTGTACACTCTTATAAAATCTATTAGTTGCATGATAAAATCAGTATGGCGATTTTTTTCTTTATATATGGTAATATTATTTTATCAGATTTTATATATGGTATCGAAGTTGTAATTTTTTTGTTTACTTTTCTTGTGCAAGGAAGGTAAAGCCCAGGACATTGTCTTCTCGTGCCCTGTTCATTATTGTTTAAAAACTTGTTTAAGTTTGGTCCCTTTATTAACTTGTCCTTCAACATTTTCAATCCTGTTTAAAATTGGTTAAATTTGACAATACGGGCTTAACCCACCAAAAGCTACCATGTATCAAATTACGTAAAGTCTGTAGTGTTGGCTTCACTCACTGAAAGTATTTTTTTTTTTTTTACCTTTCTCTTCGGTATTAGTAATTGTGTATGAAACTTGTTTAACAACTGAAGTAAGGACTTCACCCTCTGTAGATTTCCTTTACTTTTTGAATATAGCCCTCTATTTAATACAAGTTAAACTGTTTTAAAGGCATTGTTCAGTGAATTAAATTGTGCTTCATCCACTGAAGTGTTTTGTAATTCACATGTTCAAATGTTTGTAAATCTATGGGACTTAACGTCTTTGGTTATTAGGCCCTAGGCTTACAAATTACTGAAACTAAGTTAAACTACTCTAAGGGATGAAACTTCACTCTGCAGCGGAGTGTGCGCTGATATGAAACTTCCTGGCAGATTAAAATTGTGTGCCGGAACCGGGACTCGAACCTGGGACCTAAGGGATATACACACACACACACACACACACACACACACACACACACACAGCCATGCCCGAGATAGAAACACTAGGCCACTCCACCGGGGCTATTTTCTAGGTTTTTTTTATTATTATTATTATTATTATTTTTTTTTTTTTTTTTTTTTTTTTTTTTACCAGAAATATTGCGTAAATTTTTGAAGGTATCAAATCGGGCATCAGTAGCTGAAGGTTTTATAGCTTATCATTGTTTTATCCTTCAATTTAATACAAGCTATTTGTTGAAATTCTTAAGCAATTGAATATGGGCTTCACCTGATTATCAATATCAGATATTCAATTTTCGTGAAAATCAATTCATTAAAGTAGCAGCTGATTTTATTGTTTACCCACCCAGTCCTACAACTTTGTTTTTATGTTAATTTTGAATTCAAATTTGAGGTCTCAACTGGTAGCAGAACATGGTTGCGATTGTGTAAAACCACGCCCTCTGCTAAAATAATTGTTACTTTGTTTGTATTTAGCTCTGTCTCGATAGTATTTTCTTGCCTGGTACATGCTACGGCAACGGTGACCTAGGATTGAGCACTTGCACAAGGATTTCCTCACTTACAAACTTAAGATTAGAGGAAAAACGCCCGGAGACAGTGTCTCTTAATTGACAGTCCAGTTGCGAGGAGCCCTGTGCAAAGCAGTGTCTCGCGAATCTGCAGGTGAGGTAGGGACAGCTGTTAAATACTAAAGTATCTCCAAGGGTTCGAGAGTGCCCTTTCCTTCCTAGAAGGTAGTCAGCGTAGTGTTCAAAGGTAGGGTTCGGGCTCAGTATACTAACCAACAGTACTGCCGTTTTAAAGGTTTTGGATTTAGAGGGCACTGATAAGGGCTCTATAGAAGGATTAGTGGGACAGTAGGTAGCAAATGAAGGTCAAGTGTTCGAGTTTGGATAGAGAGCAGTTGATTGGTCAGTCCGATACCATACTAACGGTGCAAGTTGATAAGGGACCTGTAGGCCAAAGTTCCGGAAGATCGCTTAACTTTTCTGGCTGCTATGCTAAACTTCCTAATTCGTTTTCTTAATTATTATGGGATGTAACTGAATTAGCGGCCAATAGCCTTGATCAGATAAGGGAAGTTTTGTGGCTATTAGTACAGTTTGAACAGCACACTGATGCTTTTGGGATTTCACATGTTGCTATTTTTTCCTTGTTGTAGCCATTAGCTGAAGGGAATTTCAGAGCCTTGCTTTCTCGCCCTATGACGGAAGAGTATTCAATCCAGCAATTAATATGGATCGTTGTAAATGAAAGTTTAACCACGAGAATGTATAGCGAACTCGAACGGAGGTATATTTGATGGGTGCAAGGCTATCATGAATCATTACATCAGTATTTCGGTAGGGCCAGATCATCATTCCTTTCTCTAGACGTTAACGCAGCCAAAGATACGTTAATAAGTGAAGGGGACTCCCAGTGTTAAGACTAGCCAGGTATCACGGCAGCAGTTCACGCAGAGAGAACCGCGGGCCTGTTTTAGATGTGGGGCTGCAAACACCTAGTTCCACATTATCCTCAATCAAGAGAACCTCGCCCTGACAAATTACGCCACTTAAGGGCCGGACTCGAAACCGCACACGTAAAATGCATCAGTGTGCGAAGGTTGATGCCGATCTTGATCTCCCTTATGTTTGTTCGAGAGTAAGGCAAGAACCAGTCTGTGTCTTACTCGATTCTTCTTTTTGATGTACCTTGACTGGTTTTCTGAATTTGGGCATCTTGCTCGCCTTAAGTTGGTTCTCTCCACCTTGCAGAGATGTCGTTTAGCCAATAGTCAGTTTTTGCCTCTACAGTGATGGGTCCAGGGTAATGTGTCTGTAGGAGATTTTACGTGGCCACTTAACATAGCTCTGGTTAAGGGTTTTCCCATTTACTTTTATTTTAGATTTATTTCAGATAACCGGACTTATTGTTTTTACGTTTGCTGTGAATCGCCAGTTTTAATTGTATAAATGTCGTAGGATAGAAATAAGTAGTACGCTTGTGTGCAGAACCGGTAAGTTTGACGTCGGTCACCTGTTGCCTCGCCAGTCATCCCAATTAAATTCTGTTTTGGAAAAATCTTCTAAAGTTTTGTGTGAGAAGTTAGGGGTTACTAACTTCCTTCAGTATCATATTCGCCTTGGTGATGATATTCCTCTTAGCCTATCACCATACCGTTTGTCACCCCCAAGTTATATATAATGCTGGAGCATGGTGTTATCAGGCCATCTACTTCTGCCTATGCCTGCTCTATATTGTTGGTTCACAAAGATCAAGGACGTGATTTTCATACAGTGGTTGCTCATCGCGGTCTTAATAAAAAGGTTGCCTTGGAGTCTGTCCCTCTTCCTGATCTTATCAACTCCTTTACCTGGTTTGCACGTGTGAATTGGTTTACGGTCCTCGACCTTAATCAAGCTTACCATCAAGTACCCTTAACTGAGGAGGCTGCCTTTTGGTTTAGCCACTGTGGCCGTTTTCTGCAAACCTCTGCAATCATCCTCTAGACAGCACTGTAGATGTAATTGTAGACGTGATACGCATGCAGAAATCTTGACTATAAATGTAAATTGGAAATGTCAATAAAATGCTCCGAGCAAAACGCACAGTGAAGAAATGCATGTTTATCGCATGGCAAACATGAGAATGATTCATCTTCTACATCAATACCATCTTCACGAAGGGTTGTTCGTAACCTCATCCCAAACAATCGCAATACGTTAACGTGATTGATTACCAATCGCCGACCCATCTGCCGCTTCACTACACAAATAACGTCACAAAGCGCAACTTCAGAGGCACACTGCACCGTCCCTACTGGTGCCGAGTGGAGTACCGGCAGGTCAATGTGCAATGCGTCATGGCACACGCAGAGGCCTCTAGTGGACGACTGCACAGTTTTGCAGATGCGGGAGTATCACTAGTGCAATAAGCGACCTTTGAATTACTTCTCACACGATTTTGGTGTATTTGAGTTTGTTCGAGCGTAAGTACTTTCCTTGTTAGTTATTTACAGCCGCACATTCGATGATTAACTCGAACATATTGAACAGGTTTTCCAGAGGTTGTAAGTGACTGATCTTACTCTGTAAAATAACTATATATCGTCAGCAGGTCTCATTTTTGGGTAACCTTGTATAGGGACATAGTATATGTATTGGTAAGGAGCGGAGCAAAGCACATTGTGCGTTTCCCCCACCTACTGATAAAAAAGGGTATTGCCAAATTCATTGGCATGGCAAACTATATTCGGTGTTTTATGCCCAATTTTGCCCAGTTGGCAGCACTCTTGCACAACTTACGTCGAAAAGGCACTGGCTTTTATTGGGGACCTGCCCAGGAAGCCGCCTTTAATGCCATCAAATCCGAAATTGTTAACCCTCCAGTACTGGGACTGCCTGATTGCAACAAAAGGTCTGTTGTTCAGACCAGTGCCTCCAATTCGGGAATTTCAGAAGTATTGTTACAAGAATTAGATGGGCAAAGAAAATCTTTAACTTATGTCTCCCGTCGTCTAACTGACGCTGAACTCAAATACTCCAATTACGAGTGTGAGGTTCTGGCTGTTTTATTTGACCAGGACAAATTCCGATTTTATTTGGCGCATCGTGAATTCGACCTCTAAACTGATAATCAAGCCCTCAGCTGTATTTTGGGCAGACCGCATAAAACCGAGCGTATTGCTATGTGAGACAGTACGAATTTCTGCTTTTCGGTTCAAATGTCCGCCACATTAACGGCACTGAAAATGTTTCATCTACATCTACATCGATACTCTGCAAATCACATTTAAGTGCCTGGCAGAGGGTTCATTAACCACCTTCATAACTTTTCTCTACCGTTCCATTCTCTAATAGCGCGCGGGAAGAAAGAACACCTAAATCGTTCCGTTTTCGATCTGATTTCTCTTATTTTATTGGGACGGTCATGTCTCCCTAAGTAGGCCGGTGCTAGCAAAATATTTTCACATTCAGAACTAAAAGTCGGTGATTGAAACTTCGCAAACAGATCACGCCGCAATGAATAACGTCTTTCTTTTAATGATTTCCACCCCAATTCGTGCAACATTTCCGTGACGCTTTCCCCCCCGTAACGTGATAAAACAAAACGAGCTGCCCTTCTCTGAACCTTCTCAATATCTTCCGTCAGTCCCACCTGGTGAGGGTCCCACAAGGGGCAACAGTACTCCAAGAGAGGACGCACAAGTGTGATGTAGGCAGTCTCTTTGGTGGAGCTGGTGCATCGTCTAAGCGTTCTGCCAATGAAACGTAACCTTTGGTTCGCCTTCCCCACAATATTTTCTATGTGTTCTCTCCAGTCAAAGTTGTTCGTAATTGTAAATCCTAGGTATTTGGTAGAATTTACTACCTTAAGGTTTGACTGATTTATCGCGTAATTGAAGTTCAGCGGATTTCTTTTAGTGGTCATGTATATTACTTTACACTTTTCTTTATTTAGTGTCAATTGCCAATTTTCGCACCAAGTAGAAATTTTGTCTAAATCGCTTTGCAGTTGCTTTTGATCCTCTGTTGACTTCACTAACCGATAAACGACAGCATCATCCGCGAACAGTCTAAGGGAGCTATTCAGATTATCTCCTAAATCGTTTATAAACACGAGGAAGAGTAGGGGACCAATAACGCTTCCCTGTGGAACGCCAGATATCACTTCTGTTTTACTCGATGACTTACCGTCAATTACAACGAACTGTGTCCTTTCTGATAGGAAATCGTGAATCCAATCGCACAATTGGGGAGATATTCCATAAGCACGCAATTTCATTAGAAGCCGCTTGTGGGGTACAGTATCAAAAGCCTTCCGGAAATCCAGAAATATGGAATCGATTTGAGATCCCTTGTCGATGGCACTTAACACTTCATGTGAATAAAGGGCAAGCTGTGTTTCGCATGAGCGATACTTTCTGAATCCGTGCTGACTATTGGTTAATAGGTCGTTCTCTTCGAGGTAGTACATAATATTCGAACAAAGTATATGTTCCAAAATCCTACTGCAAATCGACGTCAATGAGATAGGCCTGTAATTTTGGGGATCACTCCTATTGCCTTTCTTGAATATTGGAGTAATTTGGGCAACTTTCCAGTCTTTGGGTACGGATCTTTCGCTGAGTGATCGGTTGTAAATTATAGCTAAGTACGGAGCTATTTCATCAGCATACTCTGAGAGGAATCTAGTTGGTATACAATCTGGCCCGGAAGATTTATTTTTGTTTAGTGACTTAAGTTGTTTTACTACTCCAGGAACATCTACTTCTAAGTTTCGCATGCTGGCAGCTGTTCTTGGATTGAATACTGGAGTGTTCACTTCGTCTTCTTTGGTGAAAGAATTTCGGAAAGCTGTGTTTAGTAATTCTGCCTTAGCAGTACTGTCGTCGGTAGTATTACCATTGCTATCGCGTAGTGAAGGTATTGTTTGTGTTTTGCCGCTAGTGTACTTCACATATGACCAGAATTTCTTTGGATTTTCTGCAAGATTACGAGACAGGATTTCGTTGTGGAAACAACTATAAGATTCTCGCATTGAAGTCCGCGCTAGGTTGCGAGTTTCAGTAAAAGATTGCCAGTCTTGCGGATTCTGTGTCTTTTTAAATTTTGCATGCGTTTTCCTTTGTTTCTGCAACAGTGATCTGACCTGTTTCGTGTACCACGGGGGGTCAGCCCCCTCTTTTATTAATTTATTTGGTATAAATCTCTCGATTGCTACTGATATTATGTCTTTGAATGTAAGCCACAACTGATCTACACTCGCATTTTTAGTTTTGAAGGACTGGAGACTATCACTCAGAAAAGCGTGAAGCGAATTTTTATCTGCTTTATTGAATAGATATATTTTTCGTTTATTTTTGGTGCATTTGGGACGTATTCGCCGGTTGTGAGGAAGTGCCTGAGCAGGTTCTTGCTTGCTCTATTTTAGGGGAGATTCCGCAGTTGTTTACTGAATTGTGTGTCAAGCAAGATCAGGACCCTCTTGGAACGTCATCAATAAATTCCAACATGGTTGGGCGTCATAAAGATCTTAGAATCTTTGTTCCTGCCGAGCTCATACAACCGGTCTTTCGTTATTTTCATGATTCTTTAGTAGGGGGCTATCTTGGGTGCAACATCTTACTTGCCCATCGCTTGTTGCTGATTCCAGGGATGTGGTCGCCTGTTGAAGTTGTGTAAAGGTGGTAAGCCCAGTAGTGTTCTTAGACAGGGTTTGCTAAATTCTGGACGTAAAAACCACCCCTTGGATAAGCTTTACATCGATCATGTGGGACCATTACACCCTACCAAGAGGGGCAATCAATACATCGTAGATATTACCGATGCCTTCTCCAGGTTTACTGCGGTGGAGTGGCCGAGCGTTCTAAGGTGCCTTGTTGCAGATCGCGCGGTTGCTCACCATCGGAGGTTTGAGTTCTCCCTCTGGCATTGGTGGGTATGTTGTACGCCTAGGGGCTAATAACGAAACATTTGAATATTTGTCCAGGTTTAGTTGGCTCATACCAACTCGCAATGTTATTGCTACCACTACAGTTGTCCATATATATATATTTTTTTTCTTTCTTCTGCAAAGGTCCTTCGCTGAAAGGGTCAATCGCAATCTTAGGTCGGCATTGATATCTACCATCATCAGTCTCCCTCCAAATGCGATCTTAGCTTGCCATGCCTCAGTTTCACATTTAAAACTTCCAATCGTGAGGCTTTGAAGACCATTCTCACCTATTTCATCTTTGCCTATCCCCTCAACTCTCCACTGTCAAACTTGTGGAGAATTCAAGATCTTTTTTTGACTTCTGTTACACCCAATTAGTTAAGGAGCTCTGGTATCGAGCTAGAGCTAACATTGTGTTGGTTCATGGATGTCAAGCGGTTCGTTTCAATCGAAACCAGGTCATCAACCAGGTTAACGTCCGTAATTACCATGGGAGAGAGGTCCAGCTCGGTAAATTAACTCCTTATTTCGTAAGACCATGTGCCATTTTCTGGCTTTTGGGACTAGTCAATTTGTTGGTTAGAGAAAATCGGTCCGGAAGAAGGTATACAGTTCATCTGAACCAGATTAAACCCTGTATGAATCATAGCAACCTTACTGGCACTGATGGCTTTGCCAAACATCCTCCGTGATTCCTACTCCCCAAATCAAGCTTCAGGTGGGGAGGTTGTTGACCCGCAGTGGTTCTTGCTTCGTATTTCGTGCATCTTTCTTCTCGTTGTTGCCCTAAGTTAATGCTCGCTGCCGGCCGCGGTGGCCGAGGGGACTGCGGCGCGTCAGTCACAGTCTGCACGGCCACTACGATCGGGGGTTCTAATCCCCCCTCGGGCATGGATATTTGTGCCGTCCTTAGTGTTAGCTAGTTCATAAGTAGTTTGTAAGTTTAGGGAAGATGACCCCGTAGTTAAGTCCCATAAGCTATACAAACATTTGAACATTTTAATGCTCGCTACCACCTTCTTTTGTGTTTCTGTTGTTGATACAATTTTCTTTCTGTAAATTACTCCCTTCTCCTTTCATATCGGCTGATCATTATCGAATCACAACTATCGTTTTTCTGTCATGGATCGCTATCTAGTTCTCTCTAGTGATCTATTTTACAATGCTTCCAGTCGTGGTCTTGGTGCAAGCAAGCTTTATGGTTTGTAGTGTCGATTGCATTTCCGCTTGCTATCACTGAGGATGCACTTGTTGTTATGCATGCACTCTTCTGATGGAAGTTAAGGCATGGGTATGCGCGCCAATAAACAACAAGCGAGATATTCGGGAAGTGTGAAGAAGAGCGGTTAGTATAGGCTGGGCCTGTGTATGTGTGTGTGTGTGTGTGTGTGTGTGTGTGTGGGACCAGTGACTGATCTGTTATGCCGGCAGCTGTCCTCCGGCACTAAAAAAGGAGATCACATGGGTATCGAATTTAGAATTTCTTTATTTTTAAGCTACGTAAATTATAGAAATTAAATAACAATCAGGCAAAGCCATATGACGTAACTCTCAAAAATTCTTGTGAAAATCGACTTTTAAGTTTTGCAAGTGTATGTAAATAACGATAATTAAACCAGTTGCAACATCTCTCGGTGTATCTCAGTTAGCAGTGTTCTAGTCCCGCAACTGTTGAATCTGTGTGTGGTTCGAATCCAGCGGTGGCAGAAATATTTTCTTTCTTTTCGAATACTTACACCATTTTAATACCTAATGGTAATTTTTATGAACAATGCACTTATTTTTGTTTCTTAGTAATTTTCCATGTTTCATTGTCCGCCTCCGTAGCTCAGCGGTAGCGTCGCTGACTACCACGCAGCAGGAGGCCCGGGTTCGATTCCCGGCAGGGGACTGGGTGTTTTGTGTTGTTCTAATCACCATCATCTCATCATCATTGGCACGCAAGTCGCCCACGCGGCGTCAAATAAAAAAATAAAAAAAAAATAAAAAAATAAAAACTTACACTAAGGCGGCCGAACAATCTCGCAAGGGATCTCCCGGCCAAGAAAGCAATACGCTCATTTCCTTTTCCATGTTTCATAAATGGTTGTCAATAATAATTAAAAAAACTAACCAAGCAATCGTACTCGTGTGCGAGGAGTAACTTCATGGAGGATGTAAACAAATTTACACTATTTCAAATTCAGTTATATATAACATTTTGGGAACTCTTGAGTAAGTTCCCCTCAATGGAAAACCATTAGAAGCTATGAATCTGACATTCCAAAATCAGCGTCGTAGCTCTTAACATACTGAACAGTCAAAGCTAACTGTCGTCATCTGATAGTGAAGCCAATACTGCAAAAATGTAACTTCTTACGTTTTATTGATTCAAACCATCATTATTAACAACCTTTTAAAAATACAGAAAATTACAGAAACACAAAAAATACATGCATTTTTGTAAAAGTTACCAATAACCTACACAGACACTGCCGAGGTGGGGTGACTTGCGTGCCTCAACGATGAAGATAGCCGTACCGTAGGTGCAACCACAGTGGAGGGGTATCTGTGGAGAGGCCAGACAAACGTGTGGTTCCTGAAGAGGGGCAGCAGCCTTTACAGGGGCAACAGTCTGGATGATTGACTGAGTTGGCCTTATAAAATCAGCTAACATGGCTGTGCCATGCAGTTACTGAGAACGGCTGAAAGCAAGGGGAAACTACAGTCGTTAATTCTCCCGAGGACATGCAGCTCTACTGTATGACTATATGATGATGGCGTCTTCTTGGGTAAAATATTCCGGAGGTAAAATAGTCCCCCATTCGGATCTCCGGGCGGAGACTACTCAGGAGGATGTCGTCATCAAGAAAAACAACCGAATCAGGGAGAAAAGGAGTTTCTGGCATATCCTCACTAAGAGAAGGGATAGATAGGTTGCACACATTCTAAGACATCAAGGAATTGTCGACTTAGCATTAGAAGGAAGCGTCTGGGGTAAAAATCGTAGAGGGAGACCGAGGGACGAATATAGTAAGCAGATTCAAAAGGATGTAGGTTGCCGAACGTATTCTCAGATGAAGAGACTGGTTTGATGCAGCTCTCCACGCTACCCTTTCCTGTGCAAGTCTCTGCATCTGAGAATACGTTCGGCAACCTACATCCTTTTGAATCTGTTTACTATATTCGTCCCTCGGTCTCCCTCTACGCATTTAACCCACACGCTTCCTTCTAATGCTAAGTTGACAATTCCTTGATGTCTCAGAATGTGTCCAACCAATCTATCCCTTCTCTTAGTGAGGATATGCCAGAAACTCCTTTTCTCCCCGATTCGGTTAAGCACCTTCCCCATTAGTTACATTATCTACCCATCTAATTTTCATCATTCGTCTGAAGCACCACATTTAAAAAGCTTCTATCATCTTTTTATCTGAACCCCTTATCGTCCACGTTTCACTCCCATACAATGCTACACTCCAGACAAATGCTTTCAGAAAGGTCTTTCTAACATTTAAACCAATTTGACTTCTTTAGAAACGCTTTTCTTCCCATAGCCATTCTGCATTTTATACCTTCCTCACTTCGGCCATCAGAAGTTATCTTGCTACCAAAATAACAAAATTCATCTACTACTATTATTGTCTCATTACCTAATCTAATTCCTTCAGCATCGCCTGATTTTCTGACATTGCATTTCATTACCTTCGTTTTACTCTTGTTAATGTTCATCTTTTATCTTCCTTTCAAGACATTGTCCATTCCATTCAATTGCTCTTCCTGGTACTTTGCTGTCTCTGAGAAAATTGCTATGTCATCAGCAAACCGCAAACGTTTTATTTATTCTCCCTGAACTTTAAATCCCTCTCCAAATTTCTCCGTCCATTCCTTCACTGCCTGCTCGATGTACAGATTGGACAACATTGGGGAAAGGCTACAACCCTGTCTTGCTCCCTTCCCAACGTATGTGTCCCTTTCTTGCCCTTCGACTCTAATAACCGCTGTCTGGTTTTTGTATACGTTGAATATAACTCTTCGCTCCCTATATTTTACCCCTGCTACCTTCAGAATTTGGAAGAGTGTATTCCATTCGACATTGTCAAAAGCTTACTCCAAATCGACAAATGCTAAAAATGTAGGTTTCCCTTTCCTTAGCCTAGCTTCTAAGATAATTCGTACTGTGAGCATTGCCTCCCGTGTTCCTACATTTCTCCTAAATCCAAACTGATCTTCCTCATGGTTGGATTCCACAAGATATTCCATTCGTCTGTAAATAATTCGTGTTAGTATTTTGCACCCATGACTTATTAAACTGATAGTTCTGTAATTTACACACGTGTCTGCACTTGCTTTCTTTGGAATTGGAATTACAATGTTCTTCCAGAAGTCAGAGGGTATTTCTCCCCGTCTCATACATCTTGCATACCAGATGGAACATTTTTTTCATTACTGGCTCTTCTAACAACATCAGCAGTTCAGACGGAATATCACCTACTCCAGGGGCCTTGTTACGACTCGAGTCCTTCAGCGCTCTGTCAAATTCTTCTCCCAGTATCATATCTCCTATATCATCTTCCTCCACTTCCTCTTCCATTTCTAGAATACTGCCTACAGGTTTATTTCCTTTGTATAGGCCCTCTATATATTCCTTCCACAATGCAGCTTTCCCCTCTTTGCTTAGCACTGGTTTTCCGTCCGAGTTCTTGACATTCATACTGCTACTTTTCTTGTATCCAAATATCTCTTATTTTCCTGTAGGCGGTATCTATCTTTCCCCTAGTTATGCATTCTTCTACGGTTCTGCATTTGTCCCCTAGCCACTCCTGCTTAGCCAGTCTGCACTTCCTGTGAATCTCATGTATCAGACGTTTGTACTCCCCTTTTCCTGTTTCACTTGCCGAATATATATATATATATATATATATATATATATATATATATATATATATATATATAATTAGGAGTTTTTACTTCTGATGATGACCTCTAGATTAAAAACGATTACCAGTAAATTGTCTCACAACTGTCGTCAGGAAATTTATGAAAAGTAATGTCTCAGTCCTGCCTTTTGTAAATGTTCATATTCGCAAACTGCACTTGGTTCCAAGCTGTTGCCGAATCATTTTATTTTACGCAGAATGACAAATTCGGAATGGGACTCAGAGATGGAGGATTCATAAGCGAAATACATTCCGGAGACGTGTGGGCTAGATATTGAGTTACGATACTATTGTAAAGATCATCTTGGGTGTACGAGGAATTATTGAGTCTGTGCATGTCTGTTCTCTTACAATGCAATCTGCCTCACTCGTTTTTATTGCTATTTCCCCGAGTAATTTCCGTTGTACGACTATCACCGCGGCGGGTTTCTCTAAAAGTGCTACCACACAGCCTTCAAAGACGTAGAAAGGCTTTAGCGGTAGTACCCGTACGAAATTACTCAACACTGTAGCAAACGACTTCGATTCTTCTGTCCTCTCAAGCGTGAGAAACATGTAAAACGAAAAGTGGGGCGTTGTTGCCACACGGCCTGAAGAATGTTGCGGAATAAAAGAATTCCATTACGAGCACTCGGGAACCGCACACACAGAAGCCACGGCCATATTCCGCTTTTTGCCCTCCCCGCTTTTTCCTCGTCTGTCAGTAATAACAACATGCAGCCGCGGCCGCACTACATAAAGGCGCGTCGCCTTGAGCCCCCGGTGTGTGGGTGTGGGTGTGGGTGTGAGCGCCGCTCACCGACTTACGCCCTTTCAGCCTCTCTGCACGGCGCAGGCGAATTTGATGCAACGACCGGACTTTCCGCTCCTGCGTATCCGGCTCAAGGCGGCACTCGGTAGAAACACACGCCTAAATTATTGCTTTTACCAATGGACCAGCTTTTCGTGTCGAAGGGTTTGATTGGCGTGTCGGGTGCCGCAAACTGTTTGGGGTAAACTGAGTCACGGTGGAGTGGTCGAGCGTCCCAAGACGCCTTGCTGCGGAGCGCGCCGTTCCTCGGAGGGTCGTGTCCTCCCTCGGGTATGGGTGTATTTGCTGTCCTTAGCGTAAGGTAGCGCAAGTTACGTTAAATTTCTTCTGAGCTATTTGCCGCGTCATGGTAATAAAATCTTTGCAAAGAACTTTGTATGACGAGCAACCACAGCTGGGATCTCGTGGCCAAAACTGTCACACGGAATGATCATCATCTTCATCAGAGCACGGGTACAGTTCTCTTAATGACAGCTCTCTTGCCTTGTGTACGCTATACTCTCGCCATCTGTATCTATGCATGGTCGCGCGGGAGTAGCCGAACGGTCTGGAGCGCCACTTACGGATAGCGCGGCCTTCCGCATCGGAGGTTCGAATCCTCCCTCGTGCATGGATGTGTGTGCTGTCCTTAGGTTAGTTTAACTTGTTTTTAAGACTAGGGACTGATGACCAACGTAGTTTGGTCTCATAGAATTACAAACATTTGAACTTATTTATTTATTTATTTCATTTTTATTTTTTGTATCTATGCATGTCGCTAGCCAATGACCTCTGTCACTTAAGTCTACATCCCTTATCGACCTTTTGGCTAAGATAAAAGTGTAAGTGTATAGGTTGCCGACCCATCACCACTAACAAGGAGACTACATGGGTCTCGGATTTTAGAATTTTTTTATGTTTACGGTACGTGAAGTTCAGGACTCAAATAACAATCAGCCAAAGCCATTCGACGGATCTCTAAAAAATCTCTGGACTCTTCGAAGTCCTCCGTCAAACCCACCTGATAAGGATCCCACACTGGGCAGCAATAATCCAAAAATGGACGAACAAGCGTAGTGTATGCTGTTTCTTTTGTAGTTCTGTTGCATTTTTGAAGGGTTCCGGCAATAAAACGGAATCTCTGGTTTGCCTTTCCCACGACATTATCTGTGTGTTCTTTCCAGTTTAAGTCTGAAGTAATAGTAATCTCTAGGTACTTACATATACTTACAAAACTTCAATTTCCTCGAGAATATTTGAGAGTTGCGTGGAATGGCTTTGGCTGATTGCTATTTAAGTTGTGAACTTCACGTACCATAAATATCAAAAAATTCTAAAATCCGATACCTTTTTGGTATCCTCGTAGGTTCAGTTTGCCCAAATGTTCAAATGTTTGCCAATCAATGGGTCTTAAGTACTTTGGTCATCAGTCTCTAGGTTTACAAACTACTTACACTAAGTACGAACGTAGGCTTTTGCGGTTATTATTGTTAACGTTAAAATTCTTCTGAGCTATTTGCCGCGTTATGATAATAATAGAAAAAGATGGTTCCATCCCTTTTCTGGAAGTACTAGTGTACAAAACAGCAACAGGCACACTAGACCATAAAGTACACAGGGAACCAGCCCACACCAACCGGTACTTGCACGCGCAGTCTCATCGCGATACGGCGCAAAAGAATTCAGTTCTAAGCACACTAGTCACCAGGGCACAACGGATCAGCGATAACAATAATTTGGACGAAGAACTCACCAAGTTGCGATTGACATTCCACGCCAATGGATATAGCTACAGAAGCATCCAGAAAGCCATAAAACCACGGCGAACTAAGGAAAATGACACAGCAGTCGAAGAATTACCGCTAGCACGTTTGCCATACATTAAGGGAACTAGGGAGCGCATTGAAGAAAAATATTACGACGAGCTGGCATCAAACCTGTTTTTATTTTTATTTATTTATTTTTTATTTTTTTATTTTTTTGCAGTAACAGAATAAAAGATATCCTTACATCAACTAAGGATCCCATAGAAAAGCTGAATACTGCTGGTGTGTATAAAGTAAACTGCGGATGTGGAACAGTATACGTAGGAGAAACAGGAAGGCCTATCCATGTACGAATGGCAGAGCATGAGAGGTACATACGTTTAAAACAGCACAGCAAGTCAGCGGTTGCAGAACACGAGGAAGAGTGCAATCACAATATAAACTTCAAGGACGTACAAGTGCTCTCTGAACAGCCATTTAGCCGGCCGCGGTGGCCGAGGGGACTGAGGCGCTCCAGTCACGGTCTGCACGGCCACTACGGTCGGGGGTTTGAATCCCCACACGGGCATGGATGCTTGTGCCGTCCTTAGGATTAGCTAGTTCATAAGTAGTTTGTAAGTTTAGGGACTGATGACCCCGTAGTTAACTCCCATAAGCTATACAAACATTTGAACATTTCTTGGCTTCCGGTGTTGACAACACGGCGACGCTTCACGGCAAGCGGTACAACGGGCCCTCAGGCCGCAGATGGGCGTTCCTGACAGCGTGGCAACTTCGTCACTACCCAGAAGAACTGAGCCGACCGTTCGGTTGCCGCCGTTGATGGCCAAGAGCGCGCATGTGCACAACTTCCTGTTTTCCAGCAATAGGAATCACCGATGCAAACCCCAATAAAGCACATCTTCCTTTCCGATTTCCACCTATCAGAAACACCAATGCAAACACCAATCAAAACTAAACTGTTAGTACACGTTATATAAGACCAGCACAAGGAGGTAACAAGTCAGTATTCCACGAGGAAGGATCCTGCAACGGATCCGAAACGTTGGAAAGATTTTATTCATATTTAAGAAACTTTCACACAGTTAAAATTAGGTGTTAAAATTGTAAGAGTCTGAATGAAAGTCCTTGGTCCACTTGAGCTGTTATTTTTATTGGAGTCGTGAAGACCCGCACAACCGGTTTCGCAACCTACAGTTGCATCTTCAGGCGCTTTTTAAAGGTTTTCTACATAAGTGATTTACGATGGATAACGGGGTTAATGTTTAGGTGGTACCGCAAGCACCTTGGCCCTTTTCGTCAAAAAGATTAAAAGGAAGTCTACCGTGCGGTTCTTGTCATTTTTTGTTAAAAGAATAGAAAAGTCGGCAATTGGTAAAATTTTTTTGGCCTGTGACAAAAAGCGACGTGATGGGTAGCCAGATTGTTGTCGGTGTAGTGAGGATCATCAGATCCATCCAGGTGATCTAAAAGTTGCACATTCGTGCTGGGCAGAAGTGCAAATACAACTGAAGAGACGGACCTCCCTGTGTATGGGCCGCTAGACTGAGGCCAACTGAGTTGCACTTCTGAGTTGCACTTCTGCCCAGCACGAATATGCATCTTTTTGATCACCTGGATGGATCTGATGATCCTCACTACACCGACAACAATCTGGCTACCCATCACGTCGCTTTTTGTCACAGGCCAAACAAATTTTACCAATTGCCGACTTTTCTATTCTTTTAACAAAAAATGACAAGAACCGCACGGTAGACTTCCTTTTAATCTTTTTGACGAAATGGGCCAAGGTGCTTGCGGTACCACCTAACCATTAACCCCGTTATCCATCGTAAATCACTTATATGGAAAACTTTTAAAAAGCGCCTGAAGATGCAACTGCAGGTTGCGAAATCGGTTGTGCGGGTCTTCACGACTCGAATAAAAATAACAGCTCAAGTGGACCAAGGACTTTCATTCAGACTCTTACAATTTTAACACCTAATTTTAACTGTGTGAAAGTTTCTTAAATATGAATAAAATCTTTCCAACGTTTCGGATCCGTTGCAGGATCCTTCCTCGTGGAATACTGACTTGTTACCTCCTTGTGCTGGTCTTATAAAACGTGTACTGTCTTAACAGTTAAGTTTTGATTGGTATTTGCATTGGTGTTTCTGATAGGTGGAAATAGGAAAGGAAGATGTGCTTTATTGGTGTTTGCATCGTTGATTCCTATTGGTGGAAAACAGGTAGTTGTACGCATGCGCGCTCTTGGCCATCAACGGCGGCAACCGAACGGTCGACTCAGTTCTTCTGGGTAGTGACGAAGTGCCACGCTGTCAGGAACGCCCATCTACGGCCAGAGGGCCCGTTGTACCGCTCGCCGCGAAGCGTCGCCGTGTTGTCAACACCGGAAGCCAAGACGGTGAGAGTTTGTACCCGTCTTCTCTGTTCCTGTTGTAGGGGTGTTTTCTGATCTCGACTGCTTCACGAATTTTTCTCTTCGTTTTAAATGGCTGTTCAAAGGTTTGTTAAGCTTATGGGACTTAACTACGGGGTCATCAGTCCCTAAACTTACAAAAACTACTTATCAACTACCTTATACTAAGGACGGCACAAATATCCATGCCCGAGGAGGGATTCGAACCCCCGACCGTAGTGGCCGTGCAGACCGTGACTGGAGCGCCTCAGTCCCCTCGGCCACCGCGGCCGGCTAAATGGCTGTTCAGAGAGCACTTGTACGTCCTTGAAGTTTATATTGTGGTTGCACTCTTCCTTCGTGTTCTGCAACCGCTGACTTGCTGTGCTGTTTTAAACGTATGTACCTCTCATGCTCTGCCAATCGTACATGGATAGGCCTTCCTGTTTCTCCTACGTATACTGTTCCACATCCGCAGTTTATTTTATACACACCAGCAGTATTCAGATTTCCTATGGAATCGTTAGTTGATGTGAGTATATCTTTTATTCTGTTACTGCTGGAAAAAAAACCACAGGTTTGATGCCAGCTCGTCGTAATATTTTTCCTCAATGCGCTCACTAGTTCCCTTAATGTATGGCAAACGTGCTACCGGTAATTCTTCGACTTCTGTTTCGTTTTCCTTAGTTCGCCGTGTTTTTATGGCTTTCTGGATGCTTCTGTCGCTATATCCATTGGCGTGGAATGTCGATCGCAACTTGGTGAGTTCTTCGTCCAAATTATTGTCATCACTGATCCGTTGTGCCCTGGTGACTAGTGTGCGTAGAACTGAATTCTTTTGCGCCGTATCGTGATGAGACTGCGCGTGCAAGTACCGGTTGGTGTGGGTTGGTTTCCTGTGCACTTTATGGCCTAGTGTGCCTGTTGCTGTTTTGTACACTAGTTCGTCCATAAAAGGGATGGAACCATCTTTTTCTATTATCATCATGACGCGGCAAATAGCTCAGAAGAATTTTAACGTTAACAACAATGACCGCGAAAGCCTACATTCTTACTTAGTGTAAGTAATTTGTAAGCCTAGGGACTGTTGACCAAAGTACTTAAGACCCATAGATTGACCAACATTTGAACATTTGGTCAAACTGAACCTACGAGGATATCACAAGGGTCTCGGATTTTAGAATTTTTTGATATTTATGGTACGTGAAGTTCACAACTTAAATAGCAATCAGCCAAAGCCATTCGACACAACTCTCAAAAATTCTCGAGGAAATAGAAGTTTTGTTATTATATGTAAGTACCGGTAATTAAAACAGTTGAAACATCTGACAGTGTAGCTCACATGGTAGTGTTCTGCTCTTACAACAATAGGGTCGGTGGTTCTAATCCCGCCGTGACAGGTTTGCTTTCTCCTTTTTTCGTTGTGTTCGAATACTTACACAATTTTAAAATCTAATAGTAATTAAATAAATCGCAGTTTGCGATCAGTTATGGCTTCATTGTGCTAGATTTACATGGAATACCAAATTGTAGCGAAAGAAAATTTGTGCCCGGCGAGGATTCGAACATGGGACCTCCTGCTTTGTAGGCAGACGCGTTGACCACTCTTTTTTTTTTTTTTTTTTTTTTTTTTTTTTTTTTTTTTTTTTATTGCTCTATTGGTAGTTCTGTTCGTTGCGGACGCTGTTTGTGATTGTTCGTTCTTGTTCGATGTGATTTTGGCTCAGCTTTTTTATTACAGAGGACGTTCAGTCCTCTGACCGGGCGCGCTGAGCCACGGCGCCCGGCAACCACTCCGCCACGGAGGACACAGTGACCAGCCCCACTGCAGAGGACTCTTCCCTGCACGTCTCCCGCCACGCTGTAACGTCGTCAAAAATATATAATTGTATACAAGCCGAGGCTGGGCTCCTGTCGACAATTGTCTCGATACCTCATGGTCTGTTCTCCCTGATGCGGGAATTCAGTATTTTAGCTGCGAGCATTACAGATCAAATGTTGTTGTTGTTGTTGTTGTGGTCTTCAGTCCGGAGAATGGTTTGATGCAGCTCTCCACAATACCCTATCCTGAGCAAGCCTTTTCATCTCCACATAAGAACGACAACCTATATCTGTCTGAATCTGCTTACTGTATCCATCTCTTGGTCTTCCCTTGAGATTTTTTCCCATACACTTCCCTCCAACGCTAAATTCACAATTCCTTGATGTCTAAGAATGTGTCCTACCAATCTATCCTTCTTTTAGTCAAGGTATGCCAGAAATTCCTTTTCTCCCCAATTCTGTTCAGTACCTCCTCATTAGTTACGCGATCCACCCACCTAATCTTCAGCATTCTTCTGTAGCACCATATTTCAAAAGCCTCAATCCTCTTCTTGTCCGTACTGTTTATCGTCCATGACTCACTCCCATACAAGGCAACACTCCACACAAATGCCTTCAGAAAGGAATTCCTTAGGTTTAAATCAATATTCGATGTTAACAAATTTCTCTTTTTCAAGAACGCTTTTCTACCCATAGACATTCTGCATTTTATATCCTCTGTACTGCGACCATCATTTGTTACTTTACTGCCCAAGTAACAAAACTCATATACCTCCTTTATTACTTCGTTTCCCAATCTAATTCCTTCAGCATCACCTGATTTTCTTACACTGCACTCCATTAACCTAGTTTTGCTCTTGTTAATGTTCATCTTATATGCACCTTTCAGCACACTGTCCATTCCGTTCAATTGCTCTTCCAGGTCCTTTGCTGTATCTGACAGAATTACTATGTCGTCGGCAAAACGCAGTGTTTTTAATTCTTCACCCTGAACTTTAATTCCTTCTCCAAATTTCTCCTTGCTTTCCTTTATAGCTTGCTCAATGTACAAATTGAACAACAATGAAGAAAGATTACAACCCTGTCGTACTCCCTTTCCAAGCACTGCATCCCTTTCATGCCCTTCAACTCTGACAACCGCTGTCTGGTTTTTGTACAAGTTGTAAATAACCTTACGTTCCCTATATTTTACTCCTGCTTGCTTCAGAACTTGAAAGAGTTTATTCCAATCAACATTGTCAAAAGCCTTCTCCAAATCTACAAAAGCTAGAAATGTAGGTTTGCCTTTTCTTAATCTATCTTCTAGGATAAGCCGTAAAGTGAGTATTGCCTCCCGTGTTCCTACATTTCTCCTGAACCCAAACTGATCATCCCCGAGGTCGGCTTCAACCAGCTTTTCCATCCTTCGGTAAATAATTCGTGTTAATATTTTGCAACCATGACTTATTAAACTGATGGTTCTGTAGTTTTCACACCTGTCTGCACCTGCTTTCTTAGGTATGGGGATTATAACATTTTTCTTAAAGTCTGAGGGTACTTCACCTGTCTCATACATCTTACACACCAGGTGAAACAATTTTGTCATGGCTGGTTCTCCTGGAGACTTCAGTAGTTCTGGCTTTCTATCAGTGTCAATGATATTCATAGTGCTGTTTTTCTTATCTCCAAATGTTTCTTTTATTTTCCTGTGGACTGTATCTATTTTTCCCCTATTTATACATTCTTCTACATCCTTGCATTTGCCTTCTAGCCACTCCTGCTTAGCCATTTTGCACTTCCTGTCAATCTCATTTCTTAGTCGTTTGTACTCCATTTTGCCTGTTTCATTTGCTGCATTTTTATATTTTCTCCTTTCATCGATTAAATTTAGTATCTCCTGTGATATCCAAGGATTTTTTGTAGGTCATTCCTTCCTACCTATTTTTTTCTCTGCTACCTTCACTATTTCATCTCTCAATTTTACCCATTCCTCCTCTACTGTTTTATTTTCCACTGTTTCTGTCAATTGTTGCCTAAAGCAGATCAAATAGACTATGGTAATAGGAAAGAGACAGCGTGGCGAATGGAGATTTGTGTGTGGCGGGAAACGTGCAGGGAAGAGTCCTCTGCAGTGGGGCTGGTCACTGTGTCCTCAGTGCATTCCGCCGGCGGCGGCCGTGAGCTGCGGACGTCGGAGCGGCCGTGTGGTGTTTACGTCGTCGCTGCGGGCAGCCGAGCGCGGTGTGGTGAGTGTACGCTTTCAGCGTTTCTTGTTGTATACGAAGTAACATTTGTAGAATGACATAATGGAACAGAGAACGACAGTAGAGAAATTGAGACAAGAAACTTTGAAGATAGTTTTTGACCCGAAATATGCTCGACCAAAATCTTTCGAAGTTGAGGCATTTATAGAAAATAACTTTAAGATCAAGGTGGACGAATTGATTGGAATTAACTTGTCGATCGTTAGCCCGACAGTTTACTTGAAGTTATCAACTGCTGACAAGTGCGATGAAATTGTGAGATCTTGTGGTGGGGTAGCCAGCTTTAAACACTCAGATGGACATATAGGAGATGTCACGGTTTCGCGTGCAGGTATGGGGACACGGACGGTCCGTATTTTTGAGCTCCCCTTTGAAGTAACAGAAGAGGAGATTAACGAGAAACTGCGGGAATATGGCACGATTATCAGCAATGTTGCAGAGAAGTGGTCTACTTTGCACAAATATCCCGTTCTAAATGGTGTTAGACAGATTAAAATTGACATGTTGAAACATATTCCCTCTTATCTCACGATATGTGGATACAGAGCGATAATTATTTACGATGGGCAACCGAGAACTTGCTCAGGTTGTGGCTCGACTACCCACGTCCGTGCTCAGTGCGTGCAGAGGCGTGTGACGCAACTACCGACTGGTGAGCGAGAGCAGCCTAGTCACATGACCACGTTACCCGTGACGTACGCCGCCGTAGCCCGCGGAGACGTTGCCCCAGACACATGCATAGAAAGAGTGGCAACTGAGTTTTCAGAACGTCCAGCTGAAAACGTCCCTATGGAGATTAGTAGCACAGAAGCTATGGATCCAGCTACTTCTCAAGAAGCAGGAACCAGTGCCCATGCAGAAGATGACCCAATTAAGACGGCAGAAGAAGGCACGTGTCTGTCACACGAAGAAGAGGGCCAGTGCAAAGATGACACTGTTGAGACGTCTGAGGATGGAGACCTGCAGTCCCCCATGACTTCACCCAAGCCCCGGAGGAAGCGTCGCAAAGCTCGTCAGGGAGCAGAACAACTTGCGCCGCTACTGCGTGATAAAGCGAAGCGGATAGGCCAAGAAATTGCGAACACGGCTCAAGGAGCGCTTCCGGACACTGGCACTTATTCTCCGCACATCACCAAACACAATAACACCGGCACAAGTACTAATTCCTGATGACGTACCTTTCCCTAATACTAGACGAAGAGCAGTCAACTGGCTGAAAGGCCAGACTGTTCATTACATTTTAACAAACAAGACAAAGAATAAAGAAGATTATTGGATGTACCTGCTGATAGAACATCAGAAGCTTGAACGTCACAGAAAATATAAAGAGAAGTACGCAAATTATCTAAAACGAACAATAATATAGACAAACGGGAGAGAAAAATTAAACGATACATTTTCATTTAGGTATATTTTTTTATTATCTTTTTATTTCATTTTACACCAAGAAGATGGCTATTTATTTTTATACTTATTTAATTTTGGTTTTCATATCGATGCAAAAATACGTCGTGGAAAAAGAAAAAAAAAATGGAAACAGAAGAGATTAAGTACATTACTGTACTTGAGAGAAATAAATTTCTCTTTTTTTTTTCTGTTGAAAATAAAAGGCCAGTGAAGCCGACGCCGAAGAAGGCGACTTTTGGCGAGCGCAAGGCCGGGCTAAAGGGGTGGATGGAGGCCCGTTCTTTAAAAAAAAAAAAAAAAAAAAAAAAAAGTGGCAGAGGGTCAACGCGTTTGTCTAGTAAGCAGGAGATCCAGGGTACGAATACCGGCCGGGCACAAAATTTCATTCACCATCCTTTGGTATTCCGTCTAAACCTAGTACAGTGAAGCCATAACTGATCGCAAATTGCTACTTATTTAATTCATTTGAACGCTGTAACGTTGTCAAAAATATATAATCTAATAGTAATTTCGAAGAAAAATGCACGAATTTTTGGTTATTCGTAATTTTCTATATTCTATAATGTTTACGTCACGGAGGATGTAAACAAATTTACACTATTCGAAATTCTGTTATATAAAACATTCGATGTGTCAGTCTTTGTTTATGTGTATGAAGAGAAGCGGAACACCTTGTCGTCACCTGAAATGAAGATTGAGTAATTACCTGCTTGGAAAGCCATTAGTAGCTATGGAGATGACGTTCCAAAAACAGCATCGTAGCTCTTCACAAAATGGTCAAAGACAACCGCCGTCAACTGATAGTGAAGCCAGTGCTGCAAAAAATGTAACTTATGTTTTTGGATTGAAACCATTATTAACAGCCTTCCATAGAATATAGAAAATTAAGAATAAATAAAAGTAAGTGATTTTTAGTAAAAGTTACGATTACATTTTAAAATTGTGTAAGTATTCAAACAACGAGAAAAAAAAAAGCACGAAGCTGTCACAGCAGGAATGGAAGCAAACCGACCCTATAATAGAAAGGCCAGAACGCTACCACCTAAAGTACACCGTAAGATGCCGCAACTGTTTGATTTATTGGTACTTATATGTACTTGCAGAACTTCAAAGTCGATTTTCCCGAGAATTTTTGAGAGAGATCAGTCGAATGGCTATGGGTTGATTGTTTTTTGAGTTTTGAATCTCACGTTTCTACAATGTAAAAAAAAAAAAAAAAAAAAAAAAAAAAAAAAAAAAAAAAAAAATCTAAAATCCGAGACCCATGTGGCCTCCTTGTTAGTGGTGGTGGGTCCACAACGTATACACTTACACTTTGATATTAGCCAAAAGGTCGATAAGGGATGGACACTTTAAGTGACAGCGACATGCATGGATACAAAATAAATAAATAAATAAATAAAAATGTAATTCTATGGGACCACACTACGTTGGTCATCAGTCCCTAGTCTTACAAACTACCTAAACTAAGTTAAACTAACCTAAGGACAGCACACACATCCATGCCCGAGGGAGGATTCGAACCTCCGACGCGGGAGCCGCGCGATTCGTAACGCGGCGCTCTACACTGCTCGGCTACTTCCGCGCAACCATGCATAGATATGGCGAGAGTATAGCGTACACAAGGCATGAGAGCTGTCATTAACAGAGTTGTCCCCGTACTCCGATGATGATTCGGTCTGACATTTTTGGCCACGAGATCCCAGCTGGGATCTTGGTCGGCCTGCCTGGTGCAAGTCTTTAGGTGACGCCTCTTGAGCGATTTGCGTATCGATGGTGATGAAATGATGAGATCACAACGCCCACACCCCTAGTGGAGAAAATCCCTGCCCCTGACCCAGAATCGAACCCGGCCCCCCTGCGTGACAACGCACCACGCTGTCTACTGGCCTACTGAGGCGAATCATACTCCGATGATTCATGTGAGCGTGTTTCCGACGTGATTATCGCCGCAGCACGACAGGAACTAAGAGTTTCAATGTGGAACGGTAGTTGCAGTGACATGGAGGGGACTTTCCTTTTCGGAAATCGTTATGTAATTTAATATTCCGAGAGTCACACTGTGACGACTGCCGTGAATACCGAATTTAGAGCATTACCTCTTACCTCTAGTGCCGCGCGGGAATGGCCGCGTCGTTTAGCGCACCAATGTACGGACTGTGTGGCCACTGCCGACGGAGCTTCGAGTCCTCCCTCGGGCATCTGTGTGTTGTCCAGAGTATAAGTTACATTGAGCAGTTTGTAAGTCAAGCGACCGATGACCACAGTAGTTTGGTCTAAATGTTCAAATGTTTGTAAAGCTTATGGGACTTAACTGAAGGTTATCAGTCCCTAAACTCACAAAATATTTATGAACAAACTTGTACTAAAGACAACACACACATCCATGCCCGAGGAAGGATTCGAACCTCCGAAGCAGGAGGCCGCGCGATCCGCAACGTGGCGCTCCAGACCGCACGGCTACTCCCGCGCGGCGCAGTTTGGTCTTTTAGGTTTACTAACATTTGAACATCTTGTTATTCGTACTATGTTCGTCTGTCTTATCTCTCCCTCTGCAGAATTCGCTTCTGTATGGAGCCGTGCTTAATAGATCCGAACAGAATCAGCAAAAACTAGTTAGATTTCGTCTTGGCAACTCATGAAATACACACAATACAACATTGTATGAAGTTGGCGCGGCGGCAGAATGGACGAGCGCATTGAGGCTCTATGCTCCGGTGCGTGAGGCCGTGCCCCGATGGGGGTTCGAATCCTCCCTTGGGCATCGATGTTCAAAAATGTTCAAATGTCTGTAAATCTATCGGACCAAACTGCGTGCTCATCAGACCGTAGCTTACAAACTACTTAAACCTAGGTAAACTAACCTAAGGACAAACACGCACACCCATGCCCCAGGGAGGACTCGAACCTCCACGGCAAGCAACCACGCGCTCCGCAGCGAGACGCTTTAGACCGCTCGGCTACTCCACCGCGGCGGTCATGGATGTTTGTGCTGTCTTTAGGTTAGTTTAACTTAGTTTAAGTAGTTTGTAAGACTAGGGACTGATGACTAACGCAGTTTGGTTCCAAAGGATTACAAACATTTGATTTTGACTCCGCAGTTAACTCCCATAAGCTTAACAAACATTTTATAGAGTTGGTCCAATTATAATGTTAATGCCATAGCATCAATATATGTCTGAAATTCTGTTTTTGATGTTCAGATAAAATTGTTCTTAGACAAATGTGATGTATTTGGAGGTAATATTGACAATACTTACAGAATTTTGAATTCTGTAGGATACAACGACTGGAGATTCCTGACAATTATAAAGTGAGACGCAGTCATGTTTAGAATATTGAAGATGTAAATGGGGTATGTTTATGTGGTCTCACATTCATAAGAAGTTCTTTTTGGGTGTTGTGAATACTAATGATGCTCAGTTGTTTAATCAGGGACTGATGAGTTACGTAATATATTTGGAATTAATTTCATGCAAAATATTGAGATCATTTGGTGACACACAATTTGAGGAGCTGAGTAGGAAGAAACATTTCACCCACGACAGTGGCTATTGTTAGGATACTTTTGGCAGAATTGTACTGCACGCAACATCGAATTGTCGCCAGACGGCTTCGTAGCAGATAGTGATTAAAGTCAAAAACTGTAAATCCAAAAATCTTGTTGCTCAGCAACACCGCATCGTCAGATGTGAAAAAATTAGTCTTCAGAAAAATTGAAATATATTGCCACTTTCAATCGTAAAGCGACAAGTAGGCAATTCTCTGTGCTGCTGTAGTATTGTGGAGCTAGATCTGGAACAACCGTGTTGTGTAATGCAGACCCGCCAGCACGTGACGTCTGCCCAAGACCCAAGTTCAGCCAAGTTAAACTGAAGGAAGTCATTACAGTACAGGATTATTGATGACTAGTCAGATACAGTTAAAAATTTATGCATTAGTACACTTTGCGTTATGTAAACTGATTTCCAAATGATTCACTGCAGACTGCTAACGAAGATACGAGCATATGGAATAGGTTCACAGATTTGTGGCTGGCTGGAAGACTTCCTAAATAACAGATCTCAGTAAGTTGTTCTCGACGGCGAGAGTTCATCAGAGACGAGAGTGTCGTCAGGCGTGCCCCAGGGAAATGTGTTAGGACCGCTATTATTTTCTATTTGTATAAATGACCTGATAGACAGAGTAACATGTAATTTGCGGCTATTTGCTGATGATGCTGTGTTGTAAGGAAGGGTGTCGTCACTAATTGACAGAATACAGATGAATTAGACAAAATTTCTAGTTGGTGTGAAGAATGGCAACTAGCTCTAAGTGTGGAAAAACTAAGGTGATGCGCTTGAGTAGGAAAACAATCCCATAATGTTCGAATACAGCATTAGTAGTGAGCTTCTTGATGCAGTCGCGTCGTTCAAATATCTGGGCATAACACTTAAAAGTTTACCACTGTACGATATAAAAGCTTAATTCTGGGAGGAGGCATCCAGATAAGAATTTACTGTTATAAAAAAGCATAATTTCAACAGTAAAATAAGCGAGAGATCCGTGTGAACTACCGGCTACTCCCTGCTGAAAAACCTTGTTCCCTGGCCTAAATTGAGAACTGACTTGGTTCAAATTACTCTAATAACGGGAAGTTAACGATACAGTGGCCAATATACATAGCAGCTCACACTAAATTACACACGGGTCTTAATAAACAAACCACCACAATTAAAGTTATTTCATCTACATGGGATACTCTGCAAATCACATTTAAGTGCCTGGAAGCGGGTTCATCGAACCACCATTATACTATTTATCTCCCATTCCATTATCTAATAGGGTGCGGGAAGAATGAACACCTGAATCTCTCCGTTCGAGCTCTGATTTCTCGTATTTTATTCTGATGATCATTGCTACCTATGTGAGTCGGAGTCAACAATATATTTTCGCATTCGGAGGAGAATGTTGGCGATTGGAGTTTCGTAAGTAGCCCACGCCGCAGCGATAAACGCCGTTGTTGTAATGATTCCCATCCCAGATACTGTATCATTTCCGTAACGCTTTCTCCCCTGTATCGCGACAATGCGAAACGAGCTGCCATTCTTTGGACTCTTTCGATGTCCTTCGTCAAACCCACATGAAAAGGATCCCACACTGGGCTGCAATACTCCAAAAATGGACGGAAAGGCGCAGTGTATGCAGTTTCTTTTGTAGTTCTGTTGCATGTTTTAAGGGCTCTGCCAGTAAAATGCAGTCTCTGGTTCGCCTTTCCCACGATGTTATCTACGTGTTCTTTCCAATTTAAGTCTGAAGTAATAGTAATTCCTAGGTATTTTGTGGAGTTTACAGCCTTCACATTTGATTGATTTATCTTGTAAACAAAGTTTAACGGATTTCTTTTCGTACTCATGTGGACGACTTCACACTTCTCATTATTTAGAGTCAATTGCCTATTTTCACCATACTGATATCTTGTTCAGATCGTTCTGCAGTTGGTTTTGATCTTCAGATGAGTTTACTAGACGGTAAGTGACGGCGTCATCTGCAAACAACCTAAGAGTGCTACTTAGATTTTCCCCTAAATCTTTTATGTAAATAAGGAACAGCAGAGGACCAATAACACTACCCTGTGGAACGCCCGATATCACCTCTGTTTTAGTCGATGCCTTACCATCGATTACTACGAACTGTGTCTTCTCTGACAGGAAATCCCCTATCCAATCGTAAGTTTGGGGCGATATACCATAACCACGCAATTTAATTAAAGGCCGTTTGTGAGGTACGGTGTCAAAAGCCTTTTGGAAATCAAGAAATACGAAACCGATTTGCGAACCCTTGTCGATAGCACCCATCACTTCGTGTGAATGAAGAGCTAGTTGTGTTTCGCATGAACATTTTCTAAATCCGTGTTGACCTTGGGTCAATAGATCGTTCTGTTCGAGATAATTTATAATATTTGAATACAGGATATGTTCCAAACCCCTGCTGCAAATTGAAGTCAATGAAAGAGGCCTGTAGTTTAGTGGGTTTACTCCTACTGCTTTTCTTGAATATAGGTGTGGCTAAGAAAACATTTATGGCGCAACGGAACTTAAACATAAACAATTGCATCTGAGCTTGTTCTCAGCACTGGTGAAAAACAATGTTAAATAAAAAGGGGGAAGGTGCTCTAAAACTAATATTTATAGGCAAGTCAAAATTATACTGAACTTGTTTATTCAGGTCGAACAGAGGCAAAATGGGGAATCAATTTTGTTAATACAATAAAAGTGCATCTCCTTAACATTATCTAATACTGACGATGCCCAGCATTGAATTTAAAATAAATTACACAGATTAACGCTACTGGGGGAAAGGATTTACAAACAACACTCACTAGCTCAAACACACGCAATGCCACAGAAAAACTCACCAAAATCAGCGTGCTGAAGCGAGGCAGAAGCAGGCGCCGCTATCGTAGGCAAAATTCAGCAAAGCCGGAGGCACCACACAACACAGTATACAATAAAACCGTGAAGATGGCTCTGGTATGTCGTGCCTGATTTGAGATGGTGCGTGAGTGTAGCAAAGTTAAGTTGCATTTAGATTAGACCGCGAGCAAACACGCTAACGGCGACATCCCTAGTTACATGATCGCACTCCACTGAAGGTGAAGGCTAAAAATTGGATTCATTACACAAAATCACGGCGGATTCTTAAGTTGCAATCTGAGAGTAAACTCTCTAGGCATTGGTTTTATGAGAAGTGGCGTGAATTCAAGTGACTAGCTGCAAACCCCTGAAGTCGGAGTTCGGACCCACGTGGTTCCGAAAACCGATAAAATGTATAAATTCAATTTCCGAAAAATATATAAAATTAACTACAGAATGCAACCCCTAGAACTGGGTAGAATTTCATAAGGAAGCTACTAAAATGCTGCAACATGCGATTGGGAGCGTTCACAGAGACGGAAGAAGTCCAGTCTCAAAACCCGGAAAAGTGAAGTAATTACAAAGTCGTAAAAATAAAAATAAAAGCTACGGCATGCAACCCATACAAATGTTTAGAATTTTATAAGCAAGCGAATGAAATGCAGCTACACGCGATAGGGAGCGATTACAGAGACGGACGATGTCCAGTCTCAAAAAACCAAAAAAGTGAAATAATTACGAAGACGGAAAAGTGAGAATAAAAACTACGGCATTCAACCCTTAGAAATACATAGAATTTCATAAGCAAGCTATTGAAGGAGGTTGTACAAGGCTCGGAGAGAATTGCTAACAAAGAATGAGTGCATACTACAAGTTCGGAGAAGAAACATCAAAATTAAAATAGGCGGGGAGAGAAGATCGCGAAATGTTGGTGGAAATCAGAAGGATACACGCAAAGTTACTTGCCTGATGGGCATGGAACAAACAATAGTGAAAGCTGAAGGCTTTGTTCTAAGAACCAACCACCTGGAACACATATCACTCACGGAAGGAAACGATAAGAAAGATTTTACATGCACTGTACAAAAATGAACATATCGTCGTTAGAAATCGGGTCCCACAAACCTAGAAAGAATTTACACAGAGTTCGTACACCGCCACATAATCGCAAAAGGTTTGAATATACCACGTCGTTATCAAACTGCAACTAGTAACACATACACCGCGTTTATCTGCTGGAAATCATTGGATTGAAAAAAGCCTTCATGAAATCGAGCAATATGGAATCGATTCGAAAGCCCTTGGCGATAGCACTCATCACTTCATGTGAGTAAAGAGTTAGCTGTTTTTCACTAGAACGATACTTTCAGGAACTTGAGGAACGTATACGTTCTAAAATCCTTGGCGATAGCACTCATCACTTCATGTGAGTAAAGAGTTAGCTGTTTTTCACTAGAACGATACTTTCAGGAACTTGAGGAACGTATACGTTCTAAAATCCTGCTGCAAGCCGACATCAATGATATAAGCCTGTAAATTAGCGGATCACACTTTTTGCCCATCTTGATTGAAGTGACTGTGCAGCTTTCCATTCTTTGAGCATGGATCTTTCGCTGAGCGAGCGGTTGTATGATAGCAAGGCATGGAGCTATTGCATCAGCGTACTCTGAAAGGAACCTAATTGGTCTGGACCGGAAGTCTTGCTTGTGTTATGTGATTTAAGTTTCTGTACCACTACATGAATACCTACTTCAAAATTACGCATGCTGGCAGCTGTTGATTTGAATTCTGGAGTAGGCGAGAGCGGGGCAAGATGGGGTGGAGGGCAAGACGGGTTTTTTTGTAATTTCTACCACGACAGGTAACGCAACGTAGTGGCAAATAGTTGAAGTAGTAGGCACTTGCTATGCGAGTGCCTGACAGTGCTGGCAGCCATTTTGAGCAAACCATTCGGAGTGAATACATCCAAACGAGTTTTGGCTGTGCTGATATAATTTTTCGTCATTTTCAGACGTGAAAAGGTAAGCGAACTAATTGTTTCTCATACTCTCAAGTATTACCAATGAAAAAACAGCTTGTTTAGCAATAAATTAATGCTAGCAATAACTAATTGAATATATCCTTGGTGCTATAATATTAACCTAACGTAAAAATGGTCCCTGGGGGCAAGACGGGGTACCTAGTGGCAGGGCAAGATGGGGTACCCCAGCTTGCCCTCCCACTATATACCCCGTCTTGCCCCACGCGACATAACATGAGCTGCATAAACGGTTTGAAAAAAAAAAAAAGAATATGCCCTTTAGAACCAAACATCTTCCCAGAGTCAGTGTTTGAAGGCTTCTGAGAACAACACCACTCAATTAAGGTCATTTGCTGTTTCACCTGAACAGATTGTCCCGATCCCTCATGTCGGAAAGAAACAAAAAACGAAAAACAGTCCTCAAAAAAGGAAAAACTGTTGTTGTTACAATCTCCCCTTACAGAAGAGAATTCCTGGAGAGTGCAAGTAAAGTTAAGCTTGTAAAAAAGAAGGAACAAGAAGGAAAGACTCACCTGAGAAGAATGTTAAAAAGAAAACCTCTTTGTTTGTAAAGGCAAAAGTGGGAAGTATAAAAAACCAGCGACGAAGTTGGCATAGAAGATAAAAAAATTGAAGAAGAAAGCACATTAGAAGAAGATGACACTGCGTGCCTGTATTGCGGCTATTTCTACTCGCAGTCAACAGGAGGATGGGTGTCATGCATCTCCTGCAAAAAATGGGCTCACTGTTCATGTGCGGGAGAAGAGGACGAGGATGCCGAGGTACATCAAGTGTGCGAATTTTGCTTACAAAACGACGATAATAACTGAATAACAATAAACTGAACTTTAACATCACACAATGTTTACTTCATGCATTTTCATTAGATATTAGAATAATTCTTTTATAAATTTGTAAACCTGTGTTCATTGAATAATTTAATTACCTTTGCCTTATACAGTACTGAGGTAACCCATCTTGTCCCACCTGCTTACCCCATCTTGCCCTCACAATAGGGCAAGGTGGGGTACTTGGTAAATCCTGTGAAAATACTAACAATTTTGGTCCTAATTTTCTTGATAAACTCTTGAAATACTGAAGTTTAAGGTGGAATATTGTACTTTATATATGGCCAGAACGTCTTCGATTTTCTATCAAATTACGAATTTTGTTGCGAAAACTTTTATAAGCTTCTCGCATTGAAGTTCGTGCAAAATTTCGAGTTTCTGTGAAAGATTGCTAGGCTTTGGGATTTTCTGTCCGTTTAAATTTGGCATGCTTTCTTCTTTGCTTTTTCAAGAGAGATCTAACCTGTTTTGTGTACCACGGAGTGCCAGACCCCTCTTCTGATAATTAATTTGGTATAAATATTTCTTTAAATGTAAACCAATCTGATCTACACTCATATAGTTTCGAAAGATTGGAGAATCTCACTTAGGAAAACGTAGAGCGTATTTTTATCTGCAGTTCTGAATAAATAAATCTTTCTTTTAATTTTGTTGGATTTGGGAATTTCGATATATTCAGTCTCACTACGACAACTCTGTGTTCACTAATCACTCTGTTTGCTTAGGTGCTCTTTTTTAGCTCCGGAATTTTTGTTGCTAAGAAGTCAAGTACGTTTTCACAACCATTTACTATTCTAGCAGCTTTATGAACTAATTGCTCTAGACAGTTTTCGTAGAATGCGTTCAATACAGTTTTAGACGATGGTTTATTCTTGCCTGCGGTTCTGAACATGTATATTTGCCAATTTATCGAGGGTAAGTTAGTCATCACTAATTACAGTTGTATGGTTCAGGTAAAAAAAGGTAAAGCAGTCAACAATCCGAAGATTGGTTTGAACATCACAGTGCTTTACTAAGCATGGTCCTGTTTGGAGGTGGTATGCCGCTGCCTTCCTCCGACCTTCTAACTGACTTACCTAGCCAGTTATAGGGAGACCTACAGTTTGACGTGGATTCCGAACCACGGTGCTATTCGGCATTTTTTACATCAGCAGCATTGCCAGGGGTGAAAGAAGTGGAAAGTGTCAGATAAAAATCACAGGACCTGGCGGGGATCGAACCCGCGACCTTCAAAAGAAACATCATCTGGTAACATAATACATATTCTTCCGAATAGATTGGCGGTACATTAAGAAACCTTCAGTTTTCCAAATGTTATTATATGCTTACTCTACCCAACTAACAACTTTTCGAAATTTTTTCAAGTTCATGCATAGAAAATAGCTCGGTTCCATAAAATCCAAGTCGAATGAACCGATCATAGCCGAAAGAATCTTTCTTTCTGATGAATTTGAGTTATCATATGCTCTTCCTGTTGTTGTTGTGGTTTCCAGGACTGTTTTGATGCAGTTTTCCAAGCTGATCTATCGTGTGAAGGCCTCTTCATCCCAGAATATCAGGGAGGCAGTGTCGTTGTGTAAAATAGGGAAGGCGCGCGATCTATCTGAGTTTGACCGAGGCCAGATTGTGATGGACCGGAAGTTGAGTAATAACATTTCTAAACTGCAAGGCTTGCCGGACGTTCGACGACTGCTTTGCTGAATGTCATCAACCAGTGGCTAAACCTAGGCGAAACAACATGCAGACATCGGGGTGTTGAGTGGCCACCCCTCATTACAGATGTCGGACGTCTTAATATGGGCAGACCGGTAAAGCAGAACGTGAGGTGAATTGTGGCGGATCTAACAAAAAACTTTAATGCTTGGCGGAGTAACAGTGTGTCCGGACACGCAGCGCACTGAACACTCCTTATAACGACACGGCTGCGTCCCCCTAGTCCTTGATGGGCGAACGTGGCTTTATATTCTATGATTGCTGCTTTATTAATCCTTGATAATTCAATAAGTGCTCCAGTGGTTTGACTTTATGGGATGAGGACAATGACCAGGTTGATCGATAACAATAAACTTCTTTAACTTTCAATAAATAATACAATTCCTTGACACAACATTGTCTCGTTATACCAAAGGTATTAAACATAAGGAAAGGCATGAATTAAAATTTATTCTGTGGCCGGGATTCGGACCCAGGACGTCGTACTTACTAGGTAGACGCTTTAGACCACTCAGCTAACACAGCACTGCAGCTAAAGCGACTACATGGACTGTCTTAAATCACGTCTCCCTCCACACCATATACTTTAATTCTCCCTCAAGTTCCCTGTGAAATGTGTATCAAATTGACAGGGCCCTCCTACATTGGAATAGCACCCAAGCAAAGAACGCGAATAGGAACTATCCCTTCTTGTTCCTCAGGTTGAGGTGATGTAAATAACAACAAATAATACAATTCCTTGAGACAACATTACCTCGTTATATTAAAGATATTAAACATAAGGAGAGGCATTCAATTAAAATTTATGGTGTGGAGGGAGACGTGCTTTGAGAGAGTCCGTGTAGTCGCTTTGGTTGCAATGCTGTGTTAGCTGAGTGGTCTGAAGTGCCTCTCTAGTAGGTAGGAGGTCCTGGGTTTGAATCCCGGCCACAGCATAAATTTTAATTCAATCACTCTCCTTATGTTTAATACCTTTGGTATAATGAGACAATGTTGTCTCAAGGAATTATTTGTTGATATATCACCTCAGCCTGAGGAACAAGGCGAGGTAGTTCCTGTTCGCGTTCTTTGCTGGGGTGCTATTCCAATGTAGGAGAGCCCTGGCAATTTTATACGCATTTCACAGGGAACATAGACAGAATTAAAGTAGGTGGTGTGGAGAGAGACTTGCTTTAAGACAGTCCGCGTAGTCGATTTTGGCTGCCATGCTGTGTTAGCTGAGCGGTCTAAAGCTCCTTCCTAGTAAGTAGGAGGTCCTGGGTTCGAATCCCAGCCACAGCATAATTTTTAATTCAATGCCTCTCCTTATGTTCTTTAACTTTCTTTATTACTGAACGACAAATGTTAAAAGCTCTGTCATTGAGCACATTGATTAAATCACCACTTACCACTACGATAAGTGGCTGCCAACCCACACTGAAACGTTTCTGTATTCTACCCAGACCAAAACTCACATATGACACTGTCGGTGAGCACATCTTAAGTCCACACTATAGCTCGCGTCAGATAAGAAGGCGCTTCCGCGCATAGAGGCGGAGTGACAGGGGAAACGTGGAGGGGAGAAGCTATGACCGACCGCCAACGGTGGAGCCTGCGGGAGAAACACTGCGTAACTCGCGGCCAGTCACACGCCTCAGTATGAACATTATTGGCTGCCAGTGCGCTAATGGAGGGGGATGCGCAGAACAGCTGAAAACTGGGCCGCCACCACACGTGATGCTGACTATAAAAGCGTGTTACCAACTCACTGCAGCGAGAGACTGCCTCGCTCCGCGATTGCCGAATGACTGTGCACTCCGTTAAATAAAGAAGAAACATTTATACTTAAGCATTGTCGTCCAGCAATTATCACGACACGCCAGGGTTTCCGTCCGCTTCAGGAGGTTCAAACTCCACGAGCTTTCGGCCAAGCACTCCTTGGCCATTGTCAAGTGGTATTGACTGCCTAGTGGCTGCAAGTACGGGCTTATATACACTAGCTGCCGGCTGTAGCGTCACTGGTGCTCCGCGACATCGCCATATATGGGCATGCCTTGAGTTGGTGTTCGATGCGTCCGTTTTAACTGCGTGATCGCTGGATCCCACGCCGCGCTGCGCTGCAAGCCACCCTCCCTGTTAAGGTTGTTATCAGATGTTTTAATTTCGATGGCTGCCACGACGGCAGTTTCATCGAATTTGATGCGATAACAGTTTACTAAAGCATGCTCAGCTAAAGCAGATTTGTCTGGGTACCGTAAACGATAAAATCTTTTATGTTCCTTCCTTCGTTGTTCAACAGTTCATACTGTTTGTCCGACATCAGAAAAAAACGGGCTCATCGAACACCGACTCAAAGCATGCCCATATATGGCGATGTCGCGTAGCACCAGTGACGTCACAGCCTGTAGCTAGTGTATATAAGCCCGTACTTGCAGCCACTAGGCAGTCAGTACCACTTGAAAATGGCCAAGGAGTGCTTGGCCGAAAGCTCGTGGAGTTTTAACCACCTGACGAGGACGGATGCCCGAGAACTTTGAAACGTGTCCATAAAAAATTATTTTTATAAGAAAATGTCTAATATTGTGCCTCCTGTTTTGTATCGAGTAACTTGCTTGCAAGAAAATGTATAATATCGCTTCTACTGTATGTATCGATATGTGTAAAGTTTCATCTCTGGCAAAGATCATGTATTGCATAGCATTGTAGCTCGCACTGAGAGAGAGAGTAGCACTAGTGGTTCAGCTCGCTTAGAGAGCGGTTGGGTTGTGTGTATGGCTCCGATGTAGAGCAGAGGCTGCTTTGCCAGCAAGTCAGAAGTTGTATTATGTAGGTAATGTAATGCTGTTTATCAATAATAAGTAACTTAACCCTGTTTCATATTTCATTTACGTAGTTAGAAAATTAACCCACTTCCTTCATTTGATAATTACTTGATTTAGTGGAGTGTTGATTTGAATAACATTATTGAACATATTTCATTATTGGTGCCATAGTAAGATAATAGTTGATTTGGATTTCAATAATAACTGATCGACATTAATTCTCACAGTCAAGCATTAAGAAAGTGATTTGTGGTTTTTCTTATATCTTTCTCGCAGTCAAAATTTTTGAGTATAGTCAGTGTCTGTTTCAAAAGGTTACATGTCACAGTTGTTTACTTAAAAGATCCGTTGCGCACAAAATCAATTTAATGCACTGTTTCTTGTACATTAATATCAGGGCCATAATTAAACCAAATAGCTGAGTTAATGAACAATTTATTGTCTGATTTAACGAAAGGTTCAACATTTCAAAACAAGCGTACAGCTTTTATCTGGCGCCCTTTCTGCCAGGATAGTTCACAAACAGGATCGTGACGTAGTTAGATACGTAGTCTTATTTCAGTTAGTTTGTCTTTTCCACTAACCAACTTACCTTTTGGCTCTTAATTTAAATTTTGTAGCACCATCCTCTGTTGTAGCAACAGTAGCATAGTAATTGTTTCTGTAGTTTGTTACTTACCATTCTTGATATTGTGTAGTATTGTTTATAGTAGATTAATTGAATATACAAATAATTGCATTACTACTGAACAAGCCTCTCTTTTATATTGTCTGATGTTTGTTGTGATGAAAGTTCTAGTACCGCGGAACTCGTGTGATAATTAACGGTTTGCGTAATCTCGATTGTGATTGTATGTTGCACTTGCCCGATTCAGCCTATTGTTCTCTCATAATTACCGTGTGTAATTTTCAAAAAAATTAGCAGTAGGTGAAAATAAATATTATTGGTCACTTTACTGCAAAATTCTGTTAACAATGTCGAAGAATAGGAGAGTCCGCGCTGATGCTAAAACTGCTTCCGAAAATGAGACCTTGAATGAAGCAAGGAGAGAAACTGAATTTTTACAAGAGTCTTCTCACTGCACTGATACAAATACGACAGTAAATACCGTGTTCGAAAACGCAGAACAGATTAGTTCAGGAACAGACAATATGGATAATGACAAAGTACAGGATTCGACAATACAGAATTCCGATTCTTGTAACGTGGTTGCGGAAAATAATCCATCGGTTCCGCCTAGCTCTGCTACAAAAAATACTTGTGCGACGGCTATGGATAACGTATTACCAAATGACTTCATGCAAATTTTATTGTCAAAGCTCTCTAAGTTAAATGAGGCACAGTCTCAGAAACTAAGTGAAAAGCTTGAGGAACAATCTCAGAAATTAAATGAAAAACTTGACAATAATCAATTACAATCTCAGAAATTAAATGAAAAACTTGAGAAAATAGAACAGACGTGCGATTCGAGGTTTGCGAGTATTCAAAGTAGTTTTAATAGAATAAATGAGGACAACAACCGATTCAGGGAACAACTGCTCAATACTTTTAAATGTGAATCTCAGCAAATAAGACAAGATATTCGCGACGAGATTAACCCGGTAGTGGAAAGCCTAGCGTCACGAGTGGAAAATATGGAAAGCCTAGCATCACGAGTGGAAAATATGGAAAGCTTTGCGTCACGAGTCGAAAATATGGAAACTACTGAACTCGCTCAATTGAAGCAGCAGAGTAATCTAATTGATGAAAAGCTGCAGAACTTCCAGTCAGTCACGACGAAACAGATCAATAAAATTAATAAACAGTTTGAGGATATTACTGTTAAGATTACCCAAATTAGTGATAACAGTGACAAAAGTTCTGATGTAACGCATCCTACCCCGTTTAATGAAACTAATGAATATCTCGCCCTTGACCGTTTCAAACAAGATCAAATGACCATTAATCAGCAATACAAGGCTGAGGTCAGAAAATTAGATGATCGCGTGGCGCGAATAGAGAGGAAATTTGACCACACTTGTGGAAATCCATACGAAGATGTGGAAGAAAATTTGAACGAAAATGACAATGATGATTCGAGCCAAGTAGGTCGCTTGGTACGTGAACGAAGTGTACCTCATAGTAACAACAATGAAGACGCAGTGCGTAGTTTACGCTCACTTACGCCGCACGGGCGAAAGGAAGCGTTTGACTACAAGCATTTCCTGACTGTACGTAAATTCAAGACATTTAAAAACTCTCCGAATGACTTGCACCCTAAAGAGTGGTTGCAGCAATTCGATTATTGTCTTCCCCCGAATTGGCCACTTGAGCACAGATTAGAATTTATATGTGGTTATCTGGAAGGCGAGCCAGCCACCAGAATGAGAGCTATTGCACAAGAGTGCTATAGCGAGAATCACTTCCGACGCTCATTTCTATCCGCATACTGGTCGGAAGCGGCACAAGACCGCGTTAAAAACAGTATTGCGACTTTCAAAACTTTTGAGCGATCAAATTTCTCGAGCCCTGTGGAATATTTCCAAAACTTAGTATACAAAAATCAATTTTTATCGGCACCTTACTGCCCCGCGGAATTAATCAGAATTTGTTTGAACAAATTGCCTCTACACTTGCGTCAAATTGCCATTGCGGCACGATGCAAGAATGATATTGAAGCCTTTAGAAATCTCTTACAAGACTTAGAAGAAGAAGACGAGGAAAATTCCTCGCGCAGTCGATATTTTGAAACAAACAGATATGATCGCCGGTCGCAACAAAGCCCGCCGCGTTCTAAACGTTATCCAGAGCACGAGGATCAAACAAAAAATAACTCTTTTACTAATGAAACTTACAAACAAAGACGCGACAATGAGAACAGTGATTTTCAAGATCGTGAAATTAACCGTGGAAGTTTTCGTGGCCGCAACCGAGGTGGTGGTTTTGGTCGCGTAGGACGCTACAATAATTACTATCATAACAGCAATACTTCGAATGATACTAATTGGCGTGATAGACGCAATACTGATAGTGATCGCGAGACTGAAAATCACAACAATAACGCTGAGAAGCGTAGTCGGGAGGGCACACGCGATAATTCTCGTGATCGCCTTCCACGATACGAAAACACAAATCAGGGCCAAAGCAGATCGCGTACCCCAGAAAGACAAGAGCAAAGCATTGAAATTCAGTAATTTTGTTGGGGTAGAGAGTCCATTAATCTGTTTTGGACACACCAAGTGGCGATTGGTGCCCCGTTCTCGAGCTGAGTGTCACTATTCTTCCGCTTTTCCTTAGTGCGCTCTATCTACCTCTTTTTCTCACTGTTACTTTTCTCTAACTCTGAATACTTATGCTCTGTGCTACGCTGGGATATTGTCATACGAAACTTTGATTATCTTGCAATTTGCATATAACGAACTCTGTGGCTGTGCAAGACAAATAAAATTAATGGAAATTTTTGATTGTGTAATCTAATCAAGTTCCTATGTTTCAGAAAATATCAGATTTTTCTTCTGTGTTACTAATTGCATAACTTACGAAGTTCTGAGCAAGTGAAGAAGATTTTTGAGTTGACATGAGCATTTGGTAAGCCAAGAACATTATGGAGGATGATGAGTAAGGCAATACACAATATGTCATGGTGGTCTTTAAAATGCATTATTGTTTATGGATAAATGATGGTAAGGAAGGTATTGGTAACAGTCAAAGATGTTTGATAAATGTAATTATGTGGACGAGATTATACAATGATTATGAAGCAATTATGAGGAGAATCGCTATGTTGCTAATGATGACGAGATTATACAATGATTATGAAGCAATTATGAGGAGAATCGCTATGTTGCTAATGATGCTATGTTCTGTTCTTTTCTTATGTGCTTACTCGCACTGCCCTTTTGTGTTTTCTCTTTGTGCTTATGTGCACCATTTTGTATATTGATGCATTGTGCCTTCAATGGCATGTGTGATTGGTGAGATTCATATCCTTCTGATGATCTGTAATTATTTGTAATTATGTGTAATGAATATTTCTAATTATGCTTGCAGCTATGCGTATTGCTCTTGTAATCAAAGCTTACCGCTATGCTCACTAATTATATACCTAAGCCCTACCACTATGCTAATTAATTTTATAATGAAGCTCAATGACAATGTATGGTTATGCTTATACGTTCCACACAGCCATCTATCTTGCAAACTTGCAGCTATGCCATAAACTGCGCCTAGTTAAGTCTAGAAAGATAATGCACAGAAATATTTTGCTTTTGCTTACTACTATCTTCCAAATTTTATTGATGATCTTGTTGATGAAAATCTGCAGCTATGCCTAACGAATATTACGTCTGTGTTTATGTTATTGGATGATTTACTGTGATGTACATCTAGTACTGTGCCAAAATTTGCACTAATTGTTTTGTTTGAACCTACTGTTGACCCAGACAGACACAGACATGACCTGTTGACTTGAACCTCTTTTGATATTCTCACGAAACTACCCTGATGTGTTATACCTTAAGGCAATGAAATATGTAGCTCAGTTGAGACAAAAGCCTGGCCATGGCAACTTATGTAATTTAAGTGTTATAATTTGTGGTAATGTAATCACCATCATAGTGATATATATTAATTTAAAGAGATATGAACTAATGGTAATTGGAATGTCAATTTAAGTTATATCATGCCAAATTGAGGACAAGCACCCTCAATGTATTTCATACGATTATGTGTTTGTAAAGCAATATGTACATAGTATGTAAAGCCTTGTGCTTATATGAAATGACACTAATGTTGTAGATACTCTAAAATAAGAATTAAATTACTCATTAGTATTCAAATGTATCCGTCTTCAAGACACTACTTGTAATGTAAAAATATGGTTTAATACCATGACCCCATTTGTACCACTTGAATTTGTGGGAAAATATTTCTGTAGATATGTTCTAATCAATGACTTTTCTTTCAGTCTAAACTGAAATATCATGACTATGTTACTAATTTGTGTGTAAAATGCTTTATTTCATGTACTTTGGACACGCATGGGAAGTGGCGATTTCGCACACGAGATTCCAGAATGCACACAGAACAATGGACGAGTTACTATACACCACTGATTTTGGGCCTTTTAATGAAGATGTTTGTTGGATGATGTTTGGCCACACAGTACTGTCCATTGCAGCCTTGGCCACCCACCACCAGTTTGCTCTAATTTTGGCTATGCTGATGCAGTCTGCTAATAGCTCTGTTGGTTGGAGCACACTTGGTTGTCGAATTGCATGGAGGAATACATCAGAACCTTTTCCCCATGACTTCCACTTCAATGCAACCAGCCAGCCCGCCTACAGTGTGGTGTAATCTTACAGTGTTTTGTGTTCGTGTGCAGACCTAAAATGAGTGTTAGGAGCTAATGTGCTATTCGTGTGCATATACTATTCAGTGCCTCCCATTGCAAACGTTGTCCACAGGTTCATTACCAGTGTTTAGGTATATTTCATGGTTCTTTCACAGTCAGTGACCAAAATAAAATTGTGCTCTTGATAGATACATATACTTAGTCTGAAATGTCATTGTGCCTATTCGATTGACAAACGTTATATTGAAATCCTATTGTGCTGAAGCAGTAACATTATTTTGTACATGATCAGAAGCCTATGTAGTCAAAAATTTTACATGTATGTTCTAGCATCCATGAAAGTATAGCATTTTAAATGCATCACAGAATACAAAACTGACACTTTATCCTATACTAAGTGCACTAAAAATTTACATAGACTACATTGTGCACAAGATACAAACGTTCATTTTATGTTCCCAAAATACTGATCTCTTGTACAAAATGTAAACCCATGGAACTTACACTACTGTGTGTATTACTTGTAATTACCACATTTTCTTTAACGAATGATGACATTAGTTAAAATATCTTTTGTAAAACTTTGTATATGTTCATGTTTATTATTGTATATTTTTTTTCCATTTGTGTATTACTTCTAGCTATCTCATTTTCTCCACTATATCATTTGTCAAACTATGTTTTCTGAAATTCTATATATACACTTATGTTTACCATTATGTATAATTGTCATATATTCCACTTATTGCTGATGTTCTGTAAATTTTGACATTTGCTTATGCCTGTCACACCCTGTACCTCTCCATGCATGACTTTTGATGGTACTGCTCTGTAAAATGGCATGTATTTATGACTGTCACATTTTTTTTTTAAATTTTCTATGTACTCCATCTGTTGTTTTGATCTTGTTAAATTTTGGATGTCATTAATGGATTTTTGGACTTGAAATTCAGTAATTTTGCTGGCTAGGCAATGCCATTGGCATCACCCACCCTACAAAATTTTAATAGGTAGGAGGGGGGTGATGAAACGTGTCCATAAAAAATTATTTTTATAAGAAAATGTCTAATATTGTGCCTCCTGTTTTGTATCGAGTAACTTGCTTGCAAGAAAATGTATAATATCGCTTCTACTGTATGTATCGATATGTGTAAAGTTTCATCTCTGGCAAAGATCATGTATTGCATAGCATTGTAGCTCGCACTGAGAGAGAGAGTAGCACTAGTGGTTCAGCTCGCTTAGAGAGCGGTTGGGTTGTGTGTATGGCTCCGATGTAGAGCAGAGGCTGCTTTGCCAGCAAGTCAGAAGTTGTATTATGTAGGTAATGTAATGCTGTTTATCAATAATAAGTAACTTAACCCTGTTTCATATTTCATTTACGTAGTTAGAAAATTAACCCACTTCCTTCATTTGATAATTACTTGATTTAGTGGAGTGTTGATTTGAATAACATTATTGAACATATTTCATTATTGGTGCCATAGTAAGATAATAGTTGATTTGGATTTCAATAATAACTGATCGACATTAATTCTCACAGTCAAGCATTAAGAAAGTGATTTGTGGTTTTTCTTATATCTTTCTCGCAGTCAAAATTTTTGAGTATAGTCAGTGTCTGTTTCAAAAGGTTACATGTCACAGTTGTTTACTTAAAAGATCCGTTGCGCACAAAATCAATTTAATGCACTGTTTCTTGTACATTAATATCAGGGCCATAATTAAACCAAATAGCTGAGTTAATGAACAATTTATTGTCTGATTTAACGAAAGGTTCAACATTTCAAAACAAGCGTACAGCTTTTAACTTTTTATTCAAAGTCATGGCCGCATTCCTACACAACGATAACTACTGATTGATCAAAGAGTACCAAAGAGGTTGCTAAGCTGGAAACCCGTATCCTGACACCCTGACAATGGGCCTCCATATCCGACGAAACATGCACATGCCAACGTTAAGGTTGTTATCAGATGTTTTAATTTCGATGGCTGCCACGACGGCAGTTTCATCGAATTTGATGCGATAACAGTTTACTAAAGCATGCTCAGCTAAAGCAGATTTGTCTGGGTACCGTAAACGATAAAATCTTTTATGTTCCTTCCTTCGTTGTTCAACAGTTCATACTGTTTGTCCGACATCAGAAAAAAACGGGCTCATCGAACACCGACTCAAAGCATGCCCATATATGGCGATGTCGCGTAGCACCAGTGACGTCACAGCCTGTAGCTAGTGTATATAAGCCCGTACTTGCAGCCACTAGGCAGTCAGTACCACTTGAAAATGGCCAAGGAGTGCTTGGCCGAAAGCTCGTGGAGTTTTAACCACCTGACGAGGACGGATGCCCGAGAACTTTTTATTCAAAGTCATGGCCGCATTCCTACACAACGATAACTACTGATTGATCAAAGAGTACCAAAGAGGTTGCTAAGCTGGAAACCCGTATCCTGACACCCTGACAATGGGCCTCCATATCCGACGAAACATGCACATGCCAACGTTAACTGCACGACGTCTACAAGAGAGACTGAAATGAGCACGTGACCATCGCTACTGAACGTCGCTGCAATGGCAGAGCTAGCATGGCCAGATGAATCCAGATATCCGCTTAACGATGCTGATCGTGCGGCGTATGAAGGAGGGGGGGGGGTGAGTTCGTCATTTTCCTTGTCACCTGTTCTACGGAACGGAAACAAACAAGCGACAGCTCGATTATTCTCTGGAAACATGCACGCGAGAATCCATGGGTACAATGGAGCTCGTTCAAGGCACCATGACGGCAAAGAAGCATCGTACACTGATTACAGAGTACATTCACCCCTTCGTGATGATCATGTCTCCCAATAGCAGTTTCATTTTTCAACAAGATAATGCGCCTTGTCACAAGGTCTGGAGTGGTTCGAGAAATACAGTGGCGAGCTTCAGTTTACGTGCCGGTTTCCCAAATCGCCAGATGGGACACATCTGGGCTATTTACACTTACAGTGAAAATGTACTTAATTCATTAGATAATAAATTGCAAGCAACAGGTACTTTCTGTGATTTGTCAAAGGCATTTGATTGTGTGAACCATAACATCGTTTTAAGTAAATTAGAATTATATGGGGTCACGGGAAATGCTGCAAAATGGTTCAAGTCGTACCTCACTAACAGGAAACAAAGGGTGACAATGCAAGTGACTAGTGAATTAAGCCAACAGTCATCATCGGATTGGGAAGAAATTACATGTGGTGTCCTACAAGGATCTATCTTAGGGCCATTGCTTTTTCTTGTATACATTAATGACCTCTCATCAGTTACACTACCAGAAGCAGAGTTCGTCTTGTTTGTATATGATACAAGTATTGCAATAAAAAGTACGTCAAGCATAATTATAGAAAGGTCTGCTAATGATATTTCTTTTGTGTCCCAGCCTCGTCGCCGCTTTTGTGTCTCGTTTCCGTCGTAGGTGTCGGTGGCCGAGTGGAATGAGACCGATACAGGAATAAAGATAGCACGCTAGTGCAGGTACGGAGGGTAGCAGCCAGAAACTAGAAACACTGGAGTAAATTAGAACGAGATATATATTGCACAGAATTTATACAATACTTAACTTTTACATAGCTCAGTACTGCAGAATGTTGATACATAGTTGAGCTAGAGTCCTGCCTAGTGCCTAACTGATAGCCAAGTCTTCACTGGTGCCTATCTGATTCCGAAGGTCCTAACTGGTTGCTATCTCAGTCCCAAGTGAACGATGTCGTTCAGTGGTAGCCACGAGCGGAGTTGCAGCAGAGGGCGCTCGTGGCTGTCGTCGTAAGAACGCCGCGCCGTGCGTGCATGGCGGCGCGCGGCGAAAGTAGGTGGCGCGCACTTTGGACTTGTGCGACACCACCCCCCCCCCCAACCGCCGCGCCGTCGTGGCGTAGGGCTGAGGGCCACGGCGACGGCACTGGGAGGAGGGCCTGGGCGGGGGCGTTACTGGTGGGACGGGCGTCGTAGCTGAGGCTGGGATCGAGACGCCGTCCGCGCCCCGGCATCCGCCTTGCGATCCTCCAGGAAACCCGCCGAAACCTGGGGAAGGGCGCACACCCCCGCCCAGAGGGAGCAGGTCATCTTCTTCTTAGGTGCGTGGCCCAAGCTGGGGGGGGGGGGGCGCACGGTCCCGGAGTCCCTCTCGGTGACGCTGTCATCTGCGGCGGCGACAGCGGCGGCAACGACTGCGTCGGAGGTGCGTCGACGTCCATAGGGAGTTCGTAGTCCGGGGACGAACGATGTGGCTGTGCTCCCTGGCGGTGAACTGGGTCTGGAATCAAGAAACCCGAGACAGGATCGCGCGGCCTGTGCAGGCGCAATTGGTTTGCGTGGCGCCGCAGCTCCGACCCTGTGGAAGAACGTACAACATACATATTGCGACCAAGCACGCGTTGAATGGTGCCCGGCAGGCATTTCGTACGTCCAGCAAACACCTTGTACAGCACCGGTGTCGAAACCTGAAAACGCGAAGCGCCATACGAACCGACTCGGTGCGTGGGAGGCTGCAGCAGGTGAAGGAGAGTGCGGTGACGGCGGCCGTGTAGCAGCTCGGCAGGAGACGGGCCGTCACGTGGCATGCACCGATACGTAGACAGGAAAATTTGAAGAGCTTGCTGCCTGGAGTGCTGAGCTTTCATCTTTTCCATGTGAGACTTGAATGTTCGAACGAAACGTTCTGCTTCACCATTGGACTGAGGGTGAAAAGGTGCGGTGGTGATATACTGAATGCCATTCACACGACAAAACTGTTGAAATTCTGCACTAACAAACTGAGGTCCATTGTCACTGACGATAGTTTCAGGCAAACCTTCGATGCAAAACACAGATGTTAAGGCACTGATTGTACTAGACGCCGTCGTTGAGTTCATGGCAATCACAAAAGGAAACTTGCTGAAAGCGTCTACAACAATTAACCATCGCGTATTCCAGAAAGGTCCGGCAAAGTCAATGTGTAAACGTTGCCATGGTCCCTTGGGGCGTGGCCAGTCTGAGAAACGTTGCGGAGGAGCCGCCTGATGCTCCGCACAAACTGTACACTGTGACGTCATGCTCTCTATCTGAGCGTCCATACCAACCCAGGTACAATGACGTCTGGCCAGTTGCTTTGTCCTAACAATAGCCCAATGTCCTTGATGCAGGAGGCGTAACACTTCACGTTGCAGGGAACGAGGAACAATCACTCTTGTTTGGTCGTTGTCGGTATGCAACAACAGTACACCCTGACTTAAAGATAATGCATGACGTTGTGCAAAATAACGTCGAACCAGAGACCGATCAATGTCTTTGGCTCTGGCAGGCCACCCTGAGCGAACAAAACGTGCTACCACACTTAGGTCTGCATCTGCAGCTGTTTCCTGTGCAACCCGACGAGAGTTCAAAGGGAAATCTGCGACAGCGGAAGCATCTCTGGAGTCTATCTGACAACATGCCATTTCCGAAGAATCAAATGACACATCCTGGCCAACCGGAAGTTGGGAAAGTGTGTCCGCGTTGGCATGTTTAGTGGTAGGTCGGTACAGAATCTCATACTGATAATTTGACAATATCAAGGACCATCTCTGAAGCTTTTGTGCCGTTCGAGGCGGAATTGGCTTTGTGGGTGAAAACAACGACGTAAGAGGCTTTTGGTCTGTCAATAAATAGAATTTTCTGCCATAGAGTTAATGATGAAACTTTGTGACGCCGTAAATGATTGCTAAGGCCTCCTTTTCTATCTGACTGTAATTCTGTTGCGTCGGCGTCAGTAGCTTGGACGCAAAGGCAATAGGTCGATCGTGAGACCCAATGCGATGTGACAAAACTGCACCCAGACCGTACGACGAGGCATCAACTGCTAGCACTACAGGCTTCTGTGGGTCAAAGGGAATCAAACATGCATCACTGAGTAGTGCAGACTTTAAATTGTCAAAAGCAACTTGGCAATCTTTAGACCATACAAAAGGAACATTTTTCCTACGTAAGTGATGCAGTGGAGCTGCAATCTGAGAGGCATTGGGAATAAACCTGAAATAATAGTTAAGCTTTCCCATTACTGCTTGCAATTCGTGCACATTCTTAGGAGGAGGCAAGTCTTTGATTGCTCGAAGATGTGACTGTAAGGGATGGATTCCTTGGGCATTAATCACATGGCCTAGGTACTCTATTTCAGTTTGAAAAAACGAACACTTTGCTTTATTGCAACGTAGACCTGCTGCAGTCAACACTTTGAAAAGACACTCCAGGTTTGCTAAATGTTCTTCAACTGTACGTCCGGATACCACAATATCATCTAAGTAGTTCGAGCAACACGGTACAGAAACTGTCAGCTGTTCCAAAAAGCGCTGGAAAATAGCAGGGGCGGAAGAACTGCCAAAGGGTAGGCGTTGAAATTGAAAAAGGCCCATGTGAGTATTAATGACGAAAAACTTTTTTGACTCGTCATCAAGTGGAATCTGTAAGTATGCCTCTGCTAAATCAATCTTAGAAAAGAAGCGAGACTGTCCTAATTTGTCCATTAGTTCGTCAGGTCGGGGCAGGGGGTGTCTACAATTGTTTGACTGTTCACTGTTGATTTGAAGTCCGCACAGAGACGAAGGTTTCCTGACGGCTTGGGTATAATTACTATAGGCGAGGCCCACTGACTCGCAGAAACAGGAGAAATCACACCACTATCTTGCCAACGTTTAAGTTCTGCAGCAACATTATCACGCATTGCGATAGGCACTGGTCTAGCTTTACGAAATTTTGGAACTGCAGATTCTTTTAAAGTTACATGTGCCACGAAGTCTTTTGCACAACCTAGTTCCGGCGAAAACAAGTCACTATATTTCTCACATAATGCATTGATTTTGTCCTGAGGCACTACTGACGTAATTTGAAGCACATCTCTTTGAATTGATAAACCAAACAAGTCAAACGCATCTAGTCCAAAAATGTTCTGTGTAGATTTGGCCTGAAGAACAACAAAAGCAACTGTCTTTGTAACACCTTGAAAAGAGGCGGGCAGGCTACACGTTCCTAGCTCTGGAATATTTTGTCCTGTATATGCTGTTAACACTTGCTGTGACGACGACAATTTTGGCGAACCCAGAAGTTCATAAGTGTCTTTATTAATTAATGTAACAGCGGAACCAGTATCAAGCTGAAATTGCACCGTTTTATTTTCTATGGAGAGATTTACAAAAAGTTTTTGCTTGTGGCGCTCGACAGGTGCGCGTATGTGGGCAACGTCTGATTGAACTTTTTTACTACGTTTGCGCATGCGCGGGCTGCGTACGGTAGGAAGCGGCTCAGACTCGGCACATAGATTAATATCACTGTCACTACATGTCACTACCGCCGGATCGGCGTCCGCGCAATGCGAGGCTGCTGAACTAAAATTACTTTGAGTAGCTACATCAAATCTACTGTCACTAACTACACAGTACTGGGCACTTTTACAATACGAAGTTGCAGAAGGCACTAGGTTCACTACAGGATTGCACTGTACATTGTCACTTTGCTTGTCCCGAACCCTTTTCCGTTGCACATGTTTACGCGCTCGTCGGCGCTTGCGGCGTGGCTCACTACATAGTTTTGCCGTAGGGGCAGAAAAATTGTCTTGCATTTGAGAATCACGAGAAACACTGTCCAAGTTCACAGCGTGTATGACATTTACAGCCTGAATTGTTCTTGCACTGTTTCTAACGTTACTGGTCTTTGAGTTTTTAATTTGCATACGCACAGACTGCACATGTCCCGATTTGCCACATTGATAACAGGTTGCGTTGCGACTTGGGCACTGTGCACGTTTGTGGCGAGATACACACTGGGGGCAAGATTTACGAACATTTTTCTGAAATGAGCGTTGGCGCCCGTTATTCAAATCACTGTTTCTAACACGACGGGGCGACCTTTGTGTCGCACTTTTACACTGGCTACTGTTCACTGCCTGTGCAGCACGGCCGGTTGAATTTAAAGAATCACTAGTGCTACCCTGAGAACTACGGATAGGAAAGCGTCCATTGCGGCGCACTGAATTAACACTGTGGCTTTCCATTTCTACATCTGCTAAGTTAAAAGTATCATGCGCTTCTATAAGCTGCAGTACACTGTCTAATGAGGGATAAGACTGTTTCAGAATTGCTGCCCTAATTCTGGGGTCCTGAATGTTCTGCGTAATCGCATCCCTCAACATCACGTCACTATACGAAAGTCCACAAGAGCAAGTAAATTTACATTTTAGGGTTAAGCCCTTCAATTCCGTAATCCACTCTTGGTGTGACTGCTGCGGTAATTTTTTAAGTCTGAAAAATCGGTACCGTGCCGCAGCTTCGAGAACTTTTCTCTCATAATGAGCATTTAGTGCCTCTACTATTTGTTCAAAGTCTACATCACGAGGAGATGCGTCGGGGAAAAGTTTTTTCAGTAACACGTAGGTGTTGGTGCCCACCACAGATAATAACAGATGCTTTACTTTCTGACCTGTAATTTGATGAGCCGCGACGAGTTCTTGAAACTGTGCGAAGTAGTCACCCCATTCTTCCTCTCGTTCGTTGTACTGGCGAAACGTAGGAAGCGTTGCAGCGGCAGGTGTGGGCTGCTGAAGCGGCGGCTGTTGTTGTTGGTTAGCTGCTTGCGCTGTGAGCTGGGCCACTGCTTGCAGGAGTTGTGTTATTTGCGCCGTCTGTAACTGAATAATTTCCATTAAGTTTGGGTTCGGGGTAGTGGCCATGCTGACCGATTAGGCGCCGCGCATACAAGTAAATTATAACAAAACACAAATGCAATATGAAAGAGGACACTCTGCAACAAAAAAGTCCACAAACACGTAACTGAAAATGTTCCCCCAAAAATCTTATAGTAAGGGTGGGTAGGCGGGAGCAATTTCTGTGTGCTCCGACTGTTGCTGTCTGGCTGCTGCAAGTGGGCTGGTCCACGTTTCTATCACTCCTCGTCGCCACTTTTGTGTCCCAGCCTCGTCGCCGCTTTTGTGTCTCGTTTCCGTCGTAGGTGTCGGTGGCCGAGTGGAATGAGACCGACACAGGAATAAAGATAGCATGCTGGTGCCGGTACGGAGGGGAGCAGCCAGAAACTAGAAACACTGGAGTAAATTAGAACGAGATATATATTGCACAGAATTTATACAATACTTAACTTTTACATAGCTCAGTACTGCAGAATGTTGATACATAGTTGAGCTAGAGTCCTGCCTAGTGCCTAACTGATAGCCAAGTCTTCACTGGTGCCTATCTGATTCCGAAGGTCCTAACTGGTTGCTATCTCAGTCCCAAGTGAACGATGTCGTTCAGTGGTAGCCACGAGCGAAGTTGCAGCAGAGGGCGCTCATGACTGTCGTCGTAAGAACGCCGCGCCGTGTGTGCATGGCGGCGCGCGGCGAAAGTAGGTGGCGCGCACTTTGGACTTGTGCGACACCACAATTTCCATGAACATTAATAAATGGTTTAAAGCCAACTCATTGTCATTAAACTTTGAAAAGACTCACTACATGCAGTTCAGAACATGTAAGATATTTCCCACTAGCATATGCATTAAGTATGAAGAAGAGCAGGTAGAAGAGGTTGACAGAATTAAATTCCTGGGATTACAGCTTGATAATAAATTTAGTTGGGAGGAGCACACCACAGAACTGTAGAAACTACTCAACAAATCTTTATTTTCAATACGAGTGTTATCCGACATAGGATACATAAAAAACAAAGCTTGCATATTTTGCTTACTTTCAGTCCATAATGTCATATGGTATAATATTTTGGGGTAACTCTTCAAGTCAGTTAAAAGTCTTCAGAGTCCAAAAGCGTGTAATACGTATTATTTGTGGAGTAAATTCACGGACGTCTAGTAGGCTCTTCAAAAAACTGGGTGTATTAACTACTGCCTCTCAGTATATTTATTCCTTAATGAAATTTGTCATAAATAATATATCCCTTTTCCCAATAAACAGCTCAGTTCATACATACAATATTAGGAATAAAAATGATCTACACAAGGACTTAAAAGCACTTACTTTAGTTCAAAAGGGGTGCACTACTCAGGAACACACATTTTCAATCATTTACCATCAAGTATAAAAAATGTAGCTACAAATAAAGATCAATTTAAGAGGGACCTAAAAGACTTCCTAGTGGCCAACTCCTTCTACTCCATTAGTGAATTTCTAAATTGTACCAAATGATGCATGTATCGGTACTCATACTATATTAGTATTATTATATTATCACCTTAAAAAACCTGAAAATGTATTTATATTATTAGTATTATCTATTATTCATCTTGTAAATTTTGCTACTTGACATGGTCCACATCCACGAGAATCTCCTCAACATGGAGCTACGAAACGAAAAAATCTCAGCGATTGAACTGCTGGCAGTGCTCATCGCCCGCCTCCCGATAATTTACGGGAATCAAGTGAGCTGTGTGTGCATGTGTGGAGTCACCTCCTTCTGTGACCTATCAAGACCTCATTACCTGCATGCCAAGATGCGTCACCGCTATTATTCGTATCAAAGACTAACGTACAGACTGTTAGTCGAAATCGAAATATTGAAATATTTCGACCGTTTCGCGGTTTTGAAACAAATGCATCGACAAAGTTGAAAATTTGCGCTGGACCGGGATTCGAACCCGCATAACTCGATTCGGGTCAGCGGTCGCCTTAACCAATTAGACTATCCAGGCACGCTTCCCTTTCAACCCAAATTCTCAGCTTCTAGCCTCTTGCTCATTGATTCCTCTTGCTTGCAGCCTTGCGGGAGCAAGGGATCGAGCGTTTGGATGCCTCCGCATTGAAATTGTCATTGCCTGTTCTCCGCATACTTACAGTTATTCATAGCGTGTCTGTTCTTTTCGGACATGTTCGGCCGTTACTGTCAAGTAATGGTGTCTGTTGTTTCGAACATGTCCTAAAAGAACAGACACCACATAAGTAATTGTTAGGTAGGTGTTCATAACATTCCGGCTGATCAGTGTGTGCGCACACAATTCATAAAAACCATGCTGCGACCCGACAAGGTAGCCTAGACCGGCTGACCCGCAAAACACATGCGCCGGATGGGTAGCATCAAGCACCGGGCAGGCGCGTGCTGACCCAAGTACGTCGACCACTTAAAAAGTCGACCACTGTAAGTAACAAGAGCCTTGTCTTATCACTAAAATTAGCAAATAAGTTCCTGTGAACTACCGGCTACTCTCTGCCATAAAGCCTTGTTAACTGGCCCAAACTGAGAACTGACTCGTTTCAAATTACTTCAATAACAGGAAGTTAATACTACAGTGGTCAACATACATAGCAGCCCACACGTTATTACACACAGACATTAATAAGCAAGCCACCACAATTAGAGTCATCTTAGAAATGTAGCTAAGAAAACATTTATGGCGCAACGGAATTTTGCGTCTGAGGTTGTTCTTAGCACTGGTGAAGAACAATATTAAATAAAAGAGGGAAGGTGCTCTAAAAATACAATTTATAGGCAACTTATGGATTATACTGAACTTAAACTTGTTTATTCAGATAGAGGACAAGCAAAATGAGGAACCAATTTTGTTAATGTACTTCATGCGGAGGGTGCCCAGCCTAACTTATACATGATTTAACATTACTGGAGAGAAGGATTCACAAACAACACTCATTCTCTCACACACACGCAATGCCACAGCGAAACTCACAAAAATCAGCGTTCTGAGACGAGGCGGAAGCAGGCGCCGCTATCGTAGGCGAAGTTCAGCAAGTCGGAGGTATCACAAAACACAATATACAAAAACACTTTGAAGCTGGCTCTGGTCTCTCGTGCCTGTTTTGAGATGGTACTTGTGTATAGCCAAGTTAAATTACATCTGAATTGGACCGCGAGCAAACACGCTAACGGCGACACACGGCTACGTTACATGAACGCACTCCACTGAAGGTGAAGTGGTTGAAAATCGGATTCATAATACAAAATGGCGGTGCATTTTTAAGTTGCAGTCTGTTAGAAATCGATCTAGGTACTGGTTTGATATGAGAAGTGGCGTGAACTCAGGCGACTAGCTGCAAACCCCGGAAGTCGGAACTCGGACCCACGTGGTTCCGAAAACCGATAAAATGGAATAAATTCAGTTTCCGAAAAATAAAGAAAATTAACTACTGCTAATGAAATAGGCTACACGCGATAGGGGGGGGGGGGCGATAACAGAGACGGATGAGGTCCAGCCTCAGAAAAACCACAATAATGAAATAATCACAAAGTCGGAAAAATAAAAATAAGAACTACGGCATGCAACCCACAGCAAAGTTTAGAATTAGATGAAGAAGCGAAAGAAATGCAGCTACACGCGATAGGGAGCGATTATAGAAACATATGAAGTCCAGTCTCAAAAAACTCGTTAAAGTGAAATAATTAAAAAATCGGAAAAATAAAATCAAGAATTACAGCATGCAACCCATAGAAATGTTTTGAATTACATAAGGAAGCTATTGAAGGAGGTTGTACAAGGCTCAGAGAGAATTACAGAGTGCGTACTACGAGTCGGAGAAGAAATGGCAAAATTAAAATAGTTGGCGAGAGAAGATCGCAAAATATTAATGGATATCAGAAGGATGCCCGCATAGTTACTTGCCTGATGGGCATGGAACAAACAAGAGTGGAAGCTGAAGGCTCCGTTCTATGCACCAACCACGTGGAACACATATCACTCACGGAAGGAAACAATGAGAAGATTTTTACATGCACTGTATAAAATGAACATATCATCTATTAGAAATTGGGCCCCACAAAGCTAGAAAGTATTTACACAGAGTTCATACACCGCCACTGCAACTAGAATCACAAACACCGTGTTTATCTATTGGAAAACACTGTAATGAAAAACGAGAACACATTTCCACACACGATCGGAGAAAATATTCCAAAAAAATGATTCTAAGTTAACGAATCTAAGTTAAACGTGCTAGTCAATGAAACGCTACCATTTCCAGAAATAAGATCAGAACCGACCTTACCTCACCAGACGACCAGAGCAGAATGATCCACCGAGAGGCCACCGGGGATGGCGCGGGAAGCCTCCGGAAGCTGGAAAATCCAAGAGACAGCGGTGGTGGGGACAGACAGCGAGATTCGCGCTAAAGAAGGTTCTCTGACTGGACTGTAACCAAAGGGTGTAGAAATCTCTTTGGTAGTATCAGCAGCTATCGACTCTGAGCCAGAGAGAACGATGCAAAGCGAGCTATCACTCACCACATTCAAACAGCCATAGATTCTCGCACACACTTAAAAGTAAAACACCTGCACATTCTCACAGGGACAGTGGAGTAGCGGAGAAGCCGTACTTATGCCACATTAATTAATATAATAATAAATTGTTAACATAACAAAATAAGAAAAACCTAGCAATATTAACTAATATTTTAATACATGAAATAAAGATGCTATTCCTAAAAAAGTGGGGTTCAAGTTTTAATAAAATGATAATCTAGCGACATTAAATAAATTATAACTTTACAGGAACATACAAAAAATATATGGGAGACGACAGACGGTCGTTTCTGTTGTTTCTGGTGATACACCTTTATTTTACCTAAAACAGCGCAGCGTCAGGCCACGAAGTAAATGAAGAGAGATTTGATTACGCCGCACATTGCATGGATACATTCAATAAAGATAACTAACCACTGAGTTATACTATTGTCTATTCAAAAAGCACGTCGATATTCGGTGGTTGCTAAAAGGAAAGCTAATATTTATCAAAGATACATTGTATATCGGTACAGCCGATTTGTGAGTGGAGTAGACAGGCTAGTTGCTAATATAAGTTTATTGGATTTACATTAGATTAAAAACTAGCTGCGTCTGGCGGTGTTACCTGCGGTTGAATAGTCTGTCTAGAGAGACGTTTATCTACTGCAATTTGCTCTAGAGAGACGTTTGTCTACTGCAATTTGCTCGAGCTGATCCCTTCGAGTTCACGAGAGTAACTTGGGCGTCTTACTTTTGGTTAGAGCTCACTCCTGCTCTCCTAATAATTATTCTTTTTGCCTGGAACATCGTCCCAGAAATAAATGAAACCGGCCCCAATCCCAAGGTACCGACCAAGATTTCCGGGAGGTTTTCCTTGGTTGTAAGGCGTATGCCGGAACTGGTAAGCCCTTCCCACTTATTCCAAATTGGAATCCCCCTTTGCCCCACTATCAGCTTGTCTGAAAATTGGCTGAGTAGAAGCGCGACTCTTTACGGACCGGATCACAAACCGCTCGCTCCCCTCCTCAAGGTGGAGAATGAACAGAATAAAGGTTTTTTTCACACCCATGCGTATGTGGCAGAGTACAGGTTCCTTGAAGCTTACTTGTCTAGCTAAGGAAAAAATTTGTACGCGATCACAAAGCAAAGAACAAAACTGCTAGGAAATGCAGTACATAATTGCACGACATCTTGCTGTTTGGCTAGCACGAAACACTTCATCATTGTCGTACAATGTATAGAGAGCCAAAAATTTATTGCCGTACTTCCCTATAAATAACGTCCGAGACATCTTCTTCTCTGAGAGTACGTACAAATATCTGGCTCTCAGTGCACGCGAGCAGTCAGTGTTGTAGTATCTATTGTTATAGATGACAGTCCAACACTCTTTGTCGAAAACCAGGGAGAAAAGAGTGTTTAAGAACCCGGATAATATTACAATCGAATATACATTATAAGTCCTGAGAAATATTTTAAGGAGTATATGTTACATTCTTACGTAAAGTAATATTTTTTCACTCGGAGACTTCAAATAAAAAGTACCAAAGTCATGAATGTGAGAAAAATGAGGATAACGATAAGGAGAAAGGTTCGGAATACAGAGCGTTCCATAATATGTACACCGCAGTAGCTGTTGCACCGCCTGCCATCTGTTTAGTGCTTTTGGTACTACATTTACATTCGTTGCTGTATGCACTCTTTACACGTAGCAGTTTGCGCCTTTTACACGTAATATAGCTTGTCATTTAGATTGCATTTTACTGAAAACTTCCCGTCCGCACTGGCCGATCGGTCTGCGCCGTACCAGTCACGGTCTGCACGGCCGCTGCGGTCGGGGGTTCGAATCCCCCCTCGAGCATGGATGTTTGTGCCGTCTTGGTATAAGCTAGTTCATAAGTAGTTTGTAAGTTTAGGAACTGATGACCCCGTAGTTAAGTCCCGTAAGCTATACACACATTTGAACTGATTTTTTTTCTTTTTTTTATGGTACGCAGATCATTTTGTATTTCAGTTTTCAATTAACGTATGTACTTCCTTCATTTGTTACAACAAATGAAAATGACCGCTGCGTAAGATATAATTTCCAGATTTGTAAATGTCATTGTAAGCCATATTTGCAGTATCCCAGAATCGTTTCCAAAAGCGAAAGTAAAATAACAAAAGGACAACGAAAAACATAACTGTAACTGGACGCGAATCAGCGACCGACACCACTGACTCACAAAACGTTACGACTCTAACCGCATGCCTCCGCGAACATTGCAAAGCTAATTCCTCCACTGATGTTCCACAAGAAATGTCATCCAAATGCGTGATGCTGATTCAGCGTGATGTGGTAACAAACATACGAACTTTCACATTTACAACATGTATTTATTCATATATTCCCATTCTGATGGGGGCAGTCGATCATTAATTTAAACATTCTTCGCTGCCCGCAGATCACAACAATGCTAATACTGAACCAGGGCCACAGCAGCAAATGAGGACGCCTATAGCTGTTTCTGTAAGAAAACATTTAGCTCAACACATTGTCCTCAGGAGTCACGTGAAAAGAAAATTCGTGTGTTTTTAAAACTAAAAGAGCCAAAATGTGCCTCAAAGGTAACGCAAATATGTAAATTTGGATAGAAAATAGTTTTCTGGTTTTTAAGCAAAATGATATATTTCTCTTTAAGTACCTAATATAATTACTTAATAGCTGATATTTTATAATAATAAAAACTGATTATAAAATTCCTATTAATATACATGGATTACCTGAAAATATGTTTTATTTTAATTAATCCAGTTCCATAGTTGTGTACGTCATTATGTGTGCCACGCGAGAATGTCCCGCGGTCTAAGGCGCCTCCGCTCCCTCGGAGGTTCCAGTCCTCCCCCGGGTATAAGTGTGTGTGTGTGTGTGTGTGTGTGTGTGTGTGTGTGGTGTTGTTGTTGTTAGCGTAAGTTAGTTTCAGATAATTTAGGTAGTTTGTAAGTCTAGGGACCGATGACTAGCAGTTTGAACACCTGAACAAATTTGCCTATGGCGCCATTATGCAGTCACTGGAAAACTTTCATAGCCAACAACTAAAATTGCAGCTATTGTCTGTGGTAGCTATATAAAAAAATCAGTATTAAAAGAATTCTCCGCAAATGTGGGTTAACTAGCTATTGCTTCGGTTGAGCCGACCGCGGTGGCCGAGGGGACTGAGGCGCTTCAGTCACGGTCTGCACGGGCACTACGGTCGGAGGTTCGAATCCCCCCTCGGGCATGGATATTTGTGCCGTCCTTAGTTGTAGCTAGTTCATAAGTAGTTTGTAAGTTTAGGGATTGATGACCCCGTAGTTAAGTCCCATAAGCTCTACAAACATTTGAACATTTTTTGCTTAGATTGAAGGAAACGTGCAACGGAGAAAAGTATCTGGACAGAAGTTGGATATAATTCTCGCTTCTCTGCTAATCCAGCGTCTTATCTTCAAAGCCATATAAATCGAATACATTGTGGATAGTAACCAGTTTGTAGTTCAGTTGGACCCTGCAGTTTTAAGTATGTGGTGGTTATATTCGCCTTCGGACATAGGGTGGTGGGGTTTCCAGTAGAGATTTGTCGTTAGCGAACTAATGCGTCCAAAAGGACAGACGGAAGAAAGACCGAACAACTACTTGCAGTTCAACGTTCACCTCTTAGTCGACCCTATTCTGGAATTCCGGAACGATTGCTGCGACTTCTAGTTCCAGGAACTGCCACGAAGCTGTTCCCTTTCCCATTCCAGAACGGCCGGTATTATTGTGGTCACTCTCTTTCAACTCCGGCTTAGTATCGCGTTGTATCCGTTTCGTTCATTGAGCTCGCTCATTCTCGTTGTGTTTCAGGCTGTATTTGTACTTTTTGAGTACAGGTTCTCTGCGAATTCTGTTTAGTGTCTGTCACCCGTAATTTAATTTCACGAGTATTTTATAATTTTGTAACTTACCGCGCACAAAAACTACATTATATATCATAAGGCAAATCTGACTATTTCTTCGTAATTTTTATCAACGGCAGAATAAATAATTATTGCAAGTTGAGATTTTTTAATATTATTCGTACATTAGTAGATTTCGATATCATAAGCTTCTTTTATGAGTAATATTTAACGTAACTTTTAATCATTTAAAAGAGATCACATGAAACTCAAGATTTGTTTCCTTTACTCCTTAGACGAAACAAGACTCTTAGGCGTCTGTAATTTTTAAAATTTGATTGTGTCTTTGTGCTTGCTAATTGTTAGGTTGCGTTTGGTAAAATAAAATAAAAATTAAAAAATGCTTTCGTCTCGGTAGGAAAAGGATTTCCGTTTCGAAAGAAGCGGATTTAAATAAAAGAGTATTTACTTTTTATCTAAAAATTATTATTCAGAAGTATCTTTTATATCAACAACTCAGTTTATTTTTGATTATCTGTAATTTGATAGTAACTGGATTTAAAAGGCATGGTGTACGAATACAAAGGAACGGTTCCCAAAAAGGAGTGATTAATAGCGACCTAGTACCCAAAAATGAACGATTTTTTCCATGTCTAGTTTCCATTACTGCTTAATAGTTCAGGGAGGCTGTCATGCGGCTAGTGGGGCTGTGTGCGGTGGGTTCGGTAGTTATTGTTTTAGGCAAGAGCGTCTCAGAAACTTACAGCAAGTGCTCCTGTTTCGGAGGCAAAATAGCACGAGGGTAGTAAACCTTGCAATAGCTGCAGTGTAATTGTAAATTGTTGAATCTGTCTTGAGAAAGTACTAGAGCTTCATATGCTTTAGTACGTACTGAAGCTGAAACTGACATAGGTAGAGGAAGCTTGTAGAAGCCAGAGATACGTTTTGCAGAAATGTTACAGAGGCCCAAACAGCGTCAGATTAAAAACAACTTTGTGGTGCCGTATTTGAGACTTTTAATAGTATTTACCATATATTTACCACATAGTTCCTGTGAACTATTGTGGGTAGACGTTACATTTAACCTTCTAACTCAGATGATATAGTTGCTGAACGGTTCAAAGGAAACTTGATTTTATTACAAATAGGTTCCCCACCCACATAATTTTTAGTTGGTGGGATTTTCAAACACGTACCCAAAGTATACAATTGTCATTGGTGGCTACTTTAACTTACCCTCGATATGTTAGCAAAAATACATATTTGAAACCGGAGGCAAGCATAAAAACCCTACTGAACGCATTCTCCGAAACTTATCTCGAGCAATTAGTTCGAATGTTTGAATAGGTTATGGGACTTAACTACGGGGTCATCGGCCCCTAAACTTACAAACAAGCTAATCCTAACGACGGCACAAATATCCATACCCGAGGGGGGATTCGAACCCCCGACCGTAGTGGCCGTGCAGACCGTGACTGGAACGCCTCAGTCCCCTCGGCCACCGCGGCCGGCAGTAATTAGTCCATGAACCCACTGTAATAGTAAATAGTTGTGAGAACATAATGGACCTACTAGCAACAAATAATCCGGAGCTAATAAAGACCATCAAAACAGACACAGGGATTAGTGAACACAGAGCTGTCGTAGTAAGACTGGACGTCGGATTTTCCAAATTCATCAAAATTAAAACAAAAGAATATTTATTCAAAAAATAGATAAAAATTCTATTAACGCTTTCCTGAGTGAGAATTTCCAGTCTTTCTAAACTAACAATCTAAGTGTATATCAGATGTGGCCTAAATTCAAAGAAATAATATTCGCAACCATTGAGAGCTTCATATCACACAAATTAACGAAAGAGAGGACTGACCCGCCGTGGTACACAAAACAGGTTATACCACTTTTACAAAAGCAAAGAAAAAAGCCTGCAAAGTTTAAACGCACAAAGAATTCCCAACACTGGCAATCTTTTACTGAAACTAGAAATTTACCTCGAACTTCAATGCGAGAAGATTACAGTAGTTACTACAACGAAACCCTGTCACGTAATAAATTCTGGTCGTATATAAAGAATGGTAGCGACAAAACATAATCAATGCCTTCATTACCCGATAGAAATGGTGATGATACTGATAACAGTTCTGTTGAAGCAGAATTACTTAACACAGCTTTCCGAAATTCCTTCACTACAATTCAAATGTTCAAATGTTTGTAATTCCATGGGACTTAACTGCTTGGTTATTAGTCCCTAGCTTATAAACTACTTAAACTAAAAAAATTAATTTTAAAATTTTAAACATGGCTGGAATTCAGCAACGGTGAAACACGACCCAAAAGTCAAATTTCAGCCAACCAGTTGCATAAAAATGGTTTACATGCATATACCTTGACCTGGGTTTCGGCAAAGTAATTTTGCCTTCTTCAGAAGTATTACCTAATAAAATATAGTACACAAATCATATGAATAATAGTAAAATACCGAAATGTTTGTATAATAACTGTTCGCGGATGATTCTGTCATTTATCGGTTAGTAAAGTCACCAGCAGAACAAAAGCAAATGAAAAATGATTTAGATAAGATATATTCGTGGTGCAAAAATTGTAAATTGACCCTTCATAATGATAAATGTAAGGTCATCCATATAAACACTAAAAGAAACGCGATAAATCAGTCAATTCAACTAAATACCTAGTAACAATTAAGAATAACTTAAATTGGAAAGAACGCATAGAAAATATTGTAGTGAAGACAAACCAAAGACTTCGTTTCATTGGTAGAACTCTTAGAAGATGCAACAGTTCTACTAAAGAACCTGCCTACACTACACTTTTGCCTCCTATTTTGGAGTATTGCTGCGCATTATGGGATCCATACCATGTGGGACTAACGGACGATTTAGAGAAAGTTCAGAGAAGGGACGTTCATTTTGTAGTATCGCGATATAGAGGAGTGAGTGTCACGGAAATGATGCACAAGTTGGGCAACAAATAATTGAAAGAAAGGCGTTATTTGTCTCGGCGAGATTATTTGCGAAATTTCTTTCACTAATTTTCTCTTCCGAATGCAGACATATTTTGTTAGCTTCCATCTACATAGGGAGACATGATCATCATAATAAAATAATATAAATCAGATCGAAAACACAAAGATTTAGGTGTTCCTTTTATCCATCAGAAGTTGTCCCTAGTGGCAACGAAACCTAGGTCAAGCACTTAAGAATTACGCATCTGGTTGGCTGATATAAAAAATTGGGTTACGGTTGCTGTTAATCAGCCATATTCAAAGTTGTACAGAAAAATATTATAAAATGTTACTTGCCGAGTATCCATTTAGATGTAGATGTCGATATGTTGCAGAAAATACGGGGTGATCAAAAGGTCAGTATAAATTAGAAAACTAAATAAATCACGGAATAATGTAGATAGAGAGGTAAAAATTGACACACATGCTTGTAATTACATAGGTATTTTTCTTTTTCTTTTCTTTTATTTTTTATTTATTTATTTATTTAATTATTTACTTTTTTTGGGACAAAAATAATGTTCAAAAATGTCCGAAAAATGGCGCGTGATTCTGGTTTTGTAACTGCTACCGAGATGGGTGAGAGGTACACCGATATGTTACAGAAACGCATCATCGCCAGCCTGGCTGATAAGCACCTGCTGGAACGTACGATTTTTATGCAGTTTTGGGCTCCACCCCATACTGCTAGACGCGTGAAAGATCTTTTGCGCGCGTCGTTTGGTGATGATCGTAAGCTCAGCCGCCACTTTCGTCATGCTTGGCCTCCTAGGTCCCCAGACCTCAGTCCGTGCGATTATTGGCTTTGAGGTTACCTGAAGTGATCGACCGACATCTCTACGGATACTGAAAGACAACATCCGACTACGGTCGGGGGTTCGAATCCCCCCTCTGGCATGGATATTTGTGCCGTCCTTAGTCATAGGTAGTTCATAAGTAGTTTGTAAGCTTAGGGACTGATGACCCCGTAGTTAAGTACCATAAGTTCTACAAACATTTGATTTGAAACAACATCCGACGCCAATGCCTCACCATAGCTCCGGACATGCTTTACAGTGCTGTTCATAACATTATTCCTCGACTACAGCTATTGTTGAGGAATGATGGTGAACATATTGAACATTTCCTGCAAAGAACATCATCTTTGTTTTGTCTTAATTTGTTATGCTAATTATTGCTTTTCTGATCAGATGAAGCGCCATCTGTCGGACATTTTTGACCATTTTTATTCTAATAAAACCCCATGTCATTACAAGCATGTGTGTCAATTTTTACTTCTCTATCTATATTATTCCGTGATTTATTCAGTTTTCTAATTTATACTGACTTTTTGATCACCCGGTACATGTTCAAAGCGACGATCGGCGGAAAAGATCTTCCAAAATCGTCTTAAATCTTATTTCAAAAAATATTTTCAATAACTACTTAATGAGCCCACGTTGTAATGACCGAGCGCTGTAAGCCTCCTTGCTGCGGAGCGTGCTGTTGCTCCCCATCAGAGGTTCGAGCATCACTCGGGCATGGGTGTGTGTGTTGTCCTTAGGTTAGTATAAGTACTTTGCAAGCGCAGGGACTGATAACCAGAATAATTCCCATAGAATTACAAGCATTTGAACATTTGATCTGGAACTGTAATTAGTTGGCAGAACAACCGTTTCGTTTCCATTGCCAGTCGCTGGCGTTGTACGTCGACGTTTTGTGGGAGCCCAGCTTTCTGTTTCCGTGAGTGTCTTGCAGATGTTGCCAATGGTTCGACGTGATGGACACACCCGATCTGGGTAGCGTTCAGCATACAGTGTCACAGCTGCGGTTGCATTTTTGTGACATTCGCCATAAATTAAAATAAAATCTAGTTTTTCTTCATTACCGAAGGTCGGCATATCGATTAGATAATGGAAAATGTAACAAGCCACACGAAAACAGGTTTTAATGAGGCAACGTGTGTGAATTACTTCACAGTATGAGAGCAGTTCAGCAGACCAAATTAGGAGACACTTTTACACTGAAGGTAGAGCGTGCCACGGTGATATTGGTTTGTTTATAGTAGGATACAGGCGCCAGTGCAGGCAACCCCTGCTTTGAACACCGTACTACATGCGATGCATTACGTTAGAAACTGTGACGCCTTTACTATACTTTACAAACCACATATTTCTGAACGTGTGAGGTTTAGAAATGTGAAACCATGTGCGTTACCACTAACTGTACCTCTATTTGTAATTTAGCAACAATAAAAATTATGCACAGGATATCTATCATTCTGATACAGCATTATTTGACACATTATAAGAGATGGATCAATTCAAGTAAGGTACAGCTCAATAAGGGTCTAACTATCCCACCTTTAAGAGTGCCATCAATGAAATATAGGCTAAGGATTTGTTGTCATACAATACCACACCATACATCAACACTCCACTGACGTAGTACGTCAGTCACATCACGATTACCGGCAGCGTAAGGTTCACGCTTGAGTCCCAGGACGTGCGCTAGCTTTGCGCTTCATTTATTTCAAACGTCAACTTCGCTTCGCAATTTCTTGGGATGTAATTGATGTACTGTGATGCAACGAACGCCATTATTTTTGTAATTTTTTATGCTATTGTTTGCATATGAAATATTAGAGGGTGTTCGTTTTAAAACTCACAAGTTTGTGTAGAAAATAGAATTTTTTACGTTTTAAATTACGCATAGTATTTAGTTTCCTAAGCCACTGTCGTCCGTTCACGACAGTGAAAACCGTTTTTGAATATCTATTGTTGTTCCAGAGATATTTGGGGTGACAAAGTTAGGTGAGACAGATTGTATGTTATTCGACAGATACAGAAATGGATCTTACCGAATTGGTGAAACTCAACGTATACATGTATGGGTGATAGATTCCTGCTCGGAGAAAAATATTGGAATTTATACACGTGTGCAAAATGTGAGCCTCAATTAAACAAATTACCACAGGTCATCATGGAAGTGACGTTCCATTCAAACATGGCCTATATATGAGACTGAATATTAAATCTATGAAACAGCATTTTGAGATATTTCTGTCATTAACCGAATAAATTCCTATGCGGTTTCCCATGTCGGTGAGGTTTCATGGCCGCAAACTTTGTTACCTCACTGACCAGCTGCAGTAGCGTTACGTAAAGAGACCAAACTTGTGAGGCAAGCGTGTAGCCGTCTCCAGAGCAATTCTAGCAAGTACAACGCACAGCCAAAAAGTGGTTATTCGGCTCTTTTCCCCAACTGTCTCAGAAAATGAGAGCTACTTTATTCACCAATTCGTAACACATCACAAAAGGAGATAAAACGAACAGACCAATTTCAGTTACTTATATTCATATTCTGTCTGACGTTTCGTCTTCCAGGGCTTGAGATATACTCAGGAGCGTTGAAGACACAGAAGGGAAATCAGATGAAATGCAACGTAGATGCCCATGAGCAGCCCTTTACATATGTTCAAATGTTTGTTGTGCTTAAGGGGCTTAACTGTGGGATCATCAGTCCCTAAACTTACAAACTACTTATCAACTGCCTTGTACTAAAGACGGCACAAATATCCATGCCCAAGGATGGCGGGGGGTTCGAACCCCCGACTGGGAACGGCCTCGCGCATTGGTGCATAGCGCCTCAATGCGTTTGGCCACTCCGCCGCGGCATCACATATGTCAATACGTCATCATGGTTTTCTGTGTTAAATAATACATTAGCGTGGAGAAACGAAAGGCAAATGTTCATGTACTGTCTATGAGGGCATATTTCTCTACCGCTACAGTTTCCTCTGAAATGTTAGAACGTGTGCAGCAATCGTCGGATTATTGACGCTGATGGTGCTCATCTTCTGTACATAAATTGACGGTACATTGGATATTTACGTGGCAGAGGTAAGTATTCACTTTATTTTGTCTGTCGTCAGTCCTAGGGAATATCCCACTTAACAAAACGACACATCGAAGACGTAAGGGGACTGGATACAAAATAAAGAGATCTATTTTTTCTTGGAAATGACTGTGCTAACAGGGGTACTTATATACTGCTCAAAACGATTAGGGATCAGGTTAGATACCATACACAATATACATGTGGTAACGTATTTTATTCAGATATTGAATTCTAATTTGAGTATGGTACAGTATGATATTTTGCTGTTTCAGCTCTTTACTTGGGGTTTACTTGGCGTTTACTTAGACCGAGGCACCTTCGGGCTACCATAATAGTGAAAACGTCATTCTAGTTGCCCTCTAATAAGGTGTGTGACCACCTTGGACAGCCAGTACAGTTGCACACCTGCGTGACATGGACAGTATGGGGTTATCAATCGCCTCTTAGGGGATATTTGGCAATTCTTCCATGAGTGCAATATCCACTTCTGCAACCGTTGTAGGATGAGCCGATCTGGCTGCAATGTGTCTGCCAAGTGCATCCCAGATCTGCTCAATCGGGCTCTAGTCCGGTGAACAAGCTGGCCATCCCATTCGTTCAATTACTTCGGCTTCAAGCATGTTGTTCACCACTGCAGCTCTGTGGGAAGGAGCGTTATCATTCACCAGAAGTAACCCATCTCCTATGACACCATCGTAGAGCACAACAAAAGTTGAAGGATCTCGTCTCGATACCTCTGAGCAGTTATTGCGCCATTCTGAACGACATAGAGGTCCGTATATATGGTGATGTTTCCTGCACATAAGCAGGATTGTTCCGAGTTCGACGTTTCGACGTCCTCTCCAGATGATGAAACGACGATTTTCAGGCTGAACACAAAATCATGATTCATCTGTGAACAGAACTCGGCACTATTTGTTATACCTCTAATCCTGATGTTCCTGCGTCCAGTTCCTGAGGGCTAAAAAATGTCGTGATTTTAATAGGGCTCCGTACGTTGAGGCCGCATTCCAGAGGGCTATTTCGGACCTTTTGTGTCCTTTTGCTGCCTGTAGAGTGCGTTGGAGCTGAGTTGCATTCAACCTCTTGTCTCGACAGGCTGATAAATGGATATGACGTTTATCTATTGCTGGTGTTACCCGTGGACGACCTTGGTCTTGCGTTCTTTTAACGGTTTGTGTTGTCTGAAATGGTGTCCAGGACCTGGACGTTACATTTTGTGACACGTCTTTCTGTTCCGCTTCTAACCTTCCTGTGGCTCTCCATGCCATAGCTTCTGGTAGATCACGTTGTTGTTGCATTGCACACCTGCTCACTACACTATGTGAACTCAACTGCTTTTGTAATTTGATTCGTAGAGTAAATACAAGACAACTCCAACCCCCTCTGCAGCAACTTTCCGTTATTACCACTATCTCTGTTACCGTAATGATGTCTTTTCCACTCCGTAGAACCGACAGAAAGAGGTCGAACCATTTTAGTGCATTCTCGCGATGACAATACTTCAGAAACTGATCCTCTAATTGTTTTGAACAATGTAATTAAAAACCTTCATTACACTTTTCCCAGTCATTTATAACCTTGTGCCAAATGTTCAGAAAGTAATGTATACCACGTGAGCGTCTTTTTCTGTTGATGTGCCGTATTGATCACCCTGCGGCATGCATGACGTCACCTTCGGTGTTGTACCGCAGTTGTTCTTTGTTTGTTTGTTTGTTTGTTAAGTTTATGTGACTTAACTACGGGGTCATCAGTCCCTAAACTTACAAACTACTTATCAATTACCTTATACTAAGGACGGCACAAATATCCATGCCCGAGGGGGATTCGAACCCCCGACCGTAGTGGCCGTGCAGACCGTGACTGGAGCGCCTCAGTCTCCTCGGCCACCGCAGCCGGCAGGTTGTTCTTTAATTTTGGCAAAAAGATCATAATCGCAGGGATTCTTGTCAGTGGAACAGCACGGCAATGCACAACGCCACACCTTTGCTGCTGTCCTGAACCTCTTGCGCCGCTGACATGGGAAATTCTGAGACATCCACCATACTCACATAAGTCTCTGTGATTACGAATGCTTTGCCAAAATGAAATAAGCAGTGCGAGGGAGGCGTTTCAACACCAAAGATGACATTATCCAAGTCTTATAGTGGTCAATACGGGACACCAACAGACATAATTATCATATACGGCGTCATCCGTACATTAAGAAAAGGTCGTAAATAACTGGGACGACAATATTGAAAGTGTGTAACTATACCACTGTCAGAAAAGTCATTTCAGATAAAATATAATAGTTCCAATGCCTTATATCCAGCTCTAGTAGCTGTGTATAGCTGCACAAACGTATCCATGACTAATTTTCATTTTATGATGACACGGCATGGAAAAAACAACATTCGGTGTTTACAATGATCAAAATATGATATCTCGTAAATTATTCGCACAAGACTCCTGCAAAAAATACCAGTGACTTTCTAATGCATGCTGCTTTCGAAGTGGTACTCTCAATAAACACTGCTTTGTTTGGTCTTCAGCCCAAAGAATGGTTTGATGCAGCTCTCTAGCTATCCCATCCTTGCGAAAGCATCTTGTCTCTGAATAAGAACGGCAACCTCCATCCTTTTGAGCATGCTTGTTGTATTCGCCTCCCGGCGTCCTTCTGCAATTTTTACCCCACAACTTTCCTTCAGTACTAAATTGGGGATTTCTTGATGTTCAGAATGTGTCCTACTAATATATTCCTTCTTTTAGTCAAAATGTATCAGAATCTTCTCTTCCCAATTCTATTCAGTCCCTTATCATCTGTTACGCGATCTCCCCAAATAATACTCAGCATTCTCCTGAAGCTCCAAATTTCAAAACCTCCTATCATTTTTCTGTCTAAGCTCCTTATTGTCCCAATCTTACTTGCGTACAAGAGTACACTACACATAAATGCCTACGAAAAAGACTTCCTAATACATAGATTATCACTGTCTGCCAAAAAATTTCTCTTCTTCAGAAATACTTCTCTTCCCATAGCTATTCTGCATTTTATATCTTCTTTACTTCGGCCATCAGAAGTTATTTTCCTACCCAAATAACAAACATTTAATTCCTTCTTCAATTTCTCTATATTTCTTTCACAGCTTGCTCCATGTACAGAATGAATGAGATTGTGGAAAGGTCATAACCTTGCCTTACTCCCTTCTTAGCAACTGCGTCCCTTTCATGCTCTTCGTCTAACTAGTGTCTGATTTATGTACAAGTTGAAGATATTTTTTATTTACCTCTGTTTTGCTCGTGTTATCTTCAGAATTTGAAAGTCTATACCAGTCAATATTGTCAAAAGCTTTCTCCAAATCTACAAAAAGCTAAAAATGTAGATTTACCTTTCCTTAACCAAACTTATAAATCCTAAGGTGGGTACTGCTTCGCATGTTCCAACATTTCTTTTAAATCCAAACTGATCCTCCCCTACTTCAAATTCTACCAGTTTTCCATTCGTCTGTAAGTAGTGTTAGGCGCCTTAGAAGGCACGGCTCATCGGCAGAACTAGTCAGCATGTGTAGAGTGCCAGACTACAAATCCAAAGGTCGCAGGTTAAATCTCCGCCAGGTACAAGGATTATTATCTGCCATTTTCCTCTTCTTTCACCTCTGGCAGTATTGATCATGTGAAAAATACCGAGTAGCACCGTGGTTCGGAACCCACGTTAAACTGTAGGTCCCTCTATAACTGGCTGGGTAAGTCAGTTGGAAGATCGGAGGAAGGTAACGGCATACCACCTCCAAACAGGACCATGCCTAGTGAAGCATTGTGGTATTCAAACCAATCTTCCGATTGTTGACTGCTTTACTTTACCTTAAGGTCGGTGTTGGGTTCGTCTCTATCTTGGCTACGATAAAACCTTCACTATGCTGTTCGTAGTAACGTACCGACATTCCTATTTTTATTCATGATTTGAGCTACAATTCACACTGTCTCATTGAAGGAAGCTTTGAGTTTAACGTCCCGTCGAAAGCGTGGTCATTAGAGACGGAGCATGCGTTCGGATTTTTGGGTAAGGATTAGGGAAGAAAATTCGGCCGTGCCCTTTGAAAGGAACAATCCCGGTATTTGCCTAGAATGATTCAGGGAAATCACGGAAAACCTAAATCTGGATGGCCGAAGGTGGATTTGAACCACCGTCCTCCCAAATGCGAGTCCAGTGTCTTACCACTAAGCCACCTCGCTCGGTACTGTCTCATTGAAAAAAACTGTTACTGTTGTACATAAAAGTAATTTCCTAAGCGTCTCAAAAGCTGTATTTTGGCTACAAAAATGCGGTCTGGCCTAAAATTCAGTCACATGAAAACTACATACCGACAACACCTTCCATATTCAAGATACTTGTGGTGCAAGTTTCAGCCAATTAAAGTTTGTTTTTGGTTAAAATGTTCGTAAAGCTATGGATCTAACTGCAGTAGTCATCGGTCCCTAAACTTACAATCCACTTAAATTAAATTATCCTAAAACAATAAACACCCACTCTTGCTCGACCTCCGACAACGAACGGCCGTGCGCGTCGCAGCAAAGCGCCGTAGTGCGCACGGCTAAACCACCCCGGCTTCTTATTTGTGTAAAAGAAGTAATTGCTATAAGAAAGCACAATTTGTTCGAAGTGTGAAGTGTCTAAGCACTTACTCAAATTACTGAATCATGCATGGTAGACCGGGATTCGTTATCAGTGCTTCGCAACAAGAAGACAATTTGCATTGTGTGAACAGGATATTAATGGCCACAGTGGAAGGCAGGAGCAATAAATAGCCGGCGAGGGTGGACGCCGCGCCGTTTTGATTCAGTGGGTCGGTAGGGCGGGTGACGTCACCCCGAGCTCCAGGAGGGTGGCCGGCGTTGCTGCAGTTCCCTGACCCGGACTCCACTGAGGGTGAGGGGGGAGCGAAACAAAGGAGCGAGCTGGAGACAGTGCAGCTGACGTATTGCAAAGTGAAACATCGATTGCTTTCAAGGCTGTAACAACTGCCGAATCTGCTGACTTAGTGATAGGATTCAAGACCGCCTATTATACTTGACTTATTTCCTGTATCTCCTAAGTGTTCTGTGCCAGTGTCTTGATTTCAGTCCAGGCCTTCCCTCCTTTCTCGGTCCCTTCTGCTACTACACTCCTTCTCCATGTATTCTTTGGTCTGCCTCTTCTCCTACTGCCTTGTGGATTCCATTCTAGGGCTTGTCTTGCCACGTTGTCTTTGCCACGTCTCAATGTATGCCCAATCAACTTCCATTTCCTACGTCGTATCTCAATATCAATGGGTGTTTGATGAGTTCTTCTCCATATTTCTTCGTTGGAGATTACTTGTGGCCACCATATCCTCAAGATATTCCTCAAGCTTCTATTCACAAATATTTGAAGTCTGCTAATCAGCTGTTTGGTTTTCTATGATTCACACCCATAGAGCAGTACCGACATTGGTATTGAATATGCGTAGTTTTGTATAGCTGTTAAGTTCCCTTCATTTCCAGATTGGTCTCAGCATTGCAAATGCCCCTTTAGGCTTATTTATTCTGTTTCCTATATCTTCGATAGTTCCCCCCTCAGGGGTGACTAAACTTCCCAGGTAGCAAAACTGCTTAACTTGCTCGATTTCTTGATTTACTAGAAAAAGAAAAAAAGAGAAAAAATAGTGCTTCACTTCGGTTATTGCAGCGCATCTCCTTAGTTTTCTTTCCATTTATCTTGAGCCCCACCTCCAATGCTTCGGCTTTTAAATCATTCAGTATTGCTTCCATATCCTTGTAACTGCTGGCTAGCAAACACAGGTCATCTGCAAAGTCCAAGTCCAAGTCCTCCAACCTCCCCTTGGACGATTCATTGCCTTCTGCATCAAAAAATCCAGCACCATCAGAAATAGGATAGGTGACAGTAAACATCATTGTTTAACTCCTGTGTCTATTGGATTCCGACAGCATCCCTTGATGTAAAAATTGACATGTGTAGTTCTCATACATTTCGTGGGTTATCTTTATAATTTTCTTAGGGATCCCAAACTCTTGCATAGCTTTCCACATCTTCTTCCTCATTACACTGTCAAGGGCCTTTTCAAAGTCTACAAAGAGTAGATACAAAGATGATTGCAGCTCTGTGCATTGTTCTAAAATTATGCGCAGTGTGTTGATTCTGTACAGGAATAACCTTCTCTAAATCCTGCTTGTACTTTCCTCAGCCTTGAGTTATCTCTCTTTTTTATGCTTTGTAGAATTCTATTATACAGACAAGAAATATTTTCACTACCTGAACATGTTTCGGCGCCTTTTTGGCACCCTCATTTTAGATCTAAAGGCATAAATTTGAGCCAATAACAGTTAAAACGGTTTCAGTTTATCAGAACCGAATGAAAGTTTCCTCTGACATAAATGTGTCGAAACATTATTCGGCAGTAAAATATTTCCTCTGCGCATAACAGATGGACATTTACTACCTACGATGTGGAAACAATAGGCGAAGTCAATAATTTGTGCAGTGCCTACTGTCCAGGAAACAACTTTCGAATACTGTCTGCTTATAACACTTAGCCTGCATGAAAAAAATTTTGAAAAGTCTCGGTCGCAATATGTTTTATTTCACATGACGCGTTTCGAGTACATCATCATCAGATCTGTGGTATAAAAGAAGAAAAATACATTTTAGATCTTTAAAGCACGTAATTACAATATCTACAAGGTGAACAACTAAAGCTCTTTGCTCAGGTAGCTATTAACCGTGGCGTCTCACTGTTCAAATATGCTGCCGCCGTCGAAATACAGCTACACAATTAATATTTAATTTATCATGGCTTTTTATGCAAATATATTTAGTTCTTGTCCACAAATACATATAATTGTTTATGTATAATCTGCTGCATATCTACTATTTTTAGTCGGCCATGAAATATTTACGAGGTAGTCTACAACATAAAACGAACGTTACTAAGAATAATATTAAATATAACAAAACACATATATAAAAGTAATGCGCTTTGCTGGGTTCATGTTTTGTGTTTCTGTGTTGGAATCTTTGTTCTGACACAAGAATATTACTACCTTAACGAAAAGCAGAACAAGAGAGGAAAATAAAGTTTATTGAAAGAATACCGAAATAACGTGGTACGTCTTTAAAATAGGTAGCGTGGTGCAATGCTGCTCATTTGCTTCTTAAACTGTTACTGATAAACACCAAGTACCAATAATTGTAAATATAAGTCTTATAATAGTATTATTGTAGTACTGAAGTTTGTCGGCTTTTTATCTGCAAGGGATATTGAAATTGTAATTACGACGTTTGATTCTCACAAGTCTCCTGAATCCATTCATAATTTGCCGTATGATCATTCCCTGATTTTATACGCATTTTTAGAATAATGTATATGGCTATATTGTATTTCAGTTGCAAACTGGAAGAGCCGCCCTCGCTCACCCAAGAGCGTCGTTTCTGGATTCCGAGCAGATTAGGAAAATCCTAACTACCTGTATTCCATTCACTAGGTCCAAACTGTTAGCCGGCCGTCTGGGGAACCCAACAACCTGACAAAACCCGCCTTTCACACATAAACAATCTGCTTTCCCCCGTATCTGTATTGTCACAAGATGGAAGTTCGCAAATCAAATATCTTGATCTCCCAATACGGTAGAAGAGTGTTGAAATGAATTAAATGGCAACTATAAATAAGAAACATAATTTGATAGGTTGCAAAGATTAATTTATCTTACTCAAAAGCATAGGCTTCCGAAGGTCTTGTCTCTGTTAATAAAAGTCTTCTGCGTTTCTGACCTCATTGTCAATAGATAAAATTATCTTGCAGATCACCTTGAAGAAGATCTCTTGCAACATTGTCCAAAACGTCTAATAATTTTATTTGCCAAGATAAAAAATGAGCCTGTCACAGCATTAAAAAATAATATGTCCTGTGCAACAATGTATAAATGAGAACTAGCTCCTTGACTCGCCTGACCACATTCAAAACATTTCTTGCTGTGGTCTTCAATCCGCAGACTGGTTAGATGCAGCTCTTCACGCTAACCTGTCCTGTGCAAGCCTCTTCATCTGAGAATAGGTACGGCATCCTACAACCTTTTGAATCTGCTTACTGTATTCGTCCCTCGGTCTCCCTCTACGATTTTTACCCCACTCACTTCCCTCTAATGTAAGTTGACAATTCCTTTATGTCTCTGAATGTGTCCTACCAATCTATCCGTTATCTTAGTCAGGATATGCCAAAAACTCCTTTTCTCCCCCCAATTCTGCTGAGCACCTCCTCGTTAGTTGTGATCTGCCCATCTAATCTTCGTCATTCGTCTGTAGCACCACATTTCGAAAGCTACTATCATCTTTCTGTCTGAACTCTTTATCGTCCACGTTTCACACCCATACAATGCTACATTCCAGAAATATTCTTTCAGAAAGGACTTTCTAACATTTAAACTACTATTGGATGTCAACAAATTTCGCTTCTTCAGAAACGCTTTTCTTCCCATAGCCATTCTGAATTTTATATCTTCTTTACTTCAGCCATCAGAAGTTATCTTGCTACCCAAATAACAAGACTCATCTACTACTTTTACCGTCTCATTATCCAATCTAATTCCTTCAGCATCACCTGATTTTCTGTCACTACGTTCCATTATCCTTGTTTTACTCTTGTTAATGTCAATCCCATACCTTCCTTTCTTAACACTGTCCATTCCATTTAATAGCTCTTCCAGGTCCTTTGCTTTCTCTGACAGAATTACTACACTGTGGAAAGGCTACAACCCTATCTTACTCCGTTCCCAAACACTGCGACACTTTCATGCCCTTTGAGTGTAATAATTCCTGTCTGGTTTTTGTACAAGGTGAATATAACTCTTCGCTTCCTACATTTTACCCCTGCTACCTTCAGAATTTCAAATAGTGTATTCCAGTCAACATTGTCAAAAGCTTTCTCCAGATCCACAAATGCTAAAAACATAGGCTTCCCTTTCCTTAACCTATCTTCTACGGTAAGTCTTTATGTCAGTATTTCCTCGCGTGTTCCTACGTTTCTCCTAAATACAAAATGATCTTCCCCAAGGTCGGCATCCACACTATTCGTGTTAGTATTTTGCAACCATGGCTTATTACACTGATAGTTCTCTAATTTTCACTTATGTCTGCACTTGCTTTCTTTGGAATTGGAATCACTTCTTGAAGTCGGAGGGTATTTTCCCTGTCCCATACACTTTGCGTACCAGGTGGAACAATTTCTTCATGACTGACTCTCCTAACGACATCAGCAGTTCAGACGGAATATCACCTACTCCAGGAGCCTTGTTTCGACGCAAATCGTTCATCGTTCTGTCAAATTCTTCTCGCAGTATCATATGTTCTATCTCATCTTCCTCCTCTTCGTTTCCCATTTCTAGAATACTGCCTTCAAGTTTATTTCATTTGTATAGGCTATCTATATGTTCCTTCCATAGTTTAGCTTTCCCCTCTTTGCTTAGTACTGGTTTTCCGTGTGAGTTCATATAGCATCTTTTCTTGTCACCAAATGTCTCTTTTATTTTCCTGTAGGCGGTATGTATTTTTCCCCTAGTTATACATTCTTCTACTGTCTTGCATTTCTCCTCTAGCCACTCCTGCTTAGGCAGTCAGCACTTTCTGTCAACCCCATTTTTCAGACGTCTGTACTCCCTTTTGCCTGCTTCACTTGATGCATTTTTCTATTTTCTCCTTTCATCCATTAATTTCAGTATCTCCTATGTTATCCAAGGATTTCTATTAGGCCTTGTCCTTCACTATCCCTCAGGGCTACCCATTCTTCATCTACTGTATTACTTTCCTCCGTTTCAGACAATCTTTGCCTAATGCTCCGTCTAAAACTCGCAACCACTTCTGCTTCCTTCGATATCTCCTGGTCCCATCTCCTTATATTCCTACCTTTCTGCGGATTTTTTTTTTTCCAGTTTCAGTCTAGAGTTCGTAACCAATAAGTTATAGTCAGAGTCTATGTCTGCCCCTGGACATGTGTTACAGTTTAAAATCTGCTTTCTAAACATTTGCCTTACCACTATAAAGTCAATCTGGTACCTCCCAGTGTCTCCTGGTCTCTTTCACGTACATAACCTTCTTTCATGATGATTATACCAAGTGTTTGTGATGATTAAATTGTGCTCTGCACAAAATTCTACCAGTCGAGCTCCTCTTTCATTCCTTTTACCCAGTCCATATTCACCTGCTAGATTTCCTTACCTTCCCTGATCAGGATATCAACAATATAAAGAATTTATTTTAATTTTAATTAAGGGCATATCACAATCAATGGTTCGAGTAATTTAAGTACAGAAATTTACTGCTTAATCCAAAAGGAATAACATTGTACCACAGAGGAATATAAAGCATTTCTTACAACCAAGAGCGAATGGAAAGTAGTGGAATTAATGTGTAAGGTCTTCTAATGACCCAAGTCTTATACTGTTCATCCATGTTCTCTGGTTGATCTGTTTCTCAGAATTGTTTATTCATTTGTCTAATACTATTCTAAATGACCTAGCTCTCCGTCCAACTGCTATCAGAGGATTCTTGTATCTATTATTCCACATCATTACATCCTTTAATACTCTCTTTTTGCAGCAAATCTATTAGTACTACTCATTAACCGAAAGAACGGGATATGTGATTCCTTTTTATGCAACATTGAGCATAAAGCTAATTTCTGTTGTCTGCATTTAATTATTGCTTCAGCTGTACTCATACAGTCCATTCCTAAAAGTATATTATTTAAGTAAGTAATACCGTATAAATTCGTATCCCTAATTTAAGAAACAACTCATTTCCTTATTCACTTATTTGTGATTCCAGTGGTCGCCGTGGCGGATTAGCCGTGCGCACTGGAGTGCTGTATTGCGGTGCACGCGGCCGTCCGCCGTCGGAGGTTCGAGTCCCTCCCCCCCCTCCCAGGCATAGGTGTTTGTGTTGTCCTTAGATTAGTTTACCTTAGTTTCAGTAATTTGTAAGCTACGGACTAATGGTCAAGCAGTTGAGTTCGATAGATTTATAAACATTTTGATCAATCCACAATGTTGTTCAATCTGTACACTGAGCAAGCTGTGAAGTAATGCAAGGAGAAATTTGGAGAAGGAATGAAATTTCTGGGAGAAGCAATAAAAACCTTGCGGTTTGCTGATAACATAGTAATTCTGTCAGAGACAGCAAAGGACCTGGAAGAGCTATTAAATGGAATGGACAGTGTTTTGAAAGGAAGGTATGGGATTGACATTAACAAGAGTAAAACAAGGATAATGGAACGTAGTGACAGAAAATCAGGCGATGCTGAAGGAATTAGATTGGATAATGAGACGGTAAAAGTAGTAGATGAGTCTTGTTATTTGGGTAGCAAGGTAACTTCTGATGGCTGAAGTAAAGAAGATATAAGATAAGTCCGGTATTAAGTAAATACCGTTTTGAAATTAAAAAAAAAAAGACGTGCTAAGATATCTCAATTTTTTTTTACATGAAAGCCTGTACCTTAATACACTTTTCTACATAATTTCCGTCAATACTGAGGCACTTGTCATAATGTTGTACCAGTTTTTGAATACCCTCCTCATAGAAGTCTGCAGCCTGACTTGTTAACCACTGCATCACAACTATTTTGACTTCGTCATAGTCTTGCTGGGTCACAATGCCATACAAAACATTACGAGAAAGATTAGGAAAGTCAAACCGCAAGAAGGAAATCGTAAAGCGTCTATTTTCTCTCACCTTATTGTCCACTTCCTGCACCAAACTTTGACACGAAGGACACCCACCCCGTTGTTCATCATGCACATTTGTGCGGCCATCTTTAAATTCCCTCACACTCTTTCTTACCATCCCATCACTCATAAAGTTTTCTCCGTAAACTGCACAGATCTCACGATGGATATCGATCGCTTTTAGACCTTTAGCAATAAGAAATCTTATAACAGCCCGTATTTCACAGTCGGCGGGACTCACGAATATCGGAGGCATCTTAAACACTCAGTACACAACGTAACCAAGGAAGAACAGACTGTAATGGCGTCAGTGCATAGACAACAGATGCAGGTACACAGTGCGCATAAAATTATATCTTAGCATGTCCTTTTTTTCTTTCAAAACGGCACTTACTTTAAAAAAAAAAACGCCTCGCATTACCACTAAATTTTCAAAGCTTTCGAAGCAAAGTTCCCAAACGTACTGCATTGCAGGAAACTTTCCGCGCTCGAATAATCCTCGGCTGAATCCCGACGTTGGCAGCTCCGAAATATTTAGCGAAGAATGGGATGTATATCGCAAAGGTAGATTAGGTACGATCGGAGGGGGTGTGTTCATTGCAGTTCACAAAAGTATTCCTTCTGCTGCTCTCGAAGTCGATACTGCCTGTGAGGTAATGAAAGGATCGTACGGCATTTTTCGCCTGGAGATCCCGCATGGGATTGTTTGGCCGCCTAATACAAGTCTTTTTACTTGACGCCACTTCGGCAACTTGCAGTTTTACTGTCATATCGTCTATGCATGGCTAAAATTGTCAAATAAGAAAATAATTATAAATATCAAATAAATATAAATTAGTGTTTAAGAAAAAGTATTTTGTTGTAACGTCTGTAATAGACAACTCGCTTTCAAAACAGGGGGTACTGACAAGCAGTCTTGTGAACTACTGTATCTATAAACCATTACAGCCAACATTGGAAACAGTGGGACATAGTGTCGACCGAAAACCGACACATACTGATCGGTATCTGAATGCCAATAGTTGGCATCCACAATACCAACGCAACGGCGTCCTTAGAACACTGGTACGCAGAGCATATGCAATTTCAGCTGCCGACAGTTTACCATCGGAACTGGAAAATCTGACGACAGTTTTCAAGGAAAATGGTTACTCTGAGAAACAGATTTGCCGTGCCATAGAGTTTGGATCATCCCCAGAGGGTCATGAAGAGTAGTATAGGATTCTATCCTCCCTTCCTCTTACTGAGGGCATTTCTTTTAAAATTTGAAAGACTTTTAAAACGTTTTAACATCAAGACAGTTTCCGCCAGCATGCCTAGATTAGGGCACTGCTTGGCTCCGTCAAAGATGAAATGGGACTCAAGGAAACCCGGTATTTACAAAATACCGTGACAGTGTGGCTGGGCATACATCGGCCGTTCGATTTGCACCGAGCAAGACAGATGCGTGGAACATTGGCACCACACGAGACTACTGCAGCCTGAAAAATCGGAGGTAGCTTAACGCTTTTTAACGGAGGGACACAAGATGACAGCCGCAGCGGAGTGGCCGAGCGAATTGAGGCGCTATGCTCCGATGCGCGAGGCCGTTCCCCGTCGGGGGTTCGAATCCTTCCTCGGGCATGGATGTTTGTGTTGTCTTTAGTATAAGTTAGTTTATAAATAGTTCGTAAGTTTAGTGACTGATGACCCCACAGTTAAGTCCCTTAAGCTTAACAAACATTTGAACACGTTTTAACACAAGGTGATATGAGACCCGCATAGCGGCTAATACGTTCGGTTTTGGAATAGGGTTTACAGAGAAGCTATTGAAATCAGGTTAATGGACAATAAGGATTTTCTTCTTAGTAGAAAACATGAAATGCACTATTAAACCATATCAAACTGCAACGTTCTGCGAAGATCCCAGCACGAGTAATTGATTAACTGTAGGTTCAATACATCGTTGTGTGGTGTTTCGCTAGAAGCAGCGCCACCAGCCCGTATCCGGCAGAAAACTCGGACTTTTAAGCTCTTTCATAACCATTCTTGTGTTTCACTTCTGAGGGTGCGCTCTGGAGAGAGCCTTATTCTGTTCGCAATCTCAATCTGGTGTTACGTCAAGATCTTTTCCAGTGGGTCTTCGGCTTCCTGCCAGTTTTCTCAAGAGGCTTCATGCCTCTCTGCTTGACCCCCAGGATTCGTACCCAGTCACATGTCATGTGCTGTGTGTGTGGTTTTTTTTTTTTTTTTTTTTTTTTACCCCCAGCACTCTTTACGAGCTTTTCGAGGTGTCTTGGTAGTTCCTCAGCGGTTCGCTGTTATTAGTGGTTAAATAAGACTGATGCAGTTCTTCGCTGTCATTACTCCAGCCTATATACTTTCCGGAATCATCTACGCATGCATTTTTTGCTGTTGTTAAAACTGCTCCGACGAATCTTTTGCAGTTTTTGATCAGTGAAGGGATTCATCACCTTATCAAGTTCTCTGGAGAATTTAGTCCAGTCTGCTTTTCTAAAGCTCCATATTGATCTAGGTACTTACCTGACTACGTGAATTTGAATTCCTGAATCTATAATTACTGGCCAATGTTGGAAGCCTCCAAGGGCTGTCCTTACGTTCCTGGGAGTCCTGTGTCACAAAACGAAGGCCAGGGCTGGAATCCTTGTTTCAGGCTGCAGATTTAAATGTTCCCTACGTTTGGTGACACAGGACTCCCAGGAACATAAGGACAGCCCTTGGAGGCTTCCAACATTGGCCAGTAATTATAGATTCAGGAATTCAAATTCATGTAGTCAGGTAAGTACCTAGATCAATATGGAGCTTTAGAAAAGCAGACTGGACTAAATTCTCCAGAGAACTTGATAAGGTGATGAATCCCTTCACTGATCAAAAACTGCAAAAGATTCATCGGAGCAGTTTTAACAACAGCAAAAAATGCATGCGTAGATGATTCCGGAAAATATATAGGCTGGAGTAATGACAGCGAAGAACTGCATCAGTCTTATTTAACCACTAATAACAGCGAACCGCTGAGGAACTACCAAGACACCTCTAAAAGCTCGTAAAGAGTGCTGGGGGTAAAAAAAACACAGCACATGACATGTGACTGGGTACGAATCCTGGGGGTCAAGCAGAGAGGCATGAAGCCTCTTGAGAAAACTGGCAGGAAGCCGAAGACCCACTGGAAAAGATCTTGACGTAACACCAGATTGAGATTGCGAACAGAATAAGGCTCTCTCCAGAGCGCACCCTCAGAAGTGAAACACAAGAATGGTTATGAAAGAGCTTAAAAGTCCGAGTTTTCTGCCGGATACGGGCTGGTGGCGCTGCTTCTAGCGAAACACCACACAACGATGTATTGAACCTACAGTTAATCAATTACTCGTGCTGGGACCTTCGCAGAACATTGCAATTTGATATGGTTTAATAGTGCATTTCATGTTTTCTACTAAGAGGAAAATCCTTATTGTCCGTTAACCTGATTTCAATAGCTTCTCGGTAAACCCTATTCCAAAACCGAACGTATTAGCCGCTATGCGGGTCTCATATCACCTTGTGTTAAAAAGTGTTCAAATGTTTGTTAAGCTTAAGGGACTTAACTGTGGGGTCATCAGTCACTAAACTTACGAACTATTTATAAACTAACTTATACTAAAAACAACACAAACATCCTTGCCTGTTCTTAAATTATGTATCTTTCGTCCAAGTACGTCTATGGTTGCACTTGTCTTACTTTTTCTAACAGAACCTGTAGACATTTCTCACGCTTTATTTCATCGTGTTAAGCCTTACTCGTCAGTTACCACAAACATTCCTACTCCCTAAATAGTTCAATGAACTGAATTGTGAAGTCCTTGCTCCATGTGGCTATTCTTTCGGATCAACTAATACACACACACGTGGGAGCCGATGAGAATAGACAGAGGCAGAATATAAACAATAGAAAGCCATATTGAAGTCGCATAGGCAATGCTCACAGATCGCATGGTATTTCCACGCGACGTGCGATCGATCGCTGCGATTTCCCCATACACGTGTGATTTATGAAGCAATCGACCGCGATTGCGACGGATCGCTGCGATCGATAGCTCGTATGTGGGGGCCCTTATGTTGGCTACATGATAGGCAACTCAAACATGTCTGGAGCTTAAGATGTAATCTGATTGGTCGAGAATAACCAATCGGAAAAAACATGCTGTTTGTAACGCCTCTGGTGGCTGAAATCCTAAACACAGCATATTTTAAACTGGGCATTCCTATGACTACAGTAAAAGATAGATCTGTCTGCATCCAGTGAGGTTTTTAGTAAACTGAAACATTGGAAGTGGTTGAATTTGTATCTAATTTATGATATTATAGATAAAATGATATTATTAAAAGCAGATAGATGTTATCCTGCGCTTTACTTGTCAATATGTGGTATACTTCCCATTAATTTCCTAGCAGTGAAACGACCGGCAATCGCATTACTATAAATCATCATTCTCAATAAAATTACAGATCGTGTCTTTGAGCTTATTAATCACCGATCTGTTCGCACCATGTGAGACTTTTGTAATTTAACTTTACGCAGCACATTAAACCGGGCATACCTGTAACTGCAATTAAATTTTACTGTAAGTTAATGTCACTTCTAGTTACTTTACCCAAACATATTTCCTCTTAAAATGTGTGTTTTGGAAATATCTTTAATGCGATGTTCATTTTCCCTCCAAACATGTTGAAAGTATTTAATGGGTAAAAAACAATGTTTGCTCTTTGTGTTTTAAAAAATATTCAAATAATGAAAAAGAATAATTTTCCATCCAGGAGACTATATAAAATATAACTATTTCTGTGGTCTGTAATCATAACAACAACAAAATAATTTCTCTAGTATGTCTTGGTATATTTCTGAATAAAGTTTAGACATAAAAGTAATAATAAATTACAACAGGTTATGGGCCTAGCGCTCTAAAATAATTAAATAAATAAATAAGGGAAAAGCAGAAGGAATAAACAATTTAAAGAATACAGTTTTAAGATGTATGAAGAAAACGAGGTAAAATTTTACGATGCTTCTCGCCGGGCTCCAGTGCTTATGTTGGTAACAGATGAACAATGAAGTGTAGAATTCGTTAATATTTTTCACGAGCTACAGAGTAAATGTTATTGCTGCTCATTTCACTCACAGAAAATTTAATACTGTACCTGTTGTATGGTCGACAGGTTCTTGTATGTACCCTTGTCCGTTCAGAAAAAAAAAATCGTTTTAATTGAAGTTGTCACGAAAAACATTTTTTGGTCATCTGAGTTGCCGTCATTACCATTGGTGCCAACATAACTACTGCAGCCCAGCGAGAAGCATCGTACAATTTAGCCCCCAAAAGAAGTATTTCGTGATATACAAGTGCTTAAGGACAGTAATAAATTTAGCGGCTCACCTTGACTGTCGGATACCACCCTTCGGCTTTGAACAATTGCATCATGTATTATGTCATTTTGTCATAGATGTGTTTCTATTTGTTTATTACTAGAATGCATTTATTTACGCGGTTCGTGTTGACCAATTTTATAAGAATGCATTTATTTCTTTACGTGTTTCGTTTTTGTGTAATAAATTATTGTGTCAGAGGTAATATTTATTAGAAAGCATTTATTTATTTATTTATTTACCTACGCGTTTTGTGTTGCACAATTACTACAGCGATAGGAAATACTTTTAAATATTTAAAAATGATCCCAGTTATATGTCTAAGGGCTGAAGTGCAGTTTATGACTCCACAGGTGGTGTTTCATTTGTACTTTTGTAGACTTTGGCACTGGCGCCACAGCGCATCATCTATATCTATAAATGTGAATGTCTGTTCGGTGTACGTTTATCACGTCTGAACCACAAGACATAAAGAGCTAAAAATTTGTACAGTTACTAATGTCTATCCGGGGAAGGCTTTAGGCATGGTTTAATGGCGATCGGATAGCTATTTATCTATATATATTAATGTGAATCTTTGTTCGGTGTACGCTTATCACGTCCGAATGACAAGACGCAGAGATTTAAATATTTGTACAGTTACTAATTTATACCTGAGGAATGTTTTAGGCACGGTTTTATAGCGATCTGATAGATATTTAGTAATTTGAAGAATATAACGTGAAATGCGGAACAATAATTACCCTTTGAAAATTATATTTCCTCTTTGAAAATGGTTTTATTGGTTGAATTGTTGCTTGAGGGTTGATAATGATAAAGGGTGGAGTATATTGGGATGTAAAGTTATCGGTGTATATAAAATTCTACGTGTGTGTGTTTTAATATTTCGCTCTGCAGCGAAAATTACAGAACGCAAGCGAATGGTCTGTGTGTAATTGTTGTCCGAAGTCTCCCGTAGTACACCATAGCAGTTCAATGCCGATAGCTATAACGGAGTGGATGATATGGTGGTTTAAGTCGTCAAATATATAAAAAGAAATTCGGACTGAAGGCCAGCGATGACATTTGTGACTCTATAGCAAGGAGGTTATATACAGCGAAACGTGACGCCACAGACCTTATCTTTGGTCTATGCGTGCTACAATATCTTCAGCTCTTTCTCTGTAAGGAAATATAAGAATAAGTAAATAAAGCAGTAAAAAATTCTTTTAATACATCTCTTTTTTAAAAATATCTATTTGACGTGTCGTGCATTACTTGAAGTGATCGATGTGTGATATTATAACAGTCATTATTGTTGAATTTCGTGATTAGATTCTTCGTAAAGAGTGCATTTTTACGTGTGATTTCTTATTTCTTATATATTCTCTGATAAATGTAACATGTTTTTAGAAAAAATGAGATGGACAGACAGAGAGTGGATAGGAAAAGTACTAACTCAAGGCTCGAATAAATAAATAAATACCCGGGCAACGCCGGGTTTTCAGCTAGTTCTTAATAAAGTTACAGTTCGTGTCTGTGAGCTTATTAAACATCGATATGTCTGCCATCACGTGCGCTTATCCCCCCCCCCTTTCCCACAGCACATTAGTCTGGGCATTCCTGTGAAGTCTCTCGCGCAGTATTTCACCAGTTACATAAATGTAGGGGAGGGTGGTGAACAGTGAACCACTTTTTGCAAATGTCAGTCTTTTGCTTAAATTATTACAAAAATAAATTGGAAAGTGTTACCAGGTAGAAAATATCTTAAGCTTTTGTAATTATTTGCAGACAGTGTCAAATACCTTTCAGTATTTTTAGAAAATGCGTTGTTCTGAGACAATGCACTCAGGTTCACTGTACCCCAGGTATGGGGTAGAATTAACCAACTATGAAGCAATTACAATTTCTTTATTTTTTTATCTTACATCTTGCTGTACTTTCAAGTAGAAATAAGAATCACTGTTCTTATTAATTATATGCAAAACATAAGGTGATATACAAAAAAAAGACTGAATTATATTTTAAATACAGTACTTCAGCAGACATCAATATTTTTAAATTTTAATCCATTTGGATTAAAAATTTTGCAAATGCAGCCTTATGCAATCACTTGGTAAGGAATATATGGCACTGTTTTCTTGATCTGGAACATAAAACTATCCATACACTTTACCAGTTCTCTTCGAATATCTTATTTCTAAATCACCAGGCACTTCCCTTTCTTTCAATATGAGCCATGTAGGCTCAGCATTATTTATTTATTTGGGTGTTTTTCATCTTTCAGACTTACAAGCTTATAATCCCCCTTCCTTATACTGGTGCAGTCCAAATCAGGAAATTGATAAAAGGCCTCTTCATCCAATAATTTGGTGTCATCAGCTGATAAACCATCATCAAATTCTTCCAAGTTGCAACCTGCTGAGTCTGTATCAGAACCAAACTTCATCTTCTTCTTCTTAGCTTGTATTGCAACTCTCTTTGGCTTCTGTATCTTCTAAAGAGCAAATTTCTTTCTTTCTTGAAGTTGGAGATTGACTGGTGTGTCAGTTGCTATTACGCTTCTACACTTTCTGCATTCTCCTTTAGTACTTTCTCCTGCTTTGGGATATGGACTTATGTCATCCGGATAACATTTAAGAAATTCTATTGTATGACTATCTTTGTATGTGTCTACTGCATCCCCAATAGACTTTGAACTAGAATCATTTTGTGGTTCATCTTTTTGAGGGTGTTTACAACCTCATTGATAGTGCTAATTTTTGTATTAACTATTATTATTACCTAAAGAAGTAATTTATAAAATTAATTCCGATAGATATTCTGCTGAAACTTCTTATGGAGCGTAGTGAACCAGTGGTTCATAATTCCCCATTTCGAATGGTGCACTGTTCCCCAATACTGAAGTCAGAACAAAAAATGTTCTTGTAGGTTATGAAATGGGCCTTTGTGTTTAATTTTGTGGCTATAAATAGTGAAACTCCATATATTCAAAACGAATGTGTTATTAAAGTATGGTTCTGAAGGTAGTAAAGAACACACTATGAAGAAAAAATACGTTTTATACATATAAATAAGAACAAATATTCTAGAACATAAACAACTGCTGCCAGCTTCATACAACCGTAGACCAATGATAATACTCATTTTCCCAACATTCCACATCTAGAAACACTGAATTTCGTTGAACACTGATTTAAATATTGTCTTTGGTTCACTGTTCCCCGTGGTTCACTGTTTCCCAACCTCCCTTACTTCATTATTACGAAAAAAAGCTCTCCTGATGCAACATACATCATATTAAAGAACTTCATTCAATAAACAAGCCGTTTTCAGGATGATTTTGTGTCCTACATTGTCCAGAAGTGCTATTTACATAGAGTGAAACGTTATAATTGCATGCGTTTTTCGATGTTTCTATATCATTTCAATATTGCTATTTCTATTGTTTTTCTGTTTAGAATCCCACCGCCCAAAATCTCTTAATTCCCGCGGTAATCCCGTTAAATTCTTTAACTTATTTTTTCTTCTTACATTTACATCTTGATGCTATTATCGACGCCACATTACATTCGCAATGAAATATGAATGTCGGTTATCGTCATGACGTTGTGCCTGACTTCATGGGTCAAAGCAGATGGGTGGTATCGGAAGATCAAGTATTGCCCATTTGTGGAATGTTGAAATTAGAATATTGTTTAATGCGCAAGATCTTAGTGGTATTGTAGATGGAACTGAAACATTACAAAATTGTGAAACAGAAGAAAAGAAGAAGAAATGGCAGCAACGGGACAGCAAGGCAAAACATTATATAATGAGAACCATCGATAGATAAGGTAAAGCCCCATATATTGTGTTATGAAACTTCCAGGCTATGTATGATGAACTTAAAGTAATTTACAAAAGAGATGCTTCTCTGAGAATTCAGCAGTTGCTTTAGGAATTTTACAGTTTCAAGCATGATAAAACTAGAGACATAGCTAGTAATATAAGTGCACTGCAGAATATAGCATTTAAGCTGAATCAACTCCAGTCAGAAAATATGTCACATACTATCATCACACCCAAGATATTGTCTGTTTTGCCAAATGAATTTAAACACTTTTCTCCAGCATGGGATTCATCACACAGTGGTGAGAAGACTGTGGAAAATCTAATTGCAAGGCTCAAAACAGAAGAGGGACGACTGAGAAGTAATAATCAAGAAGATAATATTGCCTTTGGCGTTAATTTTAACAAAAATAAAATAAAATATATAATTTATAACAACTGTGGTAGACATGGACATTTTGCAAGAGAATGTAAGAAGCCTAAGAAGAAAGTACAATGTTATATATGCAAGAAAAACAATCACAAAGATGAAAATTGCTACTTTAAAAATAAAATTCAAGTACCGAAATCAAAATCTTATAATCCCTGTTCACACTGCAAAAGACAAACCACAAAGAAGACAAATGTTCAAATGTGAAGCTTATGGGACTTTACTGCGGAGTCATCAGTCCCTAAACTTACAAGCTACTTATGAACTACCTTACACTAAAGACAGCACAAACATCCATGCCACAGGGGGGATTTGAACCACCGACGTAGAACGACTTCACACATTGCAGCATAGTGCCTAAATGCGCTCGGCCGCTCCGCCGCGGCACAAAATTATTATTTTAAGAACCAAGACAATACAAAAATATCGTTTCTTACTTTAGAAGAAACTAAAGAATATCTAATCACTCAAGAGAAGAAGAAAGAAGATATCAGTGAAGAAGAGGAGAAGACATCAATGAAGAAAAGAAGATAGAAGACACTGCATTTATTGCATATGACTGTAATGAAGACAAGATTTCAGAAGAAGCCAATGAGGGAAAAGTTTTGGTCATGGTTGTCGATAGTGCACGCACAAGACATGTGTCTAATGAAGTGAGTCAATGAAAATAGCGACAAAAGGAAACTTTGTAGGTGATAACTGTGCATAGGCGGATCCAAGGGGGCGGCAAAGCCCCCCCCCCCAGGCCCTGAAGAGCAGTCTTTCACGTCCCCCCCCCCCCCCCCCCCGCAATCAGCCCCTGTAACTGTGTTCTTAATGGTGTTATGTATCTGCCTCAACAGAGCAGAAATCTTATGTCTGTGAATGCTATAACTGAGAATAATGGTACAGCTGTGTTTAGTGAAGATAATGTTCAAATGCACAAAGATAAAAGGCTCGTTTTGAAAGGATACAAAAAAAGAAATGGATTGTATGATTGTATCAGGAATGCAGTCACTACTGACATAAGACGAAAAACAAGAATGGAATAAGACGTTAGGTCATTCAGGCTTAAGTTGTACTTCAAAGATAAAGAAAATGTGTGATGGAGTTCCTAAGAATTTCTGCTCAGTAGAAAAAATGTGTGAAGCTTGTGTGAGAGCTAAGCTAACAAGAAGGCCATTTTCTTATGTAAGACGAAGAGCAACAAGACCACTTGAAATAATATATAATAATATCTGTGGAGAGATATAACCCCCAACATTTAATGGATACAGGTACTACATGGCAGTGTTAGATGATTTTACTGATTTTTGGGTGACCTATTTGTTAAGATACAAATCAGAGGCTGCAGGATTCACAAGAAAATACGTGATAGAAAATGAAAATCACTTCAATCTGAAAGTGTCAAAAATAATGTGTGACAAAGGTCGAGAATACACCGGTCATGTGTTTAAAATTTGTATGAAGGAAAAGGAATTGGGCTAGATTATAATATTCCTTATAGCCCTCAACTTAATGAGAAAGCAGGGAGATAAAATTTGGCAATAATGAACAAGGCAAGAACTATGATATTTGATAGCAAACTGAAGAAAGAACTGTGGGGAGAGGCAGTACTCACAGCTACATACTTAATTAACAGGAGCCCATATATCAATCAAAGTACAACACCCGCAGAAAAATGGTTTTGTTGTAATAATGGAAAGTCCAGGTTGGAATTAATAATATAGTAATAAGGACAGTTTACAACTCACCGCAAAGACGTGGCGACGAACTGTGACAGGCACATACAGAAGACACACACATACAACGCTTTCAGCTATCGGCCGTGGCCTTCTTCAGAAAATAGAACATTCACGCAATCGCACAGGCACACAACACAGTCATACACTCCGAAGTGTGGAAGCCGGAGGTGTCGGTTGTATGACTGTGTTGTGTGCCTGTGCGATTGCGTGAATGTTCTATTTCCTGAAGAAGGCCCTGGAAGATAGTTGAAAGTGTTCTATGTGTGTGTCCTTTGGCTGTGCCTGTCGCAGTTCGTCGCCACGTCTTTGCGGTGAGCTGTAAACTGTCCTTGTTTGTTTGTTGTTGTGGTCTTCAGTCCGGAGACTGGTTTGATGCAGCTCTCCACAATACCCTATCCTGAGCAAGCCTCTTCATCTCCACATAAGAACGGCAACCTACATCTGTCTGAATCTGCTTACTGTATCCATCTCTTGGTCTTCCTCTGCGATTATTACCCCCACACACTTCCCTCTAATGCTAAATTCACAATTCCTTGATGTCTAAGAATGTGTCCTACCAATCTATCCCCTCTTTTAGTCAAAGTATGCCAGAAATTTCTTTTCTCCCCAATTCTGTTCAGTACCTCCTCATTAGTTACGCGATCCACCCACCTAATCTTCAGCATTCTTCTGTAGCACCATATTTCAAAAGCCTCTATCCTCTTCCTGTCCGCACTGTTGATCGTCCATGTCTCACTCCCATATAAGACAACACTCCATACAAATGCCTTCAGAAAGGACTTCCTTAGGCTTAAATCAATATTCGATTTTAACAAATTTCTCTTTTTCAAAAACGCTTTTCTACCCGTTGCCATTCTGCATTTTATATCCTCTGTACTGCGACCATCATATGTTATTTTACTGCCCAAGTAACAAAACTCATCTACCTCCTTTATTGCTTCGTTTCCCAATCTAATTCCTTATTACTATATTATTATACATTTTTGTTGGTTATGCTCCAAATGGTTACAGACTGTTTGATGCCTAGAGAACAAATATTCTGGTTTTACGAGATGTTGACTTTGAACAGAAAGTGACAAAAGAAATTCTACGGAAGAATCTTGTACAAACAAGTACATGAAATTTAAGACCAAAAAATGAAGAAGAAAATCAAGAAGAAAATGCATGCAATAATGACAAACGATACTACAATCTTAGGGACAGAACCAATTTGAAGAAGCCTTTAAAATGTGATGAGCATGAAACAGCGTTACTTACATATCAAGCATGTATTAATGGACCACACCAAGCAAACTGGGTAAAAGCAATAGAAGGTGAAAAGAAATCACTTGAACAGAATGAAACATAGAATTTGATAAATCCAGAAGAGGCAAGAGGGAAACATATCTTAACTAGCAAATGGATCTTGGCCTGCACTGGCCAAGGTAGTATAAAAAATTCCGGTAATGTCCCTGTATTCGGACACAGTCTTAAAACTACTCGTACCAGGAGGACATGTTTGATGAGGTCCAATTAATGAGTGCTATAAATATTAAAAAAAATTTAAAATTCGATACCGATGTGGTCTCCTTGTCAGATAGCAGGTTGTTTATGAGCCTGATTATGGTTTGGAAGTGTATAACACTGGCGAGTTTGTACAAGAGTACATACTGTACCATAAGAAGCTGTAATACAATAAAAGACGATCGATTCTAGATTCTATGTGTGTAGTTACACTAAGCACTTTGCTTACTAAGCTTCTGTTAGGTCTGAATCCTGGCTGCTCTGTGGGAATAACGACATGGATATTTCGACAGATTTGGTGGAGAATACTCTTACCAAAAGATTGTAGGAGCAACTCAGCAGAGCTATTAGGCAATAGCCTGCAGCTGTATTCGCTGGTTTACCTAACTTCAGTAGAGCTATGATTTTCGTTCTTTTGAAGTCTTGTGGTTTATTCCCTGATATCATGATATTGGTGAAGAACGTGGCTTTATTCGTAGAACCGATTTCGAGTGGTACTTCGGCTCTTTGGCTCTCAAAGACGTACTGGAGTCAACGATAAATATATGTCTGTGGTTGTCAAGTCTTCGGTAGCCATTCAAGCAGACGAATTTCCAATTCCGAAACTACAATCTACTGCCAGAATGTTGAATTTGACTCGCTATTATTTGGAAAAGTGGAAGTTTCGCGTTTAAATTCCAAGGCACGTAGCTCGCGTATCATTGAACAATGCAATTTCAAAGCTGGCGTGCATTAAATAATTACGACAAATACTTTATTTTTTACAGTTAAATGCCTTTGTTTACGTTTTTAGTTCTTACAGAGGACAACGAACACAATGTCTAAAGGCGTGAAGACTGTTCATTAAAGGCACGTGTAGAGATGCCAGCAGACGACGTTGTTCTGAGTATTTTGTATGCACTTGCAACAGAAATTAAAGTTATCCTGTTAAGATCTTAGTTAACCACACACACTGCAATCGTGAAATATCCAGAAACAAACTACCAAATATTGATGACAAGTAAGGAATATCGGTCTAAGCACACTCTCGTAAATCGCGATATATTCGAAACTAAGCAGCAAAATATTGGGGAGAAACATGAAATAGCCTTTCCATACCCTCAGAAATCACGAGATATTCGGAAATAAATAGCCAAATCTTTCTGACTAGCGAATGGTGGAGACCGAAATGCCATTACTACTCATTTCACTTGCTGTACCAGCAATTTTAACGTTCCCCTAGTTTTGTCTTCAACCATTTTCTCGAAAATCGCAACATAGTTGGAACAAAGTCAAATATTTGTGATAAGGAAGAACATAAATGTCATTGCTGATCGTTCCACTCGCAGCAGCAATTTCATTCTTCGTTCTTCAGTCACACATAAAAATCACCAAATCGATGTTATCAACTCCTGAGACAGCATATAAGAGTACTGGATAACATAATATTGTTATGTGAATAATAAAATTCTACAAAGTGTTGTGGGTAAATAACTCCTACAATGTGTTACAAACGTTAAGATTTAAAAAAAATTGTTTGGGACGAGTTTCGTTCACAGAACATCTTGCATGATAGTCCACCGCTCTACCCAATATGCTACAGCAACTCGACGTTATTAGTCCCTTCATATTTCATATACTCATACCCACAAGTTTGTTTCTCAATGTTAATATTATTTTAATTACATTTAGTTACAATAAATTCATCCAGAGATTATTTTGTAGTTCATCGTTAATTCGCTGTTGCCCTGAAACGGTTTACTGCGAGTTATAAAACCAAAACTGTGAGACATACGGCAAATCAAGATGGCATCTGGGACATGGAAGGAACAAGTGAATATCGTTTTCAAGTTAGTTTCCAAAGTCTTCGTTCATTGGCTAATTTAACAGCGATTTTCATTGGAGGGAAAGAATTTTTTGCTAGACATAAATTTATCGTTGCCTCCAAGGTACCTCTTGGAGAGACTAAGAGCCAAAGTACGACTCGAATACGAATTTTACGAATAAAGGCACGTTGGTGAAGACCCTTTGTAAGGGTCTTCTGCCCCTTACACTTAGGCTATTACCACAGAGTAACATATACAGAGAAGCAGCCCTACCTAAACCACTGTCCTACGCTCCCCTCGTAGTTCCGTAAGATGCTAGTTGGTGTCGGGCGGTTCGCTGGCTTAGGGTGCCTCTCGCGCGCAGAGGGTAGTGTGGAGGGGAGGCTGAGGGGAGAGCTCGAGCCGCCTGCCAGGAGGCCACGGCTGTGTCCGGCTTAGTGGCGTTTCAGGGGAGGTGGTGGTGGGGCCAGCCGCTACCTGCCGCCTGCTCTGGCCAGTTTAAAGAGCTGCTTCTGACCGCAGCGCCATCATGGGACATCTTACGGAACTGCTGAAAACCCTCCCTCCCCGCGCCCCGGAGCGTAGGACCGGGCCCTTACAGAGGTTTCCCATCTGTATATATTTGCTTGCGCCACACAGGTCGAGGTAGGCCGCATATCGATAATAGTGCGCAGCGAGCGCCAGAGAAGTTCAGTAGTCGTTAAGTTAGTTGTGTGTTGGGCTCGGTGCGGAGCAGGCGAGCTGTGTGAGACGTGACGGTTGGCCACTGCCATAATTACGATTCCGACTGAGTGTGTCCCCGGTCGCCGCGGGTTGATCCTCAGATTTACCGATTGTGACGGTAAAATCAATATTAAGTGCCGTGATTACGTGTCAACCGCGCCGGCCACTACAGTTGGATTGCAGTGCGGATTGTTGTGTGTGTGTGTGTGTGTGTGTGTGTGTGTGTCCTCATCCACAAAATGCGTGTGAAGATCATTTACATTCGACCTACGGTGTCTTTAACCGACCTTAGATTGTGAGACCACAGGGTAGTGTTATTGGTCCTCTGCTGTTCCTTATTTACGTAAACGACTTAGGGGAAAATCTAAGTAGCTCTCTTAGATTGTTTGCAGATGACGCCGTCATTTACCGTCTAGAAAATCATCTGAAGATCTAAACCAACTGCAGAACGATCTGAATAAGATATCAGTATGGTGTAAAAATTGGCAATTGATTCTAAATAATGAGAAGTGTGAAGTCATCCACATGAGTACGAAAAGAAATCCGTTAAACTTTGTTTACAAGATAAATCATTCAAAAGTGAAGGCCGTAAACTCCACAAATACCTACGAATTACTATTACTTAATACTTAAATTGGAAAGAACACGTAGATAATGTCGTGGGAAAGGCGAACCAGAGATTGCGTTTTATTGGCAGAACCCTTAAAAGATGCAACAGAACTACAAAAGAAACAGCATACACTACGCTTGTCCGTCCATTTGTGGATCCTTATCAGGTGGGTTTGACGGAGGACATCGAAAGAGTCCAAAGAAAGGCAGCTCGTTTCGTGTTGTCGCAATACAGGGGAGACAGCGTTACGGAAATGATACAGGATCTGGGATGGGAATCATTACAACAACAACGCTTATCGCTGCGGCGTGGGCTACTTACGAAACTCCAATCGCCAACATTCTACCCCGATTGCGAAAATATATTGTTGACTCCCACTTACATAGGTAGAAATGATAATCAGAATAAAATACGAGAAATCAGAGCTCGAACGGAGAGATTCAGGTGTTCTTTCTTTCTGCGCTGTATTCGAGAGTGGAATGTGAGATAAATAGTATAATGGTGGTTCGATGAACCCTCTGCCGGGCACTTAAATATGATTTTCACAGTATCCCATGTAGATGTAGATGTATTCATAGCACAAAAGGAAGTACTGTAATTACAACTATGTATGGAGATAAAACTTACATTTTTTGTCAGCTTGGAACACTAGTCACAGCCTCACAGTAAATTCATTCACTTATGAAATTTTGTTATCAATAATAAGTGTAAGTTTGAGTGTAAGAGAGAGTTCCACAACCACAGTACTAGAAGGGAAGAATGATCTGTCTCATACTTTAATGACTCTAACTATTGGTACTTACAAGGGTCGAAATATCCAGTTATAACTCTGTGACTGTCTACACGTGGAAATAACATGTGTGACAGAAATCATAAATGTTTTAATATTCAGATTGAAGACCTTTTCCCTTAAAACTCTGTCTGTATCATAGAGGAATTCTTGAGTAGACTTAGGCATTGAAAAATTGTAAATGGTCAACATGCACCCATATAAATATTTTTTTTTTTTTATATTTCTAATGTGGTTGTTTCATAGTGGTTTGTTTAATATTCCATATTATACCTCAGACAAATGTATGTGTAATTTCACAAATCTGTAGCGCCGTTACAGTATTTTGTAGAAAATTTAGGTAAATGAACGAAAAAGTTGCATTGTGAAAGAAGCAGGCAGCGAGGCGCCCGTTCAGAGCCGGTGGTTGAGGCAAGACTCACACTCCGAGACCGCAACAGCTTTGTGTATGAAGTACGTGACTCTTGGTCCGCAGCCGGCCAGAACTTCAAACACAGCAACAGCCACAGGTGTGTAACGAGCAGGTCAATACACCAGGCGTGTGTCGTTGTTGTCGACTTGTACGTGACTTGAAATGGGGCTTTTGGGAAACACAGTCAGGTCGAGTGACATAAAGCATGTGTCCAGAGCAGTAGTCAGTTCGAGTTCGAAGTTCTCAGTCCGCAGGTCAGCTCGGAGGACATCAGTGCGGCAACAAGCAAGGAACTAGCAGTTGCAGCTCAGCGGTCATCGTCAGCGGTTCACGGTTCATCTCCCGTGTCCAGACAACGAGCCACTCGAGAGATCGGCGTGACGTAATGTCGCAGTAAGGTTCTAGCCATCACGCCAGCAGCAACATCGACGCGACGAAATGGGGACAGTGCCAGGGTTCGAACCATTCTCCCTGGTCACAGCTGCAGCATCGAAGGGGTCTCGTCACCGCTCATCCGGCAGCGAGACATCGTCGAGGGGGGGAGGGGCGATCAACAAGTGAGCAGGCGGCGTGGCTGCGCCATCGACTTTCGAAGGTGGCTGGCCTAACAGCCCAAGACGCCAGTGTCAGCGAGAAGTGTTACGCCACCGAACCACAACAGAACATCGCCGTCCGCAGTGACGCAGCAGATGTGTGACCAGAACTAACCTCGGCAACCCTGACACCATCTATCTTAAGAAGCAATAAAACCATTTAACACTTGCCCTTATTCTCTCTAAACTGCCACAATCTATCCGCAACCACTTCAGCTCTTTTTCATATTATATTGTAAACAAATTGGGCATGGTGCAGGATGTGCAATGTAGTGTCCTCTACACCAAGTACATTTATACATGACCGTAGCCATTAATACAATCTTTTGTACTTCACGACAAGAACAAAAGAGATCTTTACGATAAATTTACAAAGCATCTATTGTAATTAAGCGTAAACATTGAAACACGTCCACTGAATGTGTGGTCGTGTTCCATTTTAAGTTATTCATTACTTTTGAGTGTTTCTCCGTCATTAATATTGTCTATTTGTATGTCATTTTTTTCCTTTATTAATGATCAATGCCCCATGTTTATATATGTCTCCACTCCTGTGATTGAACTTGTTTGTTGGTATGAATGTGGAAGGTTGACTGGCTGCCACGCAATGGCTTACAGTCGCCGCCTTGCGCTTTAGCCCTCGTTTACTTTAGTTAAGAACGCATGGCTTCGTATGTCGTCTGCACTGCCGTCTGCTGGGTGGCCAGAGACAAGCTTACTTGGCAAGATGGTGAGGTGGCCTGTTCTTAGTGTAGTACCAACATAATCATGTACGAAAGCAGTGACGAAAGAAACCTCTCTGTAGCTCTGATAGAGGGTATTATCTTCTTCAGGTAGCGAGGGCTGGTAGACACTAGCACAGACAAATATATACAGACGGGAAACCTGCGTAGGGGCCCGGTCACCCGCTCAGGGGTGCGGGGAGGGAGTGCCAGAGCAGTTCCGTAAGATGTCCTATTAATGGCGCTGAGGTCAGAAGCAGCCCTTTAAAACTGGCCAGAGCAGGCGGCAGGTAGCGGCTGTCCCCGCCACCACTTCCCCTCAAACGCCGGCACGCCGGACACAGCCGTGGCCTCGTGGCAGGCAGGCAGCATGAGCTCTCCCCTCAGCCTCCCCTCCACGCTACCCTCTGACGTGCGAGAGGCACCCTCAGAAGCGCCTCTACTATGGTCTACCGGTACTAAGCCGGGGAACCGCCTGACATCTGCTAGCATCTTACGGAACTATGGGGAGAGCGTAGGACAGTGGTTTGGGAGGAGGGCTTCCTCTATGTTACTGTGTGACAGTAGGCTCTGAACGCACTCTGGATCGCTTTAAGCGCGCCCTACATCCGGTGTGTGGAGAGGAAGGCTTTGTGCGTGGCCTGAGGCTCCACTCTTGTCGCGACCGCCAAAGTGAGTATATCATCGAATCATGCTGAGGGGATGGCATGCTGTTAGAACTTTACTTTGTTCCTGACCAGGCAATCTTGACTTATCAGTGGTAGTTTTTCTTGAGTAATTCTTTCGCTATGCGAGGCGAAGTGTTTCTTAATTTACAGAACTTGAGTAATTCAGTGTAAATTTCCATTTCCATTCCGGTGATGATTTTGTGTCCGGTCTCCTCAAGTTTGAATCCACATATGTGGCCTTCAGCCTTTGTGTAAACTTAGTATGTTTGAATTCCCTTGCTGTTTTTAAGTAGCGTTTTCGTGTCGTGTCTGTATCTGCGAGTATGCTAAATTTTTCTCAGATTTTCTGGATTGATTACGTCTTTCCTGCCTTGGTATGACCGAATGCACAACGTGCAAGTACTGTGGCCACTCGTAAAGTAATGTAGAGCAGCAGTAAGCGTTTTAGTTTGCTTTTACAGATCTCTACTGCCCGAGATCTTGCATAGAAAATTTAACAAGCTACTTTGAGCATGAAGATGTATAAAAAATCAAGTGAAATGTCCATTTTCTTTACTAAATACTATGTAAATGAGATGTAAAAAGTATATAGCAATATATACAAGGTGTACTGTGGAACTTTTAATGACATCACGAGAAACCAAAATCTGGATGACAGAGGTGGATTTGAACCTCTGCCCTCCTGAATGCAAGTCCAGTGTTCCAACCACTGCGCCACCTAGTTCGGTGCAGTAAAGGTAAGGTGCAGGGGAGCAAAAGGGGATGAGATAGAGGTGTGTGTGTGTGTGTGTGTGTGTGTGTGTGTGTGTGTTCCAAAATGTCTCTCTCTCAGTTCAGAGCCTGAGGGCTGCTTCACGCATGTGAGCAGCCCTTAGTGGCTACCCTGTTATTTTTATGTTACAACTGTGACTTAAGCTTCATCACTTATATGTTATTTTATCATTTAACATGCATTGATGGTGATTTCTGATGAAGGCACTCCTAGTAGTTGCCCAAATCTCTGCCCTCTGCAACCGAGAGCTGTCTCACTACCATCTGAATTCATAAACGGTAGGTGAAGAAACAGAGCCATGTTTAAAATTTAATTTTAATACCTGAATATTTCTTTATCTTTCTAATTTTTTTTACACACTCGCACCTCAATCTCACTTTTTTGCCCTAAACCCGCACCCTTTAGTTCATTCCAAGCTGTATCTCACATTCCCATCTATCAGAACCTTTACTCTCTGCCATACACCACAGAACGTTCCATACCCACTCTTACCCGACATCCTTACCCCTCCATTCACCTCTTCACTTGATGTCAAGATACAGTTGTGTCGGGCCGGTTAGATGTGGCAGTCATGTGTGCATGAGGTTTGTTTGATGCCTCATCATACTGGTCTGACAAACTAACGACGGACATGCAGTTATATTCAGTACTGAGCCTTGCATGATACCCAAATGTAATGTGACCCTATCCTTGTACGATCTGTCGCAAATGATAAGAAAACCGTTACTTCCCTTACTAGCAGATCCTGAGTGTTGCAAGCGTTTTTTTTTTTTCTTTTTTTTTATTATTATTATTATTGGCGCATGACTTGGCATTCTTCCCCTTTGCCCTTGAAGATGCTCTTGTTTCAAAAGATTTCGTCCATATTCTATAATGTGACAGACAATATTACTGGGTAATCCTCCCCAAGCATACGGTCAACATCACAGTATCCATTTCTGTAACTCCTAATTCACCTGCTTACACATGCTAAGGTGGCAGTACTCATTTTGAATTGGTCACCATGCTAGTGTGAGCATGGGATGACTCTACTTTCTGAGTGATTGTGTGAATGTTTGTGTATTTTTTGTCTGACGAAGACTGTGGCCAAATATTTGAATTGTGTGAATGTAATCATCTATTCCACGTGCTTGTTTGCAGCTCGGCGATCATATGTAATTTTTATCTAAAAACGCACACACCAAAAAATGTGTTGCATCACCATGATACTAGACTCTAAGCACAGCTTTACATAAACATGAAGATATACAAAAACAACAATTCAGTTCTGCTTATAGTTCACGAAAACAGAAACTGAGAAGTTGTACGACAATAACATAGACATTCCGAATTTGTGTTCCACACTGCAGCATACTCCATTACCCCTGATACACGGTAACACGTCCTGTTGCATTGATGTATGGCTGTATTCCTCGTGTTATACTGATCGCTAGATCATCAAAGATGTGTTGGTCCAGATTTTCCCACTCCAACGGCGATTCGGCGTAGTCTCCCAGATGGTTGCGCGTCGTCTTGTCAGTATATCCCAGGCATGGTCGATAGGTTTCATCTTTGGAGAACAATTTGGCCATTCTAATCTTGTGATGTCATTATCATGAAGGAATGCATTCAGAGGATGTGCATGATGACGTCAAGAATTGTCGTCCACGAAGACGAATCACTCACTGGAATGTTGCCGACATGTTTGGATTATACATCAGAGGATATCATCCGTGTACCGTACTGCCGTTTGGTTGCCTTCAACGATCACCAGTGGCGTACGGTGGCCCACATCAGGGAACCATCACCTTGCTGCACTCGCTGGATCGTGCGTCTAACATGAACAGACTAACCAGGCTGCCTCCAAAAGTGTCTCCGACCATGTCTGTTTAAAGAAGATGCGAGTCTCATCTGTGAATAGTACTTGCTACCATTTATAACGAGTCCATTCTAAATAGGTGTTAGGCCCATGTGTACTGTACTGCATGGTGTCTATGTGTCAAGGCTGGACCTCACCATGGACGTTGAGAGTGAAGTTACTTACCATACAGTCTATTACATGCAGTTTCAGTTGAAACATGAAGTCCTGTGGCTGCACGAAAGTCATCAAGCAGCATGTTGCAAGTCTCTCTCGGTTCTTACGAGCTGAAATCCGTAAGTAGCGATCATCAGTTGCTGGAGTTTCCTTTGGGCGGGCACAGCGAGGCGAGTCATTGACAATTGTTGTATTTCGGTCCGCGTTCGACCGCTTTAGATCAAAGAAACTTCCTGGTAGATTGAAATTGTATGCCGGAACCGGGGCCCGAACCTGGAACCTTGGCCTTGCGCGGGCAATCGTTCTACCATTGAGCTATCCCGACACGACTCACGGGCCGCCTTCACAACTTTACTTCTGCCAGTACCCAGCCTCCTACTTTCCAAACTTCACAGAAGTTCTCCTGCGAAACTTGCAACACTACCACTCCTGGAAGAAACGATATGGTGGAGATATGGCTTAGCCATAGCCTAAGGGATGTTTCCAGAATGAAACTTTCACTCGGCAGCGGAGTGTGCGCTGATATGAAACTTCCTAACAGAGGGCGGTCCGTGAGTCGTATCGGGATAGCTCAGTGGTACAGCGCTTGCCCGCAAAAGACAGAGGTCCCAGGTTCGAGTCCCGTTTCCGGCACACAATTTTAATCAGCCAGGAAGTTTCATATTAGCGCACACTCTGCTGCGGAGTGAAAGTTTCATTCTGCTTTAGTTCACTCTAAGAGGTCTGCAAATTTTCCTTAATGAGAGTCCTTTCTCAAAAATGTTCAAATTTTTGTAAATCTTATGGGACTTAACTACGGGGTCATCAGTCCCTAAACTTACAAACTACTTATGAACTACTTACGAACTAGGACGGCACAAATATCCATGCCCGAGGGGGGATTCGAACCCCCGACGGTAGTGGCCGTGCAGACCGTGACTGAAGCGCCTCAGTCCCCTCGGCCACCGCGGCCGGCGAGAGTCCTTTCTCAATGTGGATACAATCAAACTACGGAATTGTCCTTTTAGGCATGGCAGAAGTCAACACAAAGAGTGCACTTCCGATCTGGTTTTATGACTGGAACTGATAGGCCGTCTTACCCAGTCTGTTGTATTGACGTTGATCATTTGTGGTTGTTTAAATCTTTCTGTGAATTGAGTGACATCTCTGAACAATTCAACATCATTGTTCAGGAGAATTTGGAACTAATGCTGCGCGACAGCCGTTTTGACGTGTGTAGTTAGAAAAAAAACATCTCACGACTTACAAGGAAAGTACATAGGCTCGAACAAACTAATCTGTATGAACGTTTGGTTACAGGATCTCTACGTACACCTCAATGTGCTAGTGGGTGTCGTTTTTTTTTTTTTTTTTTTTTTTTTTTTTTTTTGGCAAAGCTCTGCAACCATGCTCTAGAAAGCACTGTACATGTAATTGTAGACGTCATACGTAATGCAGATATCTTAACTATAACTTATGTAATAATCATCGTACATGTTCTCTAACGAATTGTCATCAAAAGCCTTGATTATAGTTGCAACTTAAACCTTCTTCCCGAAACAATGTTGTTATTCACTGCCATTGCTTCCATCGCCTCTTCGCGCACTTACCGTGGCACTACCGCTTGCAATGAATTGTTCGTCATTATCATTGCTATTTTAATTATTATGAGTTTGTAACAACAGTATCTAACGTATGCTCATATTTCTGTACCATAACTAGAATAAAAGACATTAGTCTGGCATATGGACTAGACATCAACCTCAGTAAGTCCAAACTCATGTTAATTGATCGAGAACAACAGATCCAGCTCACAGGTCAATTAAAGGAACTGGAAGTCATGCAGTCCTTCACCTATCTTGTGTCAACCATCTGCAGCACAGGTAGTTGTGAAGAGGCGATAAAAAGACGGATCACGCTAGGACGAGTGGCTATGAAGAAGCTCACGAAGATCTGGCAGAGCCGAGCAATAACAAATAGCACAAAGATTCGGCTAGTTGAAACACTGGTGTTTTCTGTCTTCTTTTATGGCTGTGAATCATGGACACTCGAGGCCAGAGACAAACAACGCATTGATGCGTTTGAGCTTTGGTGCTGGCGTAGGATGCTACGCATAAAATGGACCGAAAGAGTAACAAATGTGTCCATTATTGAACAACTGAATATCTCCAGATGCCTTTCTTCTCGAGTCAACGAAAAAATTCTCCAGTTTTTTTGGCCATATTGTGTGAAGAGACGGAGAAAACCCTAGAAAAAATCGCACTGACGTGTTTTACGGCCCACTTTAGATTTGTAGTTTTATAAGTTTTTTTCCAACATTTTGGACCAAAATTTAAAAAAATAAAAAGTTAATAAGACTGTCTGAGACCCTTTTAGGGGGAAAAAATTGAGGAAGTGACGAGTTCAGAACAATCGACCTTCGGCATCATAGTCTAACGCCTTGCCCACTACGCTACGGCTATCAATCAGAATAAAAGTCCGAAAATCTCATACTATTTATGGCCGTTGTTAACTGATGTTAATATGGCATTTGTAGACATTATATTATCATTTATCGTACAAAGAACGATGTGTTTTTGTTCATTCTTCAGTGCGCCGTTGCTTTGAAATGACAACGTGTAAGTTACAATAAGAAAATCATCAAATACGCGCAAGATGGCGTATGCCACAGAGAGTTCTGCGCGGGAAATGTCACGTGACATCTCCTAACGGTTGGTTTTCGTTAATTCAATGGAGGGTGTCAAATCTCCGTTATTTTTGCAAATATGTCTCAAACGATACGAGATATGAAAAAACATAAGGGAGCTAAGTTGTAGAGAATTTTCTCCTCTACCAATTAGGTTATTCAATTTTCGTATCAGATGAACGGTTCGTTTGCAATTACAATTATATTACAAACGGCTTTTTTAGGTATTAATACCGCATTTTTTGTCCGAAAAATTTGAAAAAGGGAGGTTCTGGTCTCTGACGGCCTACAATCAGATCTGTAAAATTTGATGCTGATCGGTTCAACGGTTTGTCTTAAAACTAGGGAACACGTTACGGACAGACAGACATACATCCCAAAATCGTCGTTATTTTTGAAAATATCTTTGAAACGCTACGAGATATGAAAAAAATAAGAGAACAAATTTGTAGAAAATTTTCTCCTCTACAAATTAGGATATTCAATTTCCGTGTCAGATGAATACGTTAAGCCGTTATTTTCATTTAAATTTCGAGCTGTCAAAAGACGATCGCAAAGGCCCACTTTTAGTGTTACTACCGTAACCTAAAGTGGGCCAATAATCTTACAAGGAAAGATCGTGCGCACAAGAGCAAGAGGAAGAGCAGCGAGCACATGGATAGACCAAATGAAGAAGATCTTCGGTCTACCTCTTCAGCACTGAGAGAATCTGACAACCGGCCGGGATGGAGACGGGTTCATGGGGTCACGACGCTCAGCAATGAGCACAACGACTTATGATGATGAACAGATACCAGAAAGCATGCAAATGATTCATCTTCTACACTAATAAAATCTTCACGAAGAAGGGTTCTTCGTAACTTCATCCCAACCAATCGCAATACCTTAGCAGGATTGATTAGCAATCGTCGCCCCATCTGAAGCTTCACTACACAAATAACATCACAAAACGCAACCTCGGAGGCACACTGCACCGTCCCTACTAGCGAACCGACAGGTCAAAGTGCAATGCGGAATGGCAAACACAGAGGCCTCTAACGTACGACTGCAGAGTTTTGCAGATGCTGGAGTATCACTAGTGCAATAAGGGATGTTTACATATCTCTCATACGATTTTGGAAAGATCCCTTATTTCACTATTGATACTCCCGCATCTGCAAAACTCTGCAGTCGTCCGTTAGAGGCCTCTGCGTGTGCCATGCCGCATTGCACTTCAACCTGTCGGTTCGCCAGTAGGGAGGATGGAAAAGCTGGTAGAAGCTGACCTCGGGGAAGATCAGTTTGGGTTCAGGAGAAATGTAGGAACACGGGAGGCAATACTCACTTTACGGCTTATCCTAGAAGATAGATTAAGAAAAGGGAAACCTACTTATCTAGCTTTTGTAGATTTGGAGAAGGCTTTTAACAATGTCGATTGGAATAAACTCTTTAAAGTTCTGTGGCAAGCAGGAGTAAAATATAGGGAGCGTAAGGTTATTTACAACTTGTACAAAAACCAGACAGCGGTTGTCAGAGTTGAAGGGCATGAAAGGGATGCCGTGGTTGGAAAGGGAGTAAGACAGGGTTGTAGCCTTTCTCCAATGTTATTCAATTTGTACATTGAGCAAGCTATTAAGGAAAGCAAGGAGAAATTTGGTGAAGGAATTAAAGTTCAGGGTGAAGAATTAAAGACATGCGTTTTGCCGACGAAATAGTAATTCTATCAGAGACAGCAAAGGATCTGGAAGAACAATTGAACGGAATGGACAGTGTGCTAAAAGGTGCGTATAAGATGAACATTAACAAGAGCAAAATTAGGGTAATGGAGTGCAGTTTAAGAAAATCAGCCGATGCTGAAGGAATTAGATTAGGTAACGAAACAATAAAGGAAGTAGATGAGCTTTGTTACTTGGGCAGTAAAATAACAAATGATGGTCGCAGTACAGACCATATAATATGCAGAATGGCAATGGGTAGAAAAGCGTTCTTAAAAAAGAGAAATTTGCTGACATTGAATATTAATTTAAGCATAAGGAAGTCCTTTCTGAAGGCATTTGTGTGGAGTGTTGCCTTGTATGGGAGTGAAACATGGACAATGAACAGTGTGGACAGGAAGACAAAGGCTTTTGAATGAGGTATTACAGAAGAATGCTGAAGATTAGGTGTGTGGATCGCTTAACTAATGAGGAGGTACTGAGCAGAATTGGGGAGAAAAGGAATTTCTGGCATACCTTGACTAAAAGAAGGGATCGACTGGTAGGACACATTCTTAGACATCAAGTAATTGTGAATTTAGCGTTGGAGGGAAGTGTGTGGGGTAAAAAGCGCAGAGGAAGACCAAGAGAGGGATACAGTAAGCAGATTCAAAAGTATGTAGGTTGCCGAACTTATTCTCAGATGAAGACGCTTGCAAGGACAGGGTAGTGTGGAGAGGTGCATCAAACCAGTCTGTGGACTGAAGACCACAACAACAACAAGAAGTCGATGGTGGTCACTTGGAGCAGTAGTGTCTGCGGTCTCTGCTTTGCAGACGAAATGTGAAGGTCGCAGGAATATTGGATTGAGTACAAATGTATCGCATGACACATCGAAACCGGAAGTTAGCTGCTTGTCGTTGAATGGAAGCGTCGGTGTTCGTACGAAGGAGCGTACTTTATAGAGAGACAACCTGCACGCAAAAACGTAAAGCCAGTACTTCGTCTAAATACAGCAGTATATGTTCAGCTCCTGTCCACGAAGTAGCTATTGACAGAATGAAACTTTTACTCTGGAGCGGAGTGTGCGCTGATATGAAACTTCCTAGCAGATTAAAATTGTGTGCCTGAACCGGGACTCGAACCTGGGACCTTTGCCTTTCGCGGGCAAGCGCACTACCGATTGTGCTATCCCGACACGACTCACCATGCCTCCTCACAACTTTACTTCCGCCAGTACCTCGCCTCCTACTTTCCAAACTTCACAGAAGCTCTCCTGCGAACAAGTAGGTTGCCGTTGGAGTCGAAGAGGCTTGCTTAGGATAGGGTATTGTGGACAGCTGCATCAAACCAGTCCCCGGACTGAAGACCACAACAACAAGAACGATTTTGGTGTATATGTGTTTGTTCGAGCCCAAGTACTTTACTTGTTAGTGAGTACGAATAACGCAGTGTGCTCGCATTTCACGGTTAAAGGTACTTTATTGGCAGTTGGGCAGCAGGGCGTCAGAAGAGGATGCGCGCCACCTCGAAGCTGGCGCGCAGCCAGAGCGCGACGGCGTACGCGCCCGGGTCGGGCACGATGGCGGTGCCGGTGTCGGAGCGGCAGTCTGCGGTGGCGGCGGCCGAGCGCTCCGCCACCGCCACGACGGCCGCCAGCCGGCCCGCCCAGTCAGCCGTGGCGCCGCGCGACGCCACAAGCTGCTGCCGCCACTCCGACACCGCCGCCGACAGAGGGTCCAGGACCGTGCCGTCCCCCACCCCTGACATGCTGATGCGGAACAGCGCGTCCGTGCCGTTCTCCAGTGCCATCAGCCACCTGGTTTCGGACAGACTCTCCGGCCCTCCGTCTTCGAAGACCTGTAAGAAAATTTGCAGATATTGACACGGAACATTCTATGCCGTTGTTGTTATTGCTGTTGTAGCTAAGGCACTCAACATCACGGTCATCAGCGCCTGTACTAGGAACATATGAGATCAATATTACTGAATCTCACAGCAGACAGACAAGGGACGAGACCTGTAAGAAAATTCGCATATATTTTATGCAGAACATTCTATGCCATTGTTGTTGTTATTGCCTTTGGAGCTGAGGCACTCAACATCGCGGTCATCAGCGCCTGTACTAGGAACAGATGAGATCAATATTACTGAATCTCACAGCAGACAGACAAGGGAAGAGACCTGTAAGAAAATTCGCATATATTTTATGCAGATCATTCTATGCCGTCATTGTTGTTGTTATTGCTGTTGGACCTAAGGCACTCAACATTGTGGTCATCAGCGCCTGTACTAGGAATAGATGAGATCAATATTACTGAATGTCACAGCAGACAGACAAGGGGAACAGACCTGTAAGAAAATTCGCATATATTTTATGCAGATCATTCTATGCCATTATTGTTGTTGTTATTGCTGTTGGTGCTAAGGCACTCAACATCACGATAATCAGCGCCTGTACTAGGAATAGATGAGATCAATTTTACTGAATCTCACAGCGGACAGGCAAGGGAAGAGACCTCTAAGAAAATTCACAGATATTGACGCGGAACATTCTATGCCGTTGTTGTTATTGTTGTTGCTGTTGGAGCTAAGGCACTCAACATCGTGGTTATCAGCACCTGTACTAGGAATAGATGTGATCAATATTACTGAATCTCACAGCGGACAGACAAGGCAAGAGACCTGTAAGAAAATTGGCATATATTTTATGCAGAACATTCTATGCCGTTATTGTTGTTGTTATTGCTGTTGGTGCTAAGGCACTCAACATCACGATCATCAGCGCCTGTACTAGGAATAGATGAGATCAATATTACTAAATCTCACAACGGACAGACAAGGGAAGAGACCTGTAAGAAAATTCGCATATATTTTATGCAGAACATCCTATGCCGTTATTGTTGTTTTTGTGTCCCGACTTCGTCGCCGCTTTTGTGTCCCAGCCTCGTCGTAGGTGTCGGTGGCCGAGTGGAACGATACCGACACAGTAACAAGACAGCACGCCTGTGCAGGTACGGAGGGGAGCAGCCAGAAACTACAAACACTAGAGTAAATTAGAAAGAGATATATTTTGCGCAGAATGTAACAATACTTAACTTTTATATAGTACTGCAGAATGTTGATACATAGTTGTTAGAGGCCTGCCTAGTGCCTGTACAATAGCAAAGTCTTCACTGGTGCCTATCTGCTTACGAAGGTCCTAACTCGTTGCTAGCTCAGTCCGAAGTGCGAAGTGCGAAGTGGCCGATGTCCTTCAGTGGTGGCCACGAGCGGCGTTGTACCAGAGGGCGCTCGTGGCTGTCGTCGGAAGAACGCCGCGCCGTGCATGCATGGCGGCGCGCGGCGAAAGTAGGTGGCGCGCACTTTGTACTTGTGCGACACCACACCCCTCCCCCCCAAACCGCCGCGCCGTCGTGGCGTAGGGCTGAGGGCCACGGCGACGGCACTGGGAGGAGGGCCTGAGCGGGGGCGTTACTGGTGGGACGGGCGTCGTAGCTGAGGCCGGGATCGAGACGCCGTCCGCGCCCCGGCATCCGCCTTGCGATCCTCCAGGGAACCCGCCGAAACCTGAGGAAGGGCGCCCGCCCCCGCCCAGAGGGAGCAGGTCATCTTCTTCTGAGGTGCGTGGCCCAAGCTGGGGGGGCCCGCACGGTCCCGGAGTCCCTCTCGGTGACGCTGTCATCTGCGGCGGCGACAGCGGCGGCGACGACTGCGTCGGATGTACGTCGACGTCCATAGGGATCTCGTAGTCCGGGGACGAACGATGTGGTTGTGCTCCCTGGCGCAGAACTGGGTCTGGAATCAAGAAACCGGAGACAGGATCGCGCGGTCTGTGCAGGCGCAATTGGTTTGCGTGGCGCCGCAGCTCCGACCCTGTGGAAGAACGTACAACAAACATATTGCGCCCAAGCACGCGTTGAATGGTGCCCGGCAACCATGTCTTCTTGTTTCCAGCAAACACCCTGTACAGCACCGGCGTGGAAACCTGAAAACGCGTAGCGCCATACGAACCGACTCGGTGCGTGGGAGGCTGCAGCAGGTGAAGGAGAGTGCGGTGACGGCGGCCGTGTAGCAGCTCGGCAGGAGACGGGCCGTCACGTGGCATGCACCGATACGTAGACAGGAAAATTTGAAGAGCTTGCTGCCTGGAGTGCTGACCTTTCATCTTCTCCATGTGAGACTTGAATGTTCGAACGAAACGTTCTGCTTCACCATTGGACTGAGGGTGAAAAGGTGCAGTGGTAATATGCTGAATGCCATTCACACGACAAAACTGTTGAAATTCCGCACTAACAAACTGAGGTCCATTGTCACTGACGATAGTTTCAGGCAAGCCTTCGATGCAAAACACTGATGTTAAGGCACTGATTGTACTAGACGCCGTCGTTGAGTTCATGGCAATCACAAAAGGAAACTTGCTGAAAGCGTCTACAACAATTAACCATCGCGTATTCCAGAAAGGTCCGGCAAAGTCAATGTGTAAACGTTGCCATGGTCCCTTGGGGCGTGGCCAATCTGAGAAACGTTGCGGAGGAGCCGCCTGATGCTCCGCACAAACAGTACACTGTGACGTCATGTTCTCTATCTGAGCGTCCATACCAACCCAGGTACAATGACGTCTGGCCAGTTGCTTTGTCCTAACAATACCCCAATGTCCTTGATGCAGGAGGCGTAACACTTCTCGTTGCAGGGAACGAGGAACAATCACTCTTGCTTGGTCGTTGTCCGTATGTAACAACAGTACACCCTGACTTAAAGATAATGCATGACGTTGTGCAAAATAACGTCGAACCAGAGGCCGATCAATGTCTTTGGCTCTGGCAGGCCACCCTGAGCGAACAAAACGTGCTACCACACTTAGGTCTGCATCCGCAGCTGTTTCCTGTGTAACCCGACGAGAGTTCAAAGGAAAGTCTGCGACAGCGGAAGCATCTCTGGAGTCTATCTGACAACATGCCATTTCTGAAGAATCAAATGATACATCCTGGCCAACCGGAAGTCGGGAAAGTGTGTCCGCGTTGGCGTGTTTAGTGGTAGGTCGGTACAAAATCTCATACTGATAATTAGACAATATCAAGGACCATCTCTGAAGCTTTTGTGCCGTACGTGGCGGAATTGGCTTTGTGGGTGAGAACAACGACGTGAGAGGCTTGTGGTCTGTCAACAAATAGAATTTTCTGCCATAGAGATAATGATGAAACTTTGTGACGCCGTAAATGATTGCTAAGGCCTCCTTTTCTATCTGACTGTAATTCTGTTGCGTCGGCGTCAGTAGCTTGGATGCAAAGGCAATAGGACGATCGTGACATCCAATACGATGCGACAGAACAACACCCAGACCGTACGACGAGGCGTCAACCGCTAACACTACAGGCTTCTGTGGGTCAAAGGGAATCAAACATGCATCACTGAGTAGTGCAGACTTTAGTTTGTCAAAGGCAACCTGACAATCTTTAGACCATACAAAAGGAACATTCTTCCTACGTAAGTGATGCAGTGGAGCTGCAATCTGAGAGGCATTGGGAATAAATCTAAAATAATAGTTAAGCTTTCCCATTACTGCTTGCAATTCATGCACATTCTTAGGAGGAGGCAAGTATTTGATTGCTCTAAGATGTGACTGTAAGGGATGTATTCCTTGGGCATTAATCACATGGCCTAGGTACTCTATTTCAGTTTGAAAAAACGAACACTTTGCTTTATTACAACGTAGACCTGCTGCAGTCAAAACTTTGAAAAGGCACTCCAGGTTTGCTAAATGTTCTTCAACTGTACGTCCGGATACCACAATATCATCTAAATAGTTCGAACAACACGGTACAGAAACTGTCAGCTGTTCCAAAAAACGCTGAAAAATAGCGGGAGCAGAAGAACTGCCAAAGGGTAGGCGTTGAAATTGAAAAAGGCCCATGTGAGTATTAATGACGAAAAACTTTTTGACTCGTCATCAAGTGGAATCTGTAAGTATGCCTCTGCTAAATCAATCTTGGAAAAGAAGCGAGACTGCCCTAATTTGTCCATTAGTTCGTCAGGTCTGGGCAGGGGATAAGTGTCTTCAATTGTTTGACTGTTGACAGTTGATTTGAAGTCCGCACAGAGACGAAGTTTTCCTGACGGCTTGGGTATAATTACTATAGGCGAGGCCCACTGACTCGCAGAAACAGGAGAAATCACCCCACTATCTTGCCAACGTTTAAGTTCTTCGGCAACTGTATCACGCAAGGCGATAGGCACTGGTCTAGCTTTACGAAATTTTGGAACTGCAGATTCTTTTAAAGTTACATGTGCCACGAAGTCTTTTGCACAACCTAGTTCCGGCGAAAACAAAACACTGTATTTTTCACACAATGCATTTATTTTGTCCTGAGGCACTACTGACGAAATTTGAAGCACATCTCTTTGAATCGATAAGCCAAACAAGTCGAATGCATCTAGTCCAAAAATGTTCTGCGTAGATTTGGCCTGAAGAACAACAAAAGCAACTGTTTTCGTAACACCTTGAAAAGAGGCAGGCAGGCTACACGTTCCTAGCACGGGAATATTTTGACCTGTATAAGCTGTCAACACTTGTTGACACAGCGATAATTTTGGCGAACCCAGAAGTTCATAAGTATCTTTATTAATTAAGGTAACAGCGGAACCAGTGTCGAGCTGAAATTGCACAGTCTTATTTTCTATAGAGAGAGTAACAAACAGCTTGTGCTTCTGGCGCACGACCGGTGCGCGAATGTGGGCAACGTCTAATACATATTGTTTTCTGCGCTTGCGCGGGTTGCGTGCGGTAGGAAGCGGCGCAGACTCGGCACGCAGCGGATTAACAACACTATCACTAGATGACACTACCGCCGGATCGGCGTCCGCGCAATGCGAGGCTACTGCACTAAAATTACTTTGAGTAGCTACACCAATTCTACTGTTACTAGCTACAAAGTACTGGGCACTATTACAAGGAGCAGTTGCAGAAGGCACTATTTTCACTACAGGAATGCACTGTTCATAGTCATTTTGCTTGTCCCGAATCCTTTTCCGTTGCACTGTTTTACGCGCTCGTCGGCGCTTGCTACGTGGTGCACTATATAGTTTTGCAATAGGTGCAGAAGAACTTTCTTGTAATTGAGAACCAACTAAAGCACTGTTCAATTCCACAGCCCGTATAACATTTACAGAATGAACTGTTCTCGCACTTTGCGAAGCACTGTTTCTAACGTTACTGTTCTTTGAGTTTTTAATTTGCATACACACAGACTGCACATGTCCTGATTTGCCACATTGATAACAGGTTGCGTTGCGACTAGGGCAATGAGCACGCTTGTGGCGAGACACACACTGGGGGCAAGATTTACGTACATTTTTCTGAAATGAGCGTTGGCGCCCGTTATTCAAATTACTGTTTCTAACACGACGGGGCGACCTTTGCGTCGCACTTTTACACTGGCTACTGTTCACTGTCTGTTCAGCACGGCCGGTAGAAAAATAAGAATCACTAGTGCTATACTGAGAACTACGGCTAGGAAAGCGTCCGTTGCGGCGCACTGAATTTACACTGTGGCTTTGCATTTCTACATCAGCTAAGTCAAAAGTATCATGCGCTTCTATAAGCTGCAGTACACTGTCTAAGGAGGGGTCAGACTGTTTCAGAATTGCTGCTCTAATTCTGGGGTCCTGAATATTCTGCGTAATCGCATCCCTCAACATCACGTCACTATACGAAAGTCCACAAGAGCAAGTAAATTTACATTGGCGGGTTAAGCCCTTCAATTCCGTAATCCACTCTTGGTGTGACTGCTGCGGTAATTTTTTAAGTCTGAAAAATCGGTATCGTGCAGCGGCTACAAGAACTTTTCTCTCATAATGAGCATTCAGTGCATCTACAATTTGTTCAAAGTCTACATCACGAGGAGATGCGTGAGGGAATAGTTTTTGCAGTAACACGAAAGTTTTGGGGCCCACCACAGACAATAAAAGATGCTTAACAGTCTGACCTGTAAGTTGATGAGCCGCGACGAGTTCTTGAAACTGCGCCAGATAATCACTCCAGTCTTCCTCACGTTCGTTGTATTGGCGAAACGTAGGAAGTGTTGCGGCGGCAGGTGTGGGCTGCTGATGCGACGGCTGTTGTTGAGTTGCCGTCAACTGCGCCACTGCGTTGAGAAGTTGTGAGATTTGCGCCGTCTGTAACTGAATAATTTCCATTAAGTTTGGGTTCGGGGTAGTGGCCATGCTGACCGATTAGGCGCCGCGTATACAAGTAACTTATAACAAAACACAAATGCAATATGAAAGAGGACGCTCTGCAACAAAAAAGTCCACAAAACACGTAACAAAATATCTTCCCCCAAAATTCTTATAATAAGGGTGGGTGGGCGGGAGCAATTTCTGCGTGCTCCGACTGCTGCTGTCTGGCTGCTGTAAGCGGGCTGGTCCAAGGTTCTATCACTCCTCGTCGCCACTTTTGTGTCCCGACTTCGTCGCCGCTTTTGTGTCCCAGCCTCGTCGTAGGTGTCGGTGGCCGAGTGGAACGATACCGACACAGTAACAAGACAGCACGCCTGTGCAGGTACGGAGGGGAGCAGCCAGAAACTACAAACACTAGAGTAAATTAGAAAGAGATATATTTTGCGCAGAATGTAACAATACTTAACTTTTATATAGTACTGCAGAATGTTGATACATAGTTGTTAGAGGCCTGCCTAGTGCCTGTACAATAGCAAAGTCTTCACTGGTGCCTATCTGCTTACGAAGGTCCTAACTCGTTGCTAGCTCAGTCCGAAGTGCGAAGTGCGAAGTGGCCGATGTCCTTCAGTGGTGGCCACGAGCGGCGTTGTACCAGAGGGCGCTCGTGGCTGTCGTCGGAAGAACGCCGCGCCGTGCATGCATGGCGGCGCGCGGCGAAAGTAGGTGGCGCGCACTTTGTACTTGTGCGACACCACAGTTGTTGTTATTGCTGTTGGAGCTAAGGCACTCAACATCGCGGATATCAGCGCCTGCACTAGGAATAGATGAGATCAATATTACTGAATCTCACAGCAGACAGACAAGGCAAGACACATGTAAGAAAATTCGCAAATATTGACGCATAACATTCTATGCTGTTGTTGTTGTTATTGTTGCTGTTGGAGCTAAGGCACTTAACATCGCGGTTATCAGCACCTGTACTAGGAAAAGATGTGATCAATATTATTGAATCTCACAGCGGACAGACAAGGGAAGAGACCTGTAAGAAAATTCGCAGATATTGACGCGGAACATTCTATGCCGTTGTCGTTGTTGTTATTGCTGTTGGTGCTAAGGCACTCAACATCACGATCATCAGCGCCTGTACTAGGAATAGATGAGATCAATTTTACTGAATCTCACAGCGGGCAGACAAGGGAAGAGACCTGTAAGAAAATTCGCAAATATTGACACAGAACATTCTATGCTGTTGTTGTTGTTGTTTTGCTGTTGGAGCTAAGGGACTCAACATCGCGGTTATCAGTGCATGTACTAGGAATAGATGAGATCAATATTACTAAATGTCACAGCAGACAGACAAGGGAAGAGACCTGTAAGAAAATTCGCAGATATTGACGCGGAACATTCTATGCCGTTGTTGTTGTTATTGCTGTTGGAGCTAAGGCACTCAACATCGCGGTTATCAGCGCCTGTACTAGGAATAGATGATATCAATATTACAGAATCTCACAGCGGACAGACAAGGCAAGAGACCTGTAAGAAAATTCGCATATATTTTATGCAGAACATTCTATGCCATTATTGTTGTTGTTATTGCTGTTGGTGCTAAGGCACTCAACATCATGATCATCAGCGCCTGTACTAGGAATAGATGAGATCAATATTACTGAAGCTCACAGCGGACAGACAAGGGAAGAGACCTGTAAGAAAATTCACAGATATTGACGCGGAACATTCTATGTCGTTGTTGTTGTTATTATTGCTGTGCGAGCTAAGCCACTCAACATCGCGGTTATCAGCGCCTGTACTAGGAATAGATGAGATCAATATTACTGAATGTCACAGCAGACAGACAAGGGGAGAGACTTGTAAGAAAATTCGCAGATATTGACGCGGAACATTCTATGCCGTTGTTGTTGTTACTGCTGTTGGAGCTAAGGCACTCAACATCGCGGTTATCAGCGACTGTACTAGGAATAGATGATATCAATATTACAGAATCTCACAGCGGACAGACAAGGCAAGAGACCTGTAAGAAAATTCGCATATATTTTATGCAGAACATTCTATGCCATTATTGTTGTTGTTATTGCTGTTGGTGCTAAGGCACTCAACATCATGATCATCAGCGCCTGTACTAGGAATAGATGAGATCAATATTACTGAAGCTCACAGCGGACAGACAAGGGAAGAGACCTGTAAGAAAATTCACAGATATTGACGCGGAACATTCTATGTCGTTGTTGTTGTTATTATTGCTGTGCGAGCTAAGCCACTCAACATCGCGGTTATCAGCGCCTGTACTAGGAATAGATGAGATCAATATTACTGAATCTCTCAGCGGACAGACAAGGGGAGAGACATGTAAGAAAATTCATAGATATTGACGCGGAACATTCTATGCCGTTGTTGTTATTGTTATTGCTGTTGGAGCTAAGGCACTCAACATCGCGGTCATCAGCAGCTGTACTGGGAATAGATGGGATCAATATTACTGAATCTCACAGCAGACGGACAAGGGAAGAGATAATGTTCAAATGTTTGTTAAGCTTGAGGGACTTAACTGTGGGGTCATCAGTCCATAAACTTACAAACTACTTATGAACTGAAACTTCCTGCCACATTGATATTGTGTGCCGGAATCGGGACTCGAACGTGGGACCTTTGCCTTTCGCCGTCAGGCGCTCTACCACTGAGCTATCCCGACACGACTCACGACGCCGCCTCACAACTTTACGTCCGCCAGTACCTCGCCTCCCACTTTCCAAACTTCACAGAAGCTCTCCTGTGAAACTTGCAAGACTAGCACTCCTGGAAGAAAGGATATGGTGGAGACATGGCTTAGTCACAGCCTAAGGGATGTTTCCAGAATGAAACTTTCACTCTGCAACGGAGTGTGCACTGATATGAAACTTCCTGGCAGATTAAAATTGTGTGCCGGAACCGGGATACGAACCTGGGACCTTAGTCTTTCACTGGCAGGCGCTCTACCACTGAGCTATCCCGACACGAATCCCGATGCCACCTCACAACTTTACTTCCGCCAGTACCTCGCCTCATACATTCCAAACTTCACAGAATTTCTCCTGCGAAACTTGCAAGACTAGCACTCCTGGAAGAAAGGATGTGAGGCGGCATCGTGAGTCGTGTCGGGATAGCTCAGTCGGAAGAGCGCTCTATCTATATTTTAGAACCTTCGACCTAAGATCTTTGGTAGGAGGTCGGCCAAAACACAAAATCGTAAAACACGTGCCAATGGCATCTCATTGTCACCTAAACTGGAGCGCAGGTCGGCCAACAAACCAGTTTGTTTTCTCGCAGTATCGTGGGAAACACAAGAAGTTAAAATATGCTGAATGGTTATCAGCACATCGACGCACAGGATACCGTGCCCACGGGCGAGGTTTCTTTAGGGGGGATGCTTGTCCACTGTTGGTCGGGCTGATCTCTACGAGATTACGACCGATCCTTGATTGTCGTGAGTGTATTCGTGTTCTCTCGATAATCCATTTTTAGTCCGGGGCAAGTCCCGGAGATAAATTAAATTGGTCCCAATCCCCCGGTTCCGATCAAGGTTTTCGGGAGGTTTTCCTTGGTTGTAAGGCGTATGCCGGAACTGGTAAGCCCTTCCCACTTATTCCCAATTGGGATTCCCCCTTTGTTCCCCCTTTGCCCCACAATCAGCTTGTCTGATAATTGGCTGAACAGAACCGCGACTCTTTATGGGCCGGATCTCAAACAGCCCGCTCCACTCCTCGGAGTGGAGAATGAAAAGAATATATATATATATATATATATATATATATATATATATATATATATATATATATATATATATATATATATATATCAGCACATCACAAGCATCAGAAATAGGGGGATCGTCGCCACTAAGAAGGAATCTATGCGTCAAGGGGCAGTGTCCTATTTGAAGTCGTGCTAAGCAGACTTCATCACATTTGACAGGCTGTACGGAGGTACGCCAGGGCCTAACTGCGTCTTTTATTGACCGCGATTTGTTATCAATGACGGCCGACCATTCTTGGACCCAGAGGTGCATGACAGAGCTTCTGAGTAATCACAGAGTGACACGGAGAGGAATAGGACAGTCGACTATAATCGGAAGCCGACAGGTCTCCTTGGCCGCGGTATCGGCCAATCATTCCCACGTGGACTGGTACCCAGCTGAAGGAAACCATTTTTCTTGCCGTTGCAACTGCAGGAGGATGTCTTTGATGTTCTGGACGGTCCTATCTACTGGGTACAGATGGTGAAGTGTCTGCAGAGCACTGAGTGAATCAGAGAAAAGCAGGATGTTAGAGCCAATATCGCGTTTCATTTGCCCCACTGCTTTCAAAACGACGTAAAGTTCTGTGTAAAATACTATGAACTGATTAGGCAGACGAAATCTGAGGATTCGGGTAGGAAGACGACAGAACACCCAACAATATCCCCCTGTTTGCACCCATCCGTATGCATAACATTAGAAGCATGATGGCTGTTTAAATGGCAATAAACTTGTCCTTAAAAACATAATCTGGAGTGAACGGTTTGTCACACTCAGGCAAGTCTAAAATTAGGTTGGGCTTCTCTAACAGCCAGGGTGGCGCTCTGCTCCAAATCTGACGCTGTATGTTGATCAGAGGCACGCCGAGATCCAGTAAATGCTGCTGCACTCTGATATCAAATAAAGCCCTGTCTAGAAAAGCAGCTGTGTGAATGTCAAGAACACAGACGGAAAACCAGTACTGAGCAAAGAGGGGAAAGCTAAACTGTGGAAGGAATCTATAGAAGGTCTATACACAGGAAATAAACTTGAAGGCAGTATTCTAGAAATGGAAGACGAAATGGAGGAAGATGAGATAGGAGATATGATACTGCGAGAAGAATTTGACAGAGCGCTGGTGGACTTGGGTCGAAACAAAGCACCTGGAGTAGATGATATTCCGTCTGAACTGCTGATATAGTTAGGAGAGCCAGACGTGAAAAAATTGCATCACATGGTATGCAAGATGCATGATACAGGGAAAATACACTCCGACTTCAAGAAGAATATCATTATTCCAATTTCAAAGAAAGCAAGTGCAGACAAGTGTGAAAATTACAGAACCAACAGTTTGATAAGTCATGGGTGCAAAATTTTAATACAAATTATCTACAGGAGAATGGAATGGCTGGTAGAAGCTGACCTCGGGGAAAAGTTTGGACTTAGGAGAAATGTAGGAACACGGGAGGCAATACTCACTTTACGACTTATCTTAGAAGATAGGCTAAGGAAAGAGAAATCTATGTTTTTTGCGTTTGTCGATTTGGAGAAAGTTTTGACAATGTCGACTGAAACACACTCTTCCAAATTCTGTAGGTATCATGGTTAAAATATAGGGAGCGAAGAGTTATATTCAACCTATACAAAAACCAGACAGCGGTTATTAGAGTCGAAAGGCAAGAAAGGGACACAGAGGTTGGGAAGGGATAAGACAGGGTTGTAGCCTTTCCCCAATGTTGTTTAATCTGTACATTGAGTAGGTAGTGAAGGATTGGAAGGAGAAATTTGCAGGGGGCATTAAAGTGCATCGAGAAGAAATAAAAACATTGCGGTTTGCCGATGACATAGTAATTCTGTCAGAGACCGCAAAGGATCTGGGAGAGCAATTGAATGGAATGGACAGTGTCTTGAAAGGAAAATATAAGATGAACATTAACAAGAGTAAAACGAAGGTAATGGAATGCAATGCCAGAAAATCAGGCGATGCTGAAGGAATTGGATTAGGTAATGAGACAATAAAAGTAGTTGATGAATTTTGTTATTTGGGTAGCAAGACAACTTCTGATGGCTGAAGTAAAGAAGACATAAAATGGAAAATGGCTATGGGAAGAAAAGCGTTTATAAAGAAGCGAAATTTGTTAACATCCAATATTAATTTAAATGTTAGGAAGTCCTTTCTGAAAGCATTTGTCTGGAGTGTAGCATTGTATGGGAGTGAAACGTGGACGATAAGGAGTTCAGATAAAAAGATGATAGAAGTTTTTGAAATTTGGTGCTACAGACGAATGATGAAAATTAGATGGGTAGATCACGTAACTAATGAGGAGGTGCTTAAACGAATCAGGGAGAAAAGGAGTTTCTGGCGTATACTGACTAAGAGAAGGGATAGATTGGTTGGACACATTCTGAGACATCAAGTAATTGTCAACTTAGCATCAGAAGGAAGCGTGTGAGGTGAAAATCGTAGAGGGAGACCGAGGGATGAATATGGTAAGCAGATTCAAAGGGATGTAGGTTGCCAAACGTATTCTCAGACGAAGAGATTTGCACAGGATAGGGTAGCGTGGAGAGCTGCATCAAACCAAGTCTGCGGACTGAAGACCACAACAACAACCATGTTTGAAAAGTATTTTCCTCTAAAAGTAACTAAAATTAAACAGAATTTTATAATAAAACCCTGGATTACACTAGGAATAAAGATTTCTTGTAAGACAAAAAGGGAAATGTATCTGTCTGCCAAGTACTGCTCCAGTGCTGATGATTTAGCTAAATACAAGGAATAGTGTAAAATATTAAGGAAAGTGTTAATAGTACAATCTTGATTTTTTTTTAGTTGGAGATAGTTTTAAGTGAACTTCCTTAGGTTGTTTTCTTTTTATTATATATATTTTTTTCTGTTTTTTTTTTTTTTTTTTTTTTTTTTTTTTTTTTTTTTTTTTTTTTTTTTTTTTTTTTAAAGACACTTATCTAGATATATACAGTCCAGCAGAAAAATTCAATTCACTGAGACTTTTTCCAGTTTTTCGTAATGAGAATAATTTTCCCATCCATAATCTGGGTGTTTGCAGTACTTCTTTGTATGTGGAGGTAATTGGGGACTTTTATATTAAATTACCTATGGAATGTTGAAATAGAATTAGTGGTAAAAGTTTGTACCCTTAAAACTCACCCAAAAATTGTAATTTTAAATTTTATATTACACACAGTAATAACTGGCTTAGAATTTGAAGACCTCGGAGGAGAATAATGATAAGCATCATTTACAAAGTTCTGATATATGATGACTATTCACTGCCTAGGCCTGTGGGTTGTTATGAAATGTAGTCTGCATAGTGCTGCCGTCTTTCCCCAGATTCATGTACTACTTGAAGAAAACGAAACATTCTGTTGGATATCATTGTTGCACCATAAACATTGAAATCCGAAGTTGAGGGTTATCGTTATTTATCCCTGACGTCTTCATATGTAAGAAGTGATTCTGAGTATTGCTTGAACATTAAGAAAGAAAATAGCGGTAACACTTATTTACTTGTTTATACCGATGAACTGCTTATATATTCAACTTCTCAGAGCAAAATTAACACTTTAAATTTGTTATTAACTGGCAATTTTAAAATGAAGAGTTTAGATCTGGCTTGTTCAAAAATGTTCATATGTATGTTAAGCTTATGGGACTTAACTACGGGGTCATCAGTCCCTAAACTTACAAACTACTTAGAACTACTTACGAACTAGGACGGCACAAATATCCATGCCCGAGGGGGGATTCGAACCCCCGTCCGTAGTGGCCGTGCCGACCGTGACTGGAGCGCCTCAGTCTCCTCGGCCACCGCGGCCGGCGATCTGGCTTGAAGAAGACTTGATTTTTGAAGATGGGTGTGATCCTGATGATGCGTGGAGTGATACAGAAGTGGCTGATATTCCGGAGAATCATGTACTTTGAGAATATTATGATCCAGAATCTGAACAACAGACAGGTTCAGATTCAACTTCAGATGAGGAAGAGCCTACGACAAGCTCACAGGGGAGGACAGATGAAATCAGCCGAAGACGTAAACCGTATTGTAGTAAAAATAATTTTCTCTGGCATTGCTATCCATGTACGACTCGTAGTAGAAGACGGTTGCACAACATAGTCTCCGAAACATCCGGTATTCGTCGTGAATATAGAGACCAAATAAATAGTGAATCGAGTGCAGAAGATATTTGGAATCTTTTATTTGATTAAAACATTCTGAAAAAAATCATCGCATCTACAAACCCACATTTAAAAAAAGATTAATGAAGTATGAAGGCAAAAGCAAATGTTACGATGTAGATGTTGTAGAGTTGAAAGCATTGTTTGGTATGCTATATTACTCCGCAATTTTCAAAGAAAATCGTGAAGATGTCAATAACTGGTACATCTCCAATGGGACTGGTAGAGACATATATAGGTCAATTATTTCTGAAAATAGAATGGAAATCTTGCTGCTAACCTTATGCTTCGACCACCACACAACAAGAGAAGAAAGGTGCAAAACAGACCCTGCAGCTCCCATAATGGAGGTTTTTGATGATTTTATTACAAATTCTACGAGTATTTAATGTAATGGCACATCAACGTGTGTTCACGAAATGTTAGTAGCATTTTGTGGCCGTTGCAAATTCAAAATGATTATGCCAAGCAAACCAGCCAAGTATGGTGTAAAAATTTATGCTTCACCTGTTAAAGACGATGTTTTTCGTGCGCAGTGTGTGTTGTGTAAATCTGTTTCTTACGGCGGAACTATCAGTGTTAAAAACTCATGCAAAAGGTGCTAAGCACCAAAAACTGAAAAAACAGTCTTGGCTTCGGACAAACTCAGATAACATTGTTCCATTGCAGCACCTCAGTTATTGACAGCAGGAAAACTGCATTGGAAAAAAAGGTGAGAGAGGTTGAAATACGGTCATGTGTTTTTCTGGCCGAATGTAATGTTGCTCCTGAGTTCCCACTGGCGCAACCAGTCGCGCGCGACTTTTTACGCACGACTTTTTGTATACGCCTACACGCGACAAGAATCCATTGTAGTTTATAAATGGAAGCTGAAGAAGTGGTCACTTTATTTGCACTATTGTATGGCAAGTCTGTTCTGCTTTATGGGCCAAAGTGACTGACATATGTTTACGGGAACCCACAGAGGAAGAATGGAAGAACATTACAAAAACGTTTGACAAGCGCGCACAGTTCCGGAACCGTACAGGTGCTGTCGATGGAAAGCACATGAGAATCATATAGCCACCTCGTAGCGGGTCGCTGTATTACAATTACAAGAGATATTTTTCCATTGTGTTACTTGCTATTTGTGATGTACATTACACGTTCATCAGCATTGATGTGGGAGCCTACGGAAAGTTCAGTGATTCTTCAATATTCAAAGATTATGCCATCTACCACAAACTTATAAATGGGGAACTGCAAATTCGACATAAGAGTCCAATATCTACAACCAATACTACACCTACGTCGTACATATTTGTTGCTGACGAAGCTGTACCTCTTCCAGAACACGTGATGCGTCCATATTCCGGCATTAATTTAACTGCTGAAAAGAAGATCGTCATTTACAGGCTTAGTCGTGCTCGACTATACATCTAATGTACTTTCGCGATTTTATCTAATAAATGGCGAATTTTGCATCGTCCACTAGATGTAAAAATTGATTTTGCAACTGATATTGTAAATTTAATATTCACAGAATATATGACATCAACTGCGATTGGGCAAAGCTGAAAATTTGTACCCAGCCGGGATTCGAACCCGGGTCTCCTGCTTTCTAGGCAGTTGCGCTGACCCCTACACCACTGGGGGACACTGCAAGGACTACCTAAGCACGCCTCCTGTCAGATACAAATTCCCAGCTTCGCCCTGCCCATAGTGCTCAAACTCATAGTTATGAAACTAATTCCCGTAAGAGTAAGGGCTTCAGTGCCGGTGACGGGCAATGATCCTATCGTTAGTGGGGTGGGGTGGGCAAGTTTGGAGCCCTTACTCTTACGGGAATTAGTTTCATAACTACGAGTTTGAGTACTGTGGGCAGGGCGAAGCTGGGAATTTGTAGCTGTCGGGAGGCGTGCTTAGGTAGTCCTTGCAGGTGCGGTGATCACTGTGTCTCCAGTTTGCCGGGCGCCGTGGCTCAGCGCGCCCGGTCAGAGGGCTCAACACCGTCTGTAATAAAAAAGCTGAGCCAACAACAAATCGAACAAGAACGAACAACAACGATCAGCGACCGCAACGACGAGAACTACCCATAAAACATGCCATCAGGGCATGTGTGGAGGAGAATTTGCGTAGGTGCTACAAAGATCGTAGCATCTATATCTATTCAGACAGCCAGGCAGCCCTGAGATCACTGGCAGCTCCTGCAACAAGGTCTAAAATTGTTGCAGAATGTCACAGGGTTCTGGTGGAGCTAGGGGAAAGCAATAGAGTAAACCTATTGTGGGTCCCTGGCCACTCGGGGATCAGTGGCAACGAACATGCCGACAGATTAGCCAGGATGGGGGCAGAGTCTCCATTTATTGGACCGGAACCTGTCCTGACAATCACCAAGGCAATGATCAAATTGGAGCTACGTAACTGGCACAGAAGACAGCACGTAGAATATTGGACCAAAGTCCATCAACAAAAACATGGCAAGGTAATGATGCCAAAGCCATGTTTTAAAAGAAGCTCTGCAATCCTGGGCCTGAACAGGAGAGAGATTAGACTCATGGTTGGACTGCTGACAGGCCATAGGAATTTCAAAAACACCGACATACAATGGGAATAACAGAAGAGGACCCTAAATGTAGGATCTGTGATGACGGTGATGAAACTGCATCACATCTAATCTTCGAATGCATTGCATTGGCGAGTAAAAGGCACAGAACATTTGGGACAACGAGACCCGAAGAAATAGTGTCTAATAAAGAACTGGTAAAGGGACTCCTTTCACTGTTCAAGGGCATTGGTTGGCTTTACTAGATATACAGGGAGCGATACCGCACAATAAACTTAGTTTCGGTGCGGGCAGTGGCGGGCTGGACCAAGACTGTTTTGGCTTCCCTGGAAAAATCAAATCAAATCAATCGGGGTCATAATCGACGAATCCACAGATATCAGCAGCGTGCAAAGCTTGTGCATATGTGTGAGATATTACAGTGACAAACATAGAAATGTGGAGACTAAGATTTTGATATTAGCAGGGGTGTACCCCCACGGAGACAATGAAGCCTCTCGTGTAGGCGCTACTGCAGAACTGCAAAACAGTCATTTCTGTGTTCAGAGATGCTGACATCGATATCGGAAACATCATAGGTTTTGCAAGTGACGGATGCAACAGTATGTTCGGCACAAACTCTGATGTGACCAAGAGGATGCGGAATGAACTTCCAGGTATTACTCTGGTAAAGTGCATTTACTATTCGCTGCATATATGCGCAAGTGAAGCTTGCAAAATGTTACCCAGAATGCTCGAGGATTTGTGCAGGAACATATATGGCGTGTTCAAAAACAGTGCAAAGCGGCAAGTACAGCTCAAGAAATTCAAAGAGTTTTGTAATACAGACCATCATACATTACTCAAACCATCTCCAACTAGATGGTTATCATTATCACAAGTGGTTGATAGGATTATAGAACAGTGGGAATCCCTAAAACTTTACTTTTCAGAAAGTGCTTTCGAAGAACGTCTGCAGTCTGTACAAGGTATTCTAGCAGCAATGAATGACCCACAGACGAAAATTTACTTCTATTCCTTTCAGTGGATTCTATCAAGGTCCTCCGGCCTGAATGACCTTTTTCAAGGCGAAAAGACGCCTATTACTGTGCTACACAACAAGATGTCCTCCACCTACAAAAGTATTTGAAAGAGTACATGAATGAAGACGCCAAAGATCTAAATCCTGCAGACCAAAGTAACTTCAAACCACTAGAACAAATATATCTGGGTGTAAAAGTCCTTTGCGAGTTTAGTAGACTAGATCTTCACCACAAATTTCTAACGACAGATGTGCGTAAATGCTGTCGTGATTTTCTCGTTACGGGGTGTTGTAAGTTAAAGTAAAGGTTCGATTTCAATGACGACTCTCCTTTTGCTCTAATGGCCTGTCTCCACCCCTCTAAAGCAACTACTTCATATTCATCTAAACCTCAATTTCTTTATCCACTCATTTCCAGTGTGCCTAGAATTATTAATCCCAGTGAACACAATACTGTCCAGAATATAGATGATCAATGGAGAAAATTATCAGTGAGTAACATTCTTAGTGAAATAAAAAATATACCAGAGCGTTTCACTATCATCTGACTTACGTTTCTATAATAATTACTACTACTTGTCTGTGACGAGATTATTTAATAACCTAAGGTGTCAGTTTTCCTAATATCATTTTGGTAATTTACAAGGAACAGTTTACATAGAAGTAGCGGCATCAGTGTAGCGTAATATTTCTGTTTGTTAAAAAAATTTCACGGGATGGTATGTGGATGCGTCAATGTAAATTGATCGGTTTTGATTGTGAGAAGTAAAGACACGTTAGTCAAACGTGCGATGCATATCGCTCGCACTGATGCCGCTACTTTGATGTACACTGTTCCTTGAAAATTACCTTTTTTTCTATTAAGTAATTTATTTGCGTTTTTTAACATTTTTAGTCAGATGTACGATAATCCTGAGTCAAAATCTATAATTCTGGGGTGTAGTACGATGATTTCACATTTACGAGTTGGCAACCCTGCACTGAACAAAAACGATCTACACAAGCCCTTATAACACAGGCCATAGATAATATAGACTGCGCGTGACGTCATTACACTGAAACCAACATATAAGTCATGTGACTAGGGGCGGGAAACCGTTTCCATCATTACGACTAATGCGAAATGTAGCTGAAACTTGCAATTCTTACCCTTTGTTGTGGAAAGTAAGCGTAGATTTGAACAATAGAAGGGCTTAGAGTACTTTTATTAAATCCTTAGTAGTACAGCTAGAGTTATTTCTCCGCAATTGCAAGAATTAATGCGATAGGAACAGTTTTTTCGTGTACCTAGGTGAAATGTATTGACAGTTCTTTTTACAAGCAACAGAACTACAGATTTTAATCGAAATATTATTGTCATCGTACTGTGAGTCTTTTAGTTTGTAGTTTACATAAGAGTAGAAGATCAAACATCAGTTTGATAGGAGCATGAGGCTCCCTTACGATGCCCCAACAATACATGTGAAAAGATTCGTTGTGCTTTTATAAGAAATGAAATGTTTGCATCCATAATGTCCAATCTTAACAAAGCACAGACATTTATATTTAAGACTTTTACTACAGACCTCGATGCCAAAACGTAAAACAAACAAAATATTGGCTATTTACATTAAATAATATGGTAGTGAGGAAACATCATCGATGAACTCGGTAAGAAGTGATTTTATAGGTATAATGAATAGCCTGAATGAATTTTTAGCATTTATAACGTTACTTAAAGCAGACTTTCACCAGAAATGACTTACTGGCTGACATATAATTCGCCCAAGAGCAGCTTGAATAATCATCGCATAGATAATCACGTTCCTAAGGTGCAAAAAGTAAAAGATTCATAGCGCAACACTAACAGCGAGGATATGTAATTCTGTTGCTTCTAAAAATAACAGACAATACGGTACAAATCACCTGGGCACTTTAAACACGACAATCATTGCATTAATATTAATAATACGATTAAATTACATTGCCTTTACTACTAGATATGTCATAGGAATACGAGAAGTCGTTTTATTGCTAAAATGAACGCATTAATTCACCTATAAATGAGAATAACTGTTGCTCATAATGACGAAAACTCAGCCACGTGACTCGGGGCAATTTTAGATGTTAGTTTTAAACCACAACACTGCAGAGATAGGTCTATGACTTATAAGCACTTAAATTTAGTTCAAGAATGGGTCCGATACCCAGGAAAATACCTTTTCAAAAATTTGCTACCAATCATTAAAAAAGAAAAAAATTATCTACAAATAAAGACCAGTTTGAGAGGAGTCTGAAGGACGTAATAGTGCCCAATGTCTTATGCTCCAGTTAAGGATTTTTTGGATAGAACCAAATAATGTAGGCCTATTGTATATATTCATACTATTAGCATTATTATTCCAGCTTCTATAAAACAAAAATTGAGGTGTTGCACATCTACGAGGATCTATGAAACGAACAGGTAACCTTATGTAATCTAATGATTAACTGAAGGGGATCAAGTTTAAACAACTTCAATTTTGGTAAGGAAATAAATTTTTAACCAAACCTCTTAATAAATCTGTTCGATCATGAACATTAATTCAAATCTTACTGTTCAAGAACACATATTGTTTGTAAGGCTCGCCAACCAATATCTGGAAAACATGATGAAAAATTTATGACAATATGAAAACGTTTCCCATTGTCAGAATGTGTATTAGGGAACTCATAACTTACAAGTGAAGTGGACTACTTGCGCGTTGCGCACTACACTACAGATTGATAGCATCCTAAACTAGAATTTACACTTCTTCCCACTAGAGTTCAGAAGAAAGAGCCAAGAGGTCAATAGGTCCACTTTAAGAGGAGTGCAGTTTCGGAGCACTTTCTTTTAATATTTTATTGCCTCAAAACAGTGGTTATTCAGCAAACGTGGCTTTTGAGGTTGAACATCTATCCCAGTTTTTTTTTTTTTTTTTTTTTTTTTTTCGTTTTCCGTCGTCGTTAGTTGCTTAGGAAGTTAGTGAAGGTGTATTTCCGTCTATTGCAACCTAGTTTTAGGTTCGCTGATTCACAGTACAAAGTAAGATTAAAATTTGTTTGCCTTATGAGGATAATTAATTTACTGGCTGTGTAAGAGTACGTACAAGAATTTATCAACAACAAAGTAGAAACAGCAATAATTATTTATTTCTTGGTCAAACCACAAGACTATTCCTCTAATTCGGTAATTTCCAAGTGTGCTTTCAATCTTTTAGTAGTTCGGCATGAAACAATAGATATCGAATGGAGTCCTGTAAATCGATTATGTGGGCATTAAGGCGCGAGATGACAAAATATGAATGTTTACAAATGTATAATTACGTACAAATAATACTGACGAATGGTACTGTAAATGTACATTTGAATGAATATTTTTATAGCAGAATCATGACACATTCTTAGGAAAAAGCTCAATGTGTTTGGACGAATTTCGATGTAAATGTCATTACTCCGACTATCAATGACGTAAATTGGAGATGTGGTAGTACCTATCTACGTAACAATATGAAATTATATGACATTTTCATAGAATGTTTTTGAATGTTTCTGACGATACACAATGTAATGTAATTTTCAGAAACATTAGCAATCATAAACACAGCTGGACACAACCGTTGTTTTGCCAAAAGTCATGTGGTATCGCTGAAGAGATGTTGGTACCAGGGAGATGGTTGGTACCATAGACCAAAGATAACATAGACTTTGCTGTGTCGTGGTTTGAAACCAACATCTAAAATTGCCCCGAGTCGTGTGACTGAGTTTTCATCATTATGAGCAACAGTTTTTCTTATTTACAGGTGAAAACAAGAGATGATTTTAACAATAAAACGACTTCTCGTATTCCTATTACACAACTAGCTGTGAAGGTAACGTAATTTCAGCTTGTTATTAATATTAATGCAGTGATTTCGTGTATCTATGTGCCCAGGTGAAAAGTACTGTGTTGTCAGTGATTTTTAGAAGCAAGAGAATTACATATCCTCGAAGTTTGTGTTACGGTACGAATCTTTTAATTTTTGCTAGTTATGAATGTGATTATCGATTAGAAGATACTTCAAGCTGCTCCTGAGAAAGTTTATATGTCAGCAAGTAAGTCATTTCTGGTGAAAATCTGCTTTCAATTACGTTATACAAAGATAAACATTCATACAGACTATTTATTATACCAATAAAGTCACTTCTTGCCGAGTGCATCAATGGTTTCCTCACTGCCCTATTCTTTTATGTATACAGCCAATGCTTTGGTTGTTTTAAGCTTTGGCATCACGGTCTGTGGCAAAAGTCTTAAAATATAAAAGGTTGTTAAAATTAGACATTATTGATGCAAAAAGATTTCATTTCCTATAAAAGCACAACGGAACATTTCACGTTTGTTGTTGAGGAATCAGGGAAGCTGATGTTCCTTTCATACTGATATTTGATCTTCTGCTCCTGTGGAAAATACTAACTAAAAGACTCACAGTACAACGACAACAATCATTTACGTAAAAACTGTTGTTTGTAAAAAGACTGTCAATACGTTTCATCCAGGCACATATAAAAACTGTAACTATTGCATTAATTTGTGCATCTGCGGAGAACTAACGCCAATTGTACAACTAAAGATGTAATAAGAATACGCTAAGACGTTTTATTATTCAAATACACGCTTAATTTCCAGTACAAAGGATAAGATCTGCGACTATCAGCTGCACTTCACATTGCTTGCAATGTTGAACAGGGTTCCCTGCCCCGAGTCACGTGACTTAGATGTTGGTTTTAATGTAATGACGTCACGCTCAGTCTATGTTATCTTTGGTCTATGGTTGGTACCATGAAAATAATGCCATGCCGAGTCTATCAATATCTATGGTCGAAGCAATTACCCCTTATTCCATGTGACTAGGTTTTCAAAGAGCATTCATTGGCCATAAATGAAATTTTACCCAAGTAACAATAGTTCATATTTATTACCTTAGATACTGCCTCAAAGAATGCACTGTAGAGAGCGCCAGATGCTCCTGCCACAACATTTTCTGCGATGTCACTGACAGTGTGAAATAAACGAGACAGACACCGAGCTGATAGCTCCCCACTTTCGATTCTACGAACAATTGCTTCTGATCCCTTTCGTAGCTTCGTACCGCTGTCCTTGTCTCCTCCAAAGTCGTCAAACAGATTCAGCTGCTTCTCACACGCTATTAACGTCTTTGCGGCGAATTTCAAAATGTTTAGTATTTTTGAACTGAGTTTTTCTGGAAGCAGGTTTTCGCACTGAAAATGGCGTACTTCGTCTTGTATATCCGGATCGACCATCGGCTTTACAGTTTCTAGCAAGTTTCCTAGATGCTCACTCGATCTGGCAATTGTATTGAAATATTGAGTAGTGTGACACGAAGTCGGAACTGAAGTAGGGGCGTCTAAAAAATCTAATTCCTCTGGGTTCGACACACGAAGTATAGTTACAGAGAATCCACTTGCTTCCCGCGCCGTAAACAAACTTCCACAGTATGCTCTTTGAACTTTGTAACCCTTATCGCCGAGTTGTTTAACTGTTTCGTAAGCAAACAAATATTCTTCAAGTCTCGGGTCGTTACCCAGGTTATTAATAAGAACAACTAACGGCTCGGCTTCAATGGCTGGCTTCATTTCCATGTGCGACAAGCGTTGCAACATCATTTGCACTGCATTCGCTGGGCTCGTATAGGGACGATGTGTAGTTATCAGGTCCCTGTAAGTGCTCGACTGAACATTTAGTTCGACGACGTTTGCCGGGGACTGGCTTGTAATCAAACCCATGCTCGACTCGGGCAATAACTCCACTTCATTTAAGTTAACGGGTGTTCCCCCCCGTAAGAGAGTAACGCTGACAGTGGCCAAATCTCTGAGAGCGACGGACCGGCACAGATCAAACATTTCGTCGAGACTGCGGCCCTTTTCCGCCATAGCTCCGGCTATCTTGTGAATCAAGATCGCGCCGGCGAGACCGCGCCTACCTTTGAATCTTTCTGATGGCAACAGATCGTCGCCGACAATAACGATTTTCACACGCAGACCTTCATTTAGCGCCCTCTCTGCGGCAATACCAAAACTGTAGTGGTGGGAAGAGTAGTTCTGTACTATGATGAGAATTCCAGCGTTATTGTTCCTGGAGAGTTCGCGGATCGTGCGTAAGACGACGTCAGAGGAAGGCGCTCCCCCGTCGCCGATAACTGCGGCAGTCAGCATTCCGCGCCCGATAAAGCCGACAGGCCAAGGGTCGTGTCCCGATTCGCCGCCCGAGAGCAGCATCACCTGGTCTTCGATTTTTGCGTAGTCTCTTCGCACTACTACCGGCTCGTTTCCCAAAAGGACTAAACCGGGATTCACAGTAACGAAGCCTTTCAGTGCGGTGTACATTGGTGTCGAAGTCATATTGCGAAGTCACGATTTTAAACACGCAAACAACAAACCTAGGCACACACCCGTTTCCTACACATTTCAAAGATATACCTCTAAGTAACAACGTTGTAGCCACAGACATACATTTATATGTGTCTGTGACTATCATAGACCATAGATAATATAGACTGTGCGTGACGTCACTATACTGAAACCAACATCTATGTCATGTGACTCGGGGCAGGGAACCCTGTTCATCATTACAAGCAATGTGAAGTGCAGCCGAGAGTCGCAGTTCTTCTCCTCCCTAGTGTAAATTAAGCGTAGATTTCAACAATAAAACGTCTTATCGTATTCTTATTACATATTCAGTAGTACAATGGGCGTTAGTTATCCGTAATTCGCAATATCAATGCAGCAGTTACAGTTTTTACTTGTGCCTAGATGAAATGTATTCACAGTTCTTTTTATAAGCAGCAGAACTTAAGTGAATGCTTGTTTTTGTTCTGCCGTAAATCTTTTAGTTTGTAGCTTACACAGGAGACGAAATATTGGTTTGACAAGCAGCATCAGTTTTCATACGATTCCTCAAGAATACATGTGATGTTTCGTCATGCTTTGATGTATATCTGAAATCGGTTTGCATCCATAATGTCCTATTTTAATATAATACAAGCGTTTATATTTTATGACTTTTTCCACATACAGTGAAGCCAAAACGTAAAAGAAGAAAAATATTGGCTATTTACATAAAATGACAATGTGACCAAACAATTATTGATGTTCGTCACAAGAACTGGTTTTGTAGGGATAATAAAAAGTCTGTGTTCACCTTCATCGTTGTGAAACGCTATTAATGGCACATCTGCACCAGAAATTACTTACTTGCTGACATGTACACTCAGTCAAGACACATTGAAATAATCTTCCATTAAAAAATCACCTAGGTCAGTTGGGAAAAAGTCAAAATTCATAGTGCAACACAAACATTGAGGATCTGTAATTCTTTTGCTTGTAAAAGCAATTGAAAATAATTTTCCCCTGGTCACATGTAAAAACGATACTTGCCGCATTAATGTCAGTAATGCGGAGAAATCACGATATTTTTATATATTAAATGTGTCATAGGAATACGAGAAGTCGGTTTATTGTTAAAATCAACGCTTGACTTCACCTGTAAAATTGAAACGCTGATTTTCGTAATTACGAAGCCTCAGTTACGTGACTCGGAGCAATTGGATGTTGGTTTCAAACTACAACACAGCAGAGATAGGGACGTGAGCAGTCTATGTTATCTTTGGTCAATGGTGACTATAGACATAGAACTGAACAATCGTTGGAGTCAGCAATGCGTTCTGCGCATGTTCTCAACATTAAGCTGGGATTTCACGTGACCTAGGCACGACGCTGTACGATAATTCACACTCTCCCATTGCGTCATGCCACGTCGTCGCAAGGTTTCTCGGTGACAAAGTTTTGACTGCATCGTCGTCTTGTCGGAAGTTAATGATTTTCGCATTGCTATGTACTTTGATGGTAGTTGATTTCGTGCTTTTGTGTCCTCTTAATTTCCAGTTTATGACTGTGATTTTTTCCCTGATTACGTGCAAATGTGCCATTACGAAGTGATTTTTGTTTTCCATTGAATGTTGTTCTAGAAGTGAGGTCAAATAAATCGAAAAGTTGTTTAGAGCTGAGAATTCGCACTGTATAAGAGCATAATTAATGAAGCAATTTTTATAAAATTTTTACAGTGAGATAACTTAGCTCTGTTTAAAGAGAAAAATACAGTTGTTGATGACATTTGGGTAATTTACTAGGAACTGCTTACATCGCAGTAACGACACTTTTTTTTTTTTTTTTTTTTTTTTTGCTCGTTTCATTCTCCACCCTGAGGGGGTGGAGCGGGCTGTTTGAGGGCCAACTTTGTCCTTTTCAGCCAAGGATGTTACAGGTCATATTTTTTATTTTTTACTTCACATATTTTACAGCAGTGCAAGAAGCTTATATTACAATATTTTATACAATATTTTCATTTATAACAGTATTTCACATTACTTAATTTTTTTACAATTTACAATTTGAATATTGCTCGTATATTGTTTGGTTATACAAATTACAGTTACGATAATATCGCTCCGTAATCGATATACTACAGTGATCTATACTACCTGGATGGTGATCTCTGACTGTGAAAACGTGCCGTCGACTGCCACCGGCGCCATGTGGCAGTTAGTCAAGAAACTAGCTTTAAAATTTCACTTCGAAGTGCAGAATTTGTTTTCGGCGGAAGTATTTAGATTCTTGACGATGCTTAACATGACCATGTTAACATTAAAGCATGGAACTCAACATTTCGTTTTATGTTCATGATACCTAAGTGTAATCCAGTGTCCTAAATATAAGAATAGATAAGGAAGTCTTATTTATGTATTTTACGCCTTTCCCGATACGAACTCACCTTCTGCTTTAAAATAAACGTAATATGATTTATTTAAACAGGAACATAGATAGCAACAACGAACATAACGGAACTACAATGTTTACAGACTTAACGTTTTGCGATAGGAACTCACCTTTTGCAACAGAAGAAACGTAAGAGAATGCATTAAAATGTGAATATAGATACAACGAATGCAACGAAAATATGTATCTTCAAACAAAACAAGGCCCTTCCCCAGCGTAAGGAATAATTTATAGCAATTTCAATGACTAGTTCACTTTTCACACCAGAAGGAACGTAATAAAATTTGTTCAAATGTTTGTAGAGCTTATGGGACTTAACTATGGCGTCATCAGTCCCTAAACTTACAAACTACTTATGAACTAGCTAATACTAAGGACGGCACAAATATCCATGCCCGAGGGGGGATTCGAACCCCCGACCTTAGTGGCCGTGCAGACCGTGACTGACGCGCCGCAGACGGCTCGGCCACTGCGGCCGGCTAAAATTTATTTAAACATGAATGTGGTTATCCACAAATGTATACTTTTATCATTTTTTCGAAATTGAAGATTATTTCCTGTATTACATAGCCAAAATTAGTTCTGACAGTAACACCGAATTTCACTCTTGTTCACTAAAGTAATGTATTAAAGTGGAAATCTTAGAAATAAATATTTTACCGCCCTTTTTCAGATGAAAGGTAACACACATCCAGTGCTGCTCCAAGACAAGTTTATTCATCCATCTATTTCATATTCATGAGATTATGAATACAGTGAACATTGAGCAGGAACAATAATAATAATAATAATAATAATAAAATACAGAAAGGGCTAAATTCTAGAAAGGGCCACACTGTTCTTGTTGGAATTGCAGGCAATGCCACTGCTAGTCTGGCAATCAGAAAATACTAGATTTAATTTTTAGAACACACACAGCCCTTTCTAGAATTTAACCCAGCCAACAAAAAATACATTTTACATAAAAGTGTTTATTGCTTTCATTTACTACATTATTTTGTTACAATGAGAAAATTACACATTGCTGAACAGAATAAGTTTGTTCAATTTTTGCCTGGCACTTGATGAATTGCGGCCTATTTTTTCAGCTGAAAACCTTTTGCCATATGTTTTCTTTAGCCGCACCTGAATATACGTTAATGCAATCCTTCGCACAAGCTGTGCCTCGTACAAATCTTCAACTCCACATTCTTTGTGAAAATCATCCTCAACTTGAGGAAATGAATAGTCTGCAAATTATCTAACTACACACACAACAATCCTATTACTTAGGTGTTTCTGCCTTATGTCACCATTAACAACAAAGACTTGAAGCAACTTTTCAGAGTACTACACCACAGAATATACAGCATTACTTCTTTCAATTAGTTTGCCTCTACTTACAAATTTGGTAAAATAACTCTTTTCTGCCACATTGAAACATGAAAAGGTAGCTTCAATTTAGGAACTTGGTGGCCTAAGAATGAACGGGCATTCATTACAGGTGATCTGTTTAGCAACTGTGAGGGCCACGTATCCTGCAATGTAATATAACATGTTTCGCTTGTATGTAGAAAACAAAGTACCATCTTCCTTAAGTAAGCACCACTTTTCTATTTCATCAGCAAATAGGGTAAGGTGGTACAATTGCGATCATTTCAGACACTTGTTATTGTAATTGGAAATATATTGAGACAAGAAATAATTTTAACTATGGCATTTGTTCTTGGATCTTTAATGAATATGTAACACAAATATCATACAATTACAAAAGTTGGTATAAACACAAAAATAGGTTACAGAATTGAGAAGAATCGATCGAAAATGTACCACACTAGGTACAATTGTGATCACTTCCTGGTACAAATTTGATCACTTGCATCTTCCACATAAAAGCACTTTTTCTCTCTGGCACCAACGCATACTTCGTGATACCAAACATTGCATTTTTGGCAGCGAATCCAGTCACCCTTAGCTTCTGATTCTGCACTATAATAATTCAATAAACAAAATCCACAATTATTTTCGTTGTTTGCTGGCGAATTGAAGCTTGGTAAACTTCTTTCATCATTACCCACAGACGTAGATTTCCGTTTATTGCTCTTGTTGCATTTGTTCGTTGTTTTCCTTGTGCCCTGTTGAAAAGGTTTTCTCTTTCTGCGGAAGTTATCCAGGTTTTCATCTGAAGTGAGTCTAGCTGATGTCTGTATTTTCCTCTTCCGAGACGATAATTTTTTTTCTGGACTTGGCAAAATGTCCCTGACAGCATCGTGCTGAGAAATTGTACTGGACCCTGGCGTTACGGATTTGTCGTGTTCTTCAGTTACATCTTTTGACCATGAGGGTTCTTCTCCCATAATGCTGTTAGTAGCTTTACTGGTGGAGATTGAAGGAGCAGGAGCCTCGAATAACGTTGTAGGTGCAAATTTCTCCTCGGGAACAATGTCTTTGCAAAAGGGCATTCCTCCTGTACATTGGAACCCTTTGACTGCGCACCCAATGGAAGCAGCTTTGCCCCAGGCATCACAGAAAATAGTACAGAATCGTTGTTTTGTAATGTTTTCATTGGGATTGCGATGAATCCAGTTAGTTGCATTTCTGTGATATTGAGCCTTTAGGGACTTGAAGAAAGTTCTATCTAATGGTTGCAGTACATGTCTACTGTGCGGAGGCAATCCCAAACGTTCTATCCCATTTTCCCGACAATATTCTACAGCATCTAAGCTAGTGTGGCTGCCATGGTTGTCAACAATACGAACTGTAATAGGGCTACCCATTGCTTTGTATTTGTTTAAGTGTCCCAGCTGGACTCCATTTATTGTAGATTTTCTTTTCTGCTCGTTTTCGTGGCATCTAGAAAATAAGAGGTATCTTTAAAAATCGCGTAGGAAAATCTTTAAATATACAGAATTTATTTGCAGTAATTGTGTATAATGTGTCTTTGGTAACCAATCGTGACGGACTAAACTGAAAAACTGCATTGATCGAAATTGTACTAGGGAATCGAAATTGTACCATTTTTCTGATCGAAAATGTACTACTGGCGTGAGTGAATTCACGAGTGAATAGTAGTGAATTCTGCTAAGAAATGGCAGCACATATCACGGAGGCTTTCTCTGTAGGTGCCTCAGAACACGCCCGAATGGAAAACAAGTTTCTAACCTCACTAATATAGAATTTGCAAGCGCGCGGAAACTAGAAAATTTATAAGAGCGCGTTAGACTAAGTAGCTTCACTTACCTCTTAACAAGAAAAAAATTATATCTCCATAGTACAAAGTGGTGCATTCTTGGAAAACAGCCGGCCGCGGTGGCCGAGGGGACTGAGGCGCTCCAGTCACGGTCTGCACGGCCACTACGGTCGGGGGTTCGAATCCCCCCTCGGGCATGGATATTTGTGCCGTCCTAGTTCGTAAGTAGTCCATAAGTAGTTTGTAAGTTAAGGGACTGATGACCCCGTAGTTAAGTCCCATAAGCTTAACAAACATTTGTACAACATCTTGGAAAACACAGGAGGAGCTGTAGAAACCTGCTACACTACGACGCCACACAAAGACGAGTGCTACCAACACTACGAGACTGACAAATGGCGCGAAACCTTATGTTGATCGGAATTGTACCTATATCGAATTTGTACCACCTTACCCTATGCTAGAACCATCACAAGAGTGCACTTCTGTGACCTAAAACCGTAGAGGCCAGCTCAGGGCCGGATCTAGAACATTTGCCAAGGGGGTCAAGCTTAAATTTGCCGCCCCTTCTTTCACACCCCCCCCCCCCCGTAAGAATCGACTTTTTGACGCTAATTGGGTAACATATTTCTAAATAAATGTCACAATCTCACAACATGAACTTATTGACTGAATTAAGATCAAAGGAAAACAGAACAATTTTAATACATACAAAAATGTTACAAGATTACTCGTCGTACAAAAATCAATTCAAAATTTCGCTTTTCGAGCTTTTTTTGCTGCTAAACTGTTTTTGATATTATCATAGTTTAGAGAAGCAGCTCGTTTGTGCTCTATGGATATTATACTCAGATTTGTTAAGCAGTCGTGCTCCTCAAGTGTATTTAATTAGTTTCAGCTTGCTGAAACTTCTTTCTCCAGACGAAACAGAAACTAGAATGGTAAGATATATTTTAACGCTGTATTAAGGATGGGATACCCCTCTACCAATTTATTTTTATAAATTAAACTTAATGTTGATTATGCAGTGGAATCTTGCAAGGCTCTGTCTACTGCCAGCGCATGATGTCTGAAACTTTCTACTTCAAGTTCTTCCTCGCTAAGATCTTCTGCCAGTTCCGCTGCTTTGGCCTTCAACTTCTCCACTTCCATTTCTCGAATTTGCACATCACACAGAAAACTAATTTTTGCACCAATTTTCTCAAATTTTCTCAATTTTCACAAATCTTAACGGCCATTTCCTTCTTTCTTCGAATCCTTTTTTCGGAGAATACCGTTTATACCTCATTGTCTTCTGCTAGCACTTTGGCCTCAGAAATAGCTTCAGAGGTACAAGAATCATATGAAATATGAATATTCATTTATCTAAAACAGGAAATCTATGCAAATTAATAAACATTGTGCCTTTACTTAAGCAATAACGCAAACATCTCCCTCATTCTGGCTAATATCTAGTAGATTTTCTAAAGTTTGATTAGTTGTAGTACCTGTGACAGGGCAACACTGAAGTCAGCAACCAGGAATTTTTGTTTTATTAAATGATTTCGGTATTTCTTGCAGTCATTTTACTTTTAATAATTCTGTGTTGGTTAATTTTATTAAATTATACCAGAAAGATACATTCTGTAAAAAAATAACAAAAAGGAGAGTTGGAGAGAGTCGGTCAAAATTTGCTGCCCTCTAAATTCTGCCGCCCGGGGCAACTGCTCCCTTTGTTCCCCCCCTAGATCCGGCCCTGGGCCAGATGGTACCATTGACCCTGTGTTAAAATTTAGACAGTTTCCCCCGACAATGCTAATATTACTCCCCAAAAGCAACTCGCGCATAGCATATTTCAACGGATATGCATTTGGATTGTTGTTCCAACCTCTTCTGGAACTAACACAAGAGAAGGAAAGTTCAATATGGTCCTGAGAAAATTTGTATGTTAACAAATATCGTAGAGGACAATCAGCTCTACTCAAGATCTCTAGTGATATGCTTTTAATTGACAGTATGTTAAAAATTATTCCAAAAGCAAAGGTGTTCCTTGGGTGTTGCAAGTGGGAAACACCATTTATTTTTAAACCCCTAACATAAGTCTCAATCTGATCAAACACATCAAGCTAGTATGCTTGATTGCTGAGTTTCAGGCTGTTTTTATATCCTGAAGCAAGAGTATTCCTGGAGTTCAGGACGTCAAAAATTCTGTCTATAAAGCTAAAAAATTCCACTTTTACCTCACTGCCTTGGAATCTGGTCTTTTATGGTGTCTCCAACACTGGAACTAAGGGTCTGCACTGTTAAGCTTACATTCATCTTTTTATTAACAAAATTAATATGTTGTCCTGACAACTTATTTGCAAATGTCATCCCTTCCTCAATCTGCAATGCATGCAATTCTTTGATGAACTGCCAGTTGCATTTTGTGCCAGTTTTACTAGATGACACATGTCCAAAATGCAACTAACGCTGTAGTCCAAAAGTGGATGAGGAAAGTGATGTGAAAACACTATCTTGAAATTTTATATAACATCCCAATCAACGGAGAGTACTTACATTTGTCTTAGTGCCATCACAAGTGATAACCCAAATTCTAATGCCAGAATTGCCTAGCTTCTCTAGTGCAGAATTAATTAGCTTTGCCTGCATAATACTATCAAAGCCATTCACTAAAAAATAAGCTACAGGATATTTATATTTACCTGTTATGGACACAGGCACGAAAACTAGTGCCTCTGAAGTTTCTTTCACTTCTGCTGGTTGCTCAAATTCTCCTCCAAAATCTACAAACCCAGTATACTTCTTTGTGCCTTGGTCCCACACTGTTTGTTTCCTAATTGACATACTGTCTACTATAAGATTAGGATCTTTAAATTAACTCCTCACTTGAACATTAGAAGCGAAGTATTGAAGCACATCATCTAAGAAACCAGGTTCGCTATTCACAGCTGCTGCCCAACGAGAAATGAGAGATTTAAGGGGCAAAGCCATTAATGTCTTCTTTGGGGGAGTAAAAATAAACTCTCATTGCAAACATTTTTATGTCTGTGCTGTATCTGTTTCCCTTGGAGGATACACCATTATGAAGCAAGTTACACACTAATTCCACTTGAGTCCCTGTTTGTTTGTTTAAGAAGTCACTCCTTCTCGAAATTTGTCTGAAAACCCAAAGAGATTTTGGTCATATGTTAAATATACTAGGGGCAAAACACAAACAATACCCTCACTACGTGATAGTAATGGCGATCCTGTCGATGACAGCGCTACTAAAGCAGAGTTACTAAACACAGCTTTTGGAAACTCATTCACCAAAGAAGACGAAACCAATATTCCACATTTCGAATTACGAACAGAGGCCGTAATGAGTAACGTAGAAGTAGATATCATCAGAGAAGTGCAGCAACTAAAATCACTTAAAAAAACAAGTCTTCTGGTCCGGATTGTATACCCATTAGATTTCTATCTGATTATGCTGAAGCAATAGCTCCTAACTTAACAGCCATATACAACCGCTCTCTCATAGATGTATCTGTACCAAAAGATTGGAAAGTTGCACAGGTCACACCTATATTCAAGAAAGACAGTAGGAGTAACCCACTAAACTACAGGCCTATTTCATTCACGTCAATTTGCAGCAGGTTTTTGGAACATATCCTGTATTCAAATATCATGAATTATCTCGAACAGAACGATCTATTGACCCAAGGTCAACACGGATTTGGAAAATATGTTCATGCGAAACAGAACTAGCTCTTTATTCACACGAAGTGATTGGTGCTATCGACAAGGGTTCGCAAATCGATTCTGTATTTCTTGATTTCCAAAAGGCTCTTGACACTGTACCTCACAAACGGCTTTTAATCAAATTGCGTGGTTATGGTATATCGCCCCAAATTTGCGATTGGATAGGGGATTTTCTGTCAGAGAGGACACGGTTCGTAGGAATCGATAGTAAGGCATCGACTAAAACAGAGGTGATATCGGGCGTTCCACAGGATAGCGTTATTGGTCCTCTGCTGTTCCTTATTTACATAAACGATATAGGGGAAAATGTAAGTAGCTCTCTTAGGTTGTTTGCAGATGACGCCGTCGTTTACAGTCTAGTAAAATCATCTGATGATCAAAACCAACTGCAGAACGATCTGAATAAGATATCAGTATGGTGTAAAAATTGGTAATTGACTCTAAATAATGAGAAGTGTGAAGTCGTCCATATGAGTACGAAAGAAATCCGTTAAACTTCGTTTACAAGATAAATCAATCAAAAGTGAAGGCTGTAAACTCCACAAAATACCTAGGAATTACTATCACTTCAGACTTAAATTGGAAAGAACATGTAGATAATGTCGTGGGAAAGGCGAACCAGATACTGCGTTTTATTGTCAGAACCCTTAAAACATGCAACAGAACTACAAAAGAAGCTGCATACACTACGCTTGTCCGTACATTTTTGGAGTATTGCTGCCCAGTGTGGGATCCTTATCAGGTGGGTTTGACGGAGGACATCGAAAGAGTCCAACGAAGGGCAGCTCGTTTCGTATTGTCGCGATACAGGGGAGACAGCGTTACGGAAATGATACAGGATCTGGGATGGAAATCATTACAACAACAGCGCTTATCGCTGCGGCGTGGGCTACTTACGAAACTCCAATCGCCAACATTCTCCTCCGAATGCGAAAATATATTGTTGACTCCTACTCACATTGGTAGAAATGATCATCAGAATAAAATACGAGAAATCAGAGCTCGAACGGAGAGATTCAGGTGTTCGTTCTTCCCGCACGCTATTCGATAATGGAATGGGAGATAAATAGTATAATGGTGGTTCGATGAACCCGCCTCCAGGCACTTAAATGTGATTTGCAGAGTATCCCTTTTCTTTCAAATCACTAATAATGTCTTTCATCGCATAATTTTTCTTCTCTCTTCTCCTAATTTTCTCTTGGAGAGCCTTTACTTTCCTCTCAATGAATACACGACATCTGGTAAAAATTTGCATATTTCAGTACCCTTATTCACCATTTCTATTTGTGTCTGTGTTCCACACACCTTGCAACTCTGATCCAGCTGAAACAAGAATCAATCATTGATGTAAAAACATGAAACTAAGCTTGGAGTGTAGTCATGAGAAAAACACAATTTCCTGGAAACAAAATATTGATGTACGAAAAATTAAAAGTGACTAACCTGTTCAATATGATCGTGAGGTTCTACGTTAGTGTGTTCAGTTATTAATCTGTTATGCGCCTTGGTTTCTTTTCCTTCGGCATTAAAGGCGTTAGGAACGAAAACCGTGATGGTAATGCTTCAGATTTCAGATGTCTTCTGGAAGTACCAGGCCTTACTAAATAATCTTCTTCAAGAAAATGATTCGAACATAAAAGACTGCGCCTTGTAGTAGTAAAGCATTTACGTTTCAATTTCAGAAGCCTTGTCGATAGCACTCATCACTTCGTGTGAGTAAAGAGCTAGTTGTGTTTCGCATGAATTATAGTTTCGAAATCCGTGTTGACCTTAGGTCAATAGATCATTCTCTTCGAGATAATTCATAATATTTGAATACAGGACATGTTCCAAAACCCTGCTGCAAATAGACGTCAATGAAATAGGCCTGTAGTTTAGTGGGTTACTCCTACTGCCTTTCTTGAATGTAGGTGATCTGTGCAACTTTCCAATCTTTTGGTACAGATCCTTCTTTGAGAGAGCGGTTGTATATGGCTGTTAAGTAAGGAGCTATCACTTCAGCATAATCAGATAGAAATCTAATGCGTATATACAGTCCGGACCAGAAGACTTGTTCTTGTTTTGTGATTTAAGTTGCTTCACTACTCCGAGGATATCTACTTCCACGTTACTCATTCTGACCTCTCTTTTTTGTAATTCGAAATGTGGAAATGTGTGGTTTTGTCTTCTTTGGTAAATAAGTTTCTCAAAGCTATGTTTAGTAACTCTGCTTTAGTAGCGCTATCATCGGCAGGATCGCCATTACTATCACGTAGTGAGGATATTGTTTGTTTTGCTCCTAGTATATTCAACACATGACCAATTCTCTTAGGGTTTTAAATTTCGAGAAAGAGTTTCGTTGTGAAAACTATTGTAGGCATCTCGCATGGGAATCATCGCTAAATTTCGGGCTTCTGTGTAGGATTGCCAATCCTGGGGATTTTGTGTTCGTTTAAATTTAACATGTATTTTCCATTGCTTTTGCAACAGTGTTCTGCCCTCTTTTGTGTACCAAGGGGGATCCCTCCTTATTTTATTAATTTATTTGGTATAAAATTGTCAGTTGCTGTCGATACCACTTCTATGAATTTGTGCCACATCTGGTCTACTCTTACGTTTAGTGTTAGGAACGAGTGGAAACTATCTTTCAAGAAGCAATGTATTGTATTTCATCTGCTTTCCTGAACAAATATACTTTTCGTCTATTTTTTGTAACTTTGGGGCTTTCGATATTCAATCTCATTACGACAGGTCTGCGTTCACGAATACCTGTATTCGTTTTGATGCTCGTTATGAGCTCAGGATTATTTGTTGCTAAGAGATCGAGTGTGTTTTAACATCCATTTACAATTCTAGTTGGAACATGGACGAATTGTAATTATCAGAGAATGCATTGAGTACAATTTCGCACAATGTTTTACGCTTATCGCCTGATTTGAGAATATAATTTTGCCAACAGATAGAGGGTAAATTAAAATCACCGCCTAATATTATTGTGTGAATCAGTATGTGTTTGCAATTAGACACAGGTTTTCTTTGTACCTACCTGCTATTGTATCGTTAGAGTCTGGGGGTCCGGTAAAAGGAACCAGTTATTAACATTTTACGATTTTCGAGTACTACCTCTACCAATAACAACTCACAGGAACTATCAACTTCAACTTCACTACAAGGTAAAATACTTTTGACGGCGACAAACACGCATCCACATATTTTGTTTAATCTATCCTTTCTGAACAAAATTAGATCTTTTGCAAAAACTTCTACTGTACTTATTTCCAGCTTGAGCCAACTTTCACTGCCTATAATGATCTCTGCTTCGGTGCTTTCTATTAGCGCTTGAAGTTCTGTTACTGTCTCGACACTTTACAACTGTTATACCGATTGTTCCTAGATCTATATTTCTCCTGTGATCCACCTGCACCGTTTGAGACTGCCGATTTTGTTTTTGCCAGAAGCCTCCTTTACTAGAAAAAACCACCCAGTCCAGGCCACACAGCACCTGCTACCCGTGTAACCGCTTCCTGCGTGTGGTGACCTCCTGACCTATTTAGTGGAATCCGAAAACCCAAGGAGGTTAGAACAGAGGGAGTTGTCCATAACGCTATAGAAGTGAAACCGTTGTCGCCATATTGTGGAGCCAATAATTTTGTGTTATTAAATCACAGTTCACCTATTTGTAAGGTCTAAAAATGTTCTAATGTTTGTAGAGTCTATGGGACTTAACTACGGGGTCATCAGTCCCTAAACTTACAAACTACTTATGAACTAGCTAACACTAAGGACGGCACAAATATCCATGCCCGAGGGGGGATTCGAACCCCCGACCGTAGTGGACGTCAGACCGTGACTGGAGCGCCTCAGTCTCCTCGGCCACCACGGCCGGCTTTGTAAGGTCTGTATTTGTTCACAGAAGTGTATTTTATCAAACAAGTACCAGAAATGACAGTTATTTAAATGTATGAAAGTTAATAGGGCAAGAACCACACAGTGTTTTAACCTGAATCATATTTCGTTGACTCCACAAGATTGCGGAATGGCTTCAATCGACAGATAAGCTTTCCATAGTAGCACCATCTCCCCTTATTTTAACCTCCTTGCCGAAAACCCACCACCCTGTGGCGCAAGTCGAGGAATCTGCAGGCAACACGGTCACAGAACCTCAGACCCTCCACTCGGCTCTGTTCCGAAGGACTGCAGTCGGTCCTGTTGACGATGCTGCAGATGGCAGATAGCCACTCAAATCCAGAGAGGATCTCTTCCGATCCAAAGCGACACATGTTGTTGGTACCGACATGAGAAACCACCCGCAGTTGGCTGCATCCTGTCCCCTTTATGGCATCCGGAAGGACCCGTTCCACGTCTGGAATGACTCCCCCCGGTATGCACACGGAGTGCACATTGGCTTTCTTCCCCTCCTTACTGGCCAAATCCCCGAGGGGGCCCAATATTCGCCTAATTTTGGAGCTCCCTACAACAAGCGATCCCACCCTCTCAGATTGCCCAGATCTTGCTGACTGAGAGATGACTGCAGGACTTATAGCACCATTCGGCTCAGGAACACTGTTCATCTCCGACAGCACCTCAAACCTGGATGTAAGACGGCCCAGAAAGGCGTCACGATCGGTCCCCCGGAATGTCTTACGCCATCCGCCACGCGCCGGTGAAACCTCCCAATCCACCACGGACGGGGTGGCGATCTCAACGTGTGCAGTGACCAGACTAGCCAAAGCCACGGGCCGATCGGTGGGCACATCAGACGCACAGGGCGACTGTTGGACCCCTGCGACTGACCAACGGTGCACAGGGCGACTGTTGGACCCCCGCCACCGACCAACGGCAGGAGCGCCCATCCACTGCAACCTCAAGCTTCGCAACCACATCCAACGCCGCCTGAAGCTGGGAACGAACAGTCACCAACTCAGGCTGCATCCGCATGTAACGATACACTTAATTTTTTTTTCTTTTTCTTTTCTTTTTTTTTTTTTTTTTTTTTTTTTTTTTAATCTATGATCAGTGATGCTTATCGCCTCCGGTTCCCTCTGACTCGCTATGCAACTAATTTAATTTCGTTCGTCATTGTTTACTTAAAAACAAGTGAGAAGACGGAACCGTGATAGTAGTTTTACTCACTCTCTGGTCTGTAGCTGAACTGACAAGACGTCTTTCATACCTGTATCCACTTGTGTAAGTAGGAAGAATGATGCAAGTTGTTGCTGAAAATATAATATTTAAATTTAAAAGCATTCCCTCTCCTTAGTTTTCATTTAAATCAAACTCCTCCACGTCAAATATTTAATTTCTTAATGTTTTCAGCTCCTTCGCAGCTGTAATAGTTTAATGTTCAGACGCCTTACAATCGATTCGCATTGTCTGAAAAATTTCAATCAATCAATCATCCTTATACAATACTTTGCTTGATTTTAGAACCTGTAGTCATTTCTTTTGTAATTTCACGAAGTCCGATCTTTTTTTTTTTTTTTTTTTTTTTTTTTTTTTTTTTTTTTTTTTTTTTTTTTAATTATTCTATCATTACCAGTAACTTCATGTTCCACCCACGGTCACAAAACAATGAAAAGCGAAGTGAACAGTCTGAACATTGATCTCCTACACTACGGTCGGGGGTTCGAATCCCCCCTCGGGCATGGATATTTGTGCCGTCCTAGTTCGTAAGTAGTTCATAAGTAGTTTGTAAGTTTAGGGACTGATGACCCCGTAGTTAAGTCCCATAAGCTTAACAAACATTTGAACATTTTTTGATCTCCTACGGAAAGTATATCTAACATTCACGTATTAAATATTTAAAGTTATCATTTCCAGCTTCTACGATTCCAAGTGCAGGATCCAGCTAGGTGCTTTCCGTAAGTCTTATAACGTGTTGTCGCTTGTATGGTGCCCAACTTTAATATGCAACCCGCGGTTTATTTGCTTTAATGTTCATTTTGTGCTGTACTTTAACTAAATTATTCCAAGTTCAAAAAAATTCGGTACCATCAATGCCTTGTCCAACTTATAATCGCGGAATCTACTTTAACAATTATGGCATCATACTAAGCAAGGGCAACGTTATACGCAGATAGCAACCACAGTCCCTAGCCACAGTAAGCCCAAAGAACAATTGAAGTGTAGGACTAAAAACCGTAAGTAGCTCTGAAATAATAATAAACAAGCGGGAGGGTACACTAGACTGTTTATTAACGCGAATCTGGATCTAAATAAAGTCGCAAGTACACGAAAATTTTAGAAAAGAAAAACTCAGAGAAAAATCAGAAACAGTGGCCTCTACTGAAGAGCTGGTTTAAATGGAGAAAGCTGAAAGAGCTGCTGTCTGTTGACGTGTGTTCAAATGTTCAAATGTTTGTAGAGCTTATGGGACTTAACTACGGGGTCATCAGTCCCTAAACTTACAAACTGCTTATGAACTAACTAATACTAAGGACGGCACAAATATCCATGCCCGAGGGGGGATTCGAACCCCCGACCGTAGTGGCCGGGCAGAGCGTGACTGAAGCGCCTCAGTCCCCTCGGCCACCGCGGCCGGCTTGACGTGTGTGCTGACGGTAGTGATGAAACGGAAACTCGGTTTTAAAGCAAAGGCAAACGACTGTCTCGACGCGAATCACACAGAGGAAAAATACAGTAATCAGCTATTTAACGCGAATATGAATCAAATATAAACGCGAGCACACGGTAAATATAATGAACTTGCGGGAAAGCGCACAGAAAATTCAAAATATGTAGCTTTTGGTGAGAAGCCCGTTACAACAGAAAATGAGCTGCCGCTGGTGAGGTGCGCACTGGAGGATGGCCACTTGGCGACCGACCTTCATCTGCAGTTTGAAGTGTGACCAGATTAGAAAGATCGAGTAATGAGGAGATTGCAGTAATGCAGGCAGGAAATCAGCTACAACATTGTCATTCCATTGATATAATGCACTTCAGTGGTGAATTGTAAAATGAAATCGAAATAGCGGAATTGATGGGGAGGAGGATCCGTCAGAGCTTATGGATTGCAGCTGCAAGTGGTTTGTTGTCAGTGAGGACATAGAAAGGTCAACCATCACTTACAGTATGGAAGTAATTAATGTCCTGTTAGGTGGAGTATTTTTGAGCGTTATTGAGATTTTATGAGATGAATTACAGGGGAGATGTGTCGCCACTAAGAGTCTGGTTGTGGACCGCCCCTATGGCTGAGTCTCTTGCATCAGTCTTGATGAAACGTTCGGCATCAGGATGAGGGCGAGTAGTGGTGACAGCCTTCACTAAGAGATGTTTGAGCGGAAATAAGGCAGAAATCATGTCTTTATTCCAGGGGATGGGGCGAGTTCCAGAGATTTGTTTACCTGCTAGAACATCGGTGAGGTAGGCCTGCAGCTCAGCAGCACCGGGTAAGTGGCATCTATAGTAGTTAATTGTCGTGAGAAATCTCTGTAGTTCTCTGAAGGTTCAGGAAAGGGGTAACTCCTTGATGTGATCAACCTTTTCGGCACAAGGGGCAATGCTATCCGCAGCAACAGTGAAACCAAGAAACAGCACAGATTTTTGGTACAACTATTTCTTTTTATTCAGCGCTCTGCCAGCTGTAGCAAGAGTGTTGAGAAGGATCTCCACATCTCTTGTTCTCATCCACCGAAACACTAAACACTAAAATGTAATCAAGTTATGCAAAACAAAATTTAAATGGGAAAAGCATCTCATTGATCAACCATTGTGATGTCTTTTTTTAGGCCAAACGGCATGAAACGGTTATGAAACATACCGATGGGAGTCGTGATAGTAGTCTTTTCAGCGTCATCGGGGGCCATCGGGATTTGATGATACGCATGTTTGCTGTCGACTTCAGAAAACAATTTTGCACATGCTAAAGTCTGCGTGAAATCGGCAATGTTGGGAATAAGGTAGTTGTCCATATTAGTCCTAGCGGTGAGTCTGTGATAATCGCCGCACATGCGCCAAGTATCATCTTTCTTGTCCACTAAGTGAATAGGCGACGACCAGTTACTAGAGGAGAGTTCAATGACGCCAGCCTCCAGAAGTTCAGCAAGTTGTTTGACAGCAGCAAGTTTCTTTGGACAAAGTCGGTGCTTGAGATGGGAGGGCAGTCTGTCAATTGAATCCTATGAATAATTCCATTCGTCACAACCAAAACATCAGTGGGCATGGAAGAAAATCTTTGTTTACATTATAAGATGTATCGTAGACCCAACGTGACTTGAGCCATTTGTAGCATTCATATATACAGGGTGTTACAAAACGGTACGGCCAAAACTTCAGGAAATATTCCTCACACACAAAGAAAGAAAATATGTTATGTGGACGTGTGTCCGGAAGCCATGGAATTGGTCCGCCTCTACCAATCCATCGGTCACCGAATCTGTTGTTGAGAAGAGTACGAACATGTCGACTGAAATGTGCAGAAGCTCAATCGTGCAAGAACCTCATGTTGTGTCGTACTTGTAAAAGCACATGTTCTAGCAGCACAGGTAGAGTATCCCGTATGAAATCATGATAACGTGCTCCAGTGAGCGTAGGTGGAAGACCATGAGAAATACTAAAATGAGCTCTAACATGTAAATTAAGCGTTTCCTGACACATGTCCATATAACATATTTTCTTTCTTTGTGTGTGAGGAATGTTTCCTGAAAGTTTGGCAGTACCTTTTTGTAACACCCTGTATATGCATTTAATGCCCAAGTACGCTTGATCGCAATATATATAATTAATTAAACATGCAAATTATATGAGATAGACTAAACTATATATTTATAGGTCTGATAAATTTGGTTCGCCACTATGTTTTACAAAACATAGAAAATATGTTCCTGACCTAATAGAACAGTGGCGTACCAGAACAAGGCCAAGAAACAATAATAATAATAAAACTCTATCATGAATCAATTTATGAAAAGATAATCAGATCATTCCCCATACTGCCAATAGAAACAAACTATTTTCCCTCCAAAAAGGTGACTGGGGTTAGAGAAGTAAGGTTATACAAAATTAGTAAAAATTACATATATTGGCAAATATGTACAACCTAACCAAATACAATTGTTTGTGACTAGGTGTCACACTCTGATTGCAAAAAATTTAATAAAAAGAGTTCTCCAAATACAACTAAAAATGAAATATACACTCATACAAATAAAATTGAAAATTAATTCAAATGACTGGCTATATCGTTTAGGAGTGTATCATTGAAAGTCAATGTAGAAATAGACGTCATTATCTCATACCACTCCAAGTGAAAAGAACGAAGGTAGCTACAGGAAATGATCCCATTAGAAACGAAGACCTGAATCCTAACCAGGACTGGAGCAGCGCAAGCAAATGCTATACCAAACACTGGGTGACAGTCGTGCAGCAGCGGCGTTGATGTCAGAAGTCTGGTGCAGCAGCTGTGGATTCCATCCACGAGAATACTATAATAATGAAGCACCAACAAATTCCCGAGGTCTGGTCGCACCCAGTGAAACAACACTCTGAAAACACAGGTACACACAAATCGCAACTGCGGTGTCCAACTTGACAACGATACGCAAGAGCGGATGCTACCGTTCTCGGCGGCGGAGTCTCTCCGAGTCCCTCACCAAACCCCCAAAACTCATTTCCACAGCCCAGATCCTCCCGAGCACGCGGCCTCGCTTTGCTCGTTCAAGAGCCTATCTCATCGACTCGCTAATGGCCGGGATCAGAATGCACGGCCAGGAGTTGCATTCAACAAAATGAGAAAAAGTAGCAACGACAGCCAATCGCGGAGTTTACCGCCAACGGTTCTTTAACCTCCTTCCAACACACACAGCTTTCTCATGCCAATTCGCAGAGATTAGCCTGCTTAGCCATAACAGGCGTAATTAGCAGCACACCAACTGCTGGGATGGAAACCATGCTGGATATGCCCCCATTACACCTTTGGGTCAAGATGGAGGCAGTGGTTGGTGCATACAGACTCAAAACTGGTAAAAACTGGAACTCTTTGGGATATCCAGAATCACACACTAAAATAGTGAGTGAGGTAAATATAGGAAAGGTTGGGTAAATGCCAGCCGACTATATTATAACCCCATACTGCTTCAACAAGCCTTTCAATATAACAATTGGAAGTAGGGAGCAGTGGGACAAAATAGTTCGACACCGTACGGGGGATATTGTCTGGTTCACTGACGGGTCAAAATCAGACCAAGGTGTTGGGGCCGGGGTATATGGGGTGCAGCCAAGACTGGAGAGCGTCATCTCTCTAGGAAAACTGGCCTCAGTATTCCAGGCCGGAATCACTGCCATCAGGGCATGTGTGGAGGAGAATTACATAGGTGCTACAAAGATCGTAGCATCTATATCTATTCAGACAGCCAGGCACCCCTGAGATCACTGGCAGCTCCTGCAACAAGGTCTAAAATTGTTGCAGAATGTCACAGGGTTCTGGTGGAGCTAGGGGAAAACAATAGAGTAAACCTATTGTGGGTCCCTGGCCACTCGGGGATCAGTGGCAACGACCATGCCGATAGATTAGCCAGGATGGGGGCAGAGACGCCATTTATTGGACCGGAACCTGTCCTGACAATCACCAAGGCAATGATCAAATTGGAGGTACGTAACTGGCTCAGATGACAGCACGTAGAATATTGGACGAAAGTCCATCAACAAAAAATGGCAAGGTAATGATGCCAAAGCCATGTTTTAAAAGAAGCTCTGCAATCCTGGGTCTGAACAGGAGAGGGATTAGACTCATGGTTGGATTGCTGACAGGCCATGGGAATTTCAAAAAACACCTACGTACAATGGGAATAACAAAAGAGGACCCTAAATGTAGGATCTGTGATGATGGTGATGAAACTGCATCACATCTAATTTTCGAATGCATTGCATTGGAGAATAAAAGGCACAGAATATTTGGGACAACCAGACCCGAGGAAATTGTGTCTAATAAAGAACTGGTAAAGGGTCTCCTTGCACTGTTCAAGGGCATTGGTTTGCTTCACTAGATATACAGGGAGCGATACCGCACAATAAACTTAGTTTCGCTGCGGGCAGTGGCGGGTTGGACCAACACTGTTTTGGCTTCCATGGAAAAATCAATCAATCAATCATGCCAACTCACGTACACCCGTGCAATACTAGGAAATTCTTTGCGAACTATCACTAGTCGGCATCTTGGCGCCTAATTTCACTACTGTTGGCGACACTGTCCTGCTGTGCCAGACAGATTTCACTCCTCAGAGACGCCAGCTTGAAGCGTCCTGCCATTTGTTAAATCGTAAACTATGCTACCCGTTACTGACAGTTTAGGGATGGAAAGAAAGCAGGGCGTCCGCCAACCATCAAACTTTTTTCCTCTCCTTCTCGCACAGCTAAAGAAACACCGCAGCGCCAGACAGGCGCCGGTCGCTCTAAACAACTAACGCATAGTGCGAGCTCACACTGGAAACTGCAGGTAACCGGCGGTCAGCCGTGTCACCGAGCGAAACTGGACAGCCCACCCCAATGCAGTATAGGGACCCCTCAGGTGGCCAGATTTCTCCGAAACCCTGAAAGGAGCTGGCACCACACCGGATTTTTGTGATCTAGCCGACCGCCCAAGAGCCCTGACCCACGCTGCTCTACAACGCCGACTCGACAGTAAGGAAACAACTTGAAATCAGAAGCACTACATCAAAAATAATACCTAAATAAACCAATACACATCTACATCTACATAGATACTTTGCAAATCACATTAAAGTGTCTGGCAGAGGGTTCATTAACAACTTTCATAACTTTTCTCTACCGTTTCATACTCTAATAGCGCGCGGGAAGAAAGAACACCTAAATCGTCCCGTTTTCGATCATATTTCTCTTATTTTATTGGGATGGTCATGTCTCCCTAAGTGGGTGGGTGCTAGCAAAATGTTTTCACATTCAGAACTAAAAGTCGGTGATTGAAACATCGCAAACAGATCAAGCCGCAATGAATAACGTCTTTCTTTTAATGATTTTCGCCCCAATTCTTGCAACATTTCCGTGACGCTCCCCCCCCCCCCCCCCGTAACGTGATAAAACAAAACGAGCTGCCCTTCTCTGAACCTTCTCAATGTCTTCTGTCAGTCCCACCTGGTGAGGGTCCCACAAGGGGCAACAGTACTCCAGGAGAGGACGCACAAGTGTGATGTAGGCAGTCTCTTTGGTGGAGCTGGTTCATCTTCGAAGCGTTCTGCCGATGAAACGTAACCTTTGGTTCGCCTTCCCCACAATATTTTCTATGTGTTCTCTCAAGTCAAAGTTGTTAGTAATTGTAACTCCTAGGTATTTGGTACAATCTACGACCTTAAGGTTTGACTGATTTATCACGTAATTAAAGTTCAGCGAATTTCTTTTAGTGGTCATGTGTATTACTTCACACTTTTCTTTATTTAGTGTCAATTGCCAATTTTCGCACCATGCAGAAATTTTGTCTAAATCGCTTTGCAGTTGCTTTTGATCCTCTGTTGACTTCACTAACCGATAAACGATAGCATCATCCGCGAACATTCTAAGGGAGCTATTCAGATTGTCTCCTAAATCGTTTATAAACACGAGGAAGAGTAATGGATCTATAACGCTTCCCTGTGGAACGCCAGATATCACTTCTGTTTTACTCGATGACTTACCGTCAATTAAAACGAACTGTGTTCTTTCTGATAGGAAAACGTGAATCCAATCGCACAATTGAATCCCAATGCAATTCTCCCAACCCATAGCAGAATATAGAAGTAGGAAACATTTAAAAATAAATTAATGTCATGCAACGAACATCAAAATTAAGCAATTAAAATAATAAAGAGACACATGAAACGAGAAATAAGAAAATTGAAAGACAAGAATGACCACCACCTTTCAACATGCCCATGCGACGGTTGTTGTAGCGCAAGGTGACACAAGGCCATGCACATCATCAGGGGGCGTGGCTTTGAGTGACTCCTGAGGCGGGGCTGCGGCTGAAGGGAGCACAGCTGCATGAGACGGCTGGGGACATTTCGTGACAGTCGAATGCTGCCAGGGAGTACAAGTAGTAGCTGTGGTCATTGTGGGTGTGACCAAGGGAGATACCGTAACGCGAGCACAAACATGTGGCATATGGCGCTTGTTCGAATAGTTCCTATGGAGACCACAAGGAAGTGGCGGCGTGTGAGTCAGATAAGTTAAAGTTCAAGATGCGTGCTCAGACAAAGGAGCAGGTGAACGTGAAACAGTAGAATATCGGCGCGCGATTGGGGATTGGGGAGAAGCAGTATGGGAGGCAGTCTTTGAAGTTCTGGTGGTGCGGCCAAACAAGGCATTCACATGGCAACCAAGTTCAGTTAACAAACATCAGCAGAATAGCAGCGCATAGACACAGAACTGTCATATACACGCAGGCGCGATGTCACTGATAACACTCACGAAGGAAACACAAACACTGACCTTAGTGTGACTGTCATTCACCTGCTGCATGGAGGCTAGTAGTCGAGTCTCTGTGTCATTGAGTTCAAATGTTTGTAAATCTATCAGACTTAAGTATGTGGTCATTAGTCCATAGCTTACAAACTATTTAAGCTAAGGTAAACTAACCTAAGGAGAACACAAACACCCATGCCCTAGGGGGAACTCAAACCCCAGACGGCGAACACCTGCACGCACCACAGCATGGCGCCCCAGTATGCATGGCTAATCCGCCGCAGCTATGTCATTGAGGTGGCGGGCAATGTCTTCTCTCTCCCATCGCAGGCGGAGCACTTGTTCATGTTCTCTAGACCACTTAGACAGGAGAGTATTGATGTCATCGACGGTTTCGATGCACTCGTGAAGAATTTCCGCAATCAAGTCAGAAGAGCTAGAGCTCGACGGTGCACATGGGAAAAGCGTGTTTGTTGGGTGATGAAACACCGAGCGATGTACAACACCAGGAGAAGTTTGTCTTGAGTTGTAAGATAGACAGTCAATGCCCACAATAGATTCCGGATTTTGGCCACTGGAAAGTTCCACTCCAGTGTGCAACTTCATGACAAATGAATTGAGAAGGTCATTGAACCAGAGCATGGCAAATGAGTGGAATGAAGTAGAGCATGATGTGGGTGAACCCAGCCAGCACAAGACGTACATCAGCACTAGAGCCCACAAGAAAACGAGCACCCAAAACACAGTCATGTAAATACAGGTGACCACCAGTGGGCAAGATGTCGCGAACAGAGAGAAGCACATGTATGCGTCTTTTCTTGTCAGCGTAGGAGGTGGTGCCTAAACACTGCTGCGCACTGCACTTAGGTAAAGGTTTGGCGGGTGGCACTTTATTGCAGCATCACGAAATTGGTTGTCGTAATAGCAGGCATATTATGTTCATTCAGTAGCTGCCAGAGACGGCCAGAGACGGCAGCACAGCTGAGAAAGTATCTTGTCACCTAAGTGCTCTTCGTGGATGATATTCCAGATCGTCTCATCTGGAGTGGGCGTAACCCATTCCACGATGGTGCCAGCATGACAGAGGCACCACTTTGAGCTGGGAAAAGAGAAGACTGCCTGAAGGATACCGGTTGCAGTAGTCCATGTGTATCATCCATGTAATTGAGCGGTAATATCTGTTGTGATCGCAGTGTGGCAGATGCATCACGTGATGTAGAACATGGTTGCACATAAGAAGCACTGACACTAGGAATAGAGTTTGAGTGTATTGGACTTTCGGCTCGGTGACTAGAAGCAACAAAACCGTTGTGGAACACAGGCGAAAACGAAGGATGCACCAGCCTAGCAACTATAGCACTGTCCTCAAAGTTTTTTTGCACAGATGAAAAAAGGTGCGTCCAAAGCAGATAAAACTGTCCTGAATTTACAGAATAGTTTGAGATGTAACCTGGAGTCACACTGATATAAAAATCACTGTGTCCTGAAGCAATACAAAATTTATTGTGGGGTGAAGAATTTGTGCCCTATTGACCGGTCAAATAGTCGATGGAGTGAGATCCAAACATTTGCGGAGGGTTGGTAGAAGGTCTGTTGTTCAAATTTTGCAAAACCAAAAGAGTCACATTTTGCACATTAGGATCACATGGATGGTAGTTCGGTAAACCATTTGCACTAAATGCAGGGGAGACACCGGAAATAACACTGGAAGTTACAAAACAGAATTAATTACGGTACCTCACAGCATATGTGGTTCTCAGCGTAGATAACATGTCTCGAGAAAGTCTGTGTTGTGAAGGCGAGGGTGAAATCCTCGACGATGTAAGAAGAGCAGTTCCTTGCATCGTAGGGAAAGATGCAAGATGAGATCGTGGCGGCGGTCGAAGTGGCGAGATCATCATAGCCGGCAGACGTTGAACAAAGATCCGTCGTATTTCAGCGAAAAACAGGAGCGAAAGTCCCGAATTTCACTTGTATACATGAAGAAATCGAAAAAAGAGGAACATAGGGTCACCACTATGTGAATAATTGGGGTTGTAGTCTCAGATATACACCATATACAGAGAACATATAGCCTTTATTATTCACTCAGGCAGTTACAAGTCCAGACTAAATTGCAATATGGGAAGCAACACTTGGAAAGTAAAGCCTTCCAAAGAACTCAGCCCTGAAAATATGATACATAAAATTCAGTCTTTTAGTAGTCAGGTCGCCACAGGTACGATATATTTCCTTTATCTGCCCTGGTAAGTATGACATAGGTTTCTTTTACATTTGGTTTTAACTTGTTGTTGTGGCCTTCAGTAAGGAGAGTAGTTAGATGCAGCTCTCCGCCCTACTCTATCGTGAGCAAGCCTCTTCATCTCCTCATAAGAATGCCAACCCACATCCGTTTTAATCTGCTTACTGTAGTCATCCCTTAGTCTCCCTCTGCGGTTTTTACCCCAAACACTTCCCTCCAATGCTAAATTTACTATTCCTTTAAGAATGTGTCCTACAAATCGATCCCTTATTTTAGTCAAGATATGCAAGAAAGTCCTTTTCTCCCCAACTCTGTTCATTACCTCCTCATTAGTTACACGACCCACCCATCTAATGTCCAGTATTATTCTGTAGCACCGCATTTCAAAAGCCTCTATCCTCTTCCTGCCTGCCCTGTTTATCGCCCAAGTTTCGCTCCCATGCAAGACAACGCTCCAGACAAATGTTTGTATAGATTATGGGACTTAACTACGGTGTCATCAGTCCCTAAACTTACAAACTACTTATGAACTACACTAAGGACGGCACAAATATCCATGCCCGAGGGGGGATTCGAACCCCCGACCGCAGTGGCCGTGCAGACCGTGACTGGAGCGCCTCAGTCCCCTCGGTCACCGCGGCCGGCACGCTCCAGACAAATGCCTTCAGAAAGGACTCTTTTACGTTTAAATTAATATTCGATGTTAACAAATTTCCCTTTTTCAAAAACGCTTTTCTTCCCATTGCCATCCTGCATTTTATATCCTCTGTACTGCGAACATCGCATGTTATTTTACTGTCTAAGTAACAAAACTCATCTACCACCTTTATTGTTTCGTTACCTAATCTACTTTCTTCAGCATCACCTGATTTTCTTACACTGCACTCTACCACCCTTGTTTTGCTCTTGTTCATCTCATACGCGCCTTTCAACACACTGTCCATTCCGTTCAACTGCTCTTCCAGGTCCTATGCTGTCTCTGACTGAATTATAGTGTCATCAGCAAAATGCAATGTTTTCATTGCTTCATCCTGAACTTTAATTCCTTCTTCAAATTTTTCCTTGCTTTCCATTACAGCTTGCTCAACATTGGAGAAAGGCTACAACCCTGTCTTACTCCCTTCCTAACAACTGCATCCCTTTCATGCCCTTCAACTCTAACAACCGATGTCTGTACAAGTTATAAATAACTTTCCGTTCCCTATATTTTACTCCTGCTTGCTTCAAAATTCGAAAGAGTGTATTCCAATCAACAATGTCAAAAGCTTTTGCCAAATCTCCAAAAGCCAAAAATTTAGGTCCGCATTTCCTTTATCTATCTTCTAGGATAAGACATAAAGTGAGTATTGCGTCCCGTGTTCCTACATTTCTCCTGAATCCAAACTGATCTTCCTCGAAGTCGACTTCCACCAGCTTTTCCATCCTTCTGTAAATAATTCGTGTTAGTATTTTGCAACCATTACTTATTAAACTGATTGATCTGTAATTTTCACACCTGTGTGCGCCTACTTTCTTTGGAATGGAGTTTATTACATTTTTCTTGAAGTGTGAGGCTATTTCGCTTGTCTCCCACATCTTACACACGAGATGGATTAGTTTTGTCGTGGCTGGTTTTCCCAGAGACTTCAGTAGCTGCGAAGAAATGTCATCTACTCCAGGGGCCTATTTTCGACTTAGGTCTTTCAGTGCTCTCTCAGATTCATCTCTCAGTATAGTATCTCCTATTTCATCTTCACCTACTTCTTCTTCCCTTCCTAAAATATTGTCTCTAAGTTCTTTGTCTCTTTGTAGAGCCCCTCTATATATTCTTTCTACCTTTCAGCTATCTCTTCTTTGCTGAGAACTGGTTTTCCATCTGAGTTCTTGATATTCCTTTTCCTCAGCCCATACTCGCCTACTCTCTTCCCTTCCCTTCCTTTTCCTACTACCGAATTCCAGACTCCCATAACAATTAAGTTTTCCTCTCCCTTAATTGTCTGAATAATTTCCTTTACCTCGTCATACATTTCTTCAATCTCATCATCGGCAGAGCTAGTTGGCATATACCTGTACTACTGTAGTCGGTGTTGGCTTCGTATCTATCTTGAGTATGATAATGCTATCACTGCGCTGCACATAGTAGTTTATCTGCATTATTACTTTCTTATTAATTATCATACCTACTCCTGTAATATGACCCAGCTGATTTTGTATTTATAACCTTATATTCACCTGACCAGAAATCCTGTTCATCTTCCCACCGAACTTCACTAATCGCTACTATGTCTACCTTCAACCCATGTATTTCTCTTTTTAAATTTTATAATCTCCCTACCCAATTAAGGGAGCTAACATTCCACGCTCCAATCCGTAAACTGTCAGTGTTGACGTTCCTGATGATGACATCCTCCTGAGTAGTCCTCGCCCAGAATATTTTAGCGGAGAGGATGCCATCACCATATAAAGTAACAGCTGTAGTTTCCTCTTGCTTTCAGCCGTTCGCAGTAACTGTGTGGCAAAGCCACATTAGCTGATAGCTCATTCAATCATCCAGACTGTTGCCCCTGTCATTACTGAAAAGGCTGCTGCCTCTCGTCTGAAACCACATGTTTGTCTGGTCTCTCCACAGATACCCCTCTGCTGTGATCGCACCTATGATACGACTATTTGTTTCATTGAGGCACGCAAGCCACCCCACCTCCGCAGTGTCTGTGGTTCATGGGAATTGTCTTTAACTTACTGAATGCATTTCTTCAGGTGATCTGTTATTAGAATTTGTGGTGGTTTTCTGTGTTTTTGTGTGTTATTTCTGCATCCACTAATTCTCTTGTTTAGTCTGCATTAAAATTTTGTATACTCTAGCTTTCTTGTTCCTTTATAATGTGTTCAGATTCTGTCTTCAGACTTTCTAATGGTTTGTGTGATATATGTGTTTTATGTTGTATTTTGGCCTTTTTTAGCAGCCTTTCTTTGTGTTTGGTGAAATTTATGTCAGCCAGATTGATGATACTGTCATGAAAACTGTTTACAGTGGGTGAGTTTGTGTTGCTTATGATTTTGTTGATTTTATTGGATGTTCTTGAAATGATCCTATCTGACATCAAAATGCAAAACCGAGGCAATAGTGCTAAATAAGACATACGATTTTAGGCCTAGGTTTTTACATTTAAGTTAGCACTAAAATGTGTTTCTTTCATAGGTGTAACCTAATAAACACCCACTGCTGATGGCACAGAGGTGTCGAAACATGTTTAGGTAACTAGAAATCTGACCTTATACGCAAGATTCGCTGTTGATGCTTAGTTTTTTTCTTGTTAAACATTTGTAGGAAACGCTCTAAAAGTGTGAGGAATGCAGTTCCGAATTCAAAATGCAGAAGAACCTCTCCACCACCGATCTCTATACATATACTACGCAGTTGTATAGATACTGTTGTTGTTGTTGTTGTTGTGGTCTTCAGTCCGGAGACTGGTTTGATGCAGCTCATCCTGAGCAAGCCTCTTCATCTCCACATAAGAACGGCAATCTACATCTGTCTGAATCTGCTTACTGTACCCATCTCTTGGTCTTCCTCTGCGATTTTTACCCCACACACTTCCCTCCAACGCTAAATTCACCATTCCTTGATGTCTAAGAATGTGTCCTACCAATCTATCCCTTCTTTTAGTCAAGGTATGCCACAAATTTCTTTTCTCCACAATTCTGTTTAGTACCTCCTCATTCGTTACACGATCCACCCACCTAATCTTAAGCATTCTTCTGTAGCACCATATTTCAAAAGCCTCTATCCTCTTCCTGTCCGCACTGTTCATTGTCAATGTCTCACTCCCATACAAGGCAACACTCCATACAAATGCCTTCAGAAAGGACTTCCTTAAGCTTAAATCAATATTCGATGTTAGCAAACTTCTCTTTTTCAAAAACGCTTTTCTACCCATGCCATTCTGCATTTTATATCCTCTGTACTGCGACCATCATTTGTTATTTTACTGCCCAAGTAACAAAACTCGTCTACCTCCTTTATTGCTTCGTTTCCCAATCTAATTCCTTCAGCATCACCTGATTTTCTTACACTGCACTCCATTACCCTAGTTTTGCTCTTGTTAATGTTCATCTTATATGCACCTTTCAGCACACTGTCCATTCCGTTCAATTGATCTTCCAGGTCCTTTGCTGTATCTGACATAATTACTATGTCGTCGGCAAAATGCAATGTTTTTAATTCTTCACCCTGAACTTTAATTCCTTCTCCAAATTTCTCCTTGCTTTCCTTTATAGCTTGCTCAATGTACAAATTGAACAACAATGGAGAAAGACTACAACCCTGTCTTACTCCCTTTCCAACCACTGCATCCCTTTCATGCCCTTCAACTCTGACAACCGCTGTCTGGTTTTTGTACAAGTTGTAAATAACCCTACGCTCCCTATATTTTACTCCCGCTTGCTTCAGAACTTGAAAGAGTTTATTCCAATCAACATTATCAAAAGCCTTTTCCAAATCTACAAAAGCTAGAAATGTAGGTTTGCCTTTTCTTAATCTATCTTCTAGGATAAGCCGTAAAGTGAGTATTGCCTCCCGAGTTCCTACATTTCTCCTGAACCCAAACTGATCTTCCCCGAGGTTGGCTTCTACCAGTTTTTCCATCCTTTGGTATATAATGCCTACTGTTCATGAAATTGAGAGTATTCATGGGTCGAAAAAAGGGAAAGTCCATGAACTATGCCCACAGTGCGGAATTGCTTTTACAAGTTCCACCCACTGTTTCATTCAACTATCTTTCTACCTTATAATTCAGTGACATGAAATTGCATTCTACACCTGCCTCCATACTGCACAAGCCACCTCACGGTGTGCGGCAGAGGGTACTTTGTCTATTATTGTCACTTTCTCTTATTACAGTAGCATATCATGGGAAAAATTATTGCCTTAATGCCTCCGCGTGGGCCCTAATCTCTCAGATTTTGGAGGAAGCAATATGTTTTTTGACTCTTCATGAAACTTACGCTCTCGGAACTTTGACAGGAGCCCATACCGCGATAGAGAACGTCTCTCTTGCAGCGTCTGCCACTGGTGTTTCCTAATCATCTCTGTGACGCTTTCACGCTTACAAAATGAGCTCGTAACAAAGCATGCTGCTCTCCATCAATCCCCCTGATATGGATACCGTATTGATTAGCAACACTCAAGGGCTTGCCAAACGAGTGTTTTGTAGCCTATTTTCTTTGTAGACGGACCACACTTCTTGAGGATTCTTCCAATGAATCTTAGTCTGGCATCTGCTTCACCCTTGATTGAGTTTTAATGTTCGTTCCATTTCAAGTCGTCCCTTATGTCTACTCCCAGATATTTGATGGAAGTAGCTGCTTCCAGTCTTTTTCCTGCTACTGCATAGTTGTATATTTAAAGGTCCTTTCTTTCTATGACGAGACTAAGTTGCCATTCCCTCCACCATGCGTCAATATGCTGCAGATTATTCTGCATTTTCTACTCTTTTCTACTGTCGTGACATACATGGCATTGTATGTTTGTATGCCAGTGATTGTTAAATGCACAAGGTAAGTGGTATGATATCTGACAGAGAGTGGTTTAGAAATATGCTCTGGTGGACTGTGCATAACGTTAAGTTATTGGATTTTTAGACAGAATGTTACTAGTTTGGTGTTCAGATTGGATGCAGTGAATACAGTTAATGGGTGATGATGTTCGAAACTATATTGCATTGCTTTGATAAACTCATTCTAACCCTACTTGGTATGGACTTGACAACTATTGAGAGCTACTAGAAGAAGTGTGTGTAGTAAATGGCTTATGGGAGGAACTTGGTGGAACCGTGTGTGTCACTGCGTTTGACTTGGTTTTTGTTTTTATGACAGCTTACAGAGAATGATTCAGACTAATCAGTTCAATAGAGGATCTAACAACAAGCAAAACATCTCCTGTAAATACTGTATTATTTGCTTTCGTTACCTTGTTATAAGTATACATAACACAGACCACTTCACTATGCTGGTTGGTCAATTGCGTTTATACAGTGTAATTTATTCGTATAAGTCTCAACAGAAGCTGCACAATATGACTGCTTCGAGTTGCAATGCAGGTGTCTCTGTGTTGTGTCTCCTGTCACCTACATTGTACCCAGCCCATTCACCTGATCTTAATCCATTAGACATCTGTGTGGTCATTTGAAGGGCATTCTGTCTTCAAAACCAATTATAACGTGGAATTGCTGCGTCACTGCATACAGCAAGACTGTCAGCAGATATGACATGACATATGTGGAATATGAGAACGGGTGAGACAGACAGTGATATGGCTCATAGGTGCCTACATTATATCTTGTGGTAGCCATATTAACACCTATAAAGAACTGCATATAGTAAATTACATTGTAACTACACAAATGTCCAACTTGCATACTAAAGTGGTCTGTGTTATCTACACTGTTGTGTGGTAGTTAAAATAAACACAAAGCTTGTGTATCTGATTTTTAATTCTTTTTTGAAAATTCGCATCTTACAAATTACTGCATACACAGACATAAAACAATTTATATCTGGAACTCTTGCAGTCACTATAGCATGGAACATAAACAAACACAAAGAATAATTAATAATTTACAGCACTGTAGCTAACACAAAGAATTAATATTTGGAATACCGTAGGTTGTGAATCTAAACCAACCCTACATCATCCTCCCCTCAGTTTCTAAATCAGTTACTTATATTTTTCAGGAAACTTTACAATTCGACCACATTGCGTAACTTTGTTTGGAGAAACTCTTGAAGATGTAGCTCCTTCATTCACAGACGAAGTGCTCTGTAATTTTTCTTGCACATCGCTGGTGTCTTAGTTAGCATGTAGGTCGGGTTTAATTTGTCAACTGAAATGTTAGTTGCCACATCCTTAATCTTTGCAGTGAAATATTTAGTTTTTCGCACCAGGACTTCATATATGCAGTTGAAGAGGCTTGCTCAGGATAGGGTATTGTGGAGGACTGCATCAAACCAGTCTCTGGGCTGAAGATCACAACAACAACAACCACTATAAAGTCAATTTGGTACCTTCCAGTGTCTCCTGGTCTCTTCCATGTATACAGGACGTTCATAGGGAGGCACTAGTTTAGCTTTTACTTTATCATTCCTCACAAATACATGAGTTGTTTTATGAAGATCTTTACTAAAAAATTTTGCTTCCTTCACATTGTGTGGATAATCAGAAGGGCATAGCTTATCTGTATGTTGGCATAACTGATAAGCGAATGCTGGTAGATTTTCTACTTGATTGTTTCTTGAACTTACAACAAAATCACTAGTCAGTGTAAGAGTTGTACTATATACAGTCTCTGCTGCTGTTGAGTTAACTTTCTTCTCTTACACAGCTAAGCAGTCCGAGGAAACTGTAGGAATAATATCACTCCAATAATTTTTGCAATGTGCTCTGATAGCTGCCGTCAATGTCGATGGAACGTTTCAATCATACCATTTGATTGTGGATGATATTGAGTTGTTTGTGTTAGGTTAGAACCACAAATATGAGCTAATGCACAGAACAACTCTGAATGAAACTGTGCTCCTCAGTCTGTTACTGTTTGGTTCAGTGCTCAAAATCTAATTATCCAGGAGTTATAAAATGCTCTTGCCACTGTACCTGCTTGAACATCACGTAATGGATTGACTTCTGTCCTGTTACTCAAGCGACCAATGCATGTTAAACAATAGATAAATTCATCTGATGGAGGTAGTTGACCTATTATATCAATATCTACAACCTTGAAACATCCGTCTATGCTTCGAAACTGGCCAACAGAAGATTTAGTATGTCTACTCACTTTGTTCCTTTGGCAAGCTATGCATGATTTTTCTCATTTCTGAATATCTTGCTTGATGTTTAACCAAATGGATCTACATGTGAGTAACTTTACAATAGACTTAATTCCAGGATGTGTCATAATGTGAAAATGATGAAAAACGGAATATCTAAATTGTTGAGGAATGTAAGGTCGAATGTTACTTGTTGATACATCACGCATAACAATCTTCCACCAGGAGTTTAATGTTGTTTAAATTTCAGTGAAGTATGAAGACCCAATCGAAATCTCTCAAGGTCCTCATCCTTCACTTGAGCATCTGCTATTTTTCATAATGAATTGGTACTATTTCTTCAAGTGTGGACAGATTGTCAGCCACAGTATTGTCTTTCCCAGAAATGTGTGTAATGTATGTTGTAAATTGAGATATGTACTGTAAGTGACGGAATTGCATAGGTGTTGCCTTTTCATTTATCTGTCTAAAAGCCATGATCAGTAGATACTGTAAATGATCGTCCTGTAAGTAGGTATTTACAATACTTTATTTCCATGTACATCCTGGGAAGTTTCCTATTATATGTTGAATATTTCTTTTTGGATAATGACTTTTTTTAGCAGATATCAGTTGGTCTCCATGTTCCCTCTTCTTTCTGGTGCAACACTGCTCCAGCCACCAACTCAGAAGCGTCAACAAATAGAGAAAATTCATTGTTTATATCTAGAAATGTCAAAAGAGCTGCATTGACAAGGTCCATTTTGCATTTCTCGAACTGTTTTGTTGTGTCCTCTGTCCACAAAATTTTTCTTTTGGCTATTTTCTTGGTGTTCTTCAAATAATTATTTAGAACAGCTTGATGTTCTGCAGCATGTTCCAAATGTGTTTGGTAAAAATTTAGGATGCCAAAAAACGATGTAATTCTGACACAGTTTCTGGTAATTTGAAATTTCTACTCGTTCTGGATCTGGTTTTGTACCTTCTGAAGTAATTACATGGTCTAAAAACTTAAATTCTTGAATTTTGCAATGTTAAATCTCAAACCCAGTTTGTTCAATTGTTCACATAAGACATTTAAATGCTGAGTGTATTCTTCTGAGGAGGTAGAAGCAATCAATATATCATCTAAATCAGCAAAACGGAAATCGAAATCTCTTAAAACTTCATTAACAAATCTCTGAAAGATACTGGAGGTTTCGTTAGTTCAGGAAATTTTTAAATATTTCAAAATATTTACAGTCATCATTTAGTGAACTAAGGGAATCATACACATCTACTACACACTGGAGTGCAGATACATATAAAGTGCAGGTACATGTGACTGAGTACTTGTGTCAATAAATAATCGTCTTTTTAGGTCTATTAAGTGTCTCGGTTGCACAGCAGGAGAGTGTCAGACTACAAATCCAACGGTCGCGGGTTCGATCCCCTCCAGGTCCTAGGACTTTTATCTGTCACTTTTCACTTCTTTCACCTCTGGTCGTATTGCTCATGTGAAAAATACCGAATATCACCGTGGTTCGGAACCCACGTTAAACTGCAGGTCCCCCTATAACTGGCTGGGTAAGTCAGTTCGAAGTTCGGAGGAAGGCAACGGCATACCACCTCCAAACAGGACCATGCCTAGTAAAGCAGTGTGGTGTTCAAACCAATCTTCGGATTGTTGACTGCTTTAATAAATCAAATTGATGATAGAAGTCAGCACCGATTGTACCTTTTGCAGTATTAGCTATAATGAAAAACCATTGAAAACTATGTTTTAAACCTAAATCAAGAGTTAATAATTCCTATCTATAAGTTTTAATTTCAGATCCATTTGCAGCATAAAGTTGTAATCTGTTTCCTTTATTTTATCTTTGGGACACACTGGTATAACAGAAACATCATCTCCGATGTCAACCAGAAAACTTAACCGTGACGTTTTATCTTTAACAAATAATCTATATTGGAGGTCTGGTACAATCGATGCGACATAAAACTCGACAGCTACTGTATTTGCCGACTGGAGTTTCCCTCACTTGTCCATTGGCAAGGTTGGACACACTTCTCAGGTCGGTCATTTGCACCAAAACGAAAATGACAGTAACATTACTTGCCTGAACTGTTGTATCTCAGCTTTGCTGTGACTTCTATTACGAAAACGTTGTCGCGATTTATACTGTCGTTCATGAGCTCTGGATCTCTGGATATCATTTTCAAGTTCTTCGATTCTTCCTAGAAGCTCTTTCACCGATATAGAAGAATCAGACGCCACAGGGGACATTTCTATTGAGGTAGATTGAAGTTCAACCCTTGGGACTAGTTTGTCCACATTTTCTTTTGTAATTATTAAAATGTTTTGGATGCTAGCATATAATTTGTCAAGCCAAAGGTGCTTCAAAATTTTATTGGAAACATTTGCTCCACCATAACCTTTCATTTTCCAAAGTAACTGACTGGGTTTCATGTCACAAATTTCTAATTCACTTACTAGTTTCTTGCTCTGACGTTCTTCACTCTACTTAAAACTCATTAACAGTCTTTCTTTTGCTAATGAATATTTGTTGATTTCGTCACTAGTCACAAGATCCCACATATTCTCGACGAAATGAGACTCTAATTGTGCTAGCGAGTAATTGAATTTGATTGCTTCAGCCTGTGTGGATTGCCGTGATAGTGAATTGCGCTTCAGCCTGACAAAATCAGTCTGAAACGGAGGACGTTTTACGCTAACTTTATCCACTTCATGTGTAAAATTTGATCAGCTTTTTGGGGTTCTGAGCCACTGTACGGCGGTACCTACCTACCTACCTCCAACCATCCAGATTTCGGTTTTCCCTGAATTCCCATAATCACTCCAGACAAATGCCCAGATGGTTCCATTGAAAGGGTACAGCCGATTTCCTTCCCAATCCTTACCCAAAGAATCCCAGCATGAGCTCTGTCTGTAAAGACCACTCTGTTGATGGGACACTATACTCTAATCTTCCTTACTTCCTCCCATCATTTCTCCATCACTATACAGTAACTCATAAGAAGTACAAACAACTGATAATGTAGACAGAAGAATGATGGCTCTCTGGGGAATTCAGTTTATCAGGAGGATACTCATACAGGTGTATTTACAGGCTTACAGTCATCATCACCCATCTCAAATTATGAGTGTTATCCTAACACTAAGAATCACAAAAGAAGGTTGTATACGTGGAAGAGACCAGGAGACACTGGAAGGTATCAGATAGATTTTATAATGGTAAAACATAGATTCCGGAATCAGGTTATTAACTGCAAGACATACCCAGGGGCAGATATAGACTCTGACCATAACTTGTTAGTCATGAACTGTAGGCTGAAACTGAAAAAACTGCAGAAAGGTAGGAAAATAAGGAGATGGGACCTAGATAAATTGAAGGAAAGTGAAGTTCTGGAGAATTTCAGAGGGAGATTTAGGCAACAATTGACAGAAACAGGGGGAAATAAAACAGTAGAAGAGGAATGGGTAGCATTGAGAAATGAAATAGTGAAGGCAGCAGAGGACAAAATAGGTAGAAAAGCAAGACCTGCAAAAAAATCCTTGGATAACACAGGAAATACTAAATTTAATTGATGAAAGGAGAAAATATAAAAATGCAGTAAATGAAACAGGCAAAATGGAGTACAGACGACTAAAAAATGAGATTGATAGGAAGTGCAAAATGGCTAAGCAGGAGTGGCTAGAAGCCAAATGCAAATCTGTAGAAGAATGTATAAGAAGGGGAAAAGTAGATACCGCCTACAGGAAAATCATAGAGACATTTGGGGACAAGAAAAGCAATTCTACAAATATCAAGAACACAGATGGGAAACCAGTTCTCAGCAAAGAAGGGAAGGCTGAAAGGTGGAAAGAGTACATAGAGCAGCTCTACAAAGGAAATGAACTGAGAGACGATGTTGTAGGAAGGGAAGAGGAAGTAGATCAAGATGAAATAGGAGATATTATACTGAGAGATGAATTTGACAGAGCCCTGAAAGACCTAGGTCGGAACAAGGCTCCAGGAGTAGATGATATACCCTCAGAGCTACTAAAGTCTCTGGGAGAGCCAGCCATGACAAAACTATTTGAACTGGTCTGTAGGATGTACGAGACAGGCGAAATACCCTCAGACTTTAAGAAAAATGTAATAATCCTCATTCCAAAGAAATCAGGTGCAGACAGGTGTGAAAATTACAGAACCATCAGTTTGATAAGTCATGGTTGCAAAATATTAACACGAATTATATACAGAAGGATGGAAAAACTGGTAGAATCCGACCTCGGGGAAGATCAGTTTGGGTTCAGGAGAAATGTAGGAACTCGGGAGGCAATACTCACTTTACGTCTTATCTTAGAAGATAGATTAAGAAAAGGCAAACCTACATTTTTAGCTTTTGTAGATTTGGAGAAAGCATTTGACAATGTTGACTGGAATACACTCTTTCAAATTCTGAAGTCAGCAGGGATAAAATACAGGGAAAGGAGAGTTATTTACAACTTGTACAAAAGCCAGACCGCAGTTATTAGACTCGAAGGACATGAAAGGGAAGCATCAGTTGGGAAGGGAGTAAGACAAGGTTGTAGCCTTTCTCCGATGTTATTCAATTTGTACATTGAGCAGGCGATGAAGGAAAGCAAGGAAAAATTTGGAATAGGGATTAAAGTTCAGGGGGAAGAAATAAAAACATTGCGTTTTGCTGATGACATTGTAATTCTGTCAGAGACAGCGAACGACCTGGAAGAGCAGTTGAATGGAATGGACAGTGTGTTGAAGAGAGCGTACAAAATGAACATTAACAAGAGCAAAACAAAAATAATGGAATGCGGTCTTAGAAAATCAGGCGATGGTGAAGGAATTAGATTAGGTAACGAAACAATGAAGGTGGTAGATGAGTTTTGTTACTTGGGTAGTAAAATAACATGCGATGGTCGCAGTACAGAGGATATAAAATGCAGAATGGCAATGGGGAGAAAAGCATTTTTGAAAAAGAGAAATTTGCTAACATCGAATATTAATTTAAGTGTAAGGAAGTCTTTTCTGAAGGCATTTGTGTGGAGTGTTGCCTTGTACGGGAGTGAAACATGGACGATAAGCAGTGCGGACAGGAAGAGAATAGAGGCTTTTGAAATGTGGTGCTACAGAAGAATGCTGAAGATTAGGTGGGTAGATCACATAACTAATGAAGAGGTACTGAAAAGAATTGGCGAGAAAAGGAGTTTTTGGCATACCCTGACTAAAAGAAGGGATCGCTTGGTAGGACACATTCTTAGACATCGAGGAATCGTAAATTTAGCATTGGAGGGAAGTGTGTGGGGTAAAAATCGCAGAGGGAGGCCAAGAGACGCGTATAGTAAGCAGATTCAAATAGATGTGGGTTGTCGTTCTTATGAGGAGATGAAAAGGCTTGCTCAGGATAGAGTAGGGTGGAGAGCTGCATCAAACCAGTCTCCGGACTGAAGACCATAACAACAACATCCTAACACTTTTACACAGAGCTCCCACAGTCTCCAATACAGGTAGCCTGCTTCAGAAGCTCTCTAAAACACAGCAAGTGTTATGAGAAAATGGATATTCTACCCATTAAATAAATAACACACTCACAGTGCAACCACGGCAGCCTGCTATTACAATATTTCCGTCTGACGCCTTGGAGTATAATGAAACAGCAATATTGGCCATAACAAGTTTTTATTCCTCTTTTGGGATTTCTTATTAAAGAAGACATGGAATTTCGATCTCGGAAATCTCACGAACAGGGACAGTAGCTACTAATTACATAACGCATTGACCTCCAAATCTCTGACTTGTTCAACTCGAAGACGATAAAATGATGCTGATGTCTGCAGTGAGCGGAATGCAGAGAACTGCTGAGTTCCACAGTTCCACCACTGAGGGCACTTGCGCCAAGTCCGTCTGCCTACAATTATTCAACATATCTACAGAATACACAAAGTATATATAATGCTGATAGAAGCATGTACTACTCAGTCTTCCGTGGCTCACCTGAGGGTGCCCAGTGTGACAGTGTGTGCTGTATTAGAAGACGCCCGGCCTTTCTACTAATTACTGCTTCAATATGTGGTCAGCAGACGCCATGTATTCTGTACTGTACCCTTCGATTATGAGCTACTAAGCACATTTTTTTCGGTGAGGTGGCCCCTATCTGCTCAAATTACGTGAATCATATATATAGATAATTATTTGCATGCACCAGGAATACATAAATCAAATACTGTAGTCTACAATTCTATATAGGCCTAATCATAAGGTAATTTCATGCTTCCTGCAAACGAGTAATCCATTATATAAACCAGAGTGTCCGCATGTGTGTACGTGATGCATACAAATCTACAGTTTTGATCCAATCTTTTTCAAATTTTGTACGCATAAGTTTCAATCCATGAGGACGGTCGCCGTAAATCTAAGAATCACGTACGATATACTGATCAAGAGATATGACGTCATAAACAATGAGATGCGCGAAAAACTGCTGCATTTTGCGACAATCAGCTCATTTTCTTCTAAACCATGGACCGATTTCAACCAAATTTGGTACATGCATTCCTTACCATGAAGTAACAATTGCTGCATGGTTAAGAATCCCCAATGGCACATGGTTCAAAAGATATTACGTCATAACCAATAGAAATCGCAAAAAATGCCATATAATGCGGCGAGAATTTCGAAATTCACTGTATGAGAATGACAGTACTTAGCGACTTGCAACAAACTGTAAACATAATTTCAAACCTTTATTAAACTTATCTCGCTGACAACCATGGCAAAATGATGAAGGGAAAAAAGTTTCTCACTTAAATACTTTTCCGCTGTTTGTAGAATAAATCAACGGCATTCGGTATGATGTTACAATTTATAATTTGAACACTACAAATTGTAGCCACAGGAAATTGTACAGACAGTATACATGCATGTAGTTGAGTCTACCTTCTAAATTGTATCTCAGTATGACACGCAGTTCTTGAGATATGAGCACGTAAACAGTAACATTCATGGAAAACCGTCCCATCATGCACCAAGTTTTAATCTATTATTCCTTTACTACTAATTGCATTCCCAAAAGATTTTACAGGCATACAGCCATTATACCTTTACCTTTTTACAGCCATTACACAAATGAATATATACTTGACAAATGGCAGGAATAAATAAGTAAATACTCGGGCAATGCCGGGTTTTCAGCTAGTCTAATATATAAAGCAGAGTGTCCGTATGTTTCTACGTGTTGCTTAAAAAGTACAGTTTTCTTCCAATCTTTATGAAATTTTGTACACGTAAGCTTCAATCCATGAGGACGGTCGCAGTAAGTGTAAGAATCACATATGATATATAGTTCACGTCATATGACGTCATAAACAATGAGATGCGCGAAAAACTGCTGCATTTTGCGACAATCTGCTCATTTTCTCCTAAACCATTGGACCGATTTCAACCAAATTTGGTACACACATTCGTTACCGTGAGGTAACAATTTCTGCATGGTTAAGAATCACATACGGCACATGGTTCAAAAGATATTACGTCATAGCCAATAGAAATCGCAAAAATGCCATATAATGTGGCGAGAATTTCGAAATACTCTGTATGAGAATGACAGTACTTAGCGACTTGCAACACACTTTAAGCATAATTTTAAACCTTTATTAAACTTTTTCTCGCTGGCAACCATAGTAAAATGATGAAAGGAAGAAAGTTTCTCGCTTAGTACTTTTCCGCTGTTTATGGAGTAAAACTACGGCTCTCGGTATGATTTTACAATTTATAATTTGAACACTACAAATTGTAGCGACAGGAAATTTTACAGACAGTATACACGCATATTGTTGAGTATACCATCTAAATTGTATCGCAGTACGACACGTAGTTCATGATATACAAACATGTAAACAGTAATGTTCATGGAAAACCGCCCCATCACGCACCAAGTTTTGATCTATTACTTCTTTAGTACTAATTGTATTCCCAACAGATTTTACAGACATACAGCCCTTATACAAATGAATATAAACCTGAAAAATGGCAGGAATAAATATATCAATAAATACATGGGCAACACCAGATTTTCAGCTAGTGGAAATATAATAATTTGCTTGTACCAGCTTACACAAAACAACAATAATTGCTTAATAATCATGCATCTAGACTTTTCATTTAAAGTATCCTGCACAATGAATAAACGATATGCAAAGGAGCCCATACTTCTGAATAGCTACTGGTGCAGACTAATATAAATATGCACTATCTGTGTCATGTAATGTGGGCTTTAGCCCAATTCCCAACCGTAATAGTGATTAGTGAGGTACTAATAATTGAAATGACATTTCTAAACAGAGACATTTATTTCCAAGCAAAAATATATACATATAAGGCTTATAAGGGAACGAATACAGCCTGTTTACCTTATGTTTCTTTTCACCCTAACATAATTGATAACGTCATGAACCACTGATTTTTCTCATTCATTTGATTTTTTTTCACTTAAATTGTTGTTTTCTGAAATTTGCTTCATCAATTTACTGTTTGCTTGCTTTCAGATATCTGTCCACCAAAGTCGTCATGAAACATTTACAATCTTGCACTAAAACAAAGCATAAATTCATAAAATAAAGATTACGAAAACACAACATCATGTAATCATCTACATTAGCATGAGTGAGTGCAACGAAAATAAGTTAACATCTTATGTTAGCAGATGACCGTTCCCTCAAAATATTCTTCCCAAGGAATCTTGATGTGACATGACGGTCCAGTGAGGGGCAAATATCTAACGTGCGAAAACAATATCAATAAAATCTGCTCAAAAATTAGTACTAATATATTTTAATGAAAAATTGTATTGTACAATGGACACAAAGACATAATAATGTACTATGGGCTTATCTACCCACACATATTATATGGTATACCAGTATGGGGAGGAGCAGCTTATGTACATATTCAGAGAATTTTATAACTGTAAAAGAAAGCTATCAGATGCATAGCGAAATTAACACCACGAGATTCATGTAAAAATAAATTGAAAGAATTAAAAATACTAACAGTGTCAAGTGAGTACAGATATGAGATTATATGCCTACTTTTCCAAATAAAAAAAATGCAAAATAAACAAAGACATCCACAATCACATTTCTAGAAATAGGAAAAAGTAGTAAATTGAAGGATGTTAGTATAATATAAATGAGTACTTAACATAAAGTTGAATCCACAACAAGTAACAGAGCACAACACTTACAAATTACCAGAAAGAGGGAAAAGGCAACATAAAGTGTGTGTGGTTCAGTGAAATTTTGTAAAATTGTTACTGAAATTGTCTGAAATTAGATAATTTGGTAGAACGCTTGCAAAGGATATATATCAAAGGTGAAACTGTGGTGGATCAAAAGATACATATTGAATAAGTGGATGTCACGGCCTACTTACATATAACATGTATTGATATTAAAGGATATGGTTAGGTAGGAACCTAAGAGTACAGCTTAAATTTTTGCGAGTGAACAAGCGAATGCTATGGTCATTAGGAACATGTGCGATTTTTAAGGATGTGGTTCGGCTAGGACCTAAGAGTACATTTTAAATTGTTGTGAGTGAACATAATTATTACAGTGTCAGCATTGCTTGTTCACTCACAATAATTTAAGCTGTTCTCTTAGGTTCCTGCCAAACCACATTATTTAAAAATATGACATGTTCATAAAAATCATAATATTCTCTTTTTCACTTACAACAATTTAAGCTGTTCTCTTAGGTTCCTGTCTAACTACATCGTTTAGAGCCATGACATAATCGTAAAAATCTTAAAATTCGCTTGTTCAATACAATAAATAATGAATGCTGTTCCTGCTCTGTGGTTGACAGGTTGTTGATGTACCCTTGTACGGTCATTAAATTAATTACCCTCATAAAGCAAACATTTCTTACATTTTGAATGTCGTAAATCTTAACTCCTATACACTATATTTACATGCAACACATCTTCCAAAAGAGGAAAACTGAACTTCGTAAACTGTTGTCGCTGTCGTGTTTACATTTTGCTGTCTGTATCCGATTTCCGAGACCGCTCAATATGGCACCTGAGAAACAGCTGATTCAGTTCCTGATTTAGTCAGCACAATTGCTGTATTTCTTTACTTCCAATAATGCTTCAAAAACGGTTGCATTTACTTGGGCAAGAAAATCGATGTGGAACTGGTAAATCGCTTTACAGAGGTAGATTTCCACAATCGACTTTGGAGTGTTTATATGACTATCCACAACCGGAATTGGGAAATCGGTTTATGGTTTGTAAATGGGGTGCAAATTACCTGAAATTATATTTAGATGTTAAATTTTAAGAATTTTGCTTGCTTTATGTAAAACTGAAAACACTGACATGTTTTATGGTAATGTATGTTAAATGCCTAATATCACTGTAAAATACGATCTACAGACAATAACATATTATTCGTCTGAACGGCATCATTGGAAATGTATTGTTGGATTGTTTTAACGGAATGTGACACGACGGATCATGTGAATTGAGGTCAATTCACACTGGCTGTCACGTCATGGTATCATCACATCAATGTGTATTCATACTGTCTGTTACTTCAATTTGCATAGCCCAATCAGTGTTGCCAACTCATACGATAATTCTGAGGGCACACACTACGTTTATATGCAACACATCTTCCGGAAGACGAAAATCGATTTTCGTAAACTGTTCCCCGCTGTCATGTTTATATGTTATAGCCTGAATCGGTTTTCCTACTCTCTTAAAATGGCGGTTGAATAACAGCTGATTCAGTTCCTGATTTAGTCACTACAATCGCTATTTTTCTTTAGTTAAATACACAGATTTATACTCACTCTAATATTGATACTGGTATTATACGTAAAAATTTCACTCTGCCCATCTGTGCCGAAAATTCTTAATAAGAAAACACAATCTGACAAACCAAGAAAGCTTGAAAACCAGTTGCATTTACATGCGCACGACAATCGATTGTGTAACTGGAAAACCGCTTTAGAGAAGCAGATTTCCAGAATCGATTTTGGACTGTTTATATGACCAACTAAAGGCGGAATTGGAAAATCGGTTTACGAAATCTGGTTTTGGGAGCCCATGTAAATGGGGTGATACAATAATTTCAATGCTTGTACGATGTACGATGCTACTTTGTACGATACTAGCCAAACATATGATAATTTCTTTTTGGATTGAGATACCCTTTAAACCATGCATATCAAGTACACTTAAGACAATACGAATTGTGGATACAACAAAGGTAAGTGAAGTTATATTAAACTCATCATAAGACTTACGTTACTATAACAATGACTACTACTTGTCACTACTTCTACTACTTCATGTTGTTTGTGGCGTGATTATTTAATAACCTAAAATAGTTTTCCTAATATCATTTTGGTAATTTACAAAGAATAGTGCACATAGAAAGTAGAGGCATCAATGTAGTGTAATACTTTCTCTTTCTGTTTGTTTAAAAAAAAACTCACATGATGGTATGTGGATGCCTCAATACTCTTTATATACTCAAAGTAAAGACACATTAGTCAAACATGCGATATATATCGCTGTCACTGATGCCACTTCTTTGATGTACACCATTCCTTGGAAATTAGCATTATTTTTTCTATTAATTAATTTGCCCTTTTTTAACTCTTTTTGTCTAATGTACGATAATTCTGAGTCAAAATCTGTAATTTTGAGTGTGTAGTATGATTTTTCGCATTTATGAGTTGGCAACACTGAGCCCAATACTGTGACGATTATTGTAAAGGTGAGGTTATGAGTTACCACCACAAACATAATTTCATGGAGGTAGGAGGTAAAAGGAGTACCTCCATGCATACATTAACATTAATGTATGTCTGTGGTTACTACCATAAAGTAGAAATATTTCTGGAGTGAGCATTCAGATGCGCAGAACACATTTTGTGTCATCAACATCTATTGCCGTTATGGTCACGTGATATCGGGACGAGGTATGTTTGTCTGTAATCGGAATGCCCTAAAGAGTGACGGTTCGATAACAGTGATTTATGTGAATGCTACTTTTCCGTAGCTGTAGTTGTGATTTGTCACTGTGTAAATAAGAAGTTTGCGAATTCACAGCTTATTCTTTTAAAACTTTACCAATTACGATTTCTCCAATTTCTGCGAATTCTACGATGAATGTGTAGTGTTTGTAAAGTCTATGGGACTTAACTACGGGGTCATCAGCCCCTAACTTACAAACTACTTATGAACTAGCCAATCCTAAGGACGGCACAAATATCCATGCCCAAGGGGGAATGAATCACCTTCTGTGCTACTTCAAGGTGACTCACATTCTCACGTAGCAACTGGCCGTCACTGGCGAATATATATGCTAACTGTTCAAATGTTTGTATAGCTTATGGGACTTAACTACGAGGTCATCAGTCCCTAAACTTACAAACTACTTATGAACTACTTACGAACTAGGATGGCACAAATATCCATGCCCTAGGGGGGATTCGAACTCCCGACCGTAGTGGCCGTGCAGACCGTGACTGGAGCACCTCAGTCTCCTCGGCCACCGCGGCCGGCTGCTAACTGTTAATTCTGGGTAAAATTTTATTTACAACCTTGTCGGTGTAATGTGCCGATGTTGGCAACAACCATGTAATGGTCTTTGAATACTCAATCACATACAATAAGAGGGAGTCATTTTTTGTGTTGGCCGTGAAATAAATAATTAATGATGTTCCTGCGCTATGATCAACAGATTTTCGTATGTACTCATGTGTGGCCACCAAATTTATTATCCTCGTAAAGTTAACATCTTGTTGCCAACTTTACCACGATAAGTGGCCGAGGCCATAAGTAAAATTTATCAGTATCTCTGTTCAGGTAAACTGTGTCAGTGACAGTGATATGTTCTTGCCTGTAAAGTGTGAAAATTTGAACAGTATAGTGTTACAGTCATTAAGCGATTTGAAAGGTTGAAAAGTTCATTCTCCTGTCAAAGTCATTCCATATTTTACAGTTTTCTATCTACATTGATAAGGCATTGATTATTTACTTTACAGCTGCTAATATGCAAATGAATGAAGTGCTACAAAGGAATCATCGAGTCCAAAATTTACATGTGAATGGCAGTACTGAAAAAAAAATCTGTTTTATGAATGGACTACTGTTAAAAATCATTTTTATGAATGGACAACTGTTACACATTTGGTAAAGTGTGTCCGACTTTGTCATGACGATAGGCTATGCTATACATCAATATGATCAATCTCTTGCTAAAAACTTGATTCTCAAATGAGTTATTCCGTTTCAACGTCATATAATGCAACACAAACAAAATTGAAGGGTGTTTCAAAATGACTTGATAGTAAACCTTGGCCTTCAATAATTCTGGAACAATTACAGATGGAATTTATTCTTCATTTTTTCGATTTTTTGTGATTTTTTTTTTTTTTTTTTTTTTTTTTTGGGTGGGGAAGCTGGCATGCAATTTCGCCTGCTGGTAACACTATTTACATGGTGCATTCTATGTGCAGTCCCTCAGTAAATAAGATGAAATCTCAAGTAACAGAAAATCAAACAAACGGGCTACAAAAATATTTCTCTTAACACATATAACAACATATGTAACTCACCTCTGTTATTATGAATAAACAAATGGATCACCCACAACATAACCTTTGAACTTAAGGAAAAGGCTAATTCACAATGGCCGTCACATTAAGTTGTACGTTACGTCACGTCAACTTGCTTAGCTCTGTACCGACCAATGTAAGTGAAGCTATAACTACTATCCATGATAAAATATTTTGAGTATAATGTCAGATCTGAGAAAATTACAACGATGAAATTATTTAATGACCATAGAAAAGGTCGTGATCAGTTGTGTGTGGGAAAGTACTGAGAAGGAAAACATCATTTCAGATTATCGACATAAATTTTCTAGCGAAACCATTCACCAATATTCAAACACATAAAAAAAATTCAGCTTTGTTTACCTCAGTGAGTTTTCATTTTGAGATATCTGCGAAGCCGACATTGCTTCTGGAACAAAAACTCAATATAAAAAAATGCAATTCGTAATGTTACATTTGCAAATCACAGTCATAAATTGAAAATTAAGAAACAACAAAAGCAGAAAATCAACTACAGTGCGCGGTGGAAATAAATTTGCATGTCACCAGAAGACAATGTTAAAACTTTGCTACCGAGAAACCCTAACATGACATGACATGATACTTAGTGTGAATTAACGAACAGCGTCACCCCCAGATCACGTGATAACTCCAGTTTAATGTTGAGAACATGTGCAGAATGCAATGCTCACTCCAGAGATATTTCTACTCTATGGTTACTACCCATCATGTTCTGTGTCATAGACTGATCTTTGGTCTATGCCACCCATGATGTAAGCAGTGCCAGCCGCGGTGGCCGAGGTGACTGAGGCGCTCCAGTCACGGTCAGCACGGCCACTACGGTCGGGGGTTCGAATCCCCCCTAGGGCATGGATATTTGTGCCGTCCTAGCTCGTAAGTAGTTCATAAGTAGTTTGTAAGTTTAGAGACTGATGACCCCGTAGTTAAGTCCCATAAGCTTAACAAACATTTGAACATTTGATGTAAGCAGTCATAAGGTTCGTTCAAGTGGCGCTCCCAACAATCAGAAATAGTTTGAGGCGTTTCGGGTGGCTCTTCCAACTATTTCTGACGAGATCTGACTGACCAATGAGGAGTTAGATTGGCGGAGTTGATAGTTTGCAATCGTTTATTTTAATAAGCAGATTTTCGTCAAACCATTCTCTGACTGACTTCAAAGCGTTTAACAAACTTTCTCCAAAAGACAAACATGCACATTTGCGAAGAGTTTATAGTTTTTTTTGTTCACACAGTGTTAAATATCTATAATAAACTGAGTTATATATATTACACTAAAAAGTTTCCTATGTAACTTCTGGGAAAATCATGTAAGATGATAATTCTTGCACAACACCTGCAATTTTATATTTTTTTGTATATGTTTCATATTTTTAAATTTTATTGTAACTCATAATAATGGGACAAAATGCATATGAAGTTGTATGTTACCGAAAATTCCTTTCACACACCACTATCCTACTTTACCTCATTTTTGTATGTGGTTTATAAATGAGAGAAATATAAGTGAGAAATACTGTGGATTACTGTTTCACATTTAAATGATTTATAATGTAAGTTGCAGTATGAAGAATTCAACAAATTATCTGCATGGTTTAAAGTTGGTTAATAGGACTCGGCGCTAAATACCGATAGTGCCACCGGAAGTTACCAGAGGGTTAATTTAGATCGACTATCGAATTTTGTGGTCGATTCATGGCACTCGCCGCCATGATCACAAGATACACATAAACAAACAGGCGACGGTTTGTGACACCCAAGAATACGAATATTGTTGCAACTCGTTTCACTCGAAGATGATGTAACTCGTAAATCGCTACTTATTCAGAAATAAACTGCCAACTTTTTTTCTTTTAAGGAAATGCCAGGTACCTGCCATTACTTTTTTTTTTTTTTTTTTTTTTTTTTTTAAATTGACATTTAAGGCTGTTGTCGACTAGCAAGTAAACTTCCTCAAGTCGATTGTAGAAGCTAGTTCTACAAGTTTTTTTAACGTGGGAACACCCGCAGCAAGTCGAATTCCCCAAGTTTCAACAACTTGCAGAAGTAGATTCCACAAATCAGTGGATACAGTCTCGTGCGACTTGAAGCAACCACTTGCCGGACTTGCCAGTTGCTGAACGTTTTTATTCGACTTGCAGAAGTTTTGTGTTGCGTTTACGAAACGAAAATATCAGTAATAATGACAAAAATAGTGTGGAATTGCGAGAAAATGCAGCTGTTGATAGAGAAATTTGAATGCTTCCCAGAACTGTGGGATACAAAAGACATTGAATAAAAAGTTCTCGGGTTTCCGTCCGCGTCAGGTGGTAAAAACTCCACGAGCTTTTGGCCAAGCACTCCTTGGCCATTGTCAAGTGGTATTGACTGCCTAGTGGCTGCAAGTACGGGCTTATATACACTAGCTGCCGGCTGTGAGGTCACTGGTTCTCCGCGACATCGCCATATATGGGTATGCCTTGAGTCGGTGTTCGATGCGTCCGTTTTAACTGCGCGATCGCTGGATCCCACGCCGCGCTCAACTGCAGGCCGCCGTCTTTGTTAAGGTTGTTATCAGATGTTTTAATTTCGTTGGCTTCTTTAATAATACTGTCCCAGAAGCCGTTCGTGCGAGCCACGATGGCAGTTTCATCGAATTTGATGCGATGGCCGTTTACTAAAGCATCCTCAGCTAAAGCAGATTTATCTGGGTACCGTAACCGATAAAACCTTTCATGTTCCTTCCTAATTTGTTCAACAGTTTGTACGGTTTGTCCGACATAAGACTGGCCACACTTGAAAGGTACCTTGTAGACCCCAGGTGTTCTGAGACCTACTGTGTCTTTAACAGATCTCAGTAATTGCCGGATTTTCATCGGGGGCTTAAGACTGATTTGATCTTGTGTCTCTTCAACAGGCGGCTTATTTTTCCTGACACAGAACCACAGAACGGCAGAAAGGAAGTTTCTTTCCTTCTTCCTCGTCAGTGGTCTTCCTGAGATTGCATCACTTATTTTACGATCATTGTAGCCATTATTCCTGAAGATCTTGCGTAGATGTTTCAACTCATGAGGCAGGTTATCGGCGTCTAATATTGTTTTTGCACGATGTGCCAAAGTTTGCGATACATCGTGCTTCTTCTGTGTAAAGTGATGATGGCTTGTGGCGTGCCAGTACAGATCATTGTGGGAAGGTTTTCTATAGACGCTGTGACCTAGGCATCCAAAGCATGCCCATATATGGCGATGACGCGGAGCACCAGTGACGTCACAGCCGACAGCTAGTGTATATAAACCCGTACTTGCAGCCACTAGGCAGTCAGTACCACTTGACAGTGGCCAAGGAGTGCTTGGCCGAAAGCTCGTGGAGTTTTAACCACCTGATGCGGATGGAAACCCGAGAACTTTTTATTCATTGTTATCGCCGCGAGACAATGCACTCCTACAAAAGACGTTGACCTAAAAAAAATGAATAAGAAAACAGATCGCTCCCGAAAATATTGAGGTGATTTCTGAACAACAGATGCTGAAAGACGAAAAAAATTGATAATATACTCGCACAATATGAACGACAATTAACAAAATGAAGAAACGAAAAAGTGAACAAAGTGCAGATTAGATTTATACTAGCAAGTGGAGTATTTTGAGTCAATGAAATTTATGTTTCCTCTGATTTTAGATCATTCAATAATCTTCTAGAAAACTTAAACATGTACGTCTCTGTACCTATTTCTTCGACCAAACACTTCTTTTTCTCTTAAACTTTTGTTCGTCACGTTTTTTCCTTTAATAATAATAAATGGAACAATGGTAGAGACTGCTCTTATTTTTGTGCATGACATTGTAAACTTGCACTTTCTTATCTCATAACGTGACCCTGGCTGCAAATACTTGCAGCAAGTTACTTGCCTAAACAAATGCAGAAGAAAATTTCTGCAAGGTTTTGTTCTATTGTAAACACATCGGCAAGTACTTGCAGAAGTTACTTGCGGAAGTTACTTGCTAGTTGACACACGCCTTTATCTTTCCCGCGTGTATTAATGTATAAGGTGCTGCTACATGTTGTGTAAAGTAAAGTAAATTAGGATCATATTGGTATGTTGAAAAATTGTTTTGTGCAACATGAAACTGGACTTTTCAACAGAATTACAAATAGTTTATGACAATCTAAAGTCCTTAAAAATAAGTGTTGTTATGGTCTTCAGTCTAGAGACTGGTTTGATGCAGCTCTCCACCCTACTCTATCCTGAGCAAGCCTTTTCATCTCCTCATAAGAACGGCAACCCACATCCATTTGAATCTGCTTACTATACGCGTCTCTTGGTCTCCCTCTGCGATTTTTACCCCACACACTTCCCTCCAATGCTAAATGTCTAAGAATGTGTCCTACCAAGCGATCACTTCTTTTAGTCAGGGTATGCCAAAAATTCCTTTTCTCACCAATTCTGTTCAGTACCTCTTCATTAGTTATGCGATCTACCCACCTAATCATCAGCATTCTTCTATAGCACCACATTTCAAAAGCCTCTATTCTCTTCCTGTCCACACTGTTTATCGTCCATGTTTCACTCCCGTACAAGGCAACACTCCACACAAATGTCTTCAGAAAAGACTTCCTTACACTTAAATTAATATTTGATGTAAGCAAATTTCTCTTTTTCAAAAATGCTTTTCTTCCCATTGCCATTCTGCACTTTATATCCTCTGTACTGCGACCATCGCATTTTATTTTACTGCCCAAGTAACAAAACTCATCTACCTCCTTTATTGTTTAGTTACCTAATCTAATTGCTTCAGCATCACCTGATTTTCTTAGACTGCACTCCATTACCCTTGTTTTACTCTTGTTAATGTTCATCTTATATGCACCTTTCAGCACACTGTCCATTCCATTCAACTGCTCTTCCAGTTCCTTTGCTGTCTCTGACAGAATTACAATGTCATCAGCAAACCGCAATGTTTTTATTTCTTCCCCCTGAACTTTAATCCCTATTCCAAATTTTTCCTTGCTTTCCTTCACCGCCTGCTCGATGTACAAATTGAATAACATCGGAGAAAGGCTACAACCCTGTCTTACTCCCTTCCCAACTGATGCTTCCCTTTCATGCCCTTCGAGTCTAATAACTGCATTCTGGCTTTTGTACAAGTTGTGAATAACTCTCCTTTCCCTATATTTTACCCCTGCTGACTTCAGAATTTGAAAGAGTGTATTCCAGTCAACATTGTCAAATGCTTTCTCCAAATTTACAAAAGCTAAAAATGTAGGTTTGCCTTTCCTTAATCTATCTTCTAAGATAAGACGTAAAGTGAGTATTGCCTCCCGGGTTCCTATGGTCCTCCTGAATCCAAACTGATCTTCCCCAAGGTCAGCTTCTACCAGCTTTTCCATTCTCCTATAGATAATTCGTGTTAAAATTTTGCAACCATGACTTATCAAACTGATGGTTCTGTAATTTTCACACCTGCCTGCGCCTGATTTCTTTGGAATGGGGATTATTACATTTTTCTTAAAGTCTGAGGGTATTTCGCCTGTCTCATACATCCTACACACCAGTTCAAATAGTCTTATCATGGCTGGCTCTCCCAGAGGCTTTAGTAGCTCTGAGGCTCCTGAGGCCTTGTTCCGACCTAGGTCTTTCAAGGCGCTGTCAAATTCATCTCTCAGTATAGTATCTCCTATTTCATCTTGATCTACTTCCTCTTCCCTTCCTACAACATCGTCTCTAAGTTCATTTCCTTTGTAGAGCTGCTCTATCTACTCTTTCCACTTTTCAGCTTTTCCTTCTTTGCTGAGAACTGGTTTCCCATCTGAGTTCTTGATATTTGTAGAGTTGCTTTTCTTGTCCCCAAATGTCTCTTTTATTTTCCTGTAGGCGGTATCTACTTTTCCCCTTCTTATACATTCTTCTACAGATTTGCATTTGGCTTCTAGCCACTCCTGCTTAACCATTTTGCACTTCCTGTCAATCTCATTTTTAGTCGTCTGTACTCCATTTTGCCTGTTTCATTTACTGCATTTTTATATTTTCTCCTTTTATCAATTAAATTTAGTATTTCCTGTGATATCCAAGGATTTTTTGTAGGTCTTGCCTTTGTACCTATTTTGTCTTCTGCTGCCTTCACTATTTCATCTCTCAATGCTACCCATTCCTCTTCTACTGTTTTATTTCCCCCTGTTTCTGTCAATTGTTGCCTAAATCTCCCTGTGAAATTCTCCAGAACTTCACTTTCCTTCAATTTATCTAAGTCCCATCTCCTTATTTTCCTACCTTTCTGCAGTTTTTTCAGTTTCAGTCTACAGTTCATGACTAACAAGTTATGGTCAGAGTCAATATCTGCTCCTGGGTATGCCTTACAGGCTAAAACCAGGTTCCGGAATCTATGTCAACCATTATAAAATCTATCTGATACCTTCCGGTGTCTCCTGGTCTCTTCCACGTATACAACCTTCTTTTGTGATTCTTAAACCACGTGTTTGTTACGATTAAATCATGTTCCGTGCAAAATTCTACCAGGCGACTTCCTCTTTTATTCCTCCTGCCCAGTCCATATTCACCTACTATTTTTCCTTCTCTTCCTTTTCCTACTACCGAATTCCAGTCTCCCAACACAATTAAGTTTTCCTCTCCCTTAACTGTCTGAATAATTCCCTTTAGCTCCTTATATATTTCTTCGATCTCCTCATCATCGGCAGAGCTAGTTGGCATATAAACCTGTACTACTGTTGTCGGTGTTGGCTTCGTATCTATCTTGACAATGATAATGCGATCACTGTGCTGCTCATAGTAGTTTACCCGCATTCCTATTTTCTTATTCATTATCAGTCCTACTCCTGTGATACCCCCAACTGATTTTGTATTTATAATCCTGTACTCACCTGACCAGAAATCCTGTTCATCATGCCACCGAACTTTGCTAATCCCTACTATATCTAACTTCAACCTATCCATTTCCCTTTTTAAATTTTCTAGGTTCCCTACCCGATTAAGGGATCTAACATTCCACGCCCCGATCCGTAGAATGCCAGTATTGTCTTTCCTGATGACAACATCCTCTTGAGTAGTCCCCGCCCGGAGATCCGAATGGGGGACTACTTTACCTCCGGAATATTTTACCCGAGAGGATGCCATCATCATATGTTCATACAGAAGAGCTGCATGTCCTTGGGAAAAGTAACGACTGTAGTTTCCCCTTGCTTTCAGCCATTCGCAGTAACTGTGTGGCAAAGCCACATTAGCTGATGTTACAAGGCCAGCTCAGTCAATCATGTAGACTGTTGCCCCTGTAACTACTGAAAAAGCTGCTGCCCCTCTTCAGGAACCACACGTTTGTCTGGCCTCTCCACAGATACCCCTCTGCTGAGGTTGCACCTACGGTACGGCTATCTGTATCGTTGAGGCACGCAAGCCACCCCACCTCGGCAATGTCTGTGGTTCATGGGGGTGGTAATATATATATATATATATATATATATATATATATATATATATATATATATATATATATAAAACTTGAAACAGGTGTCTGCTTGATCATTTTCATTTGTAGAGGATAAGTCAAATAAAAATATATATATTTCACTTATCCTCTACAAATGAAAATGATCAAGCAGACACATGTTTAGCTACAAGGAATAATATAAATATCAATGGTAGTGTACTCGTTTCACTGACAGTAACTAAAGTTGTTTTCTAATGTTTATGCCTAATTACCACACTCAGAAATCGGCACATATTCGGTTATAAACAGCCAACTGTTTGTGGAAAGGCAGAACTTAAATGTCACTTTCAGGTCTCAGCTGTAGTGATTTAAACTTTCTCCTTAGGTTCCTACCTTAATAGAAACTCGCAAATCGCAACATATTCCGAAATAGATCGCCAGCAACTTCTTTGCGAGAAGGAAGAGTGAAAATAACATTCTTTTCAGTAGCACATATGTAACCTTCATAGCGAGATGGATGTCACAATGAATTCGGAAAAAAAATTACAGTCATACAGAAGTATCATGGGAATATTACAGACACACTTCTATTACAGTAATACTGAAGTCTTAGAATGATTCATATTTCGAATTTCAAAATGTGTAGGTAGAAATATTTACGTAAATTAAAGAGCTGGAATGATAAATAGAAACCCTAGACTCGCATAGCATCATGGTAGCACGATAATAGAGACATCTATCAGTTCATATGGATAACTGCAATCCGACGCACTTCTGTCCCCAGACGCCTGTGCTCCAAGTGACCAAAGAGATAATTCAATGGAGCTTCCAGCTTACTACTTCCAGCAGCACATCTTGGTATTTAGCGTCCACTGTTAATGGGTATTGTGAATAAGAGGTTCGTTCTAGCAGCTGCCAGACGGCTACTTTCAAGCGCTAAGAAACAGCTGTTACTGTGCATGCGCAGCTACTATGATGTAAAAACCCTTGTTTGATACTTGCACTGCTGGAACGCTTTTTGCACTGTTTGTGGCTGCAGGTGAAGGTGAGTAGAAAAGAATAATTAAAATACTTTCCTTCCTAATAACGAAGAAGTGTAAAGGAGAAATACCTGATCTCAAGTGGGATTGCAGTGACTTAGAAATAATTGAAAAACACGCTACAAACATACACATATCACGTGATGGCTACCCCCTCCCCCCCCCCCAACTCTAACTCAGACCTTTCTGCACATGCGCAAATTCGCAGCTTGAGCGCACCAGAAATACTTTTTCGGGTAGCGTCCGGCTGCTTGCGGCAGCTGCTGGAACACCAAACAGCCACACTCCAAGCAGCCAGAAGCGGGAGAAGGCACTGCTGGAACACAATTTCAGTGTTGTGCATGCGCGTCAAGCAATCTGGCAGCTGCTGGAACGAACCTAAGATAAACACGTTGGGTGAATGCCGAAGAGAGCAAAGCAAAGGACTCGGCGCTAAATACCGAGAGTGCCACTGGAAGTTACCAGAGGGTGAATTTAGATCGACTATCGAGTTTTGTGGTCGAATCATGGCACTCGACGCCGTGATCACAACATACACGTAAACAGAGTACAGACAACGATTTGTGACATGCACGAATATGTATTTTGTTGCAACTCGTTTCACTCGAAGATAATGTTAGGTTCATACCTAATCACAAACTCGTAAATCGCTACTTATTCTGAAATAAACTGCGAACTTTTTTTTTCTTTTTTTTTTTTAAGAGAATACCAGGTACCTGCCATCAGTTGTTTGTAAATTAATAATTATGGTTCTAGTGTGTATTACTGTATATGGTGCTGCTACATGTTGTGTAAAGTAAAGTAAACCAGAATCATATTGGTATGTTGGCCACGGAACAGGTTTTACTTTTTTGTGATATCTCGTATCCGTGAACTGATGCAGTAAATTTTCGATATGTGCTCAATTATGGAACTTGAGAACCTGTATTATGAAACTAAATGTACAGTCATGTGCCAATGACATGTTTCTCAGGCATGTCTGACAATTTAAAATTGTTATGTGGCACATTAAAATGGACTTATCAACAAAAATCTTAAGTGTGAATTACAAATAGTTGATGACAATCTAATGTTCTTAAAACATATATATTTGAGTTATCCTCTACAAATGAAAATTATCAAGCAGACACCTATTTAGCTGCAAGGAGTAATATAAATGTCAACGGTACTGTACTCGTTTCACTGACAGTACGTAAAGTTGTTTTCTAACGTTTATGCCTGATTACCACACTCAGAAATTGGCACATATTCAGTTATAAACAGCCAACTGCTTGCGAAAAGGCAGAATTTAAATGTCACTTGTATGTTTCAGCTGCAGTGATTTAAATTTCTTCTTGGGTTCCTACCTTAATAGAAACTCGTAAATCGCAACATATTCCGAAATAAATCGCCAGCAACATCTTTGTGAGAAGGAAGAATGTGAATAACTTTGTTTTCAGTTGCACAAATTTAACTTGTACTGTTAGGTTTCTGCATAACGAGACACTTGGATGTCCCAAAGTATTCGGAAAAAATACTGCCGAATACCATATAGCATACTTGTAATACATTAATATTATGTTCCCAGATTCTGTTACAAAAGAAAAAATATTTCTGTTCTCACAAGACTCGAACCGTAAATTTATCTTATCATAGATTACAACCTAAAGGCCGATTTACACTGACCGTCCCATCAACGTCACATCATGGAACCATCACGTCAAGTTGTATTCACACTGTCCATCACTTCGCTTTTTCCAGTACCCGATGTTGAAAGTGAGTTTATGAATGTCGACCTGTTATGTAGAAAGTCATATTATAATACTGTAATTGAAGAAACAACAATGCTAAATGTTATTGATTGCCAAAATCAACTTTACAATGTATTTTTTGGGCTAACTTAATGTGGTAAAGTGCTGGAAATTGAAACATGCCAAAACATCAACATATATTTTCAAGCGAAAAAAAAAAAAAAATCTACGAATCATGAACACATTAAACAACAGTGAAGGGAGCATAAATAGAGCCTGTTTACTTTATCCATTACGATTTGCCCGCTGAAATCGTTAATATGCCGAACACAACTGCATTTTTTCCTTTCATTAGCAATGAGTTTTTCATTTGAAATGTTATTTAATGAAACTTGCGTCATAAAATTACAATCTTATTCAAATAAATAATTTGCTTCACTCTTTTCTGTTACAATATTACAAAACATTAACCATTCTTCGATTTCAGACATCCGAACTCGCCTTTAGGAGCACACGGAATTGAGAAAAATGAAAAATATTCAAGAAGTCATGAAACATTTGGAATTTCCTGATAAAACAAAGGGGAATAATAATTTAAAAAGTTTAATGTGACACATTTGCCCGTAAATGTGTAACTGTCGACTACATCATGAAAATTTCGTGACGAAAATAGGTTAACTTGCGATGTAAGCAGACGACCGTTCCATCAAAACATTCTCCCTGAGAAAACTTGATATGACTTGGATGTGACATGACGGTGAAAGGAGTACGCAAAATAATTTTCACTTAATTTTTGCCTGTCAGAAAGGCTTGAGCATGTTTCGTTACAAAAACCTTGCATTTATCATTTAACCGTGAGTCAGTTTACCAGTTCCTCATTCCTTTCACCAATTTGAATTTCTATCCATTCTGATAACTGTTTCTTATGATAGTATTGCATAATTATTGTGTTTGTAAATTAATGTGCTAATTAGAACAGTTCGGTGTAGGGATTTTGTCATGATAAATTGGTCTATTAATGAGGGCAGGAAGTAGTTTCTTCATAAATCCAATAAAGTTCATAGTTAGATATATTCTCAGTCTTAATGAAAGTTCAGATTATTAAGTCAGTTAATGTTAGCAACAGTTAAAGTCATTTGTCTGATCAGAAAAGAAGTAGATCACATAAAGAGATGAGAAATATTTGCATAGTGAGACTTGAAACCATTACCAGATTTGTAGAACATTTTTTATTACGTTGAATCAGTATGGTAATTGTTGTTCAGGTGGGCACATTATCAAGTGCAGTGATTTTTGGTATCTAATTAACATCAAATATCTTTGTTTGATATCCTGTTTATTCAAGTAACAAAATTATCACTGTAGTAGTACGCTCTTTTTGATGGCTCTCGCAGTCGAATTGTGCATGTATAGTCTGGTTACTGGTATATGGTGCACGCTAACAGATCTGAACTTTTCATTTGCTCACATTGTCTCTCACACATTAGATTAATGTGTACACCAATTACGAGTTTTAATTGCTGTCAACTTATTAACTACTGTACAATTTAAAGTGTTATCCATTGTGCATCAAACAATACCGCATTTACGTAAGATCATTGCAATTTATTCTAACAGGGCAAAGGAAGGTACTAAGTCTCATTGCTTAGTCAAGTTATTATGTAACCGAAACCACAACAGGACATTTATTTGTGAAGGATAGTCTCTTAACACAAACTGTGACACGGTCGCCCCAGACATATACTACCTTTAGCATCCTTCAGCATCCTTTCAAACACACACACACTACTTTTAACGGTCCGGTGACAGACATTGAGAATGCCGCCATTAAAAATACATTGTGGAATGTTCTGACGGACGGTGACGTGACGTGACGTGCCACAAGAGTAGACTAATAGCATATCCACACTTGGAGAAATTTAGTCATATGTCTTACTTTCGGTTTTATCGTTATTGCATCACTGATAAATATTTGTTCTTCATTGACGTTTAATGATCTATGGTGAAGCATGTGTGATAAATCTTCAATGTACTATCGCCTTAAAATAGTATATTGTCATGGGTTGTATTTCACATTTGGTGGCAGGAATATCGGATTGAGCAGGGTAGTAACATATCACGTGACTCAGCACAACAGGAAGTGACCTACCAAAGTAGGTTTTATTTACCATTGAGCTCAGATCTTTTGGCGCGTACTTGTCCTCAAACTTAATAAACAAACCGAAAAAATGAAGAATGGATTCAGAGAAAACATTGGAAGACTTTAAGGAAATTTTGAAAACACATAAGATTAACAAATTTTCCAAGTTTAATGTGCATCATAAACCAAAAGGATTTTTACATGTTAAGCGAAGTGGGAGTATTGGTCCACATCAAGGCTGTATACTGTTTCGTTTAGTGCACTAATGGGAAATGTTACTTGGTGTGAGTTAATTTCGTGTTTGAGTGCGTTGGAAAATTGTTTGCCGTTTTATAGGGAATTCGGTTAGATATCTAAGGACGAAGTGACGAATTGCGTAGTCTTTGGCGAGGAACAGTACGACAGACTTGTGTGCAGAACTAAGAGTTGTGATTACCCCTTCGAGTTGCAGGAAGAGAAAAAAAGTAATTTGTTGGTCTGAGAAGTGTACATACCAGAACCGGTCAACCATAGAGCAGGAACAGCATTAATTATTTACTTTATGGTGAGCACAAAAATGTATTTCTGTGTTTCTATAGGATTCGGTTTTCAATTAATATAAGCTGAATCCTATATAATTACGAGACTGCTTTTTGGTGCTGACCATGACGTAAATAATTGATGCTGTTACTGCTCCATGGTTGACAGGTTCTTTTCGTCTGCTGTAAGGTACGTGATTTAAGTGTCTTATTGTCACTTCCTTATTTCGTGTTCAGCTTTGAGAAAGCTTATATTCCCGCGCGTTTGATAACGGTGTATTCCACAGATATTCTTGTTTATTTTGAAAACTGCCGGACTCAGTTTCGTTGTTTTGACAGGGTACTTACGACTGACCACAGTTTAGTCAGCTGCCAGCTGCCTTAATTAAAGTAGTAGGCTACTTAAAAGTTGATTATTTAGTTTTCTACTTTCTACAGTTAATTGTATCGATAGAATGGATAGGATGTGTGCCTGCTGTGTGCGGACGCAGGAGGAGTTGGCCTCAGTTCGTGAACAGCTGAGCGCACTGTTGGCTATGGTCAGCCATCTTCAGTCTGCTGTCTCGGGGTGAAGCGATGGTGGGGAGTCTGGTGCGTCGAGTGGGACACCTCAGGTGTCTCATGCTTCGCTATCTGTCCCTGCTACCGAGGCACCTTCAGGTGTACCGGACGTGGTCGAGCCGCCCTCTCTGCAAGGGGAGTGGCGGGTTGTATGGCGTTCTCATCGCTCGAGGTGAAAGGCCAATGTGAAGGCTGGACATCTGTCCATGCCCATTCGTCCTGTGAGTGCACGTGTGGCCACTCCTTCAGCAGGGTCCGAGCAGGTGCACGGGGGGAGGGATTTATTAGTTATTGGGAGTTCCAATGTTAGGCGCATGATGGAGCCCCTTAGGCAGATAGCGTCGAGATCCGAAAATAAGTCCAACATGCACTCAGTTAGTCTGTCAGGGGGCCTCATCCGAGATGTGGAGGTGGCCTTGTGGAGGTGGAGGGTGCGGGGTGCAGTCGACTGCAGGTCGTGGCTCACGTTGGCACCAATGACAGTTGTCGCTTGGGTTCTGATCCTCAGGTCCTACGGGCGTCTGGCGGAATTAGTGAAGGCTGCTGCCCTCGCATGCGGGGTGCAAGCAGAGCTGTCGATTTGTAGCATTGTTCCCAGGGTTCATCGTGGTCCTTTGGTTTGGAGCCGAGTGGAGGGTCTGAACCAGAGGCTTCGCCGACTCTGTGACAATCATGGCTGCAGATTTCTGGATCTGTGTTATGGGCTGGAGAATTGTAGCGTGCCCCTAGATAGATCAGGGGTGCAATACATTAAGGAAGCGGCTACTCAGGTAGCAGAGTACTTGTGGAGTGCACATGGTTTTTTTTTAGGCTAGGTGCTAACTCTGATGAGCACTCGCCTGTCAAGATTCAAACAGCTAATTCAGGCTACATTAGACTCGAAAATTCGAATATCAAAATATTATCCGCGAACTTACAAAGTATTAGAAACAAAGTTCCCGAATTTGCCGCACTGCATGGAAATTATTGTGCTCAGATAGTATTAGGCACCGAAAGCTGGCTAAATCATGATGTGGCAAGTTCAGAAATACTTAGCGAGGCGTGGAATGTATATGGGAAAGATAAATGTGATATAACTGGAGGAGGAGTGTTCATCGCTGTGAAGAAAGATATTGTTTCTACTGAGATCGAAGTTTAAAGTAACTGTGAAGTTATCTGGGCACGTATAACAGGTCTAAAAGAAGTAACGTTAATAGTTGGGTGTTTTTACCGGTCCCCCAGTGCCGCTGTAGCAGTTTTAGTATCATTCAAAGAAAGTCTACACCAGGTAGTGCATAAGTATCCGGGCCATGTAATATTAGTCGGGGGAGACTTCAACCTTAAGAGCATAGATTGGGACCTCTCTAGTTACATTTCAGGTGGTACAGAAAAGCAGTCTTGTGAGATACTTTTGGACACGTTCTCCGAAAACTGTTTTGAGCAGTTAAACCGGCAACCCACGCGCAATGGAAATGTTTTAGACTTTATAGCCACAAACAGGCCTGACCTTATTAGTGATGTCTGTGTAGAGACAGGAATTAGTGATCATGATATCGTCATAGTGTCCATGGTGACCAAAGTTCATACACCAATCAATAAGGCTAGGAGCGTGTTTTTGTTAGGAAGAGCCGATAAGCAAATGTTAGTATCGCACTTCGAAAATGAATGGGCATCGTTTAATTCCAGGACTATGGAAGTAGAGGAATTGTGGACTAAATTTAAGTGCATTGTAAATCAAGGGTTAGAGAAATATGTACTAGTAACGACGATTAAGGATGGAAAAGATCCATCGTAGTATAATAATGATGTTAGATAGCTGCTGAGAAAGCAAAGACAGTTGCACTCTCGATTAAAAAATAAAAATAAAAAAAAAAATAAAAAATAAAAAAAAAACACGCAAACACAGCAGGCAAAAGTTAGTATAGATTCGTGCGTCTATAAAAAGATCGATGCGCGACGCATACAATAATTACCACAGCCATATCTTACCAAAAGATATTTCCAAGAACCCTAAAATATTCTGGTCCTATGTAAAATCGATAAGTGGGTCAAAGTCCACTGTCCAGTCAGTCGTTGATCATTCCGGGGAAGTAATAGAAGAAAGCAAACAGAAAGCCGAAGTTCTAAATTTAACCTTTAAGAAATCTTTCACGTAGGAGGACCACACAAATGTACCATCATTTGATCAGCGTACTAATTCCGAAATGGAGGACTTAGTAATAGGTATTTCCAGTGTAGAGAAGCAGCTGAGAGAGCTAAATACGAAAAAGTCTGCTGGTCCGGATGGAATACCAGTTCGGTTTTACAAAGACTATTCTGCGGCATTGGCCCCCTACTTAGCTTGCATGTATCGCGAATCTTTAGTACAGCGGAAAGTTTCTAGTGATTGGAAAAAAGCGCAGGTGACTCCCTTTTATAAGAAAGGAAAGAAAACTGACCCACACAATTACAGGCCAATATCGTTGACATCAGTTTCATGTAGGACTTTGGAGCATATTCTCAGTTCGAATATAGTAAATTTCGTTGAAACGGAAAAGCTTCTTTCTATGAATCAGCACGGGTTTAGAGAACATCGTTCATGTGAAACTCAGCTTGCCGTGCTCTCACGTGACATCTTGCGAGCCATGGATGAAGGGCAACAGGCGGATTCTGTTTTCCTCGACTTCAAAAAGGCGTTTGACGTGGTGCCACACTGCAGACTGCTAACGAAGATACGAGCTTATGGAATAGGTTCACAGATTTCTGATTGGCTGGAAGACTTCCTAAATAATAGAACGCACTACGTTGTTCTCGACGGCGAGTGTTCATCAGAGACGAGTGTATCGTCAGGCGTGCCCCAGGGGAGTGTGATAGGACCGCTATTATTTTCTATCTATATAAATGATCTGATGGACAGAGTAAGTAGTAATTTGCGGCTGTTTGCTAATGATGCTGTGGTGTATGGAAGGGTGTCGTCTTTAACTGACTGTAATAGCATACAGGATGATTTAGACAAAATTTCTAGTTGGTGTGAAGAATGGCAGCTAGCTCTCAATGCAGAAAAATGTAAGGTAATGCGCATGAGTAAGAAAAACAATCCCATAATGTTAGAATACAGCATTAGTAGTGAGCATCTTGATGCTGTCGCGTCGTTCAAATATCTAGGCGTAACATTGCAGAGCGATATGAAATGGAACGAACATGTAAGGACAGTTGTGAGTAAGGCGAACAACGGACTTCGGTTTATTGGGTGAATTTTGGGAAGATGTACTTCACCTGTAAAGGAGACCGCGTATAAAACCCTTGTAAGACCACGTCTTGAGTATTGCTCAAGTGTTTGGGACCTGCAGCAGGTCAGTTTAAAGGAAGACATAGAGGCAGTTCAGAGGCGAGCAGCTACGTTTGTTACTGGTAGGTTCGACCAATGCGCGAGTGTCACGGAAATGCTCCGGCAACTCAATTGCGGATCGCTGGAGGAAAGACAACGTTCTTTTCGTGAATTTCTGTTGAGGAAATGTAGAGCGCCGCAATTTGAAGCTGAGTGTAGTGCGATCTTGCTGCCGCCTACTTACATTTCGCGTGGTGATCACAAGAACAAGATAAGAGAGATTAGGGCTCGTACGGAGGCATATAAGCATTCTTTTATTCCTCGTTCTATTTGGGAGTGGAATAGAAGAGGAAATCGTAGTAGTGGTACAGTGTACCCTCCGCCTCGCACCTTACGGTAAATTGCGGAGTATGTATGTAGATGTATACCCTTCACCGCTCAGTAGCTATCAAACAGAATTCTCTATAAAATGGAAAATTTATTTTATACTGAATTAGCTAACACCGAGTAAAAGTGCATGTAAGCTGGAAATGACGGGAAAATACAAGCACTACACCGTCTCGAATTCAACCACAGAATGGTCTGTCAATATCTAACTTCCTGGCAGATTAAAATTGTGTGCCGGAACCGGGACTCAAACCTGGGACCTTTGCATTTCGCGGGCAAGCGCACTACCAACTGTGCTATCCCGACACGACTCACGATGCCGCCTCACAACTTTACTTCCGCCAGTACCTCACCTCCTACTTTCCAAACTTCACAGAAGCTCTCCTGCGAACAAGCAAGACTAGCACTCCTGGAAGAAAGGATATGGTGGAGACATGGCTTAGCCACAGCCTAAGGGATGTTTCCAGAATGAAACTTTCACTCTGCAGTGGAGTGTGCGCTGATATGAAACTTCCTAGCAGATTAAAATTGTGTGCCGGAACTGGGACTCAATCCTGGGACCTTTGCCTTTCGCGGGCAAGCGCACTACCGACTGTGCTATCCCTACATGACTCACGATGCCGCCTCACAACTTTACTTCCGCCAGTACCTCGCATCCTACTTTCCAAACTTCACAGAAGCTCTCCTGCGACCAAGCAAGACTAGCACTCCTGGAAGAAAGGATATGGTGGAGACATGGCTTAGCCACAGCCTAAGGGATGTTTCCAGAATGAAACTTTCACTCTGCAGCGGACTGTGCGCTGATATGAAACTTCCTGGCAGATTAAAATTGTGTGCCGGAACCGGGGCTCGAACCTAGGACCTTTACCTTTCGCGGGCAAGCGCACTACCGACTGTGCTATCCCAACATGACTCACGATGCCGCCTCACAACTTTACTTCCGCCAGTACCTCGCCTCCTAGGCGACACGACTCACGAAGGTACTGGCGGAAATAAAGTTATGAGGCGGCAGCGTGAGTCGTGTCGGGATAGCACAGTCGATAGTGCGCTTGCCCGCGAATGGCAAAGGTCCCAGGTTCGAGTCCCGGTTCCGGCACACAATTTTAATCTGCCAGGAAGTTTCATATCAGTGCACACTCCGCTGCAGAGTGAAAGTTTCATTCTGGAAACATCCCTTAGGCTTTGGCTAAAGGTGCGATTCAGAACGCGGTGGCAAGCGGCAGTCGTCGCTGAGCCGCGACAGGTGGCACCACTGGTCCCCATTGTCTGCAATGCGAGCGATGCGGAATGCGGCGGCAGCGCCACCGGTCGCTGTATACCTGCTCCGGCGACCGGCGGCCATCCGGTCCCTAACCAGTGGTGTCGCTGTCGCCGACCCGACCCCCCGCCGAAGACCGGTTTTATGACAATACCCAAGGGAAATGAGTCTTCCCACTCTGATGAGCCGCGACGGAGTGGCCGAGCGCATTGAAGCGCTATCCTACGATACGCGAGGCTGTTCCCCGATGGGCATGGCAGTTTGTGCCGTCTTTATTATAAGCTATTTCATAAGTAGTTTGTAAGTCTAGGGACTGCTGACCCTGTAGTTAAGTCCCATAAGATCTACAAACATTTGAAAGTTTGAACTCTGACGAAAAGAAGTCCGTAAACACAGTAGCAACATATCCTGTAATATTTAACGCAGGAAATAACGAGTACATAAATGTTTTACTAAAAGATACCTGGAAAGCTACAGAACAGTAGTTGAACAGGACGAGTAAGTGCACGAAACTTATTTATCAAGGAATGGATTCATATGTTCAATGTTAGTAACTATGTATTTTCACTGTAGTGTTTTTAAAGGAAACGCCTTTTACTACTTGCAGTAGCAAAAGGCGTTTTCTTTAAAAACACTACAGTGAAAATACATAGTATTCAGCTGCTCAAATGGCCACCACAAGCAAGATTGTTTATAACCACTGAAGTACTTGGGGATATGTTCTCAAGAAACTATAAATTGAGATTTTGTTCGTTTTAATTTATTGAGACATCATTGCATTGGATGTAACTAAAAGCAGAAGACATCATTGCTTTGTCTCTTCTACAGATTGGATTGAAACTTGCATTTGTTGTTTGTAACAGGGAAGAAGAGTTGTCAAATTCCACGAATAAACATATAATAGGCCTGGAACTGTGCTTAATCAGTCGGGAATTTTTGTTGTAAATTCTGATAAACTATTTAATTATGAGTACGGATGTATGCCTGTAAATGTTTGACGTGGCATATCAATGAAGACTTAGAAGAAGCTGCACTCATTAATATTTTGTAACACGTTTTGCTTCATTTTTGTAGCAACTTAGTGCAGTTTCCTCAATACGTAACTATTAAACTAAAAACTAAACACAAACGGTGGTTTATGTTCAAAAGAATTAAGAAATTAACTATCGGCAATTACATAAATGGTGTTCTTAAAAATGATTATGTAGAGAAATAAAGCGTTTTGTGTAAAATACTGTTAGGACAGGTTCATTTACTTCAAGTTCACGAGAGGTGACAATAGATTAATGTTATGTACCAACAAAGAAAATAAAACGGAATAAAACTAACGATGGTACAATATTAAAAGTGTGAAAGGAAAGGAAATAAAAGACGCGAAAGTTACTAAAGGCTTTTAAGCGACGCAAATATGATATTGAATTATTTTCTGGACATATCAGAGCAGTTTTACAGAGTTCATTTCCAATATATAAAGCAGAACCGAAAAAAATAATAGTCACATTGCTTCTGATTACGAAATGATGAGCCCACAGTGCAACACAAATCAGCAATCAAGAGATAATAACACACCTTCAACATTTACATCGCTGGGACTGTTCTGTACCAGTTGCTGAGCGGATAGTAAATAATGCACGAGTTTTTGGGAACTTCTCAGTGTAAAATGTAATTTTTCTTCTTCAGTTATTGCATTTCTTAGGCACTGTGGTTCTATGTCATCCGAAATAGAATTCAGTACGAAGTTGAACTGTCTTTTATTTAAACGGCAATATCTCCTGAATAAATTCATCACTATACTTTTTTTTTCCTGCAACGGCATGTAACTTCCATCGGAAGCTCTACTGTTTCATATTGGCAATATCAGAGTTTGTATTCTCTTAGATGGAACAAATCAACGTCATCATCTTCCTCCTGCAACGACGGCGCGACAATGGCGGCAGTCGGCGCCGCCCACCCCTTCCCGCCTCTAATACGGCGACCGCACTGCTCGCCTGCCACTGTGTTCAGCAACGGGTCGGCAGCAGGCGGCTGCGTCTCGGTTGTTGTCGGCAGCTGCAGTGGGTCGCTGTCGCCGTGTTCGGACTTGCACCTTAAGCCATGTCTCCTCCATATCCTTTCTTCCAGGGGTGCTAGTCTTGCTTGTTTGCAAGAGAGCTTCTGTGAAGTTTGGAAAGTAGGAGGCGAGGTACTGGCGGAAATAAAGTTGTGAGGCGGCATCGTGAGTCGTGTCGGGATAGCACAGTCGGTAGTGCGCTTGCCCGCAAAAGGCAAAGGTCCCGTTTGAGTCCCAGTTCCGGCACACAATTTTAATCTGCCAGGAAGTTTCATATCAGCGCACAGTCCGCTGCAGAGTGAAAGTTTCATTCTGGAAACATCCCTTAGGCTGTGGCTAAGCCATGTCTCCACCATATCCTTTCTTCCAGGAGTGCTAGTCTTGCTTGGTCGCAGGAGAGCTTCTGTGAAGTTTGGAAAGTAGGAGGCGAGGTACTGGCGGAAGTAAAGTTGTGAGGAGGCATCGTGAGTCGTGTCGGGATAGCACAGTCGGTAGTGCGCTTGCCTGTGATAGGTAAAGGTCCTAGGTTTGAGTCGCGGTTCAGGCACACAATTTTAATCTGCTAGGAAGTTTCATATCAGCACACACTCCGCTGCAGAGTGAAAGTTTCGTTCTGTCAATATCTACTTCGTGGAGAGGAGCTGAACATATACTGCTGTATTTAGACAAAGTACTGGCTTTACGTTTTTGCGTGCAGGTTGTCTCTCTATAAAGTACGCTCCTTTGTACCGACGCTTCCATTCAACGACAAGCAGCTAACTTCCGGTTTCGATGTGTCAAGCGATACATTTGTACCCTACTCAATCCAATATTCCTGCGATCTTCACATTTCGTCTGCAAAGCAGAGACCGCAGACACTACTGCTCCAAGTGACCACCATAGACTTCTTGTTGTTGTTGTGGTCTCCAGTCCGCAGACTGGTTTGATGCACCTCTCCACACTACCCTGTCCTGTGCAAGAGTCTTCATCTGAGAATAAGTTCGGCAACCTACATACTTTTGAATCTGCTTACTGTATTCGGCCCTCGGTCTCCCTCTACGATTTTTACCACACACACTTCCTTCTAATGCTAAGTTGACAATTTATTGATGTCTCAGAATGTGTCCAACCAATCTATCCCTTCTCCTAGTCAGGATATGCCAGAAACTTCTTTTCTCCCCAATTCGGTTAAGCACCTCCTCATTAGTTGCATGATGTAGCCATCTAATTTTCATCATTCGTCTGTAGCACCACATTTCATATTTTTATTTGAACTCCTTATTGTCCATGTTTCACTCCCATACAATGCTACACTCCAGACAAATGCTTTCAGAAACGACTTCCTAACATTTAAGTTAATATTGGGTGTTAACAAATTTCGCTTCTTAAGAATTCGCTTTTCTCCCCATAGCCATTCTGCATTTTATATCTTCTTTACTTTGGTCATCAGAAGTTATCTTGCTACCCAAATAACAAAACTCGTCTACTACTTTTATTGTCTCCTTACCTAATCTAATTCCTTCAGCATCGCCTGATTTTCTGACATTGCATTTCATTACCTTCGTTTTACTCTTGTTAATGTTCATCTTATATCTTCCTTTCAAGACACTGTCCATTCCATTCAATTGCTCTTCCAGGTCCTTTGCTGTCTCTGGGAAAATTACTATGTCATCGGCAAACCGCAAAGTTTTTATTTCTTCTCCCTGAACTTTAAATCCCTCTCCAAATTTCTCCGTCCATTCCTTCACTGCTTGCTCAATGTACAGACTGAACAACATTGGGGAAAGGCTACAACCCTGTCTTACTCCCTTCCCAACCTCTGCAGCCCTTTCTTGCCCTTCGACTCGAATAAATGCTGTCTGGTTTTTGTATAGGTTGAATATAATTCTTTGCTCCCTATATTTTACCCCTGATACCTTCAGAATTTGAAAGAGTGTATGCCAGTCGACATTGTCAAAAGCTTTCTCCAAATCTACAAATGCTAAGAATGTAGGTTTCCCTTTCCTTACCCTATACGTCGTGAAGTGAGTATTGCCTCCTGTGTTCCTACATTTCTCCTAAATCCAAACTGATCTTCCCTGAGGTCGGATTCCACAAGTTTTTCCATAGACTTACTAAATAAAAAGGTGACCACAGAGGCAATTCAATGGATCTTCCGGCATACTACTTCCAGAGGCACTCTCGGTATTTAGCAACGAAAATTCTAGCTCGTTGGTATTTAGCGTCTACTAAAGCAAAGGTGCCAACTAGCGCTATATGTGGCTAAACTGCGAAACAGGTGAAACAAGCGTTCAAGTTGGTTTCAGAGTTGCAAACTGTCGAAAGACGCGCGTGAGCAGTGGAGGCTTTCCAAACCGACAATGACTATCAGCGTTTGGGCCAGTCGAACGAACCTATAGTGTTTGATATCAGAATTGAGGAAACAACAACTCCAAATTTTACTGACGACCAAAACAAACTTTATACTGTATATTTCTAGTCATTTTAGTGCTGGAAGTGAAATAAAGGCCAATTCACATTGTCCGTCACGTCAACATCACGTCACAGAACCGTCTCATGAAGTTGTATTCACACTGTCCGCTCGTGTCCGTCACGTTATTTCGTCCAACTCAAACACGATGTTGAAAGTGAGGTTATGAGTGGCGATCTGTTATGTAGAAAGTCATAGTTTAATACTAGAAAGGGGGAACAACAACGCTAAATGTTATTAACGGCCAAAGAAAACTTTATAGTGTATGTTTTTGGCCAACTTACTGGGAACTGAAACAACATTTCAAAAATCGACATCTATTTTCAAGCGAAAAAATAAACATATGAAGACATCAAGCCATACTTTTAAGAGCATAAATAGCGCTTGTATACTTTAATCATTACGATTTGCTCGCTGACATTGTTAATACGGTCGTAAACAACTGAATTTTTGTCTTTCATTAGAAGTGACATTCTAGTATTTAACTATGACTTTCTACATAACAGATCGCCACTCATAACCTCACTTTCAACATAGCGTATTGAGATGGACGAATTGACGTGACGGACACGGACGGACAGTGTGAATACAACTTGACGGGACGGTTCTGTGACGTGACGTTGACGTGACGGACAGTGGGAATTGGCCTTAAGAGAACAAAAAGAGCCTCTTTGCTTTATCGAATACGATTCCCACCTTACATTGTTAATAATTTCATAAATAACTGCGTTTTTCTCCATCATTGCTGACTTTTTCATTCAAAATGTTTATTTGCTTCATCAATTTAAAAACTTATTCATGAACACTGTTTGAGTTAGACTTTTCTGTTACTGTTGTGTAAAACTAAACCAATTTTCGGTTTCAATTCTACCTCGATATTGGAAGAACACCAGATGGGACAACATTTAAGTCGTCATGAAACATATGGAATTTACCGCTAAAACAAAGTGCACTGATAAAATAAAAATTGATAAGACACATTGGTATGTAGAGTGTGTAATCGTTAACTACAACATGGAAATCGCGGGACGAAAGTAGGTTAACTTCTGATGTTAGCAGACGTCCATTCCTTGAAAACATTGTTCCCCAGAAATCTTGACGTGAAATGACGGTCCGTTGACAGACAGCATGAATGCCGCCAGGGCTGTCATTACACTTAAAGAAGTGATATGGTTCATTTCTACGTTATAAAATAAGCAGTTTCTGTTTGAAATTTCGCTAGACTTTCACAGTAACCATGCAGTTAAAAAAATCTATGACAGCAACAACTTCCTATGTTAGTATCGCTGGTTTTGTTATGTGTCATATGAAGAGTGGGAGGCAACATCCTGTCAAATTATAAGAATTTGAGAGTTGATTTGTAACGTGTTGTTAAATATTGTGAAACTGTTGTGCTTTGTTGTTATGTGTCGTTAATGAACTTCAGGGGGTATTCTCTAACCTACCAAAATGCACAGACGCAGGACGAGAAACAACTTCACTTACGTTAGTTCGTGCGTGAAGTACATGATATTTTTACTGAATTTCGTTTTCTGGGTAAGGCAGTTTACAGACAAAGATACAGTGATTTTTAAGTAGTAGTTTTAGTTTGGATGAAAATGCCGTTTGTGCACATCTTGATTTTTCAGCTGTTTGGAGGACTTCTGATTGGAGTTGGGCTCTACGCCTTTGTTGATAAATGGCAGGCAACAGGTCTTATTAAAGTTGAAACAATATACGATGTTGTTTTAAATATATCTCTTGTTATGGTCATCGCTGGCGGAGTTATTTTTATAGTGAGCTTTGCTGGATGTGTTGGCGCTTTACGGGAGAATACTTGCCTCTTAAAATTCGTAAGTACACTTCATTGTGTAAATTTTTCATCTGCGATTTGTCTTTATTAAGAAATGTTAAACATACTGTGAGAAACTGTGAATGCAGTGAAATTTTCACGTAGGCCAACGTTTAAACTACTGTGAGCTTTATTAATAGCCCTTTTAATTCCAGTATTAAGGATTATTTCACAGACTTAATAACGCTTAGTCGTATAGAGCGCAATATACATAGAATGAGCCTTTTACTGTGTGTGTGTGTGTGTGTGTGTGTGTGTGTGTGTGTGTGTGGTTTTTTTTTTCAGTAGAAAAAAGTGGTCAACGGAAGGATACTCCATCCATCTGCTTTGACCATGGCAAGTGTGTTGTGACATTAGCATAGGCCTATGTGCCTGACAAGCTTTCTCTCAACTGTCACTGAAGTCGTCATTCATTAATTTTTAGTGTCTTCCACAATGGAGAATTCTTACATTGTAGTTATGATTAAGACTGCGACAGGTGTTACATAATTGGCAAGAAAATGAGATATTCTAAAATTTTATTTAAGGTGCTTATTTCTACATAATTAGAAACAAGCAATACTCATGTAGGTCTTGAATCTGATTCCCATGAAATGTGTGGATGACAGTTACCATGCATTTTGCTGTGTTTACCTGAAATCGGATGGTGAATACTAAAAGTTCCTTTCGAATTGATCTAACATTTCCTTCCTCGCCATTCTCCACTCCAAAGAATACAAATTTCAGTTGCTGATCAGGTGTTAATAATGCTGTGCAGTTGTTTTTATTTGTACTGTTGTAGAAATAATTAGTGGAAGCATGTTATATTTATTGCTATTTCTTCCTTCCATTTAATACAATATAAACTGCAGTGGACGAAAGATAAGAAATAGGCCTTTTGTTACATTAATATTGTTCAGGAGAGGTAATGGTTGGCCAGTACTTAAATCATTCAGTACTGCTGATACATAAAAAGGACAAAAATAAACTTCTTAGTCAGAGTACGCCAGAAACTCCTTTTCTCCCCAATACGGTCTCGTTAGTTACATGTTCTACCCATCTAATCTTCATCATTCGTCAGTAGCACCACATTTCAAAAGCTTCTATCATCTTTTTATCTGAACTCCTTTTTGTCCCTGTTTCACTCCTGTACAGTGCTACACGAAAGACAAATGTTTTCAGGAAGAACTTCCAGGATTTAAACTAATATTGGATAAAACTACAATTTATGTGCCTCACGATTGCTAGGTTAGGGAACGGCAGAATAGCCAATTGGGAGTTGCGAAGCTGCAGCCAATAAGAAAAAGTGTTAAAATTCCTATGTAAACAAATAAAAGTGGTGTATGCAAAAGTCTTTGACAATCAACAAGTTGCAGTTGCTATCAGTATGGATGTCACTTGATCACTGTTTCGTACAGATCATAAAAGAAATAAAACTTGCTTTACCTGCTCTATGGTTGACTGCTGTGGTGTATTAATAGTAGGTCACATCTGACCGCAATATGACAATTATCTAAAAATCTCTTAGAAATGGAAGATCAATTACAATCACAAAAATGTCACACCGAAATCGTCGAATAAACTTCAAAATTGACACCACATTTACTCGTCATGAAACACGTAATCCTATTGGCCGGGATAACTCGACTTCTGATTGGCTGCTCTGCCGTTCCTTAATCTAGTGAGCACGAGCCACATAAACTGCAGTTTAACCCCAATATCGGATGTCAACAAAGTTTGCTTCTTCAGAAACGCTTTTCTTCCCATAGCCATTCTGCATTTTACATCTTCTTTACTTTGGCCATCAGAAGTTATCTTGCCACCTAAATAACAAAACTTGTCTACTACTTTCATTGTATCATTACCTAATCTAATTCCTTCAGTACCACCTGACTTACTGTAACCAAATTCCATTAGCATTTTTTTTACTCTTGTTTGATGTTCATCTTATATTTTCCTTTCAAGACACTGTCCATTCCATTCAATTGATCTTCCAGGTATTTGTGATCTTTGACAGAATTACTATGTCATTGGCAAAGTGCAAATTCTTTACTTCTTCTCCCTGAACGTTAATTCCCTCGCCAAATTTCTCCTTGCTTACCTTCACTGCTTGCTGAATGTACAGATTGAACAACATTGGGGAAAGGTTACAACCCTGTCTTACTCCCTTCCCAACCTCTGTATGTTCATGCCCTTAGACTCTAATAACTGCTGTCTGGTTTTTTTTTATAAGTTGAATATAACTCTTCACTCCCTATAATTTACCCTGGTTACCTTCAGAATTTGAAAGAGTTTATTCCAGTCAACATTGTCAAAAGCATTTCTCCAAATCTACAAATGCTAAAAACATAGGTTTGCCTTTCCTTACCCTATCTTTAAGGTATGTCATAATGTATTGCCTACATTTCTCCTAAATCCAAACTAATCTTCCCCAAGGTTCAATTTCACAAGTTTTTCCATTCATCTGTAAATAATTTGTTAGTATTTTGCAGCTATGACTTATTAAACTGAATTTGAAATTGGGATTACAATATTCTTCTTGAAGTCTGAGAGTATTTCCCTTGTCTGACACCTTGCATATCAGGTGGAACAATTTTTTTCATGACTGTCTCTCCTAACGATAAAATAGCAGTTTAGACAGGACATCTACTCCAGCACCCTTGTTTCTACTCAATTGTTTTAGTGCTCTGTGAAATGCCTCTCGCAGTATCCTATCTCCTCTTTCTCCACTTTGTCTTCCATTTCGAGAATACTACCTTGAAGTTTATTTCCTTTGTGCAGGCCCTCTATACATTCCTTCCACATTTCAGCTTTCCCTTCTTTGCTTAGTACTGGTTTTCCATCTGAGTTCTTAATATTCATACAGTTGATTTTCTAGTCTCCAAATAGATCTTATTTTCCTGTAGGCAGTATCTACCTTAAGCCTATTTAATCATTGGCTAGATAGATTGAGAGATGTGGCACATAACTGGGTAGGTGTGTATTGTAAAAAGTAAAACATTTTCATAATGAAACATAAACATTGACAATAAAAAGAAAAAGGTGCAACTATTCTGGGATAAACTAGATGACACAATCCAGAAGATCCTAAAAAAAAAACATATCATCCTTCTAGGGGTTTTTACCGTCCAAGTGGGGAGAGAGAAATGGTTCAGGCATGTAGTCGGGAGCACATAATAGGATGTACCAAAATGGTATCGGGCTCATCGAACTATACCAGGCACACAATTTGGTCCTGAAGTCAACTACTTTCAAGAAATTGTCTAGCAAGCAGACGACTTGGCTGTCACCTAACACTGTTATGGGAGAATTCCAGTTAGATCATGCTGCAATACAGTGTAAACATCATAAAGATAACCAAAATGTCAGAGCCATCAGGGGCAAACCTTGACTCTGACCACTACCTGTCTAAAGTGAAAACTGAGGATCAACCAGAAGAGTGACTTTCAAAGGAAAAACATTGCACGAAAGAGAGATAATTTGGGGAAAATAATAGTAATAATGAGAGGAGGAAGAAAGAGGAATGGGACAAACTAACCAGCTACCTAAGAGAGCACAACTGGAAACAGATGGAGAAGACTCTCATAACCAAGGCAGAGATGCTTTCTCCTGCTACCAGGATGAAGAAGCACAGATGGTGGAGTGAGGAGTGTGATAAAATACTTGAAAGGAGGAAGGTGGTGTGGCACATCTGGAAATAAAAAAGTGAAAGAACCTGGCAGCACTTTATGGAGACTGGGAAGATGGTATCCAAGAAGATCAAAAAAAGTTAAGAGGGAGCAAAAAGACAAACTGCTCAGGAAGATAAATGACTTAGCTAAGAATAGCACAAGAAACCAAAATTATCGGATCTTCAGGGAGAAATTAAACAGGTATGAATTCCCCAACTCTCCAACTTCAGGACAAAAATGGGAAAATGGACAATTGTAAGATACTAACACAGTACTTCAAGGAACTTCTTAATCGCAAAGAACCAAAACAAAACAGGACAGTCGACAGTAGACCGAATTCATCTCTCTACCGTGATCTAAACCCCCATCTATAAGTGAGATCCAGGCAATTTAGTAACTCACATGGAAAATTTGAAGGTATCGGATGAAAATAGATAACAGGCGAATTATGGAAGTATGGTAGCATAAATGCAATTGTCTCACTCCAAAAACTTTTTGAGGGAATATGGAGAACAAGAGTCATTCCAGAGGAATGGAAAATGGCCCTGGTAAGCCCTTTTTACAAAAAAAAAAGCTTCTAAATCTGATTCCAACAACTACAGAGGGACCTCCCTGTCGATGTAACCTACAAGGTAGTGTCCAGAACATTATTTTAAAAAAAGCAGAACCTTTTACATTGCCAAATTGTGAATATCAAGCAGGGTTTAGGAAAGGAAGAACTTTCCCTGAGCAGATCTTAAATCACAGAAACATTCTAGCATATCAAAGGCAGATAGTGAAACTGTACATAGTGGCATTTGTAGACTTCCAAAAAGCTTAAGATTCCATAGACAATGTTGTTGTTCTATATTTTGGAGCAGTTTTGCTTGGAAGGAAAACTCTAAATATCATTAGATGACATATTCGTGTCTCCTTAAAGTTATATTCATGGGTGAACTATCAAAAGAGATCAGAACAGGGGTCTGGCAAGGCTATGGTCTCTCCCTTCTGTTGTTCAACTGTGCACTCGATAAAGTTGTGAGGGAGTGGAATGCAAAAATGAGAGGGAGAATAAGACTTGGAACAAAAACAAAGGCATTTGCTGACTACCTAGTGGTGCTCACAAAACTGTGGGAGGAATCCAGAGTACAAATTGCCAAATTACAGGAACAGATGGGGAAGAGAGGGCTTAAGATTCCTTAAAAGAAAGGGGCGGGGGGAAGATTGTGGTGTACATACTGGACTCTGCTATGAGAATTAAAGTAGGAGCTCAGAAAATAGAGGTGGTGCGGAGTTTCAGGTACATATGAGAATGGATTGAATGGAACAACCTTGAAGGGAAAGCAACGGAAGCAAGATGGAACAAAATGGAAGTAGCCTTCCAGAAAACCAAAAATACATGCAATAAGACAACCGTCTCTTCAAACACCAAAATAAGACACTATATAACACAGTGATTAAGCCAGAAGCACTCAACATAGCTGAGACACAGGTCATGGGAAGGAAAGGGCAAATGGAAAAACTGGAATTCAAGGAGAGGAAAATTTTGAGAAAGATCATGGGGTCCCAAATTCCAAAATAATCAGTTTTTTATAGTAACATAGCCTTATGTGTAAAGTCGGAGAGACTCTCGGATACTATGAGGAAAAAAGATTGATTTCTGTGGACACATACTCTGAATGCACCCCGAAAGACAAACTAAACAAACCTTTGACTTCTACTACAGAGAGAGAGAGAGAGAACAATTTAACTAAGAGGCTCTAAGATAAGGTGAACACCAGGAAACCGAATGATATCAGAGGAGGAAAGAAAGAAGAGATCAGATAGAATGAAGAACTATTGGGGAAAAGGAGACCACAAGCATCTAAGAAGTAACTGATCTGACATGTCAAAGATGGGTGATTCAAAAAGAGGGGTCGGGGGGAGAGATGACAGAAATAAAAAAAATTGAGATGAATTCCTTCTGTTTCTTTGTGTGTGCTGTCAAACCAAGTGGCACAAGCCATTAAAGTTCATCACTGTAGAATACCACTTAACTTATTGACACTAAATAAAGAAAAGTGTGAAGTAATACACATGACCACTAAAAGAAATCCGCTGAACTTCAAAAAAGTCAAACCTTAAGGTCGTAAATTCTACCAAATACCTAGGAGTTACAATTCCGAACAACTTTGACTGGAGAGAACACATAGAAAATATTGTGGGGAAGGCGAACCAAAGGTTACGTTTCATTGGCAGAACGCTTAGACGATGCACCAGCTCCACCAAAGAGACTACCTACATCACACTTGTGCGTCCTCTCTTGGAGTACTGTTGCCCCTTGTGGGACCCTCACCAGGTGGGACTGACGGAAGATATTGAGAAGGTTCAGAGAAGGGCAGCTCGTTTTGTTTTATCACGTTACGGGGGGGAAAGCGTCACGGAAATGTTGCACGAATTGGGGTGGAAATCATTAAAAGAAAGACCTTATTCATTGCGGCGTGATCTGTTTGCGAAGTTTCAATCACCGACTTTTAGTTCTGTATGTGAAAATATTTTGCTAGCACCCACCTACTTAGGGAGACATGACCATTCCAAAAAAAATAAGAGAAATCAGATCGAAAACGGAACGATTTAGGTGTTCTTTCTTCCCGCGCGCTATTAGAGAATGGAACGGTAGAGAAAAGTTATGAAGGTGGTTAATGAACCCTCTGCCAGGCACTTAAATGTGATTTGCAGAGTATCTATGTAGATGTAGATGAACTTATTTGAATGTGTTTAAGGGAATGGATTTCAGGGAGCATAATTGCTGTTTTCAAATTGAGGTGTTTCCAGCATTTGTATTAGGCCTATATCGTAAATGAGAGCAATGTGGTGGCAGCCAATTCTAGGCTATAGCAAAGGATTATGTTGAGGTGCAATTTATGGTCATATTGAGGGGAAATTCAGAATACAGTAGAGAATTGGGGGGGGGGGGGGAGTGTACAAAATACTTGTAATAATATCTATTGCTTCAAATTCTGTAGGCCTAAATTACACTTAAGTAGAAATAAAGGTTCAAAGTTTTATAACAAAATAAATAAAATAAAAAATACATTTAAAATGGAGAAGTTCACCAGTTTTGGCCACATTAACTGTAGCGGCTGTCAGTTATTTTCCCCCTATTGTCCACTTCATGTCACAATGAAACTGGAGATGTAAGTATTTGTAGAGTCTCATTGCTAGAAAGTAATTTGTCCATTATGTAAACATATCAGATTAAAAACACATGTAATGGATATATGAAAGTTAAAGCAATTTATTTAAATAGAAAAATAATAATGAAATAAAATTAAGAAAAATGTATTTTAATGTTTTGCCTATAAAGAACTTGTACTGACTCCTATAAGGAATACAATCATAAGATGTTTCACTTCTGTTATTACCATAAATACTTAACACTTATAATACCTGCAACAAGTTTCATAGTTCGTGCCCTGTGATGACTTTAACCCCATCAACATATGAGCCTATTTTTGTGACATGTTGACTGAAGACAGGCTTGTTACCATTTTTTTTTTTTTTTTTTTTTTCTCTTTTCAGGCAGATTGTTTGCAAGTGCAATGTTCAAACTCCACTAATATGTGTTTCCCTAATTATTTGTATAAATTCTTGCAGTAATTTTTCATAGCTTCATAAAGCTCTATGTTGGAACAGTCCAGCTGATTCTTCCTAAGACAGAATGGGGGTCTCGGTGCACTGTAGTGGAGCTAGACCAAAAATATTATTTGTTAACAATGTTCTTGGAGCATTGTACAACTTGTTTACAGTACAAACATTCATTTGCTAGTAGGTAGCAGTCAGTACATTTTTAATTTCACATTTGAAATACTGAAATGTCTTATTGGCTAAAAGGCCTTGAGTAACAAATGTTCCATGATTCCTACTACATATTTTAGTATGTTGCAACAATACATAAACTAATATAAAATGCTGTAGCATGACTGTTAATTAGGTCTATTGATGGACACTAAAATATTTTAATTATGTCTACTCAAATAAAATTAGGCTGGTTAGAATGCAGACAAAGTATGAATCATAGACATTGATAAAAAATTTTGAAATGGCCAAAAAAAGGACATATGTATGCCCACAGCTATGACTGTGTTAATGGCTGTAGAAATTTAATTTTTTTTTTTTTTTTTTTTTTTTCCCTATTACCATTCAAAGAAAAGCTATAAAAGTATATGCATATGGCAACTGTAACATCACCTCTAAATCCTTGAACATAAACCTAAAAGAAAAAATAAGAAAACAAATACTTGGATCAACCATTTTACTTGTGGTAGCAGTGGTGTAGTGTGCTGATGGTGGCAATGACCATTGAATGCTTTTGAAAATGGAGTCATATAGAATGAGGGAAGTAATATCTCACATTGACCCTAAAATAAATAATGGTGTTCCTGCACACAAACTGAAAATTTTGTTGCCAACATTGTCACATTACACCGTCACTGCCATACATAAAATCTCCATACCCCCCCTCCCACTCCCCCCTCATATAAAAAGGGGGAGAACACAAATGATTAATGTTTGAAATGATCAACATTTTTACTGATTAAATCATGTTGCTAGGTAGGTGGATGGGTGAACTATTAAGTGCAATACAGTTTCACATAATTCACTCCATTTAACTAGAAACTCCTACCATAGTCACATGATGTAAATTTGTCACTCATGTCCATTGTTAGGGGGGGGGGGGGGAAGAAAAAAAAACTGTTAAATTAACAGCCATAAAAGGAATGTGCCGATATTTATACATAGTACATGTACACACAATACCAAAATCACTAATACATAAAATCAGAATAACTAACTTAAAAGTTTGTTCACCAATCAAACAAGTACCATGAAATAATTAACATACGGAGTACATACCCCCTTCAGATCATAAACATCCAGTGCAAGATCACACCATCAATAACAACACACCACCTGCAAATACACAAGACACCTTGACAATGTCACCCTTGCATCATTGGTCAAAATAGACTACTAGTATTGGAAGCTTTGATTGACTCACTTGATTTTACTTTCAATAAATGTAAATTATTTTGGTGTTTTGCCCAAACATAATGTAAAGAAAGACAGTGCATACGGCCTCAACAAAAACTCTAGGAGAGTCAGCTTCAACACACATCTTTACACAGTATTGACCCCCAAAACAAAGAAATTCCTCTGTATGTAATTGGATTGTGTATTTTGTGTTGTTAACAATAATCTGTTGTGAATTTGTCAGATATTGAAAATAAGCTTAAAAATGGTGATGGTCAAAACTATAGCCTGCTGTTAAGCCAATTGTGCTATAGGTCTTGCTCATATGTAGAGTTTTTACCTTTAGAATTGCGAGAATGAAATTTTTTGGAAAGTCGGATAATGTCACTAGTCCCAGATTTCTCTCTTGAACTTGAATAGTCATTTGGTTTCCACATTCCTAATGACTTCAGATATTCTGATGGATTGTTATCTTTTTCTTTTGCATTATTGGGTAGCAAGCCTTCGTAAAATCTTTCAAATTGTGATACTAATCCTGGATCTTCCACATCAACTGCAATTTCTTTTTGTTTCATGTCTTCAGCGAATATTTTCTCTATCATAGAAATCTTTAATTTACCTCTCTGTTGATTTGGACTCTCCTCTGCATTCAACATTGCACTCTTAACCTGGTTGTTCACTAGCGGCATAAACATTAGACTCATGACGCCAGAATGGTGGTAAGACTACGGCCGACCTCTGCAGATTGTCCACTGTAACCCACTTTACACTGAAACATGGCCAGCTACTAGTTGTGAGGCAGCTGCACTGTTCTACTGGACAATGGACAGTGATTTCTACTTTCTAGAAAATTCTTACCTCATTAGACACGCCCAGGATGAAACGAAGGGGGTTGTGGGTCAGTTCTATACTAAGCAAGCGAAAAAAACTTTTATGATTTCATCATTTACATGAAGAACTGAAGAGGGGCATGAGAAAACTTTTCAACTGCCACAGGATGAACATGGAAATGTTTCATTAAATCCTTATAACTATTCGACACAATATCACGAAATGGTTTTCTCTGTATATCATGGTGGTGGTATCTCTTCTCTTTCATGTCCCATAGTGCTCTGTTCTTGTTCACAAGACGAATAAGCCTCTCTGCATCCATTCTTGTTAATTAGTACGAAAAACGCCCAGACACAAGCAGTAATGGGCACTCACTTCCACAGACTACATCTAATTCCTTTTCCTTAGGAACCATCCGTCAGACTAGGTATATGGTCATATGCGGCCAACCTGGTTGGGTGCATTGGATGTGGGCCAGCTGTGCTACATGGGTCAGGATTAGTCAAACATGTAAGCCAGTTCTTCTGATACCATCCCTGTTTAAGTTTCTGTACTTAGAGCAACAGATAGATTATACTTAGAGGGCTCTACATATTGTACTAGATGTGCTAGTCACTGCAGTGGTTAGTTATGTTTATATTGTTACAATCTGATGTACCATAGAGACTAGCTCCTCAGTTCAGTCCTGCAGAATATAACAAATAAAAATAAATAAAAAGTTGTTGTTGCTGAATGTGAACATGATACAAATTCTGATATTTCAGCTATTTTTAAGTTATGCTTAGAAACTGTGTATAATTACTTTTCTACCTCTGAATGTCATGGCAGTGGTTCATAGCATATGTTGTAATTTTCATCAGCAGATGAATTCTGCTGTCTTATCATGGAGAAATATTCTATTTTCCATTATTAAAATCTTAAGTAGGAAAAAGTCGATGGGGCAACTTCCTTGTAGTAGTTGAAATTAACCCTTTTGTACTCCTGTTAAATATTTATAATGTAGTAAGAAGGAAATAGAAAGTTATCAATTTTCTAAATGTTGTGATAAATTTTACACAATTTTGTCAGCTTTGACAAGAATACTTACTCACATATTATGAAGTTAAAAAACTTAACATGTTAGGAGACATGGTTTCACTGAAACAAAATATTTAAAAATATAGAAAATCATTTACTGGTATGGGGAAAATCACTGTGAAGTTTTTATATAGACAACAGTTGATATGCTATTAGGGTTGCCAACTCTTTACACTGGAAATAAATGAAGAGATAGCAGTGCATAAAAAGTGAATATAAAGGTTAAATGGAAAAAAATGGTGCTAAAGATTGCTACTTGTACAAAAAAGTAAATGCAGTAATAGTATTCTGTATAAAAAGTGTACTCATGAATTGACTACACAAATTTCATCTCCCCCCCCTGAATTTGTTCTGCACTGTGTTAACTAAACAGCAGTTTCCCTGATGTTGTAATGCATATTTCTAACTCTTCTTGTGATGCTTGTGATGGTGCGACTGAAGTTTAGATATATGCCTGTTCAACTTCTCTTTCCCTCTTTTTCTGACTTACCAAGACATAAAAATAAGTAATGGCACTGCTACTTCTCCTGCATTCCAAAACAAGTACCATTAAATAATGACTATAGGCTTATAATTCAAACTACTTACCGTTTTATTGGTTTCATTGGCAAATTTTGTTCTTCACAATACTTATCAGCATCACTGACTCTTTTCAAAATATTAAAACCCTAAATGGTACACATTGTTCTCTCAGTGATTGAGCAAGACTGAAAGAGATCTATTGAGCAGACTCAATACCAAACTGAATTCATATTTGTGAGCCTGATTGTGTTAAGAAGAGGGAAGATAGGAAGTTACAAGAGCACCACAGCAATCGTCATCTAATTTAAAGAGATTAAATGGTAGGAATTTTTGAAATACAGGATATGTCTTGCAAAATAGAGGACCTGGGATTTTCATCCAAATTTGGTATTTCTTGGGATATACGGGTTAGTGTTTCCAATAGCACTGACATTTTAAGAGCTGGTTCTAGAGTAAACTGACACTGATGGATTTCAGTGTTTTAGATTACAGGTTTTTACTTGGGAAAATAACACTGTTTCTTCTGATTTCATAATCAAATTATACTAACAATAAGAGCCCTCAAATGAAGTTATGCTTAAACCCATTACTGCAGTACTGTGACAAAATTGGCAATAGTTTGAAGACAAAGTATTTCATGTTAGTAATAAGAGTTCTGAACAAGTCTTTGTTCCCCCAAAAATAGAAACAAACCAGAAAGAAATATATTTGAAAGGGGTAGTCATCATTGTTACAGATTGAGGCTATATCTTATGTGTACACTACCAATGAATATATGACAATACATCGGGCGAAATGATAGTTCACAGTATCCAGTTTTTCTTAAATTCCAGTTCAAACTGTAATAATTTTAGTTATTTCTCTCTCTCTCTCTCTCTCTCTCTCTCTCTCTCTCTCTCTCTTTCATGTCACAGTTGAACTTCCTATTATTGACATAATTTTATTATTTATTTATTTATTGTGGAACACATGTTTAGCCCACCCTGTTCTTCTTAATTATGTAAAGAGAAAAAGTAGTAAATATTTAAATTTTGGTTTAATTTATTGTTTTCTAGGGTTCTTGGAAACACATGCAGCATGAATGTCTGAACAAATTAACCATACCTTACTGCTGAGTGAATTACACATAGAAAATTAATATTTTATTATTTGTTCATTTTCCAGTATTCCCTGTGTCTACTCATCTTCTTCCTCCTAGAAATGGCAATTGCTATCATGGGTTTTGTGTTCCCTCACACCATGCAGTCTGTTCTAGAAGAATCTTTTACAGATAAAATAATTCACACATATAGGGAAGATGCAGATCTGCAGAATTTAATTGACTTTGCACAACAAGAGGTGAGTAATATGAACTTACACATCATTAGATTGTTTTCTTATTCTTTCTATAATAGCAGTGCTTTGAAACAAGGAACAGTAAGTATATATAATAGTGTTAACTGTGCTATAGTAGTTGCCGATGACCCTAGTCACTGCTAATGAAATGTATGTGCCATATAAACCTGATATGGGAAGTTTTTAGCAACAACACATTGCTTACCTAGCGAGGTTGTGGTTTTCTGCAAATAACTGGCACTTGAAAATACAAGGGTTTAAATCCCTGTCATGCAGTTCATGACCTTCATAAATCACTAAAGACAAAATGCCATTATAGTTCTTTCCTAAGAGTACAGTCAGTTTTGTTTCTCACTGTTTGTGTGTTATATTGTAACGATTTTATCAACAGGGGTCATTGTCATACTATTACGTTCTTTACAATAAATTGTAAACTTTGGCACTATGCATGGTTGACTAGGATGTTAGCTCACAGTGTGCATCTTGTTTAGTTTGTAAAGGAAACATGCAGTTTGGGGTAAAGTGTTTACCTGACATTAAGCAGTGTGTAAAGAAATTGAATACCTTTAGGAGAACTACCAATTGGAATGCATCCTCTGTGGGAACTGCTGCAATCAGATATCGGGCACTGCCTAAAGAATCAATAGACGCTTCTTTAATATGCATTCCCCACCACACTCTCTGATCTTTGTCATTTACTTTTGTCAGTTCTTTTCAAAAATTCATTTGGAGCAAACTGAATTTGTGTGCCTTAGAAACTGTGGTTTATTATGCTGTACTACCCTTTCACAGTCCAATGTATTCAGTGTTAGACGGCCCAGGTTGTGAAGCAGCCATTGTAGAATGTTTTGCACAGCCACATGTTATTCCCCCATATCTTCTAATTTTTATGTAAATTGTCGATCCTATGTGTGTTGACATAAACTAAAACATTCTTATTTTTATAAGTAAACACTGCTTTGACTGTATTGAATAATTTACTGCAATACTTACTTAACATATTACAATGCGTGGCTGGACCCAATTGATACACCCATCTCGTTTGCAGTAGTTACCTGTAGATGGAGATGTCAAACTTTCCCTTTATGTTGCAATTTATTACACATTGTGTGTTTTCCATATTTATATACAACCTATGTGCTTAACAAATATTTTATGTTTTAATTCATATTGTGTTTTGTATTATTTTTACTAAACTGCCATGGGATATAGGGTGTCCCTAGGTGTACAGTCTGTCCTTGCCCGTTCACACATACAGTGGGCGCGTGTGCATGTTTGTGCGAGATACACATTTGTAATTTTACGTAAATCTAAAGTTTGAACTGATTTTTGTAGAAATCAGGAAAGCAGTATGTGAATGATATTTTACACTAGGAAACCTTATGTTACCAAGTTGTTGTGTACAAAATTTTACATTTATCGTAGGTTTTCATTAATGAGATATAAAAACCCAAAGGTAAAACCTTTTTCGCAGAGCTATTTTTCAGTCTAGTTCACTTCAATTTATGAAGAATTGTTCATCATCGTTGAGAATTAAACCAGTGTGTCTGTGGTTCCTTAAAACATGTTGATTCATATGAGACTGGTTTCGAAGCTTTACTAGAAACTGGTATTCGTAAAAGAAGTGTCAAATACACCCTATTTTCACCTTCTCACAAAAATCATGTTTATGGCAATTTTGTAGAATATTGGAAAATAGTAGGAGGCTGAAATTTTTTATGCCACATCCCAGTGCTGCTAACCTGTTAAGTATAAAGTTTCATGTTGAGCATGCATTTAGTTTAGCAGATATAAGAATCCAAAGTTTAATACATTTTTCGTACCGTAAATTAGGCGTTCAACTTTGATTCAAATTATCTAGCATTGTTAGCTCACGTTAAATGATGAAATACACTTTTTTATGCAGTTAAATAATGGTCTTTCTGGTCAGCCCAGTTTGAAAAGTTTTATAGTACAAAGTTTTTTGCAAAATAATGTCAAAAATACTGTATTGCTGATCTTTTTTCTAAAATTGTCAACTTTGTTGTTAATTAATTCAGTATTTGAAAGCGGTAACTAAACGAAATTGTGTTTGAGAACCTTGTACTGTTAGGTTACCATATGCCAAGTTTCATGTTCGCCATAGCTTTAGTCCTCGATATGTAGGACGCCAAACTTTGAAGTTTTTTTAGGTGCCAAGTTTTTTGACAACTTTGGCTGAATTTTTTGTGGTTGTATATGGCACATACAATTATTTTCATTATTATTCCCAAGAGAGTGCTTGCAGTTGTACAAGGTGGCCAAATGTCATTTCTTTCAACAAACTTTTACTCGAGTTACAACAACTCAGTCTTCAGAAATTCACGCTCTCCTTGGGCAAAGTCTTGCATTGTGTCAAATAACTGACTATATCTCAGACAGTATTGCTTCGATAAGTCTTAAAATTTACCAGTGTTCATTGGGGGATATGTGCAGACTAAAAATGTTATCGAAATCTGTGGTGGTAAAGCAGAAAAATGTTCCTAAATTAGGTGATTTGACATGGAATGACCCCTTATTAAGAATATTTTAGCAGCTTGGTGGAGAATTTCCATCAGTAATCGAATATTCAACTTCATGAGCCACATCCTTCTTATTGTTTTAACTCTTTTTATCTATTGCTTTAATTTACATTTGTTGTCTGAACTCCTTACGGCTCTTCATTAATGTCAACATCCCTTCTCCTTAACCTCTCAGAATTAATTACACTCCCATGTATAGCCTACTCTTGTGCTATTTTATGTCCATATCCATTTATTTACTTATTTATTAATTATACATCTCCTTACTTGTTGATTGTTGCAATTATGTAACAAACATTATTACATTTTTTTAAAATGTTGAAGATTTTCACCTACAATTCCAGCGTTTGTTTGTTTGTCTTCTCCCCCCCCCCCCCCTGTGGGCAATCCTTTTTACGCGATCCATCCCCTTTTTCGGAAGAAGCCAGTAAGTTAATTAAATTTTTTTTCAGTAATAGTTCATCTAAATTTTTTGAACTTTCGGAAAATATTAATAATGTAACACATTTAAATATAATTTAACCAATTTATCACCATGTATCCAAACCCTATACAACAGTGCCTACAATCTTTACACAAGTGTACATTTACTGTAGTCCAACTGCAACCTCGCGTTCTTTTCCTCCAGTCCTATTGACACGCAAATCGCCGGAGTGGTGCTAGGTGGCATGGGATCTCCCAGCCAAAAATGCCATATGATCATTTCATTTTTCCCTCTGAAGGACTCTCTAAAAGGTCCCATCTCTGGGTGTAATCCTTAGTTTCATCAGTCCCTCCTTGAATTCCGAATCAACCAGTTATTAGCTCTCGCCCATCTTGTCCAAGAACAGCATGTTGTTTCACGTAACCACGACTCCCAACAATCTCTCTCTCTCTCTCTCTCTCTCTCTCTCTCTCTCTCTCTCTCTCTCTCTCTCTCTCTCTCTTCACAATACTTCTCATCTGAGCACCTGGCTTAATCAACACACTGGGATCATCGCACAACAAACCAACTGTAAACTCCAACGGCAGGCCACACACCACCTAAGAAAATTATCCACTTTACTGGTCCATCATCTCAGAAGTGTTGTCCCTCTTCCCATAATCCACAACCACCCACTACACCACCACCCTCAAGCCCCCCCCCCCTCCCCAATAGGCAACAAACAGAGCCTGGCTTCCGTACTGAATTTTCCAATCCCACCACATGCCCCGCCTAGAACATATCACAACCATCATCACATGCAAACACTACTTAACACCAATTCCAACTCAGACCTTAACCTTCAATCCCAATCCCTCTTCATGGCAGACATATCTGACCTGCGTAAAGGCTTAACCTTCAGTCCCACGCCTAAATTCAACCACACTGCCATGGTCAAGGATCTCCTCTCATGCCCCTGTAACCTCAACCAGAAATAACACTTCACCACTCCCAGGCAACAGAGCTACTGTTGAATCCTGTCTTGACTAGTTTCAACCACCCTCTCAAAGGATGCTCCTGCTCTTGTTCAAAACCATCCCTTGCAGGCATTCCAGGAATTCCTCATATCCAAAGTTGCCTTCCAATTCCTCCTGAACAACATGTCAACTACTCTAAACATCAGCCCAGCAGAAACCTGTGCCATCAGAGGACTGAAAGCAGACTGCTCCGTTGTAATTCACCCAGTAGACAAGGGCTTCACAACTGTGGTACTCTATCGAGGGGAGTATGTGGTAGAGGGACTGAGTCAACTAATGGGCACCTCTGCCTGCAAACCTGTTCCTCATGACCCCATTCCTTAAACCCAGGCTGAACTAAAGAAAATTCTAAAAACCCTCAGTTCCTCACAAGGGCTTACTACTGCGCCCATATAACTTCTCTCTCCAACCGAACCACACACCTTGACCTTCTACCTAATCCCTAATTTCAATAATAATAATAATAATAATTAAAAAAATAAAAAATAAAATAAAGAAAAACCTCTATCCTGGCCATCGCATTGTAGCGGGCTTAAAAGACCCAACAGAAGGTATCTTAACGCTGTTAGACCAACACCTCCAACATTTAACCAGCAGGCTCCCATTCTACATCAAAGACACGGACCACTACCTGTAGTGCCTCAAACCCATCCTTATGCCTTCCCACTTGAAAGCTTCCTTGTCACCATACAGGCCACATTCTTCTACACCAGTATTCGCCAGACCATGGCCTATCAGCCCCAAAACACTACCTTTTCCAGAGTCCACCCGAAAGCATCTGAATCATTCCTTGTCCTACTTGCTTATTTCATCCTCACCCACAATTACTTCACCTTCGAGGACCAGACCCACGTACAAATCAGGGGGACACCTATGAGAATCAGGATGGCCCCTTCATGGGCCGCATGGAGCGGGCATCCTTAAGCTGTAGCAGTTGAACCCCTTGGTTTGATATAGATTCATAGACAAACTATTTGTGGTCTGGACTCATGGTGGAGAAGCTCTTCTGAGCTTCCTTAAAGACCTCAGTATTTCTCTAACCTAAAATTCACCTGGTCCTACTCCATAAATCAAGCAACCTTCCTTCATGTTGACCTTCAACTTGAAGAGTTTTATATTCGCACTTCAGTCCATATGAAACACACAAATAAACATAAACAATGTTCATCATCTCAGACCACCTAAAAGCATCCCCTTAGTCACCCAGTATCATTGCAGCGTGGAATGCCTCAACAAATTGCTCCATCAGGGCTATGACTTTTGCAAGTCATGCCCCGAAATGAGATCAGTGCTCAAAAGTATCCTTGTCACTCCACCTAGAGTAGCCTTCTGCCATCTTCCTAAACTCCGTAACAACTTCGTCAAACCTCACAACTTTCCAGTAACATGCTCCCTACCTAATGGTTTCTAGCCATCTAACAGATCATGCTACAAAACCTACACCATGCATCCTTCCACAACCACATACTCCAACCCACCACAGGAAAAACCTACGCCATTCAAGGCAGGGTCACATGTGAAGAAACACATGTAATCTACCAACTGACATGGGTTCAATGCACAGCCTTTTATGATGGTATGACGGCCAGTAAATTGGCTGAATGCGTGAACGGGCACAGACAGACTGTACACCTAGGGACACCCAGTATCCCATGGCAGAGCATGCTCTACAACCTCCAGGGATGTTGGCATGTTACACCACAAATGCCATTTAGATACTCGTAGGCAGCACCAGTCCCTCAGTGCTACGGAGGTGGGAACTTGCCCTCCAACATATCCTCTCCTCCCGCAATCCTCTTGATCTAAATCTATGCTTACCTCTTCCCCTCCTCCATCGTCAACTCACTTATTCACTAATCAATTCTCACCCTCTTTCCTGCCTTCCTCTTATACATTGTTGTACCACCTCCACCATCCCCCACTCAACATTATTCAGTTCATTTCTCTTTAATGTTTGATCTATTGCTTTTGGTTATATATCCTCTTTGGTTTGCTATGTGCTTGGCTCTGACTTCTACAATTATCCCATCTTCTTGTGACCCAAGGCTGTTCCCTTTCTATTCCCTTGTCTTGTACCTAACACAGGAAAATATTTCCAAAAGCTTGACCTATTTTTCGTTTTCATTTTTGTGTCTTTGTGTGACTGTTGGTGGTAAAGAAGTAAGGTGAGTATTGGCCAGCCAATCTGTCCTTTCTACAATATTTCAGCATCTCAGTGGAGAATTTCAATCAGTAATTAAAGATTTTGAAGGGGACACGGCAGAAGATTCTTGCTGCACAGAGGGGGGAGGGGAAGGAAGAGGAACAGGTAGGTTGTTGCGGGGGGGGGGGGGGGGGAGGTAGACAGAAATATGAGAAATGAACACATGTACTAACAGAGTACCTGAGTGTTTTTCAGCTAGCTAATTAACAGAGAGATCTAAGTGGATAAAATGGAAGGTAAGAAATAAATATAGAGATAGGGAAGATGGTAGGGATGGCATATAATATTTTGTCCAATTCCAAACATTATTTAGCAATTGTGAATCATTTCCAGATCTGTTTGTATGTATAATAGTTATAAAACCTGTGTAAGAAGTAAAATATTTGTGTTCTGTAGAATATTTAAGCTGTACTTCATTTTTAATTATTATTAATTGTAATATTTATTTTTAATGCTTCATTAATATTTGCCTTTTTCAGTTTAAATGTTGTGGTCTCAGCTCTGAAGGTTACATGGATTGGTCAAAAAATGAATATTTCAACTGTTCATCCCCCAGTGTAGAACGCTGTGGTGTGCCTTTCTCCTGTTGCATGAATGCTACAGATATCAGTGTAAGTCCTTTTGTATACTATATAGACATAAACTGCATTTGGATAGGTGGTAGCCTGTGTGTGTGTGTGTGTGTGTGTGTGTGTGTGTGTGTGTGTGTGTGTGTGCGCGCTCGCATTCTGAAACACGTAGCACATCTCCAATTTGTGCACAAAACCATTACTCTTCACATAGGGAACTTTGTTGCATGCTGTTCACACTAAATTATACAAGCAGTTGGGTTCAGATATTAGTGAACATGAAGTGCAATAAAACAACAACAACAATGTGACTTACACGAAGCTATGGCATGGAGAGCCATAGGAAGGTTGTAAGTGGGACAGACACAGCTATTGGAGTGTCCCAAAGTATAATTTCTAGGACCTCAATGTGATTTCAAGCAACGGGAACCATTAAAAGATGGCAAGGCCAAGGTCGTCCGTAAGTAACATCAACAAGAGATGACCATTATCTCCGGTTAATAGCCCGTCTAGACAGGACACTGAATGCAACTCGGCTACAATGCACCCTCTAGGCAGCATCAGGATGCATGAGACACCATGTAAACTGACTGCTGGGGTGGCACAGGGGATAGCATCACCGACTGCGGTGCTGAAGGTCGCTGCTTCAATCCCGTCCACCGGCAAAAATTTATTTTGAAATAACAGGTTTTCGCTTGGTAGGCGATGTGAAATGTTTCTTTTATTTAGCTTCAAAACATATCGATTTCGTCCCTATGATGGGACATCATCAGTGCTGTTAAAAACAAGGTACCTTGGTCAGACATTGAAATTACAATAAGATTACATACATCAAGAATGTTATAAAATAGAATTACATACCAGAATATTGTAATTTCAATGTCTGACCAAGGTACCTTGTTTTTAACAGCACTGATGTCCCATCATAGGGACGAAATCGATATGTTTTGAAGCTAAATAAAAGAAACATCTCACATTGCCTACCAAGCAAAAACCTGTTATTTCATTATAATTCTGTGGTGGGCTGGCACACAAAAATGGAATCTGGTTACATAAAAATTTATTTCTTTGTAATTAACAATTCCAGAGTGTTCTAAATCGTTCTTATGTTCATTTGTAAATTCTACTTGTTTCTTATGTCAACTATTCTTCTAATTTCTGGTACATTATGTCTGTGTATAAATAGCACTCTGCCCGAGAGGCAGTCAGTGCTGTGTCTACATTTCAGTTCGCAATAAACCTGCTTTCAGTAAAAGTGCTGTGTTCACTCAACAACCCTGCCTTCGAATTCAAGCCTGCTTCAGTTTCAACACGACAATATCAACACACAGTCAAAAATTGCCTTTGCTAATGCGTCTTCAATGGACGGAGGCCTATGATGTGTGTCCCATTTAAACCCCAATACCATTTAGCCAGCAGAAACTGGGCGGAGGAACATCAGGATTATAGGTGTAACAAATGGTGCCAGGTTTTGTTTACAGATGAGTCAAGATCTTTTTTGTTCGTCAGGTCAATCGTAGTTACCTTGTCGGTAGAGAACATGGATCTTGGTGTCCCGAGATCCATGTTCTCTACCGACGAGGTAATGACGTTTAACCTGATGAACGAAAAATCCTGCTTACGTTCAGGAAACGTCACTATATCATGGTACTGGATGAATGGTGTGGGCAGGATATATATAGACCTCTTCCATTCAGAATGGCACTTTGAATGCTCAGAGGTAAAGAGACAAGATCATTTGACTTTTATTGTGTCCTACATTGGTGCTATAGGAGATGGGTTTTTTCTGGTGGATGATAATGCTCATCCACTCAGAGCTGCACTGGTGGAGAACATGCTTGAAGCTGAGGGAATTGAACGCAGCTTATTCACTAGACTTAATGTGGTTGAGCATGTCTAGGTTACAATTGGCAGATACAATGCAAGCAGACCAGCAGCTCCCACAACATTGCAGAGATGGATATTGCACTAGCGGTAGAATGGCCAAATATCCTTAAAGAGCTGACTGATAACCTCGTACTGTCCGTACCATGCGGGTGTGCAACTGTACTGGCAATCTGAAGTGATCGCACACCATTTTAGAGGTCAACGAGAATGACTTCTTCACTATTATGGTAGCCCCATGGTACCTCACTGTAAGTAAATGCCATGTAAATGTCAAGTAAAGAGCTGAGACAGCAAAACATTGTACTGTATCACACACAGATTATAATAATATCAAATATATGGATAAATTTTAAGACTGGAAAATCGAATTGGAATGTAAATAATGAAGGATATGAATGGTCAAAAATTTAAGTTGTGTTATAGTGAGTTCTCTCTCCTCCATTATTGACAATATCTGAAAAAATTAAGTTGCCATATGTATATCATTTCACCTGATCCCCTAATTCTCTCAAGCATTGTATTTCTGTACCATTCCAGTCTCTGATAGCTTGTAGGGAAAAATAAATACCTAAATCTCTCTGTTTTAGATCTGATTTCTCTTATTTTATTAAAATCATGTTTCCCTGTTTAGTAGGGTGCTAACAAAATATGTTCGTATTCAGATGGGAAAATTGGTGAAAGGTTCTTGTGAGGTAATGTTGTAAAGTTTCTGGAAATCTAGAAATATAGATCTATTTGAAAACACACACACACACACACACACACACACACACACACACACACACACACACAACCTATACACATCCCCTTTATCCTCTCCCAACTCTTCCCTGCACTGCATTTGATGATGCATCGCACATTCCTGTCTGTGAGAGCCTTTACAAACCATCCTGCAACATGAAACATTTCATCCACACCCTTAGGCTGCATTCACATTGTCGCTGGGCTGAGCCAGTTGGTGACTTGTCAGCACATGCCACTGCCCTGGGTGTTCACACTGTGCGCTGGACCGGGCCAAGATGAAAAAAGGGGACTATCCACTTTTCTGATTTTCATGTTGTAAAAAATATTGACTGTATATTAGACCACCCCACATTGTTTTATCAACTTATTTCTTCCTTACAATCTTTGCGTTGCCTGAAAAAAGTGAGGGGGGGGGGGGGAGGAATCTACTTTCAATCTGCGCGGGTTTTTTGTTTCGTAATGCTCTTTACTCAATTTTGATGAAAGTAAGCGGTTAAAAAATCTAATTTTTGGACATATGGTAGTACAACATTTTAGCTTTTGAATAATTCACCTTTTCATGATTCGTAATAGTCACTTTCAAATGACGCTATTTGTAAAACACATGCACTTGATTTACAAATCGTGTATTGAGACAGTTAGATTGTGGACTTCTTAATGTTCTAAGCATTTTAGACCGTGCATTATAGAGAGTGAAATGGAGATAAAACTATAGAAAAGTTTTTGAAATGGTCGCTGCACTGATATCTAACTCCTACGAGTAATTGAGAGTTATCCGAGTGGTGTCAATGCCGCAATTGCAAGCCTATGAACTCTGTGGGTATTCGATGTAGCTTGAAGCACTGTGCCACCAAAAAATGAATTGCTGTCTACGTGTTACTTGTTATGTGTTAATGATTCATAACTAGGAAAAAAGTATAAACTTTCCTTGGGTGGCAACTGATTACAATAAACAATGATCCGCTATGCTTTTACATGAGGTCATACTTCACTTTGTAAGAGATAAACAGCTAGTTTGTTGTCCACAACATATATATATATATATATATATATAGTGTTTGGAACTAGAAGAAAAGGATAAATTAATGTAAGCTGTGACTTTGCTGTCAATGGACCAAAATAAATTTTATGACGTTGTACTTAACGGCTTTCCAGTTGGAGATGATAAAAGAAGAAAAGCGCAAAAATATACTTACATTTATAGCGCCTAAGTTGACCTTTTTTTTTTTTTTTTTAGCGCTCTGAAAATTTTGTACCACGAGGTGAAAATAATTGCATACAGCGTGTCCCACATGAAAGGGGTATCCCTCATGCTCGAGATTAAGGTAAGAGTGAACTAAGTACAAAAGATTAGACAAAGAGATATATTGACTGGTCAGTACTTAACTTTGTGCTCTACCGCCAACAGTAACACAAAGAAAGAAAGAGATGAAAAACTAGGACAAGCTTTCGGAACAGGATTCCTTCGTCAGTTAAGAGGGAAGAGGAGGAGAAAGGAATTCCATTGTCTCCAGAATGAAACTTTCACTCTGCAGTGGAGTGTGCGCTGATATGAAACTTCCTGGCAGATTAAAATTGTGTGCCGGAACCGGGACTCGAACCTGGGACCTTTGCCTTTCGCAGGCAAGCACACTACCGACTGTGCTATCCCGACACGACTCACGATGCCGCCTCCTCCTCTGGCTTGGCTGAGTACGAACATGCAGTATCTCTGACGTCCACTCTCCAGAAACACCACCTCCATGACCTAGGTCGTGAATTACCTTTCGGGGACTGATGACCTAGCTGTTTAGTCTCCTCAAAAACCAACAACAACAACAACAACAATTACCTTTCCCTTCTGTTCCCATCCTTTCTTCTTCCCTTCTCTCCCACCTGATGAATGAACTGTGTTCCGAAAGCTTGTCCTTTTTGTCCCCTTTTTTTCTGTTTCTTCATTTGTGTAACTATCGGTGACACAGCACAAAGGTAAGTACTGGCCAGCCAATCTATCTCGTTTGAACAATAATTTATCATCTCTGAGGAGAATTTTCATCATTAATCGAACACCCAGTACTTGAAAAGTTACAGGGTGCCACCATCTTCTACACTGATGGCTCGAAAACTGTCAGCCATATGGGATATGCTTTTCATCTTCTGTCAGTATAGATTGCCATTCTCTGCCAGAAATATGTAGTGTGTATATGGCAAAACTGACGCCCATTAATAGATCTGTTCAGTTTATTAAACAGGCCACTGTGGATCATGGTTTTAATCTACATCTACATAAATACTCTGCTCATCACACTGAAGTGCATGGCAGAGGGTTCATCAAACTGCACTTATGATTTTTTTCTATAGTTCCATTCTCTAATAGCTTGTGGGAAAAAGAAACACTGAAATCTTTTCTGCTTTCTAACTGAATTCCCTTATTTTATTATGTTGACCATGTAGGTGGGTGGGTGTTAACAAAATATATTCGCATTCGGAAGAGAAAGTTGTTGAAAAAAAATTTGCAAATAGATCTCGTTGCATTGAGAAACACCTTTCTTTTAATGATTTTTCTCCCCAACTCGTGTCATTTTCGTGACCCCCCCCCCTCAATATTGCGATAATACAAAACGAGCTGCCCTTCTCTGAAGTTTCTGTAAATCGTCCATCAGTCCCACGTAGTGTGGATCCCACAATATGCAGTAGTACACCGAGCTAGGATGCACAAATGTTGGGTCGGCAGTTTCTTTAGTAAACTGTTGCATCTTCTAAGTGTTCTGACAATGAAACTTTGCCTCCCCTACAATATTTTCTGTGTGTTCTTTCCAATTTAAATTGTTCACAATTGTTATTCCTAGGTATTTAGTTGAATTGATGGGCTGTAGATTTGATTGATTTATTGTGTAACTGAAGTTTAGTGGATTTCTTATGGATGAATTTGTACTTATCATTATTAATGGTCAAATGCCAATTTTTGCACAATGCATATCTCTGATCTAAATCACTTTGCTGTTGCTTTTGATCTTCTGGTGACTTTACTAACCGATAAACAACAGCAGTATTTCTGAACAGTCTAAGAAAGTTACTCAGTGTGTCTCTTAAATTGTTTATAAAAATAAAGAACAATAAGAGCCCTATAACGCTCCCTTGGGGGAACACCAGGTATAACTTCTGTTCTACTTGATGACTTGCCATCAGTTACAATGAACTGTGTCCTTTCTGACAGGAAATAACAAATCCAATTACACAATATTCCATAACTGCATGATTTGATTAGAAGATGCTTGTGAGGTACAGTGTCTAAAGCTTTCCAGAAATCTAGAAATATTGAATCTATTTGACACCCCTTGTCGATAGCACTAATCACATCATGTGAGTAAAGAGCTAGCTGTGTTTCACAAGAAAGATACTTTCTGAATCTGTGTTGACTATGGGTCAATAGGTCATTATCTTCGAAGTAGTTCATAATATTTTATGAAAGTATATGTTCTAAAAGCCTGCTGCAAACCAACATCAATGATATAGGCCTGTATTTTTGTGGATCACTCATATTGCCTTTCTTGAATATTGGAGGGACCTGTGCAACTTTCCAATCTTTGGGTACGGATCTTTTGCTGCATGAGCAGTTGTATATGATAGCTACATTTGGGGCTATGGCATCAGCATATACTGAAAGGAATGTTTATGCAATTGGGACCAGGAGGTTTACTATTATTACTGGGTACATATTTTCAGCTTTGCCCATTTGCATTTGATGTTGTATATTCTGTGAATATGAAAGAGGAACAACTGTGTGACGTCTGTTCTTTCGGAACCGGTGCCACATGTATATATATTTACTTTTATTAAGTGACTAGCTTATATGCCCGTGCTTTGCAAAGATTGTTAAAGAGGCACCTGTATAAATCATGGTTTTTTTTAGTGTTCTTACCTAGGTCAGCATAAACAGAATTGTTGTTGGATCGCTCTATCAATAAACTCGGTTCTCCTAGCCTAGCCCAGATGTCAAATTTAAGTAGAAATGATTGTCAAAAACGATGAATGTTCATAAAGTTTTTCGTACAAAAAGTGAAGTCCATACTCCGGAACAATGTAAATTCAATGTTAGGTAGTGTTCATAAAGTTAGACTGCGATGTGTAATTATCTGTTTGGTGTAAACTATCATTGAGGTGGTGGTGGTGGTGGTGATGATGATATAATCATAATATTATTAGAGCCATGTATTGGTTCTACTGTGTAGTACTATAAGTGCAATTGTCTCTGCGAAAGAAGACGTCTTTCTCTATCTTAATGTAGACCGCACCAAAAGTGAGTAATTACAAAGTTTAATCACAATATTGTAACGAACAGAGAGGTTTCTGATGGTTTGTTCCTCGAGTGTGTTTATTACCCCTAGTGGCAGGCACAGAATAGAAATATCTCTGGAGTGATCATTCTGATGTGCAGAACAGATCTTATGTCCTCAACATTAAGGTGAAAATGTCATGTGATATTCGGAAAAATCTACTAATCACTGACTTTATCTTGGTCCTCTTTTGTTCGGTTAAGACAGATGACGGTGTAAATTTATTTAGATATTATTTCATGTTATGTGGTTACTCTGCGAAAAGGAGGTGGGGTTTATTTGCACCCAGTGTGTTACAAACCAATGGTAAGAGCAAATAAATGTGTGGAAAGAGTGGATTTGTTTCAATATCATGTGGTAATTCTAGCTTAATGTTGAAGATGCAGAGAACACAATGCTCACTCCATAGATATTTCTACTCTATATACAATTTAGTGGTTATACCCATCGAAAGATGCACTTCTTTTCTTTCCATGACATCGCAAAGCATATGGGATACAGCTAGGGAGCAATTTTTTTCTTTTTGTGTCCTACCTGCGTTAAACTATACTTGCAGTGGCAGCGGTTTAGTTTGCTATAGTTGGCAATGAACTATTCACTTTAGTATGATGCTTACTGACCAGAATAGCATAAATTATTGATTTCATTGTGAACGTACAGAATTAGTCCCCTCATTCTATGGGACTGATTTTTGAAAAAGCATTAAATGGCCGTTGCCAACATCAGCACACAACACCACTGGTGTAAGTAAAATTGTACCATTCTTGTAGTGTATTACACCATAGTTATGAGAATGGAGAGAAAAAAAACCACAGCAATGCCATAATTAGCTATTTGGTGTACTATGTAACTAATGTCCCCTCACTTTGTACTTTCCTGTACTATGGCATTTTCAAGGCATTCCTAAACAGAACTCACTTAAAATGTAATGAGGATACACCGAAATCAGAAAGGAAACTACATAAAGTCGATCTTCCTCGCAAAGAATTCTTATGTAAATTAGAGCATCAAAGGAATGTCGTTATGTTTTATAATCAAATGTTCCCTGACAAAAGAAACAAAGAAATGTTTGTCAGCTGTAAATATAAAACATGTAATCAGAAACTCACTGTTCAATGTTAGTTTGTATTTTCAGAGATAAGATTGCAGCTCTTAATTCAAAATACTTTTTATTGATGGAATACACACAACACAATCATGGGTTGTTTCTCTGCAGCACTACAAAACCAACAGTACCTATTATTGGTTCGATGCTGTTCTATGGCATAACCATCGAATAGAAATAAAAAATATTAAATAAATGTAGCAGCGCCTACTATTAGTTCTTTGGTGCACTATGTAACTAACAGGGTCTCTCTTGGTTCTGTACTGTACTATACCATTTTCTAGGCATTCCTAAACAGAACGGACTCAAGATGTAATAAGTACACACCAAAATCATTAATTTAATTGGAACAACATTATTTATTTCATTATCAACACAAATAATTATTCCCCGTCATTGTACATGACCAATTTTTCAAAAAGGAATCGACAGCCATTGCCAACATTAATACACTACACCGCTGCCATAAGGAAAATAGTAGTCCTTGTTTCATTGTATTACACCTTAGTTATGTGAATTAAAAATGCAGTAGTGTCATTCTTTTAATTAATTTGGAATAATATGTAAGTAACAGCGCCTCTATCAGATCTTTGCTATACTACATTGCAATTCAAGTGTAGCATACAGAAGCAACTACAAATAATGATATCTTTCCTTCACCTGACCCGATTTTGATGTAATGAAACCTATGTTACTCTCCAAACTATTCTCAATTTACCTGTTGAAAACCCTGAAAGTTCGTATAGTACTTTTGGAGAGTACCCTCAACAAATAGACATACGGGATGGCTTTTAAGCAAATGATTAAATTATGATATCTTTATTTTCTGTGATCCGATTTTAATTATTGAAGCCTTTATGTAGCCGCACGATGTTCTAAAGTTACGTGTGTAAACCATATAAAAATTCGTCAAGTAGGTTTGGAGATATACATGTTCAGAGACAGACATAAATGTCGCAGATAAAAAACTGAAATTACAATATTCTTTAATTTTTTTTCCGTGATCAGACTTTCATTAAACAGTCTATATATTGTCCAGTTACATTCGTGTTACCTGTAAAAACCGCATGCAAATTCGAAGTAGTTTTGGAGATAAGGGGTTCTCGATAGCTGGAAACACACGACACTTAAAATTACGATATCTTTTTTTTTTTCCCTCCATGATCCAATTTTGATAAAATTATGCCTATATGTTGACTGCATGAAGATTCGTCCAGTAACTTCAAAGATTGACGGGAACAGTGAGAGACAATGACGGGCAATGATCCTATCCTTAGTGGGGAGGGTTGGGCAAGTTTGAAGCCCTTACTCTTACGGGAATTAGTTAAACTACGAGTTTGAGTACTATGGGCAGGGCGAAGCTGGGAATTTGTATCTGACGGGAGGCGAGCATGGGTAGTCCTTGCAGGTGCGGTGATCACTGTGTCCCCAGTGGTGTAGGGGTCAGCGCAACTGCCTAGAAAGCAGGAGACCCGGGTTCGAATCCCGGCTGGGTACACATTTTCAGCTTTGCCCAATCGCAGTTGAAGTCATATATTCTATGAATATTAATAATAACAGCTGCAGGATCACAAGTGACGTCTGTCCTTTCGGAACAGACGCCACATGTATATACAGTGAGAGACCTACATTTACAGATATATTATTAGTAGAGATTTCTCTACTATGGTTGGGTCATAAGCACTGTTTATTGATATTGTTTTTGGAATATTAATTTCTTGTTTTGATTAACTCCCGATTTAAAGAAAGCTAATTTAATATTTTGAACATAACTGCTATTGTAAACGACTTTTACAACGTCAAAGGATTAAAATGCAGCGCTCGGTCGTAAAATTAAAAACCAGGTTAAATGTTGCGGCAATAACTATGATTGCCTTAATCTGAAATTATAAAATTAAAAAAGTCACGTAACATGTGTATCTCAGTTGTAAAGCTTACGTCACAAAATTTAAAAAGAAAATTTTAGAAAAAGACTCTGATGCCTCCGTGCAGGCATGCAGCCCATAGTGCTAGCTTTTTCTAAAAATCGATTTTTAAATTTTGTGAAGTAAGATTTACAGCTGAGTTGGATATTTTATGTGACTTGTTTTATTTTATAATTTCTAATGAAATTTTTGTTAATTCTTCAGTGCGCCATTGCTTTGAAATGACAATGTGTAAGTTACAATAAGAAAATCATCAAATACGCAAGGCAAGATGGCGTATGCCAAAGAGTTCTGGGCGAGGAATGTCGTGTGACATCTGCGAACGGCTGGTTTTTGTTAATTCATTGGAGGGTGTCAAATCTGTTATTTTTGCTAATATCTCTCAAACAATACAAGATATAAACGAAACATGACAGAGCAAAGTTGTAGAAAATTTTCTCTTCTACAAATTCGGTTCTTTAATTTTCATGTCAGATGAATGGTTAAGCCGTTATTTTCATTTAAATTTTGAGCTGTCAAAAGATGATCGCAAAGGCCCACTTTTAGTGTTACTACCGTAACCTAAAGTGGGCCAATATGGTAATGTTAGTAGTTTGTATAGATATTGGTTACAATTATAATTTGTGTGTGATTCATCCATGACCATGATAAATGGTGTTGTTTCCTGCACATAAGCAGTATTGTTCAGGGTTCTATGTTCTATCTGGATGAGGAAATTGTTTGTCTGGCTGGACACAACATCTTGAATCATCTGTGAACAGAACTTGGCACTATTCCAAACTTGATGTTCATCCACCCAGTTTCTGTGGGCTAAACAGTGTTGTGGTTTTAATGAGGCACACACCATAGGCCTCCATACATAGAGGCCACAGTCTCACAGGGGATTTTGGACTGCTTGTGTCAGTATCGTATGTTCTGTTACCTGGAGGGTGTGTTGTAGTTGAGTTGCATTCAGCCTACTGTTTATATGGGTTGTTAATCGGAGATGACGGTCATCTCTGGCCTGTGGACGACCTTGGCCTGCCTTTCATTTAAGGATTCCTGTTGTCTGAAATAATGTCCAGGTCCTGGAAATTACACTTTTGGACACTTCAACAGCTGTAGCCACCTTGCTCTGTATCTATCATGCTTCCAACCTTCCTATGGCTCTCCATTCCATAGCTTCAGGTAAGTCACATGGTTTTTGGATTGCACTGCCTGCTCAGCACACTGCTTGTGTTAACTGTATGTGGTAAACAAGTCAACACCAACCCTCTCTGCAGCAACTTTGTTATTACCACTATTTCGGTTGCCTAATGTTGTTGCCTTCACTCCATAGAACTGACATAAAGATATAAAACCATATTGATTCATTATGCCAATGACAGTATGTCAGAACTCTGATATTGCAACTGATCCCCTAGTTGTTTTAACCAGTATATTTAAGCTTTCAGTCGAAAGATCTGTAGTAGAAAACATGCTTATGTACAAGTACAACTAACACACACTGCCTTTGTCTTGGCTCCTGTGAATTTCAGCTATGTGAGTAGTATTAATATATTCACTACACTTGACTTTGTTTACTGCTTCTCAACTTGTTTCTACAAAATGAGTCCATTATTTTGTAGTGTAATTAGTTATGCAGTGACAACTGCAGATGATTTTTATTTTATCTGTGAATTAGTGCCAGTCCAAATTGATTTCAATTTACATTGAAAATAAAATGTAATTAAAAAAATATTCAACACACATTTTGGAGCTTAACTTGGATGTTTGAGTTTAATTGAAGATGAACAGCAAATTTTGGAAGGAGAAAAAATAATTGAAAATTATGTTTATAATATGTACCAGAGTAATAGTAGATAGATGTTCACTTGCTACCTTCAACTTTACATCAGTATTAACATCCTCTCTAAAATAATAATTTCTCATTGTGTGTGACACAGATGAAGATGATAGCAAATGCTTTTTCTGTTGTTTTTGTTGTCTTCAGTCTGCAGGTTGTTTTGAAGTAGCTTTCCATGCTACCATGTCCTGTGCAAGTCTCTTCATCTGAGAATACATACAGCTACCTACACCCTTTTCAATCTGCTTACTGTATTTGCCCCTTGGTCTCCCTCTACGATTATAACCCCACACACTTTCTTCTCATGCTAAGTGATGATTCCTGGATGTCTCAAAATATGACCCTTCTCTTAGTCAGGATATGCCATAAACTCCTTTACTCCCCAATTCTATACAGCATCTCATCATTAATTACATGATCTACCCATCTAATCATCATCATTCGTCTGTAGCACCACACTTCAAAAGCTTCTATAATCTTTTTTTCTGAACTCCTTATCATCCACATTTCACTCCCATACAATGCTACACTAAAGACAAATGCTTTCAAAAAGGAGTTCATAACATTTAAATTAATATTGGATGTCAACAAATTTTGTTTTTTCAGAAATGCTTTTCTTTCCATAGGCATTCATTTTATATCTTCTTTACTTCGACCACCAGAAGTTATCTTGCTACCAAAGTAACAAAACTCATCCACTACTTTTATTGTCTCATTACCTAATCTGATTCTTACAGCTTTGCCTGATTTTCTGACAGTAAATTCCATCATCCTTGTTTTACTCTTGTTAGTGTTCATCTTATCCCTTCCTTTCAAGACACTGTCCATTCAGTTTAATTGCTTTTCAAAGTCCTTTGCTGTCTCTGACAGAATTACTATGTTGTCAGTAAACTGCAAGGCTTTTATTCTCTCCAAATTTCTCCTTGCATTTCTTCACAGCTTGCTCAATGTACAGATTGAACAACATTGGGGAAAGGCTGCAAACTTGTCTTATTCCCTTACCAACCACTGCGACCCTTTCCTGACCTTCAACTCTAATAGTTGCGATCTGGTTTTTGTAAAAGTTGAATATAACTCTTCGCTCCCTATATATAACCCTGCTATCTTCAGAATCTGAAAAAGTGTATTCCAGTCTATTGTCAAAAGCTTTCTCCAGATCTACAAATGCCTTAATCTACCTTCTAAAATAAGTGTTAATGTAAGTATTGCCTCACGTGTTCCTACTTTCTCTTTAATCTAAATTGATCTTCCCTCAAGGTTGGATTCCACCAGTTTTTCCATTCATCTGTGTTAATAACTCATGTTAGTATTTTGCATCTGTGACTTACTAAACTGATAGTTCGGTAAGTCCATTTATCTGCAGTTGCTTCCTTAGGTATTGGAATCACTATATTCTTTTTGAAGTCTGAGGGTATTCACCCTGTCTGATACATCGTACATACCAGGTGGAAATTTCCTCATGACTGGCTCGCCTAACAATAATGGAAATTCAAATGGAACATTATCTACTCCAGCGGCTTTGTTTCTACTCAAATCTATTAGTGTTCTGTCAAATTCTTCTCGATGTCTCGTATCTCACCTCTCATCTTCCTCTTCTTCATCTTCCTTTTCTAGAATACTGCCTTGAAGTTTATTTCCTTTGTACAGGCCTTCTGTATATTCCTCCCACAGTCTTGCATTTCTTCTCAAGCCATTCCTGCTTAGCCACTCTAAATTTCCCTTCAACCACATTTTTCAGACATCTGTACTCCCTTTTGCCTGCTTCACTTTGCTGCATTTTGTATTTTCTCCTTTCATCAATTAAGTTAATCTCCTGTATTTAAGGATTTCTTATAGGTGTTGTTCTTCCGCGCACATGATCCTCAGCGACCTTCACTACTTCTCTCTGAGATATCCATTCTTATTCTATTGTATTACTTTCCTCCGTTTTCATTCAATCCTTGCCTAAGGCTCCCTCTCAAACTCTCAACCACCTCTTGCTCCTTCAGTTTGTTCAGGTTCCCTCTCCTTAATTTTCTACCTTTTTACAGTCTTAAGTTTTAATCTACAGTTCATAATTAATAAGTTATGGTCAGAGTCTATATCTGCCCCTGGATATGTCTCGCAGTTTAAAAACCAGGTTTCTGAATCTTTGCCGTACCATTATAAAGTCAATCTGGTACGTTCCAGTTTCTCCTGGTCTTCTCCATGTGTACAACCTTCTTTCATGACAATTAAACAAAGTGTTTGTGATGATTAAATTGGGCTCTGCAGAAAATTCTACCAGGTGATCTCTTCTTTCTTTGCTTTTCCCCAGTCCATATTCACCTACCACATTTTACTTTCTTCCCTTTCCTACTGCAGAGTTCCAGTCCCCCATCACAATTTAGTTTTCTTTAATGGTCTGAACAATTTCTCTTATCTCCTCATACATTTCTTAAATCTCCTCATCGGCAGAGCTAGTTAGCATATAATCTTGTACTGCTATGGTTGGTGTTGGCTTTGTCTCTACTTTTGCAGGATATACTGAACTTAATTGATGAGAGGAGAAAATGTAAAAATTCAGCAATTGAAGCAGGAAAAAGGGAGTACAGACGTCTGAAAAATGAGATTGACAGGAAGTGCAAACTGGCTAAGCAGGAGTCTACAGGACAAAAGCAGAACCATAGAAAAATGCATAACTGGGGGAAAGATAGATGCCACCTACAGGAAAATAAAAGATTTTTGGAGACAAGAAAAGCAGCTGTATGAATATAAAGAACTCTGACGGAAAACCAGTACTAAGTAAAGAGGGGAAAGCTGCATTGTTGAAGGAATATATAGAGGGCCTATACAAAGGAAATAAACCTGTAGGCAGTATTCTAGAAATGGAAAATGAGATAGTTGATGCGATACTGCGAGAAGAATTTGACAGAGTGCCGAAGGACTCGAGTCGTAACAAGGCTCCTGGAGTAGGTGATATTCCGTCTGAACTGCAGATTTAGTTAGGAGAGGCAGTCATGAAAAAAAAAAAAAAAAAAAAAAAAAAAAATGTTCCATCTGATATGAAAGATGTATGAGACAGGGGGGAATACCCTCTGACTTCAAGAAGAATATTGTAATTCCAATTCAAAAGAAAGCAAGTGCAGACAAGTGTGAAAATTACAGAACTATCAGTTTAATAAGTCATGGGTGCAAAATACTAGCACAAATTATTTACAGACGAATGGAAAAACTTGTGGAATCTGACCTCGGGGAAGATCAGTTTGGATTTAGGAGAAATGTAGGAACATGGGAGGCAATACTCACACTACGACTTATCTTAGAAGCTAGGCTAAGGAAAGGGAAACCTACATTTTTTAGAGTTTGTCGATTTGGAGAAAGCTTTTGACAATGTCGAGTGGAATACACTCTTCCAAATTCTGAAGGTATCAGGGGTAAAATATAGGGAGCAAAGAGAGATATTCAACCTATACAAAAACCAGGCGGCGGTTATTAGAGTCGAAGGGCAAGAAAGGGACACATACATTGGGAAGGGAGTAAGACAGGGTTGTAGCCTTTCCCCAATGTTGTTCAGTCTGTACATTGAGCAAGCAGTGAAGGAATGGATGGAGAAATTTGGAGAGGGATTTAAAGTTCAGGGAGAAGAAATAAAAACTTTGCGGTTTGCCGATGACATAGTAATTTTCCCAGAGACAGAACCTGGAAGAGCAATTGAATGGAATGGACCATGTCTTGAAAGGAAGATATAAGTTGAACATTAACAAGAGTAAAACGAAGGTAATGGAATGTAATGTCAGAAAATCAGGCGATGCTGAACGAATTAGATTAGGTAATAAGACAATAAAAGTAGTAGATGAATTTTGTTATTTGGGTAGCAAGATAACTTCTTATGGCCGAAGTAAAGAAGATATAAAATGCAGAATGGCTATGGGAAGAAAAGCGTTTCTAAAGAAGCGAAAACTGTTAACATCCAATATTAATCTAAATGTTAGGAAGTCCTTTCTGAAAGCATTTGTCTGGAGTGTAGCATTGTATGGGAGTGAAACATGGACGATAAGTAGTTCAAATAAAAAGAAGAAGAAGCTTTTAAAATGTGGTGCTACAGACGAATGATGAAGATTAGATGGGTAGGTCACATGACTGACGAGGTGCTTAACGATATTAGGGAGAAAAGGAGTTTCCGGCATATCCTGACTGAGAGAAGGGATAGATTGGTTGGACACATTCTGAGACATCAAGGAATTGTCAACTTAACATTAGAAGGAAGCGTGTGGGGTAAAAATTGTAGAGGGAGATTGAGGGACGAATACAGTAAGCAGATTCAGAAGGATGTAGGTTTCCGAACATCTTCTCGGATGAAGAGACTTGCACAGAACAGGGTAGCATGGAGAGCTGCATGAAACCAGTCTGTGGACTGAAGACAACAACAGTGTGTTCACTATGCTGTTCATAGTAACTTACCCGCATTCCTATTTTCTTGTCCATTATCAGACCTACTCCTGCATTGCTGTCAACTGATTTTGTATTTATAACCACGTACTCACGTGATCAAAAATCCTGTTCATCATCCCACCAAACTTCACTAATCCCTACCATATCTAATTTTAACCTAACTATTTCTCTTTTCAAATTTTCTAACTTACCTACCCGATCAAGCGTTAGAACATTCAATGCTCTGATCAATAGAATGTCAGTGTCTTTGTTCCTGAGTAGTTTCCACCCAGAGATCCGAATGGGGACTATTTTCTCTGTGGAATATTTTACCCAAGACGATACCATCATATTAGACAGTAGAGCTGCACGTCCTCTAGAAAATTAATGACTGTTGTTTCCCTTGCTTTCAGCTGTTCTCAGTAACTGCATGGCAAAGCCATGTTAGACTATGTATTTTTTTATTTTTTTATTTTATTTTATTTATTTATTTATTTATTTATTTTTTTTTTTTTTTTTAATTATCACAGAGTGAGGTAGTGCAGTTTTAGCACACTAGACTTGCATTCGGAAGGATGGTTGGTCAAATCCATCTCCGACCATCCAGATTTAGGTTTTCCATGATTTCCCTAAATCACTCCATGCAAATGCCGGGATTGTCCCTTTCAAAGGGAACGGCCGATTTCCTTCCCCTTCCTCACCCAAACAATCGGAGCGTGAGCTCCATCTCTAATGACCACGCTGTCAAAGGGACGTTAAACCCTAGGATTCCTTCCTTCTGTCTTGAAAATTATCAGGGTAAAAGTTAATTTTTTTACTGTTTTTTCAAATGAGATAATGGTCAGTACTTGCCATAGCTCAGTACCACTGATATTAACAACAGGAAGGCAAAAATAATCATTGAAACAAGCTTTTGTAAAACAAATTTTCTTCTTAAGGTTGGGGAGAGAGAGAGAGAGAGAGAGAGAGAGAGAGAGAGAGAGAGAGAGAGAGAGAGAGAGTAGTAGTAGTAGTAGTAGTAGTAGTAGTAGTAGTTTTGTGTTACTTACAACATAGGTCGTGATGTAAAGACAGACTGAAGGATGATAGGTAGTCAGAAATATTGTAATGTAAGTAAAGAGAAAGTATCAACATTTCATGTGTGTTGTAATACATGCCAAGGTCCCTAGAGTTCCAATGGATCACATACTCGACTGCAGAATATTGGCTGTCCCTCCAAGCAAACGGTTTGTTTATGATCATTCATGCATTCAGCCAATTTGTTGGTGGTGCTGTTAACACATGTCAGTTTGTAGCCCTGCCTTGAATGGTGTAGTTTTATCCTATGGTGGGGCTGGAGTAAGTGGCTTTGGGAGGATGTATGGAACAAGATTTTCAGTGGGATCAGTTACAGTGGTAGGAACCATTAGGTAGGGAGGGCCATTTCAGGATGTTTTAAGGTTTGATGAGAATGTTGCAAAAGTTGGGGGCACAGGAGTTTGTGGTGATATGAGTAGTGTTCTTTATAGGAATGATATCATTTTGGTACTTGAAAGTCATAGCCCTAACAGAACAATTTAAGGCATTTTAAGCAGAGATGTACTGGGTGACTAAGGATATGCTTATGGGTCGTCTGGGGTTAGGAACATTGCTACTGGAAAAGGGGGGAGGGGAGGACTGCTTCCCAGATCTGTTTGCGGACAAGGTCTCTCAGATAATTGCGGGAGAGGAAAGCATTGGACAGGTGGTTGGTGTAGATGTTGAGGGATTTGTTATTCGAGCAAATAGATTTCCCATAGATGCTTATCTAGTGTAGAAAGAGTGTGACTGATATGAAAGAGATGGCAACTATCATAGTGTGGGTTTAATATGGACTGAGGTGCGGATGTGGGACTCAACGAGGTATGGATCAACATCTAGGAAGGTGCCTTGGGTTCTGCAAGAGTACCAGGTGAACTTTGTTTGAGCTTTTGAAGAAAGCTCAGATGATTGTCTGTACCATGTGTCCAAAACACAAAAAATCTGTAGCAAGTTAGAGGGTTGCAGCTATTGTGTCTTAAAGAATGCCTCACCCATGCAGCCCATGAAAAGGTTGGCTTAGGAAGGTTCCCAGAGTTGTTCCCCTAATTTTGCCTCCTCCTTTTCTTTAGGTCTAATCCTCAAAGGTCAAGAAATTGTCAATGAGCACAAATAGGCAAGTGTAATAAAGAATGAGGCTTTCCGAAGACTTTCAGGTGGGTGTTCGTAGAAATGGGCCAGGAATGACATGGGTGTGGGGAATTTTGTTGTAGAAGGATGTGACTACTATGGTGACTATGAAGCTTTCAGGTGGGAGAGGCATGGGGATGGATTTAAGGCATTCCAAGAAGTTGTTCATGTTTGTGATGAAGGATGGGCAACTATAGGTTATTAGGTTATTGGATGGAGGTGTTGATCTAACAAACCTGAGATGTGTTCTGTTGAGGCTTTGAAGCCTGTTTTGATGGGATAGCCCGGATGGTACCCATTATGGATTTGAGGGATAGCTTTGACTTAATTTGTTCACATCTCTGTTGAGAATTTGGCATATTGAGTATAACCTTCATGGCCCACATTCTTCGTGTTGTGTACCTTTATCTGTTTGCTATAATTCGCATCTGTCATTTGTACTCTTCTTGAAATTTTATTGTTATTTCACTGCTTTTAAATTGTGCTAGCGTATTTTGATAGACGCCAATATATTATTAAGACTAATGAGACATTATTTTCCTTTCAGAGTGGACTTATTAACATAATGTGTGGTTACGGCGTCCAAGAACTATCAGTAAGTGTTAGTTTATATCATATCATTTTTTATGTGATGTAGCTATTACTGTCACCGTAATCTGTCAAAAGGTTTTTGGATGTTGTTGTGAAGATAGCACATGGTATGACAGATAAAGTAGGTGAACAAAATTTCTTCAGCTCACTCCTAAAAGTGATGAACATTACCAACACACTGGACAGCTATTTCCTTACTGCCACTGTGGGGCAACAGATTTGGTTTTATTTGGCGTGTATATATTTGTGGCTGATCACTTTCACACTGTGAATTTGGTACCTGTTTTATGAACATTCTGAAAATGCAGTTTCAGAGAGAGCTATTTTTATTAAGGTACATTTTTATTTTTAAGCCATTCTTTGTTTTAAATTCAACCTGCGGAAGAATATTTCAATTTCATGACTCTCACAAATCTTGAACTGATTTTTCCCAGGAAAATCTCATTTTTTTTATTTTTTATTTTTAAAAGGAAACTGACATGATTTTCTCATTTATTTCTTGTAAAAAGGCTGTTTATTTAAATCTTTCTTATATTTGTTGTTTAGGCTTAATTCATGAATATTTTGGCTTAATCATTATAAATTTATTTACAGTAGATTGGTTAACACACACTATTTGTACAGGCAAAGATTGTGCTGTAAGAATCAGAATTTTACTGTCTCATAAGCAAGTCAAATAATTTAGTGTACAAGCAACTAGTCAGTTAATATCTTTAATATAGTATGTAGTTACAAAATCTGAGTATGTATATGGTACATTAATTTTCATCCTACTTAACTACTTGGATCATCGTTAAAGAATTTGTCAACCGAATAATAGCATAGTAATGAATAATAAGTGTCAGCTGTATTCTCATTTTATTATTTATTGGCAATCATTTTCAATGAACCAGGCTATCATCTTCAGGCCCTTATAATAAGGTAATTTGCATTTTGTTGTGTTAGAAACAACACAATAAGCAGTGTCACACCTTCATGTAACACTATAGCAAGGACAATGAACAGGAACTCAAGAATAATAGAATTTCTGTATAGAGCAATGTACAATTTTCTGGTTGACTAAGTCGCAATCTTTTGAAAATGTGTGTGTTTTAATAATCTATTACATATTTTTATTATCCTATATTGTGGATTCTGTGCATAAAGATTGAGTCTGTTTGCAGAAAGCATGAAACTTTTTTTTTTTTTTTTTTTTTTTCCTTTTTTTTTTTTTTTTTTTTTTTTTTTTTTTCCTTCCTTCAAGTTTATCTTGTTTTAAAGAAAGAGTTCAGGATTATTACTTGTGACTAGATTTATTTCAAATAGGTTTTGAGTGAACACTTGTGTTTAGGTCTCTCAATTGCGACAGACAAGATTTCTTGCTTTGCATCACATATTTTTGTAGTCATTTTTTCTGCAGAGTTAATAATCTTGCATGGTGCAGGCACTTCCACAAACGATAATACCGTATCACATAGTTAACTCAAAATACCTATGGTACACTACTTTCATTATTTTGTTTCTATACTAGTTACATTGCCAATATTGACATAACAAATGGCAAGCTGTTTATTTTCTAGGTGTCTGTGAGTGAAGACGATGACAGATTTCTGTCAAATTGCATTCCTAAGACTTTTAACATGTTCGGGATGATTGACTAGTGATTTATTTTCATTTATGCTTGACTTCTTTTTGTGACGTAAATTGAATCTTACGTGGACAACAATACAATATATACCAAGGAAAAAAATTATGTAACATGATATCAGTAAAATTTTGACGTCACACCACAGTGGCGTACGCAGGCTGCTAGGATTGATAGTGGCATTATGGTAGGCAAACCCGCATAACAACCAGCAACAAACCTCTATCTCTATGGCAAATTGTTGTTTTCCAGTTTAAATTCATATTTTAACGGTATATTTTATATTCTGATCTATTTTGTAATGTTACTAATCTTTACTTTTGATGTGATACTTCCCATTCATATTTAGACATATGAGTTTCAAAAAATTGGTGACAAGTAATAATCAATGTAATTAATCTATTCATTATATAGGAAAATAGTTACGTATAAAAACAATTGTAAATACATGAAGTCAAAACAGTAATTAAAAGAATCACTTCCACTTGTGTATGTACATCTGTATTCAAAACAAACCTACATTTCAAAACTTCAATGAATATACACAAGAATGAAAACATATTGACAACATACACATAATTTACCTAAATATACAAGAAAAAACAAACAGAATTACAGTATAGGACTTAAAAGTACAGGACATAGCCACAGGTGTTTCGACCTGCTCCCCAATTTCATCAAAAAGCCTAGGCTTGTAGTACCTGTGAAACAAATCTTGGATGTGTCCCTGGGATATTAGTCTTATGAGATAATATACCTTTTAGAACGAAAAGTATCCAAATGCTGAAGTAATGAAGATGAATATTGCTGGATAAAATCAGTTGGCACTTTAACTCAGCCTCAATGACAGCAAACTGTCTACTGAGGGCCTGGCAAGAGTGATCATTTTAACATGCAAGCCAGAAAAAGCCTATAAGACTTTGTCACGTGTGAGTTTGGTGATGCCACACAGACGTGTGCCGTCCAGGAGACGAGGTGGCCCTCACGCCCCAGTGATGTGAGCATGTCACGAACTTGCTAACAGGTTCTGTTTCGTGTAGTTCCTGACTTTTGTGCCTAATCTGAATATCATTTAATTTCAATGATTTTTTCTTAAATTGTGGTAACTGTGAATAGCAGTGATTTTCTGTCTTTGCAACTACAATAAAAATGCGATTTTTTTCACACCAGACACGTTTCTTTTTATCGAATGTAAAACATCTTCTGAAATAATAGAAATCTACAGTTTGTTTTTTGTTTAGATCGAAAACAGTTCTTAAATGGACCCTGAAAAGTAGGCCTAATGTTTGGTACTTATGGAAATTTTGTCTTCTTTTCGCTTCACATCATGGAATGCCGGTCTGTTTAGTGCAATGCTGCCGGTTCTTCATACTGTGTCATTTTCTCACTACTTTCACTGTCACTGTTTCACTGTATATAGTTGTTTTCCACAGATCAGAAGTGTTTGTTTTTGTTTTTACTGATTCTGCTCAGTGCGTTATTGGAGTGTTGCCAACCTTACAAATGTTGTTCTTTCTCTATGTTTTATAATAAATTATGTTTCGGTGTATTTAGTTTTGATATAAGCAGATTGGAATAGTGGCAGAATGATACATGTATATATTTAATGGGAATATTATTATTATTATTATTATTATTATTTTCTTAATGATATATTATTATTATTATTATTATTATTATTATTATTATTATTATTATTTTCTTAATGATATATATATTTTTATTACTATTATATTATTATCATTGTTTTTATTATTGGTGGGGGTTTTAGTAGTAGGGAAAGATGACTGAATGGTGGTTGGATGTGGTAAGGTGTGATGTGAAGTGAGATGGAAGATAAAAGTGATGGATATGAGGTGTGCTGCAGTAATATTAAACTCCTGGGTGGTGGTAATGCAAGTAGTGTGCATGATATATATTAGTGTGTGGTGTGTGTGTGTGTGTGTGTGTGTGTGTGTGTGTGTGGGGGGGGGGGGGGGGGTGTGTTTGTTGGGGGGGGGGGTGTGTGTTTTTTGTTGAATATGGTATGTTATGTAGGGTAACAGTGAGGGGCATGAGATTGAGTGTTTGTTAGCAGGGAGCAAGAAAGTTTGGGAGTTTTATATCAATATGTGTGACATGTTCGGAGAGTCTCGTGTTTAGCGGAGAGGTGGCTATGTGATTTTTATTTGACCTTAGCTGTGGAATGTTGGTAGTGGTATCTGGAATAAGATGTGGAGGTAGTCTGAGATAGTTACGGGCATGACGGGGAATGTTTTATGTGATTTTTTCAATTATTTTATACAATGTTTGTTTTCCAATATTTATTTGGTCATTTAGTAATTGTTTGTTGTGTGATAGTGCTTTGTGTATGTGGAGGTTTTCTTGGAAGGGGAGTAGGTGTCTCTCTCTCTACTAGTCTGTATGATTTCCATATCTTTTTCTATAGTGCTGGGCCTATGGTGTTCTTGTTTCAGGTGGTCAGCAAATGTTGAATGGTTTGTGCCATACTTCCAGGCTCTGATGTGCTCTTTGTATCTAGTATCAAATGTTCTGCCAGTCATCCCAATATATATATTATCACAGTCTCTGCATTTGAGATGATAAATACCAGATTGTTGGTATTTGGTTTTAGTTTGGGGGCGTGTTTTTGAATTGGGTTGCTTGTTTTGTAGGCAATGTTTATGCCTTGTTCCTTGTATATATTATCTATGTTGTATGTGAATTTGTTGTGGTAGTGTATGCCATTTGTTATTATGTGTGCTGTTTGTCTGTGTCAATGTGGTTTGTGTTGGTTTTTTCTTCAAATGTGTCTTTATTTTCCTGTTCAGTTTGTCTACAAGGGTTTCTTCGTAGCCATTTTTTAGTGCTATTTGTTTTATAATAGTTAGCTCCTTTTGGTAATTAGAAGTGTTTAGGGGGATCCTATTGAGTCTGTTGAGCATGTACCTAATTGCAGCTTGTTTGTGACTTTGTGGATTGTTTGAAGTGGCATGTATGATGTCTGAGGTGGTGGGTTTTCTAAATATGTCAAATGTGTGTGTGTGATTTTCTTTTCTTATTGTTATGTCTAGAAAATTGAGTGTGTCCTTTTGTTCTTCCTCTATTGTAAACTTTGTTTTTGTGTATGGTATTTATATCTTCATGTAGTTGTTGTTTGATGCCCGGCTGACGTGGCTTCCCCACATTCGTCAACTGAAACGGGAGAGCTCGTGCCGTCTCAACCTACTCCGCCACCTGCGTCATATGACCTGGGGTGGTGACCGCTCGATGCTGTTGCAGCTTTACACAGCGCTGGTGCAGTCCTGTCTCGATTTTGGGTGCATTGCCTATGGGTCTGCGGCACCTTCGGCACTGCATCTACTGCACCCCAATCACATCTGTGGGGTTCGCGACGGGCGCTTTCCGCACCAGTCCAGTGAACAGCTTATTAGATGAGGCTGGGATCCCACCTTTGGGGATCCGCCGCCAACACCTGCTCGCGGCTTATGCAGCCAATGTATATTGCTCCCCAGGCCACCCAAACCGTCGTCTTCTCTTTTCGGATGTGATCGACCCCCGCCATCAGCGACGCCCCAGATCAGGTCATACGATTGCCTATAGAGTTCGGTCCCTCCTCCTGGGGCTCGAGTCTTTGCCCCCTTCCATTTCCATATCGGGTCCATGCGCGTACACCTCCGTGGTGCTTGCCAAGGCTGTCTACTTGGCTGGACTTGGCCCAGGGGCCCAAAGACTCAGTTCCATTGGAGGCACTCCGCTGTCAGTTCTCAGCTGTCATAGCGGAGTTCCCTGGTTATGACCTGATCTACACCAATAGTTCACTGGTTGATGGCTGCGCGGGATTTGCATATACTCATGGTGACTGTGTGGAACAGCACTCTCTGCCAAATGGCTGCAGTGTTTACACTGCAGAGCTGGTGGCCATTCACAGAGCTCTCGTGCATATCCAGTCCTGCTCAGGCGAGTATTTTCTTACTTGCAGCGACTCCCTGAGCAGCCTTAGAGCTCTGGACCAGTGTTACCCACGGTCTACCATGGTGTTGGCCATACAGGAGACACTTTATGCTGTTGCACAGTCCGGGTGATCGGTGGTGTTCATCTGGTCTCCGGGTCATGTTGGCATCCCAGGCAATGAATGTGTTGACCAGCTTGCCAAGCAGGCTGTCGGTGCGTCCAGTCTAGAGATCGGCCTCCTGGCTTCTGATCTCCACTCATTGTTGCGCCAATGGGTACATCGGCTTTGGGATGCTGAGTGGCGTAGCCTGAGCACGCCCAACAAGCTCCGAGTGGTCAAGGAAACTATGGCCGCATTGCGCTCCTCCATGCGTGGTTCACGTATTGATGACACCTTAGACTGCTTGAAAGGAGCTACATACTTCTCAACTATGGACATGCAGACAGGTTACTGGCAAATAGAGGTTGACGAAGCTGACAGGGAGAAAATGGCTTTTATTACACCTGACGGTCTCTATGAATTTAAAGTAATGCCATTTGGATTATGTAATGCTCCAGCCACATTCGAACACATGATGGACAACTTGCTTCGACACCTTAAGTGGATGGCGTGTCTCTGCTATTTAGATGACATTGTCGTTTTCTCGAAAACATTTGAAGAACATCTGAGTTGCCTGTCAACTGTTGAAGTGTGTTCAGGCTGCAGGTCTCCGCCTCAATCCAAAGAAGTGCCTCTTTGTCGCCAAAGAGAAAAAAAATCCTGGGGCACCTAGTCAATGGAGATGGTGTCCGTCCTGATCCAGATAAAGTAAGGGCAGTCACAGAATTTCCAACTCCTCAGCACATTCGAAATGTGAGAAGTTTTCTCGGGCGGTGCTCATACTACCGACGTTTCATAAAAGGATTTTGTAACAAGGCACGTCCACTACAAGAACTTCTGCAGGGAGACGCCAAATTTTACTGGGATGAGACAAAAGAAAGAGCTTTCCGATCACTTAAGGAGGCTCTAACTTCCACACCAGTACTAGCCTTGTACGACGAGAATGCAGAAACGGAACTTCACACAGACACCAGTGGCTATGGGATTGGTGCAGTGCTTGTACAAGTTCAGGAAGGTGCCGAAAAAGTGATAGCCTATGCGTCAAGAGTACTCTCATAGTCTGAGATAAACTACTCTACAACTGAAAAAGAATGTCTCGCGGTTATCTGGGCTATCAACAAGTTCCGGCCATATTTATTCGACAAACCATTCACCGTCTTGACAGACCACCATTCTTTGTGTTGGCTGACTAGCTTGAAGGATCCATCAGGTCGACTAGCAAGATGGGCACTAAGACTCCAAGAGTACGATGTCACAGTGGTATTCAAGAACGGGCGCAAACACAAGGATGCCGACTGCCTTTCGAGGAATCCATTAGTGGAACACAACAGCATTAATGAAATTTCAGCTCTCACTGAATTAGATGACATTACAGCTGAACAGAGGGAAGATCTAACACTATTAAAAATTATAGAGGCCTTGGAGAAAGGAGAACCGACCAATGGAGAGTTCCAACTTATAAACGGAACATTGTACAAGAGCAGCTACGATCCACTGGGCCCCAAATGGCTACTTGTTGTTCCAGCTCATCTCCAGCCAGCTATTCTCAAAAATTTCCATGATGCTCCAATATCCGGCCATCTGGGATTCGTGAAGACCCTAGACAGAATCAGACGCAGGTATTACTGGAAAGGTCTCTACCGATCTGTCAAGCACTATGTGAGTCACTGTAAAGAGTGCCAGCGGCGGAAGCATGTGCCGCAGTTACCTCCAGGACATCTCGTACCAATTCCGCCGGCAGCAGCTCCATTCCACCGAGTTGGGATCGATCTTTTAGGGGGGGGTTCCCGAAGTCGACAACCGGTAATCGTTGGATAATAGTCTGCACTGACTACCTCACATGCTACGCTGTCACCAAACCTGTGCCGACTGCAGAAGCTCCAGAGATCGCAAAATTCCTTGTAGAAGACATTATTTTGAAGCATGGAGCACCACGTGTCATGATATCTGATCGTGGAAAAGTATTCCAGTCAAAACTAGTATCAGAGGTAATGTCACGGTGCAACATTGTCCACAGAATGACAACTGCATACCATCCTCAGACAAATGGTCTTACGGAATGTTTTAACAAAACGTTAGCCGACATGCTGTCGATGTACGTCGATGTTGAGCAGAAGGATTGGGATACAATTCTGCCATTCGTGACATTTGCTTACAATACCGCAAGACAAGACACCACAGGCTTCACTCCGTTTTTCCTGCTCCATGGCCGTGAAGCTGAGACGACAATGGATACACTGTTCCCGTTCCAACCAGACGACACTCAGGATGACTATGTTAAACAGCTCATCACCAGGGTTGAAGAAGCAAGACTGCTGGCTCGCATATGGACACTGGACGCCCAGGAGAAGGACCGTCAGCAGTATAACGACAAGCACCGACCTGTTGTGTACAGCCCAGGAGATCTGGTATGGATTTTTACCCCTGTACGGAAGGTTGGACTGTCAGAAAAGTTATTGAAGCGATACTTTGGTCTGTATCGTGTCATACGCCGCCTGTCAGACGTCACATACGAAGTTGAGGATTATGAGCCGTCGTCGAAACGTCAAAAACGAAGAGACATTGTTCATGTCCTGCACATGAAACCTTACTACGATCCTGAAGAGCAGGTAGACGACAATGGCTTCTTGTTCAAGGACTTTAAGGAAGGTAATGTTCCTGTTGAAGCCACAACAGGAACGTCTGTCGTCGATAATCGCAGAGAAGGGAAGGATTCTCTTGAACTGTCATTCAGAGGACCCATGACACGGTCAAGATCCAGACATTGCAGCTGGCTCCACAGGGATCATAACAGCGGGTCGCTGTTTCTCCAGGAGAGGGAGCAATGCCGCAAGAGATCACGTACACCAACTGCCGGCGTGGCGCAGGGGATAGCGTCACGGACTGCAGAGCAGAAGGTCGCCGGTTCAATCCCGCCCACCGGCAAAAATTTATTTCTTTGTAATTTACAAATCCAGAAGGTTCTACATCTTTCTTATGTTCACTTGTAAATTCTACTTGTTTCTTATGTTAACTGTTCTTCTAATTTCTGGTAAATTCTGTCTGTGTATAAATAGCAGAGCACTCTGCCTGAGAGGCAGTCAGTGCTGCGTGTATGTTGAGTTCGTAATAAACATGCTTTCAGTATAAGTGCTGTGTTTAGTTTCCTTCGAAGTCAAGCCTACTTCCATTGCAATGTGACAATATTAATTGGCCCCCCTTTTTTGTGTTAACATATTTACACTTTTCCCGTGTTTTATGCTTTTCGAACGCATGTTCGTGAAGAAAAAATGACGTAATGTATATAAATTGACGCTGGCATGGCTTTTGCTTTAAAGTACAGTGTTCGTAAGTTTTTTGCAGTAAAGTTTCTTGACACTTTGTATTTATTCAAACGTATATTTCCCGTTTTATGTTAGCAGTACGCGTCTATTTGACTTAAGACGCGCTGCTTCTTTGCCAGAGCGCCTGGCGTGTATTCAATCAATCAGAACCAGTTGCTTCGTTGACATGAGGATAAAGAGTTGCATTTGTTTTGTGCTACATATTTCTGATTAATAAAGTAAGTTATCTGTTAAAGTTGAGTATTATTAGGTTCGTCATCATCGTAATACCCACGACCTCAGAAAAAATAACACTGTGAGATGACAATCCTATGCAAATGTCACAAAAATACTTATGCATATATTTGCACTCGAGAACACAAATACATTCTCTAAAATTGTTATGTGGAACTCGAAAAATACAAAAGGAACAGAACTTTAGGAGTTTTACTACACAAATAATTAATGCCGATAAAAGGCAGTAATTTTGAAGATGTGGTACATAGCCCGTCAGCGGTGTCCTCGATTATAATGAATGAAATTATGTCAAAAATTTCTACTTCCCATAAAACTACCAGTTCTGCATGGTGCTTAAAATAGTAAAACTTTGGATAATCTTTATAATATAATAAACTCCATGGTGAGAATAAATAATATAGTGAGGACAGTTTACAACTCACCGCAAAGACGTGGCGACGAGCTGCGACAGGCACATACAAAAGACACACACATACAACACATTCAGCTATCGGCCATGGCCTTCTTCAGAAAATAGAGCACTCACGCAATCACACAGGCACACAACACAGTCATACAACCATCACCTCCGACTGCCACACTTCGAATTGTGGCATTCGAAGTGTGGCAGTCGGAGGTGATGATTGTATGACTGTGTTGTGTGCCTGTGTGATTGCGTGAGTGCTCTATTTTCTGAAGAAGGCCATGGCCGATAGCTGAATGTGTTGTATGTGTGTGTCTTTTGTATGTGCCTGTCACAGCTCGTCGCCACGTCTTTGCGGTGAGTTGTAAACTGTCCTCACTATATTATTTATTCCAACCTGGACTTTCCATTATTATAAACTCCATGGTGAGTATTTTGATGCCTATTATATACATATCTCACAAACTATGAAAATGTAAGGCTGATACAGTAAGCTTATTTTACCATTGAAAACATTTTTTCTTGCTTTTTACATTTTCCTGCATTTTACACGATTTCATTGAAGTCCCTTGAAAAGTGTAAAAATGAGGTTCTACCACAGATGCAATATGGAAGGTCGGGAAAATTCCAATGATTGGAAGAAAGGGATAATAGTGCCCCATTTCCAAAAAAGGAGACCAAAAGAAATGTTGCAGTTCTATAGAGGGATCACTTTGTCTATGTCTAATGGTCTGAAAATATTTGAAGATACTTGAGTACAGGCTTAGAAAAATAATAGAACCATATCTACAAGAAGAGCAGTATGGTTTCAGAGAACATCCTACAACTGTTGATCTCATACTGTAGTTCCTAGTCAGAATGATGTTAGAAAAATACTGGGAGAAAAGCAGAGACTTAACACTTGTGTGCACATGCACTTCAGTGCATTAAGAATTAGGAACTTTACTTTTCCAGTTTTCAGTACATCTTCTGTTGTTTTAATGTATGTTTTAGTTTCTCACCACCCTTCGCTACCAAATGTGACATTGCCGGGTCGTAGTTGGATGCTTCTTGAAGTTTATGTAGATCAGCACTCTTGGTCGCAACTGGCTGAAATTTACTCTACTACAAATAATGTATGTGACACACAGAATTGCAGTTCATTTGCACTTAAATGGGTCATCAGTGCTCAATTGTCCCCATTTACGGCCATGTTCAAGTCTCATTAATGAGTCACCACAAGCCAGTATAAACATTCCACATGTCTGTAACACAAATTTTCATAGTTTGTGTGTGGAATACAAAAGTATGAAGTGTACATTTAGTGTGGCACGAATATTAAGAATAAATTCATAACAACATTTTCTACTTGACAATGAAAAATTGTCTTACAATAAGAAAGAGTAACGATTCAGAAAAAGTTAAATATTATAAAAATTACTGTGCTGCATTAAGAAAAGCAGCTTATTAAGAAGTTAAAAAAGCATATGTATCATGTCTGAGATAAGTAGCTCTGATTATAATTTGGATGAAAGGGAAACGGCAACCACGCATACAGTAAGACTGTATTACCATCAAATTGCTTGTAAAGTTTACTAACAAAAAGGGGTGAATATTTGTAATTGCCATGTTTTGTTAATGTTGTGAAGAAAACAGCATCCAGAAGTTCATTAGAAGAGACAAGGCTTTTAACAGAAGAGACTGTACTTACGCAATTTGATGTTGTTGTTGTTGTTGTCATTGTGGTCTGTAGTCCACAGACTGGTTTGATGCACCTCTCCACATTACCCTGCCCTGTGCAAGCCTCTTCATCTGAGAATAAATTCAGCAACCTACATCCTTTTGAATCTGCATACTCTATTCGTCCCTTGATCTCCCTCTACGATTTTTACCCCACACGCTTCCTTCTAATGCTAAGTTGACAATTCCTTGATGTCTCAGAATGTGTCCAACCAATCTATCCCTTCTCTTAGTCAGGATATGCCGGAAACTCCTTTTCTCCCTAATATCGTTAAGCACCTCGTCAGTCATGTGACCTACCCATCTAATCTTCATCATTCGTCTGTAGCACCACATTTTAAAAGCTTCTATCTTCTTTTTATTTGAACTACTTATCGTCCATGTTTCACTCCCATACAATGCTACACTCCAGACAAATGCTTTCAGAAAGGACTTCCTAACATTTAGATTAATATTGGATGTTAACAGTTTTCGCTTCTTTAGAAACGCTTTTCTTCCCATAGCCATTCTGCATTTTATATCTTCTTTACTTCGGCCATAAGAAGTTATCTTGCTACCCAAATAACAAAATTCATCTACTACTTTTATTGTCTTATTACCTAATCTAATTCGTTCAGCATCGCCTGATTTTCTGACATTACATTCCATTACCTTCGTTTTACTCTTGTTAATGTTCAACTTATATCTTCCTTTCAAGACATGGTCCATTCCATTCAATTGCTCTTCCAGGTTCTGTCTCTGGGAAAATTACTATGTCATCGGCAAACCGCAAAGTTTTTATTTCTTCTCCCTGAACTTTAAATCCCTCTCCAAATTTCTCCATCCATTCCTTCACTGCTTGCTCAATGTACAGACTGAACAACATTGGGGAAAGGCTACAACCCTGTCTTACTCCCTTCCCAATGTATGTGTCCCTTTCTTGCCCTTCGACTCTAATAACCGCCGCCTGGTTTTTGTATAGGTTGAATATCTCTCTTTGCTCCCTATATTTTACCCCTGATACCTTCAGAATTTGGAAGAGTGTATTCCACTCGACATTGTCAAAAGCTTTCTCCAAATCGACAAACTCTAAAAAATGTAGGTTTCCCTTTCCTTAGCCTAGCTTCTAAGATAAGTCGTAGTGTGAGTATTGCCTCCCATGTTCCTACATTTCTCCTAAATCCAAACTGATCTTCCCCGAGGTCAGATTCCACAAGTTTTTCCATTCGTCTGTAAATAATTTGTGCTAGTATTTTGCACCCATGACTTATTAAACTGATAGTTCTGTAATTTTCACACTTGTCTGCACTTGCTTTCTTTTGAATTGGAATTACAATATTCTTCTTGAAGTCAGAGGGTATTCCCCCCTGTCTCATACATCTTTCATATCAGATGGAACATTTTTTTTTTTTTTTTTTTTTTTTTCATGACTGCCTCTCCTAACTAAATCTGCAGTTCAGACGGAATATCACCTACTCCAGGAGCCTTGTTACGACTCGAGTCCTTCGGCACTCTGTCAAATTCTTCTCGCAGTATCGCATCAACTATCTCATTTTCCATTTCTAGAATACTGCCTACAGGTTTATTTCCTTTGTATAGGCCCTCTATATATTCCTTCAACAATGCAGCTTTCCCCTCTTTACTTAGTACTGGTTTTCCGTCAGAGTTCTTTATATTCATACAGCTGCTTTTCTTGTCTCCAAAAATCTTTTATTTTCCTGTAGGTGGCATCTATCTTTCCCCTAGTTATGCATTTTTCTATGGTTCTGCTTTTGTCCTGTAGACTCCTGCTTAGCCAGTTTGCACTTCCTGTCAATCTCATTTTTCAGACGTCTGTACTCCCTTTTTCCTGCTTCAATTGCTGAATTTTTATATTTTCTCCTCTCATCAATTAAGTTCAGTATATACTGTGTTAGCAAGGGATTTCTATTAGGCCTTCTGCCTATATGGTCCACTGCAGCCTTCACTACCCTCTCTCTCAGAGCTACCCACTCTTCTTCTACTGTATTACTTTCTCCCGTTTCAGCCAATCCTTGCCTAATGCTCCCTCTCAAACTCTCAACCACCTCTGGTTCCTTCAGTTTGTTCAGGTTCCATCTCCTAACCTTTCTACATTTCTGCAGTCTCAAGTTTTTATCTGCAGTTCATAACCAATAAGTAATGGTCAGAGTCTATATCTGCCCCTGGATATGTCTTACAGTTTAGAACCTGAGTTCTAAATCTATTCCTTACCATTATAAAGTCAATCTGGTTCCTTAGTGTCTCCTGGTCTCTTCCATGTATACAGCCTTCTTTTATGATGATTAAACCAAGTGTTGGTGATCATTAAATTGTGCTCTGTGCAAAATTCTACCAAGCGATCTCCTCTTTCGTTCCTTTTTCCCAGTCCATATTCACCTACTACATTTCCTTCTCTTCCCTTTCCTACTACAGAGTTCCAGTCACCCATCACAATCAAGTTTTCATCTCCCTTAACTTTTTGAATGATTTCTTTCATCTCCTTGTAAATTTTTTCAATATCATCATCGGCCGTGCTAGTTGGCTTATAAACATGCACTACTGTGGTCGGTGTTGGCTTTGTCTATCTTTACTACGATAATGCGCTCACTATGCTGTTCATAGTAACTTACCCGCATTTCTATTTTCTTATTCATTATCAGACCTATTCCTGCATTACCACAAACTGATTTTGTATTGATAACCCTGTACTCACCTGACCAGAAATCCTGTTCATCCTGCCATCGAACTTCACTAATCCCTAACATATCTAACTTTAACATATCCATTTCTCTTTTCAAATTTTCTAGTTTACCTACGCAATTAAGGATTAGAACATTCCACGCTCCAACCCGTAGAATGCCTGGTTTGTTTTTCTTGATGACGACATCCTACTGAGTAGTCCCCGCCCAGAGATCCAAATGGGGGACTATTTTACCTCTGGAAAAGGTGCCATCATCATATAGTCCTACAGTAGACCTGCATGTCCTCGGGGAAAAATAACAGCTGTAGTTTCCCCTTGCTTTCAGCCGTTCGCAGTAACTGTGTGGCAAAGCAACATGAGCTGATGTTAAAAGGCCAGCTCAGTTAATCATCCAGACTGTTGCCCCTGTAACTACTGAAAAGGCTGCTGCCCCTCTTCAGCAACCATACGTTTGTCTGGCTTCTCCACAGATACCACTCCACTGTGGTTGCTCCTATGGTACGGCTGTAGGCACGCAAGCCACCCCACCTCGGCAAGTCTGTGGTTCATGGGTTTGGGTGTAAATAATACCGAGTTTTGGTTATATTAATATTTCTTCACCTAGAAATATAAATGTTTCTCAACAATAATTCTAGAATAAACTGTAATTATTCGGAAAATAATGGCGGAATAACATTCCTAATATTAACTGTGAGACATAATGATATCTACTTTAATATTATGAGAAAAGAATTTACTTAGCCATAACAGAAATACTAATTAGCCTAATATGACATACAACAATATGCCTCTTGCCTTAACTAATCTCTGGAGATGACAAATAATAGAAAATAACTTCAGCTAGCCACATTAGGAAAAAGAGTAACAGAAGTTTTGGAAGGGAAAATAAGACTAATTTTGTTCACACACATTATTATGCAACACTGGTATTGGGAGGTTCAGTAATGCATGCAGATGAGAATAAATCCCAACATGCTTCATTACAACTGCCCTACAAAACATGTTGAAAGACATAACAAACAGAAAAAAAAATGAAATTCCTAAAAAAATAAAAATATTGCTCCTATTCCCCAGTGTACATCTGTATTATGGTTCTTGGTGTGCAGTGTCCCAGTTACTGAGTGTTGAAATTTTTGTGACTAGAGCTCTTATTGCATTCATGTCTTAAAAAGCATTCACTTATTTGAAATATCGGACGTTGTCGAAGACATCACCTGCCTTCATTTCAATTAATTGGTTTGAACCTTTTATATGCTGAGAGAAACAGTTTCACAGCAGATATAAATGCTATACAAGGGAAATGAACTTGATGGAAGTATTATAGAAATGGAATATGAAGTAAATAATAAGAGAGATAAAATACTGTAAGAATAATTTGTTTTAAAAACCCTAAGTTGAAACAAAGCTTATGGAGTAGACAAAATTTCCTCTAAATTATGCAATACCTGGGAGAGTCAGCCATCACAAATCTATACCACCTTGAATGAGAAACAGTCTCCAATAAATTTAAGAATTGCTGTTGCTCCATAAGTGAAATGTTCCCATAAATTACTATTCTACCTGTTGAACAAGGTGTATGGTACCAGTGAAATAACCACATCCTTAAAGAAGACTGAAGTAATTTGTTACAGAGAGGGAAGATGCTGAACTACCAATTAAATAAATCAATATAGCAAACTACTGATGAGGATTAATTACAGATTAATATATAAACTGGTTGAGGCTAACCTGGGGGAGGGGGGACGGCACATCAGTTTGGTTTAGAGAACTGTAGTAACATGCAAGGCCATTCCAGCTATTGTTATTTTGAGAGGAAAGGGTGAAGAAAGGAAAAGCTATATTTATAGCATTTGTAGGTTTAAAGATTATATGTACTTCCATTCATTCCAATTGATTCAAACTGAGGAGATTTTCTTTGATGTAGCATATGTCAGAAAACAAGATACATATACTTACAAAATGAGATCAGTTGGTTAATGTACCTTCCATATACCCCAAATGTAATTACCATTGTTATGTGGATTGATCAGAAAATACAAACTCTTAAGAATATTCACATTTTATAGGATATAAGGCTTGTTACTGCATTCTAAATGTTGAGTATACTAGGTGAATATGATAACCTCTCTCTCTCTCTCTCTCTCTCTCTCTCTCTCTCTCTCTCTCTCTCTAAGCTTGTTCGCTGGTTTACACTATGAAGGTCTATCTTCCTGATCTTGTTCAATCTGTACATTGATAAAGCTGTGAAAGAAACCCAAGAAAAGTTTGGAAAGAGAACTAAAAATCAGAGAGCAGAAATAAATAGTACTTTACAATTTGCAAATGAAGTGGTAATTCTGTCAGACAGCAAAATATTTGGAAGAATAATTGGATGGAATAAATAGTATAGTGAAAAGGTTAAAAGATCAACAAAGTTGAAATGATTATGATGGAATGTGCAGTGGGAACAAAAAGATTACCCATCCCTGAATAAAGTCGAAGAACAGAACATATTACATGCCCATGCTCATAAACACAAGTGTTGCTAACTCCAGCAGTCTGTTAAGCTTCAGCTTGCTGTTTACATCGTCAAATAGAAGCAATAAAATAGTTAAGATACAGTATATGTCAAGATTCATTGCACTTTCTCACATATCGCTTATTTTGAAAAACATTATTTTGGCATGTAGAAACAGTTGGGGTATAAGAATTCCATGTGGGTACATTCACTACACTGAACCGCTTCTCAAATATGTATCATTGGCTGAGTGGATAGGCTGATGGCTTATGTTCCCAACCAGTGCACATTTGAAACACACTAGATTAAATTTTTTTTTTAGCTCTTTTGCAGGTAATATTTTAAAGCAGTTGTAGGCTTTTATAGAAGAAAAGATTGTTATAAAATATAAATATTTAATCAGACAGACATGTGTTCCTAGTAATAATATTGCAAATGAATGTATTTTGGGAGGTCAAATATCAAATTAACAAACTGTAATTATTCATTTTAAAAAATATTGAAAAAAGTAAAACCATTATAATTTAACAAACAGTAACTAAAGCAAGAATTATTTGCACCATGATAAAAAATAAATAAATAAAATATAAAAGTAAAGGCTTTAGTGGCATTTCATCGAAAGTACATCACTTAACCAGTAAGGCCGACACTATCAATGATCTACCTGTTCTTTCTCATTAGTGTAATGATCGACTAGTCCTACCGATATTGAAGAATGAATATTGTCGCGTTGCAATGGAAGCAGGCTTGACTTCGAAGGCAACTGAACACAGCACTTACACTGAAAGCACAGTTATTACAAACTCAACATACACGCAGCACCGACTGCCTCTCAGGCAGAGTGCTCTGCTATTTATACACAGACAGAATGCACCAGAAATTAGAAGAACAGTTAACATAAGAAACAAGTAGAATTTACAAGTGATCATAAGAAAGATGTAGAACGTTCTAGAATTGTAAATTACAAAGAAATAAATTTTTGCCAGTGGGCGGGATTGAACCGGCGACCTTCAGCACTGCAGTCCGTGACGCTATCCCTTGCACCGCGCCGGCAGTTGGTGTTTGTGGTCTCTCGTGGCAATATTAATCTGGAAACAACAGATTAAGAAAGGCACAGCCACTCACTCATGTAAACCTGCTGTGGAATCTAGAAAAGCCTATGATTGCACAATTCATAGTGAAATAATGGTAAAAAATATTACCTGCGCGTGCAGAGAGAGAGAGAGAGAGAGAGAGAGAGAGAGAGAGAGAGAGAGAGTTGACTCTGGTGGTACTCAACTTGTGCCCCCTTGTGTTCATAAACTGTCAGCCTATCCAGTCAGCCAACAAAACGTGTAAAAGTGATTCATTGTAAATCTACCCACTGGGAGGTCTTATACCTCAACCGCTTCTATGTGCTTTAACTCACAAACATTTTGCTCATAATAATTTTAAAACAATCGGCATTTTACCAATTTTAAATAGTCAAATATGCGTGTTTTCTTATAAACACAACTAGAAATACTGATTTACACATATTAAATACATTACAAACTGTTCTTTGACTGTCAGAAAAATGCTATACACGCGTCTTTAAAAGTTGCGCGATCGATTGCAAGTTCTCGCAGATTACTAATGTTAATATGTGAGTTTAGCTGCTATGAATCATGACATATACTGTATCCTAACTATTATATTGCTTCTATTTGACGTTATAAACACCAAGCTGAAGCTCCAAAGGCCACTAGAGTTGGCAACACTCACACTTCGGAACCAGGGGATGAACAATGCTCTGTTCTTGGACTTCAAATTATTTGGGCCAGGTAATGTTTTTGTCCCCCATTGTACACAAAGCAAATTAGTCACTACTAAAAATGTTAGAAATTTTGAAGATCTGTTTCATAGTATGGCGGCAGCCTCCAAACAATATATATTGAAGCAGTTCTTATTGAAACTATAGGTATTGAACAAGCAATTGATTTTTATGAATGTCATGATTTTAAAGGATGTGGTTAGGCAGGAACCTAAAAGTACTGTTTGTTCACTTGCAACAATTTAAGCTGTACTTCTAGGCTCCTGTATAACCACAGCCTTTAAAATCATGAAATATTTCTAAAAATCATAACATTGGCTTGTTAGATACCTATCATTTCGATATATATTGTTTGCAGGCTGCCGTCATGCTATGTAACACATCTTAAAAAATACCAAAATGTTGCATTAGGAAATAGGACATCGAGAATAATAGACAAGTTGTGCTCTTTGGCCAACAGAATTATTTAGGATGACCGAAGTATAGATGATATGAAAAGTGGAAGTAGCAAAATGATAATTTATAATAAAGCAAAATTTATTATCATATGTAAATTTAACTGCAAAGAATTCTTATCTGGATGTATTTATCTGCTGTGTAGCCATAAGTGGCAATAAAGTTGCAACAAGAAACTGGAGGAAAGTTTTGGGATAAAAATCCTAACCTAGAAAAATATTTAAGTTAATAGAAGCTTTTTTTTTTATATGAAGGTTCTATAACATGGTTCCTCCGTCAGTCATTGACATCCTGTACCGACCCCAAGCTACAATAGTTAGTTTTTTGAAGCTTGTAATGATGTCTGTGTCAGAATAACTGGATAATCCAGTTCCTCCTCTACAGCAAATGGAGGAAGATTAGGGTTTAATGACCCATTGATCCTTTAGATGGTATGTGGTATACTCCCAATAGTGATCCCCTTTTAAGCATCTCTGGTCCGAGAGACACTTTGATCTTCTTGATCAGTTTGTAAATAGTAGTTGTTGTATGATATAAGGATGATTCTCGTTATCATAGGAGGGAGTTGAGACATCACACTGACAGGTATTAGAATTTAACAGTGGAATATAGGATAGGTAACAGCTCATCATAAAGACCATCTCTGAGCTGCTGACGGGTGCTACACCCGTTGAAAGTTGTGTGAATGTGATTGTCTATTTACATGCCTGTCAGTGGCTAAGTGATCATCTTTATGTTTGAATGTTGAGACATTTTTACGCGAGGGCTTTTTCTGCCAGTTACTTATCATCTTTATGTATAAAATTCCATCTATATATTATGTTTGTGTTTGCAAAACTTGAAATCCATGTCATTGCATTTTCTATTGTGATAACTTCTATGCTATCCCCTTGCAGTAAATATCAAAGAGGTGGGATTGGATAAAATACATGAAGCCCATGTTGTGATAAGTCTCAAAATTTATGCAACCAGTATTTAAGAATGATAGCATTCATTAAGTTGTACACATATTTTAAAATCTTACTGAACCTCTTTATGGCAGACACTCCCCCCCGCCCCCCCCCCCCCAAAAAAAAAAATGGCATAATGTTTCAGTTCACTATTTCTGTACAATAACTGTATACGTATATATCATTGAATGCACTTGCTAAATATCATATTATGGCACTCATTTCAGGAGAAGACTGTGCAATAATTTTTGTTATAATCTGCTTCATTTACAGGTTGCGGAAGCTAGTAAGAAAGTGTGGACAAGTGGTTGCATAGAAATTGTACGTTCGTGGGCAGAAAGAAATTTATACACGATTGCGGGCATCGCATTGGGCATAGCCTTATCTCAGGTTAGTATTTTGTTAGTTAAGTGTTCTGAAAATGTGTGTGTCAAGTACAGTATATTGGTGAGATTACTCAGTTTCTCAGTTGCTTTTCTTGTCCCTTGTCTCAAATCTAGTTCAAATGTAACATACTAATACTAATATGCGCCCCCAATCCCCAATGACTTCTGGAATATAATCTCATAAATGACACATTTATCTTGTCAAATAGTGGAAAGTCCAGAAAGGGCACATACGCATTTTGTGTGTGTCATTGTCTAACTTATCGATAACTCTGTCTTGATTACCAGTTTGTCCCTTTCAGGATATTGTTACATTCATCCAGTGTGAAAGATGTTTCTACCTTTGATGTGATGTAATTCAGCATAGTGCCCAATTACTTATCAGCTCTTCAAAGATAATACAGCATGACTCAATTAGCATCATTTAAGACTGATTATGTGTTTCAGCATTCAGTCTGAAGTATAATCACCCTTATAAAATAACTCCGTGGTGCTTTGTTCATTGCTTACATTGATGCCTCATTTGATGTTAAGCCTGTCAGTTCAAAATTGTTCCTGACCAAATCCAATTAATTTTTCGTTGGTCTACCTCGACTCCTCCCATCCTCCAATGCCAAACCCAAGAGTGTCTTAGGTAACCCTGTGCCTCCCATGCATGTAACATTACCTCACTATCTAAGTCTGTTATCTCTAACTGCTTAATCTGTGGTATTTATTCCCAGTTTTTGATTTCCTCATGGACACCATCCAACTAGTGTTCCCATGCATTAGTACCTGCCCTCATCCTTGCTAATTTCATATCTATAACCTCATAATTATTAATAACCTGTATCCACCCAGCTTTCACTACCACACAAAAGTTGGCTGAAAGCTGGAATGATGCACTGATAGACTTGGTATTGACTTTCTTCTTCCAGAAGAGAGTAGATGGTAACTGAGTACTCACTCCATTAGCTTTGCTGTACCTTGATTCCAGTTTGTGCACTCTGTTGCAGAAAATACAACCCAAGTACTATAAAAGGTCCAATTGTTCTAACTTTGTTCCTCGTATTTGGCACTCAACCTGTTTAAATATCTTACATTTTGGAGATACTGATCTTCATATCATCTGTACATTTCTGATATAGCTCTGAAATATTCATTGGTAACATTTGTCTAATTTGCCATCACAACTAAGTCATCTGCAGATGGAGACTGCTTATTTTGTTTTCAATTATTTTAATCTTACCAAGCCGGTTTATCTTGTGCAACATATGATCGATAAACAATGTGAAAAACAGTGCTGACTGGTTACAACTTTGTTGTACCCCTGAAACTAACCTAAACCATGAACTCAGTTTACTATCAACTCTGACTGCTGCCTGACTATGTAAAGCCTTTAATTACCTGCAGAAATTTGCCTCCTGTTCCATAATATTGTAGAATTGGCAATAGCTTCTTTCTAGGATTGTGGTCATAAACCATTTCTAGACCTCTAACACGTAGATAAAATTTCCTGTCAACTCATAGCACGTCTCTATTATCTGATCGTGACAGCCTCTAAGACGCAGAACTCGCGCTGATTTTAATTCAACTTGCACTCTCCTTTAAACAAATCCGGAAGAGATTTTGCCCACAACACTAATTAGAGGTACATCTTTAGTTGTTAAAATCATTTATTTCCGTGCTTGAAAACCGATGTCCATTCATATGTAACCTGTCTGAAATTTCCAAGCTATTTCAATTATACTATGTAACCATTTAAGACCTGACATCCCACTGTATTTGATGAGTTCAGACTTAATTTCCTTTACCACAGCCACTTTATTGCACTGCAATCTATTGACCATTCTCACCACTTCTTCAAATTGATGATTCATATCCCTTTGTACATTAAAATCTGAAACACTGATAATTTCACCTTTATTGAACAACTGTTTAAAATATTCCCTCCATCTTCCCAAGGCATGCACAAGATTCACTAGCCACTTTGCTGACCTGTATAAAACACTTGTCAATACCTTCTTTCGTCCCTTTCGAAGACTAGTAATTACACCCCAGAAAGGTTTTAAAGTTGGTTGACCCAAAGTTTCCAAAAGTATTCCTATGGTTTCTGATTGGATACTACTATATCTGTTTGGTTTTGTTTCTTTCTTCTACGTAACTTCATCTGTTTTCTAGTATGGAGCCTTTCTTGATAAGCCTTACATTTTTCCAGGCTGCCTTGACTCTGTCATTGCACAAAGCTGTGTGTTTCTTCTTGCCTTTACACAATACTGTTCCAAGACATTCTCTAGCCTGTTTAGTACTTTGTCCCTGTACCTTGTCCATTACTTTTCCAATGACTGTAAATGTCTACATTCAACTAGCTGGTATCTTTCTGAATCCATAGTTATGTAGTTGTGCCTTATTTCTTTGTCCTGAAGCTTCTCCATTCTTATCCTCCTGCATACGTACCTGACGTCTTACTCTTTTGACTTCACAATACCAATTTCACCGCAGATTAAATAATGATCAGTGCATTAAAGAGTGCTTTAATATGCATGACTGTTATTGCCTTTCTGAATTCCTGATCTGTTATTACATAATCAATGACAGATCTGGTTACCTTGTCTTGTCAGGTACACCAGTGAATGTTATCATTACGCATGTCTGTTTTCTTCTGTGTCCTTTCCTCCACTCACCCGCCTCCCCTCTGCTGCATCTCATTCCACCTATTTAAAAAGGAACATGCTCTGTAATGCCGTGCTATATCCATCCCCACCATCACGGCACAACCTTCCTATATCCCCCTCCTCTCCTTTATTTTCACACCACAGAACATGATTCAGAGTGCAGCAGCCGGAGATGACGGTTGTGAGACTTTGCCGTGTGCCTATGTGATTGCGTGAATGTTTTATATTCTGAAGAAGGAAATGACCGATAGCTTAAGTGGTGTGGTGTGTGTGTGTGTGTGTGTGTGTGTGTGTGTGTGTGTGTGTGTGTGTGTGTTTTTATGTACCTGTTGCAGCTTGTCACGTCTTTGCGGCGAGTTGTAAATTGTCCTCATTATATTGTTTATGCTTAAAGATGGAAATAAATAACTAAGTAGTGTGAGTTTATCGCTAAGCTTATAGTGGCACCAAAAACCAAGAGATGTTTTCCTTTCCTGTTCGACTCTCTTATCTTCTACAGACCTACCAATAACCTTTCCCATACCCTTCTTTTTGATTTCCTGTCCTGGCATTGAAATCGCCCTTGAGAAAAACTGTTCATGTCCTTTATTCTAACAACTTCATCACTGAGTGTTTCATAGAATATGACCATCTTATCTTGCTCTTTCACACAAATCAATTAATGTAATTCAGACTTTATGGTAATAGTCCAGGCATTAAAGTCCATTTTATAATTGGTGACGTGAATTTATTTTTACACAATACTCTTAAGAACATTGAGATAGACTTAGGCTATACATTTTAAATATATATAATTATATTTTAGAAAAGTGATACACAGTTAACAAAAATATCAGCAAGTTCTCGATTGATTTACTTCAAATTTTTGCATGTTCAGATGGATTAAGGCTACATATATTTTTAATGATAATGTACAAGTTTTCTGTTAAGACAAACTGTGAGATTAGAAAATACTGAACTGGAAAAATGTGTGGTTTCCTTTTCTTTGCCACATTAAGTTCCTTCTGCATATAATCTTCTACAGCTATGTATTATTCTGCATATCACAATGTGGTGGATAGTGGAGGGTACCTCATACTAATAGTAATCGTTTCCTTTCTTGTTCCACTCCCAAATACAGTAAGGGAAAATTTTTGTCTGTATGCCTCCATATAAACTGCAAATTCTTTTTATCTTTGTTATCTTATTGAGTTTTTAAGTTTTGTCAATAGTGTTCTTTGGCTGTCCTTCCCTACAAGGATTCCCACTAGAGTTCCCATAGGATCTCTACAAAACTCATCTTCTGATTGAACCTAACAGCAACAAATCTAACAGATGGGCCCTGAATTGCTTCTATGTCTTCCCAAACACTGGAGCTGTATCCAAGAATGGTTCTTGCTAGTGTTCTGTACAGTCTCCTTTACATATGAACCACAGCTTCCCAAAATTCTCTCAATAAACTGAAGTTGACCATCCACCTTCCTACAACAGTCTTTACATGCTTGTTCCATTTCATATCGCTCTGTAACATTGTGTGTAGATATATGATGTGACTGTCAAGAGGTCTCTCCTTGCATGTAATTTCAAATAATACTTGTATGCACAACATTATTTGGTTACATAAAAAATACATATATGGCTTATCTCCTTCTGATTATAATGCTATTGTAACCAAATGTAATAATGTAAGAATGAAATACCTCACATTTGCATAAATTATTTGAAATATTGGTTTACGTTGCCAAGTCATTATATTCATTACAGAAATAAAGATGTATAATTTCGATATAGTCATTACAAATGTTGGTAGATAACTAATTGGATAAAAAATTATGAAGATGTGCTGAATAGTTTCCATAAATACTAACTAAAATAACTGACTTGGTTTCCCATGATATCTCTCAACTTTTTTGGTGGAAGGAATTTGTTAGGAGACTTGCATTTTTGTTAATTTTATATTTTTGATGACATATCACTTATTTCTGTAGGTAGTACTTTCCAGTAAATTTTTTTGTAGATCAATCATGGATTTTCTTAAAACCCATTCCCTGTCTCTTTGGTTTGGTGTGATTTCGTTTGGTTAGATGTAACAGTATTTGGGGAGTGCGGAAAGTCGATTATATTGTTCAATACTTTCATCATGTACAGTACTGCAGCCTGTGGTGGACACGTGAATTTGTGTAGATCAGGATACCACCCATCCGATTTGAACAAGTACATGAGGGCAGCCACTTGGGATGTCACGTCTTGAAATTTAATAAAAGACGCGTAAATATCAAAACAATTGATGCTGCACTGATTGAGAGAGAGGCGCATAATGTTGTCATGCAAATCTCACACCAACCCCATAAAATTCTCGTATTTTACCTACTAAACGTTCTCATACAAACTGAAAAATATTTCTTTTGTGTGCGGATTACTCAAGTATAAACGGTATATCGTACCAGGTATTCGTTCTCTAATCAGGTGCCGCAAGTCGTTTCTGATGACTATTCACTTACGGTTAGTGGAAAGGTAACGATTATGTTAAAATGAGGAAAAAAAAAAAATGATACGCCACTGGGAAACGAACCCGCAAGCAACCTCCCAGATGTGAATTCAACACTTTACCACAAGACCATTACTAATCCAATCCTCACATTCCCAATATAGCAGATACTCTTCCATCAAGTGAAAATCTGTTCATAAATGGAATTAATATTTACAGATGTTTCAATTTTTCCTTTCATTACAGGCTAAACTATCTAAATACAAAATTTTACGTTTGTATGTCTGCTAGAAGTACCTTAGAATTTTGATGATTGGTGAGTCAGCGAGTGACAGAATTAGCGATTTTAGACTGCTAATATTTCGTGAACTGTAAGGTGTAGAACAGTATAATTTGAAAAAGTAGCTAGTTAAAGTAGATTCTCTTGGTAACCGAAAATTCAGGCTTCTAGCTTTATCCACAACTGAGATACAGGGGGATCAAAAATGCCGTCTACTGTTTCGAGAAAAGGATGGTACGGCCGTGCGCTCGGCTTGGTGGGGGCACTACTGTTCCCCCAGATATAATCTCTGACGTAATGTGGAGACATAATTTTTATCAGTTCAGAGACAAATTAGTCTGCAATTTGTTATATGGAGTGGAGGTCCATCAGTGTTACTGCAGTACATACTAGCATTTATTTAACACAATATACAGACATCTAATTCCAGGAAGTGACTAAAGCACAAAGATATAAAAGGTTGAGCAAGGAGACATGGAATCATATCTTTTTATTAGTGTCTTAAATATTCTACAGGACTTCCTCTGTAAAATGATGTATTGCACGTTGTTGTATTTCAATCCTAAATGTATTAATTTATCAGTTTTCAGAAATGGTGCACTCAGATTTTCTCCCTGTTCGCAGCTTTACTGTTTACCAGCTTGGCAAAGGTGCTCCTTGTTTTCTACTTTTATATTTGACTTTCCTTATATTTTTGGCTTCATTGCTTTTTTAAGTGTGGTGAATAAAGGAAGAAATTTCTTGCTTAATACATGAAAAGAGCAAGATAGTTATTGAGATTAGTCACATCAGTAAAACGTCTGAAGTTCTTGAACAGAACCTGTTGCAAAAAGTGTTAAAAGGGAAAAGTTCCTCTACATTGAATGTAAGGAAAGTTGCAAGTTTTCTAGGTCCTATGCAGTGAAAATCAATGGCATTGAAGTTTATAATAGGAATGTTAGATTGATGTATAGGCTGTGAGCTATTGATAAAAGAAGTGCAGCAAGTGTTACACACTGTGTTGTAATGAATCTTCCTCAACAACTTTTAAATCTGACAAGTACAACTATGCGTTAGGCTCTACAGCTGATGATATAGCATACAAAATTGTGTGTGAAGCTGTAGAAGAAGCAGTCAAAGAAAAAGAAAATTTGTCACTCGCAGTATCTTTTGATGGTCCACGGGAGAAATGGGGTCATACCTCCAACAATGGCATTGTTAAACCTAAAAGTGTTGACACTAGGAAGGTGAATGATGTGGCTATTATGTCGGAATACTGTCCATATGCTAATAAACTGAATAACGAACATAGTGATATGTGTACAGCAATTTACTCAGGCAACAGTGGTGGTATAGAGGTTAAAGACAATATTTGATCCCTCTTCTCAGTGGTTGTGTACATTGAGGGATAGTAAATCAAAAGCTTTCAAACAAGTTATGGGAAGCAAGTCATATAGAAACAGTGTTGAGATTCAGATGCTAGAGTGTGTTGGACACATTCAGGAAAGCATGGAAGCCAAGTTAGACATCAGAAGACAACAATGAAAGGAAAACTGCTACGTGATAGAAACAATTAGATGGTAAAGGGAGGCTGACTGATGCAATATACTATATTCAGAACTGTTATGGCTAGCAATCTGACAAAATAAAAATTGTGTGAAAGCTAAAAGGAAAGCTGAATGGGCACTGTCTTTCCACATGTCCTTTAGAAATGAGCATGCTAGTCACGGGCTATGTCCTAATGATCTGAACAGTTGGATAAATATAATAGGGGAAAAACAGGAGAAAATTAAAATTGTCACCACAGTTTACCAACTGCTGTAAGGAGGAAATTAAACCAGTCTTCAGGGATATCTCTGATATAAACCTGCTGAAAAAAGTCATCACAGGAAAACATTGAACCCAAATGGAAGTGTGAACAGTTTAATATGGCACGGTCTCCTGAAACCAGTGTTTCTGGATATAAACAAACTTAATTTTGGTGTATATGATGCTGTGGGGCATTATTTAACCAAATTGTTTCAAAATGCTGGGTTCATCAGCTAATAGGAATTCCAGTTGGCTCCCAGATGGTGAGTGCAATATTGGCCTTTGATAAGGCTAGGATACAAGATGCAGACAACTTTCTCAAAAGTTTAGTAAAGAAAGTATGAAAGATGAAAAGAGATTTCAAGATGCATTGGAAGATGTAGCTATGCACCAGGGCAGTTTTAACTTTGTAGCAAATTACGTCAAAATACTGTCCCTGTGCTAAGAAACTGAACAACATAGAAGAAAATTTCCCAAAAGGTTCATTTTCCACCTTTAATTCGCCTTTCCCCAGCCTTTAGTGAAAATAGAACTAAAAGATATTTTGTGACTGATTAGATGGCTAATGTGTATATGTAACAATATTATGTCCCTTACTTGCAAAATAAATAAATAAATACAGGCAATAATATATATTTTGAAAAGTGTAGCTTATAGGAAAAAATTAATATTAGTTTTGAACAAGATTTTTACAATATAATTGTTTTGATATGTGTAGAATAAGTGTGAGCATAATCTGAAGAAAGGGGGGTGGGGGGAATATTCTCTGGCTGATAAAGATTCTAGCCCTACGTTATATCACATACAATTTGACATTATGAAGCTGTCATCCATATGTCCCCTTCTGCCAGTATTGGTAAGCTGTAGTTCAAACATGATTATATTTTAAATCATGGCAACAGTAATGATCATTCTATGAACAGTAAAAAATAAAAGGAAATTTAAAAAAGGTTTAGAAATGGACATAGCGCATAAAGCATACTAGCTGCGCAACGGTTGTTAGAGCGGGACCTGTGTATATCATGAATATTTCTCCTAGCCCAGATGTCAAATTTTATTAAAAACGATGAATGTTCATAAAGTTTTTCAATAATAATAATAATAATAGTGCCATGTATTGGTTCTATGGTGTAATACTAAACTTAGTATCTCTCACAGTAACTGTATGCTGAAGTATTAGTATGTTGGGGTGTTGCACTGGGGACAATGTAGTTATTCTGTATGCAGTGCTCCCTATTCATGAAAACTTTATGAATGCTGAAAGTGTGGTAATCCAATCAACAGAACAGTTCATGTCTGTTTAAATAAGACGTCATGGTGGTGTCAATCTGTTATAAAGTAAGTGTGGGTAATCATTGTAGGAATGGCATCAGCTGATCGTCTGTATAGAACTATCCATTAAATAGAGTATTTCCAGTGAACTTCATCGTACAACAGAGTTTTTGAAATCATCGGTTTCACAAAGCTGAAAATATGCCAGCAAAGTTGACTATCTGTATTTTCTAATTGAACTGTAATATTTTAAAGATTCAAATATATTCGCTGTCCACCTGGAAGGTGAATCGCAGGTGGACGTCTTTCTTGAACAGGGAAGCTCAAAATGCGCCATATTGCCTCTGAAGAGCTTACGTATCTGCCAGACTGAAATCTTGTCTTCATCGTATTCATTCCTCAAAGCAGATGTGGCTTGGTCAGTGCCCTAGTTCACCTATTTGCAGATATGTTTAATAGATTCGAAACTATTGCTTTTGTTTGTAAATCTGTCGAGCTCAACTGCTTGGTCATTAGTCTGTAGCTTACAAACAACTTGAACTAAGATAAACAAACCTAAGGACAACACACACACATGGCTGAGAGGGGAACTCGAACCCCCACCACCTACCACCCCCGCCCCAACGCTATTGCACATTTCAACATTAATGTGTGCTTGAATTGTTTTGGACAGAACCGGTGTATAGGGCACAAACCATCTGTAGTCCAAATTGATTTCTTGACCATGTGATCTTATTGTAGCTGTATACCCACCTCACTCGGGTGAATGTCAACAGTAGGACAGGATCCATCTTGTCCCGTTATTGTTTGCTCTACCAGAGCTCTTGGATATCTCTTAGAGCACTGACCATCCTGCATGCAGGGAGAGTTTAAGGCCCCAAAGGACCATGAATTGTGTGTGTTTTTACGACATCAAACAGGGCTGGATCTGTGTTGCGGTCTGGACATCGCTGGGACACACTTTTTCCTCCACCCACAGGAGGATATGTGCGTGAAACAGGCCACGTTTTTGTCATTCAACGCTGTACTTGAAGCAGAAAACTGCCCCAAAAATGTTTTTTGTCATGAAGTTAATTAGCAACTTCAGGTTTCAAACTCTGGCTATTATATCACGTTGATCATACGACACTTGTCCAGCTAAAGGTTCTTTAGTAATTTTGTTCCAATTTCTATTTGTTGTAAATGTAACAAAAAGTTGAGGCTTTCTGTATTTTCGAACGTAACCGAAAGTGTCCTGTGTATGCTCAAGCAATCTTGTGGTAGGGTTGACTTCATACAATTCAAAATTAAACCCATCTTCTTCATGACAAAACTAACAGGTCTTGCTGGGCATCGTGAGATTGATTGGCCTCACAAATGCATTGAAGGCGATCGTCTAGTGTGTCAATAGTGTGTTACACCATTCACATTCCCGATCAATCAAAACAGCTACATCATCATTTGTGGCAGGTACAATGCCCCTGCCGCGATGTCCAGCAACAGGTCGCTTATCTGCACTAAAAACAAATTTATAGTTGTAAATTTGCCCTTGTTGAACAGACTTCAGTGTAGCTTTAAAACTGTGAATATACAGATTCACTCAGTGTGGCATGTCATAAAGAAGAGCAATGATATCATTATAATGGCTAGGAAAATTTTGATTTCTAATATTTGCCTGGTCTTCATAATCAGAAACAAAATATATCTGAAGAAACTTGAGATCATTTTCAGGTAGCAAAGCTCCAATAAGGTGGTAAACCTGGCCCTGAACCTTAAAATTAGGCATGAATAACTCTTCCTTTCTTTGTTTCGCGCCAAAAGATTATTTTTGGAGTGCATGGACACCATGTGTTACCTGACCATCAATGCTTTCAAGAGACCTTGAAGATGCTGAAAAAGTCGGGGGGGGGGGGGGGGGTGATAGGATCTGATGAGTGAGACAATAGGTGACACTCCTGATCAGTTACTTCGCACCTAGCCAGTGGAAGGAATTTTCAAAGGGTCACTTCTATATTCATGTACTAGAGCTGCAGCAAGTTTCGCCTCATGTTCTGCGTTGGGTTCCTTTGACCTCATAGTCCTCATTTTTTCAGCTGCTCGTGTGTACTGAAAGAGAATTGACCTCTTGCAGCTTTTGACATTCCAGAGCTGCACGATCCTCAACGGATTTCTCAGACCACACAACTCTTTGCTTTTCAGCTGCTTGTGGCTGTTTAGAAAGATTAGAACATTTTCTAGGCGTATGGTACCTAAACTCACCGAAATCTCAAAACAAATTACACACATTGCATTGTCTTTGCAAAGAATTCTTATGTAAATGAAAACAGTTGATAATCATGAAGGAATGTTGTTATGTTTTAAACTTAAGTAAAACCTACCAAGAGAATCAAATAAATGTTAAGATTTTAATACTCAAAGCAACATCAGTAACTCTCTCTTCAATGTTTGTTGGTATTTGTAGAGATAAGATTGCAGCGCTTAATTCTGTCACAAACATACGGTTTCTTGCTGTACTATGCCATACTTAATACACATCACAGCTCTTTTGTGGCTACCTGTGCGGCGCGCACGGGGCCCCGAGCCGAAGCGGCCTTTCTTCTGTTCCAAGCTGCTTCCCACTTTTCCACCCGGTTTGTGCCTTCGCCCGGAGATGGGCATTTTCATTCAGGCAAAGGTTTTTTTTTTTTTTTTTTCTCTCTTGCTCTCAGAGGCTTCTCCTTTTCTTGGTCCTCTTCCTTTCTTGTTCTTTTGCCTTACCCTCTTGCTCCTTTCTCCATGTCCTCGACCCACCCTTTTAATCTCTGCCTTGGTGTTTGAGATTCTCCCTCCTTCATCCCTTTCTCTCCTTTTTGCTCCCTGTGCGTGTCTGAAGGTCAACCCACGCTCTGCATAGCCGGTGATGGGGTAAGGCGTATCTCCCTGCCCCGGGTAGACATGTAGAGCACGTATGTACCCCCCCCCCCCCCGGCGGTAGGCAGGATCCAGGGAGGGGTGATTACCCGAGCTGGTACTTTCCGACCATGCCAATTGGTCCCTCTGTCTGTTTTTCGGGAGGTGTGACCTGAGGTGCGAACAGTCACCTAAGGCGGGTGCGCCCTCAGTGAGGGCCCCCACAAGGAAGAAGCATGCCATCGAAGATGCTGGTAATCATGGGGGACACTTCCACTATGAGACCTTCCAAATCTACTGTAACCCTGACCCAAAAACGGAAACGTGACGAATCTCTGTCAAAGTCCTGCCTAACATTCTCAAGTTCCTCGTAGTATCTCGTACTGATGATCAGGATTTTTCTTCTGTAAATCCTTTTCTCATTCAGAAGGGTGACGCGATCGCAGGTCCCTTGAAGACCTGCTCAAGACAGCGCAATGGGACCTTGTTGCTTGAAATTGAGGCACAGAAATTACTCTGGGCTACGCTTGTGCATACTTCTCCTGTGAAAGTGGAGGCTCACCGCACCCTCAACTCCTTGCGGGGGGGGGGGGGGGGGGACTCAACTATATGTCCGATCAGGGAGTTATGGCTGTTCATTACGTTATGAAAAACGTTGACAATGATCTCTTGCCGACTCATACTGTCTCCTGATCTTTCGACAGGATTGACCTACCATCTAAGGTCAAAGCGGGCTACGAAGTCATTTCCATTCGCCCCTATATACCCAATCCTACGCGCTGCTACCATTGCCAGAGATTTAATCACACTAGTAAATCTTGTCCTAATGCAGCCAAATGCGCCACCTGTGGCATTGACGCCCATTAGGATGAATGTCCACCTCCACCCCCCGCTGCATTAATTGCATGGGTGACCATGCTGCTCCTTCACGGGACTATAAAAGCGAGCGGGTCATCCAGGAGATTTGCGTCAAGGGAAAGATTTCAACCTCTGCCGCTCGGAAGTTCTTAGCGAGTAGGAAGCCCGCTGTACTCCCAGCAGGTACTTACAGCCAGGTCCTCACCTCCCCTCAACCAACTAAGGAGATAGGTACTCAGACCTGCAATTTCACCTTCTCTGACACTGTTGTCAGATCAGCCAGCCCGAAAATTGTTCGTTCTTCCTCTCCAATTCCTTCTGCCCGTTCTTCAGTGCATTCGTCAACCAGTTCCCACACATCCCGAGCACCTAAATCCAATCCCCAGAGTTCTAAAAAAGAACACATTCGTGATGATTTCCTAAAAACTCTGTCTTCTCAACCGTCAACCGTTTCTCCTACTCATCATGCCTCTAAGAAGGCTCACAAAAAGAACAGCCCCCTCCCCCGTTCACCGCCGTGACATGACTCTTCAGTCACGTCATCCAACAGTTGCCAGCCTCGACCGTCTTCTGTTTCACCGAGACACACTGTCAGCCGGGCATCCAGCCCTTTACTGGCGGTGGAAGCTGCCCCTCCTGATCAACTCAGGAAGGTGGCAGACACGTCAGTCGGACCCATGGAACACGATTCCCTGCCTCTAGATAGCGATAGCAAGGCTCCCTCAAAGTCCGGTCCTCAGCAGCTGTCGAGGTGACTCCGCTTGCTTGTTCCTTCTTTTCTTCTCTCATTTTTTTTATCACGGTGCTCCTTCAATGGAATATTTGCGGCATTCGTTCCAATCGCGAGGAATTAAAACTACTCCTTAGACTGAACTGCCCGCTTCTAGTTTGTTTCCAAGAAACTAAGTTACGTCCATGTGATCATGCAGACTTCCACCAATCCACCTCTGTGTTTCAACCTGCCCCCTGTGGAAGGTACTCCAGCCCATGGAGGGGTTCTGATGCTCATTCAGGACGACGTCTATTACCATCCCATCTCATTGCATACTCACCTACAGGCAGTTGCCGTCCGCATCACTCTCTTCACCTTTTCATTTTCCCTCTGTAATATCTATTCCCCATCGTCGTCTGCCCTTACTAGGGCAGATGTGCTACACCTCGTTGACCATCTCCCTTCTCCTTTCGTGTTGGTAGGTGACTTCAATGCACACCATCCCCTATGGGGCTCTCCAGCACCTTGTCAGAGAGGCTCCCTTTTAGTGGACCTTTTCCACCACCTCAGTCTTGTATCCTTCAACACCGGTGCACAGACCTTCCTTTCCGACACAACACATACTTATTCCCAGTTATACCTCACAATATGCACTCCTCAGCTTGCACGTCTGTTTGAGTGGTACGCACTTTCTGACACATACTCGGGTGATCATTTCCCTTGAGTAATCCACCTCCTGCATCATACCCCATCTCCTCATTCCACCAGTTGGAACATCCCCAAAGCCGACTGGGGGCTTTATTCTTCCATGGCTGTTTTTCATGATCAAAATTTTCCCAACTGTGACAGTCATGTCGAATACTTCACAGAGGTTATTGTCACCGCTGCCGAACATTCCATATCTCAGACATCCTCTTCTCCACGTCGCGTCCCGGTCCCTTGGTGGACTGCTGCCTGCCACGACTCTCTTAGAGCCCGGCGACATACTTTACGCAGGTTCCATCGCCACCCAACATTTGAGAATTGTATCAATTATAAATGACTGAGAGCGCGATGTCATCATGTTATAAAAGACAACAGAAAGCTTGCTGGACTGCTTTTACCAGTTCTTTTAACCGATTTACTCCCTCCTCGGCTGTCTGGGGTGGCTTACGCCGTTTATCCGGCATCAAGGTCCACTCCCAGATTTCTGGCCTGACCATGCAGGAGCTAGACCGTGTTCTCGCCCTGTCCCAATCTTCTGCTCCTGGGCCCGATTCCATTCATATTGAGATGCTGAAGAACCTTTCTCCTGTGGGCAAGTGGTTCCTTCTTGGCACCTATAATCGCATATGGACTGAATGTTAAGGTTCCCACAAGTTGGTGTGAAGCCATTGTTGTCCCCATCACCAAACCAGGAAAGGACAAACATCTTCCTTCCAGTTATTGCCCCATTTCTCTCCGAGCTGCGTCTGTAAGGTGATGGAACGCATGGTTAACGCTCGGTTGGTCTGACTCCTCGAACCTCAACACCTCTACTAATGACCATGTGGTTTTCGTAGACACCGTTCTGCTGCTGATCACCTCGTTACCTTGTCGACCTTCATTATGTCATTATGAATAACTTTCTAAGGAAGCATCAAACGGTAGCAGTGTTCTTAGACTTAGAGAAGGCTTATGATACCTGTTGGAGGGTGGGCATTCTCCGCACTTTGCACACATGTGGTCTTTGTGGGCACCTCCCTCTTCCTTCTCTTTATTCAAGTGTTTTTGGCGGATTGCAAGTTCTGGGTACAGGTGGGCTCTGTTTTGTCAGATACCTTTCGTCAGGAGGATGGGGTGCCACAGGGCTCCGTCTTGTGTGGCTCTCTTTGCCATTGAAATCAATCCAATCATGGATTGCCTTTCAGCCGACGTTTTTGGATCCCTTTTTGTAGACAATTTTGCAATTTATTGCAGCGCCCAGCGAATATGTCTCTTGGAGCGTTGTCTTCAACGCTGTCTTGACCGCCTATATTCCTGGAGCATTCAGAACAGCTTCCGCTTCTCCACTGAGGAAACCATGTGTATAAACTTCTGGAGATACAAGGAATGTCTTCCACCATCTCTACGTCTCGGCCCCGTTGCTCTCCCATTTGTGGAGACAACAAAATTCTTGGGGCTAATGTTGGATTGAAAACTTTGCTGGTCCCCACACGTGTCCTACCTGGCTGCCCATTGTGCCTGATCCCTTAATGTTCTTCCTGTCCTTAGCAGCACATCATGGAGAGCGGATCGAACCATCCTGCTTCATTTTTACCGGGCCATTCTTCAGTCGAAGCTGGAAGCTTTGTATACTCTTCTGCACAGCTGTCCCTTCTCCGCCGTCTCAACTCCATACACAAGCAGGGATTACGCCTGGCGACCGTTGCATTTTATACCAGCCCTGTTGAAACTCCTTATGCCGAAGCTGCTATATTACCCTTGACCTCTCGGTGTGACATACTCTTGTGTCGGTACGCATGATGACTCTCTCAATCGCCAATATCGGTTGTCTGCAATAGCCTTGCTTCCACCTGGAGTTCAGTATTGCCACCTGCTTCAGTGACTCGATTTCACCCTTCCTTCAACCTTTCGGTTGAGCGAGAGCCCATTGCCACTGTGGCATCAGGTCCAGGTTCACACACACCTTGAACTTGGTTCACTCCCAAGGAGAGCACTCTGGATTTGGTATATCGCTCGAAGCTTGTCGAACTCTGTTCGCAGTTTGGTAATGCCATATTTATCTACACTGATGGTTCCAAGAGCACTGATGGTATTGGATCTGCCTTCGTCATCGGGGACGACCTGTTCCAATACAAGCTCCCTGACAGGTGCTAGAATTTCACGGCTGAGCTTTTTGCCCTCCACCAGGCTGTTTTTTACATCCGCTGTCGCCACCATCCCTTTTATACCATCTGCTCTGACTCCCTTAGTGTCCTGCAGAGTCTTAGGAACCCTTTCTCAACCCATCCTGTCGTGTACCGAATCCAATGCTTCCTTCAGTTGCTAGCAGATAACGGCTGTCATGTTTGTTTTCTGTCGGTTCCTGGCCACGCGGGTGAACCTAGGAATGAGACTGCTGACATTGAAGCCAAGGCAGCAGCTCTTTTGCCTCGCACGGCTACATTTTGCGTCCCATCAGATGATATTAAACGGGCTCTTCGCCGGTGTATTGTGTCGACCTGGTACAGTTCATGGTTCTCACTCCACGACAATAAACTGAAAACCGTAAAACCAATCCCAACCACTGCGAGGACCCCCTAACCCCCCTCTCGGCGAGAGGTGGTCATCCTGGCTCGGTTGCGGATCGGTCACTGCCGATTCAGCCACCATCATTTGCTAACCGCTGACCCGGCACCGCTGCGCCCCTGTGGTGAATTGCTGACGGTGCGACATGTTTTACTGTCTTGTCTTAATTTTAAATTAATTTGCCATCTACTCTGGGGAATTTTTTAGCTGACGACGCACGAGCAGCTGCTCGAGTTTTGCATTTTATCGACATGGCTAATTTATCAATTTATCAATAAATATTTGATATTTTTTATCCTTCTGTTTTAGCTTTCTCTTGATACTCTCCTTTCTGGCAGTTATAGATTTTTTCGAGATCTAGCGAATCTCTGTTCTGATCCGGGTGCTAATGACTTGAGAAGTTGTGCACCCTAATACCACAAAAAAAAAAAAAAAAAACAGCAACTGCATCTATAAGAGTTTTGGCTCACTAAAATGCCTCTCTATAGCTAGTAATTTTTAAAAAATTATACCTAGGTTAAATTTTACTTGCAGTGGAGCGGTTTAGTATGTTAACGTTGGCAATGAAATATTTGCTGTATGGGGATAATTAATTTACTGATGGGAACAATATAAATTATTTATTTCATAATGAACACAAATAATTATTCCCCTCATTGTACGAGACCATTTTTTCAACAAGGAGTCAACGACCGTTGCCAACATCAATACACTAAACCACTGCCAAAGGAAAATCATAGCCCTTGTTCCAGTGTATTACACCTTAGTTATGAGAATAAAAAATGCAGCATTGTCATCTATTAGTTAATTGTTATACTACAGAAGTAACAGCACCTCTATTGGATCTTTGCTATACTACACTAAAATTAAAGCATAGCATACACCAGAAACTGCAAATTGATATCTTTTCTTCCCCTCATCTTTTTGATGAAATGAAGCTTATATGTTGCCCCAAGGTACGCTCATTTGACCAATGAAACTGCATGAAAGTTCGCATAGTACTCTTGGAGATTTGCTGTACTACACCATACTTATAAGCATAGTATACACATAAAACTTCAAATTACGATATCTGTCCTTCCTTTGATCCAATTTTGATAAATGAAGCGTATGGTACTCTCTAAACTATTCTCAATTTACCTGTCGAAACCCATGAAAGTTCATGTAGTACCTTTTGGAGATTATCTCCAACAAATAGACATATTGGATGGCTTTCAAACAAACGATTAAATTATTATACCTTTATTTCCTCTTATCCGATTTTAATTATTGAAGCCTTTATATAACCACACGATATGCTACAGTTACATGTGAAAACCCTATGAAAATTCATCAAGAAGTTTTGGAGATAAGAGGTTTTAATAGTTGAACAGACAGTCACAACGGTTACTGAAAACACTTAAAATTAAGGTATCTTTTTTCTTCATGATTTTGATAAAATTATGCCTATCTGTTGACCCAAACTTTTCTAATGTTTCCTGTGAAAACTGCATGAAGATTCATCCAGTAGTTTTGAAGATTGAAGTTAACAGTGGCAGGCCTACATTTACAGATTTATTATTAGTATAGATGAGGATCAGCTAATCAGCTGGGAAGCAGGGGTCACAAATGTTACAAGAGTGTGCTGCAGTCATGAGGGAGCACTTATGCAAAATTTTAACTGGACCTTACATTCTCCCAGTCAGACTTGATGGTTGCACGTATCTTATAATTCTGCAAGAGTTTCTGATGGTCTTGCTGAACAATGTTCCCATGCCTTTTCATAGATCCATCTCAAAGCAGAAATTGCAGCGTACATCTTGAGGCAACCAGTTCTGGTTGCTGTATTGGTTGCTATTGGTCAGGCCACCACACTTTTAATACACATCACACCGATAATATACCCTTTGTATTGCCTAATATATCTTTGGTGTAGATCTAACAAACCGCTGTAACTATACAATAATGTTTAACTACGTAACTGATACTATTTCCATATAAATTAACTGCAGAGAACCTTGTAGCATGACACAACAATTAACGATATTGTATGGAAAATGCGATTCAGAAAGTATGAACAATCTAATTTTATGTAAATATATAAATAAATAATATTGTATCTTGGCATGTTTTATATTATAACAACAAAAATTTGCAAAAAAAAATGCAGATAGCATGAAGATGATGATGATGATGATATAGCTGAAATGGCCATAGTATAAATAATAGCAATGAACTGGTGAAAATATATTTCATGTTATATCGAAGCAACACCATCAGTGCCTCAAAGGAAAAAGAAAGAAAGAAAGCTATATGGTGCCAAATTATGGATACAAAAGGCACGGAAAAAACTAAATCATAGAACATTCCTCGACTAAGACATCCTTTCTTAGAGTGTAGTAGTAATAGTACTTCGTTTCTGACCACAGAACAACCTTCCTAGAAAAATATGTAAATCCAATTAGATATGAAATAATTACTACTAAAAAAAATCTTTCTGCAAAAACAACACTCCAATGAGAGCCAAATTATGAGAATTATAAAAACCTTTCACTTTCCATCAGAGAACGAAAACTTTAAGCACCATTACTTTCTACCAAAAGTACAAGTTTTCCTAGATAAAGGAGTCAAATAAAATTTATATACGACATTTATTTTTTATTATGTAAATCAGCTTATTGCAACAACTAAAACAGCTATAGATAAGGTAAAAATATCAATCAGTAAACAAAATGGAAATAACAACTAAAATAGTAAATATAATGGAAAGAACAACATCAAGGTCCACACAATACAGCAATACAGAAATGACCATATGGTATAATTACAAATCATCGAAAAGCTATGCTCCAACAATGCTATAGCTATGAAGTCAAAGGAAATAGTCTAGTCATATTTCATAAATATGACTATACACAAAAGTACAATACTTCTTTACAGCAAACAATATAAAACACATACCAAGAGACCCAACAGATAAAAATGCTGCTAAAACTAAAAAAATTGTAACCGCCGAACACTCTTAATGGAATAATCACAACCCCTAATATACGAAGATTACATGGCCACCCTATAAAATACCTAAGCCTTTATCTCGATCCAACCCACTGTAAGAAACATTGACAGCCCAGGTAACTAACTCCATAAAATCCTCAAGACATGTAACATCTGTTGCTGTTGTTGTTGTCTTCAGTCTGGAGACTGGTTTGATGCAACTCTCCACAATACCCTATCCTGGGCAAGCCTCTTCCACTCCACATATGAACGGCAACCTACATCTGTCTGAATCTGCTTACTGTATCCATCTCTTGGTCTTCCTCTGTGGTTTTTACCCCACACACTTCCCTCCAACGCTAAATTCACAATTCCTTGATGTCTAAGAATGTGTCCTACCAATTGATCCCTTCTTTTAGTCAAGGTATGCCAGAAATTCCTTTTCTCCCCGGTTCTGTTCAGTACTTCATTAGTTACACGATCCACCCACCTAATCTTCAGCATTCTTCTGTAATACCTCATTCCAAAAGCCTTTGTCTTCCTGTCCACACTGTTCATTGTCCATGTTTCACTCCCATACACTGCAACATCCCACACAAATGCCTTCAGAAAGGACTTTCTTAGGCTTAAATCAATATTCGATGTTAACAAATTTCTCTTTTTCAAGAACACTTTTCTACCCATTGCCATTCTGCATTTCATATCCTCTGTACTGTGACCATCATTTGTTATTTTACTGCCCAGGTAACAAAACTCCTCTACCTAATCTAATTCCTTCAGCATCACCTGTTTTTTCTTAGATTGCACTCCATTACCCTAGTTTTGCCCTTATTAATGTTCATCTTATATGCACCTTTCAGCACGCTGTCCATTCCGTTCAATTGCTCTTCCAGGTCCTTTGCTGCATCTGACAGAATTACTATGTCGTCGGCAAAATGCAGTGTTTTTAATTCTTCCCCCTGAACTTGAATTTCTCCACCAAATTTCTCCTTGCTTTCCTTTATGGTTTGCTCAATATACAAATTGAATAACATTGGAGAAGGGCTATAACCCTGTCTTACTCCCTTTCCAACCACTGCAATCCCTTTCCTGGCCTTCAACTCTGACAACCGCTGTCTGGTTTTTGTACCAGTTGTAAATAACCTTACGTTCCCTATATTTTACTCCTGCTTGCTTCAGAACTTGAAAGAGTTTACTCCAATCAACATTGTCAAAAGCCTTCTCCACATCTACAAAAGCTAGAAATGTAGGTTTGCCTTTTCTTAATCTATCTTCTAGGATAAGCAGTAAAGTGACTATTGCCTCCCATGTTCCTACATTTCTCCTGAACCCAAACTGATCTTCCTCGAGGTCAGCTTCTACCAGCTTTTCCATCCTTCTGTAAATAATTCGTGTTAATATTTTGCAACCATGACTTATTAAACTGATGGTTCTGTAGTTTTCACACCTGTCTGTGCATGCTTTCTTTGGAATGGGGATTATAACATTTTTCTTAAAGTCTGAGGGTACTTCACCTGTCTCATACATCTTACACACCAGGTGAAACAATTTTGTCATGGCTGGTTCTCCCAGAGACTTTAGTAGCTCTGAGGGAATATCATCGACAGGCTCGTCGACACACAAGTAAAATCACACACATACAAGCTTTTGCAACTGTTGGTCACTTCTTCAGGAAAAGAGGAGGAAAGGGGAGAGAGAAACAACTGGTGCATACTAACTAGCCTATGCATGCGAAGTAGTAGGCATTAAGCTAGTTGAAAACATATTCTAATAATAAAAATTTCCACTTATTGATATAAAATATTTATTTAAAAATATATTGTATCACACCACCAAGTGGAATCATTATTTCTTCAGACTTTTGTCTCTGGTTTAACTTCCCATTTTTCTACTTTTATTCTAAAATTGTTCCTTACATCTATTTCTTCTTTGGTGATTTTGGCTAATTCCAAGTTTTTTAATATTTTGGATCCATTCTCCTCCATTAGCAAGGGAACCTTTGTATTTTACTATTCTTTTTGTTGGTCTGTGTTTGGGAAGCCTCATTATGTGGCCATAGAATTTGAGGCATCTTTTCTTCGAAGTTCGGCAGTTGGAGGTGACTGTTGTTTGACTGTGTTGTGTGCCTGTGTGATTGCATGTATGTTCTGTTTTCTGTACAAGGCCATGGCTGTACTGGTTGTATGTGTGTGTCTTTTGTATGTGCATGTTGCAGCTCAGCACCACATCTTTGTGATGAGTTGTAAGCTGTCCTTATTACTATATCGTTAATTCGAACCTAGACTTTCCATTATTAGACTTGTAAGGTGAGTAACATAGAACCTCGAGATACAACCTTCAGCTCATAAACAATACTGTATGTGCTGCATAATTGAAAGGAATAGTGTAGAATGACAGTGTATATTAAGGTTATGAAACTTGTCATTCATATGTTTAAGTAATATGTGATGTTTCTTCCTAGAATTGAAGTGTTAACATGTGTGGTTTTTTTCCCCATGTACAGCTATTTGTTATATACCTGGCAAAAACATTGGAAGGACAAATAGAAATGCAGAAATCTCAATGGAATACATGAAATATTGCCTACCGCCTCGGATGAAATATTCGGTAGGTAATTCTCCAATATAAAAAACCAAAAAGCTATTTACATGGACCATTTATGCCGGCCATAAGACTTTGCCTGTGTAACTGTGTGGACAATACTAGAAGAAGTTAATTGCCGTGAGCTGTGTGCTTCTTCTCAAAAGTGAAAATAATAAGTTTGTAAATATGTTCATCTATTGTGTGTATAAACTAAACTGTTTCAAGCATGCAAAATGTCAAGTTTTATGTTAGTGTTTTAGAAGCATTATATGATTAAGCACATAGTCCAATGAAAGAAAGACTTTCATTACAAAGTTTGAAACAGTGACTTGAGTGAATCCAGTTTAGGGAACTTAAAGATTTTTATGTTTGGAATTCAATATTAAAGAGAGAATTCACATAAAACAAGAATAATAAAAGTATAGAATTACAAAATATTCCAAAAAATGAGACCGTGTGTGTGTGTGTGTGTGTGTGTGTGTGGAGAGAGGAAAACTATGGCATAGTATTTTACTGTTAAAAAGGCACAGAACTCAAAATGTCCTAGAGATTCATAGATATCTCTCTTTCAGTAAGCAATACTGTCATGTTAACTTTAGAGTACCTTCAACAAGTGTGTCTTATGCAGGTTTTTTTGACAACTAAGGAAAGTCATCTCATGTTTTTGTTACCTGTGTAATAATTTGGCATTTTGTTGAGGATGGCAGTTTGTCTTTCTGAGTAACTTTTAACTTTGTATGTACAGAATGTCATCACAAATTTAAGAACATTTATCTACATGTTAAATTTTTTAACCATTGTATATTCTTTATGTCAAGAAATTACCAAATGCAGACTACCTGAAAAATGTTGTTAAAGAATTGCAAATGGAAGAGCCAATAATTTGTATGAAAGTAAAGAAGTCAGCTTCAATTATGTAATTTCAACATTTTTACATGAAATGGCACCTGTGTTTTAGAATTGCAATAGATTCTACTTGTATATCCATGTATGATGGAAAAACAGTGCCATAATAACTTGAGTATGTTGAAGTTGCTAATTCTAAAATATTATTTTAGAGAACTGTTTTTGAAACACCTATGTAGTGTTTAACCACTGACTTTCAGATTAATGTTCTGCAGAATCTCATATATGTTGTTGTTAATTTATAAAATAATATAGACCTATTTTTTAAAAATTGTATCTACTGTGGATAAAATTTCATGTGTTTTTAAAGTATTCCATATGTTTGCTCTACCACATACACTAGCATGCAATTTGAATTAATACATATTTTTAGACAGCACAAATAGTAATTCAAAATACAATCCTAGAGCTATGTAACTATTCTTTGTAATGAATATTTTTTAACATTGGTCCAAAACTCTCCCTTCCATTTTAATTTCATTAAAGTACATTATTACTGAAATTGTGTTTATATAAAAATACAATGTACTAAAAAGGATAAAATATTTCTTGTGTTGATCTTAATTATAATTGTGTAAAAATTAGACTTCCAATATTGGTATTCTGTTTCATAATTTGTTACTTTTTGTTATTTCTGCCAATGGTAGTTTGTTTTAAGAGTTGAGGTTTGGATGACTGGCTCATTTACAGTATCATTGTTCCCATCAAAAGCCCTTCAATTATTAGTGTTTGATTGAAAGAAGTTATAGAAGTGATAGTTCCTAAACTACTCATATTGCAGAAATGTTAGTAAAAGTGCAGCATTGCATCAAATGAACTATCTAATTGTGCTTTATCTTTATTTGAAATCGAATCTCTTCTTTTATCTGTCTTCTGTCTCTTGTTTCTATTGTGCATTATTTTGCAAATGTTATTAAAAAAATTAGAAATATTGTCTTGTCTCACTCTTCATTGCAGACAACCAAAGATTTTATATTTGTAGATAATTTATTATGAAAAGCGATTGAGAGCGATGTCACTAAAAGTTCATTAATTTCTTGCTTAGAATATTGTCAAGGTGTTTGTGACAATTACTTGCAGTACAACAGTGGAAAGCCCAATTTGCAACTCACCACAAAGATGTGTGTTGAGTTGCGACAGATTCTGTCTTGATATATCACACATCGGCAAGAATAGTGACACACCTAAAAAAATACAGATCTTGGGAAAAGCGACTCTGTTCTTACCATTGACAAATCGTGAGCTAACCATACAACGAGAATGACACTACTTCTCTCAGATGAACAAAGTACGAGAAAAGATGTGACGCTTTTTGCGTATATCAATGCCATTTTTTGACTTGTCTCTCTACTCTTGCCAAGGTGCATATATCAAAGACTTTGAGATATTTCAATCCCAGCCATGGCACAAATTTTAATTCAATGTCTCTCCTTAAGTTCAATATCATCATTATATTGTTAAATACTTATTTCACACTTATTGAAATGTGTGTAATACTTGCCCTTCTAACAAAGGCTTACATCACAGTAATGTATTTGGTTGTGATGGTGTGCCTTTAAATTTAACAAGGAACCAGCACCATGATAGGAGACTTCTTACAGCAGATTTTCAAAATTTTCTAGAACTGTTAGAATAAGAGAGAATGTTGGCATGTTACTATAAAGATTTCTACATAGTAGACTCATTTTAAGCTCAATTTTTCTGTTTACAGAAAATTATCAGTTTTATGTATCCATGTTGTAAACCATTCAACAATTTGTGTTAGTAAATAAATTCTTATTAATTTACACAATAAGCACCTTTAAACATTCCAGTTGATAGCTTTAAGTCTTAGGAAGTATTACAGCTTTCACAGTTGAATATGACAATATTTTGCAACAAAATAAAAGCACAAAATCTAATATTAAACTTTCATTATAATTTCTGCACAAGTGTAGCAATAGTATTACTACTCTGTGAGTTTAACTAATGGTGACTGCTAGTAACTGTTAGAAGAAAAAATTGACATAAGTTTGGGTTGGAATATTGACAATAATTTGTAAAAGACAAATGCCTGCTTATGGCAGTAATAAGAAAATAACCCTATTTGCCTGGTGTGTTATTTGCTGTTCTCAGTATGTGCTACTTGCTTGCATTATTAACAGATTTCAGTTCATGAATGCTTGAATTCAATCCAAAACACATTTCAAATCTTCTCATGCTGTTGACACTGTGTGTGTGTGTGTGTGTGTGTGTGTGTGTGTGTGTCGGTGAGGTCCTGCGGTGGAGAAGATAAACTGACCAGAGGGGGAAGGGAGAGAGGGGGGTGATAGTAGAGGAGGGGGAAAAAAGATAGAAAAGGTTACAAGTTACATATTGGTTAGATATACCAAGAGTAACAATGTAATTGAAGAGGAAGTTAATTGTAGGACACCTACGTACAAAGTACATTAAACAGATTGTAAATTGCTTCACAAGCAAGTAAAAAATTTTGTTCTTTAAGGTTCCTTTTTTTTTTTTTTTTTTTTTTTTTTTTTTTTTTTTTTTTTTTTTTTTTTTTTTGTGACAAACCTTGTTTGTGATGAATCTTGTAATTGTTGTTAGCAGTTGCCTTGCTGAATTTTCTCATTTTGTTTAATGTCGTTTGCTCCTGTATAAAATGTCAGCATGTTGCAGTACTGTTATGTATTTCTGAAATGGGATTGCTCAAAACTCAAAACAACACTGACTGCTTTACCTGCATCTGATGTATGTAAGATGTCTGTCTGTAAACTCCAGTGAAGAAAGTAGTGTCTCTTACTTCCAGCTATCTCCAAACAAAAAGATTTTTATTCTATACTGAAACAAATAAATTTAAATTTTAGAACATTTTATTAAGATAAATGTTGGTATTTGTTTATGTGAAAAATTGACAAATTGCTATATTTTGAGCTCTACTTGAAATTTCCTTTATAGTTACTTCATCTGAACTTACTAGTGTTTTCAGGTTACACGAGGACTAGTTTGTAAACTCATGATGCATGTGTGAAGTTTACATTTCCATTTAGGCAGGGTGAAATAGTAATACTTTGAGTTCCAGAGAGTAATGCTCCATTCAGAGCTGTACTGCACATTTGCTTATGGGATTAAAGTGCTAATTTCAGTACTGCCTAAGCATAAAAAGTTCTTATACTTCTGATATGTACCAATATAAACAGGGCCATTAACAGAGCCAACACAAGTTTTTGACACACTTGAGGTTCCTAACATGAAACATTAGTAGCAAGTGGACATTGCTTGGGCAACTTTAACTAGTGTATGAAAAAAGGTTCAAAACGCAAGAAACTGGCTTTTCTCATACTGTTGTAGTATTCTCTTAAAGTTCAGTACTATGTTTAACTACTGTGTATATACCCAAAGACTTTCTTACTTGTAGAAAATAAAACTGGTTCAGTGCAAGATTCATTATTTTAAGGTTCTAATTATTACACGACTGTGGGATTTTTAGTACTTACAAAAATAAATATTTTGAACTTCATAAATAATTTTGTTTTTATTGTAGTTATAGTAAAGTTTCATAGCTTTGGTAATATCTTGATATTTTATAAAAATATACAAATACAGTGCAACAGGATACAGATAAGCACAAGAAACACCTGTTGAAATATTCTTGGATCTGTAAAGCCCTTGGTATTTTTATTGTTATAAATTAACATTCCTTAGTAGTTGGAAGTAGCTTTGTGCCAAATTTTATGCATCAAATATTTGTAAGAATATTCATTTTTGGTACAATAAAGGAACTTTTGAAAAATGTAGTGTACTTATTTTTGGAATATACCACTTACATTATCCTACCATGATACTCCATCCATTTAATAGTCTGTTTTTAATGTTAATATTGTCTGATCTGCGATTCCTTTAGCAATTGACTTCAGGCACTGAAGACCTAGCTGTCGGGCACCCAAAGGCCCCAATCCATCCATCCATCCATCCATAAATTATCTACGCCATGTTACAAGCATTTGAATTTTCATGTATCTAAATGGATACTGTTCATGCTGAGGCAGAAGCAACAGAACAATGCACCCACTAAAATATTCATTCCTGAAGGAGTTGTTGTTTAAAGGTGAACAGACTTCAATAAGAGTGAACCAACAGTCAGTGCCCATACATACAAACCATAGGTGGTTCAACCCCTGTACGTAAAATCATATGCATCTCCAGCCCATGAATGTACATTCCAGCTGCTGAATTGATTGACAATGGGGATGAAAGGGAAGTTACTTCTGTGCCAGTTTGTATCTACTTACACTATCTAGTTCATAACTGTGCTACGTCAGTGTGTACTTAGAGGGCGAGCGTTCGCACAAAGTATATTTACTCGGCAAATAGTATCACACTGCTAATAATACCCCTTTCTCTTAATTTTTGATGTAAAATACAAAATTTAAAGAACTTCAAATTCACAAATTTGTTAATTACATGAAATTCGGCAGCATTGCATGCGTCTGGCTCCTGGAGCAATGATAAGTTTTCAATATAACGGTAACAATAGCAAAGTCTTCCCCCCCCTCCTCCTCCACACTCTCCATTCAGTATCACTAGGCTTGCATTTTCCCACACTTAGTGTTGAATTCAGATTTATTTTGTGAACATCACATGGAAATGAGTAACAGTATTGGGAGAATTAGCATTACAACATTGTTTAACACGTTCGCTGCGGTCACCAGTGCGGGCTGCTAACGCTCTAGATGGACGCCTGTAAGCCCACGTTTGCTGAGAGCTGAAATCAGACCCTTGCGAAACCTGTGATATTAAAAGCTAATGTAACATCTGCACAAGAGGGGGTGCTAAATATGGAAATAAAAGTACGCTTTAACTGCACGCTGATTATGTGATAAATGCTGCAAGCTGTCTGATGCTTATAAGCGTCATATGCATTTATTGCAAACAAGTCTAACAACACCTCTGATATATTGATTTTATTGCAAACTGGAAAGGAAATGAAATTCAAACAAGCGATAAATCTGCTTCATTGAGAAAGAATTGGTCTGAAAACACCAAAAGCCTTATCAGACGGAGAAAAAGAAACAGGTCTCGTCTGCAATTTGGTGCTATGGAAACCCAATCCCATATAACAAATAAGTTCGCAAGGTGATTGTTTTATAGCAAACCAATAAATACGAAAACACATGACTGCAGACGGAAACTTTACGTAATATTTTTTGGTGGCTTATACTAACATGAATGCACAGCCAAACTAACTAAACTACTCAGCTAGCGAACACGCCAGTTATAAGCATTACCCACTCTGGCGTGTTGATCACGGAAACGCTTATAAGTGTCAGTCCTAGCAAACGTGTTAAATTAAGAGTTGTCGGTGGTCGTTTTTTTAGTCTGTACTATAGCAGAGTAAATATGGTATGTTCCTTTCTAAAAGGGTGTAGAAAATGGGGAACCAGCTGCTTCAGTCCTCATAATGCCTACCTTGCCAAAAATTTTGGCACACATTTTTACTGAAAGAGAATAGATAGTAATGGTGGAAGAGAGGTCATATATCATCTGTGTGTACGTGTGGGGGGAGGGGGGCAAATTGCACTGAAAGGGAGATTCTGTTTATGAAAACTTCACTATGATGAGAGTATGGGTTACAGGATTTAACATGCTCTCTGTTACATCTTTTCATCACTGACACACAAGTCGCCAAAGTTACGTCAGTTAAGATGACTGGCACCAAGCAGGCTGAACATGACCCCAGTTGCCATAAATGCCACATGATCACACCATCATCATCAGAGTATGAGTAATATATAATGCAAAGTAAAACTTTACAATACTGTTAATAAGTAAATTTAGGATCAACTTGGTAGTACAAAGATAACTTTATAAATAACAATATTTCTCGATGGTGATGCTTTAACAATTTGTATCAAATGCAGTTTAACACTTTTGTGTGCCAACTACAAGTCATGATGATAATGAAATGGTTATCATACATGATACCTTGAAGAGGTCATTGTCAGAATCAAAGGAGATGTAAATGTTGTCGCCATGGTGGAATAGTCTAAAGTGCATTGCTACAGTATGCGCAGCTGCTCCTCATTGGAGATTTCAGTCCTCCCTTGGGCGTGTGTGTTTGTGTTGTGTCTTTAGCACCACGTTAAAATAGTTTGTAAGTCTAGGGACGGATGACCAGTGCAGTTTTGGTTCCCATAGCTTTACAAACATTTGAATTTGAAAATCTTTTCATCATGATAAATACAAATGCTGTTGTGAGGGACAAAAAATATTAGCTTGTGGCTGGGAAATTTGAATTAGAATTAAGAAATGTGATGAGATAAGCTTGTAGAATTGTGCCAAAGAAATAAACTTTACATCACTAATACCTTCTTTAATCATTATCCAAGAAGAAGACATAAATGGAAAAAAGTGGTGATATTAACAAATACCAAATTGAATTCATATTAGCGAAGCAAAAATGTAGAAACCAAGTTAAGGACAGCAGATCATACCCAGGATGCAATGTGGCAAGTGACCCTGTATTGTTTATGACAACAATGGACAAATTCAAGAGTATTAGTAATAGAAGCAAATGTAAGTGGGATTTAACCTTCCGATAGGTGCGTCTTCTAGTCAGCCAATGAGGTTCACGTCTATTTTGCAGATACCTCTTGATAATAAACATTAAAAAGACACAAACATCAAACTTGTCTTAAAAGAGAAGGCTAATACAAAGAGGGGGATTTCGGACTCTCCCACTTTCTGAGAAAAGAGATACAAACCTCCTATTGCATCCTCGTATCTGACACATACGCGCGCCTATCGGAAGGTTAACCAAGCACAAAAGTGAGAGTACACTGAAACGCTATCAGCAAGTAACAGACAAGAAAACAAATACAACGGGCTACAAAGCTGGGCAAATCTGAGGTATGTTCAAATGAAAGGGTAAGAAACAACAGAACCAGTTGATATTTGCATATGCTGCATAGGAATAACATAGTGCGACGTATACGGACACAAAGCATGCATGTTCACCTCCCCCTAAAATATTGAAGGCTCTACCCTCAGCAGGCAAGTTGATGCTCACCGTCTTCTTTGACATCTGAGGTCTGACACTCAGAGTTCCTCGAGCACAGAAAAACCACTAACCATGATGTGTACTCTGAGACACTCCATAGCAAGAGGATACGGCCTGGGCTGCTTACAGAGGGAGTTATTCTGTGCATCCACACATCTCCAAGATCACACAAAGTGTAATGGCCAAGTTCAAGTGGCAGCAGCTTGAGCATCTCCTTTACAGCCCTGTCTTCCATATGTTTGGTCCACTGATAAAATATCTCAAAGGTAAGCGCTTCAACTTGAACAACCAACTGAGGACACAGTAAAAGGATTGGTTCTTGTCACAGCCAGGGGAATTCTGGGACAGGGAATTCCTTCTGCTCACATCTTTTGAACAAAGACTTCAAATGAAAAGGTACTAAACGACACTGTGTATGTAATTGAACACCCCCTCATAGAAGCAGCAAGACAAGTAAATGGAAAGGAAAGACAAGGGAAAAGGAAGTTGTGTATTACTACTGACTTGCTAAATATGATGGAATAAAGCAGAAAATTAAAACAAATCTGTGAAGAGGGAAGGCCAAGAGAAGTGTGTGAAAAACAGAATCAATAGAGGCAAAGCAAGCAAGGAAAAAATACCTTGAGAATATCTGCTTTAGAGTTGAGGACTACACGAGAAAGGGAAATATGCACAATGCTTATAAATGTGTGAGACATTACTTTGGAGACAGACAAAATAGATGTAGGGCTGCGATGGATGAAAATAGCAATATGTTGGATGATGATGATGATGAAGTTGCAAGAAAATGAAAACAATACATAGGAAAACCGTACAGTGAAGCAGATCTCTCTGAGAACAATAAAGTAGAAGAAACAGGTTGACACACACAAAATGGATGAATCTATATTAAAGGATGAATTTGACCTAGCCCTGAAGAAAGTGAAAAACAAGTCTCCTGGTATAGACAACATTCCAGTTGAACGTCTGAAATCTGGAGTAGCAAAAATGACTCAGGAGTTATATAATCTTGTGTGCAACATGTATGAGCAGGGAAAATTTCCTACAGGTTTTGATAAAAACATTGTTATTCCCATCCCCAAGAAGGCAAATGTGAAAATTATTGACACTCAGCCTGGTGGTTCAAGTTTCTAAGATATTATACTCAATTATTCTAAAGCACATAGAGCAAACAGTTGAAGCCATGCTCTCAGTAGATCAATTTTGATTCTGTTAAGACAGAGGAACCAGGGAAACAATATTTGCCCTAAAACTAAGAGGGAAGATCAAAAGTAAACTGCATTTCCATGTTATGGCCATTTACTAAACCACCTACACAAAAGCAACATGGCTATGACAATGTGGAGATTACTAGGGGTAGTGGAGTCCACTGACCACACACTTCAAAATACAGATACAGAAGCTTTATTCTATGTTGTCAACACAGTGGACAAACACAGCCTAAATTAAACATGGCAGATGGTACAAGAAAAACAAAAAAACAAAGATTGTCGTACCGATATGATACTTTATAATGTAGTAAGGACAGTTTACAACTCACCGAAAAGACGTGGCGACGAGCTGTGAAAGGCACATACAAAAGACACACACATACAACACATTCAGCTATCAGCCATGGCCTTCTTCAGAAAAGTCAGAGGTGATGGTTGTATGACTGTGTTGGGTACCTGCGTGATTGCGTGGGTGTTCTATTTTGTGAAGAAGGAGACAGAGACACAAACACTCGCATTGGTGGCTAGCGCCGCCAGGGGGGGGGGGGGGGGCGGGGGAGTCACAAGCATTGGTAGAAGCACATGCAGAAGGCATCACACACACAATGAGTTCTATTGTCCCATCTGGTAGTACTGGAGGGGGAGGTAGCCGACATGAGGTAGGGACTTAAACAATGAAATTCTGCAATCTAGGAGACAACGTAACTTGTCATGAGAGTCGCCTGCTTGAGCAGGAGCCACAGATCGGAACTACACTACTAGCACAGTGTTCGACGGGAGCAGGAAGAAACAGAATCAAGGGCCCACTGGGAACATTTAATAAGCTCGCATTTAGTGAACGATGTGCACATAATGAATAGGTTATAGTTGTGCACTACAACAGACAGCTCTGTTGTGAGTGGCAGGGGAACAGGGACAGAGAATTTATAGCAGGGATCGGAGGGGAGAAGGGGATGAGAGAATCCTCTAAAGGGAAAGGACGGAGAGGAGGAAGAGGAGTCAATGACCGAAGGCAGTGCATGAGCCCAAGGCAAAGGAGGGGGGTGGGGGAATGCTGGAGGGAGAGGGAGGGGGTACCTCGAATGAGGAGAAGGAATAGGAGGGAGACTTGAGCGTACGAGGGGAAACAGGATCGAGATGCATGTGTTTCAGGCAATTAATGGAGCCAACAGAAGGTTTGCCGTTGTGAAGGATGATGTAGGTGTTCGTTGCACAGAGGAGGACAGCATAAGAACCAGAGTAAGGGGACTGTAAGGGCAGGTGAATGGTGTCATCATGCAAGAACACGAACTCGTAAGTCTGCAGGTCCGAAGGTACCCTTACATGCCGAGGAGAGTGGCTGGCAGCAGGGGAAGGGGAGACCCCGCTGCAGATGATACGGACTCGGTCGACCAATGAAGAGAGATCCTCGAATGAGGAAGGCGGGGACAGGGCGACAAGCTCGCCTGGCAAGGCAAGTTGTTGCCTGTATATGAGTTCCACAAAGGTGCCACGGAGGTCCTCCTTGTAGGTCGAACACAGGCCAAGGAGGACCAGAGGAAGGGCATTGAGCTAAAGTGACCGTGGCACTGAAGGCCCTTTTTTATGGTCTGGTACCATCGCTCCACCAGCCCATGGCTCTGTGGATGATAGGTGGTGATGTGGATCCTGCAATTGCCACAAAAGTGAAAGATGTTAGTGAAAAGAGCACTCTCGAATTGTCGTCCCTAGTCAGTTGTGATGACCGAGCAAGCAATCCAGGGAGATATAAAAGCATGAGCGATGGACTTGGCTGTGATGTTGACTAGAGATGTGGCCTCCATCCATCTCATGGTGCGGTCGATCATGGAAAGGATGTTCCAGTGACCGTCAACCTCTGGAAGGGGACCAACAAGATCCAAGTGGACATGCTGGAATCTGCTGGACAGAGGAGGAAAGGAACCAAGCGAAGGGGAGGTGAGAGAGGAGACCTTGTTCTGCTGGCATGCGACACAAGAGCGGCCCAGGCCTGACAATCCCACCTCATGTCGCGCCAAGCGAAACACTCACACACCAGGTGTGTTGAGGCTTTGACACCTGGGTGTGTGAGCTTGTGCAACTTTGGGAAAATAGGATGTTGAAGAGAGTGGGGAATAAAGGGACGGAGGTTGGTCATCAAGTCACCACACCATATCTCACCGGTGACGCCCGGAAAAGTGGTGCAGATGGAATGTAGGGAAGAGGAAGGGTCGGAGATGAGAGCAAGGAGATCATCATCAGTGGATTGCAGGACGAAAGGTTGGAGACATCAATGACGGTAGAGGCAGCATCGATCCGAGAGAGGAAATCCACCACCACATTATCCACGCCATTGATGTAACGCATGAATGTTGTGAATTGCAAGTTGTAGTTGAGGTAGCAGAAGTGCCTAGGGGGTGGGTCAGCCGAAGGATGTTTGATGGCAGCAGCCAGCTGCTTGTGATCAGTAAAAATGTGAAAGGCACGACCTTAGAGGTCTGCATGGAAATACTTAATGGCCTCATAGATGGCAAGAAGTTCCCTGTCAAATGCCGAGTACTTGTGTTGTGCATTGTTTAATTTTTTGGAAAAGAACTGCAGAGGAGAGATTACACCATCATGAGATTGGCTGAGAACTGCACCAATAGTGGTGTCGCTTGTTCAGTAGTGAGAAAAACTTCCCCGGTGGGATGCGGATGAGCAACTTTAATCACTCGAGAAAGTAAATCCTTGAGTGCATTGAATGATTCGGTCATTTGATCTGTCCAGGGCACCACACAGTCACCTTATGTGTGCTTGCCAGCCAACATGTCATTGGGCAAGTGCCACCTGTAGTAGTTAATGGTGCCGAGGGACCTACGAAGCTCTTTGTAAGTGTTGGGGCATGTGATGTTCTGCACCAAGTTAACCTTGTCAATGGTGGGGGCGACACCCTCTGACAAGACTGTATAACTGAGGAACTGTACCGATGGGAGATGCAGTTGGCATTCATCATCATTCAATTCGATTTCTGCCTTGGACAGCCTGGCGAGAAAGATTTGCAAATGTCTTTTGTTTTTCGTGACTGAGGAGCTAAGTACACAAAGCACTATTTTAAGTCCTGTAAAACCTCACTTATAAACTATTGCCAGGTCTGTGTTTTGTTCTGAAGTCCGAAAGGCATGAAGCGATCCTGGAAAAGGCTGAGCGAGTTGATGATGGCCATTTTTATCTATGTCCTCAGGAGCCATGGGAATTTGATGGTAAGCACGTTTGAAATCAACAACCGAGAAAACTTTAGATCCAGCAAGTAATTTGGAAAAATTGGTGACATTCGGAATCGGAAGGTAGTTAATTATGGTTGTAGCATTGAGCTTATGACAGTCTCTGCACGTCACACCGGTCGACAGTAGTTCAGATAATTGCACGTCAACTGTGGCTAATTTTTTGGGACACAGGGTGCGGTATAGAAAACACAGAGGCATTGTCAGTGTCAATGCCTTTGAACAGTGACATTCATGACAACATACTGCTTGCAAGATAGGCTAGGGCGTGGCACCAAATGTGCAGGACGTGACGGGTGCAAGGTCAGGTCGCGCAGAGTGACAACTAACAGAGGTGGATGTGGCAGCAGGTGTGACAGAAGCCAACGGCAGCGAGGAAGTGGCGGCAGTAGCCGCGGGAGGCGAGCATGTAGCCGGCCATGTTGAAGTAGTAGCTGCATAGGCTGTGAGAGAGGACGGCGGCACTGGCGGAGTGGCAGCAGACGGAACAGGAGCTGTAGGTGCAGAGGTGGCCGCTGGGGGCATGCGAGTCGGTGCATGTGACGCCGACACATCAGCGGTGGCGGCTGTCACAGAGCAGTTGAGCCACAATTGTGCGCGTTGGCCACAGGCAGTGAGCAGGTGGGTGCACATGGTGCCGAGTCAGAGAAACAAAGCCGGGGGGCGGGTGGGAAGGAGGAGGCAATGCGTGCGGGGCTGAGCCAGGTGACGTGAGCTAGATGGGAGACACCATTGCCAACATCACAGTGAGGGTGGCAAGCTGGTTGGTGAAATTAAGCTCAGTATGGTGGCATGCGCTTGAATGTTTGATGGGGGATTTGTGAGAAGCAGAAGCAGGAGTACTAACAGGCATACACTGAGACAATTCACTAGAGTTTGTTGAGACAGGCACAGTGAAGACAGTTGGCTGGTTCAGCAAAGTCATTCATGGAGCACTCGAACAAATGCACAACCATCTGTTTTTTGCAGAGTTCGAGGGCGCAGTATACTGCATCTTTGGAAACTGAATATTGTACCCACAGATGAGATATACTATCACCATTAATCAGTTTCCTTTTGTAGTGTACTGTAGAAAACTTCCTTCTGCGGCTGCCTAATGGACAGTTGACATGTTTTACCTGGTGTGGACCATGTTCAACAAGAAGTGACCACACATGATCCGAAGAAGAATCTCAGGTTGCATGGTCGCTGAAATTTAAAACAAGTTCAGATACATCTTTACTCATGCTTGTTTCACAGCAGCTGTGCAGCTTTCTATGTCAGGATCATTTGCTGCTTCAACCAAATGATCATCTGTACTTTTTTTCGGATTTCGGTTGCTGAGGGTTTGGAGGAAGATACTTCTCACATGAGCCTGCTTGCTTTGCTAATGACAATTCTTTCTCCAACTAAATTGTGCTCCAGATAATTTTTTCTCTCATCTGCCATGTCTCATGAATTAACCAACCCTTAAATAAAAGAAAAATCATTTCAGAACACAGCAATAAAATTGGTGGCCAATTTAAACTTTCAGCTTTTTAATTTATTGGCTATACTCAAACATTATTCTTTACACTACTATTTAACACTCTTTCATTTAAATGCAACTAAATTCAAATAATTAAAGTCCACATAAATGTATCAGTGAAATTAGCTTTTTAATTATTTGAACAAATAAACGCAGTTTGGTATAACTTATTTGTGTTAAAGATTGAATACCGAGCTCCGACCAGCATCCTTTTTCTTTCTCTCGTCGGGATGACACCTATCAACATAAATTAAGCCACTAGCTAAATATGTGTGTGTGTGTGTGTGTGTGTGTGTGTGTGTGTGTGTGTGTGTGTAAATTCCTAAGGGACCAAATTTATTGGGCCATCGTCCGTAGACGTACACATTAGTTAAGCTAATTTATTCTAAGGACAACAGACACACATACCCAAGGGAAGACGTGTACCTCCGGCGGGAGCCGGCAGCCAATCCATGACATGGTGCCTCAGACCACATGGCACTAGCTAGATATAAAATTTCATGCAAATCCTAGATGCTATTATTGAGACACCAATGGCCAACAGTTGTTCGCTTATTTCTGTTATTATTAGATACACAATAATGTTAAGAATTATTGATTTTTGCGTTTTCATGATCACAGACAACCAGAAATGCAGCAGTTACACACTTAATTGTTTGCGGCATGTGCCATGGTATGTGTTCAAATGGTGCACTGTTAATCTCCAAGATGGTGACAATGATGATGATACAGCTGTTGACATTTGAAATGTAGTCATTGAAGAAAAGATCTTGGTTTTGTCGTAAATGGTAGAGGTTGTGTCAGACAGTTGCTTGAATTTGTTTGTTGAAAACAATTTGGATTTAGCCTTGATCCCGTCAGGCTTCATGATGTATATGTTTGTGCATGTCAATGAATAAAACAACTAACTCGACATATTCACTTATTATCATGACAGCGGAGTTCAATGCAACATTCTCTGACACTCATCTCACTATCTACATCTACATGCATACTCCACAAGCCACCAGATAGGTGTGTGCCGCAGGGTACCTTGAGTACCACTATCGGTTCTCCCTTCTATTCCAGTAACATATTGTTCGCGGAAAGAAAGATTGTCAGTATGCCTCTGTGTGGGCTCTGATTTTATCTTCATGATCTCTTCATGAGATATACGTAGGAGGGAGCAATATACTGCCAGACTCCTCGGTAAAGGTATGTTCTAGAAACTTCAACAAAAGCTCGTACCGAGCGACAGAGCGTCTCTCCTGCAGAGTCTTCCACTGGAGTTTATCGATCATCTCCGTAACGCTGGTTCAATGAATAGATGAGTAGCGGTTTGCAACTAATCATCCTGCAATCAAAGCTGGCATGCCGCCCATCATGTCAGCTGGGGCACCATCAAGGTGCCATGCAGTCTGCCGCCATGTAGTCTCTGTAGTATACAGTGGGCACTAATGACTTGAATGATCTTGCCATAAGACCACACACATCATCAGTGGTAGAAAAGAGTAGAAGGTTTAGGGCGTCAATAACACAGGATGTGCCTTATATTTGTACATGAACAAAGGGGAAAATACAATAAATAATGTTTTACCTGCCATTCATTGAACGCATACTAGCAAAATTCTGAAGAGTGAAAGAGAATGCTTGTATCATTGACTTGCATCTTGTCTCTTGCCTGTTGCTCTGTCTATGTGTAGTAACCAGTAATTCATTGCTACTAGAACTGCTGCGCAACAGCAAAGTAAACTGCACCATAAGTGCACGAGTGTTCGTCACACACTACAGATTTGCTGCCCCCCCCCCCCCCTCCCAAATTTTAGCACCCTAGGCGATTGCCTAGTTTGCATATGTGGACGGGCCGGCCCTGGCCATAGTTCAGATGGACGTTTGTCACCAAAGTTCTCCTCTTCAATTGTGTGTTGAACAGTCTTCTCCACAGACCAGGCGACATGCTCCAGGATTGTCTTTTTACCACTGTCACAGTGGTCCCAACTGTGTGGGGGGGAGGTAACCAGGTCACAAATAAGATCCACTTGGTCGTGCAGCGAAGTGATTAAACAGAGGTAGCGAGTGGAGTTGTCCAAACTGTAATGCTTGAATATATGCTAGATGAGAGCGAACCAGGTGGTCGGAGAGTCGAAAGAAAATTGAGGCAGCTTTGGCAGGCAGCCTGTTGGTGGAGATGGAGGCGAGCCAGTAGTGGTGAGGCACTGTGACAGCATAGGCGTCATTGATCAGCGAAGGCACAGAAGTGTTGCATGGTGCAGCAGAGGCACCAAGCAACGCTGGAGCAACAGTCGAAAGGCCGGCAAAGTTCGGACAGTGAAGGGGACCACTTCGCGTCGCGGAAGGCACACCTGGAGGCACGGAGCACGGTAGCACATGCTGTGTAGCACACACATTTGCAGAGTTGGCACAAGTGGATGAAACTGTGGGCATCTTAGGATGAATCGTTGCATGGAATGTTCACAGGATGAACTGAGGCAGCTGAACCAGTACAGAGGTTGGAGAATGAGCTCCCGGAGACGAACTTACACAGAGAGGTGCACTCGCAAAGTTAGCACAATCATGAGTACAGTAACTAGGCTTGTGAAGTTCATAAGGTACATTTTCATGCGCAGCACTCAAAGAGGCAAACGTTCATAGCCCACCTGGCCATTGGAGGCTAGGCACGTGACCGATGGAGTCATACACTTGAGTACCCGGCATGGTGGTAGGCGGTTGCATGTTTGAATTTTGCACAAAGTTCACATTGCTGCTGGCATTGTCCAAAGCACAGAAGAGCTGAGAGCGCTCAAATGTTGGAGTGGTATAAAAATGAGCATTCGAAAGCATCTGTGGAGTGAAAAAGTCAGAGTCACATTGCTGAGGCACAGCATTGTTGAACTGCGGCGACGTGAGATGTCCTGTGGCGAATGTCCAGACAACGCTGCACCCTGGTGTCATGCAAACTGTTGACACTCATGAAAATGCTGGAAGCCACAGGTTGCCGAGGAAGTGTGAGTCTGGGCAGCGGTTGCAAGGGCGGCAACATGATGAATGTGGGCACAGGAACGTTGGCGTACCGAGTGCGAGCATAATACAGTCAAAGGAAGACACCAAGAACCACACGTCAATACTGTACCGGATTTGTAGAACCGTTTTTGTATGGGGTCACCACTATGGGGGTTACTAGGGGCAGTGGATGCCAATGACCACACACTTTACAATACAAAAGCTTTATACTATGTTGTCAACACAGTGAACAAACACAGACTAAATGAAACATGGCAGATGATACAGGAAAAAAAAAAAAAAAAAAAAAAAAAAAAAACAAAGATTGGCATACAGATGTGATACTTTGGTTTGTGACCATGATTTATGAGCAGAGACACAAACACTCACATTGGTGGCTAGTGCCACCACACCAACATACAATGTAAGTTCACTTTTCTACATAGTCTCCAAGAAATTTTAAACATTTCTCAGAACTGTCAACCAACTTTTCGATTCCAGATCCATAGAAATTTCCTCCAGCATTTTGTAACCACACGGAGAAATGACTTTCACCTCCTCATCGTTTCGAAATCATTGTCCACCAAGGTCCGTTTTGAGCTTACCGAAAAGATGAATGTGGCACCTCACAAGGCTCAGCAAACATGCGAACTGCTGCAGCAATTGAAGTGGGCAGTATGGCAACTCTCTCCAGACTGTCCCGTCTTAATGCCAAATGACTTTTATCTTTTCGGTAACCTCAAAACAGATCTCGGTGGACAATGATTGCAAAATGATGATGAGATGAAAATGGCTCTCTCTGTGTGGTTACAAGACGATGGAGGAGATTTCTATGCATCCAGAATCGAAAAATTGGTGACCATTCCAAGAAATGTTTACAGTCTCTTGGACATTATGTGGAAAAGTGAACTTACATTGTATGTTGTCATAGCCATGTTGCTTTTGTATAGGTGCTTTAATAAATTGTCATAATGTGGAAGTGTGACTTATATTTTGATCTGCCCTTGTAGTTCTTGAAAAATGACTAGAAAAGAACCTGGCAACATACATAGCTTTCATAAAATGTTTGTATTTGGAAACAGTGTGCTCACAAAGTGCGAGAACAATTATTCTGCAACTGAGCTGTAGGCCCTGGCAATTGTTTGGGCCTTTGAAAAGTTTAGATTCATTCTATTGGTCAAGAAGACTTGTGTGTACATTGATCATAAAGCCCTCAAGTTCCTCCTGATTGCAAAATTAAGAAACAAATGGTTGACGAGATGGGCAGGAATATGATTTCTCAATCATTCATATCCCTGGAAAAACAAATATTATTGCTGATGCACTGTTGAGATCGCCAATTGGTCTACAACTTGTGCCGTTACCTGCTCATAAATCTATGATCCTCGATGTTGTCAATGATTGTTGCTCTCGGTAGCACCCAGTTGTCCCCATTTATAGCCAGGTATGCACATTCCACACATTAATAATACAAATTTAAAACATAGTTCGTGTGTGGAATACTCAAGTCTGAGGTATTCAGTGTGGCACAAATATAGATTAAACACGGTAGATACTCTTTCTGCATGAATAACACTCACAAACTTTTATATAATTGTTCAAAATTAAAGTTCCAACTGGCATGGCTTGTGCATCAAATTGTGGCCAAAACAATACTTTGAACTAGCGTGGTTTATGCCTCAGACAACGGCCGAAACAATACTCAGTTACATGCTGCAGGTTTGACCGTGAGCAGGCTACTCAGGTAGAACTTCATGACAGAAGTAGGGCATGTCGACCACATTATTTGAAATAATGGCCCTCAATTTATAATATAGTAAGGACATTTTTCAACTCACCGCAATGATGGTGACGAGCTGTGACAGGCACATACAAAAGACACACACATACAACACTTTCAGCTATTGGCCATGGCCTTCTTCATAAAATAGAACACTCACGCAATCACACAGGCACACAACACAATCATACAACCATCAACTCCGGCTGCCACACTTCGAATCATGCTCTGTGGCGAGTAAATCGGGACAGAAGGGGGAGGGGCTTAAGAATGGAGTGGGGAGGCGGGTGAGGGGAGAAAAATAAAATAAAATAAATATACAAAATGCATACACACTGCAAGTACACAAGACCGTGTACACACACGCACACACACACACACACACATATGCGCACACGCATGTGCTCACATACACACACACGCACACACGTTCGCACATTCACGCACCACTCAGAATAGGTGAGGTTTGGGATAAAGAGGTATGGCAAAAAAATAGGGAAGTTATCGTAGGTTGAGGCCTGGTTGATTTCAGGATTGGAGAATGTATTGTAAGGATAACTCCCATATGTGCAGTTCAGCAAAGCTGGTGGTGGATGGGAGGATCCAGATGGTCCGGTTTGTGAAGCAGCCGTTGAAATCAAGCATGTGCTCCGCTGCATGCTGTGCCACAGAGTGGTCCACCTTGTTTTTGGCCACAGTTTGGCAGTGGCCATTCATCCTAATGGATAGCTGGTTGGTGTTCATGCCAATATAGAAAGCTGTACAGTGTTTGCAGCACAGTTGGTAAATTATGTGGCTGCTTTCACAGGTGGCCTGGCCTCTGATAGGGTAGGATAAGCCTGTGACAGGACTGGAACAGGAAGTGCTGAGTGGGTGGATTGGACAGGTCTTGCAGCAGGGTCTTCCACAAGGATATGATCCCTGTCGCAGTGAGCTGGGTTTCGGGGTGGCATAAGGATGAACTAGGATGTTGTGGAGGTTGGGAGGGCAACGGAACACCACTTTAGCAGGGGTGGGAAGGATCTTGGGCAGGATGTCTCTCATTTCTAGGCACGAGGATAGAAAATCAAAACCTTGGCGAAAGATGTAATTTAGTTGTTCGAGTCCAGGGTAGTAATTGGTGACAAGGGGAGTGCTCTTTTGTGGATGGTTACTGGTAAAGGCTGGGTCCCATGAGTTATTTGATAACAGCATGGAGTTCCCATAGAAGATCCACTAGTTGATTAGGTATAGTCATGTATTTTGATGTGTGTTGTCTCCTTGCAATACCTTACAAGATTCGATTTTTTTTTTTTTTTTTTTTTTTTTTTTTTTTTTTTTTCTGTATGCTAGCAACTGTTTTGTAACAAGCCCAGTCAAAGCTTGACACATCAGTCTATGGACAGCTAGATGGTGTACCCATGGACCATTCTAAATGGACATGCAGTTGCCTGTCATTTAAATTGGTGTCTTTTCAGGAATGTGTTGAAGCTGACGATCATGAAAGGATGTGGTAACACTCCAGAGCAGCCACTCCTACAGATTATGTCCCAATATATGAGTTGTATGTGTCCCCTCAGGCCATCACCAAAGCTGCAGTGTCACCATCAGAAAGTCATCTCTTTTGTGTTTCCTTTTTTTTTTCTTTTTTTTTTTTTTTCCGTAGTGTTTCAAGACGACATGAGAGAGCGAAGAGGTGCTGAGTTGTGTGTGTAGCTGTTTTCTTTGAGAGATGAGACATTCAGAGAATTAGGGTTAAGGCACCATAATGATGATGATGTAATGAAGAAGGGAATACAATCAAATGAGAGATTTGGACCTGTCTGGACAAGGGATTCCAGCTGGCGGGCTGCACATTAACAAGTCTGTTTAGTATACTTTCAGAAATGTAAGCAGTAAAGACCAACAATCGCAGATTGAGACCACCTTGAAAGTCACCTATGGACAAAACAGACATTGAGCACTGATATTTTTATCAGCATTGATCATGAGATGAAAACAGGGCAATATTTTACAACGCGATTCCACCCGTCTGTTTTGACCCATGACGTCACCAATGTGTCGGAAAACCCGTATACGGGATATCTTAATACTTCTGTATTGTAGATAATAAACTGCAGTTATCCTCTTAAATTACAGATAATGTACCATTGATCACAGGTCTCAGCCCAAAAATTCACGCATCCGGTGCTCACATGCGAAAAAAAGAAAGAAACCCTTTCACCTAACCTATACCTTACCAACAGAGGGAAGCTACAGGTCACTTTTTAAACACAAAATATTAATCTGTAATCTGTTCTGTTTGTAAATAAACTATTGTCTTTAACTCAGCCACCACATAATTACTAACACCTTCTACAAACACGTACGCACCTCACAACTACCGCGCTGTGATGACAACACGGGTCATAGCTGACGGATGGAATCGCGTCCTATAAATGACCCAAAAACAGGAGTATAATTTGTCATTAAAATGGATTTAGCTCTATGCTCACTCAGTGCATGACCAGAAATTAGAAATTTGTATCTCACAACCTTGCAGTAGTGCAGGTGTGGGGTATATCTCTTCATTCATTGCCTAATTATTGTTTAAGTAGGTTTCTTTCATTTTATGTTAGTCATTTTATTATATTTACTCTTTGTATATGTAAAAAGAAAGTTGTACTATCCCTCAATGTGACACTAAAGTTACACCTTTTAAATACAGTCCAGGTGACAAATGTGATGGGGATGAGAACAGAGTGCGAGAGGTGAGAGGCCACCACCAGTGAAACCAGTACGGTCAGATGCAAGGCGGCCTGGGCACCCACAGCTAAGGTAAGCCACATTCCGCAGCCCCGCTGAGAGGGGTAGGTCTTCCATGTGCCAGGGAAGGCCAACAGGAATGCCTCACCCCGGGAGCTCACAAATGGTCAGCTGCCGCCTGGGCGACCAATGATCTTGACACACAAGTTCCAGCTGACTGCCACGAGGGAAGCTGCTGACACAAAGGGGGATAATCCATGCCACATCTGCATGGCATGCACCAGTTGTGACCGCTTCGATGCCACTAACGTGTCCCACATACTTGGAAGACGACTAACTTGTGGCACACCCATGTGCCATCCCAGCTCAGCAGTTCACCCATGGCACAACATATATGCCACATCAGTATGGTGACACTGGCATTAGCAAGCCCAGATGTCACCGAAGGAAGCCTCCTACTTCCTCCACTGCATCTCACATTCTTGCCCTCCCCCCTTCCACATGAACCATGGAAGAAGATGGACAATGCAGCCCCATACTTCAAACCAAGTAAATGATCCATGTCCAGTTCGCTCATTTCTTTCCACCATAATTAAAAGTCATGTGATATTTATAATGTTCAGTGAAGAGCTGAGAGGATAAGAGAAAGTGTGGAGTGCTATTAGTGATCGCCACATTGTACAAATTGCTATCTTTGTATTCTTTTGATTTCTTTTTAGGGACTCATTTGAAAGAACTCAATTTTTCTGTGTTTATCACTTTTATTGCAGGAACAATCAAAGACCTCTTTGGCCCATGGTTAACACGAATTTAGAAAGTATAATTCTTATGAAACACAGCTACACAGCTAGCTGGTTACTCACATGATGTGATGAGTGCTATCAACAAGAGTTGTCAAATAGTTACCATATTCTAGATTTCTGGAAAGCTTTCAACACTATACCTCACAAGCGTCTTCTAATCAAACTGTGTGCTTATGAAATATCGCCACAATTGTGTGATTGGCTTCATTATTTCCTGTCAGAAAGGACACAGTACATTGTAATTGATGGGAAATCACTGAGAAAAACTAAAGTGATATCTGGTGTTCCCCAGGGAAGTGTTATATAGTCCCTACTGTTCCTTATTTTTATAAACTATTTAGGAGACAGTCTGAGTAGCTCTTTTAGGTTGTTTGCCACCAGAAGATCAAAAGCAAATGCAAAATGATTTAGATAAGATATCAGCATGGTGCAAAAACTGGCAATTGACCCTTAATAGTGATTAGTGTGAAGTCATCTATATGACCACTAAAAGAAGCCCTTTAAAGTTCATTTACATGATAAATCAGTCTAAATTACAGGCCGTAAATTCAATTAAATACCTTGGAGTAACAATTAGAAACAACTTAAATTGGAAAGAACACACAGAAAATATTCTAGGGAAAGCTAACCAAATACTATATTTTATTGGCAGAACACTTAGAAGATGCAACAATTCCACTGAAGAAACTGTCTACATCACACTTGTGCATCCTATTTTGGAGTATTAAACAATGGAAATTCCAGGGATCAGCCACAGCGGCTGGAGACGGCGGTCGTGTCTGTGTGTGAGTGTGTGTGTATGCTTGTGTCTCTAACTGACGAAGACCTAAATGGCTGTGTACGTATTCCCAAGCGCAGCACAACACTACATAAGACAAATAGTTTGCTTGTATTATGACTACTCTGGGCAGGCATTTGTATCTAGGTGGCGTTGGTAAAGCGCTCATGGCAAAGCTTCCTTAGGAAAATCAGGTCTATCAGAATTTTCCCACACTCCGTATCACTCTAGTTTAAACCTTACACTTGACACTCCATGCAGTAAAATTCCAGAGCAAAGTGGAGGGTAGTGAAATACGACTGATATCCTCTCATGTATTTTTGCACCAATTATTCCCTTACATATGTTCCATGTTTGTAAGGCCAGCCAATTGAGTTTTGCTTGGGAAGTGGATGGAGAGATTTTTGCTGGAGCAGAACAGAACACGCCATTCCACCCAACACGCAAGGTGAGACCGATGCCTAGGCAGTAATGTGAGGGACTCCATTGTGAACAAACACACCCTGTTGTGGGGAGACCGACTTCTAGAAACGGACTCCCTAAGGGTCCGCTCTGATGACAATGGCCACCAGACATGCTTTGTATGCTCCAATCTTCTGCAGCAACACTTTTGAAGTGCCCAGAAATATCCTGTCCACTTTGAATTTGCATCACAAATAACAAGAGATATAGACTGAGCTGTACATTTCAACTCGATTTTGTGGATAGTTGGATTTGTTAGTTGTTTTTGCCGAGTGCCTAGTTAGTGATAGTGTAATTATTGATATTAATCTATGGAAAGTAGATGTATTTCCATTTTTGTGGTATTTTGCACATTACATGGAGCACTATTTGGAACGTGGCTGTTCCAACCTGTCAGGTCTCCAGTTAACTTGCATAACAATCACAGTGAAGCAAGTGGGGTGTTGTATTCTCCCTCTGTCATCTGCCTTTTTCTAACTGGCTTGTTGATTCTTCTAATGAAATCAGGCACAGGCTGTTTTAATGACAAGTTACAGCAAAAACACCTCCTCGACAGAAATACCACTGATAGCAATGCATGCTAGGTACCCTCTGCCAAGCACCTTTGGGTGGCTTGCAGAGTATGTATGTAGATGTAGAGGGCTGCTATAGCTGTCAGACAAGCTTAAAAAACCTTCAGTCAATTTTACATTTGGGTGGGTTCTCTCTTCTTGACATAAATTATCATCAAATGCTTCAAGAAGATCTGTGTGTTGTGGTTATGGTTGTCAGAGAGTTTCTTGAGAAGCAGAGTTACGAAAATAATGACAGTTATGAAATAAATGCTTATAGTAAAGATGAAACAGAAGACTTCAGTTAGAAGGCTGGCCATCTGGAAAGTAGGAGTAGTATATCTTTGCACCACTAGGTGGCAAGAGCTGCATATCTGATGAGTCAGTATGCAGAGTGGCATGCAGCTAGGAGGATATGTTTCATGTCCACAGTGATTGCCGTAATACTTTGTGTTTGGTGTGTGGCGATTTTATGATGGATCTACAAACAGAACAGCCTGTGTGTATCAAATTCTGTGCAAATCTTGTTAACAGTGCTTCGGAGACCCTTACAGTGCTTCATTAAACATGAGTATGGGAAATATGCATAGAAGAGTCTGGGCTCTGCAAGAGCCAAAAACGTCAAGAGAATTTGCACAAAGAATTCGTTCCCCCGAACCAAACAATGAATTCCGCTTACGACTGTAACGTGTTACAATGGCTCCCTCCTTAAGACGTGCAGTGATGAGGGTCTGAACTTTGGCATCAAGGGAACTGGCTGTTGCATCATGCCCTGTCACACGTCCATGCTCACTAGACCCTTTTTGACAAAAAAGAACACGATTGTTGTACCCTACCCACCATACTTACCAGATTTGGCACCTTGTGACTTCGTGCTATTTCCAAAACTAAAACTCAAGTTGAAAGTCCATCGCTTCGACATGAGAGAGGATTCAAGAAGCATTGCGGGTGGCGCTAAACAGGCTCAAAGAACAGGACTTTTAGAAACGTTTGATCAGTAGCAGAAATGCTGGGCCCTTGTGTACATGTGGATGGGAATTATTTAGAGGGTGATGGTGACCATTAGTCCAAAGGTAAGGTTTTCGACAGATAGCAATACCAGTCCTGAAAATTTTGGATAGCACCTCGTATTTCTGAGTTATTTACCTCCATTATGGGTCTTCTTAAAATTTCTTAATTCAGAGTTATGGTACATGAGATTGCTAGTGCTGTGGGCATCTTGAATGAATGGGTACATAATATTTTGCATAAAAATTTGGACATGAGAAAGCTATCCCCAAGAGGCATGCTGTGATTGCTCACACTTGACCAAACCAGAATCATGTGAAGTGTTGTAAGGAAGGTTTGCAGCTGTTCAGGAGGAATCCGCAGGACTTTAACACTTTTGCTGCGACTGATGCTTATAAGCTTCACAACAAGCCATGAGCCAGTGCGGCTAATGCTTTGAAGCGTCCGCACTCACTGTTAGACTACTCAGTCTAATTGCAGCGTCTAAGTTAGCATCAAAGTGTGTAAACTTTTGTTTTGTGTGGTCAGTTATTGAACAAATTGACTCAGGAATAGTTACTTAGTGTACTAGATGACAGTGGTATTCTGTGTAGTGAGGACGAGGCTTACCATGGAGATTTTCATTTAGAGGCTGCACAAGAATATCAGAGTGATGATAGCATGGAAGCACAGCTTTTGAATCTGATCTGTGACAGTTCTGAATCTGACTAAAAAAATCACGATGATTCGATGGAAATCAACAATGAAAAAGAGCCCGACCTGCAACATGGAGATAATCCAAGTGAATCTTGGCACAAAGAACCACATAATATGCAGTATCACCCATTTAAGAAGAAAGAAGTTTTACAAATTCATCCTGCTGGCAATTCGCGTGTGAATTTCTTCAGTTTATTAGTAACAGATGAATTGTTGCAACTTCTAGTTCATGAAACAAATGATAAAGAATTCATAAACCAATAAAATTCAGCAACCAGTTGCTTGTAATTATTTATTTTAGATGACCGGTTTCGGACGCTTGAGTGCCCTTCTTCTGGTCTATTTTAGTATTGTTGCTTAATGAATATAGCTACATGCTATTAGGAGAATCAACACTGAGTGTTGTTCTAATGATTCCCATCCCAGATCCTGTATCATTTCCGTAATGCTGCCTCCCCTGTATCGTGACAATACGAAACGAGCAGCCCTTCTCTGAACTCTTTTGATGTCCTCCTTCAAATCCACCTGATAAGGATCTCACACTGGGCTGCAATACTCCAAAAATGGATGGACAGGCGCAGTGTATGCAGTTTCTTTTGTAGTTCTGTTGCACGTTTTAAGGGTTCTGCCAGTAAAATGCAGTCTCTGGTTCGCCTTTCCCACGATATTATCTACGTGTTCTTTCCAATTTAAGTCTGAAGTAATAGTAATTCCTAGGTATTTTGTGCAGTTTACAGCCTTCACATTTGATTGATTTATGTTGTAAACAAAGTTTAACGGATTTCTTTTCGTACTTATGTGGACGACTTCACACTTCTCATTATTTAGAGTCAATTGCCAATTTTTACACCATACTGATATCTTATTCAGATCATTCTGCCGTTGGTTTTGATATTCAGATGATTTTACTAGACGGTAAATGACGGCATCATCTGCAAACAACCTAAGAGTGCTACTTAGATTTTCCCCTAAATTGTTTATGTAAATAAGGAACAGCAGAGGACCAATAACATTACCCTGCGGAATGCCCGATATCACCTCTGCCTTACCATCGATTACTACGAATTGTGTCCTCTCTGACAAAAAATCCCCTATCCAATCGCAAATTTGGGGCGATGTACCATAACCACGCCATTTGATTAAAAGCTGTTTGTGAGGTACGGTGTCAAAAGCTTTCTGGAAATCAAGAAATACGAAATCAATTTGCGAACCTTTGTCAATAGCACCCATCACTGCGTGTGAATAAAGAGCTAGTTGTGTTTTGCATGAACAATATTTTCTAAATCCATGTTCACCTTGGGTCAATAGATCGTTCTGTTCGAGATAATTCATAACATTTGAATACAGGATATGTTCCAAAACCCTGCTGCAAATTGACGTCAATGAACTAGGCCTGTAGTTTAGTGGGTTACTCCTACTGCCTTTCTTGAATATAGGTGTGACCTGTGTAACTTACCAATCTTTTGGTACAAATTCTTCTATGAGAGAGCGGTTGGTTGTATATGACTGTTAAGTAAGGAGCTATCGCTTCAGTATAATCAGATAGAAATCTAATGGGTATACAATCCGGACCAGAAGAATTGTTATTGTTAAGTGATTTTAGTTGCTGCACTACTCTGATGATATCTACTTCTACGTTACTCATTACGGCATCTGTTCATAATTCGAAATCTGGAATATTGGTTTTGTCTTCTTTGGTGAATGAGTTTCTAAAAGCTATGTTTAGTAACTCTGCTTTAGTAGCGTTGTCATCGGCATGATCGCCATTACTATCACGTAGTGAGGGTATTGTTTGTGTTTTGCCCCTAGTATATTTAACATATGACCAAAATCTCTTTGGGTTTTCAGTCAAATTTCGAGCTTCTGAGTACGATCGCCTATCCTGGGGATTTTGTGTTCCTTCTCCCCTATCAATTTCACTTGGTCCTTCTCAGCCCAGCAAGTCCTTCCTAGATGTTAACTCCACCTCTCTGATGGCTCCATATACACCTCCATCCACAATAAACATAATAATCACCAACAGTACCTGCTCTTTGATAGCTGCCATTCATTCCAAATCAAAAAACCCTCCCATACTGCCTTGCCACCCATGGACAGCAAATTTGCAATGATGGGAAGTCCCTTACCCATTATGCCAAAGGCCTCACAAAGGCCTTCACAGACAGACATTACTCTCCTGACCTAGTCAGTAGATTTCCCATGCCATATCCCTACACATACCACCAATCATTCCCCCCCAACCCCAGTAACCAGTGACAACAGAGTGTCCATCACAACGCCACTCCCTATTCGAACCCCTTACCATAAGGATTATATTCCTGTGGAAGACCCCGATGCAAAACCTGCCCAATCCACCCACTCAGCACTTCCTATTCCAGTTCCGTCACAGCCTTATCCTACCCCATCAGAAGTCGGGCCATCTGTGAAAACAGCCATGTGATATACCAACACTGTTGCAATCATTGCATAGCATTTTATAATGGTATGACGATGAACCAGCTGTCCATCAAGATGAATGACCACTGCCACTGTGGCAAAAAGCAAGATAGACCACCCTGTTGCACAGCATGCAGCTGAGCACAGCACTCTAGATTTCAATGGCTGCCTGACTACCAAAGCCATCTCGATCCTCCCCTCCAACATCAGCTCTTCTGAACTGTGCAAATAGGAGTCATCCCTTCAACTCATTCTACGGTCCTACAACCATCCTGGCCTCAACCTAAAATAACTTCACATCCTTAAACCTAATGCCTAACATCTCCCCCCCCCCCCCCCCAAATCTTCCTTCCTCACCCATTATCCTGTATCTCAGAACTTCCTGACAAGTGTGTGTCACCACTTACAATATCCACTAAATTAATTACTTTTTATTTTTCTTATTTTGTTATTTATCTTTCCTTTGTTTTCCTAACTTTATTTTTCCTTATTACTTTTATCATTTCAAATACCCACACACTCCTGTACACCTCCCTTTTATCCTTTCCCATTACTCCCCTTCACTGTATTCATTGCTGCAATTCAAATTCCCACCTGTCAGAGCCTTTAAAATCCATCATGCAACATGGAACTTTCCATACCCATCTTTACCCAGCATTCTTCCCCATCCACTCCCCACCTCACTCACAGTTTAGATGCTTGGGTCACTGGAGTTGCCAGACATTGTGATTGTGTGTGTATAGTTGTCTGAGTGATTGCATGAATGTATGTGTTTCTTTTTATGACAAAGTCTATGGTCAAAAATTTAAGTTGTGTAAATGTTATTATCTATTTTCATGACTGTCAGCAGCTCAGTGAGCCTCTTTACAGTGAGTTGTTACCTATCCTCCATTATCGATATTCCTATCGGAAATTCCATTGTTATAATGGTATGACATAGATTTGGAAACCTGGTTTTGTACTGGAAAACATATCCAGCCGCAAATATAGTCTCTGACCGTAACTTATTGGTTATGAACTGTAGATTAAAATGTAGGTGGCTGGAAAAGGTAGAAAAGTAACCCAGATGGAACCTGGGTAAATTGAAGGAACCAGAGGGTTCATTATGTAAAGATTAAGCAAAACAGAAACTAATACAGTAGAAGAAGAGTGAGTAGAGACACAGTAGGGAAGGTCACAAAGGATCATATTGTTAGGTGGGCAAGACCTAATATAAATCATGGGATAACATATGAGGTACTGATCTGAATGGATGAAAGCAGAAAATATAAAAATTTAGCAGGCAAAAAGGAGTACAGAAGGCTGAAAAATGACGTTGACAGCGAGTACAGACTGGCTAAGCAGCAGTGGCTAGATAAAAAAATGCAAATCCATAGAAGACTGTATAACTAGGGAACCATATGCAACAATGCTCACATTATGACTTAGCTTAGAAGATAGGTTAAGGGAAGGCAAACCTACATTTTTAGCTTTTGTAGATTTTGAGAAAGCTTTTGACAATGTTGACTGGAATGCACTCTTTCAAATTCTAAAGGTAACAGAGGTAAAATATAGGGGACAGAAAGTTGTCTACAAGCTGTACAAAACAAGAAAATAGTTCCCCAATGTTATTCAGTCTGTACATTAGGTAAGCTGTGAAGGAATGCAAGGAAGAAATTGGAGAAAAAGGGAGAAGAAATTAAAAAAAATTCTATTTGGTAATGGTGTAGGACCTGGAAGAGCGATTTAAAAGAATTGACAGTGACTTGAAAGGAAGGTATAAGATGAACATAAAAAAAGAGCAAAATAAGGGTAATGGAATGTAGTTCTAGAAAATCAGACAATGCTGAAGGCATTAGATTAGGTAGTGAGACAATAAATGTAGTAGGTGAATTTTGTTATTTGGCTAGCAAAATAACTTCTGCCTGGCCGGTGTAAAGAAGATGTAAAATGCAGAATGGTAATAGGAAGAAAAGCATTTCTGAAGAAGTGAAATTTGTTGACACCCAAAATGACTTTCTTGTCTGGCGTGCAGCATACTAGGGGAGTGAAATGTTTATGATAAGGAGCCACTCAAAAAGATGATAGAAGATTTTGAAAGTGGTGCTACAAATGAATTCACCTAATGAGGGGTACTGAACAGATTTGGGAAGAAAATGAATTTTTGGTATATCTTGACTAAAAGAAGGGATTGACTGGTAGGAAACATTCCAAGATGTCAACAATTTACCATTGAAAAGAAGCTTGAGGAGTAAAAATTGCAAAAAAAACCAGTCCAGAAAACCAACACAATGGCCAGGAATGCGGAATGCTATCATGTCCTCCTCCATACCACATCCTGTGATGCCTTTGGACAGAGGATGACACAGGGACTTCTCAATACCTGATGGGCCCTAGAGGCCTGTGTGGGACAGAGTTTAGTTTTACGTTAAAAAAGATGTAGGTTGCTTCTGTTATTCAGAGATGAAGAGGCTTGCACATGACATGGTTGCATAGAGAACTGAATCAAACCAGATTTTTGAGTGAAGACTACAACAACAATAAGGAATTATAACAATTGCAAATACAGACTGCCAAAAACACCAAACAAAAGCTTTAAATTCACTCCATTTCTTGTCCCCTCATTGGTTACATAAAAACATTTAAGAATATTTTTGAGATGCAAATATTTGTATTGTAAAGTTGTGCTACTAGTTTCCTACATTACTAAATATTTGAAAATCATGACATATTTGCAAATACTGTTGGTGTTGATGTAAATAAATTTATTTTTGTTGGTACGAATTTTTGAAAGGCTGCTACATTTGAATATGAATCTCTCTTTCCTTCGTTGCATGATGCATTAAAATTCCTTGGTCAAAATGCGGAAAATTAGTATACTCATCTTCTATCAAATTTTTTTATTTGTATCTTTATTAGCATAGAAATTTTGGCAGCAGTACATATCTTTGAGTCTTCACAGCACCCTCAGCACTGTTTATATTTTATGGAAATATTTTATTTGCAGATTCAAAAGGATAGAGATTGCTGATCTTATTTGGAGATGAAGTAGCTTGCACAGGGCAGGGTCGTGTGAAGAGCTGCATCAAATCAGTCTGCAGTCTGAAGACCATAACAACAACAATTAGTAACTTGCATACCACTCTTGTTGGAACATCATGATTAAATAAGAACATTCAGAACATTCTGAAACAGCTTAAGTGGTGAAAAGTGGAATACAAAACAGGAGACGCCAACATCAAAAGAGTAATGAGTGCACAATTACACCCATAACTGACTATAAACAGTGACCAATAAACAACAAAGAAAGGATCATGTGAAGCAGGACGTTTCAGTTGCATTAATTTGAGAGATAGCTTGTATATTAATTGATAAGGGTTGAACAGGATAACATGCCACACAAATGGGAAAGGAAGATAATAAAAGATCTATGCCAATCTCTTGTTATGTAAGAGGAGGAGGTTGAGAGATTCCTGTATGTGCCTCAACTTTTAAAATGTGACAGGTAAGTATAATTTTTTTGTAGAATGAAAATAATTATATAAACTAGTACTAGTCATATTTATTCTAGACTGGTGAATTGGATAATGGTTCATAATTGTTAACTATACATAGGAATTGGATATACATCCTACACTCCTTCCTTTATATCTCTGGCCATCACTTTCCCCATCTCTATGCCTATTTCTTATCTTCCTCTTGGTCCACTTAGGCATATCACTGTATTTTTCAAATTCCAATATTTAGTTAGTCCATGACTACCTACATTGGCCTCCTCCTCCACATCTTCCTCTCCCCCAGTCCCCGTGCCTTTGTCATTACCTACCCCACTCTCTGCCAATCTCCTTCTGCCCACTCTCTGTTTATCTCCTCCCTGCTATGTAGATGAAAAGTGACATATACCTGCCAGATTTCATTGTGATCAAATGGTGTCGAAGTACAGAATAAGGTACCCTCTATATGCACTGTATGAAATCTTATGCAGACAGTATGTTTTTCTTGTTTTGAAGGTAAAGTGTGCAAAATTTCATCAAGGTCAGAATAAAACTGTAAGAGGTGTTGCTTTGGATTTTCCCTAATTTAATTTTTTTTTCTTAAACCACTTCTTTATTAAAGCAAGACATTTATCAGTTTTAGTGAGAATAACACAGAGCAATTGATTTTATATTTTTCAAGAGTGTCTGGAAACAGACACAGGAATATTGCCAAAAGGTGTAAGCTGGAATGAGTACTACCTAAGGAGATTTAAGATGGATGAACTCAAAAGGGTGTTGTTGCTGTTGTTGGAATTTTGAGGGTCATCAGTTCCCTTTTAGTTGAGCCAGAAGCAGAAAATCAGTGCTATTTGAAAGACTCTCATCTATCTTCAAGCACTGCTAATGTTAAGCTGTTCATAGACATGAAGTATTGCTGTACACACTGTTATGAGTAACACCTCCAGCACTGCAGCAAGCAGGCAATGCAGCCTTCCCCTCACTGCTGAATTCCCCTCAGCAGCCCTTATCTGTGGAGGCAAAACATGCCTCTGGCAGCTTATCAGGGGCAAACAGAAAGCTGTCATATCTTCCAACAGACTAAATAAGTAAAATGAGAGAGAGAGAGAGAGAGAGAGAGAGAGAGAGAGAGAGAGAGAGAGAGAGAGAGAGAGAGAGAGAGAGAGAGAGATGCTGATGATAAATACAGTGCTTCATGAATTAAAGAAAATTCCATATATGACTCATACACAAAAATAAAGCTAATGGCACAAAGAAGTTGATGACATACTGCTAATAATCCTGAATAGAGTAAGGCAAGTTGTTCAAAAATTGTACAGGGGAATCCTAATGATAATAACAACTAAATTCTGTATTATGAAGAACCTTTATATTAAAGAGAAGTGTGTTTCAATAATCCATAAATGACAATATTACCGTAATTTAATGTCACATTGCTTCCTTTTTATATATTTAGTCCACTAGACCTGCAGAAGATACATAAATTGATACAGATGTAAGTTACATATTCTATAGTTACATTATGAGAATATGTATGTGGTAATTTTTTTGCCCATTTTATGTTTTAAATTGTTTGATACTTCCTTGAATTTTATTGTTATCCTATTGTCAAAACTTTTTTAGCTGTTCTATTAGGTTTCAGCCTTTTAGTACATATATTATTATTTTATGTCAGGAAAATTGCGTTTTACTAATCAACAATATATTTTGTTGTTTAAAGAGTCAAATATGCCATGGATATCGATATCTGTGTACTTTCTCTTTGGATTTGTCAATATTTGTGATCCTGTTTAGGCATTTGTGAAAAATATTGCCAATGAAGTGTAACCTATAATATTAAGAAATGTATTATATTTTGCTGTATGTTTTTTCCATTTAGGGCCGGTTTGTCAATGTCTCGTTAAGTTCCGATTACGATTTTTAACTTCTCGTTAGTGGAGAACTGCGTTTGTCAATGTTTCGTTATGAGTTAACCAGACGTTAAAAGACCTCAAACTGGCCGTTAAGTTAACGAGTAGAATTCTGCTCGTTACACAGCCAACTATTAGTTAAGTGGGAATCAGGATGAAAATAGAAAGATTCCAGAGCCCTAAAATACCACAATATATTCACGTGATAAGACCGATTTATCCAACAAAATAACAGAAGCACTACATGTTTGAAAAACTAGTGTGTAATACAGATTCATTAAAAAATTGTATCGTCATATTTCTCGCCCCATCCATGTCAGTAGCTAGCAGGTGAGTTTGATATATTGCAGATACACAACATAACCTTAAAATTATTGTTGCGATATCCAGATACAAACTTATGGGTAACGACTAGTTCAGTGAGATTCAGTATGATGAACATGGTTGGAATGAGAGATTTGGTTACCAATGAAGACAATGTCAATATTTTAGACAATCTAGAGGTCATATGCGACCTAGATGCATTTATGTTGGCCCAAATAATTTTGAATGCTGAGATGATGCTGAATTTGTTACGCTATTTCGTCTTGGAAACGCTACCGGTACATGAAAAACTCCACGGCCATCTCAAACAGTTCAACAGATAGTTACCTATTTTGTAAGTTATCTGTCAAAATAGGAAACAGAATACATCATGTATGCCTGCAAGCTCATTAATTCAGTATTTGGTTAAATTGTACCACGCTTCTCGCTGGGCTGCAGTAGTTATGTTGGCACCAATGGTAATGACGGCAACTCAAATGACCAATAAATGTTTTTTTGTAACAACTTCAATTAAAACGAAAATTATTTTTTTCTGAACGGACAAGGTTATATACAGAAACCTGTCAATCATAGAGCAGGTAACATTTATTCTGTAGCTCGTGAAAAATATTAACACAATTCTACACTATATTGTTTATCTGTTGCCAACATGAGCACTGGAGCCCAGCGAGAACCGTCGTAAAATATTGCCGCGAGAGACCATGAACTCCAACTGCCGGCGTGGCGCAGGGGATAGCGTCACGGACTGTGGAGCAGAAGGTCGCCGGTTCAATCCCGCCCACCGGCAAAAATTTATTTCTTTGTAATTTACAATTCTAGAAGGTTCTACATCTTTCTTATGTTCACTTGTAAATTCTACTTGTTTCTTATGTTAACTGTTCTTCTAATTTCTGGTAAATTCTGTCTGTGTATAAATAGCAGAGCACTCTGCCTGAGAGGCAGTCAGTGCTGCGTGTATGTTGAGTTCGTAATAAACGTGCTTTCAGTATAAGTGCTGTGTTTAGTTGCCTTCGAAGTCAAGCCTACTTCCATTGCAACGTGTCATTATTTGGTGGAGGCGCCGGGTACACTGTGCAACAGCTGCATCACCGTGGCTCCGATTAGGCAACGTAAAAGCCGTCGCTTACACGGACTGGAACCGGAATACAAGGGATACACCGAGTACATCCTTCCAAAAGTCCGTATTATCAGAAGAACGATGGAGACGAAACCAGCAATAAGCCAGCTGCACATCAGACACTCGTCGGTGTTCTCTGGAGATGCTGGACAGGACCCCAACAAATGGCTAAAAGGGTTCGACCGAGTCGCCAAGTACAACAGGTGTGATCATACGATGTGCTTGGCCAACGTTTATTTCTACCTGGATGGAACAGCCCAGCAATGGTTCGAAAACAACAAAGACAAGTTGAATGACTGGGAGACGTTCCGCTTCTCGGCGGAAGAACAGCTGAAGAACCGGGCCCAACGACATGGTGAGCCGACACAATCGTACATACAGTGTGTTTTGGCCCTGTGTAACGTAGTCAATCCAAACATGACTGAGGCGGACAAAATCACGCACCTGATGAAGGGAATTGAAGAAGATATGTACCAAGCTCTTCTGATAAAAGACGTCGCTACGACAGAAGAGTTCATCAAGTGGTGCCAGCTTATTGAAGAGATGCAACAAAGGAGGTTGGACGCAAGAAGTATGACAGACTCCCAAATGTAGTCCCTATGGCCGTTGTGGAAGACAAGCAGGACTTGGCTTCTCTCATACGACAAATCGTGAGAGAAGAATTACAACAGTGCATGGCAGCCGGGTCTATTAGACCGAGCGAGCATCAGATTATGGCCATGGATGTGAGCCCCGTAAGTCACGAGGTAGCCGACGCCGCTGACGTTGAGGTATTTCAAACATTAGCTCCAGTCTGCCCCGTCAATTGCACCCGACGTGAAGAATGGCGTCGCCCTGCTATGACTTACGCTGCAGCCGCCAAACGGCAGCCCGTGAACCGACCGACGCGACCACAGCCAACTCCCCCGGTAACTATGACGCCCCGCAGAAGAACAGACGTCTAGAGGACAGAAGACAACACACCACTGTGTTTCCACTGTGGACGCCCTGGACATGTCTTACGCTACTGCAGAGAGAGGAGGCGAGTATTCGATGATTACTTTGCCGCAAAACATCAGCCGTCGGAGCAGTTCTATCCAAGGCAGTCACTTGCTGATGAGTTCAGTCGACATATGGGAAGAAGCCCATCGCCGTACCCTAGACGAGGTCGCTCCCCGACGCGCCGCAGCCGTTCACCGTCGCCGTACAGAGGTACCAGCCGCTCCCCTAGCCGCTGCGTCCAGGAAAACTAAGCGAGGCAACCATCTACGGAGGTGAGGCCGCCGCAGATGAAAATCCTCCATGGACGACAGTCGCCAAGATGTCGGGAAATCTCATCGACGTCATTATCGACGGCCACCCTGTCCGGGCACTTGTTGATTCAGGAGCCTCTTTTTCTGTATTATCGGATAATTACCGCCACACACTAAAGAAGACAATGTTCTGTGATACGGGAGCAACTGTGCTGAAGGTCGCGAATGGAAAGTACGTCCATCCAGCAGGAACTTGTGTCGTAAGAATAACCATCAACAACAGTACGCAGCCGTTTGAATTTGTCGTGCTAACAGAATGTAGTCACAATGTCATCCTCGGATGGGACTTCCTTCAGGCATCCCAAGCTATCATTGACTGTGGAACATCTGAGCTGCAAATTGAAGAAGTTGTTCCACCAGATACACGTAATACAGAATTTTCTGGGAAGTTATTCGTCGTTGACAATGTGACGATACCGCCGTTGACAATGAGAAGAGTTGCAGTCACAAACACAGACGACTGGTTAAACTGTGAAGTTCTTGTTGATAGTAAAAAGTTTATCAGGCTCACAAAAGAAATTTACATACCAGCGGCTATCATAAGCATAACCGGTGGTCAAGGAGAGATTTGGATCACAAATTGTCACGAACAGTCACAACTTATCCCCAAGGGAATGTGTATCGGGACAGCTGAACCAATCCAGGACGGTGAGCTCAACGTCATCAATGAAGACCCATGCCCTGCTATTAGTACAGACAACACGCTGGAGGAAACAAACGTGGAACTGCCAATAGGGCCTGGACTGACCAAGGAACAACGCCAGCGGGTGTTAGGTATACTACGCCAATTTTCGGGTGCATTCACACCTCAGCAAGGGAAAAGTCAGATGAAACGGCCCACGATAAAGCACCGTATCAATACTGGGGACCATCCGCCAATTAGCTAGCGTTCGTATAGAGTGTCACCAGCTGAAAGACGGATAATTCGGGAGGAAGTGGAGAAGATGTTCCGAGATGACATTATTCAACCTTCGGAGAGTCCTTGGTCGTCTCCGGTTGTCCTCGTAAAGAAGAAGGATGGCACGTGGCGATTCTGTGTCGACTATCGGCGGCTGAACAGTATCACAAAGAAAGATGTCTACCCATTGCCGCGTATTGATGACACCTTAGACTGCTTGAAAGGAGCTACATACTTCTCAACTATGGACATGCAGACAGGTTACTGGCAAATCGAGGTTGACGAAGCTGACAGGGAGAAGACGGCTTTTATTACACCTGACGGTCTCTATGAATTTAAAGTAATGCCATTTGGATTATGTAATGCTCCAGCCACATTCGAACGCATGATGGACAACTTGCTTCGACACCTTAAGTGGACGACGTGTCTCTGCTATTTAGATGACATTGTCGTTTTCTCGAAAACATTTGAAGAACATCTGAGTCTCCTGTCAACTGTGTTGAAGTGTATTCAGGCTGCAGGTCTCCGCCTCAATCCAAAGAAGTGCCTCTTCGTCGCCAAAGAGATAAAAATCCTGGGGCACCTAGTCAACGGAAATGGTGTCCGTCCTGATCCAGATAAAGTAAGGGCAGTCACAGAATTTCCAACTCCTCAGCACATTCGTGATGTGAGAAGTTCTCTCCGGCTGTGCTCATACTACCGACGTTTCATAAAAGGATTTTGTAACAAGGCACGTCCACTACAAGAACTTCTGCAGGGAGACGCCAAATTTTACTGGGATGAGACAAAAGAAAGAGCTTTCCGAGCACTTAAGGAGGCTCTAACTTCCACACCAGTGCTAGCCTTGTACGACGAGAATGCAGAAACGGAACTTCACACAGACGCCAGTGGCTATGGGATTGGTGCAGTGCTTGTACAAGTTCAGGAAGGTGCCGAAAAAGTGATAGCCTATGCATCAAGAGTACTCTCATAGTCCGAGATAAACTACTCTACAACTGAAAAAGAATGTCTCGCGGTTATCTGGGCTATCAACAAGTTCCGGCCGTATTTATTCGGCAAACCATTTAACGTCGTGACAGACCACCATTCTTTGTGTTGGCTGACTAGCTTGAAGGATCCATCAGGTCGACTAGCAAGATGGGCACTAAGACTCCAAGAGTACGATGTCACAGTGGTATTCAAGAACGGGCGCAAACACAAGGATGCCGACTGCCTTTCGAGGAATCCATTAGTGGAACACAACAGCATTAATGAAATTTCAGCTCTCACTGAATTAGATGACATTACAGCTGAACAGAGGGAAGAGCTAACACTATTAAAAATGATAGAGGCCTTGGAGAAAGGAGAACCGACCAATGGAGAGTTCCAACTTATAAACGGAACATTGTACAAGAGCAACTACGATCCACTGGGCCCCAAATGGCTACTTGTTGTTCCAGCTCATCTCCAGCCAGCTATTCTCAAATATTTCCATGATGCTCCAATATCCGGCCATCTGGGATTCGTGAAGACCCTAGACAGAATCAGACGCAGGTATTACTGGAAAGGTCTCTACCGATCTGTCAAGCACTATGTGAGTCACTGTAAAGAGTGCCAGCGAGGGAAGCATGTGCCGCAATTACCTCCAGGACATCTCGTACCGATTCCGCCGGCAGCAGCTCCATTCCACCGAGTTGGGATCGATCTTTTAGGGAGGTTCCCGAAGTCGACAACCGGTAACCGTTGGATAATAGTCTGCACTGACTACCTCACACGCTACGCTGTCACCAAACCTATGCCGACTGCAGAAGCTCCAGAGATCACAAAATTCCTTGTAGAAGACATTATTTTGAAGCATGGAGCACCACGTGTCATGATATCTGATCGTGGAAAAATATTCCAGTCAAAACTAGTGTCAGAGGTAATGTCACGGTGCAACATTGTCCACAGAATGACAACTGCATACCATCCTCAGACAAATGGTCTTACGGAACGTTTTAACAAAACGTTAGCCGACATGCTGTCGATGTACGTCGATGTTGAGCAGAAGGATTGGGATACAATTCTGGCGTCGTGACATTTGCTTACAATACCGCAAGACAAGACACCACAGGCTTCACTCCGTTTTTCCTGCTCCATGGCCGTGAAGCTGACACGACAATGGATACACTGTTCCCATTCCAACCAGACGACACTCAGGATGACTATGTTAAACAGCTCATCACCAGGGTTGAAGAAGCAAGACAGCTGGCTCGCATACGGACACTGGACGCCCAGGAGAAGGACCGTCAGCGGTGTAACGACAAGCACCGACCTGTTGTGTACAGCCCAGGAGATCTGGTATGGATTTTTACCCCTGTACGGAAAGTTGGACTGTCAGAAAAGTTATTGAAGCGATACTTTGGTCCGTATCGTGTCATACGCCGCCTGTCAGAGGTCACATACGAAGTTGAGGATTATGAGCCGTCGTCGAAACGTCAAAAACGAAGAGACATTGTTCACGTCCTGCGCATGAAGCCTTACTACGATCCTGAAGAGCAGGTAGATGACAATGGCTTCTTGTTCAAGGACTTTAAGGATGGTAATGTTCTTGATGAAGCCACGACAGGAACGTCTGTCGTCGATAATCGCGGAGAAGGGAAGGATTCTCTTGAACTGTCATACAGAGGACCCTTGACACGGTCAAGATCCAGGACATTGCAACTGGCTCCACAGGGATCATAACAGCGGGTCGCTGTTTCTACAGGAGAGGGAGCAATGCCGCGAGAGACCACAAACTCCAACTGCCGGTGTGGCGCAGGGGATAGTGTCACGGACTGCGGAGCAGAAGGTCGCCGGTTCAATCCCGCCCACCGGCAAAAATTTATTTCTTTGTAATTTACAATTCCCGAAGGTTCTACATCTTTCTTATGTTCACTTGTAAATTCTACTTGTTTCTTATGTTAACTGTTCTTCTAATTTCTGGTAAATTCTATCTGTTGTATAAATAGCAGAGCACTCTGCCTGAGAGGCAGTCAGTGCTGCGTGTATGTTGAGTTCGTAATAAACGTGCTTTCAGTATAAGTGCTGTGTTTAGTTGCCTTCGAAGTCAAGCCTACTTCCATTGCAACATGACAATATTACCCAGTATTTACTTATGCTTGTTGCGCCTACTGTGAGGCCTAAAATGTGATTCCTTCCTCCAATCTACAGGAACAGTATACTTTTGCCCATGTGCAAGGTTGCACTAAGATACTATGCACTTGGCATGTTATCGTACTAAGCCCTAAGCACATTTACTGTCCTACATTCTCCATGGAAACCACTGAATTCATTTGCCACACACCATCATGTCGCTTTTTTCTTCTCCTTCCATGTTGTAGCGTCCGTTTTTTTACATTCTAATGCACCGTTATATTTCTCTATTGAGGACACAACACACTCACACTAACTTCTTATAAAATTCGAGCTTCTTTCACGTTTGTTTTCCATAATGCCAATTAACAACTATCTGCTAACCTCTTCCCTGATAGTTAAATAAGGGAAACAGCTGTTTATTCAGATGGCACTTTCATTTGTTTCTAATGCCAACCTAGTCGAAATATATCGTACCTTCTCGTTTTCTCCAGGTTAGCAAACAAGAGGTGTATCTGGCAATGACAAACGCTGTGCACTTAACGAGCACATTTAACTGGATGTTAAAGGCATCTTCTCGTTTACTAACGAGAAGATTAAGGAGAGATGGACGAACCAGCCCTTAGGATATAGATATTCCTAAAACTTTGTCAGCCGGAGGTGATGGTTGTATGACTGTGTTGTGTGCCTGTGTGAGTGTTCCTTTTTCTGAAGAAGGCCATAGCCGATAGCTCAAAGTCCTGTATGTGTGTGTCTTTTGTATGTGCCTGTCGCAGCTCGTCGCCACATCTATGTGGTGAGTTGTAAACTGTCCTTACTGTACCATAAATTTTTTATTTTTTAGGTCAGTTTGTTCATCAAGGACATTATTCTGATCTTGTAGGATATGAGTAAAAAAATTTGTAATTCTTGTATAACGTTTACGTATTTGCTTTTACCAGCAATCTGTAGGATTGACACTTCTTATTCTAATGTTGACTACAAAAAATAATCCACTTAAGAGCCCACTTAATATAAATCATTAAATGTATATAATTGTAATAGTTACCTTAATACAATAATGAGAAAACATACATGAAAAGTAAACATGTAATATTCCCTAAATATTTGTAATTTTTTCTCAAAATTAGCGATGAACTTCAGTTATTTCTTCGTGAATCCCTGTGTGTGTAGATGATGAATGTTGGATTTTAATTTTTTGTGAACGATGTTTACTATAACAAACATATTCCCTTGCAAATGTGTATGTGAAATCTGTTGAGTTTGATAAAAATGGTCCTCAGTTATAGTCAGATGAAAATTAGTGCCAGAGTGGGACTCAAACCTAAATACCGATCCCTCATTTATTGTGAGTGGTTGGCTATTAACGCACACTCCCCAGACCAAGCCAAACTTCCATGTACCACACACTGTCAACATCTTTTAGTGAGAGACCCAAAACCAAGAGAAGGACAGGTGTTGATGTTTTAGCCTGTTTTAGCATATACTGCTTAATTTATTTTGCAGTTTCTGTTCAGATACTTATGCACATGTGAAAGAACAGTCCTTGCTGGCAACCCACAGCTGACTTGAATATTACAAAACTAATTCACAAACTGCATCTTCCTTTTTTATGTCAGCTGTAATTTGGTAAGACATGAACTATCACATGGTTGCACATAATCAATGTACTTCTTTTCTGAAATAGAGCAAGCCGAGGAAATATTCCAGCCTATGTATACACAACACTTCTCACTCATTTACCAGTATTTTGCAAGGTGTCAATTTGAACTTATAATGACTTCACTAAAATCAATGTAATACAATTCTGTCATTTGGAACGAACTACTGTATTACTGCAAAATCTTTGTGGTCAGGAAGGCATCAGTGACGAAGTTCTTCTGAACCTAGAATGAATAAAACAATTCTTCTGAATTCTTAAAAACCATGATATGACTTTCATTCCATACCACATGACATCTACATGGCTATGTTACCTCCTCCTTACAGCGAGGAGTCATAACAATGTTCTGAGTATGAGTGTACTTGAAATTATGCAATATTGAATAGAACCAGTGTACTTTATGGTACTTCATGTGTGAAATGGAAAATGCTAGGATTAAGCAAACCAAGTGCATTACACAAATATGATTTAAAAATATGACTTCATTTATACCCTTAAGTATTCAATATCTAGACAGAATTAGTGTATTTACATATTAAGAAATGTACAAAATTTAAAATAAATTTACACTGGACTTTTTTTCCTCTTATATAACAGCAATCTTATTAGTTACAGTAATCATAAAAGTTGTATTAAGGCATTGAAGTATATCGATAGTGTAAGAACTTCTTGGTTTCTCTAAAGTCACACATTTAGCCTAGGTACAAAACCAATAAAACAAGCAAATAATTCTGTATAAAATATAGCTGATTTCCATAAGAAATTAAGTAACATGTCAATATTAAACCCATTTGGTGCACAGGGTTCAAAATATGAGAACTTTTTACATCTTTAACTATCACACATCACGACATTGTGCAATGAACACCGCTTATTACGTAAAATAGAAAATATTTGTATTTAAAACATTAAAACTGATTCTAATTCAACATTTGTGAACACAACTTTACATAATTCAAAAAGCAGCACTCTGTAGGCTAGTGTAAAACATTTCGAGATACCTTAGATACTAAAAATTGTGATTACTCTCAGTAAATGCAGAAGCTGTGGATTAAGTATTTCCAATGTCAGTCTTTTTGAAGCTGAACTGAATAAAATACAAACAACAACAATGAAAAACAACAAAGGCAAATCCACACAAAGCCACTAATGTTCTTTAAGTTATGAAAACAATGTCTTGCTATTACATCACAACACAAATTTGTGGCAACATACACGAAAAAACCTCCTCATTCAATAACCAAAGCTGTATTTCGTGAAACAGTTACTGTAATATCACAAAAAAACTGGTGAAATTTGAACACAGACAGCTTTATGTTTTATACATTAGATATCCATGTTTGTTCACCAATTATTCACTTTTCATAGATCACAGACAAAAGTCATCTGGTTTCGCACTGTAGGGTGGTACTGTTTAATTTAAAGATGCTATGAAATTCATCTTATACATCATCATCTGCAACAAAAAAGAAAATAACCATGAAATAGTATTTATGTTAAATATTTCAAATATAGCAAGTTGCATAAAATGCTATTTGTTATTGACAACTAGTTTGGGGCTGGCCTGAGTCCATTCTCAGGTCCTTCAAGTCAGTGTCACCTTTAGCATACAAAAGCATATATTCAGATTTAAACAAATCAAAAGTATTACTTTTAATTTTACTCGGGATGCCAGCCATCAAGATAAGTAGTAAATAAGTAGCTGTTCCTAAACAACCCCACATGCTGGAATGTCAGAAATGAAATAAATAATTCCTACACAATATCAATATTACAGAAGCAGGCGATACAATATCTTAGGTCCCATAAAGTAAGGATAATGCAGCTAAGAAGAAAAAAATTCAATATGATCCCTTTCATCTAATGGTATACTTATATTACATATGTAAGAGTGACACATCTTATTGCCTCATAGCCTGGTTGTAACTTTCATAAGTTTGGCAATATTAGGCCAGTCAATAAATACACAAAAGAGTTAAAATTGCAAAGCTTAGTGTGGTTCTGATTTATTGGTATTTTATTGGATTAGTTACTGTAGGGGGGGGGGGGGGGGGGACCATGTACTACTTCAGCCGATACATGAAAAACTAAGAAATTTTGGTCCACTTTTTGATATTACCTTATAACTGATTTCTGTTTTCTTTTCTTTTCTTCTTCTTCTTCTCTCTCTCTCTCTCTCTCTCTCCTCTCTCTCTCTCTCTCTCTCTCTCTCTCTTTTTTTTTTTTTTTTTTTTTTCCCCCCCCCCCCCCCCCCCCCCCTTCCTGATATTAGCGCTTAGCATTTTTAAAGTGCATATTTATCCCCATGGAAGACTCTACTGAAAGACCTGTCCAATCCACCCACCCAACTCTTCCTGTTCCAGTCCCATCACAGGCTTATCCTACCCAATCAGACAGTGGCGGGCCACCTGTGAAAGCAGCCATGTAATTTACCAACTGTGCTGGAAACATTGCACAGTTATTTATATTGGCAAGACAGCTAACCAGCTGTCCATTAGGATGAATGACCACTGCCAAACTGTGATCAAAACCAATGTAGACCATCCTCTGGCATAACACGCAATGGAACATATGCTTGATTTCAACGGCTGCTCCACAACTCATGCCATCTGGATCCTTCCACCCACCACCACTTTTTATGAACTACACAGATGGGAGTTATCCTCAAAGTACATTCTCCGATGCTGAAATTGTCCAGGCATCAACTTGTAATAACCAACTCCCCTCCACATGCAACAGTTTTTGCCCCCTCTATCCAACACCATGTGCTGTGCTGTGCTGTGCTGTGCTGTGTGTGTGTGTGTGTGTGTGTGTGTGTGTGCGCGCGCGGGAGGGTGGGTGAGTCTTATTATGTGTCTGTCACTGCTTTTCAAACATCTTGGTGGTGAGTTGCAAACCATCATCATTATATTGTTGAATTTCAACCAAGACTTTCCATTATCAGTTTTTACAATCAATAGATAAAGTTAGTGTGCACAGTCTTTGTTGAAAGAGACTCCATTTAATGTAATGATGCAGTGAGTATTATTCATGGTGGTGAAAGTTTCAGCAGCATTATCTTCAAGTTTATTTAACAATCTAGGGAACTCCAAGATATTTATTTTCCCTGAGGAGATAATTTCACTGAAGAATTTATTGATCTCCAAAAGAAATTGTCTCAGTCACAAATATTTAGCAAGCAAGAAGTGCAGTCATTGAGAAAATTAAGTGAGCAGCAGACCACTGATCACCTTGTATCTATGACTGTCCTTGTAGCTGATGCTAGGGATCAGTCTTCACAAAAAGTGGTACAATGTGCCAACAATGACTAGACTAAAAAGCAGTGTTTCCCCTTGCTCTTTGGTTCTACCATACTTTATTTTGAAATCAACCCTAAAATATACTGTAAATTTTAAAAAGCCCTTTACTTAGGGCATATAATTAAAATAAAAAGCAAATTTTACTTCAAATATTGAATAAGACAAAATATCTACAGTACATTAATATAAAAACACAGATTTATTGGGTCATCCATAACAGCCAACATAAGCAACCTGTCATCTGTGACATTACTAATTTTATTGTTATTAAAACAGCTTTATTTTTTTATTTCATATTTCTTCCTACAAATAAGTGCCACATGCAGTCGCATTGTTCAAATATCTGTGCATAACATTGCAGAGCGATATGAAATGGAACGAACATGTAAGGACAGTTGCGAGCATGGTGGACAGCTGACTTCGAATTATTAGGAGAATTTTGGGAAGACGTACTTCACCTGTAAAGGAGACTGTGTATAAAATGCTTGCATGACCACGCCTTGAGTATTGCTCAAGTGTTTGGGACCCGCAGCAGGTCAGTTTAAAGGAAGACAAAGAAGCAGTTCAGAGGCAAGCATCTAGGTTCATTACTGGTAAGTTAAACCAATGTGTGTCACGGAAATGCTCCAGAAACTCAAATAGAGATCGCTGGAGGAAAGGCGATGTTCTTTCCAAAAAATTCTGTTGAGGAAATTTAGAGGGCCAGAATTTGAAGCTGAGTGTAGAACAATGTTCCTACCACCTACTTACATTTCACATAACGATCACAAAGACAAGGTAAGAGAAATTAGGGCTCATACAGAGGCATACAGACCTTTTTTCCCTCGTTCTATTTGGGAGTGGTACAAGAAAGAAAATGTACCACAGTGTATTCTCTGCCATGTACTTTATGGTGGATAGTGGAGTATATATGTAAGATGTAGAAAACGAAAGTCTGTATAATCCACGTTCATGTTACTTACACTTGTTATGTTTCTTATACCACATGGCCCGAAAAATTTCCCTTCTTGCTTTCCAATACCACACATCATAATATCTGCTTTTTCTTCTTATTTTTTCCTGTATACTTCACACACACCAATGTATTTGCTCAACTCTACGTGTCATTACTGTTGGTACAATACAACTATGTTGAAATAGAAAATACTGGTTTTCTATGTAAAATGAATAAGCAGGTTGAAGGCATGTATCCAATCACTTGTTTATCAGTCTGGGGTGGTGACAGAAGATGGCAAAACGAAAGCTGAAATTTCACATTCATGAAATTGTTCATACAGGAAGATCATACAAATGTACTGTCATATGATCATCACACAAATTCTCAAATGGCATCCCTGGTGCAGAAAAGCAGCTGACAGAGCTCAGAACAAATAAATCATCTGGCCAATATTTGGTTTTATGAAGAGTACTCTGCAGCATTGGCACTTTCAGGGGCAGTGGTTATCAACGTTAACCATTTATTTTAAGTCACCTGGTGACAAAATGAGGCAGCAGTCATCGTGAATTACACTGTTAGTTGGGTGAGTTCTCACAATAACTCCCTTAACAACAAACAATGTCAAACAATGAGAATTACTGCATCATATGGCAGCAAGGAGTTGTGAAATATGTGGACGACATTGATAACCACAGCCCCTAAAAGAGTTAACTTAGCTTGCATCTGTCATAAATCTTTGGTACAGTGTGAAGTCCCAATCAACTGGAAAGAAAGTGCAGATGACTCCGTTTTTAGAAGAAAGTTACAAGTACTGACACACATTATTAGAGACCAATATCATGAACATCAGTTTGCTGCAGAATTCTTGAAAATATTCTCTGTTCGCATATCATAAACTTCCTTGAGATGGAAAAGCTTCTAACCATATATCAGCACAGCTTTAGAAAGCACAGCTCCTGCAAAACTCGGCTTGCCTTTTTCTTGCACAATATCTTGCAAGCCACGGAAATGCAGACGGCATATTCCTAGATTTTCAAAAGTCATTTGACACACTTCTGTGCTACAGACTGTTAATGAAGGTATGAGCACATGAATAGGGTCCCAGATATGAAAGTGGTTTGAAGACTTCTTGTAATAGAAGTCAGTATGCTACAAAACGTATATTACGAGTTTTCATCAAGAACAAGGGTACCATCAGGAGTGCCCCAGAAAAGTATGTTATGACCACTAGCTGTTCTTTACTATCTATATAAATGAACTCATGGACAGCGTAAGTAGTAGTTTGCAGTGTATAGGGCAGTATCGGTCATTGAGTTACTGTATGTGATAAGGTGACTTAGACAAAATTTCTTATTAGTGTGATCAATGGCAGCTAGCTATAAATGTATAAAAAATGTAGGCATATGAGTAGAAAAGACACTCCCAAAATGAGCAAATATAGTATTAGTGGAGTACTGCTTGACACAGTCACATCAATTATCTATGTGCAACACTGCAGGGCCATATGAAATGGAACAAGCATATAAAAGCAATTTATTGGGGAAAGTTTGGGGAAGATGTGGTATAGAGGATTGTTATTGTGACCTATTCTTGTGTACTGCGTGTTTGGGATCCCCACCAGATTAGTTTAAAGGAAGACACAGAAGCAGTTTGATCAACACAAGAGTGTTATGGAGATGATTCTGACTTACTGTGCAATATCTCTGATGTCTACATTCACCCATCCCTTCCTAATGGCCTATGTTGTGAGTAACAGTTCCTTCTGTCCCCTTCTCTTCCCGCCTCTCCTACTGGACTAAGGAAATGCTCATTTCTGAAAGCTAGTGTAAACATTTAGTTTTGTCTTCATTTGTGTCTTTTTTGTGTGTTACTATTGGCAGTACCAAACTAAGGTAAGTACTGGCTAGCGACTATCTCTTTTGTATGATATTTTCACATCTCAGTGGAGAATTTCCATGAGATTAGTCAGGTAAACAGTTTGGTTAGTTTACGTAGTTTAGTAGTATATTTGGAAGAGTATCTTTCTTTCTAATTCAGTACAGTCATACTTAGCATTGTTTCGTATTCTATTCACCTTGTAGAATTAAAAAGGAACTTACTACTATGCTCTGTGCCAAAATGGCAGTTTATTACCATCACCATGACAACCTGAGTAACAGAAAATTTAAAGCATGTTGTTAGCTCTTTATTTAACATAAAATGAATCTGATCATTTAAAATACCCCAACACATTGAGAGAAATACTAGTCTGACCTATTCTCTTATTACCGTATTTGCTCGAATATAGGCCACATTTTTCCCCCCAAATTTTGGCATACAAAATTGTATAATAAATAATGCGTCCTTTAATAGAGATTCAATCAACCTCCCCCCCCCCCCAACCGCTACTTTTCTCAAAGTCATCAGTTTCAAAAAATACACGTTCACTTTTATTTTGGTTTGAGAAATGTAAGAAACTAGATAGTCTTCAAAAATGCTACAGTAACAGTTTCGCAGAATTGCATATACGTTTTTGTACACATTTACAGAAATGGCGCAGGAATTCGTGGAAGTCGATATTTCGATATAAATCGAACGGTGTCATTCTGTACCACAGCATACAAAAGCTGACGACTGTTTTTTAACAAGTCCGCACGGCCTAAAACAAAAATAGTATGTAACACATACTCCCTAAGCTCACAAATTATTTTAAATTGATGTACCATAGTCAAAGAAGCTAGTCTTTGCAATAAAGGTTTAGTGTATGTCACGAGAGATTTTACCGTGACGTTTACGTTGATACGGTAACACCTACTGCGAGTAGTGATAGGAGGTTAACATAGCGGAACAACTGATTTGTGTAGCTAATGCTGATGTTCAGTTCCAATGTAACGTTTTAAAATAATGTATTTTACTATGACTAGATTCACATTCGTTGGGGGTTATTTCCATGAAACCATGTACATGGAACTCGGGGCTATTTTGCTGCCTTGCAACTGAATCATTTCTGTTGTAACAGGAAAACCACAGTTCCTGTTTCGAATTCTGAAAACAAGCAAGCATGGGGATATTTAAGTTTTAGCCCTTGAAATGCTACAGTTAATAGTTTGTCCACACTTACACACTAGCAACGAACTTTTTTTCATCAGCATCAAATTTACGTCGAACTTCCCGTTTTCCATGTCCGTTACTGTGATTAGGCAACCTGAAGCTTACATTTGGTGGTGTAACTTGTATGTTCGTTTCCCGCTACAAACGTACAAGCCAAAACATCGTCTCTCTCTCTCTCTCTCTCTCTCTCTCTCTCTCTCTCTCTCTCTCTCCCCCCCCCCCCCCCCCCCCACACACACACACCAAAAAAACTATATTTTCGAAGCACACGCCTATGCTATACAACACTTTAAATGCCTGGTAACACGCCTTGGTTCAGCATCCCTTCACTTGGGGCGCCCGGATCGGCCTGTCGTCTTGCTTTCTTATTCGTTGATTTACAGTTTTGCAGATTTGTTTTGAGTTTATTGAAAAGAGAACATTATTTCGGTAACAGTTTGTTTCTGATTATGCAAAATTGTGATTATACAACAAAATAACAAAATTTAAAAATAAACCTGCGGCCTACACTCGAGATTTTTTTTTTCTCTCTATAATCTTGTTTCAAAAGTGTAGGTGCGGCCTATATTTGCACGCGGCCTATATTCGCGCAAATACAGTAATTTAATGAACCATACAAACTGGCTTTCTTGTACCACTTAGGACTTCCAAAAAACTTCATGTGCAATGTGAAACCATTACAAAAGTTTCTCTCTGTGACATTCCACCTATACTCCCCACAAAATAATAAAGAAAAAACAGTTAATTGCCTAATATGTTTTCACTTCAGCATATGCCTTGGCATTTTGGTGAAATTACATTTTAACTGCTAACTCCATTCCTAGTGCTGCTTGGTAGCACAGTGGTAGAGTGACAGACTACAAATCCAAAGGTCAGGGGTACGATCCCTGCCAGGTCCTATGACTTTTATCAGACACTTTCCACTTCTTTCACCTCCAACAATGTTGTTGATATGAAACAATATCGAATAGCATGGTTCAGAATGCACATTAAACTGTAGGTCCCCCTATAACTGGCTGGGTAAGTCAGTTTGAAAGTCGGATGAAGGCAACAGCATACCACCTCCGAACAGGACCAAGCCTAGTAAAGCACTGTGGGTTCAAACCAGTCTTCGGATTGTTGACTGCTTTACCTTTTTAACTCCATTCCTAAGACACTGCAGATATTATCTACAGTTATCACTGACTGTACCTACACAATTCTATCACTGTATGGCACATAGTTTGGGAGATATGGTGTGACCGACACTTGGAAGTATCAAAAATCAAAAACTAACATAATTACTGGCCTCAGGCAGGCAAGTGCACTTCATGTATCCTCACCGATTCATACATAAAAAGTAAACTTCTTCAGCAGTGGTGGTTGTGCCAGGAAATTTCTTTAGCATAGATTTTAAACTACATACAATGCTTCATTATGTTCTAGCTGATATCAGACAGTTTTCTCTACAACACAGCACATACCAATTTCTAATCTTATTCTTTGGGGATTGTAGAGCTAGAATCCCAAAAACGATTGTTATGCTTACTGTGCATTACAATCCACATGTCAGTATTGAAGGGAGGGCAGAGAGTTAGGGCAGGGAGTAACATGTGAGAGTATTCATATCAAGGGTTTCATGTAACAAATGTCATAGATGTGAAGTACATATGTAAAATGAAAACAGTGGAACTCTTACTTGAGGGTTTTACCACTGTTTGTACACTCCCTAAAATTTTACAGTGCTTGAGAACTTATAAATAAAAAAAATGATTTGTGACATTATGAAAACATTATAAACATTGTAACAGCTTACTACATAAAGTGAGCAAAAACAGCCCAATAATTTGTCATTGACGATTCATGTGGTGGCTTCTGGGAGATGCAGGAGGGTATTTTGCACCCACATTACGGTGGCCATAGGGAGTGGAGTGGTGGGGGCAACGCAGCATTGGCTGCCTGCTGCAGTGCTGGAACTGTTATCCTAACAATGTGTACAGTAATACTTCACATCCGGAAGCACTGTAGTGTTGGCAGCACTTAAAATAAATGAATATCTTTCAACTAATATCAGCTTTCACCACTTGTTGCAGCACCACTAAATCGTCAAGTTATTGTGGCCAAATAGTAAGAGCATCATTTCACCTCAGGATAGTGATGCAAGATTGTGTAATACAGTGAAATGGTCTTCTATGGTGTATTACACTTGTACAATGATTCCACATGATTTTTAAATTTTCCATCTGATTGTGTGTTAGCTGAATAGTAAAAATACATCTTTGGTCCATTGTACTTCAGTAATTTAGTAGTGACAACTGTTGACTGGATTATTAAAAATTGTAAGTATTTATTTATGATAATGACTTTGGTTACTGCACCACTTTAAAGTAATGGCTGTAACAATACAAATTGTCAGAAAAAAGCTGGTAAAATACAGAAAGCATGCGGGACATGGTGGTGGTGATTGGAGGGCATTGGGGGGGGGGGGGGGGGGGGAGGCACTTCACATCAATCTTCACCCCATACTGAAGTGTTCGTTTCCATTTGCAAGATGCTTAAAAGTTGTTGCGGTAAGATGAGAGTTTGTGTAAATTCATAAAAGACCAAATGCCGTACTGATGGCTAAGTAAATTGTGATACTAATTCAATGAAATTGTCTTTCGGTAATTCATGTTGTTATAGCTGTTACATAAAGAAGGCAAAATAATCAACACCACAATTGCAATCGCACCGCAGAAGTTGCAGCATGCATTAAGAAAAAAATCAATTTTGATACATACCGTGATACCACCATTTTGTCTTCTTTGGATTCTTATTACACGTTTTAACATAAAATGAGTTATCTGGTGGCCTTTTCTGGAAACAAAAATAATACATATGAATGACCATAGTATTCAGAATTTTATGTACAGGAAAAGAATCCAACAACAACAACAGGAATAATAATAAAAGCTATTGAATTAATATCTACAGCCATACTCTGCAAGCCACCTCATGGAGAGTTTCAGAGGGTACTTTGTCATTTTCTCTTCCTATTTCAGTTGCGGAAAAAATGATTTTCAGTATGCCTCTGCCTGGGCTATAATCTCTTTGATATTATCCTTCTGGTCATTTCATGAGATATTTGTGGTAGGAAGCAGTATACTGGTTGACTCTTCAAAAAACATATGTCCTTGGCACTTTTACAGAGGCTCGTACCGCAATACAGAACAATTCTCTTGCTCTGGAGTTTCCCTATCATCTCTCTTATGCTTGCTTTCATTCTTACTAAATGAGCCTAAAATAAAGGGTGCTGCTCTGCCTTGGATCTTCTCTAAATAGAGAAGATTCAAGGCAGAGCAGCACCCCTACCTGGTACAGACGCCATACTGATGAGCAATACTCAAGTGTTGACTGAACAAGTGTTATGTAAACTACTTCCTTTGTTGACAGACTTCCTAAGCACTCTTCCAATGAAACTCAGACTGGCATTTAACTTACCCACAATTAATTTTATATTGTCGTTCCATTTCAAATCACTCCTTATGTCTACTCTCACATATTTTATTCAAGTAACTGCTTCCATTGTTTGTCTTACTATTGTGTCATTATATAATAAAGTATATTTCTTTCAATGTAAATGCAGCACTTAACACTTGTTTACATTGAGGCGCAATTGCTATTCCATGTACCCTACATTAATAAACTGCTGATCCTCTTGCTTTTTGCTGCACTTTTTCAGTTTTGTGACTTCTTAATGGACTACCTACTCCCATGAACCACAGACATTGCTGAGGTGGGGTGGATTGTGTGCCTCACGATACAGATAGCCGTACCGTAGGTGCAACCACAGCGGAGGGGTAACTGTGGAGAGGCTAGACAAATGTGTGGTTCCTGAAGAGGGTATTAGCCTTTTCAATTGTTACAGGGGCACCAGTCTGGATGATTGACTGAGCTGGCCTTGTAACATCAGCTAATGTGGCTTTGCCACACAGTAACTACGAACAGCTGAAAGCAAGGGGGAAACTACAGCTGTTAATCAAGAACATGCAGCTCTACTGTATGAACATATGATGATGGCATCCTCTTAGGTAAAATAGTCCCCCACTTGGATCTCCAGGTGGGGACTACTCAGGAGGATGTGATCATTAGGAAAGACAGCAATGGCATTCTATGGATCAGAGCGTGAAATGTTAGATCCCTTAATCAGGTAGGGAAGCTAGAAAATTTAAAAAGCGAAATGGACAGGTTGAAGTTAAGTTATATATAGCGGGGGTTAGTGAAGTTCGGTGGAAAGAGGAAAAGGATTTCTGGTCAGGTGAGTACAGAATTATAAATATAAAATCAGTTGGAGTTATTACAGGAGTAGGTCTAATAATGAATAAGAAATAGGAATGTGGATAAACTACTATGAGCACCACAGTGATCACATTATCGTAGTCAAGATAGATACGAAGCCAACACCGACCACAGTTGGTTGGTTGGCTGATAGGTTAATGGGACCAAACAGCTAGCTCATCAGTCCGATGATCTCTATACGGAGTACAAGCCAGGGTGTGGTCGGCTAAGACTGTGATGACAGTAAAATAGAGGAACTAAAAGGGGGGATCAAAATCAAGCAGAACAGGACTAAAAGCAATAGAAAAAAACAGGATTCTGCTAGGAAAGTCACGGCAAATCGAGAAACCCCATTAATTAATGACAGATACAGGAGAACAGTGTATGCTCCTAAATAAGAAGCCTAAAAATGTAAAAAGGAAAACAACGTGAATTAAAACCAAGTTAAATTGAGAAATGGAAGTCATCAGGGGGAGGGGAGAGGAGAGCTCTAAACCCTGCTGCTCGCAGGGAGGGCCACAAACCCACCCATCCTGCCCAAGCGTGTCGAGAGTAAAAACCGCTTTCACGGATAAATACTAGAACTCTGTCAGCTATCCGTTAATCATTCGCCAAAACCGAGGGCAATGAGTGCGGAATTCTGTATTCGGCATGGAGTGCCAAGAGGAGCGGACATTCCACTAAGATATGAGCCACAGATTGTAGGGCCCCACAACCACAAAGTGGGGGAGGCTCATTACGCAAAAGAAAACCATGGGTCAGACTGGAATGACCAATGCGAAGACGGCAAAGGACAGTGGATTCCCTTAGATAAGGGCGTAAGGAAGAACTCCAAGCTGTAGTGGTCGATTTTATGGAGCATAGTTTATTAGACAGAGCAGTAGCCTGCCAGTTGGTGTTCCAGTCCTGTATGAGTAGCGATCTCATCTGCACCCGGAATAACCCAGGGGAAGCGGCAGGGAGTTACAGCTACTCTAGCCAACTGGTCAGCCTGTTCATTTCCTAGGATACCCACATGACTGGGAACCCAGAGGAAGGCAACGGAGAAAGCGGTGCGACGAAGATCAGCAAGAAGACCAAAGGATGTGAGGAGTAGCATCGGTCTATGGCCTGCAGGCTGCTCATTGAGTCAGAACAGATTAAAACACGGTCCAGGGCTACTTGTTTGATAAAATGAACTGCCCTACTAATAGCCGTTAGTTCTGCCATAAACACATTGCATGATTCTGGCAGAGAATGGCATTCCACACCAATGGAAAACGTAAATGCATATCCTGTATGACCAGCAAATTTAGAGCCATCAGTGTAGAAAATTGTGGCACCCTGAAATTCTTCAAGGACAGTGTGCAACAAACGCCCGAATATTATGGGAGAGACTGAAGCTTTTGGCGTGTGGTAGATATCCAGTAGGATTTGCAGCCAAGGTACCAACCAAGGAGGGGTGCGAGGTATAGCACAACACATACAGTCAAGAGAAGGGAGGTTGAAGTTCCTACAAAAGAAAGCGAGCCGCAATCCAACAAGTAAACCCACTCGAGGGCGAGTATCAGGAGTTCTAAGATATGTGATATGTGGGATGACCAGGGAATTTACGAATGGCAATGGCGAAGGACACCAAAAGCTGATGGTGTCTAGTCTGAAGAGGGCTATTCCCACTTCAGCAAGGAGACTGTCTACAGGTCTGGTCCGGAAGGCACCCGTAGCCAAGCGGATGCCACAATGGTGAACGAGGTCCAACAGTTTCAGGGCAGAAGGAGCTGCCGAGCCATACTCCTGGCACCCATAATCTAGTCGAGACTGAATCAGAGCCGGTAGATATGAATTACTATTGTCTGATCTGCACCCCAGGAGGAGTGAGCTAGGAAACAGAGGGCATTAAGTTTCCACATGCAGCTTATATTCAGCTGCAGAATATGCGGCAGCCAAGTCAGTTTTTTATTAAAAAGGAGGCCCAAGAAACGGTGCTGTGCTACAACTTTTAGGCGTTGAGTACCCAAGAAGAGTTCTGGGTCAGGGTGGACTGTAGTACGATGGCAGAAATGTATTACGTTTTAGAAGGGAAAAACTGAAAACCATGTGAGGGCGCCCATGTGGAAACCCACCAAATGGCACCTTGGAGCTGGCGTTCAGCCGAGGCTACCAAGTGGGAGCTGTACCATATGCAAAAGTCATCTACATACAAAGCAGGGGTGACAAGCGACCCAACAGAACTCACCAACCCATTAATGGTGATTAAGAAGAGTGTAACCCTGTGGAACGCCATTCACCTGGATCTGTGGGGAGCTGAAGGAAGAGCCAACCCTCACACAGAACATGTGGCAGGATAAAAGCTGACTGATAAAAATTGTTAGGGATCCTCGTAGACCCCAGTCATTGAGGGTACATAAAACATGATGACGCCAAGCGGTGTCACATGCCTTACGCAAATCAAAGGAACAGCAACAAGATGTTGAAGTGTTGAAAAGGCCTTTCTGATTGCCAGTCGAAGTAGATGGTCGATAGGAGACCTGCCCTCACGGGTGACAAAAGTCCATGTGACCCAAGTACCCAACATAGTCTGTGGGCAACCATCCGTTTGAGCAGTTTACATGGCACATTTGTCAGGCTAATGGGCTGGTAACTGTCTATGGATGACGGATCCTTACCAGGCTTAATAACAGGAACCACTATACTGTCCGTCCACTGTAAGGGGAAAAACCCCTCGGAACCAAATGTGTTTAAATACCTGTAGTAGATATTGCCGTAGTAGGGGGCTGAGATGTTTGAGAAGTTAATTATGGACAGAATCAGGCCCAAGCGTAGAATCATGAGAAGAAGGGCCACACATAGTTCCCATTCCATGAAGGGTTTGTTATAAGGTTCCTCCCTGTAAGTGGTGAAACATAAATTTGAGGCTTCAGCCTGTTGTTTCTTTAGATGAAAAGCCACACGGTAGGAAGCAGTCGCCGATGCCTCCGCAAAGTGAGCCGCAAGGTGCTCTGTGATAACCAATGGATCAGTACAGACCCCATCTGGTAAGGCAAGACCAGGGATTGAAGACAGCCGCTGGCAACCTTGGATTGATCGGAGCATAGCTCACGCCTGTGACAAGGGTACAGAAGATCCCAAGGAGGAGAGAAAACACTCCCAGCACACCTGCCTGCTCTGTTTGATTACATAACGAGCCTTGGCATGAAGGCATTTAAAGCTGACAAGGGCAGCACGGGACAGGTGGCGCTTAAGATGCTGCAAGGCTCAACGGCGCTCACGAATCGCCAAAGCAATGGTTGTGTTCCACCATGGAACTAGGCGGCGACAAGGACCAGTCGACTGGGGGGCAGCAATGCCAGCAGCTCGAGTAATCACATTAGACACATCACTGATGACCTCATCTATAGAGTCAGATGGGGATGGTGTGAAAACCACCTATGATGTATACAAAGGCCAATCAGCATGACAGAAAACCCAGCGAGGTATCCTGTCCCTCGCCCAATGTGTGGGGAGTGAAATAATCAACAGAAAGTGGTCACTGCCGCAAAGGGTGTCATGCAGTGACCAGCAAAAGAGAGGGGAAAAGGGGAGCAGAATGAGTGAAAGGCCTATGGAGGAAAAGGTGCCGCAAGGGGCACTAAAATGGGTTGGGAGCCATCATTAAGGAGGCACAGGTTGTGAGAGGCAATGAATTGGTCGATAAGGCGGCCCCAACTAGTTGTATAAGCAGTGCCCCATGAAAGATGATGGGCACTGAAGTCCCCAAGAATAAGGAAGGGAGGAGGGAGCAGCTGAAGGAGTGCTGTGCAGGCAGCAGATGTAGGTGGCCTGTCAGGAGGGAGATACAGATTACAAACTGTTAATGGAGTGTGTAAGTGGACCTTAAAAGCAACCACTTCCAATGTGGTATGGAGAGGGATCCATGAACTAACAACAACCATACGAACTAGGGTGCAGACTCCACCAGATGCTTGTAGGGGGCGAACATGATTCTGACAGAAAGCACGGAACCCACGGAGTGTTGGGGAATGGCCATTAGTGAAATGTGATTCCTGCAAAACAACACAAGCTGCTGAGTAAGAGGCAATAAGATGTTTCAACTCCAGGAGGCGACGGTAGTAGCCGTTACAGTTCCATTGGATGAGAACAGATCGATGCATGTCACAAAGCTGGGTTAACGAAGGAGGAACGACATCCATAAACAGCGGATCAGACACAAGTTCAGTGGGGTTATTTGGCTGTGAGGACAAAGGTGGTGCCTCCGAGAATACCACAGAGGACTAGTCCTGGGACTTTTGCTTCTTTTTCCTCTTCTCCTTCTCTCTCTCTCTTTATCTTTCTCTCTTGCAGGACGGGAAGGACAGGTTCCAGAGAGAGAACTAGAGTCAGTCAGGTCTGGCACTGATGAGGACCGGGCGACCTTTGTAGTATCAACCTGGATGTCCAGCTGCCGACTTGAGACAGAGGACCTCCTATCTGGTGGATGCCGGGAAGAGGAACTCTGGGAAGGAGCACCTTCACCGGCAAGTGCCAGAGAAGGGAAGCACTTCTCCATCTGGGAGGAGGAAGGGGGGCACTGGGAGGGGGGCAAGGGTGGTGCAGGAGTGGGAGGGGGAAGATTTGAGGGGGAGATGAAAAGGATGCAACCGAGGTGTAAGTAGTAGATAGTTGCACAAGGTGCAGACCCTCCAATTTTTGGCGGCCCTCCTGGAATGTAAGTCGGTCAAGGGACTTTTACTCTTGGATCTTCTTCTCCTTTTTATATACCGGGCACCTGGAGAGCAAGATGAGTGGTGCTTGTGAGAATTAACGCATACAGGAGGTGGAACACAGGGGTTCCCCTCGTGGACGTCCACATTCACTGCATACTGGGACTGCTGTGCATCGAGAGGACATATGGCCGAGCCGCGTACATCGGTAACATCGCATGGGAGGTTGACCGTATGGTTTCACGTCACAATATATCATTACCTTGACCTTCTCTGGGAGAGTATCCCCCTTGAAGGCCAAGATAAATGCGCCGGTATCCACGCGATGATCCTTAGGGCCTCGCTACACATGGCGACCAAAATGAACACTCGCCGTTCGAGGTTGGCCCAAAGTTCCTCATCAGTTTGGAAGAGAAGGTCGCGATGGAAAATTACTCCCTGAACCATGTTTAGTGACTGATGGAGGGAGGGGGGGGGGGTATCAACACAGGAACATAGCCAAGATGGTCGCAGGCACACAAAGCTGCAGACTGGGCAGAAGAGACTGTTTTAATTAGCAGTGATGCAGTGATCCAGTGCACATCTTGCTCATCGTTTCAACTTCCCCAAACTTATCCTCAATATGTTCCAAGAAGAACAATGGTTTGGTCGCGGTGAACATCGCTCCATCCGTCCTGGTGCAGACCAGATAATGTGGAAAGGGTTTCACCCCAAGCCGATGTGCCTGGACCTCCTCAAGAGGGGGTAGACAAGAGAGGGAAAGGTCCTCTTATCATACCGAGGAGCATTATTATTATTATTATTCCTGCCTTCTGATACTGCCGTATCACAACCATTATCTAATTTCACACATTTCATCATGTGAAACGTCCGCCCTGGTACCACCCACTCCGATCTGGGGCTCTTCCCATGGTTGCCACCCAGCCACAGCAAAGGCCACCTGGCACAATGGCCATTGCCGGGAGCCCTGATACCCCATGAGGACGAGTATCAACTCCTTGGCCTGCCTGGGGAGGTTGCAGCACAGGTATCAGCAGTGTGATCCCTGTGTTGTCAGGGGGCTCAGCCATAAGGGTACATAACAGTCACCCCACATGGACTGGCTACACATGCTGGGGACCTAGCGGGAGAGGGTGGTATGGCAAGGAAGGAAGTGGGAAAGGAAAGGATTGGGATCCATGCCATAGAGGCTAGGTCAGGAGTTCTTCCCCAACTGGCTCACACTAGTAACTGTAAATTTTTGTGGAGGTCAAACCCTAAGGGGGACCACACTGTTCCGAAAACAGAGGAAAACGGCTAAGATCAAAATTGCTACAACCCTCATTGGAACCAATGGAATAGCCGTGTAGCCATGCCATCTTAAAGGAAACCACAGAGAGAGGAGGGGGGGCGGGGAGATGAGAAGAATGGGGAGGAAAAAGGACGGGGAGGAGGAGTGGAACTAGGGGAGGTGTAATGCAGCCCAGGAATGTAAGAAGAAAGGCTGTAATGGCACGGGGACCCGTGCACACCACACACATACCCACAAAAGAGCTGGGGGCCCCCTGGGGAGACTGACCACAGTAGTACAGCTCTGCTGATGATGAGAAGCTAAAGGAAATTATTCAGACAATTAAGTGAGAGGAAAACTTAATTGTTATGGGAGACTGGAATTTGGTAGTAGGATAAGGAATGGAAGGGAAAATAGTAGGTAAATATGGTCTGGGCAAAAAGAATGAAAGAGGAAGCCGCCTAGTAGAATTTTGCATGGAATATAATTTAGTTATAACTAACACCTGGTTTAAGAATCATGACAGAAGGCTGTATATGTGGAAGGGAGCAGGAGACACTGGTAGACACCAGATAGATTTTATAATGGTAAGACATATAGTTCAGAACCAGGTTTTAAACTGTAAGACATACCCAGGGGCAGATATAAACTCTGACCATAACTTATTGGTCATGAATTGTAGGCTGAAACTGGAAAAACCGCAGAAAGGTAGGAAAATAAGGAGATGGGATCTGGATAAACCGAAGGAACCTAAGTTCTTGAGAATTTCAAAGGGAGCTTTAGGTAACAATTGACAGAAACGGGAGAACATAAAACAATAGAGCAGGAATGGGTAGCATTGAGAGATGAAATAGTGAAGGCAGCAGAGGACAAAATAGATAGGAAGGCAAGACCTACCAAAAAAATCCTTGGATATCACAGGACATACTAAATTTAATTGATGAAAAGAGAAAATATAAAAATGCAGTAAATGAAACAGGCAAAATGGAGTACAGACGACTAAGAAATGAGATTGATAGGAAGTGCAAAATGGCTAAGCAGGAGAGGCTAGAGAGCAAATGCAAGGATGTAGAAGAATGTATAAATACGAGAAAAATAGATTCAGCCTACAGGAAATTAAAGAGATATTTGGAGATAATAAAAACAACTCTATGAATATCAAGAACACAGATGGAAAACCACTTCTCAGCAAAGAAGGGAAAGCTGAAAGGTGGAAAGAGTATACAGAGAGGCTCTATGAAGGAAATGAACTTGGAGACAATATTGTAGGAGGGGAGAAGAAGTAGATGAGGATGAAATAGGAGATACAATACTGAGAGAAGAATTTGACAAAGCACTGAAAGACCTAACTCGAAACAAGGCCCCTGAAGTAGGTGACATTCCCTCAGAGCTACTGAAGTCTCTGGGAGAACCAGCCATGACAAAACTGTTTCACCTGGTGTGTACGATGTTTGAGACAGGTGAAGTACCATCAGACTTTAAGAAAAATGTTATAATCCCCATTCCAAAGAAAGTAGGTGCAGACAGGTGTGAAAACTACAGAACCATCAGTTTAATAAGTCATGGTTGCAAAATATTAACACGATTTTTTTACAGAAGGATGGAAAAGCTGGTAGAAGACGACCTTGGGGAAGATCAGTTTGGGTTCGGGAGGCAATACTCACTTTACGGCTTCTCCTAGAAGATAGATTAAGAAAAGGCAAACCTTTATATCTAGCTTTTGTAGATTTGGAGAAGGTTTTTAACAATGTTGATTGAAATAAACTCTTTCAAGTTATGGAGCAAGCAGGAGTAAAATATAGGGAGCGTAAGGTTATTTACAACTTGTACAAAAACCAGACAGCAGTTGTCAGAGTTGAAAGGCATGAAAGGGATGCTGTGTTTGGGAAGGGAGTAAGACATGGTTGTAGCCTTTCTGCAATGTTATTCAATTTGTAAATTTAGCAAGCTATAAAGGAAAGCAAGGAGAAATTTGGAGAAGGAATTAAAGTTCAGGATGAAGAATTAAAAACATTGTGTTTTGTCGACAAAATAGTAATTCTGTCAGAGACAGCAAAGGACCCGGAAGAGCAGCTGAACAGAATGGACAGTGTGCTGAAAGATGCATATAAGATGAGCATTAACAAGAACAAAAATAAGGTAATGGAGTGCAGTCTAAAAAAATCAGGTGATGCTGAAGTAATTAGATTAGGTAACAAAACAATAAAGTATATAATAATGGAAAGTCCAGGTTGGAATTAATAATATAGTAAGGACAGTTTACAACTCGCCGCAAAGACATGGCGACGAGCTGCGACAGGCACATACAAAAGACACACACATACACAACTTTCAGCTATCGGCCATGGCCTTCTTCAGAAAATAGAACATTCACGCAATCAAACAGCCACACAACACAGTCATACAACCATCACCTCCGGCTGCCGCATACAGCTAGAGGAATATATCTCTAATGTTGGTCAGTTGTAGTATGACTAAACAGGCAAACAGTCACTGCAAGAAGGTAAGCCTTGCCCAGCTTCACATTGGCGGGTGACAAGCACATGGAGAACATGCTGGCAGATGTGACGTCATGTTCAACTGCCATTTTTCGTGCTGAAAAACAGCATTTTCTTTATTTTCAGATAATGCACTGAAAGTATCAGAGTTACAGATTAGCATGTAGAAGCAAATGAAAGGAGAACAGTGCAGTTCAGATGATATGCTGATACCTTCTATATTAATTTTATATAAAGGTTATTGAGAAAACTAGTATTAATTCACTTGCTTGTTGTCTTTAAACTTGTATGCGTTGCTGATTTTTGTGTCGACTTGAAAGTGTTTCGAAATCTTTCCTGAGCTTTTTCCGTCTTCATTACGAGGTGTGCATGCATAATGGTGTGAATTCGGCACCATATCATGAATAGATTTTTCTAATTGATTAGCCAGATTTCAAGTCATGAATTGGCATTGTTCACAGGGACGTTGCTTTACCTCTGATTATGTGTATTTGTTACTAGAGTGGAGACAAATTAGAGTCATAACTGTGCTGGCAGTTGCACTCTGATTGACTTGTCACACACCATAGTGGGCAAGGGCATTGTGACCTGTGTGATCAAATGCCATTGTCACCTGATACTCGCCTTGAGGGAAGTCGACACAGACTGTTACACAAAGATGACTGACTTCTGGGTCACATATGCAGTAGTGCTGCATCAGTGGTGTCCGCGATTTTTTTACTCCACCTTTCCACATCTTTGCAGCTCATCATCTGCTCCTCTGTCACCTGGTGGTAACTACATTCACAGCACGGCACAGTAAATTCCCCTGGTGTTTTTTAGTGCACTTCAATGCACCACCATTGCTTTATGTGATTGTGAGAGCCCCTTCTGGGCAAGCAACTAGATAAAAGTCCTCCCAGCCGGCCACAGTGGCCGCGGGGACTGCGGTGCACCAGTCACGGTCTGCATGGCCACTACGATCGGGGGTTCGAATCCCCCCCCCCCCTCGGGCATGGATATTTGTGCCATCCTTAGTGTTAGCTAGTTCATAAGTAGTTTGTATGTTTAGGGACTGATAACCCCTAGTTAAGTCCCATAAGCTATACAAAAATTTGAACATTTTTTGAAAGTCCTCCCACTCCCCAATAACCTACCTTTGCCAAGGCATCGATTGTGTTGTTCTGGCTTCTATGAATTTTTTATTATTGCTTCCATGTGCTGATTGATGACCAGTGGGCCAGAAACGGGTGGCTTCACCACCAATCATGTTATTTAGATCCATTTACGTGTAAAGTTTGTAATGTTCCCTATATCTGTTTAATTTGTCAGTAATAAATTGTATTTGTTTTTCCTTGAGATGATGGCATAAATTATTGGAGTAACAGATCCATCAGACCTCCCTGGCCACCAACTGGTAGCATTAACTCCATGTATGAAAAGCAAGTGCCTTAACAGGTGATTGGTATCATTGTCGTAAATAGGGATTAGGACTGATCACAACTCACCATATATCAACCTCCATCCCTACGAAATTTTGTAACTAAAGCTTATTAGGTGACGTATTACTGGAATGACACCACAGACTGTATATAAGTGGGTGTTTGTAGTGGCCAGGTTCAGTTTACAACAGTTGAATCTTTATGGCAGACATGTGTTGGGAGTGCAGTGAAATCGAGTGAGACGATAGGTGTTCAACACTGTGACAGAATCTGCTGCGCTGGACTCTGCAGTATTTTTGAACGTGTGTGGACTTTGATTTTGAACAGTAGACAGAACTCAGAAGTTATTCATAGCTTTCTGACTTGGGTGGGTGTTTCTCTCCCCCACCCCCACCCCTCCTCCTCCTCCCTCCCACCCGTCTTTTTTGTGTGTGGATAGAACAATGAACTTTATTAATAATCATTTTAGGAACATTATCCAAATGATTAAATATTCGTGTAGCTATATTGTTTGCAATATTGGGGGCTTTCATATAGCTACATTGGGGGCTTCAGCTAATCATATCATATGGTGTCTAACGAATTTAGTGGTTCTTGCCAGACATAATCATGCAATGGACAATAAAAAATTTCAGCAAAAATGCAACCACATGTTGTAGTCAGTTATTTAGCAGATGCCGCCCTAGTTAAAAATTCCCTGACTTTGAAATTGAACGTTTAGTTTTAGAAATAAATGTATACGTTTACGGACAGCAGCAAGCCAAAGGTAGTAGGAATAAATCATCCCCTAAGACAGTTAGTTGAATTAAGGGCCCGTACCATTACACATTGCAAAATGACATCACTGCGCCCACAGAGTCATGGTGTACTCATATTGTTCGGACAGTTTCGAGTACTGAGGCGATGGATATGCATCAAGAAGTGAATGTCGGCCATATGTAAGCAAAAAAAGAAGCAAAAACTTGGTTACTTCACCAAAAACAATAAACTGACTTAAAAAAAATTTTTTTGTGGTACTAAATAATACTTACAAAATTCAACAATGTAAGCAGTCACTGCACATTGGTACAGTTTTGGACTGTAAACCAAGAGGTCTGTGGGCAAATCATGAAGATTCTTGTATGCTTTTTTTAATATAGTTTTTTCACTTTGTACAAATACCAACACCATTTAAATCTAAAATTCATCAAACATATGGTAATTTTTTTTTTTTTTTTTTTTTAATGAAAAAAGTATTACTTTTGTTTATTCTTCAATTTCATCACTGTATGAAAGGTTGTTAATAATAATGGTTCCAATTAAGAAGAGCAACATAAATGAGATTTTTCACCACATCCACTTCACTTTTAATTGTAGATGGTTACCTTTGGCTGTTCACTTTGTGAAGAACTCTCCAGTATCACTCTAAAAATGTAATTTGTGATTTGTGATTTTTTTTTAACTGAAAACAAATTTATTAACAAATTTTACTACTGAAAAAAATGAACATTTTTCATAAACATTGCAATTACTCTGAAGAGCTAAAGAAACTGATACACCTGCCTAGTATTGTGTAGGGCCTTTACCAACACAAAGAAGTGCTGCAAAACGATGTGGCAGGGACTCAACTGTCTGAAGTAGTGCTGGAAGGAATTGACACCATGCATCCTGTGAAGCTATCCATAAATCTGGAGATCTCATCTGGAAAGCACATTATAGGTCCTACCAGATACATAGATTTAATTTTATAGTCAATCTATGCAAATACAATTAAAAGGCACCATCTTTTCTCACCATACATTTTTCATTTTAATCATTATAGATCATCATCAGTGGTCTGTAATTACAAATATATAAAATTTAATATTTTTCTTTTTTCATATCAGATATGCTCAATAATTTTCCTCTCTGGAGAGTTTGATGGGCAGCTGAGGTGTGTGAACTCGGAAAGTGTTCCTGAAGCCACTCTGTAGCAATTCTCGACATGTGGGGGTGTTACATTGTCCTACTGGGATTGCCAGAGTCCATCAGAACACACAATGGACATGAGTGTATGCAGATGATCAGCCAGGATGTGTATGTTCCTGTCACCTATCACAGTTTTATCTAGACAAATAGGGGTCCCATATCACACTAACTGCACACACCTCACACCATTAAGAGCCTCCACTAGATTGAACAGTTCCCTGCACTCCATTCAACAGTCCAATGTTGGTGTTGACAGGCTCAGGCAAGGCATACATCTTTTGTGCCATTCAGTTAGCAAGGGTACACAAGTGGGCTTTTAGTACCAAAACCCTAAATGATCATGTTTCATTGAATGATCTGCACTCTGATACTTATTGGTGAAATCTTAAGCAATTTGCAGGAGAGTTGCACACTTCTGTCATGTTGAACGATTCTCTTCATCAGTCGTCATTGGTCCCATACATCTAGGATTTTTTTTTTTTTTTTTTTTTTTTGGAAGCAATGGTTTTGGACATTGAAAACATCAAGAGTCTCAATATTCATAGTGCACTCACCAAATGGTCATACAGAAACATCCCCCACCTCATCGCTATGTCAAGGTCCTGTGTACCATCTATTGTGCACCAACTAACCACCATATTCTAATTCACTTACATTGTGATAAGGTGCCACTGTACAAGCAGTAGCCAATGTATTGCCTATACCAGAGACCTATTGTCTTATATAGGTGTTGATGACTGCAGCACCATTCTCTCAGTGTTTACACATCTCTCTGTTTGCACACATATGCCTATACCAGTTTCTTTGGCTCTTCGGTGTAGATATGTATTAATTACAATATTTTTGATGAATTTTATATTTAAATGATGTAGGTGTTCAAACAAAATCCAAAACAAAACAAAGAAAAAATTGTCTTGTACAATTCGAACCATCAATCCTATGATTTAATAATTATCAAATTTCAATGCTTACAATAAGCAACGCCAACTGTTAGAAACTTTACTGATTTTATATGCAATCAGAGGCACTAAAAATTCAAAATTCCCTTTTCTTGAGAATTTGTGAGAGATGCATCAAATGGCTTCGAACGGTTGCTGTTTGAGACCTGAACTTCACATACCATTAAAAAAATTACAGAATTGGGGTGAAAATCATTATAAGAAAGGTGTTATTTGTTGCAGTGAGATTTATTTGCGAAATTTATTTTACCAACTTTCTCTTCCGATTTTATTAGCACCCACCTACATTAGTCAGACATGATCATCATACTAAAATAAGGGAAATCAGATAAAAATTTGAATATTCAAGTATTCCTTTTTCACACATGCTATTAGAGAATGGAATGCTACAGAAATATCATAAATGCAAATCAATGAACACACTGCCATGGACTTCAGTGTGATCTGCAGGAGGGTCAGGAAGTTTTCACGGTAGTGGTGGGGACCTTATGGAGCATATAAGTACTAAATGGGTGGAAAGAGATGCAGCTTATAAATGGAGTGGGAAGTTGGGGCAGGATGAACACACACTGAATGGTAGAGGTGTAGGATAGATAAGGCAGGAATGCTGTGTGTGAGGGGAGAGATTATTGTAGGATGAGGCCCAGCTAACTTCAGGAACAGATAAAGTACTGTAAGGATAACTTCCATTCATGTAGAATATGTCATGTACTCACACAAGAGGACATAAGTGTTTCTTCTAAACAATTACAACATCTGAGACTTCTTAGAAGCAAGTTGGGTACTGTACACAGTGCCAGACAATACATTAAGCAACCTATGGAGAAGTCAGAAGCCACGGCATGTAAATAGAATAGTGGCATCACAAACAGAAATGTACCTGAACGTTATGGCACAGCTTGCTGACCAGAGTCAAGAGGACCTTGGTAGATTCAGTTTAGTGCTGTAACAGTGTTGAATGGTAAAGCGGCAACAGCTGTGACACTTTTACAACCCAACTTTCATTCTTTCATGGAGGAAGTAGACAAACTGTGTTCACAAATCTGAGTATTAGTGTCACAAGGCGGTGCCAAAAACAACAGAGAATGTTATCATTAACACTCCAGTAAACAGTCATGTTCTAAAGCTACAGCCAGTACTGAATAATCATACTGTGCTTTCATTGTAAAGATTGATGAACAAGCTATAAAATGTACAAGGGCCTGTTCATCTCCAAATGCCAGAGGCAGTTGGATATAAGTACCACGGACTGCCTATTGATGTCAGGGCACCTGTTTATAACTGACACAGCATCCTCAATCATAACATATGGCATATAGTGAATGGGGTTGAATCTAGGGCTTTATCATCAGTTTTCTTGGAGTATTAGTCATAGACATTGAAGCAGCAATCATAGGACCATAAACTTTTAGCACATTATCACCTTTTACCAGACATATCCATTGCACAACTAGTCAACAGTGTTACTGAGCTAACACTAATAGAACACCAATGCAACACAACAGAATATGATGTCAAGTTATTACATGTTATTGACAAAGACCACACCTCATTACTATGGGAGTTTCCAACATTAACCCATAATTCAAGTGAATCACAACAAATGCTTCATGACACTATCCACCATTTTGAAATCACACATGGTCTGATGATAGAGTGAAGGGTTTCATGACTGGTTGACATGGTTGTTAATAAATCTTGTGGGTTGTAAGAGCGCATTCTAAAAAAACTTGTTTTTTGTCCAATGCTGCACCTGACTTCTTCGGAGGTTGTCCGTCTGTTGAATCTTGCTGTCTGACAGGTCGGAGGTTTAAGAGCTTCTTAAATACCGTCCAAACAGAGTGTGGCTAAGCTCCGTGTTATAAGCAGAGATGATCCTTGTCAATGATAAAGCTATACTATTGAACCATGTCAAAGATGAAACAATCTATCAATTTTGCACAGCCACAGTCCATATATTGTTGCTTTTCAGTCTCTCTTCTTTTTTGTTGAAATTATCACTAAGTTTATATATTTCAATTGCTTCTCTATACAACTTTAGATAATAATTCGTCACAGGAGATAAAATTTCTGTCTCTGAGTACTTCACTATATGATTTCCTGATTGTAAACAATGTTCCCCCACAGCCGATTTTTCAGTTTTCCAAGCCGGCATAGATTTTTGTGCTCTTTTAGTCATATATTTGCACTTCTCTTAGTTGTTCCGATGAAGACTTTACTATTGGAGGAAGACATTTTATAAATCTCAATTGCTGACAAAGGAGAACATTTAACGTTTACAGATCTGAGAGCTTGAGATATTTTCTTTGGTGGTTTGAAAACCAGTCTGATGGGAGACACACTCACTTCAGCATTCACGAAAATTTGGTTAGAAACATTCAGCTCCTTTTCGCATCAACTGATTGCAGCTAGCAGTGTGAATCTAATATTTCTGTATGTATGGAAACCACAAAATCACAAAATGACCATTTACCACCTAGCCAGTGAAGGCATGATCGAGATGGCTTCAGTTACTAAAGGCAGCGCACATGAAGTTTCAAAGACTCTTGGATTTATGCCTTCCCATAGCCCTACTTGGTATACATGCAACTTACGAACCATACACTCATCAGTGCAGAACTACTTTATGGCAAGCCATTACATCTGGAGTGTTTGCCAATCCCAATTTTCTCATGTCCACAACACAAAAACAACCAAAATTGCTGTGTCAAATGTGATATCACATTGCTAAAATTAAACTTTGAAAGGCATCCAGGCATGACATCCTGGTTAATTATGTGAGCCATGACCCTACAGATGATCTCATATCATGCTTAGTATTTTGACAGCTATAAATAAAAGTTGTAACCCCCAAATACCAAACCACACCATATCTAATGCAGAGCTTCACACACTGCAGTGAATAGAAATACACTTAGGTGTGCTGAGTGACACATTTAACATATCACACAACAGTATCATTGTTGTTGTGGTTTTCAGTCCCAAGATTGGTTTGATGGAGCTCTCGATCCTACTCTATTCTGAGCAAGCCTCCTCTTTTCCTCATAAGAATGGCAACCCACACTGGTTTGATCTGCTTACTGTATTTGTCTCTTGGCCTCCCTCTGTGATTTTTACTTGACACACTTCCCCCCAATTCTAAATTTACGATTCATTGTTGTCTACCAGTGTGTCCTACCAATGAATCAAGACTGTTTTCCATCTGCCTTCCAAGATTAGGGCACTGCTTGGCTTCATCAAAGATGACCTGGGATTCATGAGACCCGAAAAAAAAATACTGTGTCAGTGTGGCAAGGCATACATCAGCTGTTTCGATTCGCACTGTGCAAGATAGATGAGTGGAATACTGCCACAACACAAAACCACTGACTCCAGAAAAATCATCGGTAACAGAACACTGTTTAATGAAGGAACACAAGATGATATATGATGAGATCCACATAGTAGTCAATACCTCTGGTTTTTGGAACAGTGTTTACAGAGAAGTTATTGAAATCAGGTTGATGGACAATTTACAAAGCAGAGACAAGGTGTTTCCTCTTCATAGTACATGGAATCACAACTAATACATATCAAATTACGAATGTTCTATGACAATCCCAGTACCAATGATTGATTAATGGCAGGTGTGACACATTGTTGGGCCATATTCCACTGGGGGGTGGTGCCACCAGCCCAGTTTCGGAGGCAGGTCTTGCCTTTCTACCTATTTGGTCCTCTGCTGCCTTCACTATTTCAGCAATCAAAGCTACCCTTCTATCTTCTATTGTGGCATTTCAATTGTTGCCTGAAGCTCCATTTGAAATTCTCAAGACCTTCTGGTTCCTTCAATTTATCCAGGTTTCATCTCCTTATTTTCCTTCCTTTCTGCAGTTTCTTCAGTTTTGGTCTAGTGTTCATGACCAATAAGATATGGTAAATCTGCCCCTGGATATGTCTTAGACTTCAGAACCAGGTTTTCAGTGTATGTCTTACCATTATAAAATCTATCTGGTACCTTCTGGTGTCTCCTGGTCTCTTCCATGAATGCAACTGTATTTTATGAATCTTAAACCAAGTGTTTGTTACGATTAAATTATGTTCATTGCAAAATTCTACAAGGTGGATTCCTCATTCATTCCTTTTCCCCAATCCACATTCACCTACTATTTTTCCTTCTCTTCCATTTCTTACTACTGGATTTCAGTACCCCACCACAATTGAATTTCCTTCTCCCTTAACTATGTGAATAATTTCTTTCACCTCCTCATACAATTCTTCAAGAGCTAGTTCGCATGTAAACTTGTGCCACTGTCGTCGGTGTTGGCTTTGTGTCTATCTTGACTATGATAATGCAATCACTACACTGCACATAGTAGTTTATCCACATTCCTATTTCTTATTCATTATTAGACCTACTCCTGTAATAGCTCCAACTGATTTTGTATTTATAATCCTGTACTCACCTGACCAGAAATCCTGTTCAATTTTACATTAAACTTCACTAATTCCGCTATAACTTCAACCTATCAATGTCCCTTTAAAAATTTTCTAACCTCCCTACCCGATTAAGGGATCTAGCATTCCACACACCGATATGCAGAATGTCTGTGTTCACTTTTTACTGTAATGACACCTTCGTGAGTATTACCCAACCGTAGATCCGAGTGGGGGACTATTTTACCTCTGGAATGTTTTACCCAAGAGAATGCTAGCATAACATATTCACACAGTAAAGCTGCATGTCTTCAGAAAAAGTAACAACTGTAGTTTCCCCTTTCTTTCAGCCATTCACAGTAACTGTGTGTCAAGTCCAGTTCATTCAATCATCCAGACTGTTGCTCCTGCAACTACTGCAAAGGCTGCTACCCCTCTTCAGAAAACACATTTGCCTGACCTCTCTGACTGTGGTTGCATCTACCGTAAGGCTATCTGTTTTGTTGAGGCATGCAAGGTACCCACGTCAGGAATGTTTGTGGTATCAAACCTGCATTTACCTTTTAAGAAGCTCCACTAACCATGCCAAAATCATGAGCTCATTATTTGATGGAGTCAGCAGCTACACTCCTTGGTCAGTTGACACTGCACTAGCATCCTGCCATCATCAGAGTGTTAAACTTCATTTCCAACAACCAGAGATGTAATTGTATTCTGTGGTCTGGTGTCCGGTGTGCATGGAACCTGAATTACAGTTGTCAAAATGCTTCTCCATCAGCTTCCAGGGGTGAAGTGTTTATCAATGCTTACTATAAGAGTTTATTCTTTGAAGACTGAATTTGTTATCTGTTTGTAAATTTTGTGTAGACCTAGTGTTTCCTTTGAAGTATTCACTGTTGTTACTGATGAACTGCTTACTTTTAACATTTGACTGTGAAGACTAGAGCCTCCTTTACCTACATGTCAAAAATTCTTATTATATCTGTTTTGCAGTCAATCTGCCAGTGATGCATCCAATAAAGAAATTAACAAAATAACAAGGATACTTTGCAACTCACCACAAAGACATTCATCGAGCTGTGACATGCACTTAAAAAAGGACAATTCTTAATATACACACACTGCAAAATATCTCCATTATAATCTTTTTGCCATTGATGCTCTTCTTTCTTCCAAGCTTGTTCAAAATAAAAGGTGAGGATATTCTACCACATGCAAGACACTTGAATTTACATTATTTTCCCATATATGTTTCAGTACTATCTGTGCTATCATAAGTGAGGATTTCTGAAATCCATTTATTTCATTAAAAGGATATTAAAGGACTGAATAGGCTATAGCACCTATCCTATTAGTGATGATTGTTTTAATTTGGTACAGCTCATTAGTATTTATGTTTCTTCTTTTGATCCTAGTTTCTTTTATTTTGGGGTGTTTACTTTCTAGTGTGATTATTTAAAGGTCTCTCACAGACCGTACATTTCTGCAGGTAAGACGACCTTCAGATAAGACAAGGTACAAATTTTCATCAAAATTTTATACTTTAAGCATATATCTGACCTGTAAGATGACCCCCAAGTTACCATATTTACCCTAATGCAAGCCACACTTTTTTCCAGTTTTCGGGATTTAAAAATATCCTGCAGCTTAGATTCGGAGGCAAAGCTTCAGGAAGTTCCGAAAAATGCCATTAGAAGCCGCCGTAAGTAGTTTTTATGATTTGGATTTCACACTTTGTTGCAGTGTTTGTGGTCTGCCTTTGAACTTTCGTGCATGTAGTGCTACATTGTATCTGATCGTGAAGAATTTTTTTTTTTTCTTCTTCTTCTTCTTCTTCTTCTTCTTCTTCTTCTTCTTCTTTTTTACACCTTGAAGTTTAAGAGAAAAGTAATTTCTCTCGTCGAGATGACATTTTATCATGCTGATGCACATATTATGTGGGTAGCAATGCACAAAATTGCCTGAGAAGATAAAGGATTTCAAACGAAGCCACAATTGTTGCATGTAGCTACAAAATATTTGAACCCTTTCACTGCTCCATATGTAACGCTAACCGTTCTCGTGTGGCTGTGGACATATTGAGACATTACTTTTGATAGGTGACATAAAATCAAGCTGCATTGTAAACAATTAAGTCTATTCCTGCTCTATGGCGTATAGGTTATTGTACATGCCCTTATCTGCACAGTAAATTAACAATGCTTGTAAAGAGATTTTTTTTAATTATTACTTTCGTTTTCGTAAATCTTTCCTCCACAATGTAAATTACAGACTAAATTTCAATCTAATTTTTCCTGCCCTTCCTTTTGTACCGTTGTAAAGACGACCTTGGATTTTGGCATCTTTTTTATGATTCAGCCATTGTCTTATCTGCAGAAATATATGGTATTTTTCGGTAGTACATTACACTCATTCCTTTACACATAATGTAAGAAATGGAATAAAATATTCCCACTGATAGCACAGGAGGCGTTGAAACATATATGGAAAAATATAAACTGAAGGCTCTTTCTTACACTGGAATATTCTCACCATTTACCCTCATTATATTATTGAATTCCAACATGGACTTTCCATTGTTAGTACAATAATGAAATTACCAACACAGACTTTCAGTGTAGAGCTGTAAACATTATTTCAAGATACAATCAGCACATTCACAGTTTATCCCATCATTTTAATTATTGAAATTCTTTTCCATGAATACCACTTCATGGGCATTGCATAATTCATTTGGTATGAATAGTTCGTATCACAGCCAGAGAGGACATTCACTACTGGGCTAACATCGGGAATGCCTTTATGTATAATTCTGGTAGGAAATTGGCAACATAACTTGTATTGATTCTCTCCTCCTATGAATAATTTTAAAAGCCTTTATTACTTTCCAATTTTATACGTTGTGGGTGTTTTGTCTGAATAAAGATTTTTCTAGCAGTGTTTGAATTGGTAGACTTCGAGTATTTGTTGCTGTAAATAATCACGAAAATATTTGTTTTTAAGATAATTTTCAATGTTTCCAGTTATTATAAATACAAGTATTGTTATATTAGTGGAAGTGTTAAACAAGTTGAAAATGGTGTAAAAAGTGTATTTTTCTTCTTATGCTTACAGCACTTATTTTAGGCTTAATGTAACATGCACAAATCATTGTGAACAGTGACTTAAACTTGTATCCAATTACCTATTCCTTTTTTTCTCTCTCAGTGAATACAGTAGTTAAGATTTATAAAATCTATCAGCCACAAATAAAAGGAAAATAGCATAGATTAAAATATTGTGATTCACTTAAGGTGTGCATTAATCCATGTTTTCTAGGCCCCCTTTTTTTTTTGTGAACGAGTTACTTTTACTCAGTGCTCTTTCAGTTTATTCTATTTATATTTGTGTGAATAATTTTTACTATATCTTGGTGTAACTATATGTTTTAGCCAGTGGGTAATCAGTTTGTATGATTTCTGTTTTTACCATTAGTGAGAAATGTGTCAAGGTGTAGGATCATTAGTCCCAAGGTATATTGTGATGCTTGCTGTGGTTGTTGTTGAATGTAGTAACACAAATGAGCCTCACCAGTGGTATTGTAGGATCTGCAGTAGAAATAAGAAAATAATGGAACAAGAGTGGAAAACTATAGCTCTTCAAGCTGCATTAGATAAGTCGAGGGAAATCTGGACAGCATAAATAGGGAGGACAATGAACAGAAGGTTGCAAGTGGCAACAGGTAGGACAATGTCAGACAGCTTTGTCATTAATCTGGAAAATAGATCTGACGTCTTGCCTCAGTCAGAACTGGATGAGGCTCATGTGGCTGAAGCTGTAGAAAGGGTCCAATGAAATTTCTGGGATGACTTGAAAAAGGTAGGGAAACTTGTGAAAAGAAAGAAGCCTTGTTGTTGGGTAGTTCACATGGTAGAGATGTCAGCCAATTACTACAGTAAGAGCTAGGTCCAAAGTACTGACTGGGTCATAAACATCTTCATACTTAGTGCAGGTCTGGATCAGAAAACAGAGAATATGTGTTCTTTAGTCAAAGATTTCATACAGAGTGTACCATGGTTAAGTGGGTGAGCTAAGAAATAATACTGACAGACTAAATATTCCACAGAGAGTGACCTGGTAAAGATAGCATCAGCAATGAAGCATACCAGGGTGGGATTTGTGTGTGTTTTGAGATGCCATAATCAGCCTCATTTGAACTATTCCATCAAGAGAGCAAACTAGTTGGAGCGGCTGCTTGTGTCAGATGTGGGGTTCCCATATTGGTTTGATTTCTGTGGACGCTATCTGGTAGGTGGGACTACACTAGGCATGGCCTACACCTCAACATGAAAGGGAATGGAAAACCGTCTGGGTTGATTACAGGGAATTCAAGGAGGGGGAGGGGGGGAGTGGTACTGTCACAAATTTTAAAATTCCAGTGGTTATAAGTGTCACAGGGATGCCTTTTTAGGGCAGGGAAGGTGGAAAGAAAATAAATTTTGAGAGAGGTTGGGAGAGACAGTAAATTTGTGAAAACAGATGAACAGGAGGCAGATTTTAGCTTACAGTCTCCAAGCAAACAACATCTAACAAAGTATTCAGAAACTGCCAGTTTATCTTTGTCCAACCAATTATAATCACATTAGTATGCAATATCAGTTATCCGTCAGAACATTACAGGACTCAAAAATAAAGCGGATGGACTTGTTTCTTGTACTGATGAAATAGATTCATCTAAAGTCAATTAACATAATTTGCCTCTCTGATCATCATGTAGAGATATGTTAAACATTTCAGAATTTCAGTTAGCTTTCTCCTTCTGTAGAGTAGATATGGAGGGGGAGGAGTTGCCAAATTCAAGAACTCTTACATTAATAAATTCTGTCTAGAGCAGCATTTATAAGCATGTGCATCAGAAATAGAGTTCCATAACAGATCATATTAATAGTAACTATTTTCCGAGCATCTGCAGGAAATTATAATGTATTCATAAATCATCTAGAAGCTCTATTGCAGGGCTTCATAATATGCCCACAAGGCAAACTGTGAGCAGCTGCTTGCGTGAAAGGAACAAGTTGTGCAGGTACACCCCCCCTCCTCCTCCCCCCCCCCTTCACTACAGCACAGGGCTGCAAATGAAGTGGGGGCAAAACACATAACAGCTGCACTCACAGATAGACCAGCAAGTAGAGCTTTTGTTCCAAATGCTAGGTTAATTACACAACTTTTTGCCCTGTCCCTCAGGTCCTCATATTTACCATTTAAGTATTCTTTTGCATGATATGATGAATAATACTGCTGCAAATTGTATTTCCTGAAAGAATTTAATGTTTTGAGGCAAACTTAACATAATGTTGAAAAATCTTTTCCGGTAAAAACATACAATCCCTCCCATTGATGGTTGAACTGTGAAGGCATAGTTGGAGTTACACAATCACAACTTGACATGACAAACACAAGAGGTTACTGCTACCATTGACTGTAAAGTCAGCCATAACCAGTTGGAGTGGTTCAAATGTGGTGCATCAGCACTAATGCATGCACATTTCCACTCCTTTCCCTCTATTTGTACAAGAGAAGGTACCTGTGCAGCTGCGGGTACCTGCACTAAAAATGGCTATTTGTTAAGCCCTGTTCTACTGAGTTATTTAACAGGGAGAAAATAGAAAGACATCTTGATTGCTGGTAATTTTAATGTGGGTTTTCTTATACAATTTTCCAGTAAACATTAATTAAGTCAGTAACATTGTCTTTCAAATCTTTTACTGTAAACTTCTCAACTAGGATAACTAAATCGTCTAAGGACAGTCACTGATAAAATTTTTATAGAAAAATTGAAGGAACGATATTATATAATAAAACCAATAATCAATAGCCCATCAGATCATGACATGCTGCTCCTTGTTCTATGTGTAGATTCTAAGCAGATTATGAAGACTGCTAAATCTGAATACAGGAGAGTAGTCAATCTAACATAAATTGAATATTTTAGAAAACTGCTCATAGATATGAACTGGAAAGATGTTTTAATGCTCGTGACATGAATGAAAAATATAATGCATTCATTAATAATTCGGTACCATGTTTGAAAACTGGTTTCTTCTAAAAGTAACTCAAATTAAATGTAAGTCTATAATAAAAGCAATAATTACACAAGCAATAAAGACTTCCTGTAGGACAAAATGGAAAATGTATATATCACCTGAGAATAGTTCCAATGCTAATAATTTAGCTAAATATAAGAAATGCCGTAATATATTAAGAAAAGTAGCTCAGACATCTAAACAAATGCACTATGAGACGAAGATAGCAATGCTAGACAACAAAAACAATGTGGTATAAAGTGGAAGATGACATTGGTAGAACCAGAAAGGAACAGGAGCAGATAGCTTTAAGAGTAGATGACACTTTAGTAACTGAGGGGTGTAGTGGGGCAAATCTATTTAACAGGTACTTTGTTTCTGATTGTATGGGGTTGTCAGGATCAGTAAGTAACTTCCATGAATATCTAAAAGTAGCATTTACAAATACCTTCAGGTACATGAATATGTCACTCACTTCAAGAAAATTGGAAGGTTCAGTAAGGAATGTTAATAATATGTCGATAGGGAATAACTCGCCATAAAGACAAACTTTGAGCTGCTGACAGACACAAATAAAAGACACACAAACACACACACAATTCTAAATTTTCAACCTCAGCCTTCCTCAGACAGAGAACATTCATCCACACAATCACTCAGGCATACTCATCCACACACGTCAGCCATTTCTGGCCGCAAGCGGAAGGGATGGGTGGGGGGAGGGGAAATGAGCTGAGGAGAGGGGGGGGGGGGTGGAGAGGGAAGATAAAGGTAGGAGTACAACAAGTAAAGGCGATGTCAGGCGAAAAATGAGATGTAGTATGAAAAAGGGGATATATATAGGAAGGGGGGGGGGGGCAGACAGGAAGCACACAGTAAGGAAAGGGGGCATGAATCTAAAGGAAATGTAGGATGTGAGGGGGACAGAGACTGTGGGGCATGGAATGTAGGTTGTTTGAGGTTGAGGCCAGGATGGTTGCGGGAGAATAGGATGTGCTGTAGGGGTAACTCCCATCTCCGCAGTTCAAGAAAGCTGGTGGAGAGGACCCAGATGACTCGGGTGGTGAAGCAGCTGTTAAAGTCCGAGGTGTTGTGCTCTGCTGCATACTGCACTACAGGATAGTCCATACTGCTCTTGGCCACAGGTTAATGGTAGCCATTCATCATGACAACTAACCAGCTCTCCATCAGGATGAATGGCCACCGTCAAACTGTGGCCAAGAGGAATACGGACTATCCTGTAGCACAGCATCCAGCGAAGCCCAACACCTTGAACTTTAACAGCTGCTTCACCACCTGAGCCATCTGGATCCTCACCTCCTCCATCAGCTTTTCTGAACTGCGGAGATGGGAGTTATCCCTACAGCACATCCTACAGTCCCACAACCATCCTGGCCTCAACCTAAGATAACCTAACATCCTACATTCCATGCTCCACAGTCCCCCTCCTCCTCACATCCTACATTTCCTTCCGATTCATACCTCTTTCCCTACTGTGTGCTTCTTATCTCCCCCCCCCCCCCCAATAAATATCCCCTTTTTTCATACTAAATCTCATTTATAACCTGACATCGCCTCTGCTTGTTGTATCCCAACCCTTATCTCCTCATCTTTCCTCTCCACTCCCCTCCACCCATTCCTCCACTCCTTCCCCCTTCCCCCTCCCAACCCTTCTGCTTGCCATGAGTCAGACTGTGTTGGGAGGCCAGAGATGGCTGACTTGTGTTTTAGAGTGCCTGAGTGATTGTGTGGATGAGTGTTCTCTGTCTGAGGAAGGCTGCAGCCGAAAATTTAGAATTACGTGTGTGTTTGTGTGTATTTTATTTGTGTCTGTCGGCAGCTCAACATTCGTCTTTCCGGTGAGTTGTTCCCTATCTACATATTGTTACTATCACTCACTTCAACATAAGAAATAACTTGCATAATAAAATTGCATTGATATTTCATCTTTTTCTGGTAAACATTCACCAGACAGTTTCAGTACTTCAGTTTTATGCCCAGAATATGAAAATGTAGCATGTACTGAATATAATAAGTCATGTATATGTTTGGTATGAAAACCATAGGTACTGCAATTAGTTTTACGCACATTACATAAATGAGAATTTTTCACATTTTTGTTAAGAAAACATTAAATTTTAAGGAAACTAGTTACTTCCCAGCTTGCATGTTTTTCTTAATACAAGAGAATGTAAGACGGAAAAAAATCATGAATTCGGAATCTCGTTTTGGCCCATTATAAGAAAATCACCCTTACATGTTTTAGAAGAAGAGCAGTGCATGTACTTTGAACAATCAGACTAACCTGAAACAACACAGTATTTTGGCTAGTTCTGATCATCTGAACTACTCCAACTGCCTGGCTTCTTGTATATCAGACCTGATTTGTATTTTTGTATTAATAGCCTGTATGATATAAGAAGCAATAAATATTAAAAAGTGTAAATAATATAGTGAGGACAGTTTACTACTCACCGCAAAGACGTGGCGACGAGCTGCGACAGGCACATACAAAAGACACACACATACAACACATTCAGCTATCGGCCATGGCCTTCTTCAGAAATAGAGCACTCACGCAATCACACAGGCACACAACACAGTCATACAACCATCACCTCCGACTCAGGTGAGTCGGAGGTGATGGTTGTATGACTGTGTTGTGTGCCTGTGTGATTGCGTGAGTGCTCTATTTCTGAAGAAGGCCATGGCCGATAGCTGAATGTGTTGTATGTGTGTGTCTTTTGTATGTGCCTGTCGCAGCTCGTCGCCACGTCTTTGCGGTGAGTAGTAAACTGTCCTCACTATATTATTTATTCCAACCTGGACTTTCCAATTTTAAAAAGTGTAAATATTTATATATATTTTTAATGAATTATTTTACTGAGGCTGTTTATGGGTGAAGTATTTAATCTGCCATACTGCCTTTTATTACCACTTTTTATTGCATATGATTTACATTTATCATTAATTCCTCTACTTTCAGCTTTTTCAGGGGTAAGTGACATCATTTTCACCATGCTGAATCGATTCTTGTGCATATCTTGTTTACCTATGCTACGACTACTTGGACCGTGTTCAGTTAGTATTAGTACTTATCGGTGACCAGGTGCCTTGAACCATTGATCTATCACAACAGCAAACTACAATAAGTTTACAAAAAGTTTTTCCTTCAATTCTTCCTGGTTGATGAGTGTTTGCTTACTACCCTATTTCTTTCAAATTATGCTCTACCTTAGTCATTAACAAAATATTTTTTGATGTAGTTCCATGTTGTAATGGAATCGAGACTGTGGCTGGTCGAGTTGTAATTCCAAATTATTAACATATCCACCAACAGCATAAAGTTTATGTTGCTGTATTTGATGAATGGTTTCAACAATGGAAAATCCTATAGGAATATCAATAATGGAGGATAGGTAACAACTCACCGTAAAGAGGCTCACTGAGCTGCTGACAGACACGAAAATAGACAATCACATCCACACAACTTAAATTTTCGGCCATGGCCTTTGTCAGAAAAAGAAACACATACATTCATACAATTCATTATTGATGAATGGTTTCGGTATTACATTAATACCATCTTCAAGTCCTACACAAATACAGTTACACATCAGTGTTGTATCCATAACATCATCCTTTATGAATGTCATACAAATATAAAGACAAAGAAGTACATATGAGCCAACAATCAACATTGAAGTAATATAGTAAGGCCTAAGAAAATACAATAAATGGGGGCTATTGATATAAAATAATATTCATAAATACTACAAGAATCAAAGTATCAAAGTTATTACTTCTGGAAGTAATGGTGTTGATTGTATGCAATCAATAACATTTATTCAGAGTGTTTGTGTCCTAAGATATCTTGGGCAGTAGTAGATATGTGTCAAAATATTTAAAAATGATATAAGAGGGTGAAATATATGAAATAATGGTGTAGGGGATTAGTAATGGTATACTCAGTACATGAAACTAATGATGAAATACATTATTTAGGGCAGTATATAGTATTAAATTAATGAGATGTCATTGTAGTAAATTTGACTGGGTGTACTTCAGTGACTAACGAATGTCAGTAATAGAAGATGGACTTGCAATCCAATAACTAAAAACATTAAATTAACAAGTGGTCATTGTAGTACAAATTGAGAGGGTATACTTCAGTGATTAACAAACTTTAATAATATAAGTAATCCAGCAACTAAAAACATTCAGGAGAACATGTGGTATGTCAGCAAGGAAAGTAATCAGTAATAAAGTAAAGTAAAATGTAAAAACCTCAAATACAACACCAGCAGTGAGCGTGTGGCAGTCAAGACACACTTCATGGATTCTCAGATAGTGGTGAATTTGACCTAATCATCATGAACACAAATCACTTACACCACAATCACCATAATTTCGACCAAAATGGAAATCTGAATTATGATTCCTCCTCCCCCCACAAAAAAAAAAACACCTTCAAGTACAAAATATACATATTCCTCATCAAATAAAATAGTGTGATGTGACTGTGTGATTCTACTTATTTCAGAATCCCATCATGTAATTCATCATCTTCTACATGTGTTGTTTATTGTAGTATATATTGGTAGAGGTCCTGATACTCAGTGCCTCTAATAACAGCTATTTCCAAAATTGAGGTCAATCAGACTACTACTCTATGTAAGTTATGCTCCGAAGAGATGAAGTATTACAGTCCAACTTTATCTCATTTCTTAAATGAGATGACAGTTCATTTATATTTGAACAATAACAGGAGTTTATTGTACCCTTTGTACATCACCAGTGAACTCAACCATCCGGTTTACACTCTTACATACAGATATAATTATACAAATTACTGAGACAAAGCTTAGAACATGTTAACAATTCAGGTCAACTCTGGTAACTAATTACAAAACACCATCAATATCACCACTTTCACTTTAAGCTCTTTTTACTCTGAGTATCCACAGAGTTCATTCTAGTTCACAGTGTCCTTTAAATATGTTTTCCATGAGAAGTAGGAGGTCCCTGTCTGGGCATTCACCTGTGAAAGAAATAGTTCGGGACAGTAATAGTCCAAGCAAAAAACCTCCATAAATACCCAAAACTAAACTGTTTGGTCATCTTTTCTAGCTAGGGAAAGCATGTAGTGCTGGAGACACTACATTCCCCCTTCTTAAAGACAAGATGCTAAATGATACTTACATTTCCTTTCTAAAATATTATTTAAAATTGATATAGTTTTCCAGTTCATATAACTCTTTCTCTAATTAACAAGCACGAAAACAATTCTTGTAAACATTTTCAAAGCTTCCTTTTCTCTCTCTCTATGTTTAAACTGGTTTGTAAAGCAATCATTAGCTTCATCTCTTGGCACCTGACTGGATTACCTACGTAAGGGATGTTTGAACCTTCAAGAGTAATAACTCCTTACTCATCAAGTAATCAATCTTAAATAAATGAAAAAAGTTAAATTAAATTAAATTAACTTCTTACTAAATCTAAATCTGGATATCAGGGTAAATTCTGGCCCCTAGGGGGTTTATCTGCCAATATGATGCACACTTCTCATTTCCATCTGCACTGGAAATCACACCATTCAATCCTACGTGAATAAGTCAACTGGGAACAAGAAACTCCAAAACCAACACTTAAATTAAAAAAAGGGAGGGGGGGAGGGAGGTTTTTATAAATGTATACACATGTGGGTTAAAAAAAAATTGTGTACCTTTGACAGTAAGATTCCCTTTTACTGACCAAGTCTCTACCTCCATTTGGTTGGTTCCTCTGTTTTGGGTACCACAACATGATCAGGTCCTTTCCTTATGACACCTGACTACTAGCATAGCCTATTATGTATGTCTACCTGCTCCACAAACAACACTCCACTCCTAACATTACCCACAAAGGACAACAATATCTTTAAAATTACTTCAGTTCCTCGTCTCTACATTTTTTAAGGTTATGTAGTTAATTCCACTATGAAATGCTTTATTTTTGTGCACTAATTTGATTTCATTTCCTTATTATTTCCTATCTTTCCCCCCCTCTTCGGACAAGTGTACAAGAATAAAGCATTTAAGCACCATAGTTCTCAAATGATTATCCTTCTTACATATACCTTAGTTCGAAACAAATTTCTTTGACACCCTAATATAAAACATAAGATGTATAAATACTAACCTAAGCCCCGTGTGTGTGGTACTACATGTTTTGTTGTAAAATCAGGGTTAGAATTGTAAAAGTATAGATAAATATGTTCATGTGTATGTAGAAGTGAGTGTAAATGTATAGTGCATGAACTAGATCTCAGGAGGTACCCTCAGAAGTAATCAACTGAAGTTGTAGTCACACAAACTGGAGAGCAGGAAATAAATAAATAAAATACAATTCTGACATGGAAACTGGGAAGCATCTCCACCAAGATTGACATGTGTTGTGGAAAGAGGGAGAAAAGAACCTCACAAAGAGATAACAGAAATGAAAAAGTAGGAAATCAGGAAGTTGGAGCGAAGAAAGAAAGATATACAGATCCCAAAGACTGGAAACACCCTCCATCCCAGGAAACCCCTGATCCCTTCAGTACCTCACTATGGCACCAGAGAGCAAAAGATGGCAGGCTAGGTGTGAGTCGCCCCACTACAGAAAAAGTGCCATAGTTTCACATCCAGGAATCCCCCCCCCCCTCCCCCCAAAGAAAAACTCCAACTGCCACTATTGCAATGCCCTGATGAGTGTCTAGTGTCATGTGTTTGTGCAGTGTGTATAAAGATGTTAGTGTAACTGTGTGTGTGAATGTGTGCACCTAATCACCTCCCCAAACAAAAATAAATATGAACCCGCCCATTGGTTTATACTGTATTTCTGAAGAAAAGTAAATTGCTATTTATTCAAATAGAAAGGATAGTAGTAGTAAAGTTTAAAAGAACAGTAAGAGAAAAAAGGAATTTGTTCTTCAAAAATTGAAAAGGAAGAAAAAGGACAAATAACTGGCTTTCTGGTGGTCGTCACTCCACCGAATTAACACAGAATGCTAATCATCCTGAGGGGACAATAAAACTATTGCATTCATGTTGTACAAATAACGCACCATTTAATTTAACAGGAAGTAAAGTTTCCTTCCTAACTGGTTGGCTTTTGACGCCTATTATTCAGACTATATTTACACCAGAAACAGGTAAAGTTGGAATCGTGTGTTTTCTCGCCAAAGTGTCAAATATTTTTTGCAAAATAATTAAAACTTCACTGCAACTGTCTAGTAATATTTTAACAAGTATGTCATAAATATAGCCAGTTATCACAGGTTTTTGTTTATACATTGTTTAAAAGTCTCTTCTTCGTGAAGTAACCATTGCTTTTTTGGAATCTGATGCATACAATTCACTATATACTTATCCTGGGATCCTCATTAGCTATCTGGTATCTTGGAAATGGATCCACTTTCCAAGACAAAGTCAGTTTAACTGACTTATCAAATCATTATGAGTCCCAACATGATTGGTTTGAGTAGCTATCTGTGTTGTTTTCTTATGATTGTTAGAAGACTGATTAGAAAAAGAAACTTCTGTTACTCCTAAATTGTTTAGGATCATTTTTCTTCTGTTCTTGTTTACTATGCATTTCACATAGATACACTCCCATTGTGGTGTTCTTATCTGGATTTTGTTGGGATCTATTATTTTCCCCTCTAACTTAACTTAAAGAATCAACCCCTTCAGTTGCAATTAACAATTCCTGAATATTCTTCCATCCCTTACACCATATCCCTCACTGGGCATAATATGGTAATTTCTGATAAGGAGATTGGCTAGGTATTCTTCACCAATAGGTTTATCTAAGAATTTCGCTTTTGTTAAATGTTTTTGAATTTATTGTTTAATTCCTCCTGACTGCTTTGTATAGGAAGGACGGTCTGATAACTCTATTTTTAATTTGTGTCGAGTACTTTCTGACCAATATCTTTTTTTATTTTATTTTGTTTTGAAAACCTCCCAAGAAGATACTTCATCAGCATTTGGATTCCCCACTCAGCTGTGTCTCCTAGCAAAAAAGTTAGAGTAAATCCTATTTTTCTAATATCATCCCATTAGTTAGGTAGGGCCCTAGAAAAGAAAAAAACTCTGAGAAAATGATTGTGATGAATGTCACCATCTGGTTTAAATTTAGGAAATTGTTTTGATAGACTTATTGCAGAAGATAAAAGAGAATCATTCCCATTTGTAACCAAATGTATAGTGTTTTGTTGTCCCTCATTATGGTTTTGAGATCTGCCTTTGTATTTTCTAATATATTCCATAATGTATCTAAATCGTGATCAGGTAATTCTGATTCTGGACCTCTCTCCTCTCCCTCACGTGTACTGTCTAGCCTTTCCTTAAATTTTTCTCAACCATTTCCTCTATCTGTCATTCACAGTTACTTATCCCATTTACAGGCAAGTTGACTTCATTTAAATTTTGAATATTTTCTAAAGCTTGTAATTTAGAAGTAGTTTTAGTAATTGTATGACATACTTCTGAGATTTCAGATTTAGATTTTGTTTCCAAGACATCTAGCCGTTGGTTAGTAATGAGAAAATCCTGATTTTCCTCTTTTTCTAACACTATGTTTAATATTATCAACTATAGGTTCTTTAACCAAATCTAACTGCTCATGTACTATCCTCTTGGACACAGATTCTACACCCTCTTTCGAAATTGATAATCTTTTTAAATTATTAAATTCCTCTTCTAGATTACTGTACCTCCCCTTACATTCCTTGTCATGAGCAACCAGTTGGTTATTTGAAGTATCCAGTCTTATGTTTTGAGATTGAAATTGCTCAGAAACTAATTTTAATTCATCATTTTGCTCTTTTGAATTAGTGTCAATTTTTTCAGCTAATGATTTTACATTGCTTGAATTAGATTCAAGTTTTTTCTGTGAAGATTTTACATCATTTGAATTTGTTCTAATTTTTCAGATTGGAAATCTAATTTTTTATTTAATTCCTCCTGACTTGATTTGAACTGCTCACTAAATTTGAGTAACCAATTTGGTTGTCACTCCATTTCCTTTGCCATCCTACAAGTAATTGGCATACACAAATAACTCACTATCTACAACACCACTCTGAACAACTTTTGAATCACACTAATAAAGTAAACCGACACTTTTACGCTCACCAAAAACCACAGTTTTGTTTGCTTTGCCCTGATGTAGGGGCGAGATGAAGTTGTAGCGGCCATGTCTCTGTAATCACTAGGTGCCGTCCTGTGACGTCACTTACAAGCTGCCAGGTCTGTGTCAGAAATCGCGGTCCAAAATCGTTAAGTATGTGTAGGTTTGTCTTGACTCTTACAGACTGCTAGTTTCTTGAGCAGCCAAAAAGTATGTTCATAGGTTTCCCAGTGAATATACTGAGAAGATCTATCGGGCATGTAGCCGGATGGATTGATCGTTGTGGAACGAATTTTCGACCGCGTAACGTGCCATCATCGTCAGGTTACTCCTGCTCACCTAGGCACTGCACCCGCAGTTGTGCTATATATACCTGCGGTCACCCCCCCCCCTCCAACTACCGCGTGTGTGGACAGCGGGGTGCTGCGATGGTGGGGGTAGTTCCTGCTCTGGACTCCAGTGGCAGACCTGTTTGCGCTCTGCCTTCGTCATGCTCGGTGTTCTACTTACGCTGCGATCGAAGAAATTTTAGTGCCAGATTCCACGCTTGGCTTAGATGAAATCCACTGTCCTTGTTTATGAGTTTCTCGCGTAGCCGGATTTTGATGGCCTCCTTATATAGACAGTCCCAGTATCGCGATGTGTTGTGTAGAACCTCTGTGTCTTCATATTTCCTCTTGTGTTTTGTTTCAAAGCAATGTTGTGGGCTGTCGGGAGTTAGGTGTGGCGCTTGTGCTCTGTGCACCTTTCTTCAATTGTTTGAATGGTTTGGCCAACATACACTTTCCCGCACTCGCATGGAATGTAATAAACTCCCGATTTCCAGAGTCCCAGATCGTCCTTAACTGTCCCTAGAAGGGATTTAATCTTTGCCAGCAGGCGGTACATACATTTGATATTGTGTTGTTGTAAGATTCTGCTGATTTTTCTAGAGACATTGTCTACATATGGAATGTATGCAATCCTTGCCAGCGGATCATCGTGTTGGTTGTTGTGTGCTCTTATGGTTGAAAGCACATCGGATTTGCCGATCGCTGTACCCATTTTTCTGGAATACTTCCTTGAGATGGTCAAGTCCTGGTTTAGGCTTTCTTCATCTGGGATCCACGAGCTCTGTAGACCAGCATATTTAGAACCCCTTCCCTTTGAGACTGGGGATGACAACTAGAGGCATAGAGGTACTGGTCCATGTGGGTTTTCTTCCGTTAGACACTGTGTCCCAATGTTCCATCCGGTTTTCTGCGAACCAGAACATCCAGCAAAGATAGCTGACTGTTTTGTTCCACTTCCATTGTAAACTGAATCTGGCTGTGTATGGAATTCGGGTGTTGCAAGAACACCTGAAGTTCATCTTTCCCTTGAAGCCAAATGACAGATGTGTCATCAACATATCTGTAGAAAATCGTTGGTTTTAGTGACACAGTGTCTAGTCCTCGAATTCCTACGTTCCACAACGATCAATCCATCCAGCTGCATGCCCGACATATCTTCACTCAGCCAAAAAGTAATTTGTTGAAGTGACTGAACTCACCAAAGAGTTAAAATAAATTATTTAGTATATTTGAAGAGCTTTCATTAAAAATTTGTAACTCTTCGTCTTTATAACAGTTGTTTCTTCCGACAGTCATCATCCAAGATTCACGTCCCTTAATGATTGGGATTTCCTCTTGTTCTCGAGGTAACCTTTGTTTCCACAGAAAAAATATAAACAATTTCCCACAAATTTTTGTAACTTTATTCTGGTTTTTTAGAACTCAAAATTGTACTACTTCTCTTTCTTCTTCCAGGTTCACCATATTACATTATGTGACCATGTGATTCTACTTATTTCAGAATCCCATCACATAATTAATCATCTTCTTCATGTGTTGTTTATTGTAGTATACAATGGTAGAGGTCCTGATACTCAGTGCCTCTAACAACAGTTATTTCCAAAATTGAGACTACTACTCTATGTAACTTATGCTTAGAAGAGATGAAGTACCATAGTCCAACTTTATCTCATTACTAAGATGAGAAGACAGTTCATTTATATTTGAACAATAAGAGGGGTTTGTCCTCTTTGGACATCACCAGTAAATTCAACCATCTGGTTTACACTCTTACATACAGATATAATTATACAAATTCCTGAGACCAAGCTTAGGACATGTTAACAGTTAAGGTCAACTCTAGTAACTATTTACAAAACACCATCAATATCACATCACCACTTTCACTTTAACTTCTCTTTACTCTGAGTATCCACAGAGTTCATTCTAGTGCATAGTGCTCTTTAAACATATTTTCCATGAGAAGTAGGAGGTCCCTGTCTGGGCATTCACCTGTGAAACAAATAGCCCGTGAAAGAAATAGCCCAGGACAATAACAGCCCAAGAAAAAAACCTCCATAAATACCCAAAACTAATCCATTTGGCCATCTTGTCTAGCTAGGAAAAGCATGTAGTGCTTGAGACGCTACAATAGCCATATCTAGGTAGGATGCCATCACCATTAAGATAGTCAATAACGTATGTGTGTACAAAGTCTAAGTAAAACCATGAAACATCTAGGATAAGGTGTCAACTGAAATCAACTATGTATGAAATGGCCATAGATCGAGTAAATCAGTGTCACTAAATTATGTCATACCACAAATAGTTGGATTTATAGCTGACCATATGTGCATACATAAAAGCACATCTGTTAACTAAAGTAATGCATTAATCATAGATGTACAGTTATAGGGCTTGACTCAATATATATATATATATATTAAGACGAAAAATTCCTAGCAGGAAAAATTAAATATAAAAAATAGACGAAGATTACTCACTAGGCGAAGGACCACAGGTGTGACAGCATCACAAATAAATAAATGAATACACACACAACACACACACACACACACACACACACACACACACAAACGCAAGCTTTCGCAGCCTAGCTGCTTCGTCAGGCAGAAGGGAAGGAGAGGGAAAAGGAAATGATGAGGGTTTTAAGGAAGGGGGTAAGGAGCCATTCCAATCCCAGGAGAGGAAAGACTTACCTTGGGGGAAAAAATTTCTGCCTAGGTGTACTTGTGTCTGTGTGAATGTGTGGGAGTGTGCGCGCATTTGTTTACCCTCCATTTTTTCCCCAAGGTAAGTCTTTCCTCTCCCGGGATTGGAATAAGATTTTTGACTTACCTAAAGTACAGGCTCGTCGAGCTTTCACCACCAGTGGTGGCTTCTTCGGGAAAAAGAGGAAGGAAGGAGAGGAGAAAGGGAAGGATACGGGTTTTAAGGAAGTGGAAAAGGAGCCATTTCAATCCCAGGAGTGGAAGGACTTACCTTAGGGGACAAAAAGGAAGGTAAACAATACACACACACACACATATCCACATCCAAACACACCTAGGCAGACATTTGTAGAAACCAAAGAAGTTGGACGGAGATACCACTTCAGGCAGAGGCTCTGTCCACAGAACCGAAGCAAAGATGTTAAAGATGGCGGGCGGGATTTAGAATTTAGCGGAGGTTGAGACCAGGTGGGCAACGGGAAGAGAGAATGTGTTGAAGGGCAAGTTCCCATCACCGGAGTTCTGAAAGATTGGTGTTGGTGGGAAGTATCCGGATAACCCGGACGGTGTAACACTGTGCCAAGATGTGCTGGCCATGCACCGAGGCATGTTTAGGCACAGGGTGATCTTCATTACCAACAAACACTGTCTGCCTGTGACCGTTCATGCGAATGGACAGTTTGTTGCTGGTCATTCCCACATAGAATGCTTCACAGTGCAGGCATGTCAGTTGGTAAATCACGTGGGAGCTATCGCAAGTGGCTCTGCCCTTGATCGTGTACACCTTCCGGGTTACGGGACTGGAGTAAGTGGTGGTGGAAGGGTGCATAGGGCAGGTTTTACAACGGGGGCGGTTACAAGGGTAGGAGCCAGAGGGTAGGGAAAGTGGTTTGGCGATTTCATATGGATGGACTAGGAGGTTACGGAGGTTAGGTGGGCGGCGGAAAGACACTCTCGGTGGAGTGGGAAGGATGTCATGAAGGATGGATCTCATTTCGGGGCAGGACTTAAGGAAGTCGTATCCTTGCTGGAGAGCCACATTCAGAGTCCGATCCAGTCCCGGAAAGTATCCGGTGACAAGAGGGGCACTTCTGGGGTTCTTCTGTGGAAGGTTCTGAATTTGGGGGGGATGAGGAATTGGCTCTGGAAATTTGCTTCTGAACGGTCACAGGCAGACAGTGTTTGTTGGTAATGAAGATCACCCTGTGCCTAAACATGCCTTGGTGCACGGCCAGCACATCTTGGCACAGTGTTACACCGTCCGGGTTATCTGGATACTTCCCACCAACACCAATCTTTCAGAACTCCGGAGATGGGAACTTGCCCTTCAACACATTCTCTCTTCCGGCTGCCCACCTGGTCTCAACCTCGGCTAAATTCTAAATCTCGCCCGCCATCTTTAACATCTTTGCCTCGGTTCTGTGGACAGAGCCTCTGCCTGAAGTGGTATCTCTGTCCAACTTCTTTGGTTTCTACAAATGTCTGCCTAGGTGTGTTTGGATGTGGATATGTGTGAGTGTGTGTGTATTTGTTTACCTTCCTTTTTGTCCCCTAAGGTAAGTCCTTCCACTCCTGGTATTGGAATGGCTCCTTTTCCACTTCCTTAAAACCTGTATCCTTCCCTTTCTCCTCTCCTTCCTTCCTCTTTTTCCCGAAGAAGCCACCACTGGTGGCGAAAGCTCGAATGTTTGTGTGTTTTTGTGTATGTTTGGTGTTTCTGTCGACGAGCCTGTACTTTAGGTAAGTCAAAAATCTTTATTTTATACCTATTTTCCCACCTGGAAAGTCTCCTTCTATAATATATATATGAGTGTGTGTGTGTATTTGTTTACCTTTCTTTTTTCCCCCTAAGGTAAGTCCTTCCACTCCTGGGATTGGAATGACTCCTTTTCCACTTCCTTAAAACCCATATCCTTCCCTTTTTCCTCTTTTTCCTGAAGAAGCTGCCAGTGGTGGCGAAAGCTTGTATGTGTGTGTGTGTGATTTTACTTGTTTCTATCGACGAGCCGGTCCTTTTGGTAAGTCATCTCTTTTATATATATATATATATATATAAAAATAAAAATAGAAAAGAGATGACTTACCAAAAGGACCGGCTCGTCGAGAGAAACAAATAAAAAACAAATAAAATCACACACAAACACACATACAAGCTTTCGCCACCACTGGCAGCTTCTTCAGGAAAAAGAGGGAAAAAGGGGAGGAAAAGGGAAGGATATGGGTTTTAAGGAAGTGGAAAAGGAGTCATTCCAATCCCAGGAGTGGAAGGACTTACCTTAGGGGACAAAGAGGAAGGTAAACAAATACACACACACTTAGACAGACATTATATATATATATATATATATATATATATATATATATATATATATGGGGAGTAGCTATAGGGTATAGAAGTTCTATATATGGGGTGAAACAACATGTTAATCATATATTACCTTGTTCATCTAAGCCTTAGAACATGTGGTAACCTCACTTAAGGAATTGCACAAATGGTCTTTCGGGTTAAGAGTAATAAAGAGAAAGTAACCATTCAATTGCAACCACCATATATATATGTAATAAGCGGATTGATGGCTAACCAAAACCCATGGGAAATCATTCTAGGAAATCATGTTATACATTGATGTTAAATCTAGTATCAACGGAGGTGATAAACTCGCATGTCAAAACATACATCCAAGTGAACTGTCAAAATGGTCATGTATACTGTTTACTTAATACAAATTCCCCAGTAGAAATTAAGACAAATGTTAAAATACGAAAGTAAACAACTCAATTTGACCAACTCACATTGCAACAACATGACCGATATGCACACCCTGAATAAACATGTGTCACTTCACACATGTGGCAGTAACTGTCGAACAAACAACATGAAACAAGTAAAAAATGTTATTGCAAGATATATTTACTGAGAAGACGAAACATATCGATATATTATCTGTAGTATAGGTTTAGATAACAAAGAAGTGGGAATAATATTTTGGAGGAAATTAAAGATGATTTCTCAATCAATTAAAAAAATAAGTAAAATACCAGAAGTTATCTAAGGCGATATTGTCAAAAATAATACACTTTGTATTATGAATAATTATTCCATTGCAATAAACAACTTTGTTTACAGAAATTACATATTTGTATTACACTAAGTCTGTAATCGTTATTACCATAAAAAGTCTCTGAACAGCTCATGTATTTGTTCTTATGATCTATTTGCCCATTTATGACATAGGTAGAGCATGATGATGTGGATACAACAGCAATTTGTAGCAGTATTTGTATAGGGACTGAAGATGTTATTAATGTAATACCAAAACTGATTGTTAAATAAAACAATATAAACTTTATGACTGTTGGTAAATACATTAATAATTTGGAATTTAAAATATTCTTTGGTTCCTTTTTAGCTTGAGATAACCAAATGAAATATGGTTTCATTCAAAGAGCACAATTAGGGTGAACTAACTGGAAGTATCTCTTAATGTAGATTTCATTTTATAACTTTGTCAGTAAGGACTGAATTTTTTAGACCTTGTCTTGTAATAATGAATGACCACTGTCCTAGCACAGTTTTACTAGTTAGTTTCCACAAAAGTAATTTTTCTTATCAATTTGCCATATATTCCTGGTAGGAAAAATATGTATAAAAAATAGAGACGGTTTAACTTACCAAAGGTACAGGTTCGTTGACACACACACACACACACACACACACACACACACACACACACACACACCAAGGCTACATATGTAAAAAGCAAAGAAGTTGGGCAGAGATGCCAGTCGAAGCAGAGGCTCTGTCCAGAGATCAGAGACAAAGATTGTATTGAATGGTGGGCGGGAATTTACATTTAGCAGAGGTTGAGACCAGGTGGGCAACAGGAAGAGAGAATATGCTGAAGGGCAAGTTTCCATTTCCGGAGTTCTGAAAGGGTGGTGTCACAGGGAAGTATCCAGACAACCTGGACAGCGTAACACTGTGCCAAGATGTGCTGGCTGTGCACCAAGGCATGTTTAGCCACAGGGTGATCCTCATTACCAACAAACACTCTCTGCCGCCTGTGTCCATTCACGCGAATGAGCGAATGGACCGTTTGTTGCTGGTCATTCCCACATAGAACGCTTCACAGTGCAGGCATGTCAGTTGGTAAATTATGTGGATGCTATCGTAAGTGGCTCTGCCCTCGATCGTGTACACCTTCCCGGTTATGGGACTGGAATAAGTGGTGGTGGGAAGATGCATAGTACAGGTTTTACATGAGGGGGGGGGGCGGTTCATGGGTAGGAGCTGGAGGGTAGGGAAGGTGGTTTGGGGATTTCAGAGGGATGAACTAGGAGGTTACAAAGGTTAAGTGGGTGGCGGAAAGACACTCTTGGTGGACTGGGAAGGATGTCATGAAGGATGGATCTTATTTGGGGACAGGATTTAAGGATTTTACTTTGTCCATCTTAATTATGGACCAGGGGCTTCAGCTGTATATCTTGTAATGAAAATAATACTATCATGTTTCCCATGAAGACCTTAACTGTAGGGAAGGGACCGTTTGATGTGGAATGGATGGCAGCTGTCATAATGGAGGTACTGTTGTTTATTGGTGGGTTTGATGTTTGATGTGTTGAACAGATGGAGGTCGACATCAATGAAAATGGCATGGAATTTGGAGAAGGAACAGGTGAATCTGATGGATGCAAAGGAGTTGATGTTGGAGAGGAAATTCTGGAGTTCTTCTTCACTGTATGTCTAAATCATAGACTGGAACAGACTCATTTGTCAAAAAGACTCGTTTGCTACTCCCAAATTCAACCAAACAGCCCTTGTCAAAGATTTACTCTCCTATACTCATAGTCTTTGCTGGAGGTATCACTTTGCCACGAAAAAAATAATCCTACTCCTAATGATCCAGTTCCCCAAGACATCATTCGAATTGAACCCTACCTGGAACAGTTCAGTCCTCCATCACAGCGAGACCCACACCCTCTTCCTCAAAATCACCCTCTTCAAATCTTCCAGGAATTTCTTACTTCTAACCTTGCCTCTCAGTCTTTCCTGAAAAACCTTAATCCAACTCCCAACATCACTGCAGCCGAAGCCCAGACTATCCGTGATCTTAAGGCTGACCATTTCATCGTCATTCTCGCAGCTGATAAGGAATCCACGACCAGGATACTTGATTGGCAGAAGTATGTGGCTGAGGGATTGTGTCAGTTTTCAGACAACACTACATACAAAATATGTCAAGGCAATCCCATTCCTGATGTCCAGGCTGAGCTTCAAGGAATCCCCAGAGATTCAGGCTCCCTACAAAACCTTTCACCAGGCTCCATCAACCTCATGACCCCACTGACACCCCACATCCCCACCTTCAACCTACTTCTTAAAATTCACAAACCTAATCTTCCAAGCCGCCCCAATGTAGCTGGTTACCAAGCCTGCGCACAACGAAGCTCTGCCTAAGTAGACCAACACCTTCAGCCCATTACATGGAGTCTCCCATCCTTTATCAAAAACACCGACGACTTTCTCGAATGCCTGAAATCCATACCCAATAGGTTACTTTCAGAAACCATCCTTGTAACTGTTGATGCTACTTCCTTATACACAAACATCCTGCATGCCCAGGACCTCGCTGCAATGGAGTATTTCATTTCATGCTGACCACCTGCAACCCAACTTAAAACCCTAGCCAGCTCCATCCTAACCCACAACTTCTTCACTTTTGAGTGCCAAACATACCAACAACTAAAGGGAACAGCCATGGCAACTAGGATGGCCCCCTCGTATGCCAACTTATTTCTAGGATGCTTAGAGGAAGCCTTCTTGGATACTCAAGCCTGTCAACCCCGTGTTTGGAATAGATTTATTGATGACATCTTCATGATCTGGACTCTCAGTGAAGAACAACTCCAGAATTTCTTCTCCAACCTCAACTCCTTTGGTTCCATCAGATTCACCTGGTCCTATTCCAAATCCCATGCCACTTTCTTCTATATCGACCTCCATCTATTTAACATCCAGCTTGACACATCTGTCCACATCAGACCCACCAATAAACAACAGTACCTCCATTATGACAGCTGCCATCCATTCCACATCAAACAGTGCCTTCCCTACAGCTTAGGCCTTCATGGGAAACAAGTCTGCTCCAGTCCTGAATCCCTGAACCAGTACACCAATAATCTAATAACAGCTTTCACATTCCGCAGCTATCCTCCTGATCTGGCACAAAGGCAGATGGCCAGGACTACTTCCTCATCCCCTCAAAACCAGAACCTTCCACAGAAGAACCCCAAAAGTGCCCCCTCTTGTCACCAGACACTTTCCGGGACTGGATCGGAATCTCAATGTGGCTCTCCAGCAGGTATACAACTTCCTTAAATTCTGCAATGAAAATAATACCATCTTACAGTAACAAGATTACAGATTGCTGTAAGATTAGACGAAAGTGCAATAGCAGTTATATCGACTTTAATCCATCAAAATGCAGGTTTCGTATTTTAAGGGCCTGAAGATGAGGGCATTGACCATCAAAACTGGTTGCTAAATAAATGTATGAGTATAGGAGAGTAAGTCTTTGACGAGGACTGTTTGGTTGAATTTGGGAGTGGCAAACGAGTGGCACATACAGTGAAGAACAACTCCAGAATTTCCTTTCCAACATAAACTCCTTTGCATCCATCAGATTCACCTGGTCCTACTCCAAATTCCATGTCATTTTCATTGATGTTGGCCTCCATCTGTTGAACACCCAGCTTGACACATCAATCCACATCAAACCCACCAATAAACAACAGTACCTCCATTATGACAGCTGCCATCCGTTCCACATCAAACGGTCCCTTCCCCAGAGTTTAGGTCTTCATGGGAAATGAGTCTGTTCCAGTCCTGAATCCCTGAAGCAGTACACCAATAACATAATAACAGCTTTCACATCCCGCAGCTATCCTCCTGATCTGGTACAGAGGAAGATGGCCAGGGCTACTTCCTCATGCCCCCAAACCTGCCCCAAAATGAGATCCAACCTTTATTACACCCTTCCCACTTCACCAAGAGTGTCTTTCCACCACCCACTTACCTTTGTAACCTCCTAGTTCATCCCTATGAAATCCCCAAACCACCTTCCAGATCCTTTGGCTACTACCTATGTAACTGCCCCCGGTGTAAAACATGTACTATGTACCCTCCCACTACCACTTATTCCAGTCCTGTGAACCAGATGAGTGCCTACCTGTGCTCTTTCACCTGGTAAGTAAACCACATCTACTTTATACATATAGATCGAGTAACATACCCAAAGCACAGGCTCGTTGGTAGACACAATAACACAAATAAAAAAACACACACAAACAAACAATCAAGCTTTCGCAACCGTTGCCTGCTTCATCACGAAAACAGGAAGGAAGGAGGAGGAAAAAGGGAAGGATGCGGGTTTTAAGGGAGTGGAAAAGGAGTCCTTCCAATCCTGGGAGTGGAAGGACTTACCTTAGGGGAAAAAAAGGAAAGGTAAACAAGCGCGCGCGCACACACACACACACACACACACACACACACACACACACACAACCACACATATACACATGCAAACACACCACGGTAGACCTTTTCCCCCAAGGTAAGTCCTACCACTCCCGGGATTGGAGGTACTCCTTTTCCACTTCCTTAATACCCGTATCCTTCCCTTTCTCCCCTCCTTCCTTCCTCTTGTCCTGAAGAAGCTACCAGCGGTGGCGAAAGCTTGTATGTGTGGTCGTGTGTGATTTTATTTGTGTCTATCGATGGGCTTGTACTTTGGGTAAGTAATCCGTTTTCTATTTTTAATATATATATCATAAGACACACACACAAACTATATGTATATATTAGAAAAAAAATTCCCCAACAGGAAAAATATATGTAAAGAAATAGATGAAGTCTACTTACCAGGCAAAGGAGCACAGGCAGTGATAATAACAAATAAAACACACACACACACACACACACACACACACACACACACACATACACACACACACATGCGCGCAAGCGCGCGCTAGCTTTCGCAGCCTAGCTGCTTCGTCAGGCAGAAGGGAAGGAGAGAGGAAAAGGAAATGATGAGGGTTTTAAGGGAATGGGTAAGGAGTCATTCCAATCCCGGGACAGGAAAGACTTACCTTGGGGGAGATAAGGAGAAAAAGGAGGGTAAACAAATACACACACACACACACACACACACACACACACACACACATATTTACACAGACGCAAGTACACCTAGGCAGACATACTGTAGAAAGCAAAGAAGTTAGGAAGTTAGACAGAGATACCACTTGAGGCAGAGGCTCTATCCAGAGAACCGAGGCAAAGATGTTAAGATGGTGGCTGGGAGTTCGAATTTAGCGGAGATTGAGACCAGGTGGGGAACAGGAAGAGAGAATATGCTGAAGGGCTAGTTCCCATTTTCGGAGTTCGTAAGGATTGGTGTCAGTGGGAAGTATCCAGATAACCCGGACGGTGTAACACTGTGCCAAGATGTGCTGGCCATGCCCCAAGGCGTGTTTAGCTACAGGGTGATCCTCATTACCAACAAACACTGTCTGCCTGTCACCATTCATGCGAATGGACAGTTTGTTGCTGGTCATTCACACATAGAACGCTTCGCAGTGCAGGCATGTCAGTTGGTAAATCATGTGGGTGCTGTAGCAAGTGGCTCTGCCCTTGATCGTGTACACCCTCCAGGTTAGAGGACTGGAGTAAGTGGTCGTGGAAGGATGCATAGGGCAGGTTTTACAATGTGGACAGTTACAAGGGTAGGAGCCAGAAGGTAGTGAAGGTGGTTTGGGGATTTCATAGGGATGGACTAGGAGGTTAACTAGGTTAGGTGGGCGGCGGAAAGATACTCTCGGAGGAGTGCGAAGGATGTCATGAAGGATGGATCTCATTTTGGGGCAGGATTTAAGGAAGTCGTATCCTTGCTGGAGAGCCACATTCAGAGTCCGCTCCAGTCCCGGAAAGTATCCGGTGACAAGAGGTGCACTTCTGGGGTTCTGTTGAAGGCTCTGAATTTGGGGGGATGAGGAAGTGGCTCTAGCAATTTGCTTCTGTACCAGATCAGGAGGATAGCTGCGGGATGTGAAGGCTGTTATCAGGTTATTGGTGTATTGGTTCAGGGATTCAGGACAGGAGCAGACTCGTTTGCCACGAAGACCTAAGCTGTAGGGAAGGGAACGTTTGATGTGGAAAGGATGGCAGCTGTCATAATGCAGGTACTGTTGTTTATTGGTAGGTTTGATGTGGATGGATGTGTGTAGTTGGCTGTTGGATAGATGGAGGTCGACATCGAGGAAAGTGGCATGGGATTTGGAATAGGACCAGGTGAATTTGATGGGACCAAAGGAGTTGAGGTTGGAGAGGAAATTCTGGAGTTGTTCTTCACTGTTAGTCCAGATCATGAAGATGTCATCAATGAATCTATTCCAAACTTTGGGTTGACATGCTTGGGTGTCCAGGATGGCTTCCTCTAAGCATCCCATAAATAAGTTTGCGTATGAGGGGGCCATCCTGGTTCCCATGGCTGTTCCGTTTAGTTGTTGGTATGTCTGGCCCTCAAAAGTGAAGAAGTTGTGGGTTAGGATGAAGCTGGCTAGGCTATTAAGGAAAGAGGTTTAGGTAGGGAAGTGGGTGGTCGGCGTGAAAGGGAATATTCCATCGCAGCGAGGCCCTGGGCATGTGGGATATTTGTGTATAAGGAAGTGGCATAAATGGTTTCAGGATGTAACAGGCTGGGTAAGGATTTCAGGCGATCGAGGAAGTGGTTGGTGTCTTTGATGAAGGATGGGAGACTGCACGATGGGTTGAAGGTGTTGGTCTATGTAGGCAGAAATCAAATGTTTGTATAGCTTATGGGACTCAACTACGGGTCATCAGTCCCTAAACTTACAAACTACTTATGAACTAGCTAATACTAAGGACGGCACAAATATCCATGCCCGAGGGGGGATTCGAACCCCCGACCGTAGTGGCCATGCAGACCGTGGCTGGAGCCCCTCAGTCCCCTCGGCCACCGCGGCTGGCTATGTAGGCAGAGATTCGTTCTGTTGGGGCTTGGTAACCGGCCGGGATGATTGGGTTTGTGAATCTTCGGAAGTAGGTAGAAGATGGGGATGCGGGGTGTCGGTGGGGTCATGAGGTTAATGGAGTCAGGTGAAAGGTTTTGTAGGGGGCCTAAGGTTTTGAGGATTCCTTGAAGCTCTGCCTGAACATCGGGAATGGGATCGCCTTGAAAAACTTTATATGTGGCATTATCTGAAAGCTGACGCAGACCCTCTGCCGATCAAGTACCACGGTCGTGGAGCCCTTGTCGGCAGGGAGAATGACGATGGAATGGTCAGCCTTCTGATCACGGATAGCTCGGGATTCAGCTGCGGTAATGTTGGGAGTAGGATTAAGGTTTCTCAGGAAAGACTGGGAGGCAAGGTTGGAAGTAAGGAATTCCTGGAAGGTTTGAAGAGGGTGATTTTGAGGAAGAGCAGGTGGGTCTCACCCTAACGGAGGAAGCAACTGTTCCAGGCAGGGTTTGATTTGAATGATGTCTTGGGGAGCTGGATCATTAGCTTTCACAGCTTTCACATCCCGCAGCTATCCTCCTGATCTGGTGCAGAAGCAAATTGCCAGAGCCACTTCCTCATCCCCCCAAATTCAGAACCTTCAACAGAACCCCAGAAGTGCCCCTCTTGTCACCGGATACTTTCCGGGACTGGAGCGGACTCTGAATTTGGCTCTCCAGCAAGGATACAACTTCCTTAAATCCTGCCCTGAAATGAGATCCATCCTTCATGACATCCTCCCCACTCCTCCGAGAGTGTCTTTCCGCCGCCCAAGTAACCTTCGTAACCTCCTAGTCCATCCCGATGAAATCCCCAAACCACCTTCCCTACCTTCTGGCTCCTACCCTTGTAACTGCCCCCATTGTAAAACCTGCCCTACGCACCCTTCCACCACCACTTACTCCAGTCCCGTAACCCGGAGGATGTACACGATCAAGGGCAGAGCCACTTGCGACAGCACCCACGTGATTTACCAACTGACACGCCTGCACTGTGAAGCGTTCTGTGTGGGAATGACCAGCAACAAACTGTCCATTCACATGAATGGTGACAGGCAGACAGTGTTTGTTGGTAATGAGGATCACCCTGTGGCTAAACACGCCTTGGGGCACGGCCAGCACATCTTGGCACAGTGTTACACCATCCGGGTTATCTGATACTTCCCACTGACACCAACCTTTCAGAACTCCGGAGATGGGAACTTGCCCTTCATCTTATTCTCTCCTCCCGTTGACCACCTGGTCTCAACCTCCGCTAAATTTAAATTCCCACCCACCATCTTTAGCATCTTTGCCTCAGTTCTGTGGACAGAGCCTCTGCCTCAAGTGGTATCTCTGTCCAACTTCTTGGCTTTTTACAAATGTCTGTCTAGGTGTGTTTGCGTTTGGATATGCGTGAGTGTGTGTGTATTTGTTTACCTTCCTTTTTTTCCTTTAAGTTAAGTCCTTCCACTCCTGGGATTGGAATGACTCCTTTTCCACTTCCTTAAAACCCATATCCTTCCCTTTCTCCTCTCATTTCTTCCTCTTTTCCTGAATAAGCGACCAACGGTTGCAAAAGCTTGTATGTGTGTGTGTGTGAGTGATTTTATTTGTGTCTGTCGACGAGCCTGTCCTTTGGGTAAGTTATCCATTTTCTATTTTTTTATATTTGTTTATCCCACCACGAAAGTTTCCTTCTATAACTTACACACACACACACACACACACACACACACACACACACACACAGTTAGCAGAGATTTTGTACCTGCTATCTGCACACCTCTTTTGGAACTTTTTAGATCCTGAGTTTGGTATAATTTCTTCCTGCACTACAAGCTATCCATTACCTGAGTTTCTGCCTTACATGGTCCTAGATTTCAGACACTTGGTCTTGTTCGCTGGATATTTCAACATTCACCTTAAGATGTATATATTTCACGATTAGCCATCCAACACAAGAGGGGCGGGAGGGGAGACCTATGTAAATGGCACTTACAAATTTACAATGCACAAATAAGCCTGTGAATTTAGAAAAGTGTGTTACAATATACTGTTTTCTTGAGTGCAAAATCCATTGGTCAAAATGAGAAACAAAAGTTGCTGAAAAACGAGTGCTTTTTTAGGAAATAAAAATCTATGGAAATTCGGACTATATGAGCAACACATGCTCTGCTACATAGTTTCTACACTCCAATTTTCTTTACGATTTTTTCCCTCTCTCTCATTACAGTATATTTTTTCACTGTGTTACAAAAATTGTTGCTACTGAAAGTAAAATTTTGAAAGTGACTGTTTTACTTTCTCAAATGACATTATACAAAGTTTTTACTAAGCTAACTAGAAGTGGATATACAAATCACTTTTGTATAATTCTTCTCAGACTGTATTTTATTAGAAATTATATTGCATTCATTGCTGTGCCAGATCGCCTGATGGAGTGGTATGACTTCTCTAACTGAAATACTTTTGCACAAAACTGGACATCACATCAAGATCAAGTTCTTTGCATCTAGGTGTCCAAAGGATTGCCTTTGGCATTTGTGATTCCAATAGCAGTAACATATACAGGTTGTAAAATGTTCAGTACATGAACTAATAAAGAAAATTGTAAAAATTGTTGTGTTTATTACCTTTTCTTTACAACTGCTGAGCATGGAGACAATGCTAAGGCAGACTGACTGTACTGAAAGTGCTGGCGACCAGTCTTCAGTCAAAATTGACAAACAGATATGTCCATTACTGTACACATGTGGATGGACTGGAATATTTGGTCCTATGAATGTAACCTGCAAAGAGTAAATAATTTAACAAGGTAACAACTTAAATTTTTTTCCCCAATAACTAAACAATTATTTCTCCAGAATACACTATATGACACACTCTTCAAGTAGTAAATCCAATGCAACAATCACCTTTATTTTTATACAGCCAAAACCAATTTCTTATTAAACAATAAAAGCCGTGGCAGAGTGGCCAAGCACATTGAGGTGCTACGTTCCTATGTGCAAAGCCATTCCCCGTCGGGTTCGAATCCCCCCTTGGGCATGGATGTTTGTGCTGTCTTTAGTATAAGTTAGTTCATGAGAAGTTATAAGTTTAGGGACTGATGACCCCGCAGTTAAGTCCCATAAGCTTAACAATCATTTGGATATTTCAAACAATAAAAACTTTAAAACTCTCTGATCACCTAAATTATTGGGTTAATAATAGTAATAATGAAATACAAAAATAATTATCACACAAACCAAGAGAGAGAGGTTGTGAGATTGGTCTCACTGATTTAGTTCAAACTGAGTAAGAAGAAGCAGGTAGATGAACCTTTTAAATTTCTGAAGTATCTCAACAGATTTGGCCATAAAAAAAGAAAAGATTCTAAAAAAAATTGCTCATTACAGTAAAAGCATAGTATAAGCACAAATCCCGTCAACGGATGGGAAGCAGAAATTTCTGTAGAATGCCACATAATTTGACTGACTAGAATTCTCCTGCTTTTAAATAGGAAATCATTTTTATTGATGGGGCTCTATCTTCATTACATAACTTGGTAAATGTACGAGTCCAAAACAGCAGCCAACTGGTTGCATTCATTGCATGAAACATGGCAGGAAGAAAGTGATGTCTGCTTATTAAGCATGTAAATAAACGAAAATGGGTTCACGCTCTTACAAAGGATGAAACTTTGTTTATTTTGTTTTATGTTCAGAAAATGAATGTTGTGATTTTATGATAAATGTGGAACCACAAAATATCTGTCTGACCATACTGAATGAAGGTCAAGACAGAGGGACAGAACAGATGGGTTTGACTGATATAGACATTTTGCCAAATATGGATGTTTTTAGTGGGGGCCATGGTGTGGCAGATTTATGTGAATTACATGCAAAGTAGTCAGTTCCGGATTGCTTTTCATATTTTGTGGACATGGATCGTCTTGCTCATTTCAAATCTTTATGCAAGTCAGAAGATGATGAATTCGACAAGAGCAGCTCGGCTCACACCTGCATGCAGAATGTCCAGCATTCTAAGATATGACATGGTTTACATGGCTGTCATTTAAAATGTTAAGTATGCATTACAGTAACGCATATTTTGAAAAACTTTTTGCTCATAATATGCTTTCATGAAATTTGCAAGGAGTGAATATTATGTTTTTGACAATTATCAAACTCTCAAATTGAACATAATTTTCATGGATAATTAACTGCCAGAATGTTCATAAGTATTGTTTTCATACAAAAATTCACTGAAGTGTTGAAGCTAACTGTTTAAATATGGTACATTAATTAAAACCATAACAACACATATTATTGTTATTATTTTTAAAACAGCAACCTTCAAAACCAAAAACTTGGAGGGGGATCTATCATGTAGCAACTTCATACCATGACTACAAAAAAAAATTTTAAATGTCGAAGTTAAGAAAGGGGCTAATAACAGTCTGACCATTATTTAACATGAATAAAATTAAAACTTTAATCTCAAAAACTCTTCCACAGAAAAAAGTGTTATCTTGGAATTTAACACTGCTAAAAGAACCACAACTCTAACAAGCAAACTTGACAAAAACTATTCAATTGGTAAGGCTTAAAAGGAAAGTTAATCAAAAAAGTAGAAAATTTAATGCCACCATAGGTGGAATGCAAAATGCAGTTAATTTTAGGCAGGAGGCATTTAGAAATTTGAATAGTAAGAAAATTGGAAATACATATAACACCTTTATTTTTCAATAAAAGCCTTCTTGGTTGAAAAGTGTTTTATTATTCTTCAATGACACATTTTGCCCTTTAAGAGGGCATCCTCAGATTATCTTTGTGACAGAATTTACACAAATGGAAATGAGTGTATGGCTTTCTTGGCTGGGAGAACCCTTGCGGGTTTGTTCGGCCGCCTGAGTGTAAGTCTTTTTATTTGACGCCGAGTGGGCGACTTACGTGCCAATGATGATGAGATGATGATGATTAGGACAACACACAACACCCAGTCCTCTGCTGGGAATTGAACCCGGGCCGCGTGGTAGTCAGTGACGCTACCACTGAGCTACTGAGGCGGACAGAATTTACACAAAAATTACAAAACAAAGAGGGGGGTGGGTAGGAGGACGTGGACATATTGTGTGCTAAGTAGAGTGTATAAATGGCAAACAAATCTTACAAGGCAATCACTGTGGTGTAACACCAAACTTTGGTTTGTGGTATTTGAATGTTATTTACATTTTTTGTAGCCCTACAAATAGAATTAGAGATGGAACAGACACGGTAATGATGTGAAAAGAACAAAACTGATGTTGAATTATCTTAAAAGGAGCGATGGTATCTGAAGACACAAGATATGCCAATGTTTACTGTTTCAATCACAGGTAGTGAGCATGTGTGGTGTGATGCTCTCCTGGGGTGTACAAATTAACTAAGGGAGTGTGGGGAGGAAGTGACACAGAAAACTGGTTTAGAAGATGGAATAGATGGGCTTTAGTTACTTGAATAGAAATGTAACGAGAAGAAGATTATTAAGCAGACCAGTAGTCAATAGATTGTTTGTGTTGGTACTTATAAATAAAAGGAATTACGATATTTTTATTTGAACAGATTCGTCATAATATCTACAAAAGTTTGATCTTTGCATCATTTAGGAGGAGTGGGTGGCCAAAGTAAGTGTGTATAGCTTTCTCTAACTCTTCCATTTAACTTCCTCCCCTTCTGCACAATATGTAGAATTTGCATATTGTCGAAAGTTGGGCTCCGAACATCAGTGGCTTACCCTTTACTACATAAGAATACACTCTGCAACCAAAATGGCTTTTATTGAAAAATATAAAATTTCACTGGTTGCTGTACACCATGAATTGTAAATCATACATATAACAGCTTTCTAACTGTAAGAATAGAAACATTTAAATTAATCTGACAGGATAAAAGCAACCACAAGAATGGCAAATTGTTGGAAATCAAAAAATACTTCCAAAAGAACAATACACAAAACTTTTATAAAACATTCACAATGAAACTAACTTCAAAGTTTTTGCTTCAAAAATGAAAAAGGCAGTTAGGCTCTTAACAATCAGGATAATGCAAGGTACTTGCTAATTATTTTGAAAAAAATTAGTAATCTAGCCAGAACCAAAGCATCCAGAGAAGACTGTATAATTCCAGAACTACTAAAATCATCTGGCCCCAACACTAAGAGAGAGATAACTCAACTAATAGGGCATATTGGACAATCTGAAAAAACACCTGAGGACTGGAAAACTGCCCTAATTCATCCATTGCATAAAAAGGGGCTAGAACTAATTTTAATAACTACTAAGGAATCTCACTTCTCCATGTCACATATAAAATTCTCTCACAATGTTTAGTTGATCAAGCCCAAAACACCAAATTATTTCTAGTAACAACATTGTATGTATATTTGTGGATTTTAAAAAGGCCTACGACTCAGTTGATCATGAATCTATTTAACATATTTTAAAGGAACAAAGGCTGGATAATAAAACTCCAACACTGATTAAAGAAACAGTAACTGACACTAGCTCTAAAGTTAAATTCATGGGAGACATTTCTGAAGCATTTGCTATAAAGACTGATGTTAGACAGGAAGATGGGCTCTCCCTGCTAACGTTCAACTGTGTTTTGGAGAAGGTCATTACAGAATGGTGAGAGCAAAAGTTGAGTCAAAATACAGATTAATCAATCATGTTAGGTAGAATTAATATAAGAGTGGATTCCCTCACCTTTACACACAATTGGCAGTTTTAACTGGGGTATTACCACAGCTAAGGAACAAATTGAAATTCTTAAAGAAGTTTCAGAAAAAGTAGGACTACAAATAACATTCCCAAAGTTTTTGAACATGAAATATAGAAAAATTAAAACAGTTTGATTCCACATTGTGCTCAGTGACTGTGTTGTAATATTCTAATGATCAACAGCAATAAGTCACAAATATTTATTTGTTATTGCATATCTAGATTTCAGTCACTGTGCATCAATTCTCAATGCTTTAAAATGTAGTTTAAAGCATATAAAACTTTTTGATCTTCATGTTGAAGATTACATTCACAATGAGCCAGCTGTATCAAAAAGTTTTTATGTTTTAAACCACATTTTTATAGCACTGAGAATGGTCGTACAGCAACAGAAATCTAGATATGCAATAACAAATAAATATTTGTGACTAACTGCTGTTCAACATTAACATAACATGGTTTCTCATTTTAAATGCTTTGGGGAAGCCACACAAGAAAATGTACTGGAAAAAGCTGCAAACAAAGTTTGCTGTAAAATAAATAAATAAAAATTGGCAACTGCATTCAGATTAACACAAAATATTTATAATAAATAATCACTTTATAGATCCAGTAAACTTAGGTAATACAGCACTGTTGTTGTTGTTGTTGTTGTTGTTATGGGGGGGGGGGGGGGGTTAGGGGGACTAGACTACTATGGCCATCAGTCTCCCGCTTCATATCTAGGCGACACACAGAGAAACAGAACCATCGAAAAATGTGCCTCAGCGAGATTTAAAACAAAGCAGAATAAAAGAATGCACAGTCAATGAATTATTGACAGAGTCAACAAGAGACAATACGAAAGACACCAGACACACAGTAACAAATACGAGAAAAAAAAATTATAGAGCCAGTGAATGTGGTTGACCGACCATGCATATAAAAAGGTAAAAGCCAACCACATAGCGTACAAAATAAAAACTGTAGTCTAAAGACACGTCAAGTGGAACATAGAAGATTATCTAAAAGACCACCCAGAGGACTCACAGCAACTGGTAAATCCCCCCAGCATGAAGAAATCTTAAAACCACATTAGCCACAGAGCCATCATCGCCAAACACCAAAGAGAGAGTGTTCGGGAGGGTAAAAGAATGCCGCAGTGGAGCCAAAATGGGACAGTGGAGTAGGAGATGGACCACAGTCAATTCAATGGAGCACCACATTGGCACACGGGCGGGTCCTCTCGACTGAGGTGGTGACCATGCGTCAGATGGGTGTGACCAATGTGGAGGCGGCAGAGAACCACGGAGTTCCTGCGGGACCCCAGCTGCGAGGACTTCCAGACAGATGTTGTATCCTTTATCGTCCGCAGCTTATTGGACACGTCCAGAGCAGACCATTCGACGTTCCACAGTTCACGTACTCTATTGCGAAGCAATGGGCGGAAGTCTGCTTCTGGGAGGCCGATTGCCAGAGGGCGGCAAGTGGTAGCCTGTTTGGCTAGCTGTTCGACGCTCTTGTTGCCCGGAATGCCTACATGGCCCGGGGTCCAAACGAATGTAACAGAGCGACCAGAGTCACCAAGAGCCAGTATCGACCCCTGAATGGCCCTGTCCAACGTAGGACGAGGATAACACTGATCAAGGGCCTGTAAACCGCTCAGCGAGTCGCTGGAGATCAGGAAGGAGGTCCCAGAGCATGTGCGGATGTGTTTAAGGGCGTGGTATATAGCCACCAGTTCTGCGGTGAAGGTGCTGCTGCCGGGTGGCAAAGAGCGTTGCTCAACATAGGCGCCATGCATGTAGGCATATCCAGTGTGGTCGCCATCCGAAGAACCGTCTGTATAAATGACCTTGGAGTTACAGAACTCACGGATCAGGGCAGAAAACTGATGCCGTAGGACCAGAGGAGAAGTAGAGGTCTTCGGCTCACGGGAAAGATCCAACTGAATCCGCGGCCGAGGAACGGTCCAGGGAGGAGCATGGAAAGTCAAGCGGAAGGGACGGTTAAGAGGAAAGGAGTCAAGGGTCGAAAGAAGCGATTGGACACGTGCTGCTATCGGGAGTCCCGACCGAGGTCGCCTCTGCGGCAAACAAGTGACCTCCCCAGGAAAGAGGAGTCTGTTATTCGGATACCGAGGGGTACAGTGAACTCTGGCAGCATACTGGGCGAGTAGTTGTGGGCACTGGTATCGCAATGGGGCGACTCCAGCCTCTGCCAAGAGACTTGTGACAGGGCTTGTACAAAAGGCTCCAGTGGCCAGACGGATGCCGGTATGGTGCACTGGGTCGAGAACTCACAGTGCAGATGGAGAGGCTGAGCCATAGACCTGGCTTCCGTAGTCCAGACGTGACTGCACCAGAGCGTTGTACAGCCGCAGGAGGATAGGGCGTGCTGCCCCCCAGACAGTATGGCTGAGGCAACGAAGGATGTCCAAATGTCGTGAACACCGTGCTTAAGCTGGCGCAGATGAGGGAGCCATGTCAAACGCGAGTCAAAAAGGAGACCCAGGAAGCGGTGTGTGTCCACAACCTGAAGGAGCTCACCATCAAGGTAGAGCTCTGGATGCGGATGTACCGTGCGTTGGCGACAAAAGTGCATCACCCTGGTTTTCGCAGGGGAAAATGTAAAACCATGGGCAGAAGCCCAATTCTGCACCCGATAAATGGCTGCCTGCAGTCGTCGTTCAGCTACAGTTGTACTAGCGGTAGAGTAGTACAGGCAAAAGTCATCCGCATAGAGAGAGCAAGAAACTGACAGCCCCACTGCAGCCACTAGGCCATTAAAGGCCACTAAGAAGAGGGGTACACTTAGGATGGACCCTTGTGGTACCCCATTCTCTTGGATATGGGGGGTGTTGAAGGAGGTGCCAACGCGAACTCTGAAGCGGTGCGAAAGTAAAAAATTCTGAATAGAAATTGGGAGGGAGCCACGGAGACCCCACTCATGTAGCATGGCAAGGATGTGGTGACGCCATGCCGTGTCATATGCTTTCCGGAGATCGAAAAAGATGGCGACGAGGTGGTGACGTCAGGCGAAAGCAGTACGGATCGCCGACTCCAAAGAGAGGAGGTTATCAATGGCAGAGCGACCCTGCTGGAAAGCACCTTGTTGTGGGGCGAGCAGACCCCGATACTCGAGAACCCACAGAAGTTGCTGGCTCACCAAACGTTCAAAAAGCTTACAAAGAACGTTTGTGAGACTTATGGGATGGTAAATGTCAACGTTCAATGAATCCGCACCTGGTTTCAGCAGAGGGATAACAGTACTCTCCTGCCATTGGGACGGGTATGCTCCCTTGATCCAGAGACAATTGAAGAAATCCAAAAGATAGTGTTGCGAGTTTGCAGAGAGATGTTTTAGCATTTGACAGTGGATTCGGTCCGGTCCTGGAGATGTATTGGAGCAACTGGCAAGAATACTTTGAAATTCCCACTCAGTAAATGGCGCATTTACTGTACGGGTCCTGGCGGTTTGTGCGAAATACCAACTGCTTTCGCTCTGCGGCGATTGCGAATACAGCATTGTAATCAAATCTGAATTACTTTATGGAGCAGAAACCTTCATTTTAAATAGAAAGAGAGGTATTGAAGAAATTCAAAAGAAAGAAAGATTATTAGGAAAATATTAGGGCCCAAAATTGCTGATGGAGAAACTCATAGGCTGAGAAGTAATAAGGGAATAGCTAAATACACAGACATACATGACAAGATGAGAAAACGGAAGACATTAAAAGAATGCCATCCACTAGGCTGGCAAAAGAAATAGTAGAATTCTACAAAAACAGAAGCTAGGCCAAAACTTAGCCAATTAAATGGATTACTGTGATTAAGAAAAATCTCAGGCAGACATTAAGAAAGAAAAACATTTATACAAAAAATAGTTTATTGGAAAGTTGGTCAAAGGGGGGGAATAGATTGGACTACCATGAACTGACAAAACAAAGAGACTTCGTTCTGAAAGAATAAAACAAATTTGGGCGCAAATGAGGGCCAACCATCACAAGCGACACGAATTGAATGCACCTCAGGTGGCCTATAGGGCCGCTACATGAATAATAATAATAATAATAATAATAATAATAAAGTGAAGTAATTGTAATGAAACCGAATATATCAATGTTAAGCAAATAAACAGAAATGTTTCAGCATATTCAAATTTCATATTTAAAAGTTTATGACTGCAGGCTACATTGCTGCAGGTTGTTACTGGAATTCTAACCAATAATGACAATTTTATATAAAAAAATAGAAAATGGATGACTTACCCAAAGGACAGGTTCATTGACAGGCACAAATAAAATCACAGACAAACCACACATACAAGCTTTCACAACCATTGGTCACTTCTTCAGGAAAAGAGGAAGAAAGGAGACCTCTCTTTCCTTCCTCTTTTCCTGAAGAAGCGACCAACAGTTGCGAAAGCTTGTAATGTGCATTTGTGTGTGATTTTATTTGTGCCTGTCGACGAACCTGTCCTTTGGGTAAGTCATCCGTTTTCTATTTTTTTAATATAAATTTATCCCACCAGGAAAGTTTCCTTCCATAAATTTCAATAATGACAATTTCTATAGATAACAATATCAAATAAAGTTCCACTTGGTATCTCCTTTGAAGACAATTTTCATTGTTTTCTTAGGAAATATAATTCAGTTAAAAATCAGCAAACTAATATCAAGAAACACCTCTCTCTCTTCCTCCTCAGGGCTTTATATTTTCATTACTAGTATGGCCATAAAAATTTATGTAATTTGCATTTTATCTAGCAAAGACATACAAAAAAGGATGTAGGATTGGTGAAACTTTCCCTGTAGTTATGTTCCACGGTTTTAATCATATTATTTCTTTAAAATTATCAAAAGTGAACCAGGAAATGTCAATCAGCTACTTCAACTATGAAGGGATTCAGAAACCTGGGCAACCTCATAACTTATGTTATATGGCTGAAAGGATTCAGTTATACTCACAAAAGAAAACATGAAGCCTTGGAATAACAGTTTGTATCTAAGATAATCTTGCCACATTAAAATACTATTTAGAGATGTGCTAAAGTCAGTCAGTATTCTTTTTGGAAAATAAAAAGGGGCATATTACATTAAGATAATGCAAAACACCTACCCCCTTTATCTTAAGTTTCTCCTGACGTTACTCGTCTACCTATTAATGGATAGCTGGAACTCAAATGGACAGGGATGTAGCAGATAAAGTCTCCTCAAATTACAAAAAGTAATCACAAAAACTTAGTTGCATGTTAAGCAGCTAATAGACCAACATTGGTACAGCAAATACAATGTTTTATAGATGTATGTGTTATGTTAATAAATAACAACTCATTGTAAGATTATCACTGAGCCACAGACAGGCATGTAAAACAGACTATCACATTCACACAACGAAAAAGAAACACACTAATTCACACAATCACTCACATAACTTAAGTGCACATAACCACCATCTCTAGCACCTCCCTGCTGGAGTGGCCAGGAATGGTTTCTTTGGGTTATCAAATTATTCCTCCTAAGTGTCATATGATATAGTCCATAATGGCTTCTCCCTCTTTCCTTAAATGATGACACACCTGTATTGCAGCCATTTTAAAAACAAAATGTAGTCTTCTTCAACCAAGGTTTCAAGGCATCAATCACTAGCAGGTTGGATATGTAGGGGAGGACCAATATCGCCACCAAGTTCCATAACGGCAGCTTGATTTCTTGTATACTATTCTACAAACCACATTTGTACTTCTCCAGGTTTTTCTTTTTAGATGTTACTGTTTTCCATTATAAACTTAACTGAAATACTTCTCATTTTAAATGAATTTATCATTTATCAGAGGTTTACTGACATCATTCTGCACTCATCTGCACTCTTATTCATATGAGTACCAAAATTAGGTGTTCAACTTGGAAACCAATGAGTAATGTAATCACCTCTAAATCACTTAACAGGCGTTTTAGAACAGTGCTTTGTCTCCCAGCAATTTCATATGGCTGAGAATTACTGTATCTTTTGGAAAGTGTTTAGTTGATGATGACTATGAACAATGAAAACCCAATAAAATAATAAACAATATTATGAGCATTGATTGCAACTTCTAGAAGAAGCGCAGTTGGAGATTGTGGTCACACACTTTGACAAATATTAAGATGTCAAACAGACAATTAAAATTAATAATTGGAAACCTGTCAAAAGAGAAGAAGAGAAAATAGATCTCTTCATACATTTTGATGTGCAGTGTCTCTGTAAACATATCACTTTATCAACTGAAAGAAAAAAAATAGATTTTCCAGTTGTTCCCACACCCCTAAATTTCCCTGCCATTTTCCTGACACATCAGAAATTCTCCTATTTCCAGAACTTGTTGCAACCCTGCTCAAGTCAAAGTGTAGCACTAATTACGAACAAAGCATCCGATGGAAAGGTAAGAACCCAGATTACATTTATAGTTGTACAATGATAAGCGATCATAGCATCACAGCGATCAGTGCATACCAGAACTGGTGAAACTACCCTGTCATATTCTACATCTACATATAAACTCTGCAATCCACCATAAAGTGTGTCGCAGAGGGTACACTACTAGACATTTTCTTTCCTATTCCACTACCAAACAGAATGAGGGAAAAAATAATGTCTATATGCAGAAAGGATAAAAAAATGTCTGTTCATAAACTTATAACCAAAGTGTTTGAGTAATGCTGAGTTTGTTTGGTCATTGCACGCAGCATTTTGCAATTGGTACAGATAACTGCTTGTGATTAATTCGAATGGCTTTCAGGGAAAAAAAAGTATCAGTATACTCCTTGATATCACTCCTTGCACCAAACCAGACCAAAAGAACAACAAAATCCTTTATCGGTTCAGCAAATAAGAATCTTCACAACAGTTGACACATTATGAGATTAGGTTGTAAGAAAATTAATGACTATTTGACAGAAATTCATTTTCACATTTCCTTAAAGTTTAGATTTTTTGCAAATTGTTCTTTAACACCTGGGGTCCTTTTATACAAGTTCTTATAGTTTCAGAAACGTACTCAACTTCTCATTGCATTCTAGAAAGACCTTCGTTGATTTCTTTCTTTGGATCTAACACCTATAAAAGTTTGAGGAAATGCCATAACAATGAATATGTCTAATCCCCAACATATTTAAGGCAATAACAACTGATGCTTGCAATAGTTGACATTCTGGCAGTATATTAAGCTTCTTCTTTTACACAAAGTGAAACAAATTTTCACATACCCTCAAACTTTAATTCCAATTAATTTGTTATTACCATCCATGACTACTTGTTGTGTAACTGAGTAAACTTTGTGTCATGGCCTAGGAAAACATTTGGATCGCACGCGCCTGTATCACACGTGTTTACTTTAGTTGCGACGAGGTTATTGGTCATGTGGTCTTCCTGCCGGATGCACGGCAGAAAACTTAGCGCATTGCTGTCAAATCTTCAGTCATTGCCGGAAGTATTGGCTCAACAGAATGCTTCCCTTATGGCATCTATTGACAGCTTCACTAGGGCTGTGTTACAACAAGTCGGGTTGTGGTCTTCTGTGCCAGCATTCCGTCACTTTCCAGGTGTGTAAGCAAAAAGCTTATTTCCTGCTTAGTCTTTTTTGTTTGTTGGGTGATATGCCTTGCGGAGGTCAAGAAAAAATACTGTACCATGTCGATTCCTACAAAGGAGATTTAATGTTATGACATTTATGGAGACCATCAAACATAAAATGTGTTCAAAAATTCTGCAACTGACCATTGTCAGAAAACAGACCTATAGTTTTGCACCATTCCTCTGTGTAAATGGGAATAACCAGCACTTTCTTCCAATCCTTAGGATGCTTCACTCCTCTAGAGACCTTCAGTAAACTGCTTCTAGAAGGGGGGCAAGTTCCTTTGTATATCCCATATAAAATCGAAATATTATCTCCTCAGATCAAGCAGCCTTTCCTCTTTCGAGTGATTTAAATTGATTCTACCCTTCTGACACTTATTTAAATACTGCCATTTTGTCATTCATGTGATGACCGGAGTAGGAACTACAGTGCTACCTTCCTCTGTGGAACAAGTTTGGAAAAAGACATTAAATATTTCAGCTTTTTGTGTGTCCTCCTCTGTTTCAACACCATTATGGTTACAAAGTATCTGGACACTTGGTTTCAACCTGTTTACCAATTTGATGTAGGACAAAAATTTCTTACGATTTTCTGTCAAGTCAGTACATATAACTTTGATCTCAAAGTCATTGAACGTGACTCACAGGGCTGCCCTTACACTATTTTTGGCTTCATTTAACTTATGCTTGTCCACTAGACTTTGGGTATGTTTATATCTGCAGTGAAGTTCTCTCTGCTTTCTAACAGTTGCCAAACTACTTTGTTGAACCTTTGTGGATCTTCCCCAACTCTCATATTTTACTTGGCTCATACTTATCTAAAGCATATTGTATGGTGCACTTCAACTTCATTCACAGCTGTTCAGCACTGTCAGTGTTCGAGACAAAACTGTCATGTTGAACAGACAAGTACTCTGAAATCTTCCCCTGTTCACTTTTGTTAAAATAAGAAGTTCTTCCTACCTTTCTTGAAAATTCAGTTTACAGCTGTATTCTTTGATGCTGTAATGGCCTTATAATCAAAGATTCCCTGATCTTTGCTAACTTAATCAAAAGTTCAGGTCCATTTGTCATCAGCAGGTCTAACACATTATCGCCACAAGCCGGCTCTCTATTTAACTGTTTAAGGTAAGTTTTGGGTACAGCATTTAGAACAATATTGCTCAATTCTATGTCCCTGCCACTCGTGTTAAACATATTTGTCTCCCAGGCTAAATCAGGTAAGTTAAAACCTCCACCTGAAACTATGACATTACTAGGAAACCTATTGGAAATATTTTCCAAGTTTTCCCTCAGACATTCCGCCACTACTACTGATGAGCTAAGTGATCTATAAAAATTTCCAATGACCATATTTGAGCCACTTTTCAAGCTGACTTTCACCAAAATTTATCACATTCCATATATGTACTAATTTCACTCAATACCATCATATTCGTTATAAACATTCCTCACCCTTCAGTGTTCAACATATCTCTGCAGTAATTGTCCCTGTCTGAGTTTAGTTTTTCATTACTACTGAAATCCGGCTTGAGCCAGATTTCCATCCCTAGTACTGTGTGTGCATTGTGACAAAGTAAGAGCAGATCTGGAATCTTTCCATGAACATTCCCGCAGTTAACTGGTACTATATTAATCTTTTCTTTCTATGTTCTATTGCACTGAGTGTCGCCTTGACCAGAATTAGTAACCATCATAACAGGCCTGTGGAGAGATTAGTCTACCCTAAAAAACCCACTTGTGCACTCCACATGTACTGTCCTGTCCTAGCAGCTGCTTCTTGTGTGTAGTGCATGCATGACTCATTCAGGGGGATCCTGCATTTCTCCACCCTATAGCAGAGGCCGAGAAATTGGCACACAACACCAGAGAAACATCTGGTTCAAGCCTTCCACTCGGCTCCAAACCGGAGGACTGCGATCGGTTCTGGGAATGATGCTGCAAATTAATAGCTCCGCTTCTACCCCACAAGCAAGGCTAGCTGTCATCAGCAAATGCACCAGCCACCTGAAGGAGCCAAGGATGACCTATGAACCCAGGTGGCAGGATTCATTGGTTCTAACATGAGCAACAATCTGCAGCTGGGTGCATCCAGTGCCCTCTATTGCTGCCAGCAGAGTCTCCTACCCATCTCAGATGAGACTCCCTGACAAGTAAACAGAGTGCCCACTGGCATTCTTTCTTGCCCTTTTGTTATTTCCATAAGGGACTCCATCATGTGCTGAACATTGGAGCTCCCAATGAGTAGCAAACCCTGCTCAGAGGTATTATCAGCAGTGGCCAACAGCACAAGCTTATTGCTGAGGCATAGGGATACAGCCTCATCTTCGGTACCCAGTTTCACCATTTGCACAGAGTTTTGAGACCCTTGTATAGTTCACCAACCACGTCAGGAAACTGTAAACTGGCAGGGAAATTAGAAACTGAAACCACAGTGGCATCAGGGATTAGAGACATTGCAAAAGCAACAGAGCTACCCTAGCAATTGCCTCAGGTGCCTGAGGATACTGTAGCACAGGGCAGCAGCCTGAAGGCTGTTGGTCATGGCAAACACAGCCTCCAGCTGCTTAAGAACAGCAGTGAACTACTACTGAATCCACAGACAACAGGTGCAGTCTCTATTCGTCTCTGTCAAGTTACTTAAATTCACTGAATGTAGCAAAACATGCAAGAATACAGTAATTGAAAACAGAAACACTAACAAAATTTAAGAAATATGACTAGTAATAAAAGCCAGAAAAGTTAAATTATGCTACTTAGAGCTCCTAAGGAGTGACACTGGTGACAGCTGGCACTACACTGACTGGCTAACTAGCTGAAACAACAGTCTCAGATTTAATCTGAAATATACAAATCACAGACTAAAACTCTATACAACACTATTTACCAAAAATGTGAGAACAAAGCTCTTAAACAAATAAATAGAAGCAATAACAAAATTTAAGAAGTTGACTAGCTTCAAAGGAGCCCCTCTCGAAGGCTCATAAATGGGTGTGAAACTATGCAGTTACATTGTGGGGTTAAATATCCTTTGATAAATTGGCTCGTGTGTCATCAGCTAGAAGTTCCTCCAGAGTAGACTGAAAGTGAAGGGCTACACGGAGATGATTAAAATTAACACAAGACAGTAAAACATGTTGCACCGTCAGCAATTCACCGCAGGAGCACAATGGTGCAGGGTCGGCGGTTAGCAAATGACGGTGGCTGAAACGGCAGTGACCGATCCGCAACCGGGCCAGGATGACCTCCTCTCGCCAAGGGGGGAGTGAGGAGGTCCTCCAAGCGGTTGGGATCGGTTTTACAGTTCTCAATTTATTGTCGTGGAGTGAGAACCACGCACTGTGCCAGGACGACACAGTACTCCTGCGAAGAGCCCGTTGAACATCGTCTGATGGGACACAAAAAGTAGCCATGCGAGGCAAAAGAGCTGCTGCCTCGGCTGCTATGTCGGCGGTCTCATTTTCGGGCACACCCACGTGGCCAGAGACCCACATAAAAGAAACGTGACAGCTGTTATCTGCTAGCAACTGGAGGGAGCGTTGGATTTGATACACGAGAGGATGGGTCGAGAAAGAGTCCTTAAGACTCTGCAGGGCACTAAGGGAGTCCAAACAGATGGCATAAAAAGGATAGCGGTGGTGGAGAGTATATAAAACAGCCTGGTGGAGGGCAAAAAGCTCAGCTGTGAATTCGAGCACCGGTCAGGGAGCTTGTATTGGAAGCGGTTGTCCCCGACAACAAAGGCAGATCCAACACCGTCAGTGCTCTTGGAACCATCAGTGTAGATAAATATGGGATTATCGAACCGCGAACGGAGTTTGACAAGCCTTGAGCGGTATACCAAATCCGGAGTGCTCTCCTTGGGCAGCGAACTAAGTTCAAGGTGGGTGTGAACCTGGGCCTGATGCCACGGTGACTATGGGCTCTCGCTCAACCGAAAGGTGAAAGGAAGGGTAAAATCGAGTCGCTGAAGCAGGCGGCGAAACCGAACTCCAGGTGGAAGCAAGGCTATCGCAGACAACCGATATTGGCGATCGAGTGAGTCGTCAAAAAATAATTGGTAAGATGGATGGTTTGGCATCGACCACAATCGGCATGCGTACTGACACAAGAGTATGTCACGCCGAACGGTCAAGGGTAATACAGCAGCTTCGGCATACAGATGCCCCGGTCGCCAGGCGTAATCTCCGGTGGTGAATAGAGTTGAGATGGCAGAGAAGCGACGGCTGTGTAGAAGAGTATGCAAGGCTTCTGTAGTCGAGCTTCGACTGAGCAATGGCCTGGTAAAGGTGAAGCAGGATGGTACGATCCGCTCCCCATGATGTGCCACTGAGGACACTGAGAACATTAAGGGATCGGGCATAACTGGCAACCATGTAAGACCAGCAGAGTTTACGATCCAACATTAGCCCCAAGAATTTTGTCGTCTCCATGAATAGGAGAGCAATGGGGCCGAGACGTAGAGATGGCGGAAGAAATTCCTTGAATCTCCAGAAGTTTATACACACCGTTTTCTCAGTGGAGAAGTGGAAGCCATTCACAATGCTCCAGGAATATAGGCAGTCAAGACAGCGTTGAAGACAACGCTCCAAGAGACACGTCCGCTGGGTACTGCAATAAATTGCAAAATCATCTACAAAAAGGGATCCCGAAACGTTGGCTGAAAGGCACTGTAATGTTTTTAAAGGAAACGCCTTTTGCTACTTTCCTAGCTACTGATGGCCAGTCGCCACTGTAGTGATAAATGAGCTTGTTCATGAAGAGTATCCAGATTAGGTATTCAAAAGTTTTGCCTATCTTTAACAGTCATCTTTTCAGGTTTGCCATTTTGTTGGATTTGGTGGCACACACTTTGTTTAAAGAATTATCTGATGGAAGTCCCTGTTGCACTAGCTCAGCCTTTGCATGTGACATGAGTTGACACAGGTCTCTTTGTCAGCACAGTCATCATCAACTCTGTTGTATCAAGGCTGGCTCCCACATAAATACAGTCATTACCTAACCTGTCAATGTTGATGTCAACTTTCTCACTGACCCAGTGATCACTAGGGCTGCCATTATCGACACCAACTTTCTCATCTATCCAGTCATTACCAGCCGTGTCAATATTGGTACTAACTTTTCATCAGCTCAGCCATCATCGGCTTAGTTAAGGTTTGCCATCTCAATGCTAGCCCGGTTACTGTCACCTCTGCAGGCACTCCCATAGTCATCATCAAGTCCCCTGTCAATGCCTTTCCAGCGAGTGCTCCCCTAGTCTCCACTGACTATCATGGATGGATCACTCAACGTGGTTATGGTGGCCATCACAGGTGTAGCCGCCTCTGCAATGTGATTGCGGACACTACAGATGGTCACACCATTCCTGTTGGAATGCTAATAATGTTGTGTGTTCTTCCAGGCTTTGAGCTGCACCTTCTTGTAAATTTCGCAAAAAGACTTTGAACTATTACTGGATGCAGCCTGGCCCTGAGTTGAATGACTTCCAACATAGGCAGTGTAATAGTTCTATTTTGTATATGCTTGGCAATTCACCAGTCAATGAAAACCAAGCTCTTCTTTATGAATGATGACTTCTTAACTTTTAAGTTTTCCTTTCTATTTCAATGTATCAAAATCTTGAGATAATGAAGTCCAGCAATAGCTGTGCCTCCAAATAATATTATCCGTCAATTGATTTCCATATAATATGTCATTTTTCTTTACCTATGCACTTTATAGATTAAATAAATCATTTATACTTTAAACTCCATATTGATTACAATTCAAGAAATTATTATCTCCATAAGTACATAGTTACTTGATGCACATATCACGACAGATAACAGACATGGAATATCAAACCATAATCAACAATTAGCATAGCAACCATCAACACAAACTCTTCCATGGTATTTCCATATCTCTTTGACTGGGTAGACATAATATCTGAGGCCACTTGCTGCTGCCACTATCTCCAGAATCTGAAACAAACAGATTCTGGTGGCAGCTGCGTTCCTATCATGTCTAATCAATTCACTAAAATTAATTGGTAAATATTTGGGTATCCCAAGGTATTGAATAAGTGGGGAAAAGTGGTTTGTACCACTACAACTTGCCTATGCTCAAGACTTCAATGGTGGTTGTTTGTCATTCCCATGTGTAAATAGGGTGCAGCACTTTGTCAAAACTCATTTCCCATTTCACTAGTCATTCAGTCTGATATATTCCATAGCCTTATGCTGCACTAATTGTGGTTCAGCAATTTATTTTTTTTTTTCTAATTTTCATATCTGGTTATTCACCTCATCCTCACATTTTTGTTCACTGAATCCTGAAATTCTCTATAGACACTTCCATTTTTCTGTTCGTTCAATGCTTTGGAATACAATGTAACAATGATCTGCAGCTTGTTGGTTACTTCTCACATACTGGCTAATTGTACTGTTGCTCTGTTACAATTGCCAAAGCAGCCTGTCCTGGTACCTGTGTTATCTCTTCTTGAGGGGGAGGAGAGTTCCATTTCATTTTAAATGGGATAGGGGTGTTGTATGGGCAGGGTTATAGCTCTGAATAAGTAATCAACAATTATGGACATGTTTATAGGCCAACTATGGACCTGACTTTGAGGGATTGTTTGTAAATGGGACTCACTGGGCTGTTTTTTTTTACCTCCAAGATTCCCGTAACTACCATACAGCATCAGGGGAGACAAACCACACTGTGACAAGTCATGTACGTGACAGCAGCGCAAGGATCTATTCACTTCTGTGCAGTCACATATCTATATGATGTCACAATAGTATTACACTGCCGAATGTTATACAGGTCCAGTCAACAGTGACCAGTGTCATGGAGAAATGTTATCTTGGAATGTGTTGTCTGAGCAATGCCCTGGAGTCTCTACTCCAAATCACTGCCTGTCAATGCTGTTGCTCTATGAAGATGCTGTTTCACCCTTTTCAGAAACTCCATATCATGCTAAACCTCTGGCAAACTTCCAAGAGGTCGCCTCTTCATGGTGTGAGCATTTTAATTATACAAGAAATCCCAGTGCTGAGAGACTGTCTGTTTTCCCGCAGCATCTTTCCACTCCCTGCCATTACTATATTGTGAACAGTGTCTTAGTGAAAAATTCTAATCATCTTCAAGAGATATTTCACTTCCGAGGACCTTCTCCCAAATTGTATTGTGTATGTGATTGTAAATAAACATTTTGTTATTGCTTCTTTTATGGGAAATGGTGATGATTGTAGTGGTATATGTGGTGTTAATGTCATGGCATTGATGTTAAATGACAATTTCTTAACAAATTAAACCATCTTACAGCCAATTATTATTATTGTATTTAAATTGTGTTTGGGTTCTTTTGTTGTTGGTTACTACTTTGTATGAATTTTCATGTTCCTTCCAACTTTGAAAACTTTGTAAATACTAGCCTTTAAATTGTATCAATAATATGAAGGACACATTATAAAAAATAACCCGAGCATTAAGTACCTCTGGTGAGTCAAAAGGGTATTTTGAACTAAATTTGAACTGGAGCTGGAACTGTTCGCCCTCATATAGTGTACCTTGTGCACCATCCATTTGAATAATCCACCTGAAAAAAAGAAAAGAAAACAGAAATTTTGCTTAACAGAAATGTAATTAACTTGCAATCCCCTTACTTTCTATAATTCAGCAAACATAACTTTCAGCCTTAACATGTAAAACATAGAGAACAATACTTACACATAAGACTACTTGAATGTGACAAACATTTTGTTTGTCATTCCACATGAAATATTCATTTTCAGTAACAAAGAATAAAAAAAATTACATCACAAAAAAGGCAGAAACAATCCTTTTTTTTTTAATATAATTTAAAAGTAGATATGTTTCAATTTTTATTACTGATCTCATTGTTTGTAACATAATTCAAATGTTCAAATGTTTGTAGAACTTATGGTACTCAACTATGGGGTCATCAGTCCCTAAGCTTACAAACTACTTATGAACTAGCTAAGACTAAGGACGGCACAAATATCCATGCCCGAGGGGGGATTCGAGCCCCCGACCATAGTGGCCGTGCAGACTGTGACTGGAGCGCCTCAGTCTCCTCGGCCACCGCGGCCGGCGTGTAACATAATTTCGTAAGAGAGTAACTTCATAAGACAGTAAGCCGCGGTGGAGTAGCCGAGCTGTCTAAGGCGCCTCACTGTGGAACGCACGATTGCTCACCGTTGGAAGTTTGAGCCCTCCCTGGGGCGCGTGTGTGTGTGTGTGTGTGTGTGTGTGTGTGTGTGTGTGTGTGTGTGTCCTTAGGTTAGTTTACCTTAGTTTAAGTAGTTTGTAAGCTACAGACTGATGACCATGCAGTTTGGTCCGATAGATTTACAAACATTTGGACATAACACAGTAAATACATCCTTCTCAACCAAAGACATTGCAGACATAGGGTTGTTAACACACCTACATTATACAAACAGCCATGTGGGTTTCCTGAAGAAGAGCAGCACCCTAATCAGTAGCTATAAGGACAACAGTCCGAATGATTTGCTGATCTGGCCTTGTAACATAACCAACATGGCACTGCCATAAAGCTGAAAGTAAGTGGACACTAAAGCTATTATGTTTTCACAACAGCATGCAGTTCTTTTATAATTAATGTAAGATGATGTTACTGTGGGTAAAATAATATGGAGGTACAATAATTCACCCTTTGAATCTCCAGGCAAGGACTATCATGTGGATGATGTCATCAGGAAAGGCAAAATTATTTTTTTGGATCAGAGTATGGAACTTTAGATACCTTAATTGCATAGGTAGGTTAGAAAATTTGAAATGGGAAATGGATGTATTGAAGTTAACAATATGATGATTATAGTTTACAACTAACCACAAAGATGTAAAACAAGTTGTGAGATTAACACAACACGACAACACTTCAGCCATTAGCCTTCATCAGAAAAAAGACCATTCACACAATCAGACCCATAACTGTCATCTCCAGTCACTGCAGTCCATATCAAAGCCTTCCTACTCTCTCAGATATCCTCCTTATGATCTCACACCTGAGAGCTATTGGTGAAACATTTGATGGTATTCAAGAACTGTTACACAACCATATCTTGCTCTCTCATGCAGTTTAGAGACATTTTGTCCTCGCCAGCTGAAAAGTTGTGAGGTTCTCTGCAGTTGGCCAGCTTTTGGACCTAAACAGAGCCACATGACTCATACTTATTGCAGAGTGGCATTTGTAATTTCATCCAGGGACAGGCTGCCTTTTTGGGCTACCTGAAGACTGTGGAATGGAGCTGCAGTGGCATGGTGGATCATTTGGGTGATATGACCCACCCATTCCTGGACACTATCGAGATGATCGAGGTCAGTTAGTCAGCTGTAAAGGGTCCAATCCGCTATACTGAGCACCAATCGTGGTGGTTGTTGCACAACTCCACTGCATCTGGCTGATGGATCCAGAGTGGGAAGTGCCCACTTCCATAAAGGTCATCAACCACTTTGCATTGAGCAGTAGGGTGAGGTCTCAAGAGCAAAGAGAAATATCGATGGCAGATAATTACTCTGATGCAGTGCCGAAGTGTGCGTTCTGACCTGTATTTAATAAATGCGGATTAGATGACATAAGAAGCCTCTCAATCACTTGACCCCTGGGGCATATAGCTACAGAACCCCAAAGCACTTTGTGTGTATTAAAGTCACCACATAGAATGAGTGGGTGGGGAAGCTGGATCAGAAGGTCATCAATACCTTCCTCATCAAATGTGTCATGGGGATACATTTAAGTTAGTGTCCTTGAGACAAATACACATTGGTGTACCCTGCGTGAGTAATCATAGTCCCTTCAAATGTGTCCTGAATCCCACAAGCTTCACTGAAGTATCGGAGCCATCTATCAAGGAGGTTGTATCTTCCCTCTCTCTTTTTCATAGGTGAACTATGCCTTTCTTTTATAAGTAACAATAGAGTCATATTTAAGCACTCAAACTTATCAAGTTTTTAGAAAGTTACTGTGTTATATGCCAGCACAGAACTTCCCAGAGTTAAAATACACTTATGATGTGGGCATATTTTTTCTTTTGTGACGTGTAGATGTTGGTAACAGCACAGCAACTGATGGGAAGAAAGAAAGGCCAATCATAGGTCAAATGCAAACAGCTGATGAGGAAGAATTTTTACGCTTCTGTTTCATAAATGAAGCTTATTCGTAAAGGAACCTTTTTTGTAAAAGAAGCTTTTTCACGATGTCAAAGATTATGTAAATTATGAGGAAATACTTTGCAGATTTTTTATGAATCTGTTACAATTTTTGTGTACGTTGTTAGGCTGCAACATGATAGAAAAGCTTTATAAGCTTGTGAAAAATATTTCGCTCTTTTCCTCAAACATATCAAGATTTTTGATTAAGTTGTTGTGCATAAATCTAATAATACAATGAAAGGACAACCAAAACACACAATTATTTAGAAACTTGTCACACTTTTACCATTGCTGCTGCATAATTTATTTATTAAAGAACTAAAATAAGTATGAAAACTAACTTTGAATCTTCATCTTTTAGAGCGAGTGTTACCCTTTAAGAGATATCAAAAATAAATGTGCCATTCAATTTTTCAATAATGGCATAAATGGCTGGATTTCAGAGCCATAAATTTCTCTAAGTGCAATGTCCCCAAAGTGTTAAGTTCTGAATGGGAGTCAAATTAAGAAATTCTCCCTATTAACATAATTCATATTGAATAAAAGGCCATTTACTTTGGAAGTAATGGTTCTCAAAGAACTATTTACCATTTTTACCCATAACCTGATAGAAACAGATGAGACATCAAGCTCTTGAAGGCAGTGTGTTGTGAAGTATTGCATATCCTTTGTTCCAATGCCTTTGCTTCATTCTGCTATAGACAGATGCTTCTAGGCTAGGCACATGGTGTTTTGTTGTTGGACATCATGTATTTCTGTTACAAAGAAAGTTTTATTTTCATATTATTCTCTCATTTATGTGTTATTACTGCATTATTATTCTGTAGTAGTGGGCCAAAGTGATGTTCTTACACAGTCATACATGCAGAATGTTTTAGCCCTATGTCACATAGTTAACTAGATATGACTGAGGCTCCCCTTCTCTGGCACTTGCTGGTGAAGGTGCCCCCTCCCAGGGTTCCTCTTCCCAGTGTCCACCACATAGGAGGTCCTTTGCCTCAATCCAGCAGCCGGACATCCAGGCTGATGAAAGGCATTGCAGAAGACTTATACCAAGCTCTTCTTATAAAAGACATCTCTATGATGGGAAAGTTCATCTAGTGGTGCCAGCGGATTGAGGAGATGCAACAGAAGAGGGTTGGACAAAAAAAGTGTGACAAACTCTCCAATGTAGTTCCTATGGCCATTGTGTGCTTCTCTCATATGACAAATTGTGAGAGAAGAATTACAACAGTTTATGGCAGCCGGGACTGTTGGACCAAGCGAGCACCAGATTATGGCAATGGATGTCAGTAGTGTATGTCATGAAGGAGCCAACACTGCTAAGGAATAGGTATTTGAGATATTAGTACCTGTTAGCTCCGCCAGTCGCACGCGGCATGAAGAATTGCTTTGCCCTTCTATAACTTACGCTGCAGCTGCCAAACGGCAGCTTAGGAACCGACTGACGCGACCACAACCACACTCCTCCAGCAACTGTGAAGCCTCGCAGGAGGACAGATATCTGGAGGACAGAAGACAACACACCATTGTGTTTCCACTGTGGCCTTCCCAGGCATGTCATACGATACTGTAGGGAGAGAAGACGAGTATTTGACAATTACTATGCCGCAAGACGCCAACCATCGAAACAGTCTTTTAACGGCACTCAACTGCAGATGATTACTGTCGACCTATAGGACAAAGCCTGTCGCCGTATCCTGGATGTGGTTGCTCTCCAACACGCTGCCGCCATTCACCGTCGCCTTACAGAGATACCAGCTACTTGCCTAGCCACTGTGCTGAGGAAAACTAGGTGAGGTGACCATTACAGAGCTGAGGCCGCCGCAGATGAAAATCCTCCATGGACGACAGTCACCAAGATGTCTGGTAATCTCACTGATGTCATCACTGATGACCAATCTGTCAGGGCACTAGTTGATTCAGGAGCTTCCTTCTCTGTACTGTCAAATGACTACCGCTGCAAACTAAAGAAGATAATGTTCTTTGATACAATAGCAACTGTGCTGAAGGTTGCAAATGGAAAATATGTCCAGCTGGCAGGAACATGAATCACAAGAGTAACTATCAGCAACAGTACACAGCCTTTTGAATTTGTCATTTTAACAGAATGTAGCCATAATGTCATCCTTGAATGGGACTTCCTTCAGGCATCTTAGGCTGTCACTGACTGTGGAAGAGCTCAGCTACAAATTGAAAAAGCCTTTCCGATGGGTACAGGTAACATGGACTTCCCTGGGAGGTTGTTTGCTGTTGAGAATGTTGAGATCCCGCCGTTAACAAAGAGAAGAGTTCCAGTCAGCAGCCAAGATGACCAGTTTGATGGTGACGTGCTTGTTGACTGCAAGAAGCTACTCAGTGTAACAAAGGAAATCTACACACCAGCGGCTATCATAAGCATTACAGGTGGCTGAGGAGAACTTTGGATCACTAATTTTCACGAGCAATTGCAACTCATTCCTAAATGAATGTTTATTGCAACAGCAAAACCAGACCAGGACACTGAGCTCAATGTTAATGATGAAGTCTTATACTCTGTTGTTACTGCCGACAACGCACTAGGGGAAACTACTATGGCTTTACATATAGGGCCCAGTCTGATGCAGGAACAACATCCGCAGATGTTAACCATACAACACCAATTTTCAGATGTCTTCTAGGTCATCAGGAGAAAAGTTAGATGAAATGTCCCACAATAAAGCACCGTATCAATACTGGGGATCATCCACCAATTAGCCAGCATTTGTATAGTGTGTCGCCAGCTGAAAAAGGGATCATTCAGGAAGAAGTGGAGAAGACGTTGAACAATGACATTATTCAACCTTTGGAGAGTCCTTGGTCGTCTCCGGTGGTCCTCGTAAAGAAGAAGGATGGCATGTGGCAATTCTGTGTCAACTATCGGCGGCTCGGCTGAACAAAATCACAAAGAAAGATGTCTACCCATTGCTGCCTGTTGACGACACCTTAGACTGCTTGAAAGGAACTACATACTTCTCAACTATGGACAAGCAGACAGGTTACTGGCAAATCGAGGTTGACAAAGCTGACAGGGAGAAGACAGCTTTTATTACACCTGACGGCCTCTATGAATTTAAAGTAATGCCATTTGGATTATGTAATGCTCCAGCCACATTTGAACACATGATGGACAACTTGCTTCGGCACCTTAAATGGACAACATGTCTCTGCTACTTAGATGACATTGTCGTTTTCTGGAAAACATTTGAAGAACATCTGAGTCGCCTGTCAACTGTGTTGAAGTGTGTTCAGACTACAGGACTTTGCCTCAATCCAAAGAAGTGCCTCTTCATCTCCAGAGAGATAAAAATTCTGGGGCACCTAGTCAATGGAGATGGTGTTCGTCCTGATCCAGATAAAGTAAGGGCAGTCACAGAATTTCCAACATTTGGGCTCTGCTCATGCTACTGACATTTCATAAAAGGATTTTTTAATGAGGCACATCCATTACAAGAACTTCTGCAGGGAGATGCCAAGTTTTACTGGGATGAGACAAAAGAAAGAGCTTTCCAGGCACTTAAGGAGGCTCTAACTTCCGCACAAGTTCTAACCTTATACGACGAGTATGCAGAAACTGAACTTCACACTGATGCTAGCAGGTATGAGATTGGTATAGTGCTTGTGCAAATTCATGAAGGTGCTGAAAAGGTGATAGCCTATGCATCAAGAGTACTCTCAAAGTCCGAGATAAACTACTCTACATCTGAGAAAGAATGTCTCGCAGTTATCTGGGCTATCAAAAAGTTCCGGCCAAATTTATTCAGCAAACCATTCACTGTTGTGACCGACCACCATTCTTTGTGTCGGCTGACTAGCTTGAAGGATCCATCAGGTTGACTAGCAAGTTGGGCACTAGATTCCAAGAGTATGGTGTCACAGTGGTATTCAAGAGCGGGCGCAATCACATTGATGCCTGCTGCCTTTTCAGGAATCCATTAGTGGAACACAAAAGCATGAATGAAATTTCAGCCCTCAATAAATTAGGTGTCATTAAAGCTGAAAAGAGGGAAGATCCAACACTATGAAAAACCATAGAGGTCTTGGAGAAAGGAGAACCAACCAACGGGGAGTTCCAACTTATAAATGGGACATTGTATAAGAGCAACTACAATCCACTGGGTCCCAAATGGCTACTGGTCATTCCAGATCATCTCCAGGCAGCTATTCTCAAGTATTTCCACAATGCTCCAATATCCAGTCATCTGGGATTCGTGAAGACCCTCGACAGAATCAGACGCAAGTTTACCGTAAAGGTCTATTGATCTGATCGATCTGCCAAGCACTATGAGTCACTGTAAAGAGTGCCAGTGATGGAAGCATGTGCCACAATTACCTCCAGGGCATCTCGTACCAATTCCACCTGCAGCAGTTCCATTCCACTGAATTGGAATCGACCTTTTAGGGAGGTTCCAGAAGTCGACAACTGTTAACTGATGCATAAGACTGCAGAAGCTTCAGAGTTCTCAAAATTCCTTGTAGAAGTCATTATTTTCAAGCATGGAGCACCACTTGTGATGATATATGATCATGGAAAAGTATTCCAGTCAAAACTAGTATTAGAGGTAATGTCATGTTGCGACATTGTCCAGAGAATGACAACTTCATACCATCCTCAGACAAATGGTATTACAGAACGTTTTAGTAAGACATTAGCAGATATGCTATCGATGTACGTTGATGTTGAGCAGAAGGATTAGGTTACAATACTGCCAGTCGAGAAATTTGCTTATAATACCCGAGACAAGACACCACAGGCTTCACGCCGTTTTTCATGCTCCATGGCCGTGAAGCTGAGATGACAATGGATACGCTGTTTCCATTCCAGCTGAACGACACTCAGGATGTCTATGTGAAACAGTTCATCACCAGGATTGAATCAAGACAGCTGGCTTGCATATGGACTACTGGACACCCAGGAGAAGAACCATCAGAGGTATAATGACAAGCACCGACCTGTTGTATACAGCCCATGAGTTCTGGTATGGATTTTTACCCCTGTACGAAAATTGGGCTATCACAAAGTTATTGAAAAGATACTTTGGTTCGTATCGTGTCATATGTCACTTGTCAGATGTCACATATATGAAGTTGAGGATTATGAGCCGTCGTCAAAATGACAAAAACGAAGAGACATTGTTCACATCCTCTGCATGAGGCCTTACTATGATCCTGAAGGGCAGATAGGCAAAAATGGCTCCTTGTTCAAGGACGGTAATGATACTGATGAAGCCACAACAGGAACGTCCGTTGTCGGTAATAGTGCAGAATGGAAGGATTCTCCAGAACTGTCATACAGAGGACCCATGACAAGATCAAAATCCAGGACATTTCAGCTGGATCCACAGGGAACCTAACAGTGGGCCGCAGTTTTCTTCAGCAGAGGGAGCAATGCCACAAGTTATCTGAATGCCAGCATGGTGCAATGGATAACGTCACAATGCGGTGCTGAAGGTTGGCAGTTCGTTCCCATTGACAGGCAAAAATTTATTCCCAGAATGAAACTTTCACTCTGCAGTGGAGTGCGCGCCAATATGAAACTTCCTGCCAGATTAAAATTATATGCCGGAACCAGGACTTAAACCTGGGATCTTTGCCTTTTGCGGGCAAACGAAAGTAGGAGGCGAGGTACTGGCAGAAGTAAAGTTGTGAGGACGGAGTGTGAGTTGTGTCAGTATAGCTGGTAGTGCACTTACCCGCGAAAGGCAAATGCCCCAGGTTCGATTCCCAGTTCTGGCACACAATTTTAATCTGCCAGGAAGTTTCAAAAATGTATTTCTTAGTATTTTATCATTTCCAGAGTTTTCTACATGTTTCCTATGTTCGCTTGTACAAGTATTATACGAAAAATAAGGTTTCCAAATTTTTTACAAACAGAAAACATTTTTTATTGTTATTAACTTATAAATCATTGAAAGCTCATGTTTGTTTATTTTTCAACATAATCTCCAATTTTTCAACACACTTTTGAAGACAGTGCTCCAGCTTTTGTTTTCCTAAGTCAAAGTAGTTTCCTGCCACCTTGTGATAACCCAACGTTTCTGTTAAGATTCTTTCAATTATGCCGTGGGAAGCTTCAGGAATGTGTTCAACAAGTTCACAGACCGTGACTCTCCAATCTTTGTGCGGCTCGCTGTTGATCTTATAGACAATCTCATCGGAAACTGGCGGTCTTCCACTCCATTCTTCAGAGTGAACTTCCATGCGACCCTCAGTAAAATCCCTGTACCATTTGAAGATGTGCTGAACGAACATGCACTCTTTACCATAAACCTCAGTCAGTGGCCAATGAATCTCCATGGGCAGTAACTTCCTTGCGTGGAGAAACCAAATTACTGCTCGAACCTCGCACATGGCGGAAGCAGTGATCAACACTTCCATCTCTGCCAAGCTGATACTGAGCGACATAGCAAATCACAGATGGTGGGCTGCGCGCAGCACTGTTGTCGGATGCAGCCTAGCACCTTTCCTTAATGCTGTAGATCATTGGGAACCTTACTTTTGGTACAACCCTCATAATTTCTACATGTTTCTTTTGTTAACTACTCTTCTTTTTCTGGTACATTCTGTCTCTGTATAAATAGCAGAGCACTCTGCCCGAGAGGCAGTCAGTGCTGTGTGTATGTTTCAGTTCGCATTAAACCTGCTTTCGGTACAAGTGCTGTGTTCAGTTGACAACCCTGCCTTCAAAGTCAAGCCTGCTTCCATTTCAACGCAACTATATGACACCAATTTTAAAATAAGAACTGATATGTAATCAAGTAAGAAAAATTAGATTTATTAATGTAAATTGTTTCACAAACTACAAAATGGACTCTGAAAGGGGGAATGGGGCAGAAGGCGTATAGGGTGAGGCCAAAAAGAGTGGTCTGTGCGTATATCTAACCTGAGTGAGGGGGGCGGGGGATGTGTGGGCCAACAGACAGTGATGTGTAGGCCAACAGACAGTGGTGTGTGTATCCCATCGGTGTGTGGGGATCGTGCCCAAATGGAGGGTGCAGGGGGGCACCCAAATTAGGTGTGGGTTGTCCTCAAATGGAATACCACCAAACAGAGAAGTGGAATTGCCCAACAGAGTGAGGGGGTTGTGGTCATTGTGGTCAAACAAAACGTGGAGAGCGGGGAGGCAAAGTGGAGGAGGCAACCGGGGGGGGCGGGGGCGACAGGCAATCGGGGGGGGGGGGGGGGAGACAGGCAAACGGGGGGGGGGGGAGACAGGCAAACGGGGGGTGGAGGTGGGAGAGGCAAACGAGGGTGTGGGGTGGGGGTGGGAGAGGCAATCGGAGGTGTGGGGTGGGGGTGGGAGAGGCAATCGGAGGTGTGGGGTGGGGGTGGGAGAGGCAAACAAGGGGGTAGGGGTGGGGTTGGGAGAGGGAGAGGCAAACAAGGGGGTAGGGGTGGGGTTGGGAGAGGGAGAGGCAAACGAGGGGGTAGGGATGGGGGCGGGAGAGGCAAACGAGGGGATAGGGATGGGGGTGGGGGTGGGAGAGGGAGAGGCAAACGAGAGGGTAGGGGTCAGGGTGGGAGAGGGAGAGGCAAACGAGGGGGTAGGGATAGGGGTGGGAGAGGCAAACGAGGGGGTAGGACTGGGGGTGGGAGAGGCAAACGAAGGGGTAGGAGTGGAGGTGGGAGTGGTAAAGGGGGGTAGGGGTGGGAGAGGCAAACGGGGGGGGGTGGGAGAGGCAAACGGGGGGAGAGGCAAACGGGGGGGAGAGGCAAACGGGGGGGTGGGAGAAGCAAACGGGGGGGGTGGGAGAGGCAAACGGGGGGTGGGGATGGGAGAGGCAAACGGGGGGTGGGGATGGGAGAGGGAAACTGGGGTGGGAGAGGCAAACGGGGGTGGGGTAGGGGTGGGGGTGGGAGAGGCAAACGAGGGGGTAGGGGTGGGTGTGGGAGAGGCAAACGAGGGGGTAGGGGTGGGTGTGGGAGAGGCGAACGAGGGGGTAGGGGTGGGGGTGGGAGAGGCGAACGAGGGGGTAGGAGTGGGGGTGGGAGAGGCAAACGAGGGGGTAGGAGTGGGGGTGGGAGAGGCAAACGAGGGGGTAGGAGTGGGGGTGGGAGAGGCAAACGAGGGGGTAGGAGTGGGGGTGGGAGAGGCAAACGGGGGGGGGGTGGGAGAGGCAAACGGGGGGGGTGGGAGAGGCAAACGGGGGGTGGGGTGGGAGAGGCAAACAGGGGGGTGGGAGAGGCAAACAGGGGGGTGGGAGAGGCAAACAGGGGGGTGGGAGAGGCAAACAGGGGGGTGGGAGAGGCAAACAGGGGGGTGGGAGAGGCAAACAGGGGGGTGGGAGAGGCAAACAGGGGGGTGGGAGAGGCAAACGGAGGGGGGGTTGGGGTGGGAGGGGCAAACGGAGGGGGGGTTGGGGTGGGAGAGGCAAAAGGAGGGGGGGTTGGGGTGGGAGAGGCAAAAGGAGGGGGGGTTGGGGTGGGAGAGGCAAAAGGAGGGGGGGTTGGGGTGGGAGAGGCAAAAGGAGGGGGGGTTGGGGTGGGAGAGGCAAAAGGAGGGGGGGTTGGGGTGGGAGAGGCAAACGGAGGGGGGGTTGGGGTGGGAGATGCAAACAGGGGTGGGAGAGGCAAACGGGGGTAGGGGTAGGGGTGGGGGTGGGAGAGGCAAAGGAGGGGGTAGGGGTAGGGGTGGGGGTGGGGGTGGGAGAGGCACACGAGGGGGTAGGGATAGGGGTGGGAGAGGCAAACGAGGGGGTAGGAGTGGGGGTGGGAGAGGCAAACGAGGGGGTAGGAGTGGGGGTGGGAGAGGCAAACGAGGGGGTAGGAGTGGGGGTGGGAGAGGCAAATGGGGGGTAGGAGTGGGGGTGGGAGAGGCAAACGGGGGGTAGGAGTGGGGGTGGGAGAGGCAAACGGGGGGTAGGAGTGGGGGTGGGAGAGGCAAACGGGGGGGGGGGGGTAGAAGTGGGGGTGGGAGAGGCAAACGGGGTGTGTGGGAGAGGCAAACGGGGGGTGGGAGAGGCAAACGGGGGGTGGGAGAGGCAAACGGGGGGTGGGAGAGGCAAACGGGGGGGGGGGGGTGGGAGAGGCTAACGGGGGGGGGAGAGGCAAACGGGGGGGGGGGGTGGGAGAGGCAAACGAGGGGGGTGGGAGAGGCAAACGGGGGGTGGCGGTGGGAGAGGGAAACTGGGGTGGGAGAGGCAAATGAGGGTGGGGGGAGAGGCAAACAGGGGTGGGAGAGGCAAAGGGGGGTAGGGGTAGGGGTGGGGGTGGGAGAGGGCGAAGGAAACGAGGGGGTTGGGGTGGGGGTGGGAGAAGGAGAGGCAAACGAGGGGGTTAGGGGTGGAGGTGGGAGAGGCAAACGAGGGGGTAGGGGTGGGGGTGGGAGAGGTAAACTGGGGTTGGGGGTGGGAGTGGTAAAGGGGGGTGGGGGTGGGAGAGGCAAAGGGGGGGAGGCAAACGGGTGGTGGGAGAGGCAAACGGGGGGTTGGAGAGGCAAGGGGTTGGGTTGGGAGAGGCAAACGGGGGGTGTGTGGGTTGGGGTGGAAGTAGCAAACGGGGGGCTGGGAGAGGCAAACGTGGGGTGGGGGTGGTGGGAGAGGTAAACGGGAGGTGGGGGTGGTGGGAGAGGTAAACGAGGGTGGGGGTGGGAGAGGCCAACGGGGATGTGGGGTTGGGGTGGGAGAGGCAAATGGGGTGCGTGGTAAAGGCAAACAAGGGGTGGGGGGTGGGGGGAGAGGCAAACAAGCGGTGGGGGGAGAGGCAAACAAGGGGTGGGGGGTGGGGGAGAGGCAAACAAGGGGTGGGGGTGGGGGAGGCAAACAAGGGGTTGGGGTGGGGGGAGAGGCATACGAGGGTGGTGGGTGGGGGGAGAGGCATACGAGGGTGGGGGTGGGGGGAGAGGCATACGAGGGTGGGGGTGGGGGTGGGGGGAGAGGCATACGAGGGTGGGGGTGGGGGTGGGGGGAGAGGCATACGAGGGTGGGGGTGGGGGTGGGGGGAGAGGCATACGAGGGTGGGGGTGGGGGTGGGGGGAGAGGCATACGAGGGGGGGGGAGAGGCATACGAGGGGGGGGGGAGAGGCATACGAGGGTGGGGGGTGGGGGGAGAGGCATACGAGGGGGGGGAGAGGCATACGAGGGTGGTGGGTGGGGGGAGAGGCATACGAGGGTGGGGGTGGGTGGAGAGGCATACGAGGGTGGGGGTGGGGGTGGGGGAGAGGCATACGAGGGTGGGGGTGGGGGTGGGGGGAGAGGCATACGAGGGTGGGGGTGGGGGTGGGGGGAGAGGCATACGAGGGTGGGGGTGGGGGTGGGGGGAGAGGCATACGAGGGTGGGGGTGGGGGGAGAGGCATACGAGGGTGGGGGTGGGGGGAGAGGCATACGAGGGTGGGGGGTGGGGGGGAGAGGCATACGAGGGTGGGGGGTGGGGGGGAGAGGCATACGAGGGGGGGGTGGGGGGGAGAGGCATACGAGGGTGGGGGGTGGGGGGAGAGGCATACGAGTGTGGGGGGTAGGGGGAGAGGCATACGAGGGTGGGGGGTAGGGGGAGAGGCATACGAGGGTGGGGGGTAGGGGGAGAGACATACGAGGGTGGTGGTGGGGGGTCGGAAAGGCAAACGGAGGGTGGGGGTGGGAGAGAGAAACTGGGGTGGGAGAGGCAAACAGGGTGGGGAGAGAGGAGTCAAATGGGGGTAGGGGTGGGGTGGGAGAGGTAAACCGGGGGTGGGGGTGGGGGTGGGAGAGGAAAACCGGGGGTGGGGGTGGGAGTGGCAAACCAGCGGTGGGGGTGTGGGGGTGTGAGAGGCAAATGGGGGTTGGAGAGGCAAACGGGGGGGGGGGGGGGTTGGGAGAGGCAAACGGGGGGTGGGGGTTGGGAGAGGTAAACGAGGGTGGGGGTGGGAGAGGCAAATGGGTGTGGGGGTGGTAAATGCAAACAAGGGGTGGGGGGAGAGGCAAACAAGGGGTGGGGGCGGGGGGGGAGGCATACGAGGGTGGGTGGGGGAGAGAGGCATACAGGGGGTGGTGGGGGTGGGAAAGGCATAAGGAGGGTGGGGGTGGGAGAGGGAAACTGGGGTGGGAGAGGCAAATGAGGGTGGGGGGAGAGGCAAACAGGGTGAGGGGAGAGGCAAACAGGGTGGGGGGAGAGGCAAACAGGGTGGGGGAGAGGAGAGGCAAATGGGGGTAGGGGTGGGGTTGGGAGAGGTGAACTAGGAGTGGGGGTGGGAGAGCCAAACCAGGGGTGGGGGTGGAAGTGGCAAACCAGAGGTGGGGGTGGGGGTGGGAGTGGTAAAGGGGGGTGGGAGAGGCAAACGGGGGGTGGGAGAGGCAAACGGGGGGTGGGAGAGGCAAACGGGGGTGGGAGAGGCAAACGGGGGGTGGGAGAGGCAAACGGGGGGGGGTTGGGGTGGGAGAGGTAAACGAGGGGCTGGGAGAGGCAAACGGGGGGTGGGGGTGGTGGGAGAAGTAAACGAGGGTGGGGGTGGGTGAGGCAAATGGGGCTGTGGGGTGGGGGTGGGAGAGGCAAATGGGGGTGTGGGGTGGGGGTGGGAGAGGCAAACAAGGGGTGGGGGTGGGGGGAGAGGCAAACAAGGGGTGGTGGGGGGAGAGGCATATGAGGGTGGGTGGGGGGAGAGGCATATAGGGGGTGGTGGGGGTGGGAAAGGCAACCGGAGGGTGGGGGTGGGAGAGGGAAACTGGGGTTGGAGAAGCAAATGAGGGTGGGGGGAGAGGCAAACAGGGTGGGGGAGAGGGGAGGCAAATGGGGGTAGGGGTGGGGGTGGGAGAGGCAAACGGGGGGGTAGGGGTGGGGGTGGGAGAGGCATAATGGGGGGAGAGTAAACGGGGTGGGGGTGGGAGAGTCAAAGGGAGGGTGGGAGAGTCAAAGAGGGGTGGGAGAGTCAAAGGGGGTGGGAGAGCCAAACGTGGGGTGGGGCTGGGAGAAGCAAACGGGGGGTGGGGCTGGGAGAGGCAAAAGGGTGGGGTGGGGGTGGGAGAGGCACAAGGGGGGTGGGTATGGGAGAGGCAAATGGGGGGTGGGTATGGGGGGAGAGGGGCAAAAGGGGTGTGGGTATGGGGGGAGAGGGGCAAAAGGGGGGTAGGGGTGGTGGTGGGAGAGGCAAGGGGGGGTGGGGGTGGTGGTGGGAGAGGCAAGGGGGGGTAGGGGGAGAGGCAAACGGGGGGGGTGTAGGGGGTGGGAGAGGCAAACGAGGGGGGTGTAGGGGGTGGGAGAGGCAAACAGAGGTGGGGTTGACGCAAACGGGGTGGGGTGAGACGCAAATGGGGGTAGGGGGGACGTAAACGGGGGTGGGGGGACGCAAACGGGGGTGGGGGGACGCAAACGGGGGGGGGGGGCGCAAACTGTGCCACAGAGGTGAGAATGGGTGATAGGGGGTGAAGGTGTCCCAGAGGGAGGAAGGTGTCCTGGAATGATGATGATTGGCATTTTAGGGCTGTAAATATATAAATCTTTAGCGCCAGTGCACGCAATTTGAACAGATGAAAGCAAAATGGTGCATTTCCTAAGGGCAGACAAATATTAAGAGTACAACCAAAATTTGAAAAAATGAATTAAAAACAACTTTTAAAATGTCAATTCAAACACAGACGGTTGTGGGTCAATGATTATTTAAAAATAAAGGGTGACCAAGCCACTCTGCCACAAATTAAAATCTCACACCCAATATTTTGGGAAGAAGTCGAGACGTCATACAAAACACGAGCCACAGATGCCTCGTCATCAGTTAAAATGGAATGGAGTTCAGGAGTCACGAGAGAGCCAAATTTGTCCTCAGAATGTCATAAAAGGCACGGTATCGACAGTTATGTTCCACATCTGTCGCACAATGGAGGTGTCTCGCGGCATAAAGAAAACCATGTGTCAGTGGGCAATGTCCTATTCTCAGACAAGTCTGGGCGACTTCATCAGCCCATCGAGGGCCAGAATGAAGTACACCATGGATGCACTGAAGATTTCACTACATTTAATTTATCTGCCACATCCAGCCACTGAGCATCCCACAAAACCATGGTTTTATGTTACAAATGAGGTAAGAGCCTTCAGTGGGACAGAACAGGATGTGATAGGTGGGGAGGATCAAGCCTCCTTGGCAGCTGCATCTACCAGCTTGTTTCTGTGGATCCCTTTGTGCACAGGAATCCAGCAGAAAAATATTTCAACCAAGAGGAAGGTCACTGGGTACATAAATTTTTGTATGGTACATGACAGAGGGTACTTTGCTGATAGAGGGAAAGGTGAAAACGAACAGAGAGATGGGAGAGAAAGAGACGGACGCAGATAGTGCAGGAAAGGGGAGGTGGACTACGAGAGTGTAGAATAAATAAATACCCGGGCAACGCCAGGTTTACAGCTGGTTATTATATAACTACATAACAGAAAGTCCATTGAAATTGCTGCATCAAGAAGAAATGCAGATGATAAACGGGTATTCATTGGACAAATATATTATACTACAACTCACTTATGATTACATTTTCACACAATTTGGGTGCATAGATCCTGAGAAATCAATACCCAGAACAACAACCTCTGGCCGTAATAATGGCCTTGATACACCTGGGCATTGAGTCAAACAGAGCTTGGATGGCGTGTACAGGTACAGATGCCCATGCAGCTTCAACACGATACCACTGTGACTGGTGTACTGTGACGAGCCAGTTGCTCGGCCACCATTGCCCAACGTTTTCAATTGGTAAGAGATCTGGAGAATGTGCTGGCCAGGGCAGGAGTCGAACATTTTCCGTATTCAGAAACGCCCGTACAGGACCTGCAACATGTGGTCGTGCATTATCCTGCTGACATGTAGGGTTTTTCAGGGGCCGAATGAAGGGTAGAGCCACAGGTCATAACACATCTGAAATTTAACGACCACTGTTCAAAGTGCCATCAATGCAAACATGAGGTGACCAAGACGTGTAACCAATTGCACCTCATACCAACACAACGGGTGATACGCCAGTATGACGATGACGAATACACGCTTCCAATGTGAATTCACTGCAATGTCTCCAAACACAGATGCACCATCATGATGCTATAAAGAGAACGTGGATTTAAAAAAAAAAAAAAAAGAGAGACGTTTTGCCATTCGTGCACCCAGATTGGTTGTTGCGTACACCACTGCAGGAGCTCCTGTCTGTGGTGCAGCATCAATGATAACTGCAACCATGGTCTCCGAGCTGATAGTCCATGCTGCTGCAAACGTCGTTGAACGGTTTGTGCAGATGTCAGAAATGTGATGGTATGCATTTCTCCTCTTTACACGAGGCGAGCTAAGCATTTGCATATCACAGCATCTTCTTGTGATCGGTTAAATTTCGTGTCTGTAGCACGCCATCTTTGTGGTGTAGCAATTTTAATAGCCACGAGTGTAATATAGTAAGAAGGACAGTTTACAACTCACCGCAAAGACATGGCGACGAGCTGTGACAGGCACATACAAAAGACACACACATACAACACTTTCAGCTATCGGCCATTGCCTTCTTCAGAAAATAGAACATTCACACAATCACACAACACAGTAATACAACGATCACATCCGCTGCCACACTTCGAATCATGCTCTGCGGTGTGTAAATCAGAAAGGGGAGGGGAGAGAGGATAGGAAGGTTGCATCAGGTGGGGATGGGTACAGCATGGCCTAGATGGAAATAAATGAGATGCAGCTTAAAAATGGAGTGGGGAGGCGGGTGGGGGGAGAAAAATAAAATAACAACAATAGGTTGGGGGAAAAATAGGGAAGTTATTGTAGGCTGAAGCCTGGATGATTTCAGGATCAGAGAATGTACTGTAGGGATAACTCCCATCTGTGCAGTTCAGGAAAGCTGGTGGGAATGGGAGGGTCCAGATGGCCCAGATTGTGAAGCAGCCATTGAAATCAAGCATGTGCTCCACTGCATGCAGTGCCACATGGTGCTCCACCTTGTTTTTGGCCACAGTTTGGCGGTGACCATTTATCCTAATGAACAGCTGGTGACGGTGACGGAACACCACTTTAGGAGGGATGGAAAGGATCTTGGGCAGGATGTCTCAATTCCTAAGCTGCATCTCATTATTCCCATCTAGGCTGTGCTGTACCCATCCCCACCACTGTGACACAACCTTCCTATCCCCTCTCCCCTCCCCAATTTACAAACCGCAGAGCGTGATTCAAAGTGCAGCAGCCGGAGGTGATGTTTGTATGACTGTGTTGTGTGCCTGTGTGGTTGCATGAATGTTCTATTTTCTGAAGAGGGCCATGGCTGATAGCTGAAAGTGTTGTAAGTGTGTGTCTTTTGTATGTGCCTGTCGCAGCTCGTCGCCACATCTCTGTGGTGAGTTTTAAGCTGTCCTTATTACTATATTATTATAACTACATAATAGCATTACAAACAATGGAAACAGTTCCTCTAATAAAATACCTGGGAGTAGACATAAGGGGGCAACCATGTAACAACAATTGTTGTTAATGCAGATGCCAGACAAATTCACTGGGAGACTTCTCAGGAAGTGTAGTCTGTCAACAACAGAAGTAGATACAAAACTCTCATTTGGACAGTGCGTAAGTATTACTCATCTGTGTGGGATTTGTACCAAGTAGGGTTAATAGAAGACATAGAGAAGATCCGAATGAGAGCAACACACTTCGTTACAGGCTCATTTAGCAAGTGTGAAAGCATCACAGAAATGATTAGGAAACTCCAGTGGCAGACACAGAAAAAAAGATGCTATGTATCATGGTTTACGTTTCTGTCAAAGTTCTGAGAGCATACATTTTGCAAGGAGTCTACCAATATATTGCTTTCTCTTGTGTATAAGTGACCACAAGTATAAGATCAGAGAGATTAGAGACCACACTGAGGCAGACACACAATCACTTTTCCCACCCACCATCTGCGACTGGAATATGAAGGTAACAACGATACACATAATAAGCTTCACCACACACCATGAAGTGGCTTCTTGAATATGGATGTAGAGATGTAAATGTAAATAGAAAAAATTAACTGTCCTATCACACTTCCGATCACGTTCATCAAAGAGAAACATGATGGGTTCCAATTGTTAGACGTCCTTGTGTACTCTCATATCTACAAATGTATTCCATGTGCCTGTACTTTCCTCACCACTCTGTAGTGCAGAAACACATGAAATGCCTTTCAGAAATCAATGAATATGCAGTCTGCCTGGTGCCCTTAATCTATGGCTTGCATTGTGTGAGAAAAGAGCAAGCCGAGTTTCACAGATTCATGTTTTCTAAAGCCATGCTGGGACATGGGTAGAAGCTTCTCCAGTTCAATGATACTATGTTCAAATTGATGGATGGATGGATGGATGGATATGATGTTATGGGCGCACGACAACTAGGTCTTTAGCACCCGTACAAGCTAATTAGGCATTACATGTGACTTGAATAAAATGAAATGAACACAAATAGGGAACATAAAAGAAAGTAAAGTACCAAACGATAAGGGGAACGAAGCAAAGACCCAACCAAACATGGCAAGGTAGTAACAGATGGTGAGCGTCTAAGGTTTACAGTCTTAGACGTACTCAAAATGCCATGCCAGAGGAGTGGTGGGCTAGCCATTTGTTAACGTCCTAAAACCTCCAGCCTAAAAGCTTAGGCCAGAGTCTGGAAAGTTCACAGAAATTGAAAACTTTCGTCACACTCACCTCGTCATCAGCTAAAACAGAGGGCAGGGGACCACAAAGAGCCACCGCCACCCTAGCAGTATGGTAGGAAATACATGCCAGTAAAAATGTGGCATACAGTGATTTGTACACCACAAGCATCGCAAATTGGAGGGTCCTCTCGATGGAGTAAACAGCCATGTGTCAAAGGACAATATCCGATTCGGAGACGTGTCAAGGCCACTTCATGCTGCCTCAATGACTGACAGGATGTTCGCCATGGTCGGACAGTTGGCTTAACCAACCGCAGATTATTGTTCGTCACTGCCTGTCAGGCCGCCTCCCACAAATGAAGGGACTTCCGGTGCACCACAGAGAGGATGTCCGGCAGGGAAACAGCACAATGTGTAATACCAGAACCTTCGCAAGCCTCCTTGGCAGCCGGATCAGCCATTTATTACCACAAATGCCGACATGTCCTGGTACCCAACAGAATGTCACTTGCTTCCCCCGCTGCTGGAGAGTGTACATTCTGTCATGAATGAGCTGCACTATCTTCTCAGCTGGATACAAATTGCGTATGGATTGCAGCGCACTGAGAGAATCAGAGCACAGGAGAAACTTCGTGCCACGAACCCGCTGCATTTGCTCCAGCGCCCGCAGGATCGCATAGAGTTCTGCTGAGAAAACGGAGTATGCGGGGGGGAGGCGAATCCTGATGGTGGTGTTGGGGAACACTAGGGAGCAGCCTATCGAGTCCCCGTGTTTGGACCCATACGTGTACACCACGGTAAAATCACGATGCTGATCTAAAATTTTAGAGAACACAGATTGAAATATAAAATCTGAAGTAGAATGCTTCTTAAAATGTGTCAGCTCTAAAAGTAATCTCGGCCGCTGGAGGAGCCACGGTGGACTTTTACTCCAACCTCACTGCAAAACATTTAAACCAGACACATCCATATCAAAAAGACAATCCTGAGAACTTATCACAAAAGGCCTCATTGCCCGTAGCCTGGTACGAAAAAGCTGTTCCGCAGAAGGGTGGGCAACGACAGGATGGGCTCGTGTATTTGGCGAGGACAAAGTTGTATATGCCTGGCGCGCCACGAGGAACTGTCGCCGCATGTAAAGTGTGGCTCACCAGCCTCGGCGCAGAGACTTGGTATGAGACTGATGCAAAATACCCCAGTTGCGAGCCGAATCCCCTCATGATGCACCACACAGCATCTTTAAATAAGAGGATCTTGCTGACCCATACATGGTGCACCCATAGTCAAGGCGAGTACGCACAAATGCTCTATAAAATCGTAGCAGACAAGTCCTGTCGGTTCCCCACGAAGTGTGGCTAAGACACTTTAAAATACTTAGTGCCTTGAGGCACCGTCTCATCAAATCTTTAAACTTACCTGGTTGCCACATCTTAGAGTCAAATGTCACACCCAGAAAATGCACAGTGTCTTTAAAATTCAGAACAATGTCCCTCATCCGCAGTTCAGGTAAGTTAAAAATAGAACATGAACGGTTAAAACAAACACACACAGACTTCTCGGTTGAAAATTTAAAACCGGTCTTCTGTGCCCATTCGTCGAGCCGTCAGAGTGTGAACTGCAACTGACGAGTTGTCATTGCAAAGCTGGAAGAAGAACAGAAGACAGAGAAGTCATCAACAAATAGTTAACACTGGACAGGACTTTTCACAACACAAGCAATACTGTTAATGGCTATAGCAAACAATGTCACACTTAAAACACTACCCTGAGGGACACCGTTTTCTTGCTTGAAGCGGTCAGAGAGCACACCACCGACTCAGTATCTAAAAAAACGTGGAGAGAGGAATGACCGAATAAAAATTGGAAGGCAACCATGAAATCCCCATTTATGAAGCTGCCTAAGTATAAGATGCCTCCAAGTAGTATTGTAGGCCTTCTCGATATCAAAAAACACACCCAGAAGGTGATAACGGCGCAGGAAAGCCTGTTGTATTGCCGCCTCCAGAGAGGCCAGGTTATCAAAGGTGGAACGATATCTTCTGAACCCACACTGGAAGCGACTAAGGAGCTGCCTGGATTCCAACATCCAGACAAGGCAGCGGTTGACCATCCACTCCAAGGGTCTTTCCAATGAAACTAGTGAGGGCAACACTATGGTAACTGCTGGGGCATGTCGAATCTTTACCGGGTTTTAAAAGGGGAATTAAAATAGCCTCTCTCCACAAGTTGGGAAAGTATCCTGACATCCAAATGGCATTAAAAAGGTTAAGGGGGATAACTGTTTCGATCTGTAAGGTACTGTAACATAGCATAGTGGATCCCATCGTGACCAGTTGAAGTGTCTCGGGCTACACACAATGCAGAATCCAATTCCCACAGGGAGAAAGGGCGGTTGTACTCCTCAGTTATCCTGGACGTGAAGTCCAGGGGGCCCCTCTCAGCAGCCACCCTGTGGGGCCGTAATTCTGGATCCTGACTAGCAGTGGCAGTAACGGTAGTGAAGTAAGTAGCCATGGTCTGAGCAATGTCGACTGGTCGTGTTTGTAAAGTACCATTACCCATTACAGCAGCTATGGGGCACCTTCGTCCTCTTCCAGAAATCCAGAAATCCAGAAATCCTCCTAATGGTCTCCCATACTTTCATGCTGGTTGTAGGATGGTTAATGGAACTCTGGAACTGCTGCCATGACCTCCGTTTGCTCTCTCTAATAACCTGACGACACTTGGCCCTTGCAACCCGAAAAGCAGCGAGGTTCTCTGAAGTGGGACGACACTTGAACCGACGCAGAGCCGCCCACCTAGTCCTGATGGCAAATCGGCATTCGTCATTCCACCATGGGAATAGCTGCCGTTTTGGACGTCCTGAAGACTGTGGAATGGATGCATCAGCGGCGAGGTGCATCACGGCAGTAATATGGTGCACCCATTCTGTGACACTGTCATGATGCTCAAGGTGAGCAAGTTGGCTGTAAAGTGTCCAATCCGCTCTACTGAGTATCCATCGTGGCGAGTGTCTTTCAGGTTCGATTCCATACAGTTGGGAAATAGAGATGGGAAAGTGATCGCTTCCATAGAGATCATCGACCACGTCCCATTGTATAGTGTGGGCAAGGGATGGAGAGCAAAGAGTGAGGTCTATGGCAGATAATGACCCTGTCACAGTATAAAAGTGTGCGGGCTGACCGGTGTTCAGTAAATGTGTGTTCGACGACAAGAGGAGCCGGTCAATGGTTCTACCCCTGGGGCAAGTAGTGACAGAGCCTCAAAGCATTATGTGCATTAAAGTCTCCACAGAGGAGAAATGGCTGGGGAAGCTGACTAAGAAGGTCCTTGAGGTCCTCTTTATTAAGTGTATCATGAGGGGGCAGATAAAGGGAGCAAACAGTCAGTCGATGACGCACATATACAGATACTGCGACTGCTTGGAGGCTTGTGGTGAGGGAGAGGGGTTCAGAGTGGTAGGCTGTACAAACAAAAATAGCCACTCCACCCCTAGCTCTCTCCCCACTTACGTCATCCTTCCTGTGTACAGTGTAACCACGTATCTCAGGGGAGTCTGAAGGTTTAAAATTTGTCTCCTGGAGACACACACACAGTGGTCGACCCTGAGATAAGAGACAAAGTTCCTCCACATGGGTCCTAAAGCCCTGAATATTCCATTGTAGTATGGGAGCCATTGCTTACGGAGGTTTCACCCTCACCTTTTCTCTCCGCCGAGGCGGCGAGACGCTATGGGGTAGAGGGTCCAACTTGGGGCGGTTAGGTTGCCCCAAACGCACATCAAGGTCCATTGGCTCAGACGCAGAGTCGGATGGTGCATCTGTTACACATAAATGGACAGGCTCAAACAGTGTAATTTCCAGTTTATACTGTGACAGAGACTTCTCGACTGCTTTTTTGGCTTTAGGTGGCTTCAGATGGGCGCCCGTTGCAGAGGTAGTGGCTGTGATGGATTTTTGTCCAACCTCTACTACCGGGGCGGCCATCATCTCTACAGAAGGCGGATCAGTGCCTTTTTCCGATGTTTGGGGGCTGACCGGACTGGAAGCTTCTACGACTGCAGCAGCCACCTGGCAGGTGCACTGGAAAGTGCAAGTATTAGTACCAACACAAACTCAGTTTGTGTGACAGCATTACATTTGACTATCAGCTTCTGGACAACAGAAGTGAAAGATGCGGCAAAGGCTGGTGGTTGCATGGCCAGGAAGATTTTCTTGGCCTCAGCATACGAGATGCGCTTCATGGTCTTTATTTCCTGCACCTTTTTTTCCTCCAGGAAGACTTTTCAATTACGACTCCAGATGGGGTGATCCCCAGAGCAGTTTACACATGTGGCGGGTGGTGTACACTCAGCTCCGTCATGTGCAACCTTGCCACATTTGCCACAGGTGGCTTCACCTTTGTACCCCAGGGTGGTATGCCCAAAGCGCTGGCATTTGAAGCAGCGCATTGGGTTGGGAACGTAAGGTCGAACTTTCAGATGAAGGAAACCTGCTTTGACATGATCTGGAAGTTGGGGATTATTGAAGATGAGGATGAATGAGTCCGATTTCACCAACTCACAATCCACTCTTTTCATAATATTTTGCACCTCCAAAGTACCCTCCTGTGCCCACTCAGATTTCAGTTCTTCCAAAGGGATGTTTACTATATCTCTATAGGTCACTACGCCTTTACTGTAGTTCAAGGTGTTATGCAACTCCGCCTCTATGGTATATTCACCCGGGAATTTCACCTGCTGCAGGTTGGTTGCCTGCTGGGAACTCTATGTTTTGATCAGTAATGACCCATTTTGCAAACGTTTCCACTGATTTAAACTGCCAGCAATTCCCTCAAGGCCTTTTTGAATATAGAAGGGAGATACTCCCTTAAACGAGCCGTCCTTTCGTTTCACAACAATAAACATTCTGCACAACAGCCTGTGTTCTGTTACTATTCATATAACTCTTTTTCTTACTCCCCGAATCAGGACGACTGGATATCCTAGCTCTCTTTTTGTTGTTGTTGTTGTTGTTGTTGTGGGTTTTGAGGGGACTAAACTACATGGTTATCAGTCCCCTGTTCCTTAGAAGGCAATACATCCAAGTAGGTAAAAGTAAAGTACAGTTCCATACCCAGAAGAGAAGCGTAAGGGCACACAGTGCCAATGAACTTGATACTCTGAACATCACTGAAGTAGATGGGAATAAGAGAGACCAAGTGTTGAACTAAGCTAAAATAGAGCAGGGAACAGTGGCTGGCTGATCACAAATACAAGATGAGCCAGTCACTATGCACAGACTAAAAACTGAGGTAAAAACAGGGAGAAGTAAGAAAAACATCAGAGTAAAATATGAGAGGCGGGAGCCTGAGACACCAGGCACAAGCCCACCACTAAACAGAATGATAAAATCCAGCTGCGCGTATAAAACCTAAAACTCGGTCAGCCATAGAGGCATTGTCAGATAAAATCAAGGCAGGCGCAGCAGGTAGATTAAAAGACTGCCGCAAGGCGGCTAAAAGCTGTCAGTCCGACAGGATGTGGACCACTGTCAACAAACTTCCACAACGGCACTTCGATGGGTCCTCTTTGTGTAAAAGGTAGCCATGTGTCAACCACGTATGGCCAATATGTAGGCGACACAGGACAACAGAGTCCCTACGGGAAGGCCAGAAAGAGCTCTGAGCTTGTTGGGAGTGCTCAGTGTTGCCCATTGTGAGTTCCAAGCCTCAAAAACCTTGTGGCACAAATCCAAACGGATATCTCGTTCCGGGATACCAATATCCAGTGGAGGAGCGGTGGTGGCGAGCTTAGCCAGCCGATCGACACGCTCGTTTCCTGGGATGCCAATGTGGCCAGGGGTCCAAATAAAGTCCACCGGACATCCAGACCTGCCAAGTAAAGCGATGGCGTTTTGGATGGATTGCACCAACGGATGGAAAGAGAAATAGTTGGAAACGGCTTGCAGGCCACTAAGGGAGTCACTGCACACGACATACGACTTCCGTGGGCACGTTTTGAGGTGGTCAAGAGCACGAGAAATGGCGATCAGTTCAGCTGTAAAAATACTACAGCCCGGTGGCAGGGACCGTTGTTCTGTGTGGTCGCCATGCACAAAAGCGTAAATGGCTCTGCCATTTACCAGGGAGCCATCAGTGTACAGGACTTCTGCATCCCGGTGAGCAGCAAGAAGTGCCAGAAACTTGCAACGGAGTGTCAGTGGTGAAACTAATGCCTTTGTATCGCAGGACAAATGCAGGTGGAGCTTCAAACGGGGGATGGACCAAGGAGGAAGACGGGATGGGCAGGAGAAAACGTCAGGGAGAGAATAGGGAATTTAGGGAGGAAAGGAGTGTATGAACCCGGATCGTGATTGGAAGACCTGATCTAGGTCGACGTGGTGGAAAAGGAGGGGTAACAGTCGGAAACAAAAGCCTGCGATTTGGATGGTGGGGCGTGGCATGGACTCGAGCAACATAGCTACCGAGAAGCTGCTGCCGGCTGAAGTGTAATGGAGGAATCCCTGCTTCGGCAAGAAGACTTGGCACAGGGCTGGTGCGGAAGGCCCCAGTCACCAGCCGGATATCACTATGGTGGATGGGGTCAAGGATCCTCAAGGCGGATGGTGCTGCCAAGTCGTAATCAAGCCTTGATTGTCTTAAGGATTTGTACAGCTGCACGAGGGTGGAACGAGCAGCGCCCCAAGAAGTATGGCTCAAGCAGCGGAGAATATTTAGATGTCTCGAGCATTTTAGTCGCAGCCAACGTAGATGTGGCATCCAAGTAAGCTTGTTGTCGAATACCATTCCAAGAAACCTATGCGTCTCTTCGACAAGGAGCAATTCACCACCCAGATATAACTCGGGATCCATGTGAACTGCCCAACGGCGACAGAAGTCTATCACGTGGGTTTTCTGCGCTGAAAACTGAAATCCATGAGTAGAGGCCCATGATTCAGCTTTTCAGATGGCTCCCTGTAGCCGCCGCTCAGCGACGCTAATACTAGCCGAACTAAAATACAGACAAAAGTCATCAGCAAACAAGCTAGAACAGACATAGGACCCCACAGCCATTGCAAGCCCATTTATTGTGATTAAAAACACTGAGAACGGAGCCCTGTGGGACACCGTTCTCTTGGATGTGCGAGGAACTAAGGGTGGTACCCACCCTAACCCTAAATGAGCGATGGGAGAGAAAATTCCTGATAAAGACCGGAAGTGGGTCCCATAAGCCCCAGTCGTACAATGTAGCCAGTATGTGGTGGCGCCAGGTTGTGTCGTAAGGTTTCCAGAGACCGAAAAACACAGCAACAAGGTGTTCACGTCAGGTAAATGCTGTACTAATAGCCGACTCCAACAACACAAGATTGTCAATTGTGGAGCGGCCCTGATGGAAACCCCCTTGTTGTGCTACCAAAAGACCCCGGTCTTCAAGGATCCACATAAGCCGCCGACTCACCATACATTCAACGAGCTTACATAGAACGTTTGTGAGGCCGATCGGATGGTAACTGTCAGCCATCTGTGGGTCATCGGCAGGTTTTATCACTGGGATGATGGTGCTTTCCCGCCATTGGGAGAGAAAAACACCTTCTGGCCAGAGACTGTTAAACAAGGCGAGCAGTTGGTTCTGAGCGTCCACAGGAAGATGCCTAAGAAACTGGCTATGGACACGATCTGGTCCTGTGCAGCAAGGGCACTTTGGAACTCCCACTTGCTAAAGGGTGCATTGTACGGCTCCTGGCAACGTGTGTGAAACGACAGTGGCTTCCGCTCAACTCGGTCTTTAATGTCGAGGAAGGCTCACTGTAAGCTTCAGTTGAACTGATACCTGCATAAAACTGTGCCATGTGCTCGGCCCTTCTTTTTGGATTGGGTGTTGGTACCCCACAGTGGTACACCCATCCCACTGGAAGGTTCGAGGGACAAATTGGAATTGCTAATCTTGGTCCCACGAACAGCTAGGGAAGTACATGTCTGCCTAGACAGAGCCCCGCATGCCTAGGTAAGCCTTATACAACTGAGGTGCAGCAGTATCCCCAGAGGTTGCTCACTAGCAACTGTTCCTCTTCAACAGCCATGCACCCCATCAGCACATAGCACACCTTGGGATTGAAGGGATTTTTATAGTGGTTTGCACCATCCTCGCAACCTGGGCGTTCAAGCCAAGATCCCCATTCCCCGGTACACACAACGTTCCACCGCCACGCCACACGGTGGTCGCTGAAGCGTGCCCAGAGGTTACGGTGTCTAGAGGACTGGCGGCGCTTACCAGTCCCCAGCTCAGGACCCCTGGTTCGCCAAACCTGTACTCAGCAAATGAATGCTGAGCTCCTGAGGACGTTCAAATTGAGATTACATCCAAGAATTCTATAGCAAATAGAAAATAATATTGGTTTGTAATTATGCATGTCCATTGAGTTAGAGAGAAAAATAAATGGTCATGAGATAATGTGCCTAAGAGTGGAAGTGTATCAATCTAAAGAACAGTGTAACCAAAGGTAATATAACAATTTGACTGATTTAATATATCTAGGCTGCCTTATTGGTAATAACAAGGACACATATGTAGATATTTACAGCATTACCATTTGGAAAGCTTCTGCTATCTTCCAACAAATGCAATACATATGGAAGTTAGACCAAGCTTCACCTGTACACCCCTCCACTATATGACCAATGGCCATTCATATACATATGTGAGACCTATAAAAAAATCAGTAAAACCAGCATACAAAGTCAATGTTTTTCACTGACTTTGCTTGAAGTAAGTATTGAAGACTTGTTATTGCAACTATGATGATAATGTGCTTAGAAGTAATACTATTGCAGTCTGCACAAAAACGTCGTGAAAGAAAACTCTCAAGGCATTTTTTTTACACAGCATGAAAGATGGAAGAAATCCTAAATCAAAAAAATTGTAGAAGCCAATGGATAGGATACAGTAATAAAGGTCTCATGAAACCTGGAAATGAACTTGTGCAAAGAACCTTCTGCACATTGAAATGAACTGGGAGGAATTTGAAAACTAGTAGTGGATCAATTTCAGTCGGGGAAAATTGTTGCTAGACATGTTACTAAGTATTGCAAACGTAAATAATAATATATGGAAAGAAAATTTTAAATCAGCAATGTGTCAATTACTTAAATATCTTATGGGTGCAAGGCACCGCAACTTCTTTGACAGATGGAAGTATTAAATCTCTTTCATGTAAAGGCGAACCGAGTTGAGAGAGAGAGAGAGAGAGAGAGAGAGAGAGAGAGAGAGAGAGAGAGAGAGAGAGAGTGTGTGTGTGTGTGTGTGTGTGTGTGTGTGTGTGTGTGTGTGTGTGTGTGTGTGTATAAACATTTATCCTTTCTGCCGTGTACTTCTTACATTTTACTTTTGACTTTTATCCTTAGTGTGTGGCACTCAATGTATTTAGGCAATATATAAAATAGAAAAATACATATAAAGAGCCACGGTGGAGTAGCCGAGCGGTCTAAAGCGCCTCACTGCAGAGTGAGCGGTTGCTCGCCGTGGAGGTTCGAGTCCTTCCTGGGGCATGGGTGTGTGTGTTGTCCTTACGTTAGTTTAACTAGGTTTAAGTAGTTTGTAAGCTATGGACTGATGACCACGTAGTTTGGTCCGATAGATTTACAAACAAAACATATAAAGATTACATGAGAAATTCATATGACTTTCTATCACATGAATACTTTGTGGGTATGACAACTACATAGAATGCTGGGATATATATTCTATGCAGGTGTCAGATCCACATAGTATTCATATGTTCGAAATTCGTATGAATTTCTTATCAAATCTTTATATGTATTTTTCTATTTTATATATTATCAAATATTGGCGATATTTCTTAGACATAAATCTTAATCATGGTGTTAACAAGGGATATTATGGTCGTCATATTTCAAGATAGTGGATAACAACAACTGTTTATTGTGCACTGCCTTGGCCACTATCAAAACTGCATATAATTTACTTGACAATGACACAACGTATCAGTAATTTTACTGCAAAAGGTTTCACGTCACAAACCGATGTGGCGGAGTAGCGTCTCTTTCCGTCAGTTTCTTCGGCAATGCGGCTGGCACGTACAAACAGTTGCATTGTTGTTGTAAGAATGACTAGTTGCATTTGCTTGTGATGACATCTTTCTGAGTAATAAAGGACATTATATACTTAACTTGGGTATTATTCGGTTCAGTACCAACATATTACCCACAGTGGTATCGGTACTCCAGGTTTACAGAACATTACCTGAAAACTGGTAATAAATTTTCCTACTTTTGAATGTGCCAATCGTTAGAATTTGGAATATTACCTCCAAGAGTAAAGTGCTGAGAAGAATTTTACCACCTTATAAAGAAAGATTTCATCTAATTTTGAATGCATTTAAACTTACTGGTTCAGATTCTGTCCCGCTCCTTCAGCATCTACTGTAACTCCTGGAGGGGGCTCTTTCATAAGTGACATAAGTTCTTTCTGAAGGCGTCTCTGAAACAAGGTAAATGTCAACTTCAAACAATTTCCAAAAACATATGATTATGCACAAAAAAAAGTTAATAAAATCATAGGTCAATCCATACAAAGTGGTCCAATGAGGTTTGCATGACCATTTTAAATCAAATTCATTAATAAGCACACATTACAGGTTGGCATCTATCTAGCAACTGAGCGAGCAGCTCGGCCATCCAGCTTAGGACATGTTTTTTCACATCAGGTCCCCTAGTCCCGTTTTCTGCGTCCGCCGTGTTTTTCATGTGGCCTCTGGTGTCTCGCTGTGAATTGTGTGTTGTGCTAATTGTGAATTATGTTGATCACCAAGAATTCCATACCTCCCTCTTCCTTTGGGGAGGGGGGGGGGGGGGGAACAGGGGCACAGTAATGGTCGTCATTATCATACTCTTAACTGTAGGAAACCTACCTTGACGTAATCAGGAAATTTCAGGTTATTGAGAGTGAGGAGAAAGGAGTCAGATTTTGTTAACTACCCATCTATTCTCTTCATAATATTCTGAACATCAACAATCCACCCACCCAGCAATTCCTATTCCAGTCCTGTCACAGGCTTACCCTACCCTATCAGAGGCCGGGCCACTTGTGAAAGCAGCTACGTAATTTACCAACTGTGCTGCAAACACTGTACAGCTTTCTATATTGGCATGACCACCAACCAGCTATCCATTAGGATGAATGGCCACCGTCAACTGTGGCCAAAAACAAGGTGGACCACCCTGTGGCACAGCATGCAGCGAAGCACATGCTTGATTTCAACGGCTGCTTCACAAACCGGGCCATCTGGATCCTCCCATTCACCACCAGCTTTTCTGAACTGCACACATGGGAGTTAGCCCTACAATACATTCTCCGATCCCGAAATCAACCAGGCCTCAACCTACGATAACTTCGCCCCCTTCCCCCCACGCCCCATACCTTACAGTTCTTACCTCTCTATCCCAAGCCTATTTTGAGTGGTGTGTGAATGTGCAATCGTTTTTGTGTGTGTGTGTGTGGGGGGGGGGGGGGGTATTTGCAGTATGCACTCATTTTGTATATATATATTATATTTATTTTATTTTACTTTATTTTGTTTATTTTATTTTCTCCCCTCACCCGCCTCCCCACTCCATTCCTAAGCTGTATCTCTAACCCATCCCCACCACCATGAAGTAACCTTCCTATCCCCTCCCCCCCACCCCCTCCCATTCGCCGCAGAGCGTGATTCAAAGTACGGCAGCCGGAGGTGATGGTTGTATGACTGTGTTGTGCGCCTGTGTCATTCTACTACTTTCTGAAGAAGGCCATGGCCAATAGCTGAAAATGTTGTATGTGTGTGTCTTTTGTATGTGCCTGTCGCAGCCCGTCGCCATGTCTTTGCGGTTTGTTGTAAACTGTCCTTAATATATATATATTATAGAGGAGAAATTCCTAGCAGGAAAAATATATCTAAAAAAATAGATGAAAATTACTTACCAGGCGAAGGAGCACAGGGAGTCATAGTAACACAAATAAATTAATAAATTCACACACACACACAAATGCTTTCGCAGTCTAGCTGCTTCTTCAGGCAGAAGGGAAGGAGAAGGAAAAGGAAATGATGAGGGTTTTAAGGGAGTGGGTAAGGAGTCATTCTAATCCCGGGACAGGAAAGACTTACCTTGGGGAAAAAAAGGAGGGTAAACAAATATAAACAAATACACACCGACACCGACACCCACACACATACACAAACGCAAGCACACCTAGGCAGACATAGTGTAGAAAGCAAAGTAGTTCTTTTTTTAGGGAGATGAGCATGGACAGTAATTCAGGTACGAAAAAAGAAAGGAAATAGAAAATGGTTGGTTGGTTGGTTTGATGTTTTAGGGGGACAAAACTGCGGAGGTCATCAGTCCCCCATTCCATCAAAGGGCGAGATTTGGGAATACTGAAAAAGTCGCCCAGAGTTAAAACTGCTACGGGAGGAAAAACCCACTCAATCAATAAAATATCAACAAATTCAACAAGGGACAACATGGCAGGAGACAACACGAAAGGAGACAATCACATGGAAACAGCAGACAAGTGTGGAAATGGAATGACAAAGCCAAAGTTCGTGGTTGACCAACCGACCATGAAATTAAAATAGGAAGGGTCAGCCACAGGTCAACATAAAGAAACCTGCAAGTGGAGGACATACTGACAAGAGAAGCGAATACAATGCGCTGAAGCAAAGCTTCATATAGAGTTGTAAAAACCGCTGTCACGAATAAAACCTAAAACAGAATCAGCCATATTGGCATTGTTACATAAAACTTCAGATAAAATTGCAGGAAGATTAAAATCCTGCCACAGGGCGGCTAAAAGATGGCAGTCCATCAAAATTTGGGCCACTGTCAAGGAAGAGCCACAACGACAATGAGACGGGTCCTCATCGCAGAGGAGATGGCCATGGGTCAGCCAAGTGTGGCCAATGCGGAGCCGGCACAGGACTACCGAGCCCCGGCGAGAGGCCCGCATGGAGGAGTGCCACACAGCCGTGGTCTCCTTTATTGCCCTGAGTTTGTTGGGATGGCTCAGGTTATGCCACTCAGCGGCCCAGAGCTCACGTACTCTATGGCACAACACAGACTGGAAATCAGAAGGCGGGTGGCCAATCTCTAGTACAGACGCATGGACAGCTTGTTGGGCGAGCTTATCAGCTTGTTTATTGTTCGGGATTCCGATGTGACCAGGAGACCAAATGAAGACCACAGAACGTCCTGACTGATCGAGAGCAAAAAGTGTCTCATTGATTACCTTCACCAAAGAAGAATGTGAGTAGCATTGATCCAGAGCGCGAAGACTGCTCAGGGAGTCACTGCAGAGAAGAAAAGACCCACCTGAGCAGGAACGTATATGCTCAAGAGCACAGAGAATAGCCACCAGCTCTGCAGTGTAAACACTGCAGCCATCCGGCTGAAACCGCTGCTCGGCGTGATCGATATGGACATAGGCAAAGCCAACACGACCACAAACCAACGAACCGTCCGTATAGACTATGTCGTATCCAGTGTACTCTGCAACAACAGCGAAGAACTGACGGCAGAGTGCCCCTGGAGGAACTGAGTCTTTGGGTCTACCGGCCAAGTCCAGCCTACAGCATAGCCGCGGTACACACCATGGGGGCGTATGCGTACGAGCCCAATACGGAGATGGGACAGGGAAAGACACTAGTTCCAACAGAAGGGACTGGACAATCATGTGACCAGAACGGGGTCGCCATTGTTGAGGACGGACGACCATGCGGGAGAAAAGCAAACGTTGGTTCGGATGGCCTGACGAGCTATGGACATGAGCAGCATAGGCCGCAAGCAGTTGCTGGTGGCAGATCCTGCAAGTAAACTAACCACGGGACTGGTGCGGAAGGAACCCGTCATGATGCGAACCCCACAGTGGTGAATGGGGTCCAGCAAGCGCAATGCCGAGGGGGATGCAGAGCCATAGGCAAGGCATCCAAAGTCCAGACGGGACTGCACCAAAGCTTGGTATATCCACAACAGTGTGGAATGATCGGCACCCCAGGTCGTATGGCCCAGATGGTGGAGAACATTCAGTTGGCACCAGCACTTCTGTTTCAGCTGACGAATGTGGGGGGGGGGGGGGGGGGGGGGGGGCATGTCAGCCGAGAGTCAAATATGAGCCCCTAAAACAACAAAGTTGATGATAAAGTTCGGGCTGTGGATGAACTGCCCAATGCCGACAGAAATGCAAAGTTTGTTGTCGATACTGTGGTCACCTTTAGTTGTCAACAACATAGTATCAAAGGGTTAGGTAGTGGTATGGTGTACAAAAAGGGTTTAAGGATGGTGCAAATTGGAAAAATGATGAGAATACTGCGTGAGAATGCAAGGAAAACGTCTAAACAGGTTTGGTTATGTGGTAGCAGATTACGATTTTGAGGCTGACAATTGTCTGACGAAGGAATAGTGGAATCAAAACCATCGAAAAGTTGCTTTCTACAGTATGTCTGCCTAGGTGTGCTTGCGTTTGTGTATATGTGTGGGTGTGTGTGTATGTATTTGTTTACCCTCCCCCCCCCCCCCCCGCAAGGTAAGTGTTTCCTGTCGCGGGATTGGAATGGCTCCTTACCCACTCCCTTAAAACCCTCATCATTTCCTTTTCCCTCTCCTTCCCTTCTGCCTGAAGAAGTAGCTACACTGCAAAAGCTAGCATTTGTGTGTGTGTGCGCGCGCATGCCCCAATTTCAGTGAGAGTAGGTGAGACGTTATTTTTGAGTAAGTAATTAAGTAATCTTTTGTGTAAGGTTCTTGTTGTACGTTAAGAATTTTCTTGTTATGTCGTTTTTTTGTTGTTTTGGTATCCTGAGTTTCATTTGAGGTGTAATATAGGACAACTGAAGTGTTTGATATAAGGTCTTTTTTTTTTTTTTTTTGTTTCACATCGTTTTGGAGGACATTTGTATCACAAGTTGCATTTGAGGTGTAATACGGGTCATTTGAAGTGTCCAATACCGCTTTTTTGCACCCTCCTTTTTTTCCATGTTTCGTGCCCGGATCATTTAGTTTTGTCAGTAGGATTTTTTATTTTTGTTTTCTGCCCCCCCCCCTCACTTAGAATGTCCCCATCCAAAACCCCCACATTTCTGCACTTGTCCTGTTACCGGTATTTCTTTGGTTTTGTTATTTTTGCATGTTTATATGTGTGTTTTTTGCTATTGTTTTGTTTGCCATATTGCCTACGAGTATATACGCCATTGCCGCCATGTTGTTGTTGTCGTCATGGGTCAACGCTGACAGGTGGTATCCTGGTCTTCAATTATGCCACTATAACTGCCTATGAGGCTCATTCATCTCATCTCTAGTTTCATTCTCTTCCTTGTATGACATGATAACTTTTCCAGTAAAAAATGAATGGAAAAAAATCTGCTTCTTCAACTTTGTCAAACATTGCAGACCTATAAATTCAATTTCAATGGTGATACAAAGATCACACTCTCTAAGGTACCAATCATATCAAAGAATGAGTTAGTGACTATCACAGACTTGCCTTCGACTCACACAAAAACGGACTATACTGAAATGGTTTGATTATCGAATATTGAAGTTTCAAATGTTTGCTTATGAAGCCATAAAATAACACAGTCCATCTGTAAAACCAAAAAGTGGTACAATTTCTGTAAATTTTACGCATAAACTGTTGGTATATTACCACAGAGGTCTCATACAGTGCAGAATATGTACTGATTAGCGATTTTTGGTATTCTCTTGAAAGTTTTATTTATTTATTTATGTTCATTTTAGAGCAACTACATATAATACATGTTATGTATTGTTATTTCAACAACTCTACATAATAATTATGTTTTTGTGCATATCGAAATATTTTACAAATATTTTCCGTGAAGACTAACACTCTATTGGCCAACATTAACAATAGAGAGCGGACTTTTAGTATTTAAAGGAGACTGCTATAACACATCTAGCACTCTCGCAGCTCCTACATAAAACAACCAGTGGCCAACACTATGTATATTTTATACCTTATATCGTGTTTCAGACCTTACTTTATTCCTCTAATACTACATTATAATTATTTACAGTTGTAATGGTCTGAAGATGACCACTTAAGTGGTCAAAACTGGTAATCTATAAATAAATTGTGACCCTGAGTGACTTTTTAAGCAAATCAACTCGGTAATAGCTGAATAGTGATCAAACCTACCACTAAGAAATCTAGCAGTCTTCTTCCAAATTTCATGCAACAATAACCAATACAGTAGAGTACCGAAAACTTGGCTCTCGGTAACCCGGCAGTCCAGATAACTCAGTTTCTCGGCCACACTCCAGCACACCCCCTAGAATTATTCCGTGTTCGCATAATGCAGGATACAAGTGAAATCGTAGCGTATAGCAGTTACAGGCTATGCTATGTATGGGCAAAGACAGCTTTTCTTGTGCCACCTAAACTCTAGTTAAGAATCCTTTGAGTTTCATTAATGCAGTACACAGATGCATTTTCATACTAAAAACAGTCATGACCAAAACTACAGGAGTGCATTTTTTGAGAGTGTTGTTTAAAATCACGTTAAGCATGATGGACAAATAATGAACTCAGTTACAGCAGACATCAATGACACGTGATGCGGCCGCCGAGTTCACCTACAGCCTTTGTTTTGTGAATTCCATGTGAGTAAGTAACAAATATGATTTGTAAAATATTATCTTAAATTTATTTCGTGTTAGTGTATTCCATCAATTGTATTCTAAAGTAACAATTGAACGTATCTTATAGCAAAACAACCTCATCAATTATTTTTTTAACACTTTCGCTGCGGCTGACGCTATCCTACATTGAGCGCGGATGCTTATGAGCATCAGCCACAGCGTAAGTGTTAACACCATTCCTGATAACCCGGCATTTTCATAAACTCGACCAGCCTTCAGTCCACATTAGACCAAGTATTCAGGACTCTAATGTATATGCATTGGTGCGTCATTTTTCTATGCTTGAATAGCCGATGTCAATAGTGAAGAAGAAACTAAAATGGAAGAATAGAACATAGTTCACTTACATTTAGCAGAATCTAGCTATAAGTAAATGAAGATTGACAAAGGGAAGAGTAGAGAAAATTAAAACATTTATTGCCAGTGTTTCAAATTGCAAAGTCTTGACCAACATCAGTTTAATACTTTGAGCAGCTGTCTATAAACAATTACTTGGGACTCCTAATTCAAGGGCGTAACCCTGTAACCAATACGGACAAATCTGTTGTCATGCGCTACATGAAATCGAAAACCTTGTTGTATCAAAAGCATATGCAATCGTCACAGGTAATTTTAAAGAAAGTTCACAATTGATAGGCCTATACCCAGGCCTGAAACGATATATACCGAACGTACGACTGTAGACCCGTGACTTTGTTTACATTAATAACAGATTCATTTATTACTGAAATGAAGTAAAAAATATTCAAATGTTTGTTACGCTTAAGGGACCTAACTGCGGGGTTATCAGTCCCTAAACTTACAAACTACTTATGAACTACCTTATACTAAAGACGACACAAACATCCATGCCTGAGGAGGGGATTCGAACTCCTGACCGAAGCGGCCGTGCAGACTGTGACTGGCACATGCTGCAGTCCACTTGGCCACTGCGGCCGGCTGAAATGAAAGTAACGTGCTTATATAAAAACAAAAAAGAGAGAGAGAAGTCACGGGGCGATAGGTGCATAAGTGAATGTAAATAGATCAGTTTAACATTGATGACTACCAAAAGTTAAATGAAAGCAGTTAATGTACTTACATTACTTATTACCGGCATCTTCCTCTGCAACTAGTCCATCCATTGTACATGCGATTGGAAGAAGAATTTTTTTTTACCATAGCCAGGGTACAATTTGATGATATCTTGGAGAAATACAGTAGAACCTCGTTTTTTCAAGGGACTTCAGTAAAATGGTGTAAAATGCAGGAAATAATGTTTTAAAAGGTAAAATATGCTTACTGGATCAGCCTTGCATTTTGATAGTTTATTTGTGATATATGTACATAATAGGCATCTAAATACTAGCCAGGAAGTTTATTATACAATAAAGGTTATCCAAATTTTTACTATTTTAAGCGCCAGGCAGAACTGTTAATTTTATGGAAGTAGAAATTTTTTATGTAATTTCATTCATTATAATCGAGGATGCCACTGCCAGGCTATGTAACACATCTTCAAAATTACAGCCTTTTACCAGCATTAATTATTTAAGTAATAAAACTCCTGAAGCTCCGTTCTTTTTGTATTTTTTTATGTTTCACAGAACAATATTAGAGAATTTATTCGCATTCTTGAGTGCAAACATATGCACAAGTATTTTTGTGTCGTTTGTATAGGATCGGCATCTCACACTATTATCGCCTTTTTGGAGGTTGTGGGTATTATGATACCCAATAATCAAAAATATGTATAACGAAAACAATGCAACTCTTTATTCTGTCATCAACAAAGCAACTGGTTCTGATTGAGTATATGCCAGGCGCCCTGGCAAAGAAGCTGGTGGAAAGAGGAACTACATCGCCACAAATCGGTGCATCGTAAGTCAAGTAGCCGCATACTGCCAACAACGAAACGCGAAATGTATGTTTGAATAAATGAAAAGTATCAAGAAACATGACTGCAAATAATTTTTAAGCACTATACTTTAAGGGAAAGCCATGCTAGCGTCAATTTATGTAGATTGTCACTTTTTCTTCACAAACATGCTTTCGAAAAGTGTAAAACACAGGAAAAGTGTAAATATGTTAACGCAAAAACGAGGGCAAATTAACATTGTGAACATAGGAAATTTGACAGGACCAACAAAAAATGGTGTAAATGGCGGGAAAATGTAAAAACCGGGAACGTAAAAATGAGGTTTTACTGTACTGTGTAGGGTGCATCAATTTTTCCTTGTAACTGCTGATTATGGAAGTACAAGTATTGGAAGAGGTACAATTGGTCTTGTACCTCTGGACTTTCGAATAGGTATCGCAACTACTCACTTTGGAAACCCGAAAGAAACTAAGCTGGAAGCATCCACACAAGAATCAAAACTCGCCAACTCGCCGTGTACCAACAGGGTACAATCGCATGTTAGGTACATATTGATTTAGGCTACGTCGGTTAATTCAGGCCCAGATATATCGATTGTAAACTTTCTTTAAAATTACCATATCATAAGTCTTTACTTTTTTGCGACTCCTACAGTTGTCAAAACAAGAAAATGCCCATGCTCAATGAATATACTTCTCAAAGAGAAACACTTTAAGATCTAAATCTGATATTATTAACTTTGTTTATTACTTGGCGACATCCATATGGAAACTAACACCTTTCACTCAGCTGTTAAAGAAGCAAATATTCATACAACTAAAAGAACTGATAGACGGCTGAAGTGCAGTTTATGAGTCCACGAGTGACGTTTCATGTTTGGACGTTGGCAACGGCGCCGGAGCCAATCAACAGTAGCTTTTGCATGGCCAATAACAAATAGCTTTCTCTTTATGGTTTGTAAACAAATCAGCGTAGTGAATGTAGAGATCTTTAGATCAACATATTGCATTGCAATAAATGTGGGATTTATATTTACATTCTGTAATGGAGATTGAGTGTACTGGCTGTACTATGTAGTCAAAATTATTTTCACCAGTAATTTCAGTTGTGGTGATTACATGACTTTCGCAGACTTTACGAGCACAATTACTTATACTGAGCGGTTCTGAACCGGATATTCAGTCGCTACTACGAGACAAAACTCCTTGTGTAACCTATGTACCTAACCTTAAGGCTGCGCTGGCCTGTTGTTTTTGAAGTTATCAAGAGTGTGTTATAGAGTAGTCTGAAAGTGTGTTGGAAACATCCTTTCATTTGAAAAAGTTATCTGTAGTGTAGCCTTCAGATGGTTAGGTATAGGTTAAACAAGAGATTTCTTTTTAGTATGCGAGTTCAGAACCTACCTACAAAAATTATGATTAAGAAAAGTTCTAGAGAACTTATACATATCGGTGTCAAATATTAAAGAGCTTGAACTTTTCTGAGTCTGATAACCTATTTTGCATAATTTCAGTTAAATGTACCCAAGTATCAATGGATATACTGAATTGTTTATGCTCTAGGTATCTTCATTACTGGCAGTACTCATTATTGAAAACTGCCATATCAATGATTTGATACAATGTTAAATGAAATTTTAATATCTATCTAGACAGTATAGGGCTATAACATATCATCTGTCAACATGAAATATTAAATAATTATTTTTATCCGTTACTGTTATGCCTTACTGAAAACTTAATTGTAGAATTGTAATTCATTTGGTTTATGAATTCTGTTAATTTTTTATAATTTGTTCAAAGACACTTTTATATAAGACTTTTTAATAATTTTGTACCAACATATGACAATTCCCATATCACTATATGTGGTATAACTGGGTGACCAATAACAATATCAAATGCACTGAAATTTTTCTCTAAATTTCACTGCTCGATTGTCACAAATAGAATATTTTGACACTAGTTCTTCATTCACACACATACATACGTCCATACTTATACACAGCCCCAAGTTAGTTTTACAGTACTGATTGATAATATTTTTGCAAATCTCACAGTAATGGCTTTGTTCAGAACTTTTTGTAATATTAAACATGGAAAATAAATATTTATAAAATTATTTGAATAAATAGTCTTGATTGCATTATAGTTATTTCTTGAGTGACTGGCTTCGATCTGTTAAACACCATCATCAGACTCTGTTACTCCTTTCATGAGAGCAGGGGACAGTGGTATGAAGCAGACCAATTTGATGAAACGTGAGGAACCAATGTTCGCTTCTGCCATTGTCTTATGAAATCAAGGAGAAAATTTATATACTTTTTGAGTGTTATTAAAATACGATACTTCCTTAACTACTTAACAAAATTTTTAAAATGGACAGAGATAAGTACTCTAGGATGACCTATATAGGTCTAGCAAAAACCACAGCAACGATGTTTATTTTTTTTAAAGGAAGGTATAACAAATTATCTAAATACCAATCAAAAATTTGTTAAAAATATGTAACACTTCTTGTGACTGAACACATTTTATTTGTCAGAAAAATGGTTACAAATGCCCAAGGCAAGAATGACTATGTATCAAATATTTGAGGTTTTGTTTATTATTATTAAACAGAGTTAATAAGGTAAATATAATGAACTATACCATACTGGACGTACTTATGCTAAATGACTAATGAAGATTCTTGAATCTGAGGAATCAAAGACTCTGTTTTCATAACTGATTAGTACAATTCAGCATCCACATCTACATATTAACAAAAATATTATGGTGCACTTTTTTTCAGAGTTTGTTTACTGGACTAGAATGTGTTGCATCACGAATAAATTAGTTCTTATTCAGTACGCCAGTGCTCATCACCTGAACGCAATAATAACTATGGACATTTAGCCAACATGTTTAAAAAATAAGCCTTGAAGCCAACAACCGAATAATTCGACGATCACTAATTATTCCGACAGTTTCACCAGGAGACACAAACGTGATACCCGCTACGATTTTGGCAAGAAAACATTACAATAATATTAACCTTAACTTCACTTGTTTTTCCATATGCATCAAACATACGCTTTTACGTCAACTGAAATAAATGTTAACATTCGGCAAGCAAGGAAAATTATAAGAAAATGCAATAACCAATGATATCAAGTACAATACGTCGTACATCGCAACACCGTGTAAGCTCTACTTTAATTGTAAATCACAACAGTACCTCCGACGGTGACATCGACGCCATGCTTCACCTTCCGGTCAGCTGAGATCTGTGACAGAAGAATTGCCTATCACGCCGCGTTAAGTAACCTGACGCGTATTGCCTGGTAAAACTAGCGTACACTACAGGGAAGCGTAACATTAAGACTTCTGGCGGTAAATGGTTTGATCCAGCGAAGTAATTTGTCAAGTGTACAGCCAGCGAGTTTCCATCGAACCAATAAAATGTTTGTAAAACTGGAACTGAACATATCAAAATTCATTACGTATATTTTTTAAGAGCCAGTAAATAAAAATGTTTGGTGGGACTGTACGACTCAATCCATTAGGTGTGTTCATTATTGTGGCCTTATCGATTTTATTCTTCGTATCTTTAAACACGAATCTTCTGAGGCCTTATGACAGCAGTAAAAAAGAATCTACAGTGTCGCAAAACAGTATTAACCTTCGAAAGCTTCTCAGTGATTGTATCGTGTTAGCAGAAGCAGGAGGTAGAAAAGTTGTAGAAATCAGAAAGGACACTGACATTGGTGAAACAAGCAAAGGAAAAACCAAAGAAGGCGCAAAAAATGTTGTTACTAGAGCAGATTATAATTCCCACTGTATAATGTATTATGGTTTAAAAGAAGCATATCCAACAATAAAGGTAAATTGAGAGTGTTTTTGTATATTAGAAAAGAGTGAGACTATGAATAAAACAAACTCAGACTTACTACGACATACTTGAGTAAACTCGCTGAATGTTTCAACAATGACAAATTTTATCTGTAGTTGAACCAGATTTGTGTTTTGCTGGGCAGCTTTCTACATTGGGTGAACGTTGAAGTGATGAATTGATTCGGAAAAAATTACAAACATAAAACTGTTGGAATCATTTTTCTGCGGTGTCGTTGTAACTGTGGCCTGAAATACAAAAGAATTAAAATTTATATTTTATACTTTACAGGTTATTTCTGAAGAGAAAAACAAAGACTGTACAGGCATCCCTACGCTTGATACATCACAAATCTTAGAAACAGTTCCTAAAGGTGATGAATACGTTCCTGCAACTGACATTGCCGTCTGGATTGATCCCCTGGATGCTACACTAGAATATACTGGTGAATAATAGTTCCCTTCACTTTATCAATTTTAGTTTCTTATGTTTCCAGTGATTCACAGATTTTGTACTCTCTCACAGTTAATAGTTATGTACAGAATGTGTTAGTATCTGTAGTACTGTTGTATGAAAAGTCACTAATTACTGATAAGCCTAGAATTGTAATCTGTGCATAACAATTTAAAACAGATATATTGTTAAAAGATATAAAATAGCCAAGATCGCTTATCATCAACTTTTATTAATGACGACTGGTTTCGCTGAACTGTGTCAGCATCATCAGGTCAAATAAAATATTTTACAAGGCCATAATCTTGTAATGTCAAACAGTTGTTAGTGTACCTATGCACTGCAAATTGTTATATAACAACTGTTTGACATTACAAGATTATGGCCTTGTAAAATATTTTATTTGACCTGATGATGCTGACATAGTTCAGCGAAACCGGTCGTCGTTAATAAAAGTTGATGATAAGCGATCTTGGCTATTTTATATCTTTTTACAATATTATAAGTGGATCGCCTCCTAAAACGTAAACCAACTTAAAACAGATAATCAAAATTGAACGATATTAAATACATTTAGACTATAGGTTGGTGTACAATAATGTTGTAATGAACTACCATTGCCATATGTTAATACTGTATTCAAATTCTCAGTTCAATGAACCTTTGAAGTACCAGAAGTCAGATGCCTCAGAATGTAATGATGCAAGCAGAAAGAGAACAATACACCTAGTCCTAGTCATTTCATTTGTATACTGGTAACTTATATTAGCTTGTGCAATATGGGTTAGACAACAAATGTGAATACAAAATTTTTTGATGTAATGGCACACCGAGTTGAATTAGAAGTCTAGTTTAGCTGTAAGGGTGACCGTTTGCTTCAAGAGGCCTATGTGGCTTTTTCTACAGGAGGGGAGGGGATAGGAGGAGGAGGGGACAGTAAGACCTTGGGTTTTAGAGGATTTGTAATATTTTGGAAGACAAATGCAGTCTTCTTGGTATTAATAGAAATTCATTACGACCCTGCTAAAAACTAATGACTGAAATAATGATTTTTAAATAATTTTGTTGAGAGAAAATCAACTCTGAGCTAGGAATGACAGAATGGTCACCCATGACTTGGTTGAGTTGGTAGTGCAGTGTTCAACACTTGTTAACTGAGTCAAGGGCGTCGCCAGGAAGCAGACTAGTGGAAGAGGGCAGGATGAGAAAGAGTATGAGAGAACTAAGAAAGAACAGTACAATGACTAAAGGAAAGTTATCAATTAAAGTGAATTTTATAGCTTAGTAAAATTTAATGAAATTTTAATGAGTAGTTTGTTAATGTCTTTGAATTCCCAGGGAATGGGGGGAGGCTGTCCCCCTCTGCCAGTGTAACAGCTCTGAGTTATTTTTGCAGTAAATAGTTACTCAGGCCAGGATATAGTGGAAGGGCATCTTCCCTGACAGCACTCAAAGAGGGGTGCCAAATAGTGTTCAAGATAAGGTAATGTATCCCTGACGAGTTGTGGGAGGGAGTGTCTAAAAAGAGATGCCAAATGAGGATGAGGAAGGAGGATTCAAGGGTACTACTATCTAGTTTGTGCCCTAACTTAAAACTGTCATAGATCCGGCACTGTACTGATATAGGGTTTTTTATCTAACAATGGAAAGTCCAATTTGGAATTTAACATCATAAAGAGGTTAGTGTGTATCTCCCTGCAAAGAGTTTGAGCCACATAACAAAAAGTTGATATTAATATTTGCTTACGTCCTTCACTGTCTAATAGTATTTACTTTTGTAAGCCCATTTCTTACGTTCATACCCGTAGAAGTTATTTTTCTAAAATCTATGGTTATTACAGAGATATCTACAGTGAAAAGTTTAGTGGGGCAGCTTATATGTGTACGAGGGTGGAAAATAAATAGTGGCAGCTATTTATTCACAACCGATACAAAAGTGTTACATGTTTGCACCTGTTGATTTGATTTGATTTTTTCAGGGAAGCCAAAACAGTGTTGGTCCAACCCACCACTGCCCGCACCGAAACTGAGTTTATTGTGCGGTATCGCTCCCTGTATGTCTAGTAAAGCCAACCAATGCCCTTGAACAGTGCAAGGAGTCCCTTTACCAGTTTTTTATTAGACACAATTTCTTCGGGTCTGGTTGTCCCAAATGTTCTGTGCCTTTTACTCTCCAATGCAATGCATTCGAAGATTAGATGTGATGCAGTTTCATCACCGTCATCACAGATCCTACATTTAGGGTCCTCTTCTTTTATTCCCATTGTATGTAGGTGTTTTTTGAAATTCCCATGGCCTGTCAGCAACCCAACCATGAGTCTAATCTCTCTCCTGTTCAGACCCAGGATTGCAGAGCTTCTTTTAAAACATGGCTTTGGCATCATTACCTTGCCATGTTTTTGTTGATGGACTTTGGTCCAATATTCTATGTGCTGTCTTCTGAGCCAGTTACGTAGCTCAAATTTGATCATTGCCTTGGTGATTGTCAGGACAGGTTCCGGTCCAATAAATGGAGAGTCTGCCCCCATCCTGGCTAATCTGTCGGCATGTTCGTTGCCACTGATCCCCAAGTGGCCAGGGACCCACAATAGGTTTACTCTATTGCTTTCCCCTAGCTCCACCAGAACCCTGTGACATTCTGCAACAATTTTAGACCTTGTTGCAGGAGCTGCCAGTGATCTCAGGGCTGTCTGAATAGATATAGATGCTAAAATCTTTGTAGCACGTAAGCAAATTCTCCTCCATGCATGCCCTGATGGCAGTGATTTCTGCCTGGAATACTGAGGTCAGTTTTCCTAGACAGATGACGCCTTCCAGTCTTGGCTGCACCCCATATACACCAGCCCCAACACCTTGGTCTGATTTTGACCCGTCAGTGAACCAGACAATATCCCCCGTACGGTGTCGAACTATTTTCTCCCACTGCTCCCTACTTCCAATTGTTATATTGAAAGGCTTGTTGAAGCAGTATGGGGTTATAATATAGTCAGCTGGCATTTCCCCAACCTTTCCTATATTTACCTCGCTCACTATTTTAGTGTGTGAATCTGGATATCCCAAAGAGTTCCAGTTGTTGCCAGATTTGAGTCTGTATGCACCAGCCGCTGACTCCATCTTGACCCAAAGGTGTAATGAGGGCATATCCAGCATGGTTTCCATCCCAGCAGTTGGTGTGCTGCTAATTCCACCTGTTATGGCTAGGCAGGCTAATCTCTGCACCTTACCAAGCTCCTTAGCAGCAACCTGCTGTTCTACCTTCTTCCACCACACGACCGCCCCATAGGTGATCCTGGGTCTAATCACTGTGGTGTATATCCAGTGCATACCCTTGGGGCTCAGGCCCCAATTTTTGCCACAAGCTCTCCTGGTACTCACAAGAGTACCTTTTGCCTTGGAGCAAATATTCCTGATGTGTGGGGTCCATGTCAGTTTCTCATCTAGGGTAACCCCTAGATATTTCACTGTCCCCTTCACAGGTAGCGCTTCATTGAAAAGCTTTAGATTCCAACTTGAATGTTGGATATGCTTCTTTGTGAATGGTACAACAACAGTCTTCTTAGGACTAACCCCCAGATCCTGTTTTCTGCACCAGTCTTGCACAGTGTCAAGTGCACCTCTTGCCATATTCTTCACTGTGTCAGCAAATTTGACAACCTTCACTGCCCTACAGACATTGGGAATGATTCCTGCTGCTAGGCTAACCCTGAATAACCTGCATAGGAATCTAATAAGATTTTCTCCCGCTTGTTGCAGGAGAGCTGGAAAGATTCCATCGGGGCCAGGTGACTTGAACAGTTGAAATGTTCCCACCACCCATCGGACCTTACTGAAATCGACACACTCCTTGGCCAGATCCCAGTCCTCTTTGCGAATACCTGAGAACCGTTGTCTCTCAGGAATCGCATTCTAGTCTGAGTTATCCCCCAGAGTATATTGCGGAAAGTGAGTCTTGAGGAGCAGTTCCAGTGTTTCATGTGCTATCTTTGTATACTCCCCATCCCCCTTCCTCAATGTTCCTCCTGGATTAGTTGGTACTCTAGTGAGGATTTTATGAAGTCTCGCTTGAGCAGCCGTGCCCTCCACTTCCTCACAGGATGCCTCCTTTGCCCATCTGATGGCAAGGTTGTAATTGACAAGGGCCTCACGATACTTTGCCCATTGTCCTTTGCGCCTCGCAAGGTTAAACAGTCTTAATTTCCGATAGGCTGACGTCAAGGTCTCTCCTATATGTCTCCCAGTCCGTTTTCCTGGGATTCCTATAGGCCATGGTCTGTCTGGTTCCCATTTCAACCTTGAATTTAATATACATGTGATCTGATGAGGATGGCTCCAGGACCACATGCCACTGTTTGACGTAACTTCCCATCATCATGGAACCAAAAGTTATGTCAATTACTTCTTCCCTTCTACTATTCCTGAATGTGGGTTCATCACCCCTATTTAGGATCTCCAAGTTGTTAGATAGGAGAAATTCAAGAAGGTGCTCACCTCTACTGTTGGTGCCCCACGATAGATTGTGGGCATTGGCATCACATCCCACCAACAGTTCGTCACCTTGCCGATGGCAGGTTTCCGTCAGTGTCCTCACTTCCAAGGAAGGAGGAGAGCTGTCTTCGTAAGGAAGGTATGCTGAGGCCAAAACAATTTCCCTCGTGATACCTTCCTCACGTTGCTGCATCCTGATGGTCACCAAGTCCCTGGAACAAAAATCTATCATTGGTATGAAAGGTATTCCATTTCTAACATAAATGCATGTTGTGGAGTTTTTTAGATTTCTAGCATAAATCAGTTTACCTCCAGTACCACCGAGGCCCGATACACCCCCTTTGTATAAATAGGGTTCTTGTATCAGGGCCACGTCCACCTCCTGTCTCCCCAGGCGACGGCTCAGGGCAGCAGTGGCCCCTTTACTGTGCTGCAGGTTTATCTGCAGCACTTCCAGTCCCCATCTTGCTGCCGTTATTGCCTTTGAGGTCTTGGATTACCCTGACAGCGACCTGCGAGAATCCTAAAAACAGTGTCAGGCCTTGCTCTCGCATTGCCTTCAGGAACTTCTCTCCGACCTCCACCACCAGGGTTCGTCCTTCCGGAATGACCTTTTGGTTAATTGCCCTCCAATCCTATGTCGATACTTTTGGGTTCTGAACCCTTATTTTCTCGAACAGAGTCTTTGGAGGGACATCCTTAAGGATCTTTGGTACCCATATTGATACCTTTGTGGTCTACATGAGTTCGGTTGCTGTCTTGACCAGCAGCTTCGCATCCTCCCACGGGGATATCATGGGCACCTTGTCCTTAAGCCATACTGCTGAGTGGCTCCCCTCGCAGACAAAAATGAGGGCACCGCGATCTAGATAGACCCTCCTGAATTTGGGTCCTGGACCAGCGTCCCCCCCAATCTCTTCAAAGAGGCCCATCTGCACGAGCTGCTCCTGCTGCGAGGTGATGCTCACCAGTGGGTATCCTTCTTGGACAACCGCCATTCTTAAGAACGAGACTGCAATACTATAGGTCTGTTTTCCTATTTCCTGCCTCAGCCTTTTAGGATCATGTTTGTCCAGAGAGGAGGGAGTCTTAGATTCCTCCCTAACCCTCTTGCCACCCGTCTTTGACGTCAAGAGGGTCTGTGTATCCCGTTTGACCTGAGGCAGTTTCTTTTTGGGGGTCTTGGGCTCAAGCCCTTTTGATTCCCTTCACTTATGCTTAGGAAGCCATTCTTTTCCTTCCTTTTGCTTCTGTTCCTTGAGAAGTTTCCTCCTCTGAGCCCCAGACAAGGCCTTAATCCTAATCTGGTCCAGCTTCTCTGTTACAGTTCCCACTTCTTGCTCAGATCTAGACCCTGACTGAGAAGTAGGAGTGCACTCCATCGGTCGTGATCCCAATGTCCGAGTATCTGAGGTCTCAGATTGCCCCTCGGATTCGTTTAAAATATTTTTTTTTCCTCCGTGTTCATCTTACTCCCACGAGATTTGGAAATTATATGGTCCACACCATGATAACCCTGCGCGGTGCAAGGCTACTTACTCGGGGAGGTCGCCCGGTATCCCTGAGGCTCCGTTCGAGACACATCCACCCATGTGCCTTGCACCCCTCGGCACGGATCACATCACACCTTGGGTTGGGAAAGGACTGGGAGAGGGTAAGGAAGACAGACGTTGTGGGAAACTCTTGGTCTGATCCAACAGCTGAGGCCTTTCTGGCAGTAGGTTCTCTACCTTCGGTATAGCCCTCTGCTTCACGCGGATACGCAAGCCTCTCCACCCGCACGGACAGTGCTTCGTCAAGGTGGTGTCCCCCGGAGAGGTTGCACCTGTTACTGTCCTGCAGAGTAGTCACCAGCATTGTGTGGAACCCGATGCCAGCAATGTGGAAGGCATAGTATACTGTTAGCAATGCCTGTTCAGTTGATGGTGCAAATGAAATGGTCTCCTGCCTGTCAAATCTCTGGAACAGTTCTTAAGTGGATGTCATATGTCATGAATTAGTTCATTCATCTTCAGAACCAAATCAAAGTCGTAAGGACTTGTCACAAGGGAGAATGGTGTATCGGACAGTACTTCCCAGTCCCATCAAACAAACAGAGTAGCCACATCTTGTGCTCTATGTGCCCACACATTGTCATGCAAAATGATGGTGGCGTTGCAAAACTTAAAGTCCTTGTGACATTCGCTTCAGAACTGTTCCATAGATTCAACAGGCAGTAGGCCACTCCATTCACACCATCAACAAAACAGGCTCTGCTAATGGTATACTATGCCTTCCACATTGCTGGCAATGGGTGAAATACAATGTTGGTGACTATTTTGAAGAACAGTAACAGGTGCAAACATGTATCGCTTCTGTATTGGTTGTGACTAAATAGTTGTCACTTTTTAAATCCCAACCCTATTACTGCTGTGGATCACTACCAATGTGCCTTTTGCATCAGACAATCCATAATAAACATTAAAAAAGACACTCATACACAAGCAACTTAGCTTACAGCCATTGAAAATGGACACATACTGTCAGTCATACAAATGCACAGGCACAGTTCACATACGCAACTATCATTCTTGGCTGCTGCATTCAGACTCATAGTTCTTTAAATATTTATCTTGCAGTTACTGATGATAGGTGAAAGTTTAAAATTCTTGTTGTGACTTAATGTTGAGTGTTCAGATGTTGGCAGCAGCCTCAGCCGACCCAGTCGTAGCACAGACAGTGACAGCCAATCACTATAGGGGTGTAACAGTTTGATTTATGCAATTTAAATTGACCTCATTTATTTGTAATAAATGATTACTTTTTTGCACTGACCGTGAAGTAAATAATTAATGCTGTTTCTGCTCTATGGTTGACAGGTTATCAATGTATGCTTGTCCGCTCAGTAAATTGACTGAAATCATCACCGGAATATAAATCAGTGAATTTCGTTGACTGCTGTACAATATCACCTGATTGGCTACCAGTCATATGCTGTGGCTATAGCCAACATCTGCACACTTAACTCTATGCCACGTAATGGATTGTAAACTTAAGCCGATGATTAGAATGAGAGAAAATAATTATTCATGTGACCATGAAATAATTAATGCTGTTCCTGCTGTATGGTTAACACCTTCTTCTGTGTACCCATGTCCAAACAGTAAATTAAGTATCCTCATAAAGTGAATGTTTTGCTGTCAACCTCGGCACACTACACTGCCAATGACATAAGTAAAATATGTGTTAAATATGGCAAAGTAGTATGCTAAATATGGTGTCATCATCAACATTAGATGATTCTACTAATCACTCTGTTTCCGCAACCTTTTACAGGGTTGTGAAGACTGCACAACAGCTATAAGGAGTGTGTGTTATTTTTATTTTATTTATTTAGTTTCTTTTTCCTACATGCCTGTCTATAGCTCGTCAGTTTTCTTTACAATGAGTTGTATTCATCATGTTACATCAGATTAAACTTATTGCTGTTCCATAGATAGATAGTGGCATTGCTGATGGTATGAGACATCCTAAATCCACACTCTACTAGCCACCTTATGGTGTGTTATGTGTCTGTCATTTCCTACTTTTGCAATTCCAGTCACATATGATTCACGGAAAGAAAAATGCAGGTATGTGTCTGCATAGGCTCTAATCTCTCTAATTTGGTCAAATAAAGTTTAGGTGTCTACCTTCTTGTTGGTGTGCAGATGTTGGGGGTCATTTGTAGGACATGATTTCTCCCGTCGGCTTTTGACCTGTGGCATTGGTTTGTCATGCTGGGGTGTCATTGTAATTTTGAATTATCTGTGTTTACTAGTAGTGTCTGTAGGCATGTGGTGGCATACTCTTGTAATGGAAGTTAAATCATTCGCAGGCATATTTGGTTGCATTGTCTGTATGGTGTGTGGCATTCTTCGTATTTGTGGTGTGTGTTAGCTTCTCTTAGTTGTTTTCTGTTGTGTGTACTTTATTACACGTTTTATTAGTGTGATGTTTCTGGCTTAGTTTTCCTTTCTATAATTTCAGGTGTTTTATTGCTCTTTGTTAGGATTGATATGATGAATAATTTTGTTTCTTGCTGTGTGATGCTCTGGCAGGAGAATATGATGGCCACAATAATATTTACTCAAGAACTTGGTGTTATAGCCAATTGTATTTGGTGTACAAGATGTCACCAACCAGTGAAGCTAACGATAGTTGTTGCGAGGGAGTTTGGTGGGGAGGGACATTGTGTGTGTGTGTGTGTGTGTGTGTGTGTGTGTGTGTGTGTGTGTGATATTGGTTTGGGTGCTGCGACAAATTTTTAGAAAGGGTGTTTTTTTTTTTTTTTTTCTCCTCCTATGTTTTGAATTTTTGTAGTATAATCTGTATTGGTGTTGGTGGTAGTTAAGGGTGTTTGCCTAAGGTTGACATCACTTTAAGCGGGATTTCCAATGATTATTGTTTTTGGCAAAGTCAACAAATGTGAAAAGTGAGAAGCTTGTTCTGGTGACGACAGACTGATCTGTAGTAGTATAGTCTGAATTGTAGGTTTGGTTGGGAGGCAACAGTTTGGTTGAGATTTGGCAAAGCTAAGGGATGTTAGAAGAAAAATTATGTTTTTGTGTATTTTCAGTTCAGTTGTGAGTAACCTTTCCTTTCTGTCCCCTTTCTCTTTCCTCCTACCTGACGAAGGAAATATAAATTTTCGAAAGCTAGTATAAAAATTTCGTTTCGTCACCTTTGGTGTCATTTTTTTGTGTACAATCAGCGGTACCAAATACTGACCACTTTTGGACATTATTTTTAATGCAATATATAAAATTTTTCATTTTAGGAAATTAATTGTAATAGTTTTTTTGAGATTGTTTACTTGATACAAACATTTTTACTGATGAAATTTAAGTATGATGTATCAAAGCCTTTCGAGATTAAGACTGATGTGTGACTATGTGACAGATTTTCATCACTGCAACCTGAGTAAAGTTGTTAGAGAATTTGAGGGGGGGGGGGGGGGGGCAGAGCTATTATGAACCCATTCGACTTAGACAAGTGAAAGATATCCTATAGTTGGTTATTTGACTTTCATAGACAGTCTGGCGAAACTAGAGGATAGTGGAGTCACAGCTATCAAGGAATTCAGTGAAAATACTAGGCTATAAATTTCATTAAAAAAATGTCTTTTGCACTGGCTTCAAGGGGTGTGATGAAAGGTTGGGGAGGAAGGAGGGGGTCTCGTGCGTCCCTGCCACAACTATTGGCACTAGTTGATGTCTTAGGTGGTCCATGGATGCAAATTCACTAAAATAACCAAAGCACAGCTCGACAAAAGAAACTTAGCATGTCACGTTACATTTACTTCTGCTTTGCAGTCTGTTTATCGTGTATTTCATTGGTTTTTATGGAATGTAACTTGTTAAGACTGAGTTGTAAGAATACTGTATAGTTTAGGTATCATACCTTCTTTCACCGGTTTAATTTTTCTAATTTGAAAATGATGGTGGTGCCAATGTTGCCAGTTGTTTTAGCCATGTTAAATGACTGCATTAAAATATCAATGTAAGTACTGTACTGCACACATAAGCCTGCTTTGAAACAAAGAAATATGCTCCATAAATATAGTAAATGTGAACAAACCTGTACCTATAACCAAAACGTAGAGTAGTAAAAATATGAAAGGAAGGAAGATTAGGATTTTAATGCCTCGTCAACAGCACAGTAATTAGTGGTGGATCTCGTGCTCGGATTGTTTGGCTAAGTATGGGGAAGGAAATAGTCTGTGCCCTTTCGAAGGAACCATCCCAGCATTCACCTGGAGTGGTTTAGGGAAATCACTGCAAACATAAATCTGAATCGCCGGAGGTGGAACCACCACATTCCAGTGTGTTACCACTATACCACCTTGGTCAGTTAACAAAAAAATTAAATATAATTTATAAGTCATTTCTAACATTGCAGTAATGTGAATTGATTTTATTTGTGCTTGTTTCAGTAAATTATTATTTTTTTTTTTCCTAATCTTTTAGAAAGGCCTTACATCTGTAAAAATAGTTTTCTAGTTTGACAAAGTCTCCTATCCCTCCCATTATACTATGAAGTATAAGTACATTGGTAAAATATCATTTGCAACTGGACAGTAAAGAAGCAAATGGTGATTTTATGATGTATAAAAAAATACAGTTGAGAGAAAACACATTACTATAGATATTGCAGCAACTGAGGGCTGTCACTGAATATTGCCTGTCTATCTCAGGCCATACGCCACACTTGGCCTAGCATTGTAGGAGAGAAATGGAAATCTGTATTTACGCCAGTTCACTTGGAGAATGACTGCTCCCCAGGGGCTTGACATTAATTCACTGAGTACGGGCTTGGCGAACCTGGGGCCCTGAGCTGGGGATTGTCATGCCAACAATCCTCCACACTGTAAGTTCTGTGCTTGCCTCAGTGACCACCGTATGGCGTGACAGTGAAACATTGTATGTTGCAGAGCCCAGGGATCTTGGCTTAATTGGGCAGGTCACAAGGACAGTACAAACCTTTATACAAAAACCCTCAATCTCAAGGTGTGCTATGTGCAGAGGAGATGCATGTTTGTTGAGCTTGAACAGTCGCTAGTGGGCAAGGTTTGGAGAACCTGCCACAGCTCAGGTGTATTAGGCTTACCCAGGCAAGTGGGGCTCTGCCTGGCAGACGTATAGTTCCCTAGCTGCTCATGGAAACAGGATGAAATGAGCAATTAATAGTGTTGTCAATTAATAGCATTGGCAAAACCACTTCTCTAAGTGTGGGAAGACCGATTTCAGTGCAGGGGGATAGAGATATGACCCTAGATCGTTCCCTTTCTTGGCCTCTCCATGGGAGGAACGTAGGGCAAATTTATATTGTATAACCATTCTGAGCAGTATTCTCTGCAGTACTTGGTATGCACACAAATGGACGGGGAGTCTTTCTTTCCAACAAATCTGCAGTTCTTTGTTGAAAACCTCGAAGACAAGTTCAGGGAGGTAGCGTCTTACTCAAAGAAGAGAAGTGGGGCAGTATTAATATAGATGATATCCCTTGCCCAGTCAAAAGGCACTGCTTGCTTGCGACATGCTGGGTAATGTTCCACTCAGTATCACGCCATACAAGAGGCTCAACACAGTCCAAGGTATCGTATACCATTGTGATCTCCTATCACTAGTCAGATGATGAATTGCACACAAATCTAGACCGAAGAGGAGTTCACTTCGTCAGTCGCATTTATAGGAGACACAAAGATCACAGGGTTGCCACCGGTGCTTTCATCCTGGCTTCGAGGGCAATACACTGACTGAGAAGGTCAAAATTAGGAAATACCAGTGTGATGTCAAACTGTGTGTCCCTCCCCCTATGAGGCACTTCTGGTGATGAAAGTTTGGCCATATGTCCTCCCAATGTACTTCTAGTCCCACGTGCAGGGAGTGCGGACGGGCGTCCATAACATCCAGACGCTCCATGCACCCTATCTCCTGTGTGAACTGTAAACAGTTACATCCACCTTGCTCACCAGACTGCACTCATTTGCACAAGGATCATAGAGATCAAGACTTTGAACCGACTTCTTATACAGAGGCAAGAAGAAAGTATGAGCGGCTACATCAATTGTATGACTGCATCTTTTGCTGCTGCTGTGTCGTCCCAACTTTCATTGGGTATGACACCTCCCACTGTACTGCTTCCTCCTGTGGGTCCTAGAGATCATCAACATTCCACTACCCTCGATGGGTCTGGCCGCCCCTCCATCCTCTGTTGTAATACCTGTGGTGGGGGTAATTCTCCCTCAACATCAGGGACCCCAGTCCCCACATCCTGGTCAGAAAAGGAACAGCTTCAGGCTAAAGGATCCACAACCTGCCAGTCCAAGGGCTTCCCGCTCTTCCTCCACCTCGGATGTGAAAACCTCTCAGCCCTTCAAATCAAAGGGCCAGTGAGAGGGGAAGAACACACAGCTACCCTCATCTTCTGCTTCAGAAGATGAGGTAGAGATCCTCGCATCACCCCAAGATCTCGCACTAACTGATGCACCAGAATCTATTATTCTTGACTCAGCAGATACCAATTGGTTGGCAGCAGGTGTCCCCATGGAATAATCTGCTCCATATTTTTTATCATGATCAATCAGCCCTGAGACAATGTAATTCTGCAGTGGAATTGCGGCGACTTTCTTCATCGTGTGGTTGAGCTGCGACAATCACTGTGCTGCTACTCTGTGCTTTGTTTAGCCCTGCAGGAAAGATGGTTTCTTGCCAGTTGACTCCTGCCCTTTATGGCTATTGGAGCTACTTTAAAAACCAATCCATTTATGGCAGGGTATCTGGCGGTGTCTGTGTCTACAGCCTCGCAACCTTCCCCCAGTGCCTCTGTGCATCTCCGCATGGCTCTCGAGGCAATAGCAATTAAAATCCAGGCCTTACATGAATTCACTATCTGTAGCCTTTACCTTCCCCCAGGTGAGGCTGTGTCTCTAGCTGACCTTACTATTTTGGTCACTCAACTTCCCCTACCATTTATTCTATAGGAGGCATCTCAATGCCCACCACCCATTGTGGGATGGAATCCAGACCACGGACCGCGGCAGGAATGTTGAGACCCTTTTGGCGCAACAAGACCTCTGCCTCCTGAACACTGGTTCCCACGCATTTTGGCACGGTGCGAGGCACATACTCAGCTACTCTCTTTGTAACCCAAGGCTTCAACCACATCTTAATTGGAGGGTCCATGATGTCCTCGGTGGCAGCAACCATTTCCCTGTTTTTCTGTCACTACTGGATTATCAACCTGCAGCACACTCACTGCAATGGTCTCTTCATAGGGCAGATTGGCCAACTTACACCTTGACTGCTGTACTTAACTGTTCTGCTAGAAGCTGACATTGATACAGTGATCCAACAGGTGACTTACAGTATTGTGGACTCTTGAGATCTCTTAGGCCATCCGGGAACATCAGCGTGTACTTCAGTGCCACCAGCATCATCCTTGCATTGAACACCTTATTGCATTTAAACGTCTCTGGGCCCAAGCCCACCGTTTGATCAAGCAGATCAAAAGCAGGACTCCAGGAAGAGACATGTATCCACTATCAGCTCTCAGGCCTCCCATTCTCGGGTATGGTCAACAGTACAGCACCATTTGGCTTCCGCACACCAACAGGAATCCCATCTCTTAATTATCCAGGGCATTCTCTGCACAGACCAAACAGGTATCGCCAAGCACTTGGCAGAACACTATGCCCGTTGCTCTGTAACTGATGCCTACAGTGAGAAACAAAGAGCAGGTCAAGTAGAAACAGTTATCATTCCCCACTCGCTGCCAGGAACCCTACAACGCCCCATTCAGTAAGTGGGGATTCCAAACTGCTCTTGCTGCATGCCCTGATACCTCTCCAGGACCATATAGGTTTCACAGCCAGTTCATAAGTCACCCTTGAGCAGAGTTTCAACACCAGCTTCTCGCCCTGTTTAAGCATCTATGGGCAAAAGAAGTGTTTCTGTCGCAATGGCAGGAGAGCACCATCATTCCTGTGTTGAAACCTGGAACAGATCCGCTAGTGACTGACAGTTACTGCCCGATCAGCCTCACCAATGTTCTCTGTAAGCTCTTTGAACATATGCTGAGTCGACACTCAAGGAGATCCTTGAGGATAGGGGACTCTTGGCCCCACAAAAGGGCAATTTCTGTCAGTGCCGGCTGTGCCATTAACAACCTTGTGTCACTGGAGTCTGCAATCCGTACAGCCTTTTCCAGGCCAGAAAACCTTGTTGCAGTTTTTTTGACCATTGTATGATACCACCTGGCACCACCGTATTCTTGCAACTTTGTACGTCTCGGGAATACAGGGTCCACTTTCAATCTTTATTAAAAAACTTCTTATGCACCACTCTTTTCAGGTTAGGGTTGGTTCCTTTTTTAGTTCACATCATATTCAAGAGAACGGCGTCCTACAGGGTTCTGTCCTCAGTGTACCACTATTTTTAATCGCAGTAAACAGTCTTGCTGCCTCATTGGGGTAGTTGATATTTTCTTTCTTGTTTGCTGACTACTTTTGTTTGTATTTTAGCTTGATTAGTATTGGTCTTGCAGAACAGTGACTGCAGGGAGCCATGAGAAGGCCAAATCCTGGGCCTGCATCCATGGTTTGCAGTTCTCTGCATCCAAAACCCAGGTGATGCACTTCTGTAGGGCAATGCACCTGGACCACAAACTGGTTTTGTGTGATGAACTACCCATGTTATAGAAACACGTCACTTCTTGGGCATGCTGCTCAACTTCTGGCTCACATGGGTCCACACCACCAACATCTGCAACAACAGTTTTGGCGCATATTCTTCGCTGCTTCAGCCACACTCTCTGGGGAACCGCCCATCCATCTGTTCTGCAGCTATATAAGGCCCTCATCCAAACAGCCTTCCTTCCTTCCTTCCTTACCTCTCAGACTGCATTTCCTTTCCCCCTCCCCTCCTTTCTTATCCTCACTCCTTCCCCTCCCCACTGAGGGGCTGATAACCTCAGTAGTTTAGTCCCCCTATCCCAACCAAACAACCCAACCCGAACCCCTCATCCAATCACATCTAGATTACAGCAGCCTGGTGTATGAATCTGCTGGTCCTTTTGTATTATGTGTCTTGAACCCAGTTCATCACACTGGTGTCTGTTTAGTAACGGGCTTTCTGCACGAGTCCAGTGGCAAGTCTTCTCGCTTCAGCTTGGGTTTCTCCACTGAAGATCAGCTGACAACAGCTACTGGCTTTGTACGTTCCCTGTACTCAAGCCGCAGCTCACCATCGAATTGCAGGCTTCTCTTTCCAGCTGCTATGCTTCCTTTCCTATGACAACGGCCAAGATCAAGTCTCCTGATTACAGTCAGAGATAATTCCCTTCTTTTGTCACTTGAATCCCTTCCTATCCATCCCACTTTTCACTGCCCTTACCGTGCACCTCCTTGGTCCATTCCTTGCATGCAGCTTCGGTTAGACTTGTCCAGTGGCTTGAAAGCCTCTGTTTCACCACTAACTCTCTTCTCGCCAGTTCCAGGCACTAATTGACTCATTCCATGGTACAGAAGTAGTATACACAGATAGTTCACTTGTAGACAACCGTGCTGGGTATGCTTTTCTTCATGATGACAATGTTGAGCAGCGTTCATTGCCCTATGGGAGTAGCAATTTTGCAGCTGAGCTGGTGGCTCTCTCTCACTCTACAACATTTCATAATCTGCCCTGGGGAGTCTTTAGTTATCTGTGGTGACTCTCTGAGTGGCTTGCAAGCCCTTGACCAGTTTTTTTCTATGATGTCTCAATACGGCTACCAGTTCCAGAAACATACATGTCTCCCATTAATTTGAGCCTCAGTACATTCAAAAGAAACCCTTCTGGGCACTGGCACAAACAGCCAATGTTACAGATATTTTGCAGAAAACTTTAGACATTCTCGTTATTCTTTCCATAAAAAAGAAGCAATAAAATTTATCACTGGAAAACTATTGATTAAACTAACAGCTGAATTCTCTACCGGGGTGGTGGCTATTTCTCCCACCTTGATCAGTGACCTACATGCAACTCTTTCTTTTCCCTTACCCACTAATCCTTCAATAAATTAGATTAGATGTACTTTTCATTCCAGTAGAGCCGAATTGAGGGAATCCTCTTGGATGTTGAACACTTCAGAATAAAATACACAATAAATAATATAATGAGGACAGTTACAACTCACCGCAAAGACGTGGCGACGAGATGCGACAGGCACATACAAAAGACACACACATACAACACATTCAGCTATCGGCCATGGCCTTCTTCAGAAATAGAGCACTCACGCAATCACACAGGCACACAACACAGTCATACAACCATCACCTCCGACTGCCACACTTCGATTCGAAGTGTGGCAGTCGGAGGTGATGGTTGTATGACTGTGTTGTGTGCCTGTGTGATTGCGTGAGTGCTCTATTTCTGAAGAAGGCCATGGCCGATAGCTGAATGTGTTGTATGTGTGTGTCTTTTGTATGTGCCTGTCGCATCTCGTCGCCACGTCTTTGCGGTGAGTTGTAACTGTCCTCATTATATTATTTATTCCAACCTGGACTTTCCATTATTATATAAAATACACAATATATACTTACAAAAAGAGAGCATATGTGTTAATGTACCTTCCACAGACCCCCAAATGTAATTGCCCTTATGTATGTGGAATTGGTCAGGAAAAACAATTATCTTAAAAATATTTACACTTTAAAGGACCCAAAAACTTATTACTACTTACTAGGTGCATATTAAAATTCTTAGCAATTAATTTCTTTTTTATTTTTTGTTAATTTTTGTAATTTTTTGCACTGATTTACAATGATTACAATACTTCACAAAACTTGTGCTGAAGTCAAACTGAACACAGTATTCATATTTGTGAATATTATATACAATAAGTTACAATCAATCACTTCTGGTAAGAAATTTATCAATGGAGTAGAAGGAGATGGCCACCAAAAAATCCTTTTGACTCTTTTCAAACTGTACTTTATTGTGAGTTAAATTTTTTATGGCTGCTGGCATGTTATTGAAAATGTGTACTGCTGAATATTGGACACCTTCTTGAGCCAAAGTAAGGGACTTTAAATCTTTATGCAAGTTATTCTTGTTTCTAGTATTGATCCCATGGACTGAGCTATTGGTTTGAAAAAAAGATATATTTTTAACGACAAATTTCATTAGAGGTTAAATGTATTGGGAAGCAGTAGTAAGTATCCCCAGTTCCTTAAATAGCCCTATACATGAGGTTCTTGAGTTGACACCACAAATGATCCGTAACACGTTTTTGTGCTCTGAAAACTTTTGCTTGGCCTGATGAGTTGCCCCAGAAAATAATCCCGTATGACATTATGGAGTGAAAGTATGCATAATATGCTAGCTTTTTTTATTTTTATATCTCCTACATCTGACAACATTCGCATAGCAAACAGGGACTTGTTTATGCTCCAGCAAGTCTATAAGTCAATCTTCCTCCACTTCATACTCAGGTGTTTGGGTCTCGGCTTCCTTGGTATTTACCTCCTAAACATATTTGCTAAATCCTCGCATTGCGTGGTTAACTGAGTTATCGTTTCCACCAAGGCATGATTTATCTCTAACATCAACATAATTTGCTCCCTTTGCAACTCTACAGTTTCTCTCGGGACCCTAAAATCTACACTTTCCCCAGTATCCACGTGAACATCAACATTTCTTACTCCTTCTCGGCTAACTGCCTCTGCAGGCATACTGCCTCTCAAATTCCACTTGCCCCACCACCAGGTTAGCAACTTGCTGTGGTAAGGAGTCTGGAATGTTATCCCCATCATTTTCAATAACTACCGTATATACTCGAATAATCCACACGTTTTTTCCCCGAATTTTAGGACGAAAAACTGGGGTGCGCAGATTATTTGAAACATTGTTGGTACTGCTCTGCCTCCAACAGTACATCCCATTATACTATTGCATTGTTGCGACCTCAGTCTGTGATGCATCATTAGCATGTTAGGAGTGAAGTATTAACGTCTTCAAACTTGTTAATTATGCTTACAAGTTCTCGTTATTGGCTCGTACACTGCTAAAGAAAAACTGAAAATTATTGAAGAAGCCGAGAATATTGGAAACCGTGCAGCAGGAAGAAAGTACGACATGAATGAGAGTTGTATTCACGACTGGCGAAAAAATAAAACACAGCTTCAGGAAACTAATAGTAATCACCAAGCATTTCGTGGCCAAAATGCGAAGCATCCGGACCTCGAAAAAAGGCTCTGCGATTATGTAGATAAGAAGCGACAATACGGATACGCGGTGACGAGTGAAATATGCCAACTTAAAGCATTGTCTTTAGCCAAAGAACTAGGCATTACCAGTTTCAAAGCTAGCCGGGGCTGGCTATCGAGATTTTTCAACCGAAATGGTTTAGGATTCCAGAGGAAAACTACTATCGCTCAGTGGCTTCCAGGCGATTATAAGGAAAAAATAGTGAATTTTCATCGTTATGTGATAAATCTGCGCCGTAAACAGTCCTATATATTATCGCAAATTAGTAATGCGGATCAAACGCCAGTCTATTTTGAGATGCCGCTCGACAACAGTGAACAGGAAAGGAGAATCCAGCATAATGATACGAACTGGCGGCAGTGAGAAACAAAGATGTACAGTGATGTTGTGTGTAACTGGCGATGGACGAAAGCTACCACCTTATCTGATATTTAAAAGGAAAACTATTCTGAAAATATAAGTAAAAGGCATATTAGTGAGTGCGAATCCGAAAGGGTGGATGGACAATGAACTTATAATTGACTGGATAACATGTTTGGCAATGTCATCCTGGTGCGTTACTGAATTTACGCAACATGTTGGTCCTGGACAGCTTCCGCGGACATACAACTAAGGAAATGCGGGACAAATTACTAAAATGGAAAACTAACTTGGTCATTATCCCTGGAGGCCTAACATCCATCCTACAACCACTAGATGTGTGTTTAAATCGGCCATTCAAAGCTGCACTTAAACAGCGATATACGCAATGGATGGCTGATGAAAACCATAAGTTCACACCTAGTGGAAAAATCAAACAGCCGGATTTGTCCCAGATTTGTGAATGGGTGAAAAGTGCATGGGACTCCATTCCGCAACCACTGGTGGAAAAAGCCTTCAAAAAATGTGGAATCACAAATTCAGTGGATGGCACAGAGGATGACGCTCTATGGGAAGATGATGAAGACGACAATGATTCTCCCGCTAGTGATGACGATGAAAGTGATGAATAGAGTGGTAAGGGAGGAAACGTATTAACTAAAATATTTTATTGCACACATTAACAAATTCTTAAACAAGATAATTCACATTTCATTTTTTTCGATTGTAGGTACGCGTAGAGTCCCTGCTGGTGGGGATAATGTTCCCTGGCCGCCCACCCGTCTAATGGGCCAGCCGGCCAACTGCACGCCGCTGGCCGCCCGCCCGCCGGCTGGCAAGCTGCACGCCGCTCAATCACTTGCATTTTAACGATGTATCAACCTGTAGAGCAGTGTTGCTTCAAACCAGTAGTTATTATGTATACTTTGGAACACATTATAATGTTGCAACAATTTTTTAATATTTGTAAATAAAACAAATTAAAGCGGTTACCCCCCCCCCCCCCCATCGAAATTGGGGTGCGCGGATTATTCGAGGGCGCAGATTATTCGAGTATATACGGTATGCCCTGCAGCGACCCTTCACATGGCATTGTTACAATTTAAGGGCCAAAACCATAGTTAACTAATTGAATCTGTGTTGCCAGAACCAAACAGAAAATGTCAACAAAATGCTTTACAAAGAGGATTTTAAATATGGCTGCTAGCACTATTCATGGCTGGCGGTGATGCTGAGGCTGACTGCAGGCAGTAGAAGGCAGCAACATATGGCTGTGACATCAGCGGCAGATGGAAAAATGGCACTGGCTCCAAATCCTGGACTCTCAGACTGTTATGGCGATGTGAGATGGAAGATGGTAGCCGCCGAGTCAGTCACCCACCTGATGGTAGCACGTCATTGCGCGTCCGGCTATCACAGTGCTCCGGCTGTTCGCTTCTCTAGGTCACGCGGCCAGGCATGCACAAAGTACTGCCACATGTGTTGTGTTTCTGAGAATTAGCTCTCACCCACCAGATGCGCCCAAACCCTAAAAAACTGGTGTGGATCCGAAGATCATGATTCTGACACAAAAATGTATACAGGCAAGGCACGAGCAGGGAAAGGTTGTTGCCATTTTCTGGACAGTGTTTGTCAGGACCAGCAAATCGTACTTGGACATGACTGTTGCAGTGTAACAAAATGGATATATTTCCAAAAATGGGATAAAATTCCTGAGAGTACAGCCTGAGGAGGGTCACCAGTGGTACAACAGAGATGATCATTATGATGGATAGAGTAGGAAAACGAGCCCAGGGGGCTGCAGAGCGGAGAGCATGCTATCAGGTCAGGAGTTGGTTGCAAAGAGAGGTTTTACTGTCTGTAACGATCTCACAAGAAGGCAGTGCTTTGTCATATTCTGCTGGTTGTTTGGGCATTGTGGTTTGATCTGCCTTTTTCAGTGTTTGTTGGTTTCCTGGTTGATAGTCAGTTCCCCTGTACCAAGAGAGTACAATTGTTGGTTACAAATGAATCCACACGCTGACACATGACATCTTGATCCTAGTTTCTTGGCTGGCTAGACACAGCACAGCTTTTCTCTGTGATGTTGTTACAATGACAGTGCATTCAGTGTCCACTACAGCAACTGTTGACCTCAACTTCCCTCGCTGCATCACTTCTTTATCCACTTCTGCAACCTCCCATGGTGTACTAGACTGCTGTTGATTGATAAGATAACATGTTTCTCAGGGCATCCTAGAGATAGTATCAGTAATGTTATGCCAGATCTGCCATTCTGTCATGCTACACAGTATTTCCTTGATGTCTAGGCTTCCATATTGATTCTATACAGCGATTTCAGCATACAGTGAACATCTTCAGATATTATGTTCTAGTGTACCTTCTTCACCACAGGCACACATCAGAGGTTTCTTATCTACTAGTTCAATACCCATACGCAGGATAGGGCTTGTGAGTAGACAAGAAGTGTGTCAGACCTCTTGAGGGATTCAGGTGTTACATTGCTAGTCTTTGTTTTATATTTGGAAAAAAACTATATGTGTGCCTCACTGTTTGAACATAATCCCATTGATTATGCTGTAAATGAAGAATCTTATTGTGAATCTGTTGTGTGGTTGGTTGGTTGGTTGGTTGGTTGGTTGTTTGGGATAGGAAGGCCAAACTGCTTAGATTATCAGTCCCCCAGTGGGGAGGGGGAGGAGTGAGGATAGGAAAGGAGGGAATTGGTAAAGGGAAAGGAAATGCAGTCCAGGAAGGATAGAAGGAAGAAAGACTGCATTAGCTCAGGGTCCCTTGCTCGCCACGCACATACTCGTGAAGGAACCGTGAGCCCCCTGGGGGGCACATGGCCCAATTTCGTATTAAATACAGGCTTCATTATATTGTTCCTTCTTGATCCAATAAATTGACACTTTTTTTCCCTGTCTGAAGATCAAGTGGACATAATTAAAGTTTTATTTGTAATGCGTTCACACTGCCGGCCATGCCAAGCCGAGCCAGGTTGCGCCGAGCTGGCTGGCACCTAGTCGGCGCATGCCGCAGGCCAGAGTGCTCACACTATGTGCCGAGACAGAAAACTGGGGAAATCCACTTTTCTGATTTTCAAGCTGTAAATATTGTTGACTGTATATTAGACCACCCCACATCATTTTATCAACTTATTATTTTGTTAGAAGCTTTGTCCTACCTGTGAAAAAAAGTCTACTTTTCATTCCACACGAGTTTTTAGTTTCGCAATGCTCCTCACTCTATTTTGATGAAAGTATGTGGTTAAAAATCTGATTTTTGGACACATGATAGTACAACATCTTAGCTTTCAAATAAACCATTCACCTTTTCATAAGCAAATGATGCTGTTTGTCAAGTATGTGCAGGTGATTTACAATTCATGTATTGAAAAAGTTAGATAGTCGGCAGCTTACAGTTCTATACATTTTAGACCATACATTACTGTTACTGAAATGGAGCTAAAGGTAAGAGAAAGTTTTTGCAATGGTAGTCGTACTGCTATCTACCTCCTTTCACAAGTAATTGCGAGTTATCTGAGTGGCGTTATGCTGTGATTGCAAACCTACGCACTCGGTGTATGTTGAGCGTAGCATGAAGCAATGCAGTGACGAAAAATTTTAATTGCTGGCCACATCTCTGTCGCTTGTGATGTGGTAGTGATTCATAACTAGAAAAGAAGTATGAAGTAATTTTTCTTAAGTAGCAACCGATTACAATGGACAAAGATCTGCTACGGTTTAACATCAGATCATACTTTGACTTTATGAGAGGCATACATTTGGTTTTTTTGTTCAAATCACACAATAATGGAATATATATTTTTGTCAGAATTAGAAGAGAACAAGAAATGAATGTAAACTGCGACTTTACTGTTGATGGACTGAAATAAAATTTTCTGACATATATATTCCTTGCCATCCATTCCACATCAAACGTTCCCTTCCCTACAGCGTAGGTCTTCGTGGCAAACGAGTCTGCTCCAGTCCTGAATCCCTGAATCAATACACCAATAACCTGATCACAGCTTTCACATCCCGCAGCTATCCTCCTTATCTGGTACAGAAGCAAATTGCCAGAGCCACTTCCTCATCCCCCCAAATTCAGAACCTTCAACAGAACCCCAGAAGTGCCCCTCTTGTCACCGGATACTTTCTGGGACTGGAGCGGACTCTGAATTTGGGTCTCCAGCAAGGATACGACTTCTTTAATCCTGCCCCGAAATGAGATCCATCCTTCATGACATCCTCCCCACTCCACCGTGAGTGTCTTTCCACCACCCATCCAACCTCCGTAACCTCCTAGTCCACCCCTATGAAATCCCCAAACCACCTTCCCTACCTTCTGGCTCCTACCCTTGTAACCGCCCCCGTTTTAAAACCTGCCCTATGCACCCTCCCACCACCACTTATTCCAGTCCCGTAACCCGGAGGGTGCACACGTTCAAGGGCAGAGCCACTTGCAACAGCACCCACGTGATTTACCAACTGACATACCTGCACTGTGAGCATTCTATGTGGGAATGACCAGCAACAAACTGTCCATTCGCTTGAATGGTCACAGGCAGACAGTGTTTGTTGGTAATGTGGATCACCCTGTGGCTAAACACGCCTTGGGGCACGGCCAGCACATCTTGGCACAGTGTTACACCATCCGGGTTATCTGGATACTTCCCACCGACATCAATCCTTCAGAATTCCAGAGATGAGAACTAGCCCTTCAGCATATTCTCTCTTCCCGTTGCCCACCTGGTCTCAACCTCCACTAAATTCAAATTTCCACCCACATCTTTGCATCGGTTCTCTGGACAGAGCCTCTGCCTCAAGTGGTGTCTCTGTCTAACTTCTTTGCTTTCTACAGTATGTCTGCCTAGGTGTACTTGCGTCTGTGTAAATGTGTGTGTGTGTGTGTGTGTGTGTGTGTGTGTGTGTGTATTTGTTTACCCTCCTTTTTGCCCCCCAAGGTAAGTATTTCCTGTCCTAGGATTGGAATGACTCCTTACCCACTCCCTTAAAACCCTCATCATTTCCTTTTCCCTCTCCTTTCCTTCTGCCTGACGAAACAGCTAGGCTGTGAAAGCTAGCGTTTATGTGTGTGTGTTTGTTTGTTACTATCACTGCCTGTGCTCCTTCGCCTGGTAAGTAGACTTCATCTATTTTTTTACATACATTTTTCCTGTTAGGAATTTTTTCCTCGAGAGAGAGAGAGAGAGAGAGAAGAGATGAGCATGTGTCACTTTGTTTCTTGTTTGTTGTGTTTTTTCCTTCTTGATGAGCTTGTACCCAGCAACAAGGGCTCCCCATCCACTGTCAGCATAAGATCAAAGGAAACACGGGAGTGACCAAAACATGTTCATTGCCATCTACCATGACCAAGCTAACAGTTCTTTGATTTTGCTTATTACTATTGTTCTCACACTATAGTGACTCAATGAATTTTATGCACATAAAAATGGGTGGTAATGAATGTAGACTGGCATTTAGGAGAGTTTTTCCTTACATATATCAAAAAAATGTGTCTGCCTTGGTGTGTGTGTGTGTGTGTGTGTGTGTGTGTGTGTGTGTGTGTGTGTGTTTGTGTGTGTTTTATACTCTAATTAAAACTTTGTGTGTTTATTTTGCAGAAAATTTGTTACAGTATGTAACAACAATGATATGTGTTGCTGTGAAGGGTAAACCAATATTGGGTATTATCAATAAACCATATGAAGAGGAGCCAAACACGTACTGGGGCTGGGTTGGAAAAGCAACATCTGCCAACCTTAAATATGTTCCTAAGGTAAGTTCAGAAATATTGATCACACAGCTCAAGCTCTGTTTGAGACACTGTGATTAATATTATGTATTTATTTTATTTCAGAGTAGTAATTACAAGATAATTATCTCTCGATCACACACTGGAAATACGAAGAACATTACACAATTGGCTTTTGGAAATGATGCTCAAATAATTGAAGCTGGAGGAGCAGGTATTCATTCACCAACTAATTATGCTTTAGTTATTTTAATAATGTAATGAGGGTAGATGCAAACCATTGTAAAGATGATTACTGAGCAGCAGACAGGCACACAAGAAAGACAATCATATTCACACAGCTAAAACTTTCAGCCACAGCTTTTGCCATATAAAGTGCTCTCACATATTAATACAATCTCATAGGCACAAGTCATGGACATATGGATGCTGTATCCAGATGCTACACTTCAGGGGCTGCTCCAGCAGTGAGTAAAATTCAGAGAAGGGGAGTGTGAAAGGATGTGAGGTGAGGAGGGTAGAGATACTGGAACTGTCTTACACAGCATGTAGATACTAGAAGATTCATTTAAAGAGATTTAAACTGCAGCTTTGGAAGGAAGTGAGGGGAGAGAGGGCCACCAAAAGGCAAAGAGCAGAGTAGCAGCAAATACATAGTGGCAGACAGTGGGAAGAGAGGCAGGAATTGAGTGGAGGTGTAGGATGGAGCGGGCAGGAACTGTTGGACTGGTTGTGTGGTGACAGTAGGATACCATAGTTTGAGACCAGAATAATTTCTTCCAGTTCCAATCGCGTACTCCACCATGGTGTATACGCCGGCCACACCTTTGTCTGGCACTGTCACAGTCCCCATAACATTCAGTTCACCCAGAGACTATTAGTCACCAATTCGTCTATCCTTGATGTGTCGGGGGGGTTTGGAAGTGATTTATACCAATGGCTTGATGGTGGGCGGTCATGTTGGCTACACTTCAACGCATGCAGGGCATAACGAATTGTGCTCCTTGCCGGCTGATTGCAGTGTCTTCACTGCAGAGTTAGTAGCCATCTTTTGTGCTCTTGACGATATTCATATCTGCATTGCTGGGGAGTCCTACTTCATCTGCAGCAACTCCCTCAGCCTAAGAGTGATCTTTCCTGTACTCTTTATACTTGAAACATGCGATTGATAACCGTTGTTGCTTAGTCCCTTTCAAAATCAAACCATCCATCCATTCTGATCTGAATGTCTTTTTAGGTACTCAGCAAGTGTAAGTAGTCACACAGAAAATAGATCTGGTTGTCCCACATCCATTACTGAAGATTACCTGCATGTGGAAGCTTAATGTTATCCACCTCCTTGCCTACTCATCCTGGTGAGCAAATCATAGTACGCTTCTTCACATTTATGAAACTCTGCTTTCATCTAGACTACATTATGGTTGTCAGGTTTATGGTTCGGAGGCACCATCTGTTCTGTAAATTCTAGACCACATTCATCTTTGTGGTGTGTGTCTGGCTACTGCTACCTTCGGGCTAGTTTTCTCGATGAATCAGTGATACCCCCTGTCCATATTTAATGGAACAATTTCCAAAACCACCCACTACCTTCTGACTCCCACAGTCCCTGGGTGTGATTACCAACTGTAATTCCAAAATCTCGATCTCCCCTCTTTGGACTGTGATCTCTGTCTCACAGTTCTAAGGTTTCTGCTGCTCCTTCAAATTTTTAACATTTGTTATACTCAGTGTTCAAGATTTTAAGGGTGTTTCCATCTTTTACTCTGATGGCTATAAAAGTGTAGATAAGCCAGGATACACTTTTACATCTCCTGTTGGTAGGAAACGCCACTCATTTAGTTGTTCACAGTAGAGCTGCTTGTTAATAACAGAACCCTCTATTTTATGAATCAGATTCCCTCGCAAGGTTTTAATGTGTGCTGTCTCTGCTATTCATGACATCTCTCTGACGGTAGCTGTACTGCCTACTCAGTTGTCTTTCTGTGGGACTCAAGTCTTGTGGGTATCTTGAGGAATGAACTGACTGACGAACAGTTACTTACAGCCCCATCCCCATTTGCTTTGTCAACCCCGTTTGTGGGTTTGTAGACCCATACTTAATCTCTCTTCGCACAAATATGGAACAAACTCTGGCACTCTAGTGCATGACTCGCAGATGCTAGAACTAGCATTCAGTTTCCTCCATGAAGAGGGGTTTATTTTCAGTTATTAGATTTTACATTACCTTCGAAGGATAGGTTGATTGTGGTTGTAGTGTCATCTGTTGTGCACTCAGCATGAGACCTATGACCTAACCCTCTTGGAAAGATCACATTTTTATCCTTCTGTTTTAATCATTCATGAGACTTGCTAGCTACATTCAGTTTTCTGTTAACATTTTCCTATACTCTACACATCAATCCACTTTGAGTGATTGCTGCTGTTCTTTGTTTTATATATCATTTCATTGAACCATTGTAAAACAATGTAATCTTAAATTTTTAGAGTGAGCTACAAATATATAATTTTGGGCCTACAAGTGCATATTAACCACAGAAAAATATGTTGCAGGTTACAAATCATTGGAAGTGGCTAATGGAAATTTTGATGCTTATGTTCATACCACTGCCATAAATAAATGGGACATCTGTGCTGGAAATGCTGTTATCAAAGCTATTGGCGGAGAAATGACAACATTAAGTAATGAATTAATTGACTACTCTTGGGGCAGTAAAGCTGAAAATACTGCAGGTCTACTTGCTACTGTGCGTAACCATAAAATGTTTTTAGAAAAGATTGGCCGTGTGAAGGAATAGTAGCTTTAAATTTATTAAAAGCAAAGACATGCAAGTAAAAATGTATCCTGTTTGTTCATTATAAAATTTTTAAGCTACAAAGGTAAATACAATTGTGCTATCAGAAAAAAATAATTAATTATATGACAAAGCAGTTGTTCTAAGTATAATATTTTAGTGCTCAATAAAGTGCTAAAAAGAAAATAAACTGATAAATGTAAAGAACAATATTGAAATGTGGAATAACAGTAATGTTTCATCCTGGACTTGACAGTGTTTGATAATTGTGAAGAGTTTGATACAGACTTCGGAGGACTTTGGAAGTACATCTTTTCTGCCAGTTACGTGAGATGTTAATTGAAGTTTTGAAAGGAGAGTGTTCTACATAAGTGTAATTTGCTAATGTTTTATCATTTTTAAATTTCCAAAATTCATTTATCTGTACCATTCAAGTGCAAATGGACTCAAAAAGACAGAGGTTATTATCTCTGTTTTGCATTTACTTTAGCTTATAATCTTCTCCATTAAGTACCCTTGACTCTTTTACCTGAAAAAATTTGTACCTGCCTTAGTGAAGTGTTTCTCCAAGCATTTTCTCAGAAGTTTTTATGTTCACTGTTATTCTATTTCTGTGTATTTTTTACCTTGTGTGAATTGTAAACACCATCAAGTCACAAGTCACAGTGGACTTAAACCATCCTTAAGTACTTAATTTGTGTTTGTTGATCTGCTCCCCCCTCTCTCCTCTCTCTCTCTCTCTCTCTCTCACATACACACACATTTTAAGAGGATAAAGCTTTTGTACTGGAAGTTTGACATGATAGTGTCATCTTCTGTAGATTTTACTGATTGTAGGTTGCTATTTTTATTTATATAAATATAGTTGTAAGTTTTTTGAATGTGAGACTTGTATTATTTGTAATGTAATATGATGAAGATGACATCATATATATTTCATGGTGGTTGTGCAATCTTTATTAATTTAAAATAAATTTATGAACTCTAATTTTTTTTTTTTTTTTTACTTTTCCTGTCCATTATTCTTCATTCCTGAAGAGGGGCAGCAGTCTGGATACTTAACTGAGCTGGCCTTATAACGTGGCTTTGCCATGCAGTTACTGCAAATGGCTGAAAGCAAGGGGAAACTACAGCTGTTACTCTTCCCGAGGACAAGCAGATCTACTGCATGAATGTATGATGATGGCATCTTCTTGGGTAAAATATTCTAGAGGTAAAGTAGTCTCCCATTCAGATCTCCGGGTGGAGACTACTCAGGAGGATGACATCATCAAGAAAAACAAAACAGGCATTCTATGGATCGGAGTGTGTAAGGTTCTAATCTTTAATGGTTAAGTAAAATAGAAAATTTGAAAAGAAAAAGGATGAGTTTGTGAAAATATGAGACTAAGTTTAGTAGTTTATGAAAAGAGACTCTCAAACATTTTTCTACCTATTGTATACAAAGCTCACAAAAAACATGATTTATTTATTTATTTTTCTTCTTCTTTTCTTTTCAGTTCTATAACTAACGAATTGTGAGTGGTTACATTGTTTGCAGTACCTTCTAATGCAAATTATTCAAAATCAATTTTAATATCCTTATTACTAAAGTTTCCTTTCATAAAAGACATGCAAAGTAAACCTGTACTTTGACAGATTTCTGATTTGTTAAGCATTACATAACTAAGCATTGTTAATTAAGTTCTTATTTACTGACTCATTACTGTTGTGGTTTCGTCTGCAATGTTTGACACGGCCGCCATGAGATTCTGCATGACGGACTGTAGGGGCGCTGCTCTCAAAATAGTGCTTCAACAGTACCAACCAGAACGCAGCACGGGGAAGCGCGCAGCTACAAGGAGAGTTGTGTGACCACTTCAGTGTAAACATGTATTAGCCTTTCAAATTTGTTTTGTTATGTATGAATTCCTGAAGGTGAATTAAATCATTTAAAGTTACTACACTTTATTGGCGATGAGTTAGGGATTTTTCCATTTCTTTAAGTAACATGAACGTTAGTGTTATGGCAACTTTCGAGCAGGTTCCATGCAACTTAATTGAACAGCAACAACTTCTCACCACCGCTATATGCAAGTTCGTTTCAGTCCACACTAACACCCGCCTGTCAACATTGACAATTCCAACTTTTCCCCCGTATGATGAGGCAGCGGAGGACTGGATAGACTGCAAGAAACACCGTCGGCAGCATTTTATGGCTTTCATCAAACAACAATGAGGAAGGTTCTTTCAATGGTGCTAGTTGAGACAACAGTTGATACAACTTTGGTAATATCCACGAAAGGAATAAAGACTGACAGGTGTGTTTAGGTCTAGGTGTGTTTGCGTTTGGATATGTGTGAGTGTGTGTGTATTTGTCTACCTTCCTTTTTGTCCCCTAAGGTAAGTCCTTCCACTCCTGGGATTGGAATGAATCCTTTTCCACTTCCTTAAAACCCATATCCTTCCCTTTCTCCTCCCCTTTTTTCCTCTTTTTCCTGAAGAAGCTGCCAGTGGTGGCGAAAGCTTGTATGTGTGTTTGAGTGTGATTTTTATTTTTATTTGTGTCTATCAACGAGCCGTCCTTTTGGGTAAGTCATCCGTTTTCTATTTTTTATATTTGTTTATCCCATCAGGATAGTTTCCTTCTATACTTTTCGTGTTATATATATATATATATATATATATATATATATATATATATAAGCGTAAAAAAGAGGTTCTACTGCTACTCTATATATATATATATATATATATATATATATATATATATATAGTAGCAGTAGAACCTCTTTTTTACGCTTTTCAGGAGACTTCAGTGAAATGGTGTAAAATGCAGGAAATAATGTTTTAAATGGTAAAATATGCTTACTGGATCAGCTTTGCATTTTCGTAGTTTGTGTGTGATATATGTACGTAATAGACATCTAAATACTCACCAGCGAGTTGATTATACAATAAAGGTTATCCAATTTTTTATTATTTTAAGCGCCAGGCAAAACTGGTAATTTTATGAGAAGTAGAAATTTTTTACATAATTTCATTCATTATAATTGAGGACGCCTCTGCTGGGCTAAACCACATCTTCAAAATTACCTGAACCGCTTCGATAGGTATCATTTGGACGCCGCTGCCAGGCTATGTAACATCTTCAAAATTACTGCCTTTTACCGGAATTAATTATTTACATAGTAAAACTCCTACAGTTCTGTTCTTTTTACATACTTCGATGTTTCACATGACAATACTCGAGAATTTATTCACGTTCTCGAGTACAAACATATGCATAAGTATGTTTGTGTTTGCGTAGGATCGGCATCTCTCACTGTTATCGCTTTTTTGAGGTTGTGGGTATTATGATACCCAACTTTGATAGGTAAAGTTCTTTATTAATCAGAAATATGTATCGCAAAACATCGCAACTATTTATTCTCACTTCAACAAAGCAACTGGTTCTGATTGAGTACACGCCAGCCGCTCTGGCAAAGAAGCTAGCGGAAACACGAACTACACCACCACAAATCAGCTTTATTCTCTCGTTAACAAACCGTTCTGTTTGTCCGAGTACATGCCAGGCGCTCTGCCAAAGAAGCTGGTGAAAAGAAGAACTACATTGCCACAAATCGGCGCACCTTTAAGTCAACAATGAAACGCGAAATATACGTTTGAATAAATGCAAATTGTCAAGAAACTCAAATGCAAATAATTTTAAAGCGCTATACTTTAAGAGGAAAGCTACGCTAGTGTCAATTTATGTACATTACGTAATTTTTCTTCACAAACATGCTTTCAAAAAGTGTAAAACACGAAACGGATAACTTACCCAAAGGACAGGCTGGTCGACAGACACAAATAAAATCGCACACAAACACACATACAAGCTTTTGCAACCATTGGTCGCTTCGTCAAAGAGGAAGAAAGGAGAGGAGAAAGGGAAGGATATGGGTTTTAAGGAAGGTAAACAAATACACACACACTCACACATATCCAAACATAAAATTATTAGTATCATCTATTATTCAGCTTGTAAATTTTGTTTTTGACATTTTCCACATCTACGAGGATCGCCTCAACATGGATGTACGGAACGAAAAACTAATCTAATCTAATCTAAACATTACAGCAGAATGATAACGATTAAAATAACAACAGAAAATGGCGATCTCTTGGTTGACACACTGCAATGAGTTATGGTACTTCGTTGCTGAATACAGTTTAGGATATTTTTCAGAGGAGCAAAAGACACCTGAAGCCACACACATCACTAGTACGACGATAACTCACTAATCAACTATGCTTGCTGTAGCTCACGAGGCGAGAATGGTGCCACCAAGCTAAAATGAGAGTACTGGTTCAGTTGCCTGACATTTGTTGGCAGTTAATACAGACAGTCCTGACATAAAACACAAAATTGTTTGCAATTTAAACAGGCGTCAACCTTCCTGCGGTCGAAAATTTAATTCAGGATAACAGAGTCATATTAATTCAATGACTAAACTCATATCCTCATGAATATTGGAAAATACCTTGAATGCTAGAAATGAGGGAATGATCAGAGTTGTCTAGTGTGGTTAGCAATACTGCTAAGCAATAGGAAGAACTTCTTGGGCATCCCACAATATCTTCATTCCTAGAAACAGCATGCTAACTGGCTTTTAGCCATGATGCGCTAACAAAAACCATTCTAAGTAAGGCTTCAGTCCAGAAGCAGACAACAGCATTGAAAAATGCTGATGAATAAATTACTTACCCTCATCAACTTCCGGGCAGAGTTTCTTTTAACAAACGGAAGAAAGTGCAAAACAACTACTTTCCCCAAAGTTCCTATGGACTGTTGTCCCAAAATGGATGTTTATACATTCAGTCTTGTCATAAGTGGCTCACATTCCAGGAATATCACAAAAATGAGCATCTGGCGTGTACTGTCCTAGAGCAGCTATTACGCAAGTTTTTACCAATAATCGTAAAACAGAGCAGACGACTTTTGCTGCAGAATATAGCGACTTCTATTAGATCCGCCTAATCTTTCCCGATAAGAAACTGTTTTCTTCCTATAGTAATGCTCCTGTTTAGATGAATTATAATGTTACTGTTTAATGTTGCTTCAGAAGAACTTTTTGCCTTAAATATTTTTATCTTTGCAGGTGATTCAAAGTAATTGTAATAATTAGATTCCCTTCAAATTACTCCATTTATTTCCTCTGTTATTTGTAAAGTAATTGCAACTGTGAAAAGTGAAATTGCCTATAAACCAAACCATTTGGTTATTTTAGGTGTATCGTCCATGGGCAGAACGCTTCCATCTGAAATATTTTCACGAAAGGCAGAGAAACGGACGGTTCTCTATCATAGAGTTCGACTCGGGTAGCCGGTCCTCTGTGGAGAAGAGATGTAATTATATGTTGAAGAAAGAAGTTATATCTAAGAAACCTGCCTATTGATTATATTTTTCTCCTGTATTTATAATTTTTCAGGCTTATATTCGCCTTTACTCCTCTCAAAATAATGAGATATATTTTTCTCTGCAAGTAGCATTATATCTTCTGTTGTCTGTAGGTGGATCATACTTTGTCTCTGCCGGACCCAGATCTCACCTCGAAAGAAAAATGTCCTCCACATCACTCATTTCACAGGAGGCGATCATATATTTACTTGTACGAATATTGCTCGCAACTGTAAATAGTTTTCTCTTGCTGTTCGCCTCCTTAATTTTCCCTATAATTCTCCTCATGAAGTGGATCAACTGAAGTGCTTTATTATTGTTAGTACCATTAGTTTTTATTTCAAGTTGAGCTTTGAATTTGTATTTTTTATTACCGTTAGATTTGTTTGTTCAGTATGTTTCACAGTATTGAAGATGAAAAAGTTCTCATATCCATTAACATAAGCATGTTAGAGCTAATGTATAATGGTTATTTTTGTCTTGTTTCATCCATAAAACTTCCACTCAAGATGTGGAACACATCTTTGAACACCCTGCATTTGATACCGATATGTAGGCAGAGAACATCCACGGCTTACTCATTTATTAACTTCATTGATAATGATCATTTGGATCAGATTTATTTACAAATTTTGTACTCAGTTCATTTAATTTTTGTAATAGCAGTAAAATTACAACCCTGCGCATTCTACGGCATCTGTTCTAAATTAATGAATAATAAATACGTCCATATGTTTATTTATACGTAAAAAATAGATGAAGTCCACTTACCAGGCGAAGGAGCACAGGCAGTGATAGCAACAAATAAACACACACACACACACACACACACAGACGCAAGCTTTCGCAGCTTAGCTGCTTCGTCAGGCAGAAGGGAAGGAGAGGGAAAAGGAAATGATGAGGGTTTACTATCTTTTAACAAGCAACAGTGCAATTGCTTTCCATAATACTGCTTTAAACCATGGCACAATTCATCGATCAATGTTAATTTTAATTGTAACGTGTATTTATTAGGTTGCTTTATTGTCTATTGTGTGTTTCTTACAAATTTTACAGTTGATTTTATAGTAACAATAGGCCAGAAACTTAATTAACATAACTCAAAACCATGTGAAAATGCAATATTTACTCACATTCATTTTTGCTACGGAGCAAGTTGGTGCAGTGGTAACACGCTGGATTCATATTTGGCTGCACGGCGCTTCGAACTGGCCTTCGGCCATTCTGATTTGAATTTTCCATGATTTTGCTAAATAAGTGTAGGCATAAGGCTTATTTCGTTTATGTTCCTGTTTGTTGGTGCAAATTTTGTAGTGCATTTCAAACCAACTTCCCACTGAACAAGAGACCTTAAACTTTCAACTCAACTTAGAACTGGATGACACTGCTACATTAACACCATTTTTAATCGATGTATGGTGGAGGGCACTTTTTATATAACTGCTTTTCCCCCTTTTTCGCTTCCAGTCGTGAATGGTTCACCATTAAAACTATTTCTGGTAAGACTTAGTGTGAGTTCATATCGCCCTATCTTTTAGCTTTTTGATCTTTCCGTGACTAATATGTAAGAGGGGGCAGGTGAAGTAGAAATGAAACAAATTTATCGAACTTCTCTGTTGTATTCTCGTGAAAATGTTTGAAACTGAATGAAAAATTTCGCACATACAGAATTTGAAAAGTGTAAAATAATCATTTAAATGAAAAATACATATAAACGTGGTTTTAAAATAGACAGAGACATATAAAGTAACTTTTGTCCACTCAAAAATTGCTACCGTGTTGAAGATAGTTAAAAAAAAAAAGCCCAAGAGGGTATTCAAACCCCCCAATGGGGAACGGCTTCGCACATCGTAGCATAGCGCGTCAATGCGCTCAGCCGTTCCGCCGTGGCGTTCCATCTTTGAATTATCCGCTTACTGTCAAACAAAACCATTCGTGCTGTCTCCTGGCAACCTCATTGTAGATGCCATAGCTACCTACTTCAAGAATATCAAGTGACATCACAAACAGACCGAAAGAACATTTTCTTTAATGAATTTATCGCTTGTTCTAAAATGATGGTAAACTTTTAAATATTGATAAAACAACTTATTTGTAAATTATTTCAAATATTGTCATCCCATAAAGTAAATAATCAATTCTGAAGCCGCGTCAGCTGTTTTTTAATTAAGATCCTTGCTTTACAGGTCCATGACCGTTTTCATGTTTATAAAGACCCATCTTCAGATGTTAAATTTTGTTTATATGAAAATTCATTACAGAGACCCAACGTTCTAATTGCTTTCATCTGTCATGGGAATAAAATTTCATTAAATATGCCCTGATATATGGAACCAGTCCAACAGAAGTTATTACTGTCATTTGGAATAAAACCAATGACGTTAAAATGTGGGACAAATAGTCGCGTAATTTTGATTACTGTCTTGTCCATGAAACCAGTAGATTGCTGACAAAATGAAGGTGTACAAACCAAAGAAGACTGCCCAAAGAATGGAAAAAACCAGTAGATGACGGACTTGTATTTTGTTCATCTTTGCATCAAGTATTACAGCAAGGTAAAAAACTTACGAATATGCACAACCACCCACTTCCTCTGTTTTGTTTCAGCTTCAAGAGGACTAAATTCAAAACATGCCCGTGTAAATATGATTTGTTTATAATACTCCACTGCATTGATGCTTTGGGTATATTTCCATAATAGCTGCTCATTTAGGTAATATTCCTTGAGTGAGACGCGCATAAAAAGACTCAACATAGAGGCAGTCCATTTTCGGACAACAGTGCCTAGTATCATTGGAGAAAATGATCGTTCGCACTACTTTTTCGTTTTGTTACAAAAAGCTGTTGCGGAAAGTTGGTGAGGGTAAGTCATCAATTCATCAGCATTTCTCAGTGCTGTTGACTGCTTTCAGTTTGAAGCGTTTCCTTATGATGGCATTTACTAGTGCAGCATGGCTAAAAGGCAGTTGAGGCAAACTGTTTGTAGGACTGAGGATATTGTGGGCTGTTGCTTTCAAGATGCAGAGTGTTTGATACCTTACTGTTTAGTAACGGGTGGGGTAACATTCATTTCCAGTAACTTTACTTTTAATTAAAAAAAAAAAAAAAAAAAAAAAAAAAAAAAAGCTTTTTGTTGCGATCTAACAAAGTATTTGTTTGGGTCCCTTTTTTTTGGGGGGGGGGGGGGGGTGAAACTGAAATTGTGATGCAAGTTTACATATTTCAGTCATTGACCTGCCATGGTTTTGGCCTCATTGGACGAATTAAATATCTGCATCCTAAGTGTGGCGATGAAAACTATCAGGAGATAGCGCCGCGTATAAACAAAATCCGCAACTCCCCTCTAGACGCCCATATGAGACGAGCGCGATTTCACGTCACTTATCGCTACACAGGTCTTCCTAGTACAGCTACGAACTGGAAACATCATTGCTAATATTTGGCAACACTGTAACAGTGCAGTTACTTCTGCAAGTGGTACTGAAATGTCTCGCTAAGTTCACTTGACATTCCTCTTCTACTTTCATGAATCATGCTGTATAATGCCCATGTAATATGAGACACAGCACTCAAGGAATGCTGTTATTCATATAGGAGACTTTCAGGTTATCTGTAGCGATATGTTAGGGGCTCAGCATTTAATATGTGAGAGACTGAGAGCACCCATGTGACAGCGTATGGTTGGCTATGTGGTTATGCTTGTGTCTTCTGATGCAACTGTGGTGTGAGTCAGCAGTTCTATACTCGGGCCGCTGAAACTTTGCACTTGACGTTTACAAATAACAAGTGAAGGGCAAGAAGCGCAAGGCGCTAGTCGCTAGGAACAATCCAATCACAGCGCGCTAAACACTTCTAGTGATCACGTGCCGTGACGTCAACGTTCCCGGCTTTCTTCAGTTCTACCGTGTGTGCTTTTTTCGCTGCGATTTGTTTTACTGTGAGTGATTTAACTTGACTTTCCGAGTTCAAGTAATTGGGTAATGTCACCGAAAAGACGTTTTTGTCTAGTGACGTTTTCTGAGTAAGTTCTCAATTTTGTATGAATAAAAACTTCGAAGCCTATGCTCTGAGCATGAAGTTCATTGTCGCTTCAAACGATCGGAAAGAAGTTATGGTTACAAGAAAGAAATATTGCTGCAGATATGTCAATGTCAAAGCTTCTTTTATATTCGCCTGTGACAGAAAATGAGCCTATAACGCCCACATATGCAGTAGCCGATATCGCAAAGGAGCAGCGTCACAATGAAATAAATCTGCCTCCATTTCACTGCCGTTTTAATCCTATAAAATTAGTATGGAGTGACGTGAAGAATTACTTAAGGAACAATCAGTCTTTCACAATAGCAGAGGTGAAAAGGGCTGTTGCATGAAACTGTTACCAATGGGGATGCTGCAGCTTGGGGAAAAAAAAGGGTTGAGCACGTTGAAAAAGTGATTTGGGCAGCGCAAACAATGGAAGGGTTCATGAACAGTTAATGATTTGTCTTGGTTGATGACGACGATTTTGGCAGCGCCGACAACAGTGAAGGTGTAATTTTACCATTGTCGCCGTAAATTGGTGAGTGAAAATCATTGGTTTGATTATTGTTTATTTCGTATCTGTCGTGATCCAATGCTTATTTTCTATACAGCTTTGCTCCGTTATTGAAAGCGTGTGCATTGTTGTGCTCTGGTCTTCATTAATATGCCGTTAATTAATTGCTGCTCAAGAACGAATTATTATATGCACTTTTATTGCTCAATAGCTTACATTTACAAGATGCGACTGAAAACCGCGTTTCGTCTGCTGTGTGTATAGAAGATAGTGTTGCAACGTCGCTAAAGCAGTGTAGCCAACTTAACTCGCCGTAACGCGAAACGTCAAGTGCAATGTTTCAGCAGCTCGGGTATAATCCTGGTTGCAGACAGTGCGTTTGGGGATGGCATTTCATTCTACTTTGTTTTGTTTTACTTTATACGCTGCAGATTGCAAGAAGAAACTTTTTAATGAAATCAGAAGAAAAGCATTGTACAATAAGTCTTTCAGAAAGGTTGACTCCAAATTATGTAAATGGTATTAGATGTCTTCTTTGCTTCACCATTCAAACGCCTTTGAAGGAATTTGAATTGACCTCCATCAATACGAATTTTTACTATTTCCTTAGGACCCACATGGTAGGGGATGCTTACGGAGGAAGTGGACATAAGGATTAATATAGTTCCTTCATGGAAAATATCTGCTGTAGAAATGAGACATGAAGACACGAACCTTGCAGCATGCCTGTGTTTCTTTAGAACGTGTGCTGAAACTTATTCACATAATTTAGCTCATACATTTACCTTAAGGAATCAAAACAACAACACTAAACATTATAGTGCAGTTACGCACTGTGTCTTGATGAAATTGTGTAAACTGATGACAATAACAAATTACATGAAGGGCTTTTCTGAAAGGAAAAGGATCGCAATTTAAACCACAAATAAGTGTTAACCATCATAGAGTGCCATTTGATTGGATCGATGACTATGACAATGTTTTGCCTCTCTAATGTATTATGTATTAGTGTAATAATATGCTCATCATTCAAAATGGGTTGTCTGCTCCGTTGATATCGAGAACTCTGTGCTGTGGCCAGAGGCAGCGAAGTTATTGGGCCAAAATATTATTACCAGTATACCAAAAAATGAAATATGTTACGCGTATGCTCCCATTACATATGTGGCATCAGCATGCATGAGGGACGAGAAATTAATATTTTGATACAGTCAGTTTCAATCGCTAAGACTTGCACGTGCAAGTCAAGCACTTTACCACAAGATCATGGATGTAGCTGTCCTACATGTCTTCTAACTGCACACAAGATTACTGTATGAACTCCCGCAGTCTACATTGTTGCCCAATTTTGCAGATGGCCGGACACGTCGCGATCGGCTCGGACTTAGGCTCAGGTTTTTTGTCAAAGAGTGTACATCTGTCTAACATCTCTCACTTACAAACTCACAAATCTTACCTAGTTATCCATCCATAGAAAATCTGCAGTAGCAAAGACAGGCTCCCTAGCCTTTGGCCCTACCTACTCATTATCATTGCTTCATCTACCTACTCATTATCATTGCTTTCTTGTACCTCATAAATATATACTCTTAATCACATCTTATTAATTAACATGTGGGTGTGAGCCCCAGAAAACACACTTGTCTGTGTAACAACACTTTATTCACCTTAACTTCAACACACATAGTCTAAATGTAATTGTTGGTGGCATCCTGTGCCATTACCTGGCCGTAGATCGATTATTCTCGAAGTTCTTGATGTAGTAGACGATGCTCTTGGTGGTGGTTGACTGTAATCTCATGGGGTGAAAACTAATTCACTACAAATAACAAAGAAAACACACCGGATTGCAGTTCTCTGATACTTTTAATTATTTATAAATGTCCAATTGTACCCATTTATGGCCAGTTTACAAGTCTCATTAATAGCAGGTAGGCATATTCCACACATTAATAATTCAAATGAACACTGCCCGTGTGTGAAATACAAAAGTTCGAGGTCTACATCGTAATATAGCACAATATCAATTAATCACTGTAGATACACTTCCCGCACTAACTACACTGACTAACTTTCAAATTATTGTTAAAATTTAAAGTTCAAAACTGACATGACTTGTGGCTCAGATTGCGGCCAAAACGATAAACAATACTCTCGACCAACTTCGATTCTGTGTCAATTACACAAATAACCTTAATCTACATTACATCCTATGCTGGCCATAATATACAGAAAATGCCAGTACAAATTCAATTATTATTAACATAAATATACGAAGTAATTACAAAATGAGTGGAAAATTTATATTATTTCTGAATTTCAAGGGAGAAACACTCATCACCCAGTTTTTTTTTTTTTTTCTGCGCTACACTCAGATAATCAGTAGCACAAGAAATATTTCAAAGGAGGAACATCAATCTCCCAGTTTGTTTTCACATCACTTTACATTTCACACAGATATATTCATTTATCTTCATGGTGGGTCCATGCCTTCATCAGGTCCTCAAAAATGGTTGTCCCACATGTGCTTGTCCTGGATGTGGCTCTCCTCCTGCATAGTACATGAAAAATACACAAGATTCTATCACTAATTACAAAAAAAAAAAAAAGAAAAAAAAATTATTACTGTCCTACCATAAAATTATACACAATATAGACCCAATGAAAAACTTATTAAGAAAAAGATTGAAAACTTGATTTGCATCACAAAAATCTATATACAGGCTACACTTAATCAAAAATTGAAATGAAATTTAAAGCAAAAACTTGAAAATCATATTGTCTTTTCCCGTACCAAAATCTAAATTTTTATCCTCTTATATTACACTACCAAGATAATTGAACATACTTCTACAGACAACATGTGAACCAAAAATTATGAGAAATACCGAGCAGGAAATAAATGATCAAACTTCATAATTAAATACTCATTATATCTTGTCAGTATTCTTCCTCTTACCTCATGAGTTAATATTCATCTTACCTCACTTCTTATCTATATGCTCATAATATTCCATTACCTCATTACTCCATCAATATTCATTTCAATACTCTATCAAAAGAAAACTATGAAAATCCTACATAAGCCAAAACAAATCTCCAGAATCCTAGTCCATGGTAACTTAACAGCTTTTACTTTCATTTCTTCAATACAGACAGACCCATATAAATTCCAGAACTTCTCTTTCCATTACCATGCTGCTTTAAATTCATGGCTACAGATACAAATTTTCCACATAGCTACAGGTCATTTTGCTCACAACTCACTTGGTAGATAACTAATGCACTAACAAAGTGTAACAAGCTGTCTTCATCTCGGTAAATACCAAATTTAACCTTAATTGCACTAAATTTAGTTGTAATATTTTGCTGCTACTGCATATATGATGTTTAAAAAAGGCATAATTCAGGTGGAATGGTACTCCATTCACACAAACATTACATGGTAATCTATGGTAACTTACAATTAAATTATGGTAACTTAAAATCAAACTGTTACATCTAACTATACTAAATAAAACATAGTAGGAGAAGATTCACTGACTTGCAGACTACTCATAGGATAGTAGAAGAAGAATGGAGTGACCTAAGAAATGAAAAATAGTATCACCCACCTGAGGGAAGGCATACTCGGCAAGTAATGTATTCGTCAAAGAATGACAAACCCCTACCTACTTAGTTAAACTTACCACTAGCAAAATTACAATTTACACACTTTTTATATAAAACTTTTGTCCCAAGAATCATGTTAATACTAAGATCTGGTATCAGTAAAGAGATTGCACACAAACTTTTGTCCTGCTGACTTCACTGATAAAAGGACTTTCTACATCACTCTCTTGGATAACTTATCATTAGCACAAATATTCTTTATTCTAACTGTATCCTTAATTGATTCAAACAAAGTCTGAGAAATGCCAATAAGATCACTACTACTGCCAGGTAAACATTTTACAGGTACACCTTGCAAACTAGTTGACACTTCTGGCTGCCACACTTTATCAGTACTTACTATTGCTTCTTTTTCATACATCATCATTATTTTTTTCCTGGATAAGCAATCATTCATTTCAGACAAATTATTTCAAGCTAGAGCTACGTGACACACATTATGGTCTACTTTTACTTCCCTACTACTTTCTAACTCTAACTCTGCATTCTCTCTTTGCTTACTAATTCTTTCCATATTTGTCTTGCTAACTACTTTGCTATGCCTAATTGTCCCCATTTATGGCCAGCTTAAATAATTTGAATTAACACTGTCCGTGTGTAGAATACAAAAGTTCGAGGTGTACATCATAATGTGGCACAATATTACCGTATATACTCGAGTAATCTGCGCACCCCAAATTTTGACGAGGGGGGGGGGAGAGGAAAAGAAAACGGTTTTGTGTAGATCAGGATACCACTTGTTGGATTGGATTTGAACAAGTATGTGAGGGCAGCCATTTGGGGTGTCACATCTATTAAATTTCAAAATGACACATAAATATCAAAACAATTGATGGAGCACTGATTGAAAGAGAGAGAAGCACGAAATGTTGTCATATCCAGAGCGTGCGAATCTCGCACCAACCCCATAAAATTCTCTCGTATTTTACCTACTATACGTTCTCATACAACCTGAAAAATATTTCATTTGTAACATATTACTAGGTTAAATTGTACGATGCTTCTCGCTAGGCTGCAGTGGTTATGTTGGCACCAATGGTAATGAAGGCAACTCAAATGACCAGTAAATGTTATTTCGTGACAACTTCAATTCAAACAAAAACAACAACAAAAATTTTTTTCTGAACGGACAAGAGTACATACACAAACCTGTCAACCATAGAGAAGGTACAGTATTAATTTTGCTGCAAGTGAAACGAGCAGCAATAACATTTACTCTGTAGCTTGTGAATAATATTAATGCAATTCTACACTTCACTGTTTACCTGTTGCCAACATAAACATTGGAGCCCGGCGACAAGCGTCATAAAATTTTACCTATTACTGTAAAAAACATACTCACAGTAACACACTAAAATGAACACTTATAGAATCTGAATCGTTAAGTCAATGGAGCTGAGACTGGTATTACAATGTCCTTGGGTATTACACGGTCATATAACTTTGTAAAAGTCTATATGCCATGTATTTACATCAAAGATATTTTATAGCGTAAAAAGGAGCTTCGAGATACATGTATTTTTCATCAAAGAAATGTCATCAAATGTAGCGCCTCTCCGTATATGTGATTAAAAAAGTTGGTTGTCTTCTCTCCGCTGCAAATGTATCCGCTCTGAGTGCTAGCATCGCTGTTGCTAATCGACATGTGCATGTGTTTGAACCAAGGAGGTAAGGTTTGAACGTAACTGCAATGCTGTGGCATAATTAGTGTTTAAACACAGTAGCAAGAAATCGCTGTAACCCTGTCTTCTCCAGATATAGTCATCGTCATGTCCCGATACCGAAGTGGGTAGTAATACCTAACTTAAGTATATTACATACTTTATTACTCGGACAGATGGTGCCATAAACTACTCATTCTAACATCAACAATGCAACTAGCTTATGCAACTGTACGTATGCACCAACAGCGCTGGCAAAGAAGCTGTCGGAAAGATACACTACTCCACTACGTTTGTGACCGGCTAAGGCAGTGCAAAAAATGTTCAAATTGTTGAAAGGCTAAATATAATACCACTGATTCTCACAAAAGGATAATGACAAGTTTTATTAACAAGAAAAACTGGTACAGTTATCTTTAACTCAAGAGGCACACAACCATTAGGCAAGAGACAAAGAGCAGTAAATCTACAAAAAGTCTGTATATGCATTTACTCTTTGCAAAGAACTATTATGCCAAAGCATAGACAACTGCAAAGTGGACAAAACATAAGACAGTAGCACAGTACTTTAAAATAATAATAATAAACATTTTTAATTGATTATCACAACACTCCCACTTCAATTAACAAATGTTTAACACTTCTGTAGTCTTCTGTCAGCAAGAACTTTAGCATCACCAACATAAAGTAGCTGTCTTATTTTTTCAAAATTGCTTCTAGTGAGTGGTTTGGTAAGAATATCTGCTTGCTGATCTGTAGAGCTTACATGTTCAAGGTTGAAGATTCCCAACTTAAATTTTTCTCGTATGAAATGATACTTCACGTCTACGTGTTTTGTTCGTTTGTGATACTCAGGGTTCTTGATCAACCGGATGGCACTTTGACTGTCCATATACAAGGTGGTAGTAATTTCTTTCTGATTAATAATATTTTGTAAAATTGACTGTATCCATACAATTTCTTTTACAGCCTGACAAGAAGCTAAATATTCTGCTTCAGTTGTTGATAATGCCACCACTTTTTGCCTCTGAGAGCTCCAAGCTATAGTAGCTTCACCAAACTTAACAACAAAACCTGTGGTCGATCTTCGAGTAAGAACATCTCCTGCATAATCTGAATCACAAAATACAGACAAACGAATATCCTCATTCCTTGGATAATACAAGCCATAAGAAATAGTTCCCTTTAGGTACTTTAAGATTCTCTTCACAGCATTCCAGTGCATCTTTTCTGGTTTTTCAAGATGCTGACTAGCATTATGTACTGAGAAAGTGATGTCAGGTCTGGTTGCCACAGACAAATATAGTAAACTTCCAACAGCCTGACGGTATGGAGCATTGATAATTTTTGAGTCATTCCCCATCTCAGAGTACATTTGTCCACGATCAGCAGGAATAGCTACAGCATTGGTATTTTCCATGTTGTACCGTTCCAGTACAGCTCTTGCATATGCCTCTTGGTTTAAGAAGATGGAGCCATCCTTGAACTGCTCTATCTGCAAACCGAGATAATGATTAACACTGCTGGTTGTTATCTCAAATTCTTGTTCCAAATCACTCATTAGTAAATTAATTACTTCCATAGATTCTGATATGATTAGTCCGTCATCAACGTGAATGGCTAGAATGGTCAAGAATTCACCCTTATTATTGACAAAAACACAGGGGTCTGCACTTGTTTCTGTCAGTCCAAATTTGTTCAACACACTGGTGAATCGTTTATTCCATAGTCTAGAAGCTTGTTTAAGCCCATAGATACTTTTCTTCAGCTTGCATACCTTTTTGGTACCATCCTCAAACCCTTCTGGCTGTTTCATATATATTTCAGTATCTATTTCACTGTATAAAAATGCAGTTTTCACATCAAACTGCCTCATATGCATTGCTTTGGATGCTGCAATGGACAAGATTATTCTTATGGAATCAAATCTAACCACTGGACTAAAGGTTTCAGTATAGTTCATGCCTAATTTCTGTCTAAATCCTCTAGCAACAAGTCGAGCTTTAAATCTATCCACAGTTCCATCAGTTCTCCTCTTCACTTTGAACACCCACCTATTGTCAAGTATTTCTTGGTTTTCTGGGGGCTCAGTCAAGATCCAAGTTTCATTAAGATTAAGAGAATACATTTCTTCTTGCATAGCCTGTTTCCAATTTTCTGCATTGTCACATTCCATTGCATCTTGATATGAGATGGGTTCATAGCACTTCGTTATGCAGGTAGAATTTACAGTAGTATAGTTGGCATATCTGACAGGCTTTTTGATTTTTGACCTGTCTCGTAGGCTGCTTCTAATTTTATTCTCAGATTTGATGACCTCTTGATTGTCATTTTCCATAGAAGATCTACAGTTGGCTTCAGTATTTGATTCTTCTTCAAATATTCTAATTTCTTCTCCTGTTTGATTCAGGGTTTCCTCTTGAGTAGTCTGCTTATCATCAGTTGTCTCAGATATTAGGAAAGGTACACATTCAGTATTGAAAGTTTTCTCTGATTGACAGTCCTTATATAATTTGCCCATGAAAACAATGTCACGATATATTTTAACTTGATCTTTATGAGAAAACCAAACACGATACCCCTTTACTTCTGTATCGTAGCCAACTAGAAAACCTTTTTCACCTTTGGAATCCCATTTCTGCCGTCTCTCCTTTGGAATGTGTGTATAAACCATCTCTCCAAATATCCTGAGTTTGGTCACATCATAATCCAATCCATTCCACATTTTGTGAGGTGATTTGCCATTGACACTGCTTGTACCTGTTCTATTCAAAATATAAGTTGCTGTATTAATGGCTTCAGCCCACAGTCGTATTGGCAGCCCACTTGCATGAATCATTGTTCTTGCAGTCTCCACCAAAGTTCTGTTCTCACGTTCGGCTGCACCATTCTGTTGAGGACAATAAGTTACTGATTTTTGATGTGTTATCCCATAATTCTGCATTATTTTTCGCACTTCATGGTTAATGAATTCTAGTCCATTATCAGTTCTGATCACTTTAATGCCATTTTCAATTTGTTTTTCAGTAGTTTTTATGAAAGATTCCAAGTGTTCCGCAACTTCAGATTTATGTCTTAGAAAATACACAGTTCTCCAATGTGAATAATCATCTTTTAACAAAAGAAAGTACCTTGAACCACCAATAGAATCAACTTGCATAGGGCCACACAAATCACAGTGAATCAGTTCACCTGCCCTTTTTGACTTTGAATCACTTTTGTGGAAAGGTAATTTATGAATTTTCCCAACGACACAATCTTCACACAAACTTTTATCTTCTTCTTTAAATTGAATCTGCCTATCCTTCAGAAACTTTTTCACATGGGGATAATTTTGATGAGCAAGTCTTTTGTGCCAAATTTTAATATCTTCCTTGGTAGCCACATTTGCTTGAACACTGTCATTTTCACTAAGTGAAATCTTAAATTTCATCCTATACAACCTTTCTTCACGAACTCCCACTGCAACAACATTCTCTCCCTTGAAAAGTCTGCATGTTGCCTTGTCAGATTTAAATTGTATGCCCTTGTCTAATGCTGCTCCAAGTGAAAATAAATTAAACCGAATATCTGGCACATATAAAACATTTGACAAATACTTTTCATTCCACCTTTTACCATCAAAGGCTAGAATGTTTATGTCGCCTTTCCCATGTGAAGTAATATAACTACCATCACCAATACAGATTTGGACTTCACTCTCAAATGGACTGTAATTTACAAACCATTCAATTTCATTACACATGTGATCAGTAGCACCAGAATCTAAAAACCATGCATTTTTATTTACATGATTGGTTGCTAAAATTTTGCTTATCAAAGCATCCCCTCTTAGTTCACACTGATTCTGACCTTGATGCTTTGATACAGTACTTCTGCATTCTTTTGCACAATGACCGGGTTTATTACACTTGAAACAAATGGTTTTGCAATCTTTAGCCCAATGACCAGGTTTATTACATTTGAAGCACTTACCTTGTTTTCTTGAATTTTTATTTGTAGGACAGGGATTATTCTTAAAATGATTACTTCTTCCTTGTGTACCTGCTGCAAATGCTTCCCCCTTCACGTCTTCCTGAAGATTAAGGCGTTTTTCCTCCATCAATAATCTTGATGTCAAATTTGCTAATGTCTGTTGATCCGGATGTGTTGATTCCCATGCACTCAGAAAATGGTTATAACTTTTTGGTAGTGTCATTAACAGTTTTGTGATCACCATAGAATCTGAAATATTTTCACCTTGATTCCTTAACCGATGTACCAGGTCTTCTAATTGTGAAATATATGTAGCCATATCATTTGAAATATCCTTTTTTAGGTTATACCATTGCTGCTGGAGTAAATGTATGCTTACACTGTTTTTCTGTTCATAAACTGAAAGTAATTTGATCCACATAGCAGCTGAAGATTCACAGTTAATGATATGTAGCAATGGCTTGTCTTCAATTGATGTTCCAATAACTTTCTGAGCTGCATTGTCCAACTTATTCCATCTTACAAGATCTTTTTCATACTTCAGCCTTGCTTCAGTATTCATGTTGTCATTACACTCTGGTTTAATTACTTCACCTGTGACAATGTCCCAAGCTCCCATAGCACTTAAAGTAACACGAACTTGAAATTTCCAGGCAGACCAATTTTCAATGCCTTTGAGTTTTGTAATTCTAGAAATTTCGTTTTCCATCATTTTAACACAGCAGAAATAACCTTAAAACTTTTGCTCACACAAGTTTAATACTACAATAATGCACCCACTATTCAGTTTTACTTTTGTCAGTTCAAAACTTGTCACTCAGTGATTACTGGGCCCATAACCTGTTGAAAGGCTAAATATAATACCACTGATTCTCACAAAAGGATAATGACAAGTTTTATTAACAAGAAAAACTGGTACAGTTATCTTTAACTCAAGAGGCACACAACCATTAGGCAAGAGACAAAGAGCAGTAAATCTACAAAAAGTCTGTATATGCATTTACTCTTTGCAAAGAACTATTATGCCAAAGCATAGACAACTGCAAAGTGGACAAAACATAAGACAGTAGCACAGTACTTTAAAATAATAATAATAAACATTTTTAATTGATTATCACAACACAAATGTTTGTAGAGCTTATGGGACTTAACTACGGGGTTATCAGTCCCTAAACTTACAAACTACTTATGAACTAACTAACACTAAGGACGGCACAAATATCCATGCCCGAGGGGGGATTCGAACCCCCGACCGTAGTGGCCCTGCAGACCGTGACTGGAGCGCCTCAGTCCCCTCGGCCACCGCGGCCGGCTAAGGCAGTGCACAATAAAAAGTTATTATTATCTGCTATCTTGAAATATGACGACAATAATACCTCTTTCTAACACCATGATGAAGATTTATGTCTAAGAAATATTGCGAATATTTAATAATATTTCTTTGTCAAAGATTTGATCGAAAATATTATCGTGTAATACTGGCCTAAAGGGATGTTTTTTTAAAGCGGAGTAAAGGCCAATTTACACTGTCCGTCACGTCACGTCACCGTCCGTCAGAACATTCCGCAATGTATTTCTAATGGCGACATTCACACTGTCCATCACCGGACGTCACGACACGTCACGTCAACGTCCATCAAGCTTTCTCGAGAAGAATGTTTTGACGGAACAGCCATCTGCTAACATCGTCATTTAACCTATTTTCATCACGTGAATTACATGTTGCAGTCGACGATTGACTGTTTATATGCAAATGTGTCTTATTCATCTTTGTGTTGTTGTACCTCGTTTTAGGGGTAAATCTCAAATGTTTCATGACGACTTAAATATTTTTGTCAATTGAGTGTCCCCCTAAAATTGAGGTCGGATATCTGAAACCAAAAAATTGTTTATGTTACGTAACAATGTAACAGAAACGACTGAAGCAAACTGTTTATTTGAATAAGATTGTAATTTGATTATGCATTTTTCATTAAATAACACTTTAAATGAAAATGTCAGTTCTAATGAAAGACAAAAATTCGGTTGTTTACGACGGTATTAACAATGTCAGCGAGCAAATCGTAATGGTTAAAGTATACAGGCGCTATTTATGCTCTTACAAGTATGGTTTGATGTCTTCATATGTTTATTTTTTCGCTTGAAAATAGATGTCAATGTTTTGAAATGTTGTTTCAGTTCCCAGTAAGTTGGCCAAAAACACACACTGTAAAGTTTTCTTTAGCCATTAATAACATTTAGCATTGTTATTCCCCCTTTCTAGTATTAAACTATTACTTTCTACATAACAGATCGCCACTCATAACCTCACTTTCAACATCGCGTATTGAGATGGACGAATTGATGTGATGGACACGGACGGACAGTGTGAATACAACTTGACATTACGGTTCCGGGATGTGACGTTGACGTGACGGACAGTGTGAATTGGCCTTAATCCTCACCTGGTGTGTTTTGTTGTTGCAAATGGAGTAATACCAACCTAAATTCGAGTAATGCACGCACCCCAGCTTTTCGTTCATAAATTCGGGAAAAAATGTGAGCGGATTACTCGAGTATATATGGTAATTAATCATTGTAGATACACTTTCCACACTAACTTACCTAACATTACTTGGGAAACACAGTAATTTCCACTTTAATATTATAAGAAAAGAATTTACCTAGTTTTTATAGAAATACTAATTAGCATACTATTTGAACATTAACAGTATACTTCTGGCACGAATTAATTAATGTTTACTAATTGAACAAACTTCTCCAGTATCAAATAATAGAAAAAGACTTCAGCTGGTTGCTTTACTAAAAATAATAACAAAAGATTTGAAAATAAAATGACAATAGACTAATTACATTCATATCTATTATTATGCATGCTTGCATGCATGCATGCTTTCTCTGCAGCATGGAGTACATGTGTTGAGGTAACAGTGGAGGGCAGGGTGTGGGGTGACAGCCGGCAATTGATGTGTGCATGATGGACAGGGCCATGGAGTTGTCTGGCAGAGACAACAGTCCATGGAGGCTTCGAGCAGTGGGGCTGAAAATTTTGAAGTCCCTGAGGCGAGGGGGCTTCCGAACCCGACGTACCAGCTGCTGTGAGGCTGAGGGTTGCACAGGTAGGAAGGAAGTACCACTCTAACCACACCTGAGGGAAGTAGAAAGGCTCGTGTAGCGTCCAAATTAAATGAAGCAGGAGGCGAGAAACATTTCAGTAACACGTACCTACATTACTGGGGAGGGGGGGGGGGAAGCACTGACGACCTTACAGAGGATGAATTAAGATAAAGCCTTTGTGCAAAAGACTTGCAATGTCAGAAGAGAGTTGGGGAGGAATAGAAATCTTGAATTTTAAGACCGGAGCCTCAGGAAGAAGTTGAATACAGGAGCTTTGGAAGGGGGAGGCGGGAGAGTGTGGAGAGACTTCGATCGGAGAGGAAGGGGAGGGGGAAAGAGTAGTCTGAGAGGCAACTGGAGCAGGAGGGAGGGGGGGGGGGAGGCAGAGGCGTGTTGGCAGGAGACAGTGAAGAGGCCAGAAGAGAGGTATCTGCCTCAAACATGAGGGGAGGAGAATTGCCCTCGACTGGAGGTGAGGTGGAGGGCTTGACATGAGAGGGTTTAATATGCTTTACCGACACCTGGAGGGAGAGTTATTGATGAGTAAGGTGAAGTTGTTGGGGGATCACCTGATGAGGGCCTGAGTAAGGAGGGCTGAGCGGAGGACAGACTGTGTCATCCCATAGCATGACCAACTTGCAAGATTCCAAGCTCTTGGAAACAATGACCTGCAGGGGAGTGTGACTGGAGGGAGGTGGAGGGCAGATCCTTGCGCAATGCTGATGCACCTGTTCTACCAGGATGGGAAAGTCAGAGGAGTGAAGAATGGAAGAGGGGGAGATGAGTTCACCAGGTAAAAGTAAGGATTGTCCGTAGACAAATTTGGTTACAGTGCCACAGAGGTCCTCTTTGTAGGTCGCTCGTAATACAAGCAAAAAGAGGGAAAGTGCCTCTGTCCATAGAGAGTCGTGGCACTCGAAAGACGTTTTTAGGGTTCTGTGACACCGCTCTACCAGACCATTGCTTTCAGCGTGGTAGGTGGTGATGTGGACATGTTTGATGCCACAGAGGTGGGAAAGGTTGGAAAAGAGAGCGGATTCGAATTGGCGGCCTTAGTCTGTGTTGATGACCAAGGGGCAGCTGAACTGAGAAACCCAAGAAGGAAGAAAGCCTTTAGCCACTGTCTCTGCCATGATGTTGGTGAGAGGGATGGCCTCAGCCCAGCGGGTCATCCGATTGATGGTCGACAAGACATAATGGAAACCATCAGCCAGAGGAAGAGAGCCAATGAGGTCAATGTGGACATGTTGAAATCTGCTGGTAGGAATTGGGAAAAAGCCCAAAGGAGGGGAGGTATGGGTGGTGATTTTGTTACATTGGCAGAGAAGGCACGCCCAAGCCCAAGCTTGACAGTCTCACTAGACATCTAGCCAGACAAAACATTCAGTGGCAAGTCTGGTCGAGGTGCAGATGTCAGGGTGCAAGGCTTGTGCAATTTTTGGAAAACCTCACGCTGTAAGATGTGAAGCTTGTTTGTGGAATCATCACACCGAATTTCGCCCGTCATGCCAGGAAAAACGGTGTTAACGGGGTGGAGGGATGAGGAATGATAGGAAACTAGTTGCATGAGCTCATCATCAGCTGATTGGAGAATTTGCAAGTTTAGAGAGGTTGATCAGGGAGAACACGGCATCGACTCGGAATAGGAAGTTGGCTACAATGTTGTCTGCGTACTTGATGTACCTGACATCATTTGTGAACTGGGAGATGCAATCTAGGTATCGAAAGTGTCTAGGAGGAGGATCAGCCAGTGGATTTTGTATTACAGTGGCCCAAGGTTTGTGGTCGGTGAGGACATGGAATGGACAACTCTCAATCGTGGAGCAGAAGTGCTTAATGGCCTTGTAAATGGCAAGGATTTCTCAGTCAAATTCCAAATACTTCCTCTGAGCATGATTTAATTTTTTAGAGAAGAACTGGAGGGGAGAGGTAATCCTGTCTAGAGATTGGCTAAGAACAGCACCGATGGCAGTTACGCTGGCATCGTTCATGATAAAAGTGTACACCTCAGGGTGAAGGTGAGCGATAGTAATAGCATTCAATAAAAGGTCTTTAAGGGAAGAGAAAGCCTCAGACATTGCAATGGATCCAAGAGACGGGACGAGTGCCTGAGGTATTCTTGCCTGACAGTGCATGAATGTCAGCAGCACAGGGCAAGTGCCAACAATAATAATTAATAGTGCCTAAAAACTGCCTCAATTCTTTGAATGTGGAGGGGCAAGATAATTCCTTGATGGCGTTGACCTGTATGGAGGGTGGAGAAATGCCATCAGCTTATAACCTAAAAAGTAATCCACTACCAAATATTAAGAATCCAATACCATCAAACTCAATTGAAATGTTCGATACCAGTAACTTGGTACACCAGATATTTAATTTTAGCTTGTGATACACGTTTCAACAGAAATACAATTACATAACCTTCAATGTTTGGGAATTGTCATGTATTGCTCATGCTTCAATTAAATGTTAATTTATGCTATATTATTAACATATTAAAAACATTCTTTGCTTTGAGATAAGACAGACACTTGTCAGACAGGATGTCTATGTTTAAATTTTGGTGTATTTGATCAAGATATGTATTGGCCCTATTTTAATCTAATGTTTAAAAAATTACTCAAAATGTAGTAGTTCTAATAATTTTGATAGTATAGTTTTAATTCTTTCATATATTCTTATTGAGAGTTGAAAAGGAAAAATTATTGCATGTTTAGGAAATATAATGAGGACAAGAGGAGAGATTTGGAGTGAAAAGGAATTTATCAAAAATTAGGAAAGATGTGTGATTGTTAATTGTATACCTATGATGATAGAGTTGTTAAAATGATATTTTGATCAGAAAGTATTTTTAATTAATGTGGTGTGTTGAAATTCATAGAGTTAGAGTTCATGAGATATAAAAACAAAATTAGGGCACTGATCACAGATTATTTCACACATTGCTTAATAGTCATGAAACGTATACTCTTTGACATTGTATACATTGCACAAGGGGGGTATTATAACATAACAAGTAATGAACTACCAAATATTAAGAACCCGATAGCATCAAACTCAATTGAAACATATGATACTAGTAACTTGACACACCAAATACTTAATTTTAGCTTGTAATACATGTTTTGACAGAAATACAATTACGTAACCTTCATTGTTTTGGGGATTGTCACGAAGTGTTAAGACAACATATTCACAGATAATATATATGTTAGTACATTACTTACGGTATTTTAACACCTTGTAGATATGAAAATCTTCTGTTAATAGCTTGTAAAAGGAAATATATCCATCTAGCATATTTTGTAATATATGGTCTGTTATGTAAAAGATTTTGATGCCTATTAGTCCACTAAGTCACTTGATATGGATTAATACCGATTTCATTACTCATTTGAAACAAATTGATCATATTTTAGAGTATTTGAACTTCGTTAATTTTCAGAAAGCACCACAGAATCCAAAAGAGATGTTGTTATGAATTATTAAAACACGCCTTTTAAGTTGTAATTTTCACTTCTTTGCTTGTTTATAAATTTAACTGTCATTGTCATTCTGGTTAAAGGTCATATCTGTTAATTTCATGTCAACATTGAATATTTGTATATATATATTTAGTTTGTAAACTAAACATCCACTCCCATGAACCACAGACATTGCTGAGGTGGGGTGGCTTGCGTGCCTCAACGATACAGACAGCCGTACCGTAGGTGCAACCACAGCGGAGGAGTATCTGTGGAGAGGCCAGACAAATTTGTGGTTCCTAGAAAGGAGCAGCAGCCTTTCAAGTAGTAACAGGGGCAACAGTCTGGATGATTGGCTGAGCTGGCCTTGTAACATCAGCTAATGTGGCTTTGCCACACAGTTACTACGAACGGCGGAAAGCAAGGGGAAACTACAGTCATTACTTTTCCCGAGGACATGCAGCTCTACTGTATGAACATATGATGATGGCATCCTCTCGGGTAAAATATTCCGGAGGTAAAATAGTCCCCCATTCGGATCTCTGGGCGGGGACTACTCAGGAGGATGTGATCATCAGGAAAGACAATACTGGCATTCTATGGGTCGGAGCGTGGAATGTTTGATCCCTTAATCGAGTAGGAAAATTAGAAAATTTAAAAAGGGAAATGGATAGGTTGAAGTTAGATATAGTGGGGATTAGTGAAATCCAGTGGAAAGAGGAACAGGATTTCTGGTCAGGCGAGTACAGGATTATAAATACAAAATCAGTTGGGGGTATTGCAGGAGTAGGTCTGATAATGAATAAGAAAATAGGAATGCGGGTAAACTACTATGAGCAACACAGTGATCGCATTATCGTAGTCAAGAGAGATACGAAGCCAACACCGACCACAGTAGTACAGGTTTATATGCCAACTAGCTCTGCCGATGATGAGTGGATCGAAGAAATATATGAGGAGCTAAAGGAAATTATTCAGACAATTAAGGGAGAGGAAAACTTAATTGTTATGGGAGACTGGAACTTGGTAGTAGGACAAGGAAGGGAAGGGAGGATAGTAGGGGAATATGGTCTGGGCAAAAGGAATGAAAGAGGAAGCCGCCTGGTAGAATTTTGCGCAGAACATAATTTAGTTATAACAAACACCTGGTTTAAGAATCACAAAAGGAGGTTGTATACATGGAAGAGACCAGGAGACACCGGGAGATACCAGATAGATTTTATAATGGTAAGACATAGATTTCGCAACCAGGTTTTAAACTGTAAGACATACCCAGGGGCAGATATAGACTCTGACCATAACTTGTTGGTTATGAACTGTAGGCTGAAACTGAAGAAACTACAAAAAGGTAGGAAAATTAGGAGATAGGACCTGGATAAATTGAAGGAACCTAAAGTTCTTAAGAATTTCAGAGGGAGCTTTAGGCAACAATTGACAGAAACGGGGGAAAATAAAACAGTAGAGGAGGAATGGGTAGCATTGAGAGGTGAAATAGTGAAGGCAGCAGAGGACAAAATAGGTAGGAAGGCAAGACCTACAAAAAATCCTTGGATATCACAGGAGATACTAAATTTAATTGATGAAAGGAGAAAATATAAAAATGCAGTAAATGAAATGGGCAAAATGGAGTACAGACGACTAAGAAATGAGATTGACAGGAAGTGAAAAATGGCTAAGCAGGAGTGGCTAAAAGGCAAATGCAAGGATGTAGAAGAATTTATAAATAGGGGAAAAACAGATACAGCCTACAGCAAAATAAAATAAATATTTGGAGCTAAGAAAAACAGCTCTATGAATATCAAGGATACTCAGCAAAGAAGAGAAAGCTAAAAGGTGGAAAGAGTATATAGAGAGGCTCTATGAAGGAAATGAACTTAGCGGCAATATTGTAGAAAGGGGAGAAGAAGTAGATGAGGATGAAATAGGAGATAGTATAGTGAGAGATAAATTTGACAGAGCACTGAAAGACCTAAGTCAAAACAAGGCCCCTGGAGTAGATGATATTTCCTCAGAGCTACTGACGTCTCTGGGAGAACCAGCCATGACAAAATTGTTTCACCTGGTGTGTAAGATGTATGAGACAGGTGAAGTACCCTCAGACTTTAAGAAAAATGTTATAATCCCCATTCCAAAGAAAGCAGGTGCAGACAGGTGTGAAAACTACAGAACCATCAGTTTAATAAGTTATGGTTGCAAAATATTAACACGAATTATTTACAGAAGGATGGAAAAGCTGGTAGAAGCCGACCTCGGGGATGATCAGTTTGGGTTCAGGAGAAATGTAGGAACACGGGAGGCAATAGTCACTTTACGGCTTATCCTAGAAGATAGATTAAGAAAAGGCAAACCTACATATCTAGCTTTTGTAGATTTGGAGAAGGCTTTTGACAGTGTTGATTGGAATAAACTCTTTCAAGTTCTGAAGCAAGCAGGGGTAAAATATAGGGAGTGTAAGGTTATTTACAACTTGTACAAAAACCAGACAGCGGTTGTCAGTTGAAGGGCATGAAAGGGATGCAGTGGTTGGAAAGGGAGTCAGACAGGGTTGTAGCATTTCTCCAATGTTATTCAATTTGTACATTGAGCAGGCTATAAAGGAAAGCAAGGAGAAATTTGGAGAAGGAATTAAAGTTCAGGGTGAAGAATTAAAAACATTGCGTTTTGCCGACGACATAGTAATTCTGTCAGATACAGCAAAGGACCTGGAAGAGCAATTGAACGGAATGGACAGTGTGCTGAAAGGTGCATATAAGATGAACATTAACAAGAGCAAAACTAGGGTAATGGAGTGCAGTCTAAGAAAATCAGGTAATGCTGAAGGAATTAGATTAGGTAACGAAGCAATACTTACTTTCCGTGTCCGGAACTAGACTTCTAACTTCCAAAAATCAGCAGCCAATATGGCTTTGTCGTTAGCCTCCCATAAGTCTTCCATTGTACAGGGCTTTTCTAAATATGGACCAATAAGCAGGTGTTGCGGATCCTGTACAGCACCACAAAGACACAGAGTGTTCTCATTATCTTTTAGGAAGCCCCATCGCTGCATGTTTGTCTTGCACTTTGGCACTTCTCCCCTCATACGTTTCAGGGTTCTCCAGATTGTGTATGACAGGTCTCCACCAGGTGCCAGTTCTTCTTTTGCTGCTTTATGGGGGCTTCTCAAATCCATTTCCCACCTTGCAATACGGTTTTCTGCGGCCGACCCTTCTAGTGCTCGGGTACATGACAGGAAGCTCTTCCTCAAACGAAGCCGTCGGTCAGCAGGCTGGTGTCCATATAGAGGGTGACGCATGTCCGTTTCTTGCTTCGTTTTTTGAGCTTCGGCAGCAATGTCACGTTGTATGTTGGGCGGTGCGATCCCCATAATTAAGTACATCTTGTGTACTGGTGTTGGTTTCAGGCACCCAGTTACAATCCGTGCCATTTCATTCATCGCGATGTCAACTTTTCTCGTGTGTGTTGACGGACTCCATACTGGAGCGGCGTATTCTGCAGCTGACACACTAAGCACAAGGGAAGTGGCTCTCATGACTTTTGGGTTTGCACCCCAGGATCTGTTAGTTAATTTCCTGATGATGTTGTTTCTCGCTGAGACTTTCTCCCTTGTGGCATTGCAATGGTGTTTATAGGTCAGTGTGCAGTCCAGTATGACACCGAGATATTTGGGCGTCGGACAATGCGCGAGTTGTTCACCTCTCCAGGTAACATTCAATTCCCTATTTGCCTCTGTGTTCTTTAAATGGAAAGCACAGACCTGAGTCTTGGAAGGGTTCGGCCGTAGGTGGTTTGCCTCATAATACTGGGAGAGGGATTCCAAGGTACTGGATAATTTCTCCTCTACATCCAGAAAATTGTACCTTGTGCTGCAACTGCAGTGTCATCGGCATACATAAATTGGCGCGTGGTGTTTGGTACTGGTTGGTCATTTGTGTATATACTATACAGAGCTGCAGCGAGGACGCTTCCCTGAGGCAGGCCGTTCCTCTGATTTCTCCACCTGCTCATCTTACCTTGGAGACAGACAAAAAAATCTCCTATTTTGCAGGAAAGTAGCAATCAGTGATGTTAAATGATAGTCTTTTGTTACATCATATACTTTCCTGAGGAGCCTCCAATGGTTTACAGTATCGTATGCAGCTGTAAGGTCTATGAATGCCACTCCCGTGATCTCTTTTCTCTCAAAACCATCTTCGATATGTTGGGTCAGGTTCAGGACTTGACCACAGCATGATCTGCCTTGTCGGAAACCTGCCTGCTGTAGAATGATCTGTTGTTCTAAGGCGTTTTCTATGTGACTTAAAGTCAGGCGTTCCAATATCTTAAAACAGTGACACAAAAGAGACACAGGACGGAAGTTTTTTGGATTATTAGGGTCCTTTCCCGGTTTCAGAAGAGCAACCACGCGGGCTTTCCTCCACATCTTTGGGATGTGAAGCCTTTCTACGCATGCATTCATCAAATCTAACAGCCACTGTAGGGTATTACTGCCGAGGATTTTAATTTGCTCACCTCTCAGTTCATCGATACCAGGAGCTCTGGTGGCTCCCCAATCAATTTTTCAGACTGAGCTGCGAGTTTTTTGCTGACAAAGATGTTATCAGGATTGTATCCTTTCTTCCATCTGCCACTGTTAAAGGAGCTTGGCAGTGTATGAGTAGTAGGTCGTGCACCTCAGCCCATTTCTCTAGTTCCGCTCCACTGCTGTTGGTTTCTTTATAGCCCCATGCAGTGCTCCGGCAGTTGAAATCGCCCAATATAAAATTAATGTCTGGGTAACTGAAGTTAGCAGGCTCAGTGAAGTTAAAAGTAGAGTCTGGAGGCTTGTACACAGAGATAACGCTATACTGCTGACTTCGAACAGTTAATATTTCAACGTCATCCCTGTCAGTCAGTGATGCAGATGTAACATCGATTCCTGGCCTCGCGAAAATGGCACTACCGTACTGTTCATGTGGTCTCTCCAGGATCTTTTTCATTCCGTCTATTTTGGGTGAAGGTTTTGTAATGCCCCAATGAGTTTCTTGAATTAGGAGGAAGTCACATTGGTATTCTTTACACAAGTCAGATAATAAAACTTCTTTATCTCTCGATATTCCTTCAATGTTTATCGATATCGTCACAAGTGGCGTTGGAAAAGACCGTTTGGGTGGGGTCTTATTGGTCTTCATTTTCTCAGAAGTCCATTCCGGTTGTTGAAGGATTAGCCACTGATGTATCAACGTTTCCCGGGGTGCGCCCGATTGCCGTTTTTGTTTTTATCTTGCTGTCGCAATCTTCAGAGAGGCTCCTTCATTGTGCCCCAACGAAGCAATAAAGGAGGTAGATGAGTTTTGTTACTTGGGCAGTAAAATAACAAATGATGGTCGCAGTACAGAGGATATAAAATGCAGAATGGCAATGGGTAGAAAAGTGTTCTTGAAAAAGAGAAATTTGTTAACATCGAATATTGATTTAAGTCTAAGGAAGTCCTTTCTGAAGGCATTTGTATGGAATGCTGCCTTGTATGGGAGTGAAACATGGATGATAAACAGTGTGGACAGGAAGAAGATTGAGGCTTTTGAAATGTGGTGCTACGGAAGAATGCTGAAGATTAGGTGGGTGGATCGCGTAACTAATGAGGAGGTACTGAACAGAATTGAGGAGAAAAGAAATTTCTGGCATACCTTGACTAAAAGAAGGGATAGAGTGGTGGGACACATTCTTAGACATCAAGGAATTGTGAATTTAGCATTGGAGGGAAGTGTGTGGGGTAAAAACTGCAGAGGAAGACCAAGAGATGGATACAGTAAGAAGATTCAGACAGATGTAGGTTGCTGTTCTTATGTGGAGATGAAGAGGCTTGCTCAGGATAGGGTATTGTGGAGAGCTGCATCAAACCAGTCTCCGGACTGGAGACCACAACAACAACAACAAACCAAAGATAAAGTTTATGATTTTTGTGGTTCCATAAAACCAGACTGCACTTAGCCTCTTGGTCAGTTGATGTCTGGACAAGGTGCTAGGATCCTGTATTGTTTGCTAACATAGTATACAAAGAACTTGAGGTCGCAAAGACTATGTACTTGTGAGTGCAAGAGCCAAGATGACAGAATGTTAGTGTCTTTCGTTTTGTGAGTTAAAAAATGAATAAAGTCTTAATTTGTGGCTATTACTGAGCCTGATTAAAATCTGGACTTCTGCCTTTGAGGGAATCATATTCCAACACGACGACACCATCACAACTTTGAATTTTGCATCGAGATAATACAGACATATTGTGATTCCGCTACCATATGTTCTCAATGTGCCATCCTTGTCATGTTATGATACACCCGAGCACAGAATTTATTCCAGCTTAAATTTTATGGGTAGCAGGGATCTACAAACAGTGTACCCCAGAAACTTAATGATAGGTAGGTGCAACTGGTCCTTGTTGTGATTCAACTTAATCCCTGCCATGGTCAAAGTGTCACAGAGAATTTGTAAATGAGGTTTGATATCCTTGAGAGAGGTACTGAATAGTTAAATGTCATCCAAGTAAACAAAACAAAACTTTAGGGGAAGGGGAATCTCAGTGATAAAGTGTTACCAGGTTTATGTGCTGTTTTTAAGTCCAAATGGCATGAAGCGGTGGTGGTATAAACCTATCGTAGTTGTGATGGCAGTCTTCTGGAGCCATCGTTATCTGATGGTATGCATGTTTGTAGTCAACCACAGAAAAAATTTTAGCACCAGCGAGAGCATGAGTGAAATAGACTACATTAGAGATGGGATACCTGTCCATGATTCTTTGCATTGAGCCTACAGTAGTCCTCTCACATTCTCCAAGAGCCATGTGGCGTTTTCTCTTGTTTGTCTGCCTATCTACTCCCCATGTGTACTCCACATATACGTAGTATTGGGCAAGTCAAAAGTTTATGTTATTGGCTTGTGGAAGAAGGGCCCACAAAATGAGCAAACATGAAACTGTAAAAACTCATTAATCTATACTCATCTTGCTTTTCATGGTCTCTTATTTTTCATTGCTCTGCGTATTCTTCTTTTATTCTTGGCCTTGTGTTGTGTGTTCTGCTAGAGCTAAAACTTTTAAATTTTGCAGGAAGTCAGTCTACTGTTGATACTTTTCTTGGAATAATAAACTTCACTTTGCGCTCTTAAAAGTTCTATTTTCTATAACACGTTTGCTTTTCACAAACATGTATGGCTACAAGTCATTACAAAAGCGTCTGTCACTGTCTACATCCAGGCAGACAGTGTCTGTAATGGCAAACTTTGTCTTCCACTCCTCTTTCACCTCTCAATACAAATGAGTGTTCATTAAATTTTCAATTTTTCAAGATTGTTGAACATAGAAAGATATGTAAATAAAGTATATAACTTAAATATTTTGTTTACTTATTTAAATTCAGTGTGTGTTGTCTTGTGTGGTCGTAAATGCATTTTGAAATGTGTTGTTGACATGTTTTATTTTGACTTTGATAAATGGCTTAGTTTCGTTTATCAACAGAAATATAATGTTTTGACACTTGCGCGACAGTTCAGTTAAGTTTGTGTGTGTTATCAAATAATGTGTTACTTTATTGAGTGTATTTTGGTGTAGCTATGTTGTTTGTTTGTGATCAACATTTACCTGGATTTGAAAAATACCGTTATATTTATTTATTTGGTAATTACTCAAGTGATTAGCATTAATTGCATCTATGAAAGTGATATTTGTTGTAAGTGCATCATAATAATTCTAGTGGGATAAGAGGTTTTGTTGGCCTATTTTTATTTATAACAGGTATTTGTTATTTGCATCATATGCCAATGATGATTGTGTCATTAAATACTACTAAAATTTAATAAACAGGTTTGTGGTTAAAACATTTCTATGCTATATAAGTAATTACAGTTCATTCTACCACTTTCCAACATAATACTCATCTTTTTAACATTGCGATGTATGGGGGTTCTGCTCGCTGCAACAGTATTCTCCTGGGACGTCATGGTAGAAATAAATACTCGTAGGTACAATTTTTCACTTCTTCTTTAATTTGAATCAAACTTCTTCTTTACCAAAACATAACAACTTCAAAATATATACAAATTACAAAGCATCAGAACGGCAGAACGGTAGTACTTCCATTTAAAAACACAAACTGACATAGCTTCCAGTGCACTTCAGAAAAGCCAAAACTCGAACTCCCCCATGCAAGGCGGTGAGGCAAATATATAACATCGGCAATAATGACGTTACATTATCCATTGTTCATAACAATTGAATATAGTAATTTACAATTAACGAACACAACAGTAAAACATTTCATGTATACAAAAATAATCACAATATAAAATGAAAACTATACATAAAATAATTTTAGATGGCATCTTTTTAACATTGCGATGTATGGGGGTTCTGCTCGCTGCAACAGTATTCTCCTGGGACGTCATGGTAGAAATAAATACTCGTAGGTACAATTTTTCACTTCTTCTTTAATTTGAATCAAACTTCTTCTTTACCAAAACATAACAACTTCAAAATATATACAAATTACAAAGCATCAGAACGGCAGAACGGTAGTACTTCCATTTAAAAACACAAACTGACATAGCTTCCAGTGCACTTCAGAAAAGCCAAAACTCGAACTCCCCCATGCAAGGCGGTGAGGCAAATATATAACATCGGCAATAATGACGTTACATTATCCATTGTTCATAACAATTGAATATAGTAATTTACAATTAACGAACACAACAGTAAAACATTTCATGTATACAAAAATAATCACAATATAAAATGAAAACTATACATAAAATAATTTTAGATGGCACATCTTTTTAAGACGAAATTGCGGTACTATTTGTTTCAAAACAAAGAATAATGATAAATGTCAATTAATTTGTTAATGAGTTCATCGTACATGTTCCTAACATATATTGAACTATCAAATCTCATGGCCATTCACAAAATATACTCAAAATCTCACGTCAATCAATATATACAAAGAATTCAATATTGATAATTAATGTAATAGTCAAAATAATACAATTAGCTGGTAAACACAACTCGTTTATGAGCCTGACATATATACAATGCTATTTATTTTAATGTCTTTATGTAGATACAAAAGTTTATACCATTCGTCTGTCTATTTATTGAAATAACATACAATGACAAAAGCATTGTTTATAGAACTGTCTGGAAACGCCTTATACAAATCTCTTAATTAATGAAATCTATCACTTGTTTTAATCACAGTATCACCGAGACACTGTCCTACACTGATTCCTAGGCTGGCTATTTCGTTTTTAACTAACGTCACATGCAACTTTTATCACTATTGAACCACACGATTCCGGATTCGACACAGACGGTATCGTAGGATGACACTGAGATGAGAGGGCTAGCAGTACTGTCACATGGTATATGTGTGTAGTACGTAAATGGGTTTGAGAATACTATTTTATATATTATGTTGTTTATGGTTACTTAAACTTTTTTTTAGTTGAAAAATATAAATTGTTTACATTCAAGTTTTAGTAAAGGCATCATAATGAAAAACAGCTGATTAGAATATTTTATATGGGTGCTAATATCACTTTATACCAATGGTATAGCTTTTTGGGACAGAAATGTATTAAGATTTGGGACTGCACTATTGGGTAGAAATATAAGGTATGCGTTGGGACCTAATCGCCTCTCTCTCTCTCTCTCTCTCTCTCTCTTTTTTTTTTTTTTTTTTTTTTTTTTTTTTTTTTTTTTTTTTTTTTTTTTTTTTTTTTTTGTATACTCATCTCAGTCTAGTCGTCAGTAAAGGAACTGGTGCAGGAATCGATGTTTACTGAAACAACTATCAGATTAATAATAATAGTTTTATTGACTGAATTTTATGATACACAACTTTAGAATGTTGTCCATATCATACTAGCTGCACTGTGACCTAGTTACTACTAAGTTCGTAGCCGCTTTCTTACTTTGTACTGCCCTAGTTCTGTCTTCATAGCTGCCTAGTAACTTCCCTGAGTTCTCACTAGTAACTACCTTCGTAGCTCACTGGTGACTGTCGTATTCTGGAATGGTAACTGCCAGGCATCCAAACATATGTCGGCCTAGATATAGCCGCTTGTAAAGGGCACGCATCTTCAGTTACTCCCTCCAGGATGCACGGTGCCTGCTTGCTATTGGCTTTCAATCGATCGCTGTCTTTTCCATGATTGTTCTCTTGTCTGGTGTGTGGTGCCGACTTTATGCCTCAACAGTATGCATATATAGAAGTGTTACAGCGATTGCTTTTTTTTTTTTAACTAGCAACTGTTATAAGAAGGTTTGATTATGCCTGCCTCTAGTAATTCTGTGATTTGTGCTTCCACGGCCATGAATTTTTCAGCACAAAGCGGTATGGTTTGCTACACACAAGTGTGTCTTCAGTGAGTCTGAGTCTGTGGACCACGTCTTTAGTTGCTACAGATGTGCACCACCAAGTTCGGGAGGCAATTGGGGGTATGGCTTCTGGTGTGTTGGATTCAGCAGGTGATGTTGTGAGCACCAATGTGGGGATGGAAGGAAACAGCTGACTGTCTCAGCCGGCTGTGATATCCGCTGGTCCCACTGGAGGCGCCATGAGTGCAAGGGAGCAAGATGGCCACTGGGCTGCAGCAGTTTGTGGGTTGGCAGGCAGATAGTTGAAGCTGTCCTGACAGGTTCACACGTGAGAAAGCATTCAGCAGAGTGTAAGGGTTAAAAATTCAAGTCACTAGGTAAACACTGCACAGATGGTTGTCTGAAAGATGATTGCACTGCACTATCTACAACCAAAACTGCGTGCACAGAAAAAGGTGCTGAAGGGGCTTGATACAAAGGTACTGAATTAAACACAGAACTCTAAGAAAGTTCAGGAATGAGTCCGCTAGCCAGATCATTAGATGCATGCGGTAAAATATAGTTCTGTGACAGCTGTTCAAACTATGTCCAGGCATGTGGGTTGCAGATGGATACACTGGTACATCTGGCGAAGCCGTGGCGAGCCACAAATACAAATTTGAAGCACAGTACACTGAACTATCTACAGTCGGCAGTGATCGAGAATGTGCGCACACAATATAGTCCTGTGAAACACGAATACTGTTCATCAATTGCGCACTGGATTGCAAGTTTGAGCTCACAAAACTGGAGTTCATTGTGTGACTCTGTGGATTGTTGTTCCGGGCCAAATTGTACAAGCCGGGGAAAATTGCTGAGCCGTGTGCCGAGGCATCAAAACATATACACTCAATGAATCACAGGGCAGCAGTGAGTTGAACGACGATTGAGAAGGCACGGGGAAGTCGGGTGGAATTCGCACTGGCGTGTTCATTGTGGTCATAACCATCAGATCATGTACTGCTGTATTTCATAAATTAACCTGGCGATGACTAGGGAAAAACACTAAAACACGCACCGTAGCACAATAAACTCAGTACAGGGTCACCAATGTGGGTTTTTCACAGGGTTTGAGCCCTAGAAGACACACTTATCTGTGTAACAACACTTTATTCACCTTTACTTCGACAAGCATAGGCACAGACTAAATGTAATTGTTGGTGGCATCCGAGAGGCGGCTCGCCCAAAGACAATCGTAAAGATAAAATTGTTTGTGCAGAATCGATTATGGCTATCGCCGCCACAAATATTCTTCATCTTATCTCACATTTTATCTATATCCTCATACTATTCCATTACCTTATTACTCATAATACCTCATTACTCCATCAATATCTACTTCAATACACCATCAAAGTAAATATGAAAATCTAGCCTAAGCCACAACAAATCTCCAGAACCCTAGTCCACAATAACACACTAGCTTTTACTTTCATTATTTCAATACAGACAGAACCATATAAATTTCAGAACTTCTCGTTCCATTAGCAAACTGCTTTAAATACAAGGCCACAGATACAAATTCCTCACGTAGATCCATGTGCTCACAACTCACTTGGTGGATCACTACTGCACTAACAAAGTGTAACACACTGACTTCATCCTAGTAAATGCCAAACTTAACCTTCATTGCAATAAATTTAGGTCTAATCTTTTGCTGCTGTTTAGAAGCTACATAATTCAGATGGATGGCACTGGTTTCACAAAAACATAAAATAATACACACTACACTATGGCAACCTACAATTGTGCTGTTGCATCTGACTGTACTAAACAAAACATAGTAGGAGAAAATTTACTAACTTACAAACTACTAATAGGATAGTGGAAGAAGAATGGAGTGACCTAAGAAATGAAAAATGAGATAACCCAGCTGAGGGAAGGCATTACTTGCCAACTAATGTATTCATCAAAGAATGATGAATCCCCTACCTATCTAGTTAAACTTACCACTAGCAAAATCAATATTGACACACCATCTACAAAAAACTGTGTTCCAAGAATCATGTTAATCCTAAGATCTAGTATCACTAAGAAATTACACTCTAACCTTTGTCCAGCTAACTCCACTGATACAAGTACTTCCTGCTTCACACTCTTGGATAACCTATCGGTAGCACCAATAATCTTTATTCCAGAAACATGCATGACCATTATTCTATCTATATCCTTAATTTATTCAAACAAAGCTCACTAGGACTGTCTAACAAGCATTTTACAGGTACACCTTGCACACTAGTTTACACTGGTGGATACCACACCTCACTACTGCTTCTTTTTCATAAACCAGATCATTAATTCTCTCCCTTGACAAGCAATCATTCATTCAAGACAAATCATTTGAAGCTACTGTTAAGTGTCACACATTATGGTCTGCTTCCACTTCGCTACTATTTTCTAGCTCTGACTCTACATTCTCTTCCTTCTCACTTATTCTTTCCACTTTTGTCCTAATAACTACTTTACTATCATCATCAAAAATTAATTCATATACCTCATCATTCTCATCACTACTCTCTATAACGTTACAGGATCGATGGTCGAGCGTAATGTTACGGGATTGATATTCAACTATTTGAATATCGATGACCATATAATCGATAGGCAAAAGGAAACAGCTCGTTTGTATTAATGCGCCACACCCGATGATAAAACTATTGTAAAATAATCAGAAAATAAATGGAGATTGTTAATCGCAAGCAGATTTGGCACATTTATATACATTTTAGACCTATGCAATACTTTTAAGAATGTTAAATTGTATTATTTAATGTGGGAACTATTTTATGTAAAAAAAAAAAAAAGGTGTATATAGCGCGGGACTCAAAAACGGGTGCTCGCGGTCTTTTCCGTTGGGCTGGTGATGTGTGAAGACGCATTAAAAAGTATGTCTTGAAAATTGGTGATTTTCATTTCTTTTGGCCACACCACCTGCACATAACTGAATAACTATATCAACGCTAACGCTGACCTGATGTTGCATTTCCCCTAGCGAGTCGAAAGAAATACAAAGTTTTGCCGATTTTATAAATAGCGACGGTTAGTGTTAGATCTCACTACTATTGGTTCTTGAACTCTCATTACTATCACTTACTTCAAACAAACTATTATACGAATATTATAGAGGAAAAATTCCTAACAGGAAAAATATACGTAAAAAATAGATGAAGTACACTTACCAGGCGTAAGTGCCTTCTGCCTGATGAAGCAGCTAGGCTGCGAAAGCTAGCATTTGTGTGTGTGTGTGTGTGTCTGTGTGTTTATTTGTTGCTATTACTGCCTGTGCCCCTTCGCCTGGTAAGTGTACTTCATCTATATATACATCCTCCCCACTCCTCCGAGAGTGTCTTTCCGCCGCCCACCTAACCTTCGTAACCTCCTAGTCCATCCCTATGAAACCCCCAAACCACCTTCCCTACCCTCTGGCTCCTACCCATGCAACCGCCCCCGTTGTAAAACCTGCCCTATGCACCCTTCCACCACCACTTACTCCAGTCCAGTAACCCGGAAGGTGTACACGATGAAGGGCAGAGCCACTTGTGATAGCACCCACGTGATTTACCAACTAACATGCCTGCACTGTGAAGCGTTCTATGTGGGAATGACCAGCAACAAACTGTCCATTCGCATGAACGGTCACAGGCAGACAGTGTTTGTTGGTAATGAGGATCACCCTGTGGCTAAACATGCCTTGGTGCACGGCCAGCACATCTTGGCGCAGTGTTACACCGTCCGGGTTATCTGGATACTTCCCACCGACACCAACCTTTCAGAACTCCGGAGATGGGAACTTGCCCTTCAGCTTATTCTCTCCTCCCGTTGCCCACCTGGTCTCAATCTCCGCTAACTCAAATTCCCGCCCACTATCTTTAGCATCTTTGCCTTGGTTCTGTGGACAGAGCCTCTGCCTCAATTGGTATCTCTGTCCAACTTCTTTGCTTTTAACAAATGTCTGTCTAGGTGTGTTTGCGTTTCGATATGTCTGAGTGTGTGTGTATTTGTTTACCTTCCTTTTTTTTCCCCTAAGGTAAGTCCTTCCACTCCTGGGATTGGAATGACTCCTTTTCCACTTCCTTAAAACCCATATCCTTCCCTTTTCCTCCCCTTTTTTCCTCTTTTTCCTGAAGAAGCTGCCAGTGGTGGCGAAAGCTTGTATGAGTGTTTGTGTGTGATTTTATTTGTTTCTCTCGACGAGCCGGTCCTTTTGGTAAGTCATCTCTTTTCTATTTTTATTTTTGTATATATATATATATATATACACACACACACACACACACACACACACACACACACACACACACAAAAGCACAAATAAAACTCACACACACAAACGCAAGCTTTCGCAACCCAGTTGCTTCATCAGGCAGAAGGGTAGGAGAGGGAAAAGGAAATTATGAGGGTTTGAAAGGAGTGGGTAAGGAGTCATTCCAATCCCGGGACAGGAAAGACTTACTTGGGGGAAAAAAAAGGGGGGTAAACAAATACACACACACCCACACATTTACACAGACGCAAGTACACTTAGGCAGACATACTGTAGAAAGTATGTCTGCCTAGGTGTACTTGTGTCTGTGTAAATGTGTGGGTGTGTGTGTATTTGTTTCCCCTCCTTTTTTCCCCAAGATAAGTCTTTCCTGTCCTGGGATTGGAATGACTCCTTACCCATTCCTTTAAAACCCTCATCATTTCCTTTTCCCTCTCCTTCCCTTCTGCCTGACGAAGCAGCTAGGCTGCAAAAGCTAGCGTTTGTGTGTGTGTGTGTGTGTGTGTGTGTTCTATTTATTTGTTCTGCTGTCACACCTGTGCTCCTCTGCCTGGTGAGTAATCTTCGTCTATTTTTTATATATAATTTTTCCTGCTAGGAAATTTTCGTGTATAATATTTGTATCATATATACTTGACGAATTACAGCGTTCCAATGAATGAAATAAATCGCAATTTGCGATGTTATGGCTTCACTGTATGAGGTTTAGATGGAATACCAAACTGTGGTGAATGAAAATTTGTGCCCGGCCAGGATTCGAACCCGGGATCTCCTGCTTACTAGGCAGACGCGTTGACCACTCCGCCACCGAGGACACAGTGATCAGCCCGACTGCAGAGGACTCTTCCTGCACGTCTCCCGCCACACGCAAATCTCCATTCGCCACGCTGTCTCTTTCCTATACCACAGCCTATTTATTCTATAATGCTCGCACTGGCCACCCTGTGTGGGTGGGGACATGGGGCGTGTAGACTAGCACTTAACTGGAGGGAAGCACAAACACGCACACCACTAAGATCAACCTAATCAGGTAGGTTTACGCATTGGAGCAACAGGTACTCGACAGGAGCAGTAGGTGCTGAAGCACTTACGACTAGACATAAAATGAAAAGTGCAATGGTGCATTGTTATCGAGATGTCTGTTGAGGGAGTAGGGGGAATGGCGTATTCCAGGACCAGGGAAGGGGGGAACGGGTGAAGCCTTGGAATGGTGAGGCAATAGTGAGAGGTGTGAATCTCATTAAAGAAGAGGAGGGACTGGGAAGAACACTCGGTGGTGAGCTATTGGAGCTCATCATGAGAGCAGAGTGTCTATCGCTTGATTGTGGGCTGGGCGAGCACGACAAAGATGAAGCAGGCAGACTCGGCTGGTGAGTAGCACTCGACGGAGGGTCTGTTGCAGGATAACATTGTGTCAACATCCTCGACGAGTGGGATTGGTTGCTGGTTTGACATGAGCCAGTTTCACTGTTCAATGATACCATGATAGGAGTTGTGGCGCTTTTTATGCACAACACTAAAGCCACATTTTTAATACATCACCTTTCCTTAGATGTTCAGTGGTCTCGTAGATCTCGTAGTTTGCCTGCCATTAACACATCACAAAATTATATTAGGACATCGGGTTCATTTGCTTATAAGAAACAAAAAAAGTCACATTTCACTATTAGTATTTTTATTTATATTATTCTTGAAGAAGCACACATAAAATTAATACATTCAAAACTGATCCAAGACTGACTTCAATACTGACTGACAAAGTAATACTACTCCCAACTGACTTAGGACTGACTTGCAACTAACTAAGTTCGCGCCAATTCACGTGTATTAATACATAATATTCTAGAACACGGAAGTTACAATGTTACACATTAAACGTTTTGTTCATGAAACATAAATATATTTTGCTTTACGTAAAGATACACAAAATTATGACAAATGCAATAATAAGTTTTTCATATCATAACAAAATAAAACAAAGAATCGTAAGTAAACAACAATTAGCGCAGTATTAATATATGTTTACATTATTTTAAATTGTTAAATCAAAGCAACTAATCAATTCTACAGACAGCCAAGTATTATATTACGACCAATACATTATAGAAGATCTCTAATAGTATTAGTTAACAATTTCATTATCAAACACATTATTCTTCACCATTAAGCTTACGACTTTCAATAATTAATTAATTAATTAATTAATTTAGTTCATTAAAATATCCAAGTAATGAAAGTGACAATGTTACTTGCCAAAAGTGCCATAAAATGCTTGTATAATATAAACATGGAATATTAAGTTACAATACTACGATCAAATGTGGCATCAGATACTTCATTAATCCAAACAAATTAGACCTTCCAGGCTAAATACATTACAGAGTGCCTTTAAACAGAATGTCTATAGTGTTCTGCGCACAGTGAAGAACTCTGTGCAGACCAGTTTATGGTGGCTGAAGTGGTGCTCAAACAGTGTTGTCATGGAGCATGATGTATTTCCAAGTGTTTAAAGTGCATGAAATGTAAGAGCATGGCAGTGTGTGACTTGACGGTTTTGGGGGATTGATTGTAACACAATGTAGGTGTTGCATGGGCAGTTCGGTGAGAACTGGGCATACAACAAGGGAGACCAATTCCCCGAGCAGTTGTTCATATACAAACTCTGCAACTATTCCATGAAAGTTCTCTTTATTGGTTGCGCAGAGTCCGAGCAGTACATAGGGTAATGTCTTGGTTCACAATCAGTCATGACAGCGAAAGGCTGATGTCAGAGTCTGATGCCACTGCTCTACCAGGCCCTTGCTTTGCAGGTGGTAGGCGGTGGTGTAGATGTGTCAAATTCCACAAAGCATGCAGATGCCACTGAACAGGGTTGACCTGATTAGTCAGCCCTGATCAATGGTTATGTCCACTGGACAGCTGAATCGGTCAATCCAAGATAGCAGAAACATAAGAGCTGCAGATTTGGCTGTAATGTTATGTAAAGGTGTGACCTCCACCCACCGAGTTGTTCAATCAATGGCCGTGAGAATGTATCAGTAACCACTGGCAGGGGGAAGGGGTCCTACTAAATCTATGTGGATGTGCTGGAATCAGCCAGCTGGAATAAGAAAGCTGCCAAAAAAGGGGTTTTGTGCGTGGAAATTTCTCCTCTTTGACAGGGGACACATGCATAAGCTTATGATTGGCAGTTCCGTTTAATGTTTCGAAGCATTCGGTGACTAAATGTGTGGATGAGTCAAACAATGCAGTTTGTCGAAGACTTTCCACTGGAGCAGCTGCGGAATGAAAGGGCAAAGACGTCCTGTGGACTCACCGCATCCGATTTCACTCATCACTCCCAGAAAAGTGGTGTGAATCGGCTTGAATGATGAATTATGATCAAAAATGAGCTGCACTGTTTGGTCATAACGGACTAAAAGCAGTGAGATTCGAGAGGTCAAAAAGTGAAGAGACTGCATCCACTCAAGACAAGAAATCAGCTCACAGTCCAACACATTGCCTACTACACTACAGATAACAGTCAGAAATTGCGTTCTTTAATTTCATACTATTGATGGACATTGTTAACTGATGCTTATATGGCATTTGTAGACACTAGATTATCATATGAGGAACGACGGGTTTTTGTTAATTCTTCTGTGCGTCATTGCTTTGAAATGACAATGTGTAAGTTACAATAAGAAAATCATCAAATACGCAACGCAAGGTGGCATATGCCAGAGAGAGTTCTCGGCGAGGAATGTCATGTGACTTCTGCGAACGTCTGGTTTTCGTTAATTCAATGGAAGGTGTCAAAATTCTGTTATTTTTGCAAATATCTCTCAGACAATATGAGATATGTAAAAAAGATAAGGGAACAAAGTTGTAGAGAATTTTCTCCTCTACAAATTCATTTATTTAATTTTTGCGTCAGATGAACCGTTTATTTACAATTAAAATTACATTACAAACAGCTTTTTTTGTATTACTAACGTATTTCTTGTCCAAAATATTTCAAAAAGCGAGGTTCTGGTCTCTGGTAGCCAACAATTATGTCTGTAAACTTTGGTGCCGATCGGTTGAACGGTTCGACCTAAAATGTGGGAACACGTTACAGGCATACAGACATCGTCAAATTGCTGTTATTTTTGCAAATATCTCTGCAATGATACAAGATATGAAAAAAACAGAATAGAGTGAAGTTGTAGAAAATTTTCCCCTCTACCAATTAGGTTATTCAATTTTCGTGTCAGATGAACGGTTTGTTTGCAATTACAATTATATTATTAACGGCTTTTTTTGGTATTACTACCGTATTTTTTGTCCGAAAAATTTGAAAAAGGAAGGTTCTGGTCTCTGATGGCCTACAATTATGTCTGTAAAATTTGGTGCTGTTCAGTTGAACAGTTCGTCTTAAAAATGGGGAACACATTACGGACAGACAGACATACTTCCCAAAATCGCCGTTATTTTTGTAAATATATCTGAAACGATATGAGATATGAAAAAAACATAAGAAAGCAAAGTTGTAGAGAATTTTCTCCTCTACAAATTCGGTTATTCAATTTTCATGTCAGATGAATTGTTAAGCCGATATTTTCATTTAAATTTCTAGCTGTCAAAAGACGATCGCAAAGGCCCACTTTTAGTGTTACTATCGTAACCTAAAGTGGGCCAAAATAGAGATCAAGTAACTTACTCAAAGCACAGGCTCGTTGATAGACACAAAACACACACAAACAAACAATCAATCTTTTGCAACCGTTGGCCACTTCATCAGGAAAATGGTAAAAAGGAGGGGAAAAAGGGAAGGATGCAGGTTTTAAGGGAGTGGATGAGGAGTCATTTCAATTCAGGGAGTGGGAGGACTTACCTTAGGGGACAAAAAGGAAGTTAAACAAATACACACACACTCACACATATCCACCTGCAAACACACCTAGGCAAACATTTCAGACAAAATGCATAGGGCAGGTTTTACAATGGGGGCAGTTACATGGGTAGGAGCCAGAGGGTAGGGAAGGTGGTTTGGGGATTTGATAGGGATGGACTAGGAGGTTACGAAGGTTAGGTGGGTGGCGGAAAGACACTCTTGGTGGAGTGGGAAGGATGTCATTAAGGATAGATCTCATTTCGGGGCAGGATTTAAGGAAGTCGTATCCCTGCTGGAGAGCCACATTCAGAGTCCGCTCCAGTCCCGGAAAGTATCTGGTGACAAAAGGGGCACTTCTGGGATTCTTCGGTGCAAGGTTCTGGATTTGGGGGGATGATGAGGTGGCTCTGGTAATTTGCTTCTGAACCAGATCAGAAGGATAGCTGCGGGATGTGAAAGCTGTTATTAGGTTATTAGTGTACTGGTTCAGGGATTCGGGACTGGAGCAGACTCTTCTGCCACGCAGACCTAAGTCCAGAACCTTCCACCGAAGAATCCCAGAAGTGCCCCTTTTGCCACCGGCTACTGGAGCGGACTCTGAATGTGGCTCTCCAGCAGGGATACGACTTCCTTAAATCCTGCCCCGAAATGAGATCCATCCTTAATGACATCCTTCCCACTCCACCAAGAGTGTCTTTCCGCCGCCCACCTAACCTTCGTAACCTCCTAGTCCATCCCCATGAAACCCCCAAACCACCTTCCCTACCCTCTGGCTCCTACCCATGCAACCGCCCCCATTGTAAAACCTGCCCTATGCACCCTTCCACCACCACTTACTCCAGTCCAGTAACCCGGAAGGTGTACACAATAAAGGGCAGAGCCACTTGCGATAGCACCCACATGATTTACCAACTGACGTGCCTGCACTGTGAAGCATTCTATGTGGGAATGACCAGCAACAAGCTGTCCATTCGCATGAACGGTCACAGGCAGACAGTGTTTGTTGATAATGAAGATCACCCTGTGGCTAAACATGCCTTGGTGCATGGCCAGCACATCTTGGCGCAGTGTTACACTGTCCGCGTTATCTGGATACTTCCCACTGACACCAACCTTTCAGAACTCCGGAGATGGGAACTTGCTCTTCAGCTTACTCTCTCCTCCTGTTGCCCACCTGGTCTCAACCTCCGCTAAATTCAAATTCCCGCCCACCATCTTTAGCATCTTTCCCTCGGTTCTGCGCACAGAGCCTCTGCCTCAAGTGGTATCTCTGTCCAACTTCTTTGCTTTTTACAAATGTCCGTCTAGGTGTGTTTGCGTTTGGATATGTGTGAGTCTGTGTGTATTTGTTGACCTTCCTTTTTGTCCTCTAAGGTAAGTCGTTCCACTCCTGGGATTGGAAAGACTCCTTTTCCACTTCCTTAAAACCCATATCCTTCCCTTTCTCCTCCCCTTTTTTCCAAAATTTCCTGAAGAAGCCGCCAGTGGTGGCAAAAGCTTGTATGTGTGTTTGTGTGTGATTTTATTCGTATCTATCAACTAGCCGGTCCTTTGGTAAGTCATCTCGTTTCTATTTTTATTTTTATTTTTGTTTATCCCACCGGGAAAGTTTCCCTCTATAATATATATACACCAGGTGAAGGAGCACAGGTGTGATAGTAGCACAAATAAAACTCACACACACAAACGCAAGCTTTCACAACCCAGTTGCTTCTTCAGGCAGAAGGGAAGGAGAGGGAAAAGGAAATGGTGAGGGTTTTAAGGGAGGGGGTAAGGAGCCATTCCAATCCCGGGAGAGGAAAGACTTACCTTGGGGGAAGACAGGGAAGGTAAACAAATACACACACACCCACACATTTACACAGACGCAAACACACCTAGGCAGACATACTGTACAATAAACTAAGTGTAGAGTTAAGAGAGTTGCCTATGAATATATTTAAAGATAAGTTGTAAAGAATACTGGTAAACAATCCTTTTTACACAATAGAAGAATTTTTGAAGCTGAAAATACTATATTTTAACAATGTAATCTAAAAACTTTAGAAATGTAAGTTATTGTGACGCTGTCTACTGCTGTAAGAGCTGCACGACAATAAAATTTGTTTGATTTGATTCTCTCTGGCTTGGCTTAATACTAATATACAGTATCTCTAACTTCCGTATCTCTGACTTCCACACTCCTTAAACACCATCCGCATGACCTAGGTCGCGATTTACCTTCCCCTTCCATTCCCATTCTCTTTTCTTCTCTTCTCTCTCACCTAAAGAAGGAACTGTGTTTCAAAGCTTGTCCTTTTTTGTCCGTTTGTGTGTGTGTGTGTGTGTGTGTGTGTGTGTGTGTGTGTCACTATCGGTGGTACAGCACAAAGGTAAGAAAGGTAAGTACTGGCCAGCCAATCTATTGCTTTTGAAAAAAAAGATAGTATGATTCAGGTTCACTAATTAAATTAAGCCTTTTTTATGATGGTTCCATTGTGACAGAAACAAATTTATTTAGATATTTAGTTGTGCAACATTGTAATGTTCAAAACATCCAGCAGCAGATTACAGAGCCGCTTACAGTTCCTCATCCATGTACAGTGAGCCGAAACGACTTCTCTACAACAGTACTGCCAAATAAGATTAACGACAATGTCTTGCAGTTCTCAAACAACACATTACTACATTAAGTTCATCAAAATGTTTAAATTAAAGTATTACATGTTTTTCCTTTTTTATATAATGTGTGTACATGTTTCATGAAATTTGTATTTAATGTAATACGCAAACTAAAAGTCGTGTTCTGACTCATGTTAAACTTACTCAATTTATGTACTGTATTGGTGTTTTCGAAGAGCACACATGTCTGTTTCAACAATATTGTGTAGGTGTACTATTATTGAGACTCGTAATTTCAGTTTTGTGGTCTATTTTTTTATAAATACGGATTTGTACAAAGTTGTTGTGGTTTTGTTAATTTTGACAATAGTTTCTTAGTACCAAACGGATAGATGAAATGAGTGGTACATTTGTAATACATACTTAATTTAGGATACAGTGATATATTAAAACATGGTCTGCTGTAATTTATTTAAACAAAAGGTAAATATGTAATAATGTTGTGCAAGATTTCTAACACGTAGTATTGTTTTTGTAAGTTTATGGGAACAGCATATTCCATATCCATGTGTAATGCATTTTTAGTGTTTTTAGTTATTATTTACAAAAGTATCAAAGTTGAAAGTTACATAAAAAGACAACCAAAGTTATGTCTAAATCAACATAATATTTCTTAAACCTGTTCTTTAATAGTATTTTAAACAGAGAGCAAAAATGTCATATTTTACATGTCCAATGGTGAAGTTTTATTTAGGGTTTCTCATGTTTCGTGTTTGTAATGTTGGTAATGGACTTTGTAAGGAGTGCAGAAACATTACACACCCACAATAACCACAATGTCTTTTTTAGTAAAGTCTTTACTTAGTGAACCTAGATCCTCTGTCACCTGCCCCAGATCAGCACTAGGTTTAAAAAACTTATGATCTGGTTTTTTTTATCCTAATTCATCCTGCAGAAGTTGGCCCACACCCTTAGCAAGTGAACTACCTAGCAACAAAACTTCGTTTTCTTTGCAGACTTCCCCACATTCTTATTCAATTTGCTACTGAAAGATTTCTGTAACCTGTCTACATCTAATTCTGTGTGAGTCCCATCAGTTTCTAACTGAGGCAACAGGTCAAACCTATTTTGTGCATTAATAAGAAAGCTGAGGAAGTTCTTGGCCTGTTTTTATGCCTGTTGCCACTTCCCACCCCTGTTTCCCCTCTCCCCCTTAACATGTCCAGTTCACACCTAGCCTCATCAATCTCAGCCTCAAGGGCAGCAATTTTCCCCTTCTGTTCCACAATCTCTCTCTACCACACAGTCTACAAAACCAATGATGAGACTCGCTCATATGTCTGATTCCCGCGCCATTACATTCACCCCAATGAAAAACGTTACTACATCCATCACACCAGACCCCACAGCTAACAATTCTAAGGCACATCAGGCACTTTACACTCATGGTACAAATCAGTTTTATTGACAGTAAGACTATTAAGTTACCAGAAAAAAATGAAAATATGTATATGAAAAATTAGGCCCACTCATGACTATGTAAACAGTGGTTGTTCAGAAATTTGTCACTAGAATTACTAAGTGATGATGGTAAACTACAGATATAAAGTGGCAGCAAACATATCAAGGACACTAATATGAGTGTAAAGTATCAGTAATTACATTTAAAATTGCAGCATAAAAATTAATGTATAAACTCAAAAGTTTGGCCTGGCAGCGAGTAAGTAAACAAAATGAACTATTGAACAAAAGAACTTTTGAACAGAAGTCTTTAGCTATGGTAGAATTTTCAAAATTTTTAGGCATGTTCATTGATGAGAGATTAAACTGGAAGCTACACATTGATGGTCTGCTGAAACATTTGAGTTCAGCTATGTGTGCTATTAGGGTTATTGCAAATTTTTGCAATAAGAATCTCAGTAAATTAACTTACTATGCCTTTTTTCATTCACTGCTTTCATGTAGCATCATATTCTATGGTAATACATCACTGAGTAAAAAAGTTTTCATTGTACAAAAGTGTGTAGGCAGAATAATTGCTGGAGCCCAAACAAGATCATCCTGCAGACATCTATTTTAGGATTTAGGTATCCTCACAGTATATATATCCACTTATGAAATTTGTTGTTAATAATCCAACCCAGTTCAAAAGTACCAGTGTGCACAGCTATAACACAAGGAGAAAGGATGATCTTCACTATGTAGGGCTAAATACGAGTTTGGCGCAGGAAGAGGTAAAGCATGCTGCCACAAAAGTCTTCAGTCACCCACCAAACAACATCAAAAGCCTAACAGATAGCCAACTAGCATTTATATATATGTATAATAAATCCTAAAAAATAAAAAAATAAAAACAAATTAAAAAATAATAAAAAAGATATTTGTGTCATGTAACATTTTGTGTAATGTAATACCTTGTACAGACACCTTTTGTTAACCTGATATGTTCCACATCATTACGAAGTGTCATATTAATGAACTATGGAACAAGTATTAATCTAAATCTACGGTAAAGAAATACAAAGGAGTTAAAAGACATTTAATACTGTAAGAAACCCTCATAAAGTACAAATACAGGAACTTCTAGAAACCATATTATGAATTTTATATTTTATTTGATTATGCACTGTTCTGTTTGATATGACTGTATAAAAAAATAATCCAAAATTTTGATAAAATGTATACTGTTGACCAAAGCTAGTGCTTTATGGGTTTGATATTTTCCCCTTTCTTACATCCGATTTAACTTTTTTAATGAGCTCTTTTTCTTCAACAAGGTTTTTCTTTGCAGAAGTTGAACATATTCTTCTAGATGATGACTTGTTTACTGGGTCTAAACTTCCACTTCCAGTTCGTAAAGTATTCTTTGTCTGCAACAGTAAATTAAGACATGAATATGCTTATTACAAAGAAAGTAAAATAATAATAATAAAAAAAAAAATAAAAAAATAATAAAAAAATAAAAATAAAATGAAATAAAAAACAGCAGTGGAATGAGTGAAGATCAGATAAATTTCTTCAACTGTTTGATGAAGATTTGCCTATTTTCTTAGTTACTTCACATAAATATTGTGTAGTACACATTATTTGAACTGCTGATGAATAGTCACAAGTTGACTAAATGTCTATGACTTTTATATTTAAAATTATAAAATGGTAACTTATAATGGAAGGGGTTAAAATTAAGTTAATAACAAATATTTTCTTTTAAGAACTCTGCTACTTTATCTGCCAGTGAGAGAGTGGCGAAGGCCAAAGACTGCTTGGTCAAGTAAAAAACTTGTCCATGTGGAGAGCTCCTTGGAGGCTGAAGAATACTTTCTGTCTTGTCTTGGATGAAAAAGGACCTGTCTGGTTAGCTGAAGTGATTCATTTTCAACAGTGTTTCAATTCTGCACAGCAAATGGCTGCTTGGTCAGTACTTTCACATTGGTAGTAGTTAATGAGTGCCATTCTAAGAACTCTACCTTTTTCTGATTACATTTAGGAATTGTAACTGAACAGTGTATGGACTAAGTTTTGAACTATTTTGAGCTGACCATTGTTTTATGTTATTTGATTGCAAAATGGATTTAGTGTTTGAGCATCATCAGTGATTATTTAGTTGGGTGTTTTGTTAATATTCACATAATGCCATTAATGGATCTGTTCTGATAATTTTAGATGGTTTATTTCTAATTTATTACTTTTGCTTTTATAGGACCACTTCCAATAGAATAATACATGTGTCTGAATAAACATTATTTAACTGAGATATCTGGTGTTGCTTACACTTCATCATTTGTAAACACTACAATAAATCTTTTTTTTAATTAATTATTTATATTTATTTTGTATTTTATCATTATGTCATAAATGTTGGCATATGCATAGAGAGTTTAACTGTAGGATCACAAGTACAAAGTAATATTTGCAGCTATTATAGTTGCTGGGCATGAAAGCAGATGTTTATGGTTTGACCTTGTAGCGACAGACGACGCGCGATCAGCTGATTGCCTAGCATTTCAACGAGTTCATACACCGGCCACCAGGAGAGCTGATGTGACAACTTAAATTACTCGTTGCTACAGTGTGGCCTCTGTGTCTAAAGACATGCTTATTCTTAGATTGTTTATTACTGTTTTTTTCTTTGCTTAACGTGGTTTAATAAATGCTTTTTTTCGTGTTCCTTCACGATTGTAGTAATGTTTGTAGCGGGTGATATATTTATGCAAATAATATAAAGTGCTTGAATTATATATTCACTCGCACTTCATTCTGAAGCCGCTACGTAATTATTATACGTTCGTAATTCCATAACTTTCTACGGGTTACGACATTGGTGCCGCCGACGTGATTCATCCGGACTGTAAAAAGAAGCATGAATGAAAATCAACGGGAATTCCAATCTGCGGAAACGACGGACTATCCCGCTATATCTCGCCTCGCAGTGTGACTGCCTCCGTTTTGGCCTCACAATCCAGCACTGTGGTTTTCACAAGTTGAAGCAAGTTTCCTTTGCGCTGGAGTGACCGCAGATGCAACTAAATTTGCGCTGGTGGTTAGTCAACTAGACCACCGTTATGCAGCTGAGGTCCAGGATATCATCACCACCCCACCAACTACGGAAGCTTACACTAAATTAAAAACCGAATTAATACGACTTGTGTCTGCTTCAGAAGAAGAACGTGTACTTCAGGTGCTCACTCAAGAGGATATCGGCGATAGAAAACCTTTGCAGTATCTTCGCCATCTGAGAAGTAAAGTAGACTCTCCCACAGTACCTGACACTTTATTGCGCACCTTGTGGAGTAGCCGACTGCCAGCGCAAGTGAAAGCAATTGTCGCATTGCAAACTAATATGCCACTCGACGCTGTAGCTGATTTAGCGGATAAGATCCAAGACGCAATTGTGGAAAATCCTAGCTCAGAAAATATAGCGGTGTGCCATGGTGCTTCGATGATAACTCATTCTGATTATGACAATCTCTCTGGCAAAGTTTGCTTAACAAACAAACAATTAAGCGAGTTACTTTCAGAACGCAACAACGGAGGTCGATTTTGCAGCAGATCAAAGAGCCGTTCTTCAAGAAACACAATGTCGCATGAAGACTTAAATAATGACACGATGTGTTGGTATCACAGACGGTTCGGAGAACGGGCACACAAATATAATACGCCGTGCACTTATACCAGTGGCAAGTGACAAGCAGAGGTCATCGCCCCTAATAATCGTTCACCATCTGTTCGTCACTTTATTACTGACCGCAAGAGTGGACGCAAGTTTTTAGTGGATACGGGCTCTGATTTAAGTATTTTTCCACGGACACAGCTTCATAAATACCGGCCGGCAACATCATTTTTACTTTCTGCAGCCAACAACTCCACGATAGCGACCTACAGCACACAATATGCTGAATTGGATCTCGGACTTAGACGTGCTCTGGCATGGAATTTTATGGTAGCCGACGTAACGGAACCGATAATTGGCGCAGATTTTCTAGCTCACTATCACCTCCTTCCGGACGTCGCCAACGCTCGCCTCCTTGATAACATCACCGGACTTTCAACTGGTGGTTTCCGTCGTGATGCAGCAGTCTTCGACGCCAAGTTGATCCAGGTGGATGATGGGGGGTACGGCGAGCTGTTGAAGTTTCCTGGAATTACGAGGCCTCCAGGGGCACCTCAGAAGGTACGTCACGACACATTACATTACATTAACACTACTGCAGGCCCCCCAGTGTCTTGTCGACCCAGGCGGCTTGCTCCTGATCGTTACGCTGTGGCTAAGGCAGAATTTGATGCTTTGCTGAAAGAAGGCATCATTGGTCTGTCTAGTGGACCTTGGTCATCCCCTCTCCACCTTGTACCCAAAAAAAAAAAAAAAAAAAAAAAAGATGGTGCGTGGCGTCCCAGCAGCGATTAGCGCGCTTTGAATGCTAGAACAATTCCAGATCGCTACCCAGTGCCGCTGTTAAAAGATTACAATTATGCTTTACATGGAAAAAAAGTGTTTAGTGTTTTAGACTGTGCAAAAGCTTATACGCAAATCCCAGTAGTAGAGAGAGACATTCCTAAAACTGCCATTATTACACCTTTTGGGTTATTCGAAAGCAAAATTATGACATTTGGGTTGAGGAACACCGCTCAAACGTGGCAGAGATTTATAGATTCCATATTACACGGCCTCTCATACTGTTTTGCATACCTGGATGATATACTGATTTTTTCATCATCTCCAGAGGAACACAGACAGCACCTACTCGAAGTGTTCAAACGTCTAGACGATTGTAGTGTAGTACTGAACACATCAAACTGTATTTTTGGTCAGCCGCAAATTACTTTTCTGGGACACCTTATTTCCTCAGAAGGATCACTGCTGCTACCAAACAAGGTCACAGCAATTCTTAATATTCCGCGACCAACTACTGCTAAAGAATTACGAAGATTTCTTGGAATTTTGAATTTCTATCGTCGACACTTAGCTCACGCAGCCGAACTACAAGAACCGCTTACCGCGTTATCTGGTCCCAAAGTAAAAGGTAACACACCGGTGCAGTGGACAGAATCTATGAATAAAGCTTTCGAGTCTGCCAAAAACAGCTTAGCAGACGCAGCATTCCTTGCGCACCCAGCATTAGATGCAACCCTTGCTCTCGTTGTTGACGCCAGCTCAAAAGCAATTGGCGCTGCATTACAACAATACGTAGAAGGAGCCTGGCAGCCTCTGGCTTTTTTCTCCAAGAAACCCACCTTGGCTCGACAAAGATGAAGTACTTATGACAGAGCATTGTTGGCCGTCTTTGAAGCTATTCGATATTTTCGCCCACAGGTGGAGGCGAGAGATTTCACAATATACACAGATCACAAGCCTTTGACCTACGCATTCCAGCAGAATAACTATAAATGTTCGCTGAGGCAGTATAATCAGCTAGCATTTATTGCGCAATTCACAACAGACATAAAACATATTTCTGGTCTTCAGAACATCGTTGCAGATTGCCTGTCCCGAGTAAGCAGTACCAGTAACGCTGTGGATTTCAAACTGCTCGCGCAAGCTCAGAACACGGACCAAGAACTTAGTGATTGGTTAAAAAATACCGCATCTGGCTTACAGCTGCAGCTCGTAAATATTCCAGCTATTGATGTCAAACTATATTGTGACGTTTTGAGTGGAAAAACTGGTCCCTTCGTTCCTTCAACATTGCGACGCCAAATTTTTGAATGTTTGCATAATTTATGCCACCCAGGCGTGAGAGTAACAACAAGGCTAATAACTAATCGTTACGTGTGGCCAGGCATACAGAAAGACTGCCGTACATGGGCTCATGAGTGCATTCAATGTCAACGCTGTAAAGTATCACACCACGTTCATGCACCAGCAGGAGATTTCGCCGAGCCAACAGCGCGTTTTGCACATGTTCACGTGGACGTCGTCGGACCGTTACCACCTTCAGATGGTCAACGTTACCTTTTAACAATTATTGATAGAGTTACTCGCTGGCCAGAAGCGATACCTGTGGATAATATTGCAGCGGAGACGCTAGCCAACGCATTTCTTTCTAATTGGGTGGCCCGTTTCGGTTGTCCGATCCACATTACAACTGACAGGGGATGGCAATTTGGATCAGAATTGTTCGCGCACTTGAGTAAATTTTGTGGCGCAATACACCACAGTACATCGAGTTATCATCCAGCCAGCAATGGCATGGTGGAACGGTGGCATCGGACCCTGAAAGCTGCGCTAATATCTCAAGAGTCGCAATGGACGTCCCCCTTGCCGCTCGTTCTATTGGGCCTCCGCAATATGTGCAAACCTGACCTTTATGCTTCCCCTGCGGAACTGGTGTATGGAGAAGCTCTATGGCTACCTGGTGACTTCTTGGACATGACTGAAGGTTTCACAAACGAGGCAAACACATCGGAATTCATCGCACAACTACGACAGCGGATGGCGAAAATCCGGCCACAGCACGGTACTTCTGCAACCTTCATACACCGTGAACTGTCAAACTGCACACGTTATGTTACGAAGAGACGGTGTTCAACCAGCTTTAACACCGCCCTATACTGGTCCTCACCGTGTGATAAACAGAAATAAGAAGACTATGGATGTCCTCATAAATGGAAAAAAGAACAGTATCAACTGACAGGGTGAAACCCGCTTTCATATCACAAGATGCCGTGCAATCTTGTCTTCCACTTCGTCCACCAGTGCCAGCTCCAGCCAACAACCAACCACATCCTCATTCAATGCAAGCTCCGGTACAACACCAGACAAGATCCGGATGACGAGTACATTTTTCGACAAGATTTTTGGACAGCGAAACAGGTTTCATCCCAGGGCGCTCCGCTTCCACGAAGGGGGCTGTGTAGCGACAGACGACGCGCGATCAGCTGATTGCCTAGCATTTCAACGAGTTCGTACACGGGCCACCAGGAATGCTGATGTGGCAACTTAAATTACTCCTTGCTACAGCGTGGCCTCTGTGTCTAAAGACATGCTTATTCTTGGATTGTTTATTACTGTTTTTGTCTTTGCTTAATGTGGTTTAATAAATGCTTTTTCCCTGTGTTCCTTCATGATTTTTAGTAATGTTTGTAGCGGGTGATATATTTATGCAAATAATATAAAGTGCTTGAATTATATATTCACTCGCACTTCATTCTGAAGCCGCTAAGTAATTATTATACGTTCATAATTCCGTAACCTTCTACGGGTTACGACAACCTTGAGATTACATTGACCATATTTATTTTTTTCAGAGCCATACATAGCCCAATTCATGTATGTTGTGTTTGCCCAACAGAACTTAGTTTAGTCAACACATGAAGGTACGTACAGTCACTTGTCAAGTTAGAGAATTTAGAACCAGCTGGAAAAGTGGCAGTGATTAGATGGCTGGATAAGGCTCAAGATGTAATATTGTTTAAGCTGTGGTGGGAGAGGGAAGGGAGCCATGGAATAAGAGAGAAGGAGAAGGGGAAAAGAGTGGTAAACAACGAGGGTGAACAGTAAGGATGAATGGACTTGAATTGTGAAGGTGGTAAGATAAAGAGAGAGAGGAATCTGTTGACTGGAAAGTGTCAGGACTGTAAGTTACCATAGTTGGAAGTGAGGATGATTACATGGACAGTGGGGCCAGAGGTTGGTGTCAGCGAATGCTGATCACCCAAAGGCATGGTCTTTGAAGGCAGTGTGGGTGTTGCACTAGTCGGGTGGGGCGAGGGTTACTGGGCTGATATGTGCAGCGGGTGTACAACAACACTTCACCTGATGGCAACAAAATCACATGCATTTTGGGGGGGGGGGGGGGGGGGGCGGGAGGGAGGAGTTAACATGTCTGGGTAGCTCTATGCATTTTACAAGTTGACACTCGAAGAAAGTGGAGGGTGATGAATTTGCGGTCATACATAAAATAAGAATGGAATGTTCTCAAAGGATGACTGATAAATCAGTGGTCACCTCTGGGGATAAAGGGACAGTGTACAACTTCTTTGGAGCATATCTGAACCATCTATGGTAGTTGCAAAATGTGTAGAGGGTGGTCCGCTCTTGTGAGAAGCATACTAGTGGAGGAGAGCTGTCATCTGAGTCACTTGTGTCCTCAACTGTTTGTTCTGGTGCTGGCAATGGAGAGAATGACGAAGCAGCAGCTTGTACGATGTGAAGAAGACATGTGGAGCTTGGTGCACTGTATGTGTTGTCTGAATTGTGAGAGCATCCTTTGAAAGTGGTGGAGCATTGAGGTAGGAAATGTGTTGAAGATCCTTACTGTTTGGAGCGTACCTTCTGTAGATGTAGTCTGCAATTCTGATGCGCTCACTAGATGACTCCAAAATGTTGTACGCTAGTGCAGTCTGGTTTGTGGGAGGTTGTTTGCTGGAACAGACAGCACTCAAGGTTGAGTCAGGCACACCGTGCATGTTCAAGAGTAGCCTCAGGTGGCTTCTTATCACCCAAGTGCTCCTTGTGTAAAATGTATCTAACTGCTCCATGAGGCATTGAATAGAAACGTTCCAGAATCATACATTTGGCTGTAGTCTAGTGGTTTGAGGCTGATGGTGAGCTTACCAAGTTGCAAATCAGATCCACATGTAGATGAGTGATGAGGCACATGTATCTTGTAGTTTTGTCCAGCGATTAGTGATCAAAAATCTGTTCGACTAATGTGAACCATGTAGACGGTGCATCAAATCAGAAAGTGGGCAATTTTGAGAATTGATTGGGTGGCAGAGAAGGCAGTGCAGTCTGCGTGGGCAGCTGGACCGGCATCAGAGTGAATGCTGCACCATGGTATGCCTGTTGTGATAAGGCTTCGTACTCATGGGGGTGGCAGATATGCTTGCTAGCACAAAAGTAGCGGGCAGATGAGCAGTAGTGCAGCCGATGGGAACATAGCACTTGTTGGTATGTAAAATTATTTTCTCTAATTTCCCTGTATTTTGGGAGTGTCATATTTTATAGACAAAAAGTAACATCTTTTACTCTCTTTTCAGTAGTAAATTTTACTTCTGTGCAATAGTTTCGAGAAGGATAGGTTGCTACTCTCCACTCTCATGAACCATAGACATTTCCAAGGTGGAGTGGTAAATGCAACCACAGCAAAGGGCTATCTGTGGAGCGGCAGACAAATGTGTAGTTCCTGAAGAGGGGCAGCAGCCTTTTCAGTAATTACAGGGGCAACAGTCTGAATGATTGAGCTGGCCTTGTAACATCAGTTAATGTGGCTTTGCCATGAAATTACTGCAAACTGCTAAAAGCAAGGGAAACTACAGTCATTAAAATTCCCGCGGACATGCAGCTCTACTGTATGAATATAAGATGATGGCATCTTTTTGGGGAAAATATTCTGGAAGTAAAATAGTCACCCATTCTGATCTCCAGATGGGATCTACTACTCAGGTGGATGTCATTATAAAGAAAAACAAAACAGGCATTCTACATATTGGAGCTTGTAATGTACTAGCCCTTAATTGGGCAGGTAAGTTAGAAAAATTGAAAAGAGAAATGGATAGGTTAAGGTTAGATATGGTGAGGATTAGTGAAGTTCAGTGGAAGGATGGACAGGATTTTCGTTCAGGTGAGTACAGGGTTATAGATACAAAATCAGTTGGTTGTAATGCAGTAGTAGGTCTGATAATGAATAAGAAAATAGGAATGCATGTAAGTTACTATGAACACCATAGTGAACACATTATTGTAGCAAAGATAGACATGAAGCCAAAACTGACCACAGTAGTACAAGTTTATATGCTAATTACGTCTGCCGATGATGAGGAGATTGAAGCAATTTATGAGGAGATAAAACAAATTTCCAAAGAAAATTCAGCATTGGTCGTAAATTTGTTCATTTATTATTACAAATCGATTTCCGCTACTGAATAACCATCTTCAGTGCAACTGGGCATGACTTTATTGGCAATACACTCCTTATTGAAATTAATATGTTGAATTGTTGTAGCTAGCCTGATTTTAAGCTTCTTGAACGTAAAGAACTCTGCACATGCCCAGCTAGGCAATATTTTTTTGAAGTGAAGACTCTATTAGGAGCAGTGTGCACCATGACCATAAAATGTTAAATATCCAAAGAAAATTCAGCAATGGTCATAAATTTATTATTACAGATCAATTTCTGCTACTGAATAGCCATCTTCAGTGCAACTGGGCGTGACTTTATTGGCAATATACTACTACTTGAAATTAATATGTTGAATCATTGTAGCGAGTCTGATTTTCAACTTCTTGTACTTGAGGAACTCTGCACATGCCCAGTTAGGAAATATTTTTTGAAGTGAAGACTCCATTAGGAGCAGTGTGCAGCTGCAGGGATTCATATAGGCAGAATGACAAGGCCCAATAGAAATCCCTGGATAACACAGGAGACACTGGTCTTAAATTGAAGAAAGGAGAAAATATAAAAATGCAACAAGAGATGCAGGCAAAAGGGAGTACAGACAACTGAAAAATGAGGTTTATAGAAAGTGAAGACTGGCTAAGAAGGAGTGGCTAGAGGACAAATACAAGACCTTAGACGTATACAACTAGGGTAAGATAGACAGAGGAAAATAAAAGATACATTTAAAGGCAAAAAAAGTAGCTGCAGGAATAAAAGTGGGATAAATGTTGAAAATGTAACTACTTTTTTGGAAAAGTGTTTCCCAGACCACAAGAACTTCCTAGTTGAGAAAGTAAACAAAAATGGATTTAACCCTTTTGCAGTCAGCCGATTTGGAGTGGTGTGTGCTAAAAATGTCATGTATATTTATACTGTTATGCCACATTCTGTTTAAACTGCCATATATCACATAACATTCATTTTAAAAATATGAAAAAAATTACCACTTATTCATAAAATTATGTAGAATATTCTGACTTACACAGATTATCATAATGTTTCACATGAATCTGATTGCGACAGTCCAAGTAATACATATTTTAAGTATTATATATTTGACTTTGATTCCGTATGTGCAACACTGTGCTTCGAGTTAAGACGGCTAACCACTGTCTATAGAATCTACACACATTTCTGAGTAAAATTACATGAGGGATATGAAATTTGTGTTATTATTTACAAAGATAATAATTATTTATTTGAAGACAACATTACAGTATTTCCACAACTACAGTATGACTTAGCATTTGTGTTTAGGAAAACATTCACCATGCAACCCTAGTACACCACTAGTACACACACACACAGCATCTTGACTGTTTCTTCTCTGGAAGTTTTCTCAAACCCGGAGAACCAATAGGATCATCAGCTGCATTTTTTTCTTGCATCCATTGATCTGACAAGGCTTTAATTATCATTACACCCTATACACATATCTGTAAACAATTTTCCTTCCTTTACTGTATTCTTTGTATAATATGAAAGAGTTTAGCACCATTCTTGACATTATGTTGAAAGCTACCTTCTTCCAGTAACGGAGAGTTCGCCTCTCATCCAAATATGCATACAGTATCATGTCGGATGTGTCTATTCCACCCATATACTGGTTGTACTGGTGTATTATTTCTGGCTTGTTTACTGTTTTATTTTTACTTTGGACTTCAATGTCACCAGCACCAACTTTACTAGACAATAAGAGAATGGTGGTATGCTGGAATTTTTTCTCTCGGTACACACATGCTAGTACTGTACCTGACCTGCAATACATCTTTTCCCCCGATTCCAAATGTCTTCCTAAATTGCTCTGGCAAACACTTCCCATTTTTTCTTATAGTGCCAGTAATGTATATACCTAATTTATATAGACTTTTTACAAGTAGTACTGACATGAAAAAGTTGTCCACAAAGATGTGATATCCCTTGTTCAAATAACTGCCTAAATGAAATAACTTCTGGACAACACAGTAACCTAAGCCATGTCTTGCAATCTTGGCCTTATTTTCTCGGCTTTTGGCACCCCTGTAAGTATAAAACCCAAGACAATAGTGGGTTGTAGAGTCACACTGCATCCAGAATTTGATTCCCCATCAGTGGTGGTGTTTCTTTGGCAAATACTGTGAGAGGGAAGTGTGGCATTAATGCCAACTAGACTCTCATCAATACTGAGTTGTTCATGAGGTGTGTAATAATGTCTAAATATATTATGTAGACCACAAAGGTATCAATATGGGTACCAAAGATCCTTAAGGATGTCCCTCCAAAGACTCTGTTCGAGAAAATAAGGGTTCAGAACCCAAAAGTATCGACATAGGATTGGAGGGCAATTAACCAAAAGGTCGTTCCGGAAGGACGAACCCTGGTGGTGGAGGTCGGAGAGAAGTTCCTGAAGGCAATGCGAGAGCAAGGCCTGAAACTGTTTTTAGGATTCTCGCAGGTCGCTGTCAGGGTAATCCAAGACCTCAAAGGCAATAATGGCAGCAAGATGGGGACTGGAAGTGCTGCAGATACTGGAGGTAAACTGATTTATGCTAGAAATCTAAAAAACTCCAGAACATGCATTTATGTTAGAAATGGAATACCTTTCATACCAATGATCGATTTTTGTTCCAGGGACTTGGTGACCATCAGGATGCAGCAACGTGAGGAAGGTATCACGAGGGAAATTGTTTTGGCCTCAGCATATCTTCCTTACGAAGACAGCTCTCCTCCTTCTTTGGAAGTGAGGAGACTGACGGAAGCCTGCCATCGGCAAGGTGACGAACTGTTGGTGGGATGTGATGCCAATGCCCACAATCTATCGTGGGGTAGCAAGGACACCAACAGTAGAGGTGAGCACCTTCTTCAATTTCTCCTATCTAACAACTTAGAGATCCTGAATAGGGGTGATGAACCTACATTCAGGAATAGTAGAAGGGAAGAAGTAATTGACATAACTTTTGGTTCCATGATGATGGGCAGTTACGTCAAACAGTGGCATGTGGTCCTGGAGCCATCCTCATCAGATCACATGTATATTAAATTCAAGGTTGAAATGGGAACCAGACAGACCATGGCCTATAGGAATCCCAGGAAAATGGACTGGGATACATATAGGATAGACCTTGACTTCAGCCTATCGGAAATTAAAACTTCGATAAGGAATCCAGCAGAGTTTGAGGAAGTAGCAGAGGCTGTAACCTCTGCTATAGTGACCTCATACAAGGACAACTGCTCAATCACCAAGAAGTGCACAAATAGAAGTGTACCTTGGTGGAATAATAATCTGGAAATGCAAAGGAAACAGGTATGAAGACTGTTTAACCTTGCGAGGTGCAAAGGACAATGGGCAAAGTATCGTGAGGCCCTTGTCAATTACAACCTTGCCATCAGACGGGTAAAGGAGGCATCCTGGGAGGTATTCTGTGAGGAAGTGGAGGGCACGGCTGCTCAAGCAAGACTTCATAAAATCCTCACTAGGGTACTAACTAATCCAGGAGGAACATTGAGGAAGGAGGATGAGTAGCATACAAAGACAGCACATGAAATGCTGGAACTGCTCCTCAAGACTCACTTTCCTCAACATACTCTGGGGATAACTCAGACCAGAATGCAATTCCTGAGAGAGCCTGGAGGGCCTGGAGGGCAGTGAAGGTTGTCTTCATTCCAAAGCCAGGGAGAATTGATCATACCAAGGCCAAGGATATGAGACCAATCAGCCTGTCCTCCTTCATTTTTAAGACATTGGAAAAGATGGTTAATGTGCATGTTGGAGAAAGGAGGTTAAGTAGGGCTCCTCTACATTCAAACCAACTTGCATATCAACCAGGTAAATCATGTGAGACAGCTCTCCACCAACTTGTTGGGAAGGTGGAGAAAGCACTACACTTTCAGGAAATAGCCCTCTGTATCTTCCTGGACATTGATGGGGCTTTTAGCAACACGACCTTTGATTCCATGGTTAGGGCAGCAGAGGTGCATGACCTAGGGACCACTATATGTAGGTGGACTAGGGCCATGCTCAGTGGAAGAAAGGTAGAGGCTACCATGATGAATGAAAAAATGGTAATCAACACCACTAGGGGTTGCCCGCAAGGAGTAGTTCTTTCGCCTTTATTGTAGAATCTAGTGGTGAATGATCTCATTGGAGAATTAAACTCTAGGCAGTACTTTTGCCAAGGATATGCAGATGATCTTGTCATAGTAATACTTGGCAAATTTGCTGACATTGTGCAAGACTGGTGCAGAAAACAGGATCTGGGGGTTAGTCCTAAGAAGACTGTTGTTGTACCATTCACAAGGAAACATATCCAACACTCAAGTTGGAATCTAAAGCTTTTCAATGAGGCACTACCTGTGAAGGGGACAGTGAAATATCAAGGGGTTAGCCTAGATGAGAAACTGACATAGACCCCTCACATTAGGAATATTTGCTCCAAGGCAAAAGTTACTTTAGTAAGTACCAGGAGAGCTTGTGGTAAAAATTGGGGTCTGAGCCCCAAGGGTATGCACTAGATATAGACCACGGTGATTAGACCCAGGATCACCTATGGGGCGGTCGTGTGGTGGAAGAAGGTAGAACAGCAGGTTGCTGCTAAGGAGCTTGGTAAGGTGCAGAGACTAGCCTGCTTAGCCATAACAGGCGGAATTAGCAGCACACCAACTGCTAGGATGGAAACCATGCTGGATATGCTCTCATTACACCTTTGGGTCAAGATGGAGGCAGCGGCTGGTGCATACAGACTCAAATCTGGCAACAATTGGAACTCTTTGGGATATCCAGAATCACACACTAAAATAGTGAGTGAGGTAAATATAGGAAAGGTTGGGGAAATGCCAGCTGACTATATTATAACCCCATACTGCTTCAACAAGCCTTTCAGTATAACATTTGGAAGTAGGGAGCAGTGGGAGAAAATAGTTCGACACCGTACGGGGAATACTGTCTGGTTCACTGACGGGTCAAAATCAGACCAAGGCGTTGGGGCCAGGGTATACGGGGTGCAGCCAAGACTGGAGGGCGTTATCTCTCTAGGGAAACTGGCCTCAGTATTCCAGGCCGAAATCACTGCCATCAGGGCATGTGTGGAGGAGAATTTGCGTAGGTGCTACAAAGATCGTAGCATCTATATCTATTCAGACAGCCAGGCAGCCCTGAGACCACCGGCAGCTCCTGCAACAAGGTCTAAAATTGTTGCAGAATGTCACAGGGTTCTGGTGGAGCTAGGGGAAAGCAATAGAGTAAACCTATTGTGGGTCCCTGGCCACTTGGGCATCAGTGGCAATGAACATGCTGACACATTAGCCAGGATGGGGGCAGGGACTCCATTTATTGGACCGGAACCTGTCCTGACAATCACCAAGGCAATGATCAAATTGGAGCTACGTAACTGGCTCAGAAGACAGCACGTAGAATATTGGACGAAAGTCTATCAACAAAAACATGGCAAGGTAATGATGCCAAAGCCATGTTTTAAAAGAAGCTCTGCAATCCTGGGCCTGACCAGGAGAGAGATTAGACTCATGGTTGGATTGCTGACAGGCCATGGGAATTTCAAAAAACACCTACATACAACGGGAATAACAGAAGAGGACCCTAAATGTAGGATCTGTGATGACGGTGATGAAACTGCATCACATCTAATCTTCGAATGCATTGCATTGGCGAGTAAAAGGCACAGAACATTTGGGACAACCAGACCTGAAGAAATTGTGTCTAATAAAGAACTGGTAAAGGGACTCCTTGCACTGTTCAAGGGCATTGGTTGGGTTCACTAGATATACAGGGAGCGATACCGCACAATAAACTTAGTTTCGGTGCGGGCAGTGGTGGGTTGGACCAAGACTGTTTTGGCTTCCCTAGAAAAATCAAATCAAATCAAATCAATGCTCACCGCCAATATTTGGTGCCTCAGGACAGTGTTGTTTTGAACATTTCCTATGGCTCACCTCGGCCTGTTGCCAACATACCGAGTGTTCAACATGTGCTTCAGCCGCAACATCAGGTCCCACGCTCCATGACGCCATGCACTTCACATATCCTCGCTACACCACAACCTTTAGCTCCATTGGCGTACTTTTCTCTTCCTACTTGCAGAGTGGATTTTCAGCTACATCTGTAAGAAATCAACTCAGTTGATGCTGTAATTAACTTATGCATGCTTGCCCACCTGCCCATGCTACCACCATTCAAACCCCAACAAGCTGTTATGTGGTTTAAAGTGGCTGAAGACGTTTTTGAGCATTGTGGATTCGATGATGCAACCAAGTCCCTATGCGTTATGTCTCATCTGTTCGAATTTGATGATTTTATCTTCAACCTCGTCGGCCATCCTTCACGTCCACACCGGTACGACCACGCTAAGGCTACTATTCTATACTGCTAGGATCACACAAATGCTGACGCTGTCAGGAAGATTCTACATAGAGAATTGATGGGCAAGAAGATGCCTTTGCAGCTGTGGAGATATTTATGATCAATTGCTCCTCCATCCTTGTTCCCCGATGATGCACTGTAGACCATCTGGATGGACAAATTACCAAGCCACGTCGGTTTGACCTTGTTGCAGGCCCCTTCTGCACTGATAAGCCAAACTCTGGAATCACAGACAAAGTCTACGCAGCTTACCAGTTGTATGGACTGACCTCCTTCAAGAAGGAAACACTTGCTGGGTGTGGCCGCGGCCATGGCTGCAAGCAAGATACTACCACATCTGCTCCAGATAAGAAGAATAACGTCAGCTTTGCTGCCTTGCCTGCTCCTCACCAACCACCTTCATCTATGGGCTCCTTCACTAGTTCATCGAGCAGTGATCCAGCACCTCTCTTTTAGGAAACTACTACTGGTTTACCCTTGTCTCATCGGTGGTGCTACTTTCACTATTATTTCGGGGCTGAAGCAAGAGGCTGTAGATCTCCTTGCCAGCACCCAAACACATCTCGGAGGTAGGCTCCGGCACCGCCCCTGTGCTAAAAATAGGCGTCAGGACATTGTGATTTTACATTCTCTGTCATCAGCCAGTGAACATTCAGACCATATTTACCTACAGGATCTTGCTTTGCGCACTCATTTTCTAGTTGACACTGGTGCCAATGTATCTTTGTTGCCACCTTTGCTTGTCTTTGCGAAGATTCATCAGCGTGAAACAACTGTGCAAGCCATTAATTCAACGGACTTGAAGTGTTCAGGCTATTATAAACATAGTGTTTGGGCTGTTATAAACATACCTTGCAGTTATCCTCCGACTGTGCCTTAAAGTGGACTTTTCTCGTTGCACCAGTCGACGAACCTATACTTGGCATCAATTTCATCAGGCATTTTCAATTATCTACTGACATTGTGCACAACACCATGTACTACCCTAAGAAACAATTGTACATTTTGTGTGATACGGCTGGTGTTGCTCAAGATACTACTCGCACTTCTTTAGTGACCAAACAATCAGAGCTTTCTGCCAAGTGTGACAAGTGGAAAAGTGCTCTTCTTGCCCTTCACCTCGAGCTCTCGCTTCAACGTATTTACTTTTGGAGAATCTGCTCAACATAAAGAAGGTATATATTGAGTTCGCTGAAGCTCATCAACACCTTTCTGCTGTTTGAGATGGCCTCCCTACCCACACTCACAAGTTTAATAAGTGAACCGGCCCCGGCACCAGACATTACTCATGTTTTGAACTGTGCTTCTTGTTCTCGCACTCCTCTGAACAGTAACTGTAAACATCCGAGTGCTCATATTTCATGTTCGCCTTCGGAACCTTTGCCTAAGCTCATTGTGTTTTTGACAATTCCACATCAGTTGTTATTTCTAGCCAGCCATTGCCTTCAGCAGCGACTGTAGTTATGCCTAGTACTAAATGCAAGCATACCAACCTGACTCTGCCCCGCACGCATGTTGACACTTCGGCGGCCAGCAGTTGGCACGCCTGTACCCACGCAGCCAAAGCGCCTATCTTTTGCTCGGCGGCCACTGCCTGTGACACGTCACAGACATTAGACTGCTGTACTCTACATCACATTGCCATAGTTACAGATGGAACACAACAAAAACTCCGCTTAACAGATGGCCCGATGAGATCGCTCCACCCTTGTAGGTTGAAACCAGAGTTTATGCAGATTGCGACAGAACAATTAGCCGATTTCCAAAATAAAGGAATTATCAAGCCTTCTTCTTTCAGTTGTTGGGCGAGCCCTATTCATTTTGTTCTGAAGAAAGATGGTACTTACCATATGGTTGGGGACTATACAAAGCTTAATGCTCGTACCATCATTGACAAATACTCTGTAATGCACATTGCCGATTTCAAACACATGTTAGCAGGTGCAAAATATTTTTCGCTATTAGACTGCGTTTTACCAGATCCCGATGGCCCCTGAAGACACTGAGAAAAACCACCATCACTACGCCTTTTGGGCTCTTTCATTACAAGTTTATGTCTTTCTGGTTGAAAAATGCACCCCAGATGTGGCAAAGATGGATAAATAAGATTTTCCCAAAGTTCGATTTTTGCTTTGTCTATATGGATGACATTTTTGTGTTTGCTCCCACTAAAGAATTGAGTGTAGAGCATGTTAGAGTGGTGACTGACACCTTACAGTCCGCCAGCATCGAACTTAATAACAAAAAGACTCAACTTCATCGGCCGTTGGTTGTGTTACTCAGTTATGTGGTGTCAGCAGATGGCCTTACTCCACCTAAAGACAAAATTAAGCCAATTCTTGATATGCCTGGGCCTCAGACATTTAAATAACTATGTCGCTTTTTGGGGACCATTAACTATTACCGCAAGTATCTGCCTTCTGCTTCCGACGTTCAGGCCCTGCTCACTGACGCTCTTGCCGGCCCTAATACATCAGGTAATCATGGACACCTATTATGGAGAAGGCCTTCAATGAGTTGAAACAGCTACTTGCCTCGGCTGTTACCATCGCTCACCCGCGTTCTGATGCCACACTGTTTATTACGACCGATGCAAGTTACAATGCTGTTGGTGGTGTGCTCAGTCTGACCTATAATGACGTCACCACTCCGCTTCAGTTCTTTTCTAAGAAACTTAGCTCAGAAAAAATACTTGGCCTTTGATAGGGAGTTGCTTGCTGTCTACAAGGCCATCAAGCATTTCAGAACTGATTTGGAGGGTAGGGACTTTTACATTCTGACGGACCATAAACCCTTGGTTTGGGCTATAAAAAACCCTACGTTTGACCCCCTGCCTTGTTGTTTTCGTCACATTGCCTACATACTGCAGTTTACAAATGACATTCGGTACATAAAGGGGCAGATAATGTTGTGGCCAATTTGCTATCCCACGGCAGCGCAGTATTTAGCTTGATAGACTTGTTGGACTTAGCCATGCAACAATCGGCCGACCCAGACATTTTACAGCTGTTATTGAACCAATCTTCTTCTCTTCGACCAGTGAAGACAACCTTTCCAGGAATTTCTGATGAAGTCTGGTGTGACAGTTCTATAGGCACACTTCGCCCCTTCATCTCCAAAGGGTTACAATGTCTTGTGTTAGGGAAACTTCATGGTTTGGCTCACCTGGGTGTTAAGGCATTGATACGCCTTGTGTTTGAATGTTTTGTGTGGAGAGACATGCACTGTCATTGCCAGTCATGGACCCGCGCATGTGTTCCTTGCCAGCAAAACAAAATCTCTCGCCATACTTCCCAACCCAGGTAATTTTTCACAACCGCCAGGCCAATTCCAGCATATCCATGTAGATTTAGTTGGCCCTCTCCCACAGACTGAAGGGTTTCGCTATCTACTCACAGCTATCGATAGGACTACTCGCTGAGCAGAAGTATTTTCCCCATACCAAACATTACTTCAGACACTGTTTCACACACCTTTATGGATGCTTGGGTCTCATGCTTTGGCTCCCCTATGTTCCTCACAACCAACCAGGGTTGGCAATTTGAATCAGCCATGTTTTCGGAATTATGCACCCTTTGCGGTATCACAAAAATATACACAACCGCTTATCACCCCCCAAGCACTGGCATCGTACCTTAAAAACCTCTCTTCGATGACACGGCCCCTTGTGGCCCAAGGCATTACCTTGGGTGCTTCTCGGCCTATGCTAAAGAAGATCTTAAGGGCTCGGTGGCAGAGTTTGTTTATGGTCAACCTCTTGTGCTCCCTGGCGAGCTAGTTTCTCCATCCCCACCGACCACACCCTCCGAACTCCCTTCTCTGGTAGATAGGGTATGCACACACTGCAAAAACATTCAGCCACCCCCTCTGGCAGTGCACACTCATCCGCGCATGTATGTGCCCCATGAGCTAGACAAGTGTGAGCATGTTTTTCTCCGTGACGACACCATTAAGGCCCCTCCTTATACTGGCCCTTACGTCATCGTCAGCTGCTCCAAAAACACCATGGACATTTGAGTGTTTTCTCTCAACCGTGTCAAGCCGGCCTTCATCGAGCCTTCAGAGACTTCCTCTGACACGGTTTCCTATCATGCCTCTCCTTCGTTGAGCGGTCAGTCCCCTTATCATACCACACAATCAGGCACAGTCTGTTCTTGGCGTACTCACCATTCGAGTACTGCTTCCCCAGCCACTCCGGCTTCGAGTAGCCAGTCATCCCCTTGTGCCACATATTCGGGTACCGAGTCATTTCGGCGTGCTCAACCCTCGAGCACTACTTCTTCGCCACTCAGCTCCAATTCGAGCACTCAATCATTTAGGGGTGTTTTCGCCTCGCAGCCCCCTAAGTCGAGCTGATCACTCTCTAGGGTATACTGTATGCATCCCTTTGTCCTGCGACATTAACCTCTCCCACGTTTCAAGCTCTCACGGGCTCGACCCAGCACAGGGCCACGCCTGCTGAGCCGTCAGCTGATCGCCTGGGACTGTCGCCTCCATCACCCACTTCGTTGGCCACCCCCTCCTCGCCTGGCTCTCAGCCATGTTATGGGTTCCCTCCCCCCCCCCTCGCCAATACACACATCCCACCGCAGTGCCCACCAACGAGATATATAGTTTTGTCCACCCTGTTGACATCCATAAGCTCTCGGTGTTAGCCGACAGCTCAACTGCTAACTGCTTTCGTGTGCATTGCGTGTGATGATGAGCAGAGAGGTAGTGCTTCTCCGCTTGTGGTGCGAAGGTTTCGCCTGTCAAAACGTGCTGCAAGTGGTAACATTAATGCTTTTGTGCATCTTAATGGCAAAGTGTTCCTGCTGACATCAGGCTGCAGTCTGCTACTGGTCGGCATCTTCATCAGCCTGCACACCTCGCCGCCGACTTCGTCGTCGACATACCGGGTTTCGCCCCCCCGGTCACCATCATGTCGGCCTGTGCCTGAAGCTGCCGAAGAACGTAGTGTGGTGTTTTTGGGAAATTCTCACCCCCTGCCCCCCTCAGGGACATACTCCATACTGCGTGGGGGGGTGGGGGGCGGGGGTGGCTATGTGGCATCAATCCCGTGATCAATAGCCATTTTATGTTATCTTTGGTGTATTTTCTTTGGACTGACTGGGGACTTCAGGCAGTCGGTCTCTTGTATCTGACGTGTTAACCTCACATCTGTACCAACATAAAGAAATAAATGTATTAAGAGTGGATACTGCATTCATAATTGAACTGCACCTATCTCCTCAAAACTAGAATCGAAAAACTAGTTGAATCCAGCCTTGGAGAAGATCAGTTTGGATTTACGAGAAATGTAGGAACAAGTGAGGAAATACTCACATTATGACTTAGCTTAGAAAATAGGTTAAGGAAAGGCAAATCCACATTTTTTAGCATTTGTAGATCTGCAGAAAGCTTTTGACAATATTGACTGGAATACACTCTTTCAAATTCTGAAGGTAGCAGGAGTTATATTCAACTTGTACAAAAACAAGACTGCAGTTATAATAGTAAAAGGGCATGAAAGGTAGCATTGATTGGAAAGGCAATAAGATAGGGTTGTAGCTTTTCCCTAATGTTGTTCAATATGTTCATTGAGCACGCTGTGAGGAATGGAAGGAGAAATCTGGTAAGGGAATTAAAGTTCAGAGAGAAGAAATAAAAAATTTGCAGTTAACTGATGACAGAAATTCTGCCAGAGACAACAAAGGACCTGGAGGAGCAATTGAATGGAATGGGCAGTGTCTTGAAAGGAGGGTATAAGATGAGCATTAACAAAAGTAAAACAAGCGTAACGGAATGTAGTGTCAGAAAATCAGGCGATGCTGAAGGAATTAGATTAGGTAATGTGACAATAAAAGTAGTAGATGAGTTTTGTTATTTGGGTAGCAAGATAACTTCTGATGGCCAAAGTAAAGAACATACAAAATGCAGAATATCTATGGGAAGAAAAACATTTCTAAAGAAGTGAAACTTGTTAACATCCAATTTTAATTTAAATATTAGGAAGTCTTTCTGAAAGGATTTGCCTGGAGCTTAGCATTGTGAAATGTGGGCAATAAGAAGTTCAGTCAAAAAGGTGATAGAAGCTTTGGAAATGTGGTGCTACAGACGAATGATGAAGCTTAGATGGGTAGATCACGCAACTAATGAGGAGGTGTTCAACAGAATTGGGGACAAAAGGAGTTTCTGGCATATGCTGACCAAGAGAAGGAATAGGTTGATGGACACATTCTGAGATGTCAAGGACTCATCAACTTAGCATTAGAAGGAAGTGTGTGGGGTAAAAAATCATAGAGAGAGGCCAAGAGACAAATACAGTAAACAGATTCAAAATGATGTAGCTTGCTGTTATTATTGTCAGATGAAGAGTCTTGCACAGGGCAGAGTAGTGTGGAGAGCTGCATCAAACCAGTCTGTGGAGTGAAGTCAACAACAACAGGTTACTACACAACACAGTGATGTCTATCGAGTTGTGCAAATAACAGAGTACAACTTAATAGCTTTTGGCCATTACAGCCTTTGTCATACACACAAAACTGCAGTCTCTGCCCGCTGTGTTCAGTCTCAAAAATGTTATTGAATACTGCCGGGAATTTCCATTGTTTGATTATACCTTTGTGCAAATTTGACAGTTATTAAAAACTTTGTTACATATTTAATATTTGGCTTATGACAAAAAAGAGAGGAGTGAAAGTTTACACATTATTTCATTTTTGCTCTAAACTGTACATAATTATGCACAAAATAATTCTTTCTTTGCTGTGCCTATTGTTGTTGTTTTTTCTTCATAATCATAAATGATGACTATTGTCTATAACCACTATTGTCTATGACCACTGCCCAACTGTGACCAACAGAAAACTGGACCATCCTATGGAACAATATGCAACTGAACATGTAAGATGGTTAATTGAAAAGACTGCTTCGCAAGCTGAACAATCTAGTTCTCTCTAAATTACACTGATGGTAGTTATCACTACAACATATTCTCTGCCATCAAAATCATCCCAAGCTCATCCTATGGTAACCTACTACTATTATTTTCCCATTCTCTGCTTCTCCATCCTTCCTTCAAAACCTCAACTACTTCTCCCATATCCACTTCATTTGGCCTTCCTCAACCCACCATGCCACATTCCTGAATGTGGTTTCCAACTCACTGATGGCTCCATCCACACTTCCATCCATATTAAACCATCCAGTCACCAACAATACCTAAATTTTTGCAATTGCCATCCCTTACAGATAAACAACCCCTCCCTTACAGTTTGGCCACCCATGGATGGCATATCTGCAGTGACAAGAACTGCATTTCTCAACATGCTGAAGGTCTCGCAAAGGCCTTCAGAGACAGAAACTACCCCACAGAGTTAGCCCGCAAACAAATCTTCCATTCCACACACCCCAAATCCTCCCTCTACCAGCAGTAATCATCCACAAAAGATTGTTCCCTTTGTCACCTAGTACTACCCTGGACTCGAACAACTAAATTTCCTCTTTTGCCAATGTTTTGGTTATATGTACTCGTGCTCAGAAATGAGAGACATCCTGCCCAAGATCCTTCCTATCCCACCTTAAGTGGTGTTCCATCACCCTCCCAACCTCTATAACATCCTAGTCCATCCCTATGCCATCCCAAACCCAGCCAATTGCCACAGGGATCATATCCTTGTGGAAGACCCTGCTGCAAGACCTATTGAATCCAGCCACCCAGCACTTCTTTTTCCATGTAGAAGGCTTATTCTAACCAATCAGAGGCCAGGCCACCTGTGAAACTGGCCATGTAATTTACCAGCTGTGCCGCAATCACTGCATAGTTTACTATATTGGCATGACCACTAAGCAGCTGTCCATAACGATGTATGGTCACTGCCAAACTGTGGCCAAAAACAAGGTAGACCACCCTGTAGCATAGAATGCAGTGCAGCATATGCTTACTCTCAATGACTATTTCACAACTCAAGCCTTTCTGAACTACACAGGTGTGCCACAGGAGTGTGTCATGGGTCCGTTGCTGTTCTCGATACATATAAATGACCTTGTGGATAGCATCGGAAGTTTACTGAGGCTTTTTGCAGATGATGCTGTAGTATATAGAGAGTTTGTAACAATGGAAAATCGTATTGAAATGCAGGAGGATCTGCATCAAATTGACGCATGGTGCTGGGAATGGCAATTGAATCTCAATGTAGACAAGTGTAATGTGATGTGAATACATAGAAAGAAAGATCCTGTATCATTTAGCTACACTATAGCTGGTCAGCAACTGGAAGCAGTTAATTCCACAAATTATCTGGGAGTAGGCATTGGGAGTGATTTAAAATGGAACGACCATATAAAATCAATCATCAGTAAAGCAGATGCCAGACTTAGATTCATTGGAAGAAGCCTAAGGAAATACAGTCTGAAAACAAAGGAAGTAGGTTACAATACACTTGTTCGCCCACTGCTTGAATATTGCTCACCGGTGTGGGATCTGTACCAGGTGGGGTTGATAGAGGAAGTAGAAAAGATCCAACGGAGAGCAGCGTGCTTTGTTACAGGATCATTTGTTAATCATAAAAGCGTTACAGAGATGATCGATAAACTCCAGTGGAAGACTGCAGGAGAGATGCTCTGGCATTCAGTATGGGCTTTTGTCAAAGTTTCAAGCAGTATATTGCTCCCTCCTACGTATATCTTGCGTAGAGATCATGAAGATAAAATCTTAGAGATTAGAGCCCACACAGAGGCATACCAACAATCTTTCTTTCTGCAAACAATACGTGACTGAAATAGGAGGGAGAACCGATAGTGGTACTCAAGGTACCCTCTGCCAAACACCATCGGGTGGCTTGCGAAGTATGGATGTAGATGTAGAATGGAGTTATCCTTGCAGTACATTCTCCGATCTCAAATTTATCTACAACCAACGGTTCCTATCCCCTCTATCCAACAACTCTCCCATTTCATGTGCTGTGCTGGGTTGTGTGTGTCTGTGTGTGTGTGTGTGTGTGTGTGTGTGTGTAAGCATGTGCGCCTCCCCAACCTCCCCACTACATTCCTAAGCTGCATCTCATTCCACCCATCTAATACATACATGTTCTGTAAGGTTTTATCCATACACACCATCATGACATCTTCTTGTCCCCTCCCCCTCACTTCCCCTCTCCTTACTCCCTCATCACAGAGCATAACCTTACTGCAGAGCATGCAGTTTCTCATTGTTAAGAGGTTCGACTCCTCCCTCGGGCAAGAGTGTGTCAATTGTCCTTAGCATAAGTTAGTTTAGGTAGTTTGTAAGCTTAGGGACTGATAACTTTTGAACTTTTGCAGAGCATAATTTGGATGCAGAAGCTGGAGATGGCATTAGTTTGTGCATGTGTGAATAGTCTTTATTCTGAAAAAGGTCAATGGCCGATAGCTTGTTTTACAAGTGTGTGTTCTTTTATATTTGCTTGTCAGAGCTTGTCATTATGTCATTGCCATGTGTTGTAAATTGTCCTTATTACGTTGTTGAATTCCAACATGAAGTATCCATTATTAGATTCAGTTTGCTCAGTTGTAAGTGTTCCAACATTTACAAGTGGTTGTTAATGTTTAGTTTCACTGATTACAAGTGTTCAGTCAAAGTTGGTCCTTCTGGATTGTTACGGAATTGTCGACATCTGTTGTGAGAGCTCCAAAACTGATGTCTGCTCAGGTATGTGTATATTCCATTATAATACTCAGAATGAGTAGTTCTTAGCATTTGGAGTAGTAGTTGTCCATCATTGTAAACGTTGACCACAAATTGTTGTTGGCATTTGGTACATGTTAGGAGTGCCTTTTAGTGTGGTTTCTCATCTAATTGTGTGAACCTGTTGTAAACTGTACATACTGTCAGATGATTTATGGCCCACATAAGAAGAGAACAAGAATATCATGTTAAGTTGTCATCTATTTGTGTCACAAGAATATTTAGTGGAAGCTTGATAAAATTCCTAGTTTTCATACTTGATTACTTCATTCTATTTCTTGGTAAGATTTCTGAAGTTATTTTGGTGCTTCATTTTCTCAAAACAAAAATATTCTAAATCATTAAAACTGCTCCACTGTATTAATTCTTTGCAAAAGAAAGTTTACATACTTCATTGTTTTGTGGCTGTCATTGCTAAAATGTATTTGGTTGTCTTAGTGTCAAGTCACTGACAGTTTAGTGATACTGGTTACTGTTCCACAGTAAGGCACTTGATTGCAATATTTACTACCTCAAGAACCCCCAGGGTAAAATCACCATCTCACAAATAGTTCAGCTGGAGAGGCAGAGGACCACAAACCTGTCCTTTGGGGGCGAGTCTTTAATGATTAGATCAGTAAATTTTTGAATTTAGCCCAACCAATTCTTGATTAAAAATGCTCCAGTGGTCCACTCTCCAAATACTGTAGTACTACAGTAGTTCTGTGCATCCCCCTCCACTAGCACACTGGCAACCAATAATATTCATTTCCTACATGTGTGGCTGGCCATTAGTTATGCAGTGTGTCTCTCATAGGCTCAATTGTTGGCACTCAGCCATAGCTCCTGCCCTTCACACTTTTTCTATCTCTCCGCCTCTATGCGCTGGAGTGCCTTCTTACATGACGCCAACTACAGGTGAGCCATACTGCTCACATCTATTCAGATAGCTTGCTAAATCAAAGCTGCAGTGTAAATCTTGCAGGCATATTATTTACAAACTCTGTAAATTTAATGAATATTTGTATCTATATGGTCAGAGTTATCAAACCAATTGCATTTAAATATAAAAAGAAACTTTTAAAGCCCTAATTCCACATGTGTAAATTGAAAAAGTGAACTGTTAAATCAGAACTATAAATTGCAAACATAAAAAATTGACACAACATGTCCTCCACTTTTGCATTCCTGCTGGCCTAAATTTGCACTAACCAGCTCCCACTGACTGACCTTACGTTTTACTAACTTTCTGTCCAACACCTGTCTTCTCTTGCCGCTCTTTCATCCCCCCTCTCAAGTAAGCACATTTCTCTCTCTCCATCCTTTCTTGTCCTCATCCCACTGCTCTCTCTCACTCTCTCTCTCTCTCTCTCTCTCTCTCTCTTTGTCCCCTCTGTTGTTCTTCATTTTCTTGTGCAGCCAGAGAATCATTTTCCAAAGACCTAACTCTAGCCCTTCCTTACATCCTTTTCTAATCTGATCCCATCTCCATCAGTTCAGAAAACTTGAAATGAATAATTTTGGGATTTATTCCCATTTGCTTGCATTACTGAACCACCCAATACCAGTGATGCATAAAAATAGGTATGGATGTAATTTGTCTATTATCATTTTCTTTTACAAAACTTTTTTAATTCTTTTTTATACCTGTGTTGCATAAAAATAGGTATGGATGTAATTTGTCTATTATCATTTTCTTTTTGACAAAACTTTTGTTATTCTTTTTCATAACGTAACTAGCTGAAGTCATTTACTAATATCTGGCATCACATAAGTTTATTTAATTAGCAAATATTAATTAGTTCATGCAAGAGGTGTATAGTTGTAGGTCATCAATTAGGCTAATTAGTATTTCTGTTAAGACTTATTAAATTCTTTTCTCATAATATTAAAGTAATTATTATGATGTTTCACAAGTGACATTAGGAACAGTTTGCTCTCATTTGTTTCTATATAATTACCATTTATTATCAAGTAATTGTTTGAAAACCTATTTAGATATATTTGAAAGTGAGAAAATATTAATTCAACAGAGATATTTATATCAATTTACTCAGTATTATTTACACTACCTTTTACTATAGCCAGTTGTATGTAATTGTTTACTTTTCCATCAATTTACTGTAATTTTCAATTAATTTACTGTACCGGGTGTGATCAAAAAGTCAGTATAAATTTGAAAACTTAATACATCACGGAATACTGTAGATAGAGAGGACACACATGCTTGAAATGACATGGGGTTTTAATAGAACAAAAAAAAAGTTCAAAAATATCCAACAGATGGCACTTCATCTGATCAGAAAAGCAATAATTAGCATAACAAATTAAGACAAAGCAAAGATGATGTTCTCTACAGGAAATGCTCAATATGTTCACCATCATTCCTCAACAATAGCTGTAGTCGAGGAATAATGTTGTGTACAGCACTGTAAAGCATGTCCGGAGTTATGGTGAGCCATTGGCATCAGATGTTGTCTTTCAGCATCCCTAGAGGTGTCAGTCGATCACGATACAATTGCGACTTCAGGTAACCCCAAAGCCAATAATTGCACAGACCTGGGAGGCCAAGTATGGCGACTGAGCACACAAACATCACCAAATGATGTGTGTAAGAGATCTTTCATGCATGTAGCAATATGGGGTGGAGTGCCATGGTGCATAAAAATCGTACGTTCCATCAGGTGTTTAGCAGCCAGGCTGGGGATGTTGCAGTTCCGTAATATATCGGTGTACCTCTCACCTGTCACGGTAGCAGTTGCAAAACCAGAATCATGTGCCATTTGTCAGAAATTTTCTAATAAAACCCCATGTCATTCCAAGCATGTGCGTCAATTTTTACCTCTCTATCTACATTACTCCGTGATTTATTAAGTTTTCAAATTTATACTGACTTTTTGATCACCCGGTACATAATTAACAATAAATAATTTTCAGTGTCATTGTTTGGATTATTTAAATAGGATGCCTTTGTACCATGTAAATGAGTTTGGTTACATCTTTGACTGAGAGCACAATCTATGCCAGCGGGAAGTATTTCTTTTAAGTTGTGTATCCTGATGTATCCATGTCACTCTGAACTCTAATTTGAACAACTGTGTAAAAGTTTATTAGTGTTAGCCGTATGGAATGTGTTTCTACCATTATGATTAAAAGCTAAATTCTTCTGTGCCACACTGTACACTCATACTTTAGTATTCCACACACAAACTGTGTAAATTTGTAGTATTGACGTGTGGAATGTACATACTGGGTTGTGGTAACTGTTATTAATGAGACTTGTACGCTGGCCATAAATGGGGACAACGGGGCACTAATTAATCATTAAAGTGTTAATGAACTGCACTTCTATGTGTTACCTACATTATTTGTAGCAGATTGGTTTTTCCCATGAAATTTCAGCCAGTCGTTACCAAGAGTGCTGATCAACAATAACTTCAAGAGTCATTGAGCTACGACCCGGTACATTACAAAGTGCTTTCAATAATCAGTTTTTCTATGATCAGGTGCCAATGCGGTTGAGTTTATGAAAGCTAGTGTGAATGCTGTTGCCTGCTATGAGTTCCTATTTTATTAATGAGTTGTTTATTTGCCTTGTTTTATGTCCTGCTCTAACAAGAAATTTCTATTATTGTTATAAATAGATATTTTAATAAGATGATCAGATTTCCATCAGAAATGACACAGGAAGCCTGTGGAGATTTCAGTTGAACTGAGGAAATTATGATCAGAACGAATGAAAATGTACTGAGTGGAACGCAAGAACGTAGCACTGCAACCTCCGAAGACAAAGTGAACTGGAATGACTCAAATGGTCCAATGTGGCCAATCAAGTTCAAAACAACAACAACAACAACAACAACAATAATAATAATATGATCAGCTGCATCTCTGTTCTTCTTCTTTTGCATACCCACTTTTAAGAAATATAGTAAATAGTAGGTAGACCATATTTAGAGATGTAGGTCAAACAAGTACAGTATGGTCATATATTTTATGTAACAAGAATGTATAATGGTGTAATTGTAACAAAAAATAAATAATACATTATTTAAGTACTGCTAATAAATTACGAGACAGGATTGATAGAGAGTACTTTATTTTGAGGAGATGAAATGTGTAGTACTTATCATATACATATCATCCATAAAATTAAAAGTTTCACAGTATTGGTGCCCGACCATTTGTAAGTAACAGTATTTTCATTTAGAAGGAGCATGAGGTTGTCTAAGGAACATTCAAAATGAAGTGCAGGTGAATGACCCTGCAATATGTGTACAGTAGGTGAATGTCCTTGTAAAACTTATAGGATATGTTAGTGTCCTTGAAATACATGTAGTGCAGGTGAGTAACCTTGCAAAACATACAGAGCAGAACCTGTACTTAGTATATGGCAGATCAGATACCTTTCAATATAAGTAACTTTAAGTAGACAACCCATGATTTTTGTATCAGTTTTGCTGCTCATATTCAGAGGATAATTTGCACTGAAGCCCCTTTTACTTAAATGTGATCAAGATGTTTTTTATTGTTGACATTAAATCATAAAAAATATATCTGTATTTAAAAAATTGGCACAAAATTCAGACCACTAACACCCCACCCCCATCACCATTATAGGGAAGTATGACCATCTACCACGGTGATGCCTTTGCGCATCATTCATTGAAATACTTAAGATAATGTACTTTTTTTCTTTGTATTCATTATTTCAGGAGGAGACAGGTCTTATATATGCCACTGGCTGGCAGTACAACACATTTCAATATCTTTAGGTTAGTGTACTGCCTGTCAATTTATGAGTTACATTTTTTGGTAAGTACTGTATTTAATTTATTAGTTATATCAATTGAATTTTTCATTGCTGCAATAAAAGACTGCTAAAAAGAATGTAACTATTGAGAAGTTAATGAGAATATGAGGCTTCATAATAATCAAATCAATAATCTGGAAAAAGAAATAACAAGAGAAAATAAATAGGATTGATTTCATCATACAAGGGTTTGAACTTAAATAGTGGCAACACTGCTGTGGGGACACCATGCAATGGAATCTACAATTGTTGCTGATAACGCACATTGTTGACATACCTACCTTACCTTCGAGCAAATGGACTCAGCTGTCCCACATCACCAGTGCATGCAGAATTGAGGGAAACACAGTCACTTATGAGCGAGCGGCCTAATGTAAAGGTGTTATTATGTTTTTGAAACAGGAACAATGGAGTTGGTTACTAATGGAAATTTTCCATTGAGGTGCTGAAATATTCTTGAAAAGAGATAGTTTGGCTGGCCAGTGCTTACCTTAGTTCTGTGCCACCGATAGTCACACAAAAATACAAAAATAGAAACAAGCTTTCGGAAATATTTTCCTTCATCGGGTATGAGAGAAGGGAATTGTTTTATAATGACTTAGGCCATGAGGAGATGATGGACAATTTGTGGAAGTCAGAGATACTCTGAGTATCTCTGACTTCCACAAACCACCCATCATCACCTCATGCCCTAGGTCATGAAAAACCTTTTACTTCTGATCCCTTCCTCTTCTCCTCTCGTACACGATGAAGGAAAATATTTTTGAAAGCTTGTGTCATATTTTTCGTTTCTATTTTTGGGTTTTTGTGTGATCATCGGAGGTACAGAACTAATGTAAGTACTGGCCTGCCAGTCTATCTCTTTTCAACAATATTTGAAAAATGGAGGTGGATCAAGATCGAATGTGCCAGAGGTCGTACAGCACAACTGTGTCTTCAAGGTCTTCAAGAGGCAGAAATGCTCCTCAGTTTCAAATATTTTTATGTTAAATACATCATAGTCAATTAAGTTCGAAATAAGATATATAATAGGTAAAGCTGAATTGAGAGATACATACACTAAGTGTTCCTCCTCAGAGTCTTAAAACATATTTTCTCTAGTGTTTCAACAAATATTTGCAATTTGGTTTTTGCACTGTGTAGCCGGAGCTACAAATACTGCTCAACATATCTTTCATGCAATGATGAGTGTCAAAAGAAAGCATAATTTTGTTTCTCACTATGAATAAAATTAATTTAAGGTGGTAATTTACATGAAAATTGATACATTGGTTTCTAATTAGTCTAATAATTATTGACATAAATTCAAGAATAACCAGTGCACCAGCAGCAACAGCATCATCACAGCACTTGCTAACTGCTGCCACTGTAACAGTATAGACATGGTAGTGGTTGCTCAGTAACCTCTCCTGTCTAAACTGTTTTTTCCAGTGGGAATCATACTTTTAGGTTGCACTTACTCGACAATCTATCATCCAATAAGAGTAGGCAATAAGTAACACTTATAACCATGTAGTATACCATCTCCTCAATATGATTCATCAAATTATAGACCTCTAACAGAAAGGTATACTGACAGCCAAAGTTTTCAAATACCTGAATGTTCCAGTATATAGAATTAACATATCAAACATAAACACATAATACAAGTAACAACATGTTTTGGTCTTAATAGCTTGGAAACAACCATCCCACTTGTTTAATTAAATGAACTGAAAGAAATATGGGTAATTTGCAAAGATCCTTTCAATTGAAATACGGTAGCTCGACCTGAAATCGAACATGCAACTCTAAATCGATTATGTGGCTGCTGATGCACAAGATGACAAAATATATACCATATATACTCAAGTAATCCGCGTTTTTTTTTTTCTGAATTTATGAATGAGGGGTGTGCGGATTATGTGAATTTAAGTTGGTATTACTCTATCTGCAACAACAAAACATACTAGGCTGGTATTACTCCGTTTAAAAAAACAGATCCCTTTAGGTCGGTAAAAAAAAGGTAAAGCAGTCAACAATCCAAAGATTGGTTTGAACACCACAGTGCTTTACTAGGTATGGTCCTGTTTGGAGGTGGTATGCCGTTGCCTTCCTCCGACCTTCGAACTGACTTACCCAGCCAGTTATAGGGGGACCTACAGTTTTAACGTGGGTTCCGAACCACGGTGCTTCTCGGTATTTTTCACATGAGCAATACTGCCAGAGATGAAAGAAGTGGAAAGTGACAGATAAAAATCCTAGCACCTGGCGGGGATTGAACCCGCGACCTTTGGATTTGTAGTCTAGCACTCTCCCACTGTGCAACCGAAGCGCACTACACGATAAAATTTTTGATCAAATCTTTGACAAAGAAATATTATCAAATATTTGTAATATTTCTAAGACATAAATCTTAATCATGGTGTTAACAAGAAATGTTATGGTTGTCATATTTCAAGAAAGAGGATAATAACAACTTTTTATTGTGCGCTGCTTTGGCCATTATAAAAATTGCATATAATTTGACAATGACACAACATATCAGTAATTTTACTGTAAAGGGTCTCCTCATGTCACAAAGCAATGTGGCAGAGTAGTGTCTCTTTCCGCCAGTTTCTTCGGCAGCGTGGCTGGCGCGTACGAACAGTTGCATTGTTGTTATAAGAGTGACTAGTTGCATTTGCTTGTAATACCATCTTCCTGAGTAATAAAGGACATTATATACTTAAGTTGGGTATTATTCAGTTCAGTGCCACCATATTACCCACACCGGTATTGGCACTCCATGTTTACAGTGATTTCTTGCTACTGGGGTGAAACGTTAATTACAGCGTGGTGTTGCATCTATGTTCAAACACGCACACGTTGTTTGGCAACAGCGATGCTAGTGCTCATAGGGGTTACATTTTGCATTGCAGCGAACAGAAGACAAGCAACTTTTCTAATCAAATATACGGCGAAGTGCTACATTTGATATTTCTTTGATGAAAGATACCTGTATGTCAAAGTTTCCTATTACACTACCAAATTTCTTTGATGTAAATACATAACATATCGACTTTGACAAAGATATATGAGTGTGTAATACCAGTCTCAGCTCCATTTATTTTATAACTGTTCAGATTCTACAAACATTCATTTCAGTGTGTGTTACTGTGAGTACGTTTTCACAGTAATGTGTTATGAATGAAATATTTTTCAATTTGAATGGGACTGTTTAGTACGTAAAATACGAGAATTTTATGGGATTGGTACGAGATTCACACGCTCTGGATATGACAATCTTGCTCGCTTCTCTCTCTGTCTCTCTCTCACTCGCTCGCACTCTTTTTGAAATTTAACACACGTGACATCCAAGATAGCTGCCCTCGCGTGCTTTTCAAAGCCGATAGGTTGTATCCACATCTACACATATCAGTGTCTTTTTTTTTCTCTCTCTCTCTCTCTCCATCGTCAAAATCAAAATTTGGGGGTGCGCAGATTACTCGAGGGTGCGGATTACTCGAGTATATACGGTATGTTAGGAACGCATAATTACATACAAATAATTTTGACAAGTGGTATTGTAAAACGGATTGACATGAATGTTTCTACAGCAGAATGGTGACACATTCATAGGAAATAGTTCAATGTGTTTGACCAATTCCAGTGTAAATGTCACTGTTCCAACTGTCATGGATGAAATTTGAAGCTGTGGTAGTACGTAACTGCCAACATATTCGGAAATAGTTACTCTTTTGTTGAAAGTTGTGGAATGTTTCTAATTATATACATGATAATGCAATTTGGAATAAGCGTTAAGCTATCCATACAGTATGTATTTCTGAGATGATCAAGGACAAAAGATCAACAATAACATTTGCATAAAAAAATAAAAATTATAGATATGACTTTCATCGCATAATAAATTGCTGCAGAATATCTTCAGGAAAGTACATTAAGAACTAGTCACTAAAAGGGTGTGACAAATTTAAATGGAAATTTAGCACATTTCATTCATCAATAACATTGATTTCTTAAGATTTAAAATACTTTGTAGTCAAACCAACAGAAAGGAAAAAATGTCGCATCCATATAGTGACTGACTTTCAATGTTGTTTTCCATAGATCTTTTGTAGAGGTTTTAGAAAAGTACATCTACAGTCAGTTAATACATAGTTATGACAGTTACCCTTTTTCTTTGTGTAGTTTTGCCTCTGAAGTCTTTCAGATCATAAGAAATCAGGAAACCTTCACTGTCACTCATGACCACAGAAAGCAATAAAATACATTCCCATGACTATGCACAAAACATACTTCATAAAGTTGCACATGAATAGACACATATCTGATTTAGAGTTGCACATTCAATATATATCAGTTTATGTCAAGCTACTTTGATTGCAAGCATTCTTGGAAATTACCCAAATATGAATTTCACAGCTATATTAAAGTGCCCAACAGAACTTCATAGCACATTAAACAGCTAAGAAACAGTGAAAATGAAAGACAATTTAGTTTTCACCCTTCAACAGAAAATGTTCACATATGAAATATTTAAATTGTGTCTTTACACTAAATTCAAAATAATGTTTAATTTGCAAAACTACTTGCACAATTATTCATCTAATTTATACTATACTTAGCCTACCAATATTATAATAATGTAAAAGAAGCTCTGTCTGTTATGCTTCCATGACTAAATCGCTAAACCAAATTTGGTGAAATTAAATATAGAGATAGCTTGAATGCTGAAGAAGAATGTAGCCCACTCTAAAAAGTGTGTAATTCTAGATATATGTTGATTTTAAGTATATAACTCCAAATATGGAATAGCTGAGCATCAATGTTTCTCTTTTAGTTTCTGAGATGCTGGAAGACTCCTTGGAAAACTATTTATTCCTTACTTTTGAAATTTATTACATTTATATGTTGTACATAATACAATTCAACACAGTGAAAATAAGTTTTACACAAGACTCAATGTCTTCAAACCAATTTCAATAACATTTGAAATCTGTATCATTTACACGTTGTATTATACATAGCTTCTTTAGTCAGAGATTTCGTCATGATGTAACAGAGTTTCTTTTTTTAATAAAATTTTCATTTTCATTTCAATAAAGGAGGACAGTATGTAGTGTCATTCTACACATGATTCATATTTAAACCAGAAAATTGGAAACTTTTCTGTTATACTGATCATAACTTAAGAACAAGTTGCAAAATTATTGTATTTTTGATGGTGAAGCTGCAGGTAACAGCTAGTATTTTTTAAATACAGTTACTGAATTTGAAACTTCATACCTGACTCTTTTACAATGAATAAATGCAAATGTATGTCAACAAGTAGAATGGGAAATAATACTCCATTTTCAAAATAGTCATACTAATACAAACACCACTTTGAAATTCATGAGCATCTTAGGTCTACACAGGGACTCCTATTTGTCTACCGTTCCAGTCTCAACTAAAGTTTGGGAAGAAAGAATATATAAATCTCTCTATTTGAACTCTGGTTTCTGTTATTTTATTATCATGATCATTTCTCCCTATGAAGGTGGAAGTCAACAATATATGTTCAAATTCAGAGGATACAGTTGGTGATTGAAATTTCATAAGTAGATCTCACCACGACCAAAAGCACCATTGTTATAACGATTGCCACCACAACTCATATATCGTTTCTGTGATACTCTTTACCCTGTATCATAAAAATATAAAACAAGCTGCCCCTCTTTGTACTCTTTTGTTGCCCCTGTCAGTTCCATCTGATAAGGATTCCAAGCTGTGCAGAAGTTCTCCAAAAGGGAACACACAAACATAGTGTAGGCAGTCTCTTTAGTAGTTTTGATGCATCTTCTAAGTGTCCTGTCAATAAAATGTAGTCTTTGGTTCACCTTCTGCACTACACTTTCTGTGTGTACTTTCGTATGTAAGTCAAGTCATTACTATAGTTCCTAGGTAGCTTATTTAGTCAATTTATAGCCTTGAGATTTGATTGCTTTATCTTGGAACTAAAGTTTTGATTGATTCTCTTTCCTGCATGTGAGGATGGCCTCACACTTTCCATTATTTAGGATCAATTTCTAACTTTCACATCATACACATATCTTATTGAAATTTTGTTGCAGTCGGTTTTGATGTTCTGATGACTTTACTAGATGATAATGACAGCATCACCTGTTAGACAACCAAAGAGGGCTGCTTAGATTTTCTTCCAGATCATTATATGTACAAGGAACAGCAGATGTATTACTATGAACTGTGGCCTTTCTGAAAGGAAATTATGATTCCAGTCTCAGATCTCAGATGCTATTCATTGAGTAAAGGGCTTTTTGTGTTTCATAAGAATGGTATTGTCTAAATCTAAGCAGACTGTGAGTCAATAGATTATGCTATTGCAATGGTTGTGGGTTCTTTAAGATAATAATAATGATACATGTCTTTGACCTTGGCCTCTGTTGCTGTTTTAACTCAGTCATTTAACAGCAAAACAACACACTTTAAGTTTTCCACCTTGGGATTGTACCATGCTTTGTCTCTGCCTACTTTTCTTTAATTTTGAAGTTTAAATTTATGATTATCTTGGGAAACTGTTGTCAATATTTGTTTTGAGGAGCTGGAAAATACAATTAAAAGCATCACTTAGCCCAGTCCTTCACATTCAGACTAGTAAACACATTTTTGAAGATAGTTACTCCTTCCTCCATAGTATAGCCAAGAGTACCACATACTGGCTTTTCTATGAAGGTTGTGCGGAACTAATGCATCATGATCTGCTATCAGTGGATCCACTACTCCTATTTTGAAGTCTCAGGTGTTTAGGTTGGCAATCATAGCAACAAGGCAAGCTTCTCCCCTTGTTGGTTCATGGTTGGCTATATACAACCCATAGCTACTAAGTTCTTGAACATTATTTCCTTGCTGCTGTTTTCTCCTAAATTGATGTTGAAATTACAACACAACATAATTCCTAAATTCATACACACAAGGTAGCGCAAGCAGCTGGCCATCTTTGTGAGAAAATTGTCAAAGTCACTACCAGGTAAATGGTACACAGACATAACAGCAAAATTTAAATCACAGAACTTTAATGAAGCCAAATCTATATCCCAGTCAACACAAAACTTACAGAGGTCAACTTCCTGGATACTCAGACCAATATTTCTATAAACATATATCTACATCTACATGCATACTCTGCAAGTCACACTGAATTGCATAGCAGAGGGTTCATCAACCACTTTTATGATATTTCTCTATAGTTCAATTTCTAATAGCTTGCGGGAAAAAGGAACATTTAAAAGTTTCTATTTTCGACCTGATTTTTCTTACTTTATTATGATGATCATGGCTCCCTATGTAGGTGGGTGCTAACAATATATGTTCACATTCTGAAGAGAAAATTGGCGAAAGAAATTTCTTTTAATGATTTCCACCCAAACTCGTGCAACATTCTGGAGACATTCTCTCCCTAAATTGTGATAATATAAAATGAGTTGCCCTTCTCTAAATTTCTCATCAGTCCCACCTGGTGTGGATCCCACAATCTGCAGCAATACTCTAAAATTGGACGCACAAGTGTAGTGTAGGCAGTTTCTTAAGAGAATTGTTGCATCTTTTAAGTGTACTGCCAATAAAACGTAGTCTTTGGTTCTCCTTCCTACAATATCTTCTGTGTGTTCTTTCCAATCTAAGTTGTTTGTAATTGTTACTCTTAGGTAATTAGTAGAATTGACAGACTGTAGGTTTGAATGATTTATCGTGAAACTGATGTTTAATAGATTTCTTTTAATAGTCATATGGATTCCCTCACACTTATCATTATTAAGGGTCAATTGCCATTTTTTGCACCATGCAGATATCTAAATCATTTTGCAGTTTCTTTTGCTCTTCTTGCAACTTTACTAACCACTAAATGACAGCATCATCTGCAAACAGTGTAAGGGAGCTATTCAGATTGTCTTCTAAATCGTTTATAAAAATAAGGAACAGTAGGGGCCCTATAACACTTCCTTTTGTATGCCAGGTATCATTTCTGTTCTGCTCGATGACTTTTCATCAATTACAATGTACCACGTCCTTTCTGACAGGAAATCAGGAATCCATTAGCACAACTGTGGCAATATTCCATAAGCACACAATTTTATTAGAAGATGATTGGGAGCTATAGTGTCAAAACCCTTACAGAAATCTAGAAATATGGAATCTATTTGACATCCCTTATCAATAGCACCCATCACATCATGTGAGTAATGAGCTAGCTGTGTTTCACAAGAACAATACTTTTTGACCATAGATAGTTGATTTACAATGCCAGCACTTATAATTTCAAAGTGTTCAAGATGACTATAATAATACCCCTCATGCACAGTTAGCCAGTGTTCACTTATGTATAAAACATCAGGTTTCAATTGGTCCACAAAGATTGAGAAAGTGTTCAGTTTTGTTCTGATACACTGGATATTTACACTTGCTACAACAACAGACACATTTTATTCCAGAATAATTACTGCATTGGCGAGCTGTATTTTCTCTTGAATGAAAATCACCTTATTGCAACATTTTTTGTCCACACAAAAGGATCGAATAATTCATCCTTTAATTCATTGCCAAACTTAGTTTAAACTGCAGTTAACCCTTTGAATGTCAAGGTAATGATCTATCGTTACCCCCTACTGACACTAATACTAACAGTAGTCAGGGTGTCAATTCATCGGTACTCTGCTTCGTCTTGTTTAACTTACAGAATTGGGCACTGGTACTAGATGGTGTTGGCATGCTGATTACAGATGCTCTTTGCCTTGAGCTACGTGTAGGTTGATAGCTATTGACAATTGAGCATCGTTTTGATGAAATATTAGCGTTCGATTATTCCGAGTTTGCATAGTTTGTTTATTGACATCGTGTTTCACAGTACATGTTTACACTTAAATAAAATAACTTCCGGTCCATGGTGTACAGCAATCAGTGAGAATAATATATTCCTTCAGTAAAAAACCATCTTGACTGTAAATTGTTTTATTCCTTATTTAATGACACATTTCGCGCTTTAGCAGGGCATCTTCAGATTATCTGCATGACAGAATTTACACAAAATAACAAGGCATAATTACAAAAAGGGGATAATGGGACGTGGGCTTATTTTCTGTTAAGAAGACAGTATAAATGGTAAACAAAACTTATAATGAGCTCTCCGTGGTCTGACACTGTAAGTTGTTTTGAGGTATTTCTATGTTTTTAGAATTTTGGATTCTTTGTAGCCCTACAAATGATTGGATAACAACAAATTACAGTTGGAACATACTCGGTAAAGATGTGAGAAGCATAAAACTGATTTTTAAGATTACCTTAGTAGAAGCGATGCTCTCTGATGATACAAGATAAGCCCATGTTTACAACTGAGTTCACGGGCGGTGGGTGGGCGTGGTGTGCTGCTCCGTTGACTTGTACAGATTAACTAAGGGAATGTGGGTAGGGAGTGACATAGGAAGCCGGTGTATAAGATGGGACAGATGAAATCTAGCTACTTGAATACAAATTTAATGAAAGGGAGGTTATTAAGCAGGACAGAAGTTAATAGTTTATGTTGGTACTTATAAATGAAAGGAATTACAGTATTTTATTTGAACAGAGACATCATAATATTTAGGAATGTTTTGTCTTTGCATGCCAACTGATCGTTTAGGAGGTGTGGGTGTCCAAAGTAAGCACACTTCACTATCTCAAACTCTTCCAGCAAAGTTAACTTCCACCCCTTCTGCGCAATATGTAAAATTTGCATGTTGTCAATGGTAGGTTGTTAATGTTTTGATGCTTTAGTGTGTTCCGCAGAAGGGGAATGTTTTTTGAGTTGGCCTTTTTTTGTAAGAAGATGCTCAGTAAAACGTACTTTAAAGGTCCGGCCTGTCTGACCTATATATTGAGCTGGGCATTAGGACATTGTAGTTTGTAGACTCCTGAGGAAAGGTATCTGTCCTTATTGGTTTGTTCGTTGTGTGGGATAATTTTCTGGATGCCCAGAGGACTACTAAATATGATTTGTACATTTGTGCCATGAAAGAGTTTAGCCAGGTCATTAGAAAAATATCCCATGAAATCAATGGGGATACGTTTAACTTCATTGTCAGGAGTGAAGCTGTGGTACAGAATGTTTTTTATTGTACATTTTGCGAACCAAGGACAGTTGTAACCATTCATTTTGGCGATGTATTCAAGATTGTTTATTTCTTTATTGATGGAAGCTTCAGAAAGGGAAATCTCAAAAATTCTGTTAATCATTGATTTAAAAAAGCTCATTTTGTATTGCCATGGATGGCATGAAGATGCATCTATGACTGAGTCACTTGTGGTCGGTTTCCTATAAATTTGGAATACAATTTTGTTTTCAGCTAACTGTAACTGAAGGTCCAAAAAATTTAAGACACTGGAGGAGTTCATTATTTTATAGGTAAAGGTTAGTTTTGGGTGTAAGGTGTTGAATCCATGAGCTAGAACTGTTACTTCAGCTACGGTACCATTGAAAATAATCATGATGTCATTGACATATCTCTTATAGAAGAGTATTTTTCTGCTTATTGGAGTTTTATGTTGGAAGTATTGAGATTCAACTTGATTGAAAAATATATTGGCACAGAAACCTGAGAGACCACTACCCATGGCTAAACTGTCGTTTTGTTTATAAAAGGAGTTGTTAAAAGAAAAGTATGTGGTAAGTAGTCGTAATGACACAATTTCAGCAATTTCATCTAGAAGAAAGTTTTGTTTCATGGAGAGGTTTTGCTGGATGATGTCGATGGTTTGTTCCAGGGGTACACTGGTATATAAATTTTTTATGCCCAATGACAAGAGATAGCAACCATCCGGAAACATTTGGTTAAGCAATAAATCCACTAGTTGTTTCCTATTGCGCAAAGTAAAACTTTCTTCAGGAAGCAGTAGCTTCTTCAACAGACATAACAGAAATTTAGAGGCAGGCCCTCCTGGATTTCGGATTCCATTGACAGGTCGTGTAGGATAGTTTATTTTGTGGGTCTTAATTTGGACTCTTAATGTAGGAGCTCTAGGGTTCATACCCTTTAGTTGAAGAGTTCTTCAGGAGGGATGATGTAGAGGCACGAATCAAGGTAATTTTTTAGTTCTTTCATGTAGTTTGCAGTGGGGTCAGAATCTATCAATTATATGCCATTCTCTTCAAAGAAAGCCAAGGTTATTAATATAATCTGTTTTGTTTATTATGACTCCTGTGTTGCATTTGTCGGCGCACACGATTATTGCATTTTCGCTCTGAGTTTTTTCGTAATTGATTTTAAAGTTATTGAATCATAGTGCGGTGGGCGTTAACACCTTCTGGATGATGTCACTAGCCTTACATGATAATTTGAGTTTGGATAGCTTTGAATAATTAAAACTGTCTAGGGCGATTTTAACATCTGCAGCTAATGAAGTAATCAACCACTCCTGCATACGTGGTTTTACACTGTACTTCATGCCTTTTTGTATTACAGTACTTTGCCTAGCATTCAAACTAATATCCATCGGGCACTACGTGTCTGCAGGCGCCGGTCTGCTGTTCGTCAACAGCTCCCACTACTTCAACATCCACCACCGGCGCTGCGGTGCCGCCACGTGAGTCCACTTGCACGCTCCCGGTGACCACCGCCAGAACCATGGGTTACCTGCAGATGCTCGGCTGTCTGCTGGCACGTAACTCACGCTGCGGCCACCCCGGCTACTATGGTGTCGCGTGCGCTACCTGGTGTGCCTCCTGTGGCTGACTCCGAGACTACGTCGTCAGCAGTGCATGTCCCGCCCACCCTCCCCGTGGCTGCCTGCACTGGTTCCTCTCCGCGCTCACTGGCTGTCACAACAACACAGCTCACGATGGCCACGCCGACCCCTGACAGCAGCTGTTCGGCGCCGCCTGCCGCGGCTCCTCCAGCTTCTCATCATTTGGCAGTGGTCACAAACAGTACTGTGCATAGATTAAGGCTCATGGACAACATTCCTGTCTTCTCCAAACCCCGTCCCCTGTGTCCAGAAAAACTTGCTGCGGTTGACACTCAAATTTCTGAACTTCTGTCAACCAGTGTAATCGAGCGCTCTAATAGTAGTTGGGCTTCACCCATCCACCTTACTAAAAAACACAACGGTTCATGGTGCATGTGCGGGGATTATCGGAAGATCAATGCCAAAACCATCATGTATTGCTTGCTCATTTCGAATGTCATGGACTTTTCTAAATTACTAGCAGACTCCAATTTTTTTTCTGTTGTTAACTGCAAACGCGTGTACCATCACATTCCTATGGCTCCAGAGGACATTGAAAAAACTGCCATCACCACTCTGCTCGGCCTTTTTCAATACCGTTTCATGCCCTTCAGTCTCAAAAACGCAACTCAAACCTGGCAGCACTTTGTCAACAAAATCTTACAGGACTTAAAAATCTGCTTTGCTTATCTTGAAGACATCCTCATCTTCAGTTCCTTGGTCAAAGAAAACAAATGTCACCTTCTAACCCTTTTGCAAACGTTAACTCAAGCTAGGATCGAACTTAATAATGACAAGTGCCAATTACACCTCCCTTCTGTCACTTCTCTGGGATACTCTGTTTCTGCTGAAGGCACCCCCACCAGCTGACAAGTTCAGCTCCATGCTGAACATTCCCCACTCCCCACTTTCAAAGAACTTCGTCGTTTCCTAGGGACGGTCAACTACTACCGCCGTCACCTCACTAATGCAGCTGCCATTCAGGCTCCTCTCACGAACGTGCTAGCGGGAAAGCAAACTTCGGGCAACCGCTCCGTTCCTTCGATGGAGCTTATGAAGGATGCTTTCACGTCCCTTACGGATCTGCTTGCTCGAGCGATTACGGTTGCTCACCCACACCCTGATGATGACATCTTCATAACGACAGATGCAAGAGACACCGCCATTGGTGCTGTTATGAGCCAGTCACTTAATGGTGTGGTCTCTCCCCTACAGTTTTTCTCCCGTAAACTCACACACGCCCAGCAGAATTATATGGCATTCAATCGGGAGCTGCTCGCCATCTATAAAAGGCTATTAAACATTTTCGCCCCGAATTCGAGGGCCATCCCTTTCACATGTTTACCAATCACAAGCTTCTAGCGGCTGCTATCAAGAACCCTCCTGCTGATCCCCCCCTCCCCCGATGCTTTCAGTATTTGGACTTTATTTGTCAGTTCACGGTTGACGTGTGCTACATCAAGGGCACTAACAATGTGGTGGCAGACTTCCTTTCCTGGATTGATGCCATTACCCATTACCTCAGTCGTAGACCTCTCCAACCTCGCCACCCTGCAGGCTGTGGACAATGAACTCCAGTCTCTCTGCACAGACCCCGCCTCCTTCCTCCATCCTGTCTGCACCGCCTTCCCGGGTGTCACTGGAGAGGTGTGGTGTGATGACTCGACAGGTAAACTCTGCCCCTTCATTCCCCGTCCCCTCCAACGTCCCATATTTCTACAGATGCATGAGCTGGCACACCCCAGTGTCAAGGCAACCACTCACATTGTGTGCGAGCAGTTCATCTGGCACGACATGAGACGGGAGGACGGGAGTGTCAAGCAGGGACCCGCTCTTGTGTCGCCTGTCAGAGGAACAAGATCACCTCTCACACATCTCCTGCACTTGGCTCCTTTCCCCCTCCCGCTGGCAGGTTCCAATACATCCACTTGGACCTGGTTGTCCCGTCCCTCTGGTTGACAGTCACCGGCTTATACTCTCAACATTGACTGCACCACCAGGTAGATGGACGCCCCCCCTGTCGAACGCCACAGCCGAGACCGTCGCTTGGTCATTAATTTCCTCCTGGGTCTCTCACTTTCGCTGCCCCTCAGTCATAACCACTGATCAGGGCCGCCAATTCGAGAGCTCCCTTTTCTACCAAATTTGCCACCTGTGTGGCATTTGCAGGATCCATACCACCGCCGACCACCTGCAGAGCAATGGGTTGGTGGAGTGGTGGCACCAGACCCTAAAGATCACCCTGCGGTGCCACGGAACGCTCTGGCTCGACGCCCTTCCCTTGGTCCTCCTCGGCCTTCGCTCAACCTACAAGGAGGACCTCCATGGCACCATCGCCAAGTTCGTCTATGGTTAGCAATTCACCCTCCCAGGTGAGCTTGTTGCCCCTTCCCCACCTCCCTCTCCAGACGAGCTACCCTCCCTGTGGATTGCATCCACCTCATATGCTCCTCATCCTCTCGCCCTCCGCCTGCCAGCCACTTCCCTCTCCCAGTCTGCTTTCCCTCTGACCACCAGATTTGCTCCTTCGTTTTCCTTTGTGACGACACTTACATCCCCTTCTCCAGCCTCCTTACTACGGCCCACACAGCATCCTAGCTCATGCGGCCAACACATTCTCCAGCCTCTTCAATGGGAAACCTGCCACCATCTCAATTAACCACCTCAAACTGGCCTACATCGATCCCTCCTGCAACCCTGACCCCTCCTTCCCACCATATTCATTCTCTTCCTTTGAGGCTTCTTCCCCCTCTCCTTCTTTCCCATCATGATGTTGGTGCTCCCCTCCTACCCCATCATGATGTTGGCTCCCCCCTACACCTCAGGTGATGTCCCTTCCTCACCTTCCCCCCCCCCTCTCCCCCGACCTCACCCTTCTGAAGTTTCGCATGTCCACCCCCCCACCCCTGGCTGTTCCCTGCTATAAGTTCTCCGTTCCTTTTCCACCATCCCTCTCCAACAACCTCTTCCTTCTCATCCGTGACCGCCACCTCTTTGTGATGTGCGCATCAGTCACGAAATCTGAGCTTATCAGGTTCGCCTCCCATCGAGGTATTTTGACCACGAGCTGCAAGGTCCTCATGCTCGTAAACACCTATCCCCCCCACCCCTCCATCGAGTTGTCAATCTGCTTGCTACCCTCCCCTCCCTCTCTTGCTCCCCTTCCTGTCGGTGGTTCAACAGAAGTACTCCGTACAGCGGGGGGGGGGGGGGGGGCTGTGTGGCCGCACTAGCTACCAGTGTGTGTGTACTGTGTATACATCGACTGTAACACCACCGTACAAAGACATGTGTGTGTCGTATCTTTCTTGTATCTGAGATCTTTGCCTATATCTTGGCCATGCTCAGTCTGACTTCAACAGTTGTATGGTTCACAGTCATTAAAGAGTATTCAGATATAAATTGTGGTAGTTATTACTGGGATCACATTCCCTGCTAATTCCTACAAAGTTAAACGTATCCCCATTCTTTTCATGGGATATTGTTCTTATGACCTGGCTAAACTATTTTGTGGCACAAATGTACAAATCGTATTTAGTAGTCCTTTGAGCATCCAGCAAATTCTCCCACACAATGAACAAGCCAATAAGGACAGATACTTTTCCTCAGGAGTCTACAAACTACAATGTCCCAAATGCCCACCTGTATATATAGGAAGGACAGGCCGGACCTTTAAAGTACATTTTACTGAGCATCTTCTTACAAAAAAAAGGCCAACTCAAAAAACATTCCCCTTCTGCGGAACACACTAAAGAATCCGAACATCAACAACCTACCATTGACAACATGCAAATTTTACATATTGTGCAGAAGGGGTGGGAGTTAAATTTACTGGAAGAGTTTGAGATAGTGAAGTGTGCTTACTTTGGACACCCACACCTCCTAAACAATCAGTTGGCATGCAAAGACCAAACTTTCCTATATATTATGATGTCTCTGTTCAAATAAAATACTGTAATTCCTTTCATTTATACTGTAATTCCTTTCATTTATAAGTACCAACATAAACTATTAACTTATGTCCTGATTAATAACCTCCCTTTCGTTAAATTTGTATTCAAATAGCTAGATTTCATCTGGTCCGTCTTATACACTGGCTTCCTATGTCACTCCCTACCCACATTCCCTTAGATAATCTGTACAAGTCACGGAGCAGCACACCACGCCCGCCCACCGTCCGTGAACTCAGTTGTAAACATGGGCTTATCTTGTATCATCAGAGAGCACCGCTTCTACTAAGGTAATCTTAAAAATCGGTTTTATGTTTCTCGCATCTTTACCGAGTATGTTCCAACTGTAATTCGTTGTTATCCAATCATTTTAGGGCTACAAAGAATCCAAAATTCTAAAAACATAGAAACACCTCAAAACAACTTACAGTGTCAGACCACGGAGAGCTCATTATAAGTTTTGTTTACCATTTATACTGTCTTCTTAACACAAAATAAGCCCACGTCCCATTATCCCCATTTTGTAATTATGCCTTGTTTTTTTGTGTAAATTCTGTCATGCAGATAATCTGAAGATGCCCTGCTAAAGAGCAAAAAATGTCATTAAATAAGCAATAAAGCAATTTGCAATCAAGACATTTTTTTACTGAAGAAATGTTTACATTCTGTTATTGCATTCAACATTCTTGTTTTTGCGCAGTATTGTTATTCATCATTGTTTCTGTGTTTTTTCTTCACGTTAAGAGTTTACAGTTTGTTTATTTTCTCTGATTTTTGTGAAAAATATGACCTACACCAGGTCACAGCAGAGGACTTACCGACAAAGGAATTTGTGATCTTTTGGAATGTACTTGTGATACAGAGTATATCAGCGAAAGTAGCAACAGTTCAGAAAGTGACAGTGATATACGTGATGATATTGCAAACCGTAGTGAAGACGGAATGGAAGTTGCTCAATACACTGAAGTAATTGCACCTAAAACACTACAGCCATTATCACATCCATTTGAAGAGCTGTCAGGTCCAAAACATATGCCGCCAGCAGGATCTCCTGTGATAGAATATTTCAATCTATTCTTTACTACAACATTGCTGCAGCTTATTGTAACTGAAACAAATCGCTCAGCTAAACAGTTTATAACTGAATATACAGCTACATTGTCCAAACTGTATAAGAAATGGAAGACTGTAACAAGTACTGAGATAAGAGGTTTTATTGCGTGCTTACTAAATATGGGATTCAATAAAAGGCCCACAATGCTCTCATACTGGAGTACAAAACCATGGTTTGGTAAAATGTTTTCTGCCCATCGGTTTAGGCATCTTATAAAATTCTTTCATCTTGTGGATAGTGAAAAATGTCCAGCACCAGACCATCCTGATTATGACCCATGTATCAGGAACCAACCATTGGTAGATCATGCTAATAATATATTTAGACATTATTACACACCTCATGAACAACTCAGTATTGATGAGAGTCTAGTTGGCATTAATGCCACACTTCCCTCTCACAGTTTTTGCCAAAGAAACACCACCACCGATGGGGAATCAAATTCTGGATGCAGTGTGACTCTACAACCCACTATTGTCTTGGGTTTTATACTTACAGGGGTGCCAAAAGCCGAGAAAATAAGGCCAAGATTGCAAGACATGGCTTAGGTTACTGTGTTGTCCAGAAGTTATTTCATTTAGGCAGTTATTTGAACAGGGGATATCACATCTTTGTGGACAACTTTTTCATGTCAGTACTACTTGTAAAAAGTCTATATAAATTAGGTATATACATTACTGGCACTATAAGAAAAAATGGGAAGTGTTTGCCAGAGCAATTTAGGAAGACATTTGGAATCGGGGGAAAAGATGTATTGCAGGTCAGGTACAGTACTAGCATGTGTGTACCGAGAGAAAAAATTCCAGCATACCACCATTCACCAAGGTAAACAAATACACACACACTCAGACATATCAAAACGCAAACATACCTAGACAGACATTGACAAATTGTGAGGGGTCCATGTCAGTTTCTCATCTAAGGTAACTCTTAGATATTTCACTGTCCCCTTCACAGATAGCGCTTCATTGAAAAGCTTTAGATTCCAACTTGAATGTTGGATATGCTTCTTTGTGAATGGTACAACAACAGTCTTCTTAGGACTAACTCCCAGATCCTGTTTTCTGCATGTCTTGCACAATGTCCAATGCACCTTGTGCCATATTCTTAACTGTGTCAGCAAATTTGCCAAGTATTACTATGACAAGATCATCTGCGTATCCTTGGCAAAAGTACTGCCTAGAGTTTAATTCTACAATGAGATCATTCACCACTAGATTCTACAATAAAGGGGAAACAGGGGGAGCACTCAGCAGATTGGCTTAAGTACAAGGTGCCCATGATATCCCCATGGGAAGATGCGAAGCTGCTGGTCAAGACAGCAGCCATACTCCTGAAGACCGCAAAGGTATCAATATGGGTACCAAAGACCGTTAAGGATGTCTCTCCAAAGACTCTGTTCGAGAAAATAAGGGTCCAGAACCCAAAAGTCTCAACAGAGGATTGGAGGGTAATTAACCAAAAGGTCGTTCCGGAAGGACGAACACCCGTGGTGGTCAGAGAGAAGCCCCTGAAGGCAATGCGAGAGCAAGGCCTGAAACTGTTTTTAGGGTTCTCACAGGTCGCCGTCAGGGCAATAATGGCAGTAAGATGGGGACTGGAAGTGCTGCAGATAAACCTGCAGCACAGTAAACGGGCCACTGCTGCCCTGAGCCGTCGCCTGGGGAGACAGCAGGTGGACGTGGACCTGATACCCTATTTATACAAAGGGGGTGTATCGGGCCTCGGTGGTACTGCAGGCATGCTGATTTATGCTAGAAATCTAAAAAACTCCAGAACATCATTTATGTTAGAAATGGAATACCTTTCATACCAATGATGGATTTTTCTTCCAGGGACCTGGTGACCATCAGGGTGCAGCAACGTGAGGAAGGTATCACGAGGAAAATTGTTTTGGCCTCAGCATACCTTCCTTACAAAGACAGCTCTCCTCCTTCTTTGGAAGTGAGGAGACTAACGGAAGCCTGCCATCGGCAAGGTGACGAACTGTTGGTGGGATGTGATGCCAATGCCCACAATCTGTTGTGGGGCAGCAAGGACACCAACAGTAGAGGTGAGCACCTTTTTGAATTTCTCCTATCTAACAACTTGGAGATCATGAATAGGGGTGATGAACCTTCATTCAGGAATAGTAGAAGGGAAGAAGTAATTGACATAACCTTTGGTTCCATGATGATGGGCAGTTACGTCAAACAGTGGTATGTGGTTCTGGAGCCATCCTCATCAGATCACATGTATATTAAATTCAAGGTTGAAATGGGAACCAGACAGACCATGGCCTATAGGAATCCCAGGAAAACGGACTGGGAGACATATATGATAGACCTTGACTTCAGCCTATCGGAAATTAAAACTTCGATAAGGAATCCAGCAGAGTTTGAGGAAGTAGCAGAGGCTGTAACCTCTGCTATAGTGACAAGGACAACTGCTCAATCACCAAGAAGTGCACAAATAGAAGTGTACCTTGGTTGAATAATAATCTGGAAATGCAAAGGAAACAGGTATGAAGACTGTTTAACCTTGCGAGGTGCAAAGGACAATGGGCAAAGTATCATGAGGCCCTTGTCAATTACAACCTTGCCATCAGACGGGCAAAGGAGGCATCCTGGGAGGTATTCTGTGAGGAAGTGGAGGGCACGGCTGCTCAAGCAAGACTTCATAAAATCCTCACTAGGGTACTAACTAATTCAGGAGGAACATTGAGGAAGGAGGATGAGTAGTATACAAAGACAGCACATGAAATGCTGGAACTGCTCCTCAAGGCTCACTTTCCTCAATATACTCTGGTGGATAACTCAGACCAGAATGTGATTCCTGAGAGACTATCACTACGTTTACATGGAACACATCTTCCGGAAGACGAAAACCGATTTTCGTAAACCGTTTTTCGCTGTCGTGTTTACATGGCACAGCCTGAATCGGATTTCCAAATCCACTTAAGATGGCGGCTGAAAAACAGCTGATTCAGTCCCTGATTTAGTCAGCATAATCGCTATTTTTCTTTACTTAAATACACAGATTCATGCTCTCTCTAATATTAATACTTTTATTTCATATTAGAAAATATCACTCGGTCCATATGTGCCGAAAATTCTTACCAAAAAACACAATCTGACAAGCCAAGAACGCTTCAAAAACGGTTGCGTTTACATGGACACGAAAATCGATTGTGGAACTGGAAAACCGCTTTAGAGAAGTGGATTTCCAGAATCGATTTTGGAGTGTTTACATGACCAACCAAAAGCGGAATTGGGAAATCGGTTTACGAAATCCGGTTTTGGGAGCCCATGTAAACGGGGTGAATGGTTCTCAGGTATTCACAAAGAGGACTGGGATTTGGCCAAGAAGTGTGTCAATTTCAGTAAGGTCCGATGGGCAATGGGAACATTTCAACCGTTCAAGTCACCTGGCCCCGATGGAATCTTTCCAGCACTCCTGCAACAAGTGGGAGAAAATCTAATTAGATTCCTATGCAGGTTATTCAGGGTTAGCCTAGCAGCAGGAATCATTTCCAATGCCTGGAGGGCAGAGAAGGTTGTCTTCATTCCAAAACCAGGGAGAATTGATCATACCAAGGCCAAGGATTTGAGACCAATCAGCCTGTCCTCCTTCATTCTTTAGACATTGGAAAAGTTGGTTAATGCGCATGTTGGAGAAAGGAGGTTAAGTAGGGCTCCTCTACATTCAAACCAACATGCATATCAGCCAGGTAAATCATGTGAGACTGCTCTCGACCAGCTCGTTGGGAAGGTGGAGAAAGCACTACACTTTCAGGAAATAGCCCTCTGTATCTTCCTGGACATTGAGGGGGCTTTTAGCAACACAACCTTTGATTCCATGGTTAGGGCAGCAGAGGTGCATGACCTAGGGAATACTATATGTAGGTTGACTAGGGCCATGCTCAATGGAAGAAAGGTAGAGGCTACTATGATGAATGAAAAAATGGTAATCAACACAACTAGGGGTTGCGCGCAAGGAGTTCTTTCATCTTTATTGTGGAATGTAGTTGTGAATGATATCATTGGAGAATTAAATTCTAGGCAGTACTTTTGCCAAGGATACGCAGATGATCTTGTCATAGTAATAGTTGGCAAATTTGCTGACACAGTGAAGAATATGGTACAAGGTGCATTGGACATTGTGCAAGATGGGTGCAGAAAACAGGATCTGGGGGTTAGTCCTAAGAAGACTGTTGTTGTACCATTCACAAAGAAGCATATCCAACATTCAAGTTGGATTCTAAAGCTTTTCAATGAAGCTCTATCTGCAAAGTGGACAGTGAAATATCTAGGGGTTACCCTAGATGAGAAACAGACATGGATCCCTCACATTAGGAATATTTGCTCCAAGGCAAAGGGTACTCTAGAAAGTACCAGGAGAGCTCGTGGCAAAAATTGGGACCTGAGCCCCAAGGGTATGCACTGAATATACAACACGGTGATTAAAACCAGGATCACCTATGGGGCGGTCGTGTGGTGGAAGAAGGTAGAACAGCAGGTTGCTGCTAAGGAGCTTGGTAAGGTGCAGAGATTAGCCTGCTTAGCCATAACAGACAGAATTAACAGCACACCAACTGCTGGGATGGAATCCATGCTGGATATGCCCGCATAACACCTTTGTGTCAAGATGGAGGCAGCGGCTGGTGCATACAGACTCAAAACTGGCAAAAACTGGAACTCTTTGGGATATCCAGAATCACACACTAAAATAGTGAGTGAGGTAAATATAGGAAAGGTTGGGGAAATGCCAGCTGACTATATTATAACCCCATACTGCTTCAACAAGCCTTTCAATATAACAATTGGAAGTAGGGAGCAGTGGGAGAAAACAGTTCGACACCGTATGGGGGATATTGTCTGGTTCACTGAAGGGGCAAAATCAAACCAAGACGTTGTGCTGGGGTATACAGAGTGCAGCCAAGACTGGAGGGTGTCATCTGCCTAGGGAAACTAGCCTCAGTATTCCAGGCCGAAATCACTGCCATCAGGGCAAGAAAAGAATTTTCGTAGGTGCTACAAAGATCGTAGCATCTATATCTATTCAGACAGCCAGGCAGCCCTGTGATCACTGGCAGCTCCTGCAACAAGGTCTAAAATTGTTGCAGAATGTCACATTGTTCTGGTGGAGCTAGGGGAAAGCAATAGAGTAAACCTATTGTGGGTCTCTGGCCACTCGGGGATCAGTGGCAACAAACATGCCGACAGATTAGCCAGGATGGGGGCAGACTCTCCATTTATTGGACCAGAACCTGTCCTGACAATCACCAAGACAACGATCAAATTGGAGCTACATAACTGGCTCAGAAGACAGCACATAGAATATTGGACCAAAGTCTATAAACAAAAACATGGCAAGGTAATGATGCCAAAGCCATGTTTTAAAAGAAGATCGTAGCATCTATATCTATTCAGACAGCCAGGCAGCCCTGTGATCACTGGCAGCTCCTGCAACAAGGTCTAAAATTGTTGCAGAATGTCACATTGTTCTGGTGGAGCTAGGGGAAAGCAATAGAGTAAACCTATTGTGGGTCTCTGGCCACTCGGGGATCAGTGGCAACAAACATGCCGACAGATTAGCCAGGATGGGGGCAGACTCTCCATTTATTGGACCAGAACCTGTCCTGACAATCACCAAGACAACGATCAAATTGGAGCTACATAACTGGCTCAGAAGACAGCACATAGAATATTGGACCAAAGTCTATAAACAAAAACATGGCAAGGTAATGATGCCAAAGCCATGTTTTAAAAGAAGCTCTGCAATCCTGGGCCTGAACAGGAGAGAGATTAGACTCATGGTTGGATTGCTGACAGGCCATGGGTATTAAAAACAAAAAAACAACCATACAAAGGGAATAACAGAAGAGGACCCTAAATGTAGAATCTGGGATGACGGTGATGAAACTGCATCACATCTAATCTTCGAATGCATTGCATTGGAGAGTAAAAGGCACAGAACGTTTGGGACAACCAGACCCAAAGAAATTGTGTCTAATAAAGAACTGGTAACGGGACTCCTTGCACTGTTCAAGGGCATTGGTTGGCTTTACTAGATATATAGGGAGCGATACCGTACAATAAACTTAATTTCGGTGCGGGCAGTGGCGGGTTGGACCAAGACTGTTTTGGCTTTCCTGAGAAAATCAAATCAATCTTTCTTCCGCATCCTACAGTTTCCACCTCTCTATCCTAAATCTCTCCTATTTTGAGTGTTGTGTGTGTGTGTGTGCATTCATTTTATTTTCCTCCACTCACCCACCTCCCACTCCATACGTAGCTGCATCTCGTTCCTCCCATTTAATACTTACATACTCTGGAAGGCTGTGCTATAGCCACCCCCACAACTGTGACACAACCTTCCTATTCCTCCCCCCTTCCCTCTCCTACCTCCACATTGCAGAGCATGATATGAAGTGCGGCAGCCAGAGCTGACGGTTGTGTGACTGTGTTGTGTGCCTGTGTGATTACATGAATGTTACTAATTCTGAAGATGGCCATAGCCAATAGCTGAAAGTGTTGTATGTGTGTGTCTTTTTTGTGTGCCTGTTGTGGCACAATATATCCATTTCTTTACCAGTACCTATAACACTTGTTGTTCCTTTGTCATTGCTATTTGTTTGAGAAGTTCTGGCAATTATTTGCTTTCTCTTGTGTCCATTTTGCCAGTTTTCTTTTGAGGGGTCAGTTGATTTAGGTGGATTTTCAGTAACATTACAAATTTCATCCATGCCAACTTAAATAATTTGAAAAACATGTGTACTAAATTAGGCTGCATAGAGCAGCTTTACATAATCGCTTCATTTCATTTTCCCATGCGATTTCATGACAATGATGCACTATTACCACTGTTTATGTCCATATTATTTGTTGCTGGTTTAGTATTTTGAATCCCAATAATAACTTGTTTGTTGTGTGAGTACACTTGTGGTAGATTGTTGTTTGAATTACACTAGTTTACTTTGTTTTTCAGGCTTTGTAGTAAAAAACAATGAGTACATTTGCTAAACTTTGGTAACAGTCAAAACTAGGCAAATATCTACCAACTTGCTGTTAGAAAAGTGTTACATCATACTTCGTAGAAGTATTTCATGCAAAATGTTTATGAATTGTGAACAACTATCATAAGTGAAAAGTTAATACAAATAATTGGAAATCAAAGGCAAGGGAATTATTTTGGTGAGTTCTCTAGTAGTCAATGGGAATTCCTTGGAATGTATGGCCTAAATAAACTCAAAGTAACAGTAAATGAAAGAATGTCAGACTCAAGGCAAATGCTGCTGGAGGACTGGTTTTCATATTTTAACTGCACTAGATTAATTTTGGACCATTCTATTGTATGGGTATCTAATATATACTTCAAACATATTTTTCGAGATTCGTGTGCAGTTTTTGTTTTGAGGTCATTACAGCTACACAATGTAAAAGCAAAACTGCAGATATCAGCAAAACATCAAAGAAAATGTGCCCAACAACTCTCAGATAGGACATCCTTTATGCATGTGGATTTTTTTGTGAAGATGGTTGTTTAAAACATAGTTGAATACAGTAACTAATTATTTGTAACACTATGAGTGGATAGTATTACGTTGCTATTAAAAATATTGTTTTCTATTAACTTCTTAATTTTGGTTAGTGTGTTTATTTCACGTATAGTTATTCCATACCTTCTCTTTGCAACTGAGATTTGTCTTGTTACCAGTCCAATTGTTCTGGAATAATTCTTGCAGGCACTTGAATTTAGAATTAACATCGTTTATCTAGAAAATGTTGTACAAAGTGCATTAATCTGCTGTTATTTGTTGGCACACATACATTAAAAGTAAGGAAAAAAAATCAAAACAGATAAAATCTTAGACTCTTGAGCACCAAATGTACATAAGGAAAAGAGAGACATATTTGTTAGCAAATGTGATGATAATTAAGGTACATTTGACTAAGCAGGTTGAAATTTGAGCAGCACAGCTCTGCACTGTATTTTTTCTAGCAAAAATAAAAAAAAGTTAAATACTGTACATAATCTATATTGACACTTTGATTAATTATTGCCAAAACTATTTCTTTTTCATTGTATATACAAGTGAATTACTTTCATTCTTTCCATGTGAGGCTGCTGTACTAAATGCAGATGACACATGGAGAAGCCACAAAGATTATATTACTGATGTCTGCATATCAAAGATTATATTACTGATGTCTGTATATGAGTTTCACCCCATTCTGAACACCATCAAAGGTTCTTTGTCACGTTAAACTTGTGGCGGTGATAGCCATAATTGACTCTGTACAAACAACCTTTGGGTGAGCCACCTCTCAGCCGCCACCAACAATTACATTCAGTCTGTAGCTATGCTTGTTGAAGTTAAGGTGAATAAAGCTTTGTTACACAGACAAGTGTGTTTTCTGGAGCTCACACCCCGTGAAAAACCCACATTGGTGACCCCATGCTGAGTTTCTTGTGCTATGGTGCATGTTTCAGTATGTTTCGCTCACTCGCGCTGGGTTAATTCGCGAAATACAATAGTACGTGATCCGATGGTTATGACCACAATGAACACACAGGTGCAACTTCCACTGGGCTTCACCATGGCTTCTCAACTATCGTTCAACTCACAGCTGCCTCACAATTCATCAAGTGTTTTCGTTTCAACATCTCGGCACACAGGTCAGCATTGTTCTCTGGACTTGTTCAATTTGGCCCGGAACAAGAATGCACACATAATTGACTCTGGCATTGTGACCCTGAACTTGCATTCTAGTGCGCAAATGACAAACAATACTCATGTTTCATAGGACTATTTTATTTGCTCACTTTCTCAACCACTGCTGATTGTAGATCAGGGTGTCCAGCGATTCCCGGATATAAAATTCCCTGAGTTTTCCAGGTTTTCCAGGACACTTTTTTTGTATTTTTCCAGGGTCATATTGGGCTTGGTCACAAACCAATTATAATCATTTTATGACCAAATCTACAAAGTTTGTTAATATATAGAAACAGACTAGGGGCTAAATTTTTAAGAAAGTTGAAATGCTGTAAATGAACATGATTTATTTTAAGCAACATATAAACATAACAGGGCCTAAGTGCCAAAAATAATGTGTACAAAAATTTACTCATAAACTATAATAAGCAAAACATTGTTAATAAAACAAAGAGTAGTGTTTAAAAATAATAAATAAAATAAAAATAAATTAATAAAAAATACATTTTACAAAGAAATTAAACCATAAATCTCAAATACTATTTATACAAAATTTCAGACGTAATAGTAACAGACTAGTAGGACTGTGAACAAATACATGAACATATATTCGAATTATAAATAGCTATTTTTTAGCATTAAAACTTCTTCTTCTATTTGGGAAACTTCTTTTTCAATACTTTGCATTAGTTTTGTTTTTATACTTTGTAGCTCTCTCAGTCTTTCTTTAACCTGTTTCCTCTTCCCCTCATTTTCTTTTGCAGACTCCTCAGCTGCCTTTCATTCTGCCATTGCTTTACTGTACCTACCATGTGCATTTCGGAAGCTCTGTATTAACTGCTTTGTGATGGGTACAGATGCAACACCCCCAGCAGTTCTGACTGCATCATGGACAGTACGAAGAGCTATGAGAGAGGTTTCAGTCAAATTTTCTACCAGAACGGAGGAGTTATCAGAGAAACCTCTTTCTAGGCTAGCATTGCCATGGAGCAGAATGCACACATGCTCGATAAACTTCTTCAGATTTTCAAGTCCCCTCTTATCCCCTAATGCCATCATCCAGAATCGATCAATCTGATCATGATTCCCATCAAATCCTTTCAATCATTTCTTTCACAGATCTCACCTCTAAAAGACTCTGGAATTCCCAGGCAATGGCATCAGCCTCTTGACCACCAAAGATATTTAAAGTAGTAAGGTGTGTTAATGCTAAGTTTAATTGTCTCAGTGCAATGTCAGCAATAACTGTTATTCTGGGTCCAAACATGTGATACCTTTCGTGAAGAAATATGCCAGGGGTGATTTATCCAGAATTTGGGATACCATGCTCTTCTTAAATGTCAGACACTCAGTCCGGAATGTCAAAATATCTTTCTGTGATGCATCACATTGACCTAGAGCTTTCTCATTCCGTAGCCAATGTCTACATCCTGAGGTAGCAACAGATTTATGTTGGCACTCAAATCTATTTTGGAGATAGCCTGTTTGTTCAAAACTTCTGGTTTCACAAATTTTCTCATTAATTCTCTAATGAGGGAATGTAGGGAGGTATAGAGGAAAGGAGCTAGGGAGGGGGGGGGGGGGGGCATCTGACTGAAATCGAGTCAGAAACGGCTCAACCTGAACAGCCATATGCTCAAAAAAGGCGAGATGAGCTCGCAGCATCTTACCATTCAAAGACTTGTGTACTACTTGGTAGCTATGACTATTAGATATGCCTATAAACACCTTAGGTTTCGGTTTAATCTCCTCTTGTTCCTTCTTTACCCTTTTGACTTCCTTAACATACTTTCCAATCGCTGATAATATCTGTTGAGCCCTGACAGCTACACTTTTATTTTCCACCCATCAAACAGCACAAAACTTCTCTGGAAAAGCAGAGCTAACAGTAATATTGGTAAAATCAGCTCGGCGGGAGGGAACGTTTTTAAACAGGTTGTATAAAGACCTCAAAAATGGAACAAGGTTCCAACCAGCTCTAGTACAACCTGTCTTGGAGGCACCATTCACTGTGTGTAAGCTGCAAGTCCTGAAGTCCAAAAGCATGGTATCATCAGGATTACTCTCAACTTTAAGTTGGTTTTTCAGTTCCCTCAGAAATGCCTTGTTAACATTAGGGCCATCCATTGACACCTGAATAATTTGCTTTTTCAGATTTACTTTAGACTGGCATGCACCTGCCTAAAATCCTTCAACTAAATCCTTTGAAGTACTTTTTCCCAAAAACACTGCATTTAGGTATCTACATGAAACCTGGCCCACAGCACTGTCCCAGAAACGTACAAAGAGATCCATCTGTTGTTTCTGGCTAATCTTATTCAAACTTTCATCAACCCCAAGTGTGATCATGTCGCATGCAGCAACAGTATCCTTCAGTTTTTGAGAAAAATATGGCCCCAGACCAAACACAATGCTATAATTAACTTTTGACTTTTGCAGCTGCACTTTGGAGGCAATGTCTGAGTCTGGAAACATTTCTGGCAAGAGATTAACAAGACAGCCAATGTCCCGAGATGAATGGTGTCTCATAGCAGCCAACAGACACAAACGTATCTCTGCTTTTGTCACTGCATCCCTCTGCACATAATCTAGCATTGTTGTGCAGTATGCTGAAGTCCATGCAATAGGTGTCTGATGAGACTGCCTCAGGGTAAGATCTGGTTGCTGGGACACCACAGGACTGCATGATGTGCTCCCTCCTATAGCAGACTAAAAATAAATAAAAACTAATTAGAACAAACTCTTTTTTAACTGATAAATGCATTTGCCAATGCATCTAAAAAGTGGCATTGTGAAGACTGACCTGTCTATCTTCAGAGTTGGTGCATCCATCAGTGGCAGACAGCACTGCAGTAGCATTGGGGCCCTGGCTGTTTGCAGCCAATAACATGGTTATAGGCACTGTCCTCTTCCTAACAGCCTCCACCCTAGTATGCTTCTTTCCCTTTGTGTGACTGGACAAGGCCTGCTTGCCAATATTGCTTAGGGAGAAGCTTGTGTTACATAGTCTGTACCAAACAATGAATTTCCCAGATGTGTCCTCTACAGCCCACCAAAATTCTGGATTCTCAGTCCAGCGGGGGTTGAATGCACACTTCCAGCCTTTCAAGAGAGCCCTGTGTTAACGTACACATTAGACATGGTTTCACATGAACAATATAGTGAAGACGTGTCTCAGGGCTCACAAAGTAGGAAAGAAACTATTTTATGCATAACACTAAGCTTCTATACTCAAACAGCACAAAGATAGCTGTTGGTGAGTACAATAAATAGCCAGATATATATTCATTTGTTTGTCCTCATAGTGCAGCTTTCAACAATACTCCCCTAGTTTTGGGTAACTTTGAGGCATTATTTCCCTGGAAATATTATTTTCCCAAAGAAAGAAGAGCCTATTACACTGTACACATTTTTGTTCACTGTCTTGAGGAAAACATATATCCTTAATTCATAGATTTGCCGATAAATGTGACACATTTTGCTGTTAAGTAGTGTGTGACTTGAGTAACATCAGAAATCCCAATGAATGTAACATGAGCTTTATGTCAGGAGGAGGCAATAGAAGTTATGTGATGGCTACCTCCCCCTCACCCCCACCACACACACACACACACACACACACACACACACACACACACACACACACACATGCACTGGTAACACACTGGAATTCCAGATTTATCACACACTTACTTCCTGAGATATAAAAAGCTGAATTTCATATTTTATGTCACCATCTACTTTTCTGAGCATATTTGCTTAAAAGTATCCACATGAAAATTTTAAAAAATACTCACATAGTAAATGGAAAAAAAAACTAAAAAATAATTCTGACACCACGATAACACAATGCTTTTTACATCAATCTGTGAAAATACTGTAGTATTCATAAGCACATCAGATCATAAGGCTTCAGCAAAACCCTGCATATGCATTCTCACAATTAGAAGTCAACAAATGAAATAAAACTACTTTCATGTTCCTTATCCCTCTTTCCATAGCAAGCAATTAGTAATACTGTAATGAAACAGAATCGGCCACTAGACTGTCCTATGCCATGTTACTCAATATTATAACAATATTTACCAAAGGGAACAGGTTTGTAACAAGACTTTGTAGTCAGAACACTTACAGATTATTCTTAAACAAGTATTGGCTTGCTTCAATTGTGTTAGTCTACAAAGTAGTATAGAGACTTAAAGGGGGCCCTCACACATTCTTTAATATTGTCAAACTGTTAATATGTTGACTGTCTGAGGGCACTTATTGACATATTGTCAATACGAAAAATAATAACAAGAAGTATGGATCGCCACCAAAAATATTCTTAATATTGTCAATAAATACTGAGTGTGTGAGGTCGAATATGTGAGGTCGAATATAGACGATCTGAGAACATTTGCCTTGCAGATGGGTCAGCTTCAAGAAACAGCCACATGGCACTACTGTTCACTATATTTCTAATTTCATATCAAACTTCAAAGTAAGTTTTTCCTGTAGTTTTAATGGAGCTATGCAAGGATAATCACTGTATACATGAGTTCCAATTGGTCGACAGAGGATTATCTGTAGCAACACTTGCTTTATTAATCTGGGAGAAAAACATTCAAACTGTTTCATTACTTGGTAATTTTGAACAATTGTTTCCTCTTCAAAGATTAAACCTGATTCTGAATGACTATGGCCACATAATGCAACTCCTGGTCACAAAATTATTAGAAAATGTAACAAAAAAAATGTTTTATGCTGATTACTTCAACATTCTGTGTCATGCTGATACATAACTGTGTTTCATGTTTCCACACATTTTTATTAATCATTTTTCCACACTATAACAGAAGTAAATTTGAAGCATATGATTCTGATTTCAGTCAGTCGAATAACAAACAGAAATGCTATTCTTTTCCTGTAATTTTCCCCTTTTTCTGTTGTTATAGCTAATGTTGCATACATCTCCATTTGGGTCTTGGACATCTTAATTCAACTGATAACTTTTGTCTATATTATTGATGGTGTAAAGTCACTTCAATATATTGAAGGTTTCAGAAAGTAGTAGGCCTATTGTCAAAAAATACTGAATGTGTGCTGGCTTCTTAAAGTCTTGTTAAATGATAGATCAACCTACATAGTAAGCAGGTTCCACAAAGAAAGTTTCCAAAAGAAATGAAAGAAGGCAATAGAATAAGAAAGGATCTTAAGGACCTAACTGTTGCCATTAAAATTTATAGACACAATTATATAAATGCAGAGTGTGGCAGGTGGATGACTATGAGAGGTTATTTGTTTCGGATCTCACAGCCAATAAAATGTTCAAAAACTTCTGTAAAGAAACAAAAGATTGACTGAAATAATGCTCCTTATCCAAATATAAGCATATATATTTTACAAACAGTTCAATCTAATACTCTAGACTTAATATTGACAAACCACTCCATTTGTAAGGCTAGTTTAATGTAAATTATAAAGGCTTAAATATGTTTGGGGAAGAAGAGTCGACTTTGAACTAGATGCAGTTAAAATTCATGTGAAGTAGTTATGATATAATGAAAGCAGGTATTCCAATTGTCTATTTGATTTGACAATTTTCCTCCCTTTCATGTTCTAGTTGTATATGGTTCATGGAAAGATTGAGTGATGGTAAGCCTCTGTGTAGGCTCGAATCTCTAATTTTTTCAGCAAGCAATATATTCTCTTCTAGTAATGCATGCTCTCAGATTTTGACAGTAGTTCATATCACGATGCAGAGAACCTCTCTTGCAGTGTCTGCCACTTCTGTCAGTAATGTAGTGCATAGTTCATCTTTAGTCACATCTATTTCCTCTGTCAGTCCTAAGTGGGTATTAATTCCACACTGAAGGATAATTTTAAAATACTGGTCGAGAATGTGTTGTGCATCATGATCCACACTAAGGAGAAATAAAAGGGAAAAACTGTTTCCTACACCTGGTAGACAACGACTCTTGAAGAGTCCAGAAGTAGTGAACTTGGGTCACAGAACAAGCATTCCACAAGCTTACCCACTGCCCTCAGCCCTATACCAACACTCAACAGATTGTTACTAAAAAACCAACTTATATGGCATCTATATGTACTTTGAAAACTTTTGGGGATTTTTCTGTTTTCCTATGGCCTACACAGATGAGATATTTTAGGAATTTAAAAGGTTCAGCTACAGTATGTGCTGCTCCTCACACAGTTTCAGCCAAATCAGTGAGACCCAGTCCAGTTAGATAAGAAAAGAGCGAATGATGGGACCAATACTATGAATTATTCTCAGATTCTTGCAGCAGCCAAAAGAAAAATAACTGTATGATGGTGATGCTTACAGTGTTCAAGGGAAAAAAATAGGGAAGTGTACTTCATGAACGAATTAGGCCTAGTTGAAATAAATTGTTTCAGGAAAGGAACTCTACATAGCAATCTTCTTTTTGTATAATACAGTTCTTTTAACCCTCGCTTCCTGTAGCTACTGGAAGTTAAAATGTGCATGCATTAATCTCCTTTCCCTGTATAAAGAGTACAGCCCACTCCCAGGAGATAAGCCCCCATAGTTCTGAACTACTAGTATACGCCCTAGTAGAACACACTGTTATATATTTAGCCAGGAGGGTCCCGTTTGTTTGAGTAACTGAAGTATACAATACCATAGTTGGTCGTGGTATTTTATCCTAATATTCCAGATTTATAATGCATAAGCATCGTATGGCGCTTCTGTCAAATCTCATTATTTGCATTACTAGGATTTTCTAACAAACTAAATTAATTAATTATTGAAGCTTAATGTCGAACAATAATGGAAACATATATTAACACTGCACTAATTGTTGTTTACTTACGATCTTTTGTATTGATTAATTTCCATATGAGAAAGTTATTATTACATCTGTCATAATTTTGTGTATTTTTACGCAAAGCAAGATTTACTTACGTTTCATAAACAAATTATTAAATGTACAACTTTGTAACTTCCGTGTTCTATAAAAACTATAACAGATATTAATACGCGCAAATTGGCACGAACTAAGTCAGTCTGACGTACTTAGTAGTATGGAGTTATGAGTTGGTCGTAAAGTAGTAATCAGTCTGTAGCTAGCATTGTTGTCAGTCGTCGAAGTGTAGCCATACAGTGTTACTTTTGTATTACTTCTGTGCTTCATCAAGAATGGATAAATAAATTTGTATGAAAATGAAACGTGTCACATTGTTGGTTAATTCCATGACTTGGAAGAACCCAACGTCCTATTATTTTGTGATGTATTATTGGCAGGCGAGCTACGAGATCTACGAGCATTCTACCGCCATTGTTCCTGGGAACTGTGCTAACTGCATCTAATCAGCAGACCAAAACTGCTCTTTTCCCTCACTTGCTTCAATTCACACTCCAACTTGGAACTGTATCAGATCAGGAGAATGACACCATTCCATCAGTTCTTTTTGTTTTCTTTGAACGGAACTATCACCAGTTGCCCTAACATTACTTAGAATGAGTCCTACGTTTACATAAATACACTTCTGGGAAATGATTGAAGGTTTAGTTTATTAATTTCAACTTTACTCGCAGTTGACACTAACAACCATATACAAGTTTGTAGTTAGGAGTCCCCAGTTCTGAGCCAACTATTCATTGAAATAGTACATCCCATTTGTGACAATTGTTAGGTTGCAGAGGCTACTATCAGCTTTGGACCTTTTAAAATTTCTTTCTCATCTTTCAAATTAATTTTTTGTAAACTTTCAATGGTTAAAAGGGAGTTTTCTCAATGCACCCTAACAAAAAGACTGGATGCAATAAATAAATAAGGAATTTTCCCAAGTGCTCGAACTTACAATTAAACATCCAAAATAAACCCGGTAATTCTTTTGAACTAGTTCAACAAGAATTATTTTGGATGGAATAGTTCAGTAATAGAGCAACTGCATCTGTCATAGGAAAGAACAAAATTCAATTATGTTCACTAGTTTTTTTCCTTTAAGTGGCATCAATTCAGACCAAGTCTTCTATTGAATATTATGATAGCTTAGAAGCACCTACGGTACTCTCAAATCTCTAATCACAGGCCAGATTATTAAAAATCTAAAAAAAAAATAGTGCACAATTAATACTAAAATCCATGCCACTATTCAAAATGAACAACTAGCATGTCATCTCATATAGTAAGCAGGCCTAATGAAATTTGGTGATATGCCAGTAGGCCTACATTTCTTTTATGAATGCTGTGAATATTTTACACCGTAAGAAAAAATAATCAATGCTATCTAACAGTACCACATCCAACCATTTATCAAAACAAAATAGGGTTAACGAAGAAAAGGAGAACGATGTTTGTAGCTAGCTAAAGTATTTTGAAATTTTTGATGATGCAAAAGCTTTACAAAGGTACCCAGAAGAGTAATACACAGACTGAGAGAAAACTTCGAATATAACAACATAACCACTTTTTGTAGCACAATTATTGATTTATTACTTTATGTAGTGTAATATCACTCAAACAGAAACGACAGTGATTTATTGAGTAGGAACAGTATTAATTACTTAATTCACGGTCAACAAAAAGGATTAACTCCATCTTCCTATGTGACTAGGTTTTAAAAAATCAATCAACGGTCATTGCCAAGATTTAAAAAAAAAAAAAAAAAAAAAAAAAAAAAAAAAAAAAAAAAAAAAAAACTACGCAACAGCCACCGTCAAGTAAAATTTTCCGTTTATGAAGCAGTACTGGACCATACAAAAAGGTCACAACTGTTGATTGCGCGTAATCCTAGGTGATTCATCTGCCAAACAGAAAAAGGGAAATTTATCAAAAACTAAAAATAGCCGCAATTGTTATATCGCACTCTGGGAAAAACAAGTTAAAAAAGAGAAATACTTGAGAAAGGAGACATTCTTCTCGCCGTGGCAACTCATGAATTAGCTTACAACAAAGTGATATTGCTGGCCTAAAGCAAACGAACTGTGATATAAAGATTGGGCATTTCTCGTCGTTTTTACACATTTTTCTCAATAACAAACACGAAATTTCACTTTTCTTGCCGAGGTGTGATATTTTTATCGACTTGTCAAAACCAAACTATCACTCTAAGAAATTTTAACATTAAATTTTAATATACAGGGTGTCTCACGAAAGACGGCTACCCCGCGGATCGCGCGGTACGGCTCCCGACCGCCGCCACCGCCTCCGCCGGCTACGGCAGCGCCCGATTCTCGGATTCTATTTTGCCGCGGGCGCATACACTGAGTTAAAAGTCTAAAAAACTTTGCCATCTGAGTAACCTAAGCTTACCTTTAATTACAGTAGATGTTCAAAATGATGTCCCTCTATGGAAAGAGCAGCCTGACATCTCTTGACACATTTGCGAACACTCGACGAATTTCAGCTGCCGAAATCTAGGAACAAGGAGGCCAGTCAACTATGCTATAATCAAAATCACTTCGTATTGCTGCCATAGAAGCATTGGCAATGTGTGTTCTTGCATTGTCCTGCATGAAATAACCGTACAGCTTTTCGTTGGGTGAGAGTTATTGAAAAAAGGGATGCAGAATATTGTTCACATTCCTGTCAGAATTTATTGTTTCGTGAAAAAAGAAATTCTTCGAGTGTTCGCAAATGTGTTCAAGAGATGTCAAGCTGCTCTTTCCATAGAGGGACATCATTTTGAACATCTTCTGTAAATGAAGGTAAGCTTAGGTTACGCAGATAGCAATGGTTTTTAGACTTTAACTCAGTGTATGCGCCCGCGGCACAATTAGACTCCGAGAATCAGGCGCTGCCGTGGCCAGCGGTTGCGGCCGGGAGCCATACCGCGTGATCCGCGGACGCCTGGCATGCGTCTTTCGTGAGACACCCGGTACTTCACTACAATACTTTTTTGTCTTGGCTACATCTAACAATCGCGTAAAGATTGAGACGTTCAAACATATATGTCCACGAGAAAATCTAAAATTTGTTTTATAACTTATATGAGCAACATTTACGAATTAAAAAAAAAAAAAAAAAAAAAAAAAAAAACGCAACTCAATTGCTCATGAAATCTTTAGTGTTTCACTTAAGAGAGCACAAGAAAAAAGTTTCTGCAAACTTAAGACCAGTGTTGCCGTTGCATAAAACTAAGTCGCTAGCTGGTGTTAAAAATTCCGTTAGGCATATGAAATAACGTTAACTAAAAATCCGCTAGCTGGTTGATGTCGTCAAACTTTCTCGCGGACATAGATTTCGGTGGCGGAACATCATTTTCATCTTTACTTATTACCAGACCATAATGTAGTACAAGATCTTTTTAATCAAACTATTTCGCTGTTATTCTACAAAGAGGGTATGAAAGACTAAAAATCAAATTAAGTACATGTTTTTCGAGAAATTAGTTCACAGTTTGCTCAATGGTTTTTCGTCTCCGAATGCTGCTTCAGATCATTAATTTTTGCATACATTTCGTACTGTCATCAGCTGCAATAAGTCTGTTTGAACTCCACGCAGTTTTCCCGCATTTTCTTAAGTCTGGCTGTTGATCTTACTTTTAGGCGGCACTTCCACGATTTTTTTACAACTACCGTACGTTAATTCCACACAATGACTACCATTACACGATCAAATCTCATAATTTGTTAACAACTGTGAGAACTAACCACATCGCAACACATAGACACAAATACAAGTAATGACCACCATATTCCAAACTGTCCAATTCCAATACTTTATCATCACTCCTACTCGTTGAGTCATGAAGCTGTCAGCTGCGTGAATTATTTTGCCCTACAAAATTTCATTACTGTTTGACAGTGTTCCTGGTACCTACAATTCCATTTTTATATGATTCGATGCCGGAGTTACAAGAAAGCATATTGAAAGAAATGGAATAAGAGCATAGACATCATAATTATATTTTATTTATTTTATTGTTTGTTTCGTTGCACATTATTGATTTCTAAACTAAGAAACCATGCATCTGTTTGACCACCTAGAAAGTCGCTGATTTTTTTTCTCGTTAATAGCGAGATTTTGTCCGCTAAACATTCATAAAATCCGTTATGTCTAACGATTTATCGTTAGAACAGAAACCTTGTTAAAGACACTGGTGAAAGCTGGGCTATAGACAAACAAATCATGTACTGGTAACATTCAATTGCGTAATCGTTAATCTTTACCAATTGTTACTGGGAACGTGAAATCATGTGCGCAAATTTACATCGAAAGCACAATAATCGTGCACGAACCTCTGTATAAGTTTGCAATCCATGGCCCATAAAAATAACTATCATACCGTGGATCACAAAAAATGTATTTGGACAGGGTGGGTGCATTACTAGAAAGCAAAGGACACGTCTTTGTTATCGAAATGGGTTAATAAATGAAATGAAATTAAATATTTACATTTCAACATCCGTAAATGTAAACGAAGACAATTCCTTTTAAGAGTTCCTTGATAGTAACCACGTACAACACGGCGCAACGACAAAGAAACCAACACGCATTGAGCAGTCCGACAACAAAAGAAGCCACAGTACACGCACTTCAATTATCGTTCAGTTCGGGACGGCCGCGACCGAGTCGCGCTGATTGGCCACTGCAGTTGATACGGAGGAGGGGGCTGGGAGAAACCCTTTGGTACCTGTAACCCGGTAGCGAAGAAAACCCTGCGAGCTGAGCTGAGGGTAAACGGTGACTGTCGCACTGCATCTAGCTATGTTTCTGCCCAAAATTCGATACGTAAGCGTTTTTCCAGGGTTTCTAGGGAAAATACAAAAATTCCCTGAGATTTCCAGAACAAAAAAATTCCCTGAGTTTTCCCGGATTTCCAGGACGCTGGCACCCTGCAGATAGTTCAATGTACTGTGCTTAAATTTGTATTCACAGCCCACCACAGCTCCACCATGGCCGGCCGCAGGAGCTGAGGGGACTGCGGCGCTCCAGTCACGATCTGCACGGCCACTACGGTCGGGGGTTCGAATCCCCCTCGGGCATGGATATTTGTGCCGTCCTTAGGATTAGATAGTTCATAAGTAGTTTGTAAGTGTAGGGACTGATGACCCCATAGTTAAGTCCCATAAGCTCTACAAACTTTTGACATTTTCGCTGCACCATGTACACCAGTGTATCCATCAGCGATCCACATACCTGGACATAGTTTGAACAGTGGCACGCTGTCACAGAACTATATTTTGCCCCTGTATCTAATGAGCTGGCTAGCGGACTCATTCCTGACTCTTCTACCAGATCTATGTTTACTTCAGGACCTTTGTCTCATGCTCCTTCTGCACCTTTTCTGTGTGTGCAGTTTCGGTTGTGGACAGTGCAGTGCATTCATCTTTCAGACAACCACCTGTGCAGTGTTTACCCAGTAGCTGTGTTTATAACCCTCACACTCTATAGAATGATTTCTTGTGTTTGAACTTGTCAGGACAGGACAATGTGTTCGATGTGCAGCCACATTCGGCATCCCAACAAGCCCCTGCCATGCCGTGCCCGGTTTGGCCTATCGCATCCGCTTGTGTGGCTGGCACATCATGCGACTCTCTCAAGGCCAATTCACACTGTCCGTCACGTCAACGTCACGTCACGGCACCGTCACGTCAAATTGTATTCACACTGTCCGTCAGTGTCCGTCACGTCAATTCGCCGATCTCAATACCCGATGTTGAAAGTGAGGTTATGAGTAGCGATCTGTTATGTAGAAAGTCATAGTTTAATACTAGGATTGAAGGAACAACAACGCTAAATGTTATTGACAGCCAAATAAAACTTAACAGTGTATGTTTTTGGCCAACTTACTGGGAACTGAAACAACATTTCAAAACATCGACATCTATTTTCAAGCGAAAAAATAAACATATGAATACATCAAACAACACTTATAACAGTATAAACAGCGCCTGTTTACTTTATCCATTACAATTTACCCATTGACATTGTTAATACCGTCGTAAACAACTGAATTTTTGTCTTTTTCATTTAAAATGTTATTTAATGAGAAATGCGTAATCAGATTACAATCTTATTCTAATAAACAGTTTGCTTCAGTCTTTTCTGTTACAATGGTAAGTAACATTAACCATTTTTTGGGTTCAGATATCCAACCTCGATTTTAGGGGGACACTCTATTGACAAAAACATTTAAGTCGTCATGAAACATTTGAGATTTACCCCTAAAACGAAGTGTAACAACAAAATTAAGGCGAATAAGACTTATTTCCATATAAACAGTGCAATCGTCGACTGCAACATTTAATTCGCGTGACGAAAATAGGTTAACTTCCGTGTTAGCAGACGACCGTTCCGTCAAAACATTCTTCGCGAGATAGCTTGACGTGACGTGACGGTCCGTGACGGACAGTGTGAACGCCGCCATTAGAAATACATTGCGGAATGTTCTGACGGACGGTGACGTGTTGTGACGTGACGAACATTGCGAATTGACCTTTACGCAGTCTCACACTCAACCACCCGTTTCATCAGTACGATTCGGTGCCTCTTCTGCGTCAACAACTTCAACATCAGCCTGCCACTGTGGTACCAGACGCAGGACCTCAGGCACTGTGTTCTTCTCCTCCTCCGCCACCTGGATGTCTTCCCAAGCTGCCTTCATTTTTGTTCGAGGCTCTGAGTACATGGTTCACCTTAGTAGAACAAATTTTCGACCACCATTCCCTGGATGATGCTTCTCGCTATCTCTGTCCCATCACACACCTGCATGAGCACATCGACCTAATCTGCGAACTAGTAACGTCGCCTCATGACTTGTTGCTACTTTGGGGCGAAGTAGACCATCCTGGAGTGTGTCACACACACTCCCCAAACTCAAATATGATGGCAGTCTGGACTAACAAGATGTCTTTACCGGTTCAGAGGGCTCTGGTGTACAATATCCTCGGATGACAACAGGCACCTACCGATGCTGCATTCTGCTCGCCATACATCCACTCAGGGTGGTCGCCCCTACTTGCACGACTGTGTTTCCAGCATCAGATTCCTCATTCATACCGGCACAGATGTTTTCCTGCTACCCACTACTATGGCAACCGGCCCTCTCCGCCTGCATTATCCGCTGCTGTGAGCTATTGTAGGTATAGATTTTTTTAACACATCATGAACTTTCACTCGATGTTGTGCCCACTCTGTTTTCCACCATCCCTCAAACAAACACTTTTCGTGTGATTTGTCGAACTCCGGCTCCACTACCACGAGTGCTACTGTTATTAGTGAGTATACCAAATTGTCTGCACGACCACTGCGGTCGGGGGTTCGAATCCCCCCTCAGGCATGGATATTTGTGCCGTCCTTACTGTTAGCTAGTTCATAAGTAGTTCGTAAGTTTAGGGACTGTTGACCCCATAGTCAAGTCCCATAAGCTATACAAACATTTGAACATTTTGAACCAAATTGTCTGATGACTTTAACACACTGCTGAATATGTAGTTTGTCGAATGTAAACAAGTGTTTGACCTCAAGAGTGAACGGAAAAGCATTGTGCCCCATCTTTCCCATGCTGAATCACAGCTGTCTGTGGTGAAACAACGTCTTTCTGTTCTGCGGGCGGAATGCAAGGTTTGTACCTGCCGCCCGACCTCGCCCCCATTAAAACTAATCAACCCCGTCCAGAATGAGGACGGAAATGAGGTGGGAAATATAATTTTAGGAGGTTGGCTCAGGGGACAAACAGTTAAGAGTTTTAGTTGATACTGGTGCACAAATTAGTGTGATGTTTGTGTCGCATCAATATAAGTGTAAACTTAAGCCACCCCGTTTCAATATCAGTGGATTAGGAGAGCAAGTAATTATTCCTGCAGGGACTTGCTTTGTTAATTTACAATTGGACAGGCAGAAATATGGGTTTGAAATGGCAGTGATTCGGAAACGAAGACGGGATTTTGACATGATACTTGGAAGCGATTTACTCTTCAGTATCAGGCTGTAATCGATTACCGAACCGGCACTATCTGACTCAATGAAAACACTCATTGCTTCGGGGGTGCTGGGCCTCACAGTCACGAGGATCTTGTGGAAGACGGCCGCTTTCACAAGAACCACCTAAACCGCGAACTTGGGCGTTGAAAATGAATACACCCGTTACAATTAGCGGTGGAATGGGTCATATTCTATGGATAAGCATCAAAACTCTGGTGAATCCAAGATTGACGTTTCTGGTTGATCTGCTCAGCCAGAACGATGTTCTTGACCGTCTACAAGTGCATATTAAGAGACGTGTGAGTGTAGTCGAGAGTAAAGAGAAGAAGTTTTATGTTCCAGTTTGTGTTGATAATTTTGGGAAAAAGCAGTAGAGATTCCACTTGGAACGATTCTGGCAAGTGGTCAGGAAGTAGAATCAGAGGCATTTCAGTGTGAGAATAGTGTTGAGAAAGTAAAAATGGGAGGTAAAGTCCTAGTAAAGAATGTTTACAGAATAGCTACTGTGCTGAGTACACAGTTGCATGAAAAATTGGCACATTTAACCGAGGCAGAACAACATTTATTATACCCTGTAATAGAGGAATAAGCTTGGTTGTTTGAGGAAAGATAGTATTTGCCAGCCACTGACCTTGTGCGACATGTGATTCCAACCGGAGATGCTAGGCCCATCTCCCAAAAACCATATAGATTGCCATACCATTTGCAATCGGTTGTAGAGGATACCATCATACAGCAACAGCTGGATATAGTATTAATCCAACCATCCGCTAGTACCTGTTCTAGTCCCATTGTCCTTGTTCCAAAAAAATCAATTAATGGAAAGTAAACATACCGCCTATGTGTAGATTTAAGAATGTTAAATAAAGTAACAACACCTGATACTTACCCTCTGCCATGTATTGATGAAACTTTGGACCGTTTGGGAAATTGCAAGTATTTTACAACTTTGGATATGCGATCAGGATATCATCAGATTCCAATCGCTCCAAAAGTCAGGCCAACAACAGCTTTTGTGGTTCCTTCTGGGTTATATGAATTTTTACGTATGCCTTTTGGTCTTAGAAACGTGCCTACCATGTTTCAAAGATTTGCAGATTTACTTTTGAGAGGGTTGAAACCTACAATGTGTTTAGTATATTTGGACAATATTATTATTTTTCAAGGACTATTGAGGAACATGCAGAAAGATTAAGAAGTATGTTATCAAGATTAAAGGATGCTAATTTGAGTTTAAAGATTGAGAATTGCACAGTCACAGGTTCAGTACCTGAGGCACATTATTACTTCCGAAGGGATTAAGCCAGATCTGAAGCTAACTGAGGCTATGAGGGAATTTCCCACATCTGTAAATGTTAAAGAATTGCAAAATCTACTCGGGTTAGTAAATTATTACGGGCAGTTTGTGAAGGATTATGCGGTAATAGCGAAGCCTTCAACTAAACTTTTAAAGAAGGATGTCACTTTCAAATGGTCAGATAAATGTGGTGAAGCTGTGAGGGGGGAAAAAGGCAGAAATTAATTATAGTACAATTGTAAAGGAACTGCTAGCACTTATGTTTGGAGTAAATTATTTTAGATGTTAGCTTTATGGGAGAAAGTTCACTGGGGTCACTGACCACGCTGCTTTTCAATGGCTGTTAAGTTTTAAGGACCCAGGTAGTCGCTTAATGTGCTGTGCTTTAAATTGTCTGAATATGATTATGAAGTTCGGTATAAGCTCGGACGTTTGCATTAGAATGCTGACGCCCTAAGTCGTAAAATTAGAATGATACATGGTCAATTACGTTTCTATTGAAGAGCTAAAAGAATCACAGGTAAATGTAGAATTTAATCAGTATGGTTCCCTGCCAGAATTTATAACAGAAGAGGACATATTGTACCGTAAAACTCCCTTCCCAAGGAATTACAGCAACGGGTAATTGCACAATGTCGTGATAGTTTGCAAGCAAGTCACTGTTGTCGATGAGCCACTAATACCCTTATAGCTGCCAGATACTGGTGGAAGTGTAGACAAACAGCAGTCCGGAATTATATTTGAAATTTTTTGACTTGTGCACAGAGAGCGCCGCCACCACTGAATAAAATTCCCCTACAAGCGATCCCGGGAGCAAATGCCCCTTTTAGTCATGTCTCGTTTGATGTAATGAGCCCATATACCCAAAGCACACAGGATAACAAATACATTTTATCGATCATGGATCATTTTTCCTGTTATCTAATTCTAGTACCTATTGATGATACCACAGCGGAAGCAATAGCAAATTCTTTTGTCAAACACCTGGTACTTTTCTTTGGAAGTCCAGATACAATATTAATAGATCAAGGTCAGAATTTCCTATCACATCTATTTGTACAAGTGTGCAAGTTGCTATGCATTAAAAATGGAGGACTACCCCCTACCACCTGAAGGCTAACGGCTGAGTCCATAAAACAATTGGAAAAATGTTATCATATTATGTAAACCGCCTACACACTGATTGGGACCAGTATGTTCCTTATGTAGCTTCTGCATACATCAGTCGTGTGCATGAATCTATGGGTTACTCGCCATATGAAGTTGTCTATGGCAGACCCATGAGTTCTTCGTTTGAGTTGGACAAACTACCACCCAGAATAGATTTGGAAGAAGTAACACTACATGACACCAAAATTAGCCTGTGTCCTTACCAGTTCTCTTAGAGACGGAACACATTGATTCGATAGCTCATTTTGAGTGAGCAACTCATCGCCGCTTCGTACATTTTCTCTTATCTTGATTGATGCAGGTTATACAGAATCTCAACAAACACGACCATGTATGGGGTACAATAAAGTCCCCCTCGTTCAGATCCGAGTAAGATATGGTCCTGCATTCGGATACATATCTCCAATAGACTGCAAGCAAGGTCTTAGGCGTTATACACCTCCGTCTAACTCGCAGTACTTCTTCAAGCACCAGCCGATGTCTGATGGCAAGTGAAATCACTTTTAGTTTTGTAATTATAGAACAATGCACATACTAAGTCCAACTCCTAATCAAAGACATATACGAGCTTCTCAAGGGTATAAGTGGGAACTATAACAATGAAACTCGCGGCAGATCACCTTAAGAGGAGCTGGAGCATGTTGTAATTGACACTAAATGTTCAATATACTTTCTCAGGTCTTATTTAAAGATCATGACCACCATAATGCTAACAAGTAGAAAAAAGAGACTCCACTCGGCCTCTCGATGGCACTCTCCGAGTGGCCACTCAACCACTGCATAGTAGGAGATGAATTACCTACAATATACACTTGCTATAGTAACACTTTGCATTGGCTGGAAAACTAGCATTCTGCCCGACCCCGTAAATATCGCTGACGCCTGCCATATCAGCAGAACTTTGGACACAATACCTTCCCACTTGCACTTGCACTAGCACTGACTCACTTGTTTCCCACTATATTGCGGACGCTACCAGCCCCTGTTGGGTCATTCTGAAACTTCAGCACCATCACGACACTTCTTGACCAGCGAACTCGGACTACAAGTCTACACATTATTGTACAGGTACTCCACATCCACTTATCTATTCACTCACTATTCACCTAGAGTCTATTGCTACTCACTTAATTGGTGATAATGTTAAATTTTCCATACTTACACTTGTCCCTTCGGTCTTGTACGGAATCGACTTGCGTGGGACAAACTACCCACTCGCCTCACTCAGCCACCCGTCACCTCCACGTTGCTTCACCAAACCCTGACTGAGCTGCTGAAGCATCTATAACATGTCGCTTTTCTTCCTTTTTGCTCTGCTCCCTGTCGTGATCAGTGCCCCCCCTCCCCCCATTTTGGGATTATCCCTTAACGTCAGGTATATTGTTTGAGAAAATCGACAACATGATCTACACCCCCCATGAAGTGGTAACTATAGCTGAAATGAATTTAGGATCATTAATAGCAGGGCCCTTGAGCGGATCACCGACCGACTATAAGCTTATGAATCATTAGTAAAGCAATACGAGTACCCAGAAAAGCTCTGTACCCTGTGGGATCTTAGGCAAATGCTTACCAATAACCAGGAACAAATGCACAGCGTTACTGACGTGCTCTTGCGCCGTACTAAACGAGCTTGGTTTAATTTAGGTGGAACTATATTAAAAACCATATTTGGCACACCAGAACAAACTGATGGAGAATTCTGGAACAAAGACCTAAATCAGGCTTCTTTCTGGCAACTAAAAATCAAAAAATTACTGCCCAACAACAAGTACGACTAACGCAAATTGAAGATAACTTATTAGCAGCCACACGACAGATTCGCAACGCTGCCTGCGGATTAGCACAACTGTATGAGGCACTTAAAAACACCATTCAACAGGATCTCACTCTCGTGCACCAGGAACTCTCGAGCATAAATAATGCTCTGAAAGTAAGCAAGGCTGTACAAACATTATTGTACAACCCATGTCAATACCCTTCAATCTCTCATCCACCTGGGATTGCAACAAATTCTACCTGCAGGAACTTTTCTTGTCACTGTTAACGAATATATCTCTTCATCTACCAGCCCCCATGAAAATAATCTACCCCCTTTGGGAATCAAGCTTACCATACTATTATAAGACTGCCAGAGTACATTTAACCCGATCCTCCAACACCTTGCAAGCTTGCATAACGTTGCCTGTTACGTGCATCGCCTGGGAATACGAGTGTTAAGCTTGCACACCTTTCCTGTCGCTTGGACTAACGCCCACCACCACCACCTAGTGTGGCAAACAAGGGATACTTTGATTCTCAGCCGAGATCATCAGACTCGCGCGGTTATGCATCGCAGCAAATTCCAACAATGTCACCACGCAAATTACCATCTATGTTCCACCTTCACTCTTCGTTCTACTCAGATTGATTGCGAAATATCTTTATTCCTAGGAGAAACTATGATACCTTCATGTCTGCGCACGGTCGTTCCACTACACGACCCATGGTTCATGCCTGTCAGAACCCACTTATTATATTCCATGCCCAAGACAACTGGCACATTGCTCCTTTGCTACGGTCCACAATTCTTCCCTCAGGTGTATAAAATTCGCCTAACTTGCAGTGGCTTACTAATAGCTCAAGTTGTGATGTCGTGACCCCGACAATCAAACTCTTTGCCCGTTTATCATATGCGCGCGATTTCAGCCTTAAAACCTTCCCAGTCTACCTACTTGAGCTTCCGTTAATGTTACTACAACCTACCAGTTAGTCCTTGTTGCCGAACATCTCAACCCCCCCCCTCTCCTGAAATCAATTGACGAGCTGATGAGCAAAGAACAGGGTCAGATTGCCTTTGACCAAGCAACTGCCCATATTGTTGAATGGAGTGCAAACCAGTATATGCATGAAGTAATCATTCCCAGTGCTACCTCTGTTCCGCTAACTTGCATTTTACTGACAGCAGTCATATGGCTCTTGCACAGAAAGAAATGTAAGGCTTCTAAGCCAGCAGTACCCAAATCGCCGCCTCCTGGTGGCTATCTCACTACTACACATCACGATACACAGTCAGATGGCATGGCCCCCCAATCGAATAAGTTCAGTAGATAAGTTAGTAACCAAGTTAATAATGTCTATTTATTTTCTCCTGGTTCTGGGCTATTTGTTATATTATTACAGGTGTTATACTTTCCACCTATTTAGAATTAGGCCTACCCCACTGTCACATTTGTGTGCCGACCCCCTAGGCCCCAAATAAGGCACGTATGCCTCAATATTGTACTTCACGCCGCACGAATCTTGTAACCTTCAATGTTCTATATCCTACAAAGGTAATAATACATGGGGATAGCCGCGGTAGCCGAGGGGACTGAGGCGCTCCAGTCACGGTCTGCACAGCCACTACGGTCGGGGGTTCGAATCCCCCCTCGGGCATGGATATTTGTGCCGTCCTTAGTCTTAGCTAGTTCATAAGTAGTTTGTAAGTTTAGGGACTGATAACCCCGTAGTTAAGTCCCATAGACTACACAAACATTTGAACATTTGAATCTCTCGTATTTTATTCTGATGATCATTTCTACCTATGTAGGTGGCATTCAATAATATATTCTTGCATTTGGAGGACAATGTTGGTGATTGGAGTTTCGTAAGTAGACCACGCTGCAGTGATAAACGCCGTTGTTGTAATGATTCCCATCCCAGATCCTGTATCATTTTCGTGACGCTGCCTCCCCTGTATTGTGACAATAAAAAACGGGCTGCCCTTCTTTGGACTCTTTCTGTCAAACCCACTTGATAAGGATCCCACACTGGGCAGTAATACTCAAAATGAGGATAAACAATGATGATATTCAAATGTTTGTAGAGCTTATGGGACTGAACTACGGGGTCATCATTCCCTAAACTTACAAACTACTTATGAAGTAGCTACAACTAAGGACATCACAAATATCCATGCCCGAGGGGGTTTTCGAACCCCCGACCATACGGGCCGTGCAGACCGTGACTGAAGCGCCGCCTTCCCCTCGGCCACCGCGGCCAGCAAAGATGATGTATGCAGTCGCTTTAGTACTTCTGTTATATCTTTTAAGGGTTCTGTCAATGAAACACAATCTCTAGTTCTCCATTCGACATTATCTACGTGTTCTTTCCAGTTTATGTCTGATGTAATAGTAATTCCTAGGCATTTAGTGGAGTTTACAGCCTTTACATTTAATTGATTTATCTTGTAAACTAAGTTTAACAGATTTCTTTTCGTACGCATCTGGACGACTTCACACTTCTCATTATTTAGAGTTAATTTCCAATTTTTACACCATAATGACATCTTATTTAGATCGTTCTGCAGTTGGTTTTGATCTTCAGATGACTTTACTAGATGATAAATGATGGCATCATCTGCAAACAAGCTAAGAGAGCTGCTCAGATTTTCTGCCAAAACGTTTATGTAGATACAGAACAGCAGAGGACCAATAACACTATCCTTTGGAACGCTGGGTATTACTTCTGTTTTACTACAAACTGTGTCCCAACTGACAGGAAAACCCCTATCCATACATAAATCTGGGACAATATTCTACGTTACAAGTTGAATATAACGAAAATACAAAGGGAAAGATGTCGCCTCTGCAGAACAAAGCTTGCACCTGAAGGAACCTTGGATATTGCACAGGAGTGGCCGGCTACATAATACTGACGTCACTTCCTTAGCTCATTCGGGTGCAAATATTTTGTATTGTGGTTGTCATGTCTAGGCTCTAACATTCAGTTGTATCTACTAGGCATGTCTGTTGTGTACCTACAGAGTACCTTCCTACAAGAAGATATGCAGAACAGCCGAATTTTTTGTGGTAGCTATATAGCAGAGTCTCCTTAATTCGAAGTGAACCATCGAAATTTATGCACAAAAAAGAAGTAAATCTACCTTGAAAAGAATACATATCAAAAAAATATTAACTTTTTTAAATGCAGTGCTTAAATAGGCATTTATGTTGGCAGCCTAAAGGTCTTAAAGTCCTTTAAGTATTTACTTCGTGATAGAATGGTGGAGAGCCTTTTTCGGTGAAAACAGAATATACCCACAGGTTGGCTTTTTTTTTTCCTTCTTTTTCCGCTCGGATTTACGGGAAGCTCGTAATTCTAAGACTCAAAGTATCGAGACTCTACTTTATCGAGTTCAGTTTACTTCTTCTCCAATTTACATTACTTTTTTCCAA